>OW804101.1:27659197-28976281 GCA_942159475.1 Sthenelais limicola
GCCAGGTTCCGGGGGTCAGGCCAGACTAAACCAGGAAGGGAGATGTGTCAGATGCGAGGTTGCTCCTTGTATCATTCAGCAAAAACATGAAACAAGAGTAGCTCATCTCCCTTCTCCTCGAGCATTTAAACTCTCCTTCCCGTTAAGCTCAGGCTCGAGTCGACACTTGACATGCATTCAAATGTATAAACATTTCTGCTCCATTGTTGCCCTGAAGTGCATCTCATCCAGTCATCTGGCCAGGCTCAGTGTCACTATGGGTGTGCCGGGCAAACTTCTAGGCACTTTCCTAGAAGGAGTGTGCCTCCTGTCTTGTGCTGACAGACAGAGCCAGAAAGTTAGAGGTGTTGCCAGTCGGGACAACCTCTCAGCCACTTCCTCTGTATACGTTACTGTTGCACACAGACACAGCTCCTGTGCTCAACATTTCTTTCCCTTCTTCACAACAATGGAGAGTTTAAGTCTATTTCTTCTTCTCCCCCACTCCCTCCACCGCTTGCTTTCTCCTCTCATGTATAGAAGAGGGCTGCTACTTAGAAGGGGGAAAGCTCTTAGAACATCCTCGCAAGTGATTATGAAGCTGATTGATAAATTAAACAGCTGTGTGCCAAGACCTGAGGCTCTAGACTCTGGCCTATCTGCCAGTAAAGTGCAATAACGTGTATAAGCTGGCATTGTTTCTATCTGGCAGGCACAAGTGTTTAGAGAAGAATGGCCCTTGAGAGAGGCGCTCTAGACATAAAGCTCCCCTGTACTCCCCTGCTCAATGTATATGTTCATACTCACAATAGGCTCCAAAAATAATTTTGATACCAGGAAGAACTGCGCAATTCCTTCCAGTCAGTCATCAAAACTCAGGTTATGCTTAGGGTCAAAACCTGATTTGCTTAAGAGATGCTTATGAAATATGTTGAAGTGTGTAATCGTGTATATTTCATGGATATATAGTATATTAGAAATTCCATTTTTTAATTGTTAATATCCTTACTTTTCTTTCATTTCATTTCAGTTTCGGGATATTATCTGAAGCCAGGGTTCATTGTTCAAGACACTAGTTTATATGGTGTCATTGGAAACTGGATCTGAAGCATTGCGAATAGAAACTGGCATATCAATCCTGAGGGATTACCCTCTTGTCAGAGCGTATTTGTAAAGGAAGCGAACCCAGAAGGCTGGAGTCCAAGACAATCCCAAGATCTGAGACATTGGAGGAAAAGAGGCTTTGTAGACAATTGATCCCTCCGTGTCTCACTTGATTTCCCGCCAAGTCTCACCAAAGTGGCGATAACCCGCGAGAGCATGACAATGCTCACACGGCGCGCCAAGACAAATCACTCCTGCCACCTATCGGTCGAGCGGCCGTCACATGGATGAGCCGTTGAAGCGGGTAGCTGAGTATTGTCATCCCTGACTGTCTCCCTCTTGTCCCTCTTGTCTCTCTTTTCTCCCCATCCATTGTCAACTTTTAGATCTATCACACAGAGGCAAGACAAGAGTAGGAAGGGGAAGCGTTGGTTGTATGGGGTGGGTGAACAGAGAGCAGAACGTGAGGGATTCCGATACACGTAGTGCCGACACAGCTTGCCGACACGCCCCACTGCGTCTGCCTTAATAGGACAATAGGACAAGCAGATAAAGCACGTGACATGTGCGATTCCATCAATGCCAATGGTTGACTTGTGCGCTCAAATAGCAACTGAGTTCAGCACTGGGTCTTGGCTTTCACCACATATAATCCCATACACACAGTTTTGATATTTTGAAACAAGAAGTCAAGTTTTGATATGAATATTTGAAATAATTCAATTTCATGACATATTTTCCAGTAGCAATGGGGGAGAATCTCTCAATGGAGCAACAATTAGATATACGAGTGCCCTCCTCTCCGTCACAATGCTAGTTTATTAGAGGCAATTCGGTATAAGAAGGAAAGCAATAACGGAGTCAACCACATGCAGCTCACCAACCTCTCCTCCTTCCTCTCCTGTTATTCAGAAATAACATTTCTGAGCGCGTTTTGTATCGATGGCTCAAGTTCTCTTATTGGAGGAGACAGGCAGCTTAGTCTTTGAGCAGGCAATGCCTTGGTGATGAATGATTCCACTTATTGTGATTCAAACGCCTGAAACAAAGCAGGGCGCAGCGAGGTAATTGGCCAATTTCAATTTCTTTCTGTGGGATGTAGGAGCGGGCGAGAAGGCTCACCAGGCTAATATTGTTGAATACCATTTAGTGGGATTTGTTCCCTGTTCCTATTAGAATTGTGATACTGTTCTTGGGCGCGTTTGTCACGGCTAAGTTGATGTATCACCTTGACTTGTCAATAGACAATAGGTTTGAATGGATGACCGCGCTGCCGTTGTCTTGGCATTCGGTCGTCTCCGCCCGAAGCCAATTGCTCCCCTTGAATAAAGATATATTCAGCATTGTCGTTAGAGTGGCAGTTGTCGTGAAATTACATTGTTGTAACCGGAGTTAAGTTTAATTTCATTGTCCCATGAAGTGTTTTCCCAATGATCGATTCACATGGAGCAGGATTTGATCTGGAGTTGACTGAATTAATGACAGGGCAATATCCAGAGGGGAAAGAATTAATGAGTTTGCGCGGGAAATGTGGAGAAATGTCGTCTGCCCTATCAACGACGCGCAGGGCGAGGGCTGACGTCACCGCCGTCCCCTTGCTCCGTGTACTCACTTGCCTCGAACAATGGTGATCAAGCTGTGTATTAGCATTTGTGAATAGATACGGGAATAATTGGACTTATCAGTCGGTCCCTGACCCCCTTTTGATGGAATAACATGGTTTGCTCATTCCTAAACATGGAACCAGGGGTCCGTGACCATCATTTGACGAGCGCGCGGGGACAATATTTCTTGTCGAGTAATCCTGGCGAATGACACAGGAGTTACATGGTCCTTCTATGGCCAACTCTGTACCATGATGAACAGGTCATATTCCATGGCTTCATTTATTCAGATAAGGACAATGCATGGGGTCGTAATATCATAACCTGTAATCACACTATTCAACGAACTCGTGCAGAGCAGCCTTATTATGAGCTTCCCTTGCCATTGATGAATGGCACTTACCCTGCCCCCTCATGCACTTGGCAAGGCAAGATCATGCATGGTGCTATTCACCTCAATGCTACAATGCTAAACTGCATACCTGTGTTCTCATCTATAATACCCAGTAAGAATACCCTTTCGGGCAATAAAGGTCTATATTATTTTTTCACTTTGAACGAACTAAACCCAAAAGCCTCATTCTTTAATAGGATCCAATATCACAATGAGAATGAATAGCATATGGTCCATTTTGATCCACCACACCTTACCACCATCTTCCGTGATGAAACTATACACCAAGAAAACCAGCGTCAAAAGCAGTTTTTTTCATTGTGAAAAGTCAGAAACTATACCCCAAGAAAACCAGCGTCAAAAGCAGGTTTTTTTTCATTGTCAAAAGTCAGAAACCATACCGCAAGCAGGTGAAAAGCAGGGTTTTTTTCCCAAACCACCGCACGTTCCTCTATTTGGAATGCAACTGGAAAAAAAACATGGAGAACCAGAAGTCCTCGACCTCGTTCTTCTTTTTCCAGGTATCAAACCCCAGATTACAGGCTGAGAGACGGATCAGCCTGGAGGCAAACCACAAACTATCCTTCTCCTACGATTTCATGCTCCGCCAATGGGTTATGGAGTGAAATATGATGAGAAATCACATGACCACTGACCCCAATCGCGTGCCATTGCACTCCTCCTCCAGCGGGTATTGTTGTATTGTTACCTTATCAAGGGAGAATGACAAGGCTAGTTACAAGGAGAGCTGACCACCACCTTCTGTGTCCGCCGATAGCACGTTGTCATAGCAACATCAGTCAATGTCGCAAGCTAAAACCCTTGCAACCGACTTAGAGCCGATTTATGGCGGAGGCGGAGCGTGTGTGAAATGGCAATGAGCAACTCCCTCTCTGCCTCCCTCTCCTGCTCCGTCTTACACACATATAGTGCGGCCTTGACACAATATTTTTCTTTCGTCTAACTCGGCTAACTCTCAATATAACTGATGAGAAAATGGAATTCATGGTCATTGTATATGGCACGAATACAATGAAACAATCGATTCCATTCAAAGGAGCTTTTAGAAGCAATGCAAATAGGATCTCAATCATTTTATCACCACTCGGACCTTCCCCTTGCCTTTGTATTGCCATATATGAGTGGTGCTGAGAGAGACCCGTACTGATTTATCAAAATAGATAAGGCACCCAGAACAGCAACCTTGGCTATTGCCTATTGCAATTGTATGGCCTAATGCAATTGGTCTATGGTCAGTCGGCCATCTTGCACCAATACAATATGATACAAATGGCTTGCCCGCCCTTCGCCTTGAGGTCAGGAGCGGGCTGAGAGCTGAGGGCATTTAAAGAAGCAGAAGGCGATTTTCTCCGACGACCATAGAGATGTCCATCTGTCATTGTTATTGACAATAGGGTAGGAGCACGGTGCATTAGGCCCGCCATGTTGGGTTGAGATACAGGTCCCAGTATTGTTATGTTATCGACAGAGACAGGCCAGCACAGAAAACAAGTGGACCGGTCAGACCATCGCCTCCATGCCAGCCTATCTCCATCCAATTCATTCGCCCCCTTTGAAATTTTTCCTCATTTGTTCGTTCGCCTCTCTCCTGGGAGGCCACTCGGGATGGGAGAATAAGAAGATGGGACTTTAAAATAGGACTAGAACTGCCTCCTGTGGCTATTGGATATAGTCTTCCCCCCACTCGTCACAAAAGAAATGGTCTCTAAGGGTGGCTTTAATGGGTGGCAAGAGAAATATTTCTTTTTCGGCATAGAATGCAATTCCTGTATCGTCTATTCCAAATTCCAAAAGCTCTCGACCAATGTTGACGATATACATACAATTCTAGGCCAAGGAAGAAAGGGGTGATATTTCTTACACTCATGATAATTATTTTGGCACACTATAAAGAAACTTATATTTTAAAAAAACTCCCAACGAAAGAAATGCCAAGATAATATGAATGCATGACGGCATGCGAGCTCACAGCAATCCCCAAGCATGAAAATACGGTCACGCAGCGGACGTCAGACGCCCTGAAAGATCTGATCCGTGACAGACGTCAGTGACTGGTAGCAAGGCCTTCTGTCACTGCTGCTGAAGGTCATCTCAGTTTCTGACTGACCTGGCTCTATCCTGGCTGACCCTGTCATCGGACCAAATATCATATAGAAGGACAGAGTTCGTCACGCGATTCCAATCCATAGGACTTGATGGCTTTGGAAAGGCAACAATGCCAGAACAGTGATGGGCAGGGGAAGACAGCTGTTTCCTCCTCCTGCGCGAGCCACATCAAAGAGCCATTTCCATGGCTTAAAACACCAACACAATTTGTCGTTATTTGTATGCTTCCTTACCAGCGATTTCCCAAAGAAGAGAGAGGCATCGGCTCATTGTCCGTCGAATCATTGATCATCATCGAACCAATCAACCAGAATGCCACTATCTTGACCTGCTCTCATAAATGCCCTCCATCTCAAGCTTGTCAAGCTTGTCCTGAAAACCCAGATTCTACATTCAACTTTGATTCTGAATTATTGTGCGAAGGACAGGAGAGAAAAAACCGCTTATATATTGATTCCATACTAATTTAATTTGACTTATTTTCCCAAGCATTCCAACTCACAGACTTCACTTCACGAGAGCTTCATTCCAAACCTTCTCTTGTGCCGTCATGAAAGAGGGAAACCCAAAGTAGCCTTCCCAGTGACCAGAGCAATGTGAGTGTATGAGAACGCTGACCTAAGGCTAGCCCTGTTTCCTGCTATTATCCTGCTCATCTCTATCTGACAACCTCCAAACGCACAGATCTGACCCCAGGGCCATTGTCATGTCAGTTCTAAATGGCTCGCATTGACATCACAATTGGCCAACAATACGAGCACCAAGGTTTCTTCCTCGCTTTGCATCTTGTCCTTCCTCTACCTCCACAACCCCACTTACACCCGCCCCCTCCTCCCCCTCCCCCACCCGGTGGCCAGATATTTGTAGAGAAAAAACATCAATGCTAGTTGTTGTGGAAGGGAAAGGGTAACCGCAGCAAGTAACAGCATAAGATATCAATTAATTGATTAAAGAATCAAATCCTAATCAAATCCAATATACAATACATCAACACTTTCTAATGTTAAAACTATTTGGGTCAACTCACAGTCCGGTGACCATTTCAAACAAGAAGACTAAAAGGTAAACATGGATACAGTGGCCATAATGACTGCCCGAGGGGCTGACCATAAGACATGGTCATCAAGCCCTGGACACTCGGACACAGGCCAGGTCACTAAGGCACTGACCTCTGGGCGAAAGAAAGCTTTTCATCTAGAGACACGGAGTGACCTAATAACGGCTGACGTGGACGACGTCTGACATAGTGACATGAGACGTCAATAAGGTCTCCGGTGCTGGTGCAGGAGCAACTCGAGGTGGAGGAGGTGCTCTGGGTGGAGATGACGATGAAATGACGAGGGGCTGGCGATGAAGGGAGAAGCCCAAGCCCGTCCTTATGCTGCCATGAGAAGATTACATCAGGGCAGATGAAGAAGCAGGCAACGAGGAACACCAAGGGTTAACAAGCTTATTTATCATATCCCACGCAAGCTTGGAGAGTAGTTCTTTCCAAAGCAAATTGTTTGATGCTCTTTTCTGTCCAGATGTACGCTACTTGCATTAATTACAATTTCATTGGGTGTTCTTTTTTGTATCAATAAACCAATATCAGAGGACCGAATCCATTAAAATGTCGCTTTAACGTGTTCACCACTTTTTTCAATCATTAATGCTGAAAATACTGACTATTCTCTATCCCTTATTTTGGATTTGACGAGAAATTATACTGCCATCATCTTAAACTTGAATCCACAAATTAAATCTCTATCATTACCTATAATATCCAAGGCATTGGTGGTCCTATTGAAATATAGGCTTACACAACCCCCTTAAGACCCCCTCCCCGTCTGTGGCTATTCTTTATCTCTGTCCTCTACCTTGTAGCAAAGCAACCTCAGGCGGTGGGGCCCTAACCTAAGCACAATCATAAGGTCAGTAATGGCGTCAGGGGGTTGTGTTGGAGAGGGCGCTGGGGTTGGCTCTTCCCCAAGAAGGCAGAGCACCTCTCGTCACCTCTGCTTAATATAGGCTCAGCCTTATTACCTCAGCCCTATTGTAAAGTCCTGCCTGGCAGCTCGGAGGGCCTCTGAGCACCTCGCCCCGACCGCAGATTACGGCTATTTTGTGTGGCTAAGTCGCCGCCCCTGTTTCCTCTCCCGGAGCCATTGTGATGATACCCTAGCCAGCCGTCCATCAAAACTATCCTCCAGCTTGGCCCTGTCCGACTCCGCCCAACTCCTCATACTGACCTGATCAGAAGGCTGGGATTATGTCCATTTTGTCGTGTTAGACCTCGGCTCCTGCTACTCCTGTTACTGACCATTGTGCCTCGGGGCTAGCAACCTTTGGCCCCCCAACGTCCGCCGATGCCTTATTCTTAGTCATTCTTCACTCTGGGCTTGCCTTGTTATCACAAAGGATCCGCTGGCTACTGCAGTTCCCCTCTCCTCCACCCATCTCTCACCCCCAACAACCCTCTCTCTAAGCCTCCTCCAGGTCCCCAACAAGGAGCGACCCCAGTCTAGATTGACAGAAATCAATGCAGCCTGTCTTGTCCACTGCCTCAATTATCGCTCGCCGCTTGTCCATTTGGTCTGATTATGACCTATTGTTGAGAGGGGAGAGAGATATGGTCAGTCCTGGCCTGCCTTTGGACTTGCAGGCCATGACCACATACACACAGCTCCCAGCCCTTCTATTGCGCCCCCTATCTTCTCACTCACGAATCAGCAAGATGGGCCCTAATCACCACACTACCATTGATCTGACGTGATATGTCTGACGGCGGGCCAGATTGAATCTATCCGGGGCGGCTAAAGGTCCAAAAGATGACCCAACACCATTCAATTCATTGTGACAGTCAAGCTAATAGAATGAAAATCAATGCATGCCTCCATGAACACAGAGCAACCATAGGCATGCAGCCCCCCATCCACGACACCCGCCTCCGCTTTTCCCCGTTTCGACCACCACCCACAATTCCACCCCTGTTCACAGCCTTGTGTATTGGTCAGTGTCCATCACCTCAACTGACCTTTTGACCCTGTGAAGACCTTGACCTAAGGCTGTGATTGAGGACTAACTCTGATTAGATTGTTTCCACTAGATCCCGACAGGGGTGGAGCACAAGCTATTCTATATTAAGCCCCAATCGCCCTTTTGCAATAACGAGGGTAATTTACCACTACGCCCCCTTTTCTTCCCCACCCTCTTGTACCTATGAATATTCTCTGAAACCTCTTTTACGGGTAAAATCTATCACTTCTTGTACCAGAAAAGACCAATTATCTTCATTATATCATTAGGAAAAATGGCGCTTATAAAAGTGATTAATGTCGTTGTCTTTTCAACTTAGTTTAAGATTAAAGAACCTATAATGCCTTTTAGTGGTAAAGAATTGAGTGGTGAACATGGACAATCTTGAGCCTGCTCACTCATTACCTCCTCCCTTATCCATCAACAATGTATCACTCCGCTCTATCATGGCCTCTGATTGGCTCAAAGGTGCTAAACTATAGAGCCATCGGAAAGCTAACTGCCTGCAGGAGAAATGGCTGTGGGAGCAGGCATTGAAGGAGAGGAGGGGAGAAAGAGGGATGACTCAGAACTCTCCATTTAAAGTCATAAATAGCTGCTACAACTACCCCAGCCAATAATCTTGCCAAGTCAAATGTGACAATGTGATGGATTACCATTTATCTTCATCTGATGTTCCTTTCCCTTCACTTTTTCACTCAATGGAAACAATGATATTGGCGATCAAATATTGTTATTTCATAAATCAGGTGAGGAATTAAGAGATTGTTAAAGTAAGCAGAAGGCATTGTTGGATGTATTTGTAATAGCAATTCTTAGGTTTTTCTGCCCAGCTAAATTTAAGCAAGAATTCTATGCAATAAAAAAAAGTGACAATATTTCTAAATTGTTACTTACGTGATCTCGCTGATGAAGAAGTCGATGACTGTTGCTGCTGCCATTGCTTTTCTTGTGCCCTAAACTTTCTTTGAGATTTTGCAGTTGAGCAATCATTTCTGTGAGCCTCTTTTCCTTCTCGTCGACGTCTGCTGCCGAACTCATGACTGTCTTGACACTGTCTAAAATCTCCATATCATCGGACATGGCATTATGGTCCGAGTGGTGTGAAGAATTGGAATTTTGGTTGCTATTCACCATTCCATGAGGAAGGTGGTGGGGGACTTGTTGAAGGTGATGATGGTTTTCATTGTTTGCTTTCGTACTGAGTCGCCTCAGTACGTTGTCCATGCTTTTTCTTTGCAGCCCTGAAGTGGGCTTCGTCAATATTGTGTTATTGTTATTGTGGTAGGTTATCATATCTGGTTCGCTGTCGGAACCTTCGCATTTGACACTTTGTAAGAGGCGTTGTTTCTTCGTTTGCGGCCTATCCGAACCGGGACTGTCGGCGCCGTCGTTCATGTCGTCCATGGTTTCTGGCTTGTTGGTGACGATGTGCAGCGACAAGCTGGAGTCGCTCTCCATGTCGCTGTCGCCGTGACTACTCGCCCCGTCGCTTCCGTTCTCTAAGTGCTGAGAGTGACGTCCGTCATCCTTCGCTAACTTAGTCGGCGTGTTTTTCCGTTTAGAGGACATGTTTCTGTAAAAGACAAAAGGAGAAGTTCGTAAGTTAGAATACAGGAACATTGTTCTTGGGAAACAAATAAAGGAGTGAGTATTAACTGTATAATAAATGTCAAAATATATAAGAAGTAATGAGTCTCGTACAAAGAAAGGCCTTATAAATTATACGGTATTGTGGCAAAATAATAGCATTTATTACTGGAACCAGAAATGATGTTCTGAGACAGGCATTGGATATGAATGACCCGGATATAGACCGCATATTTGTCTGTCCACAGATAAAGCGCAGTAATGGACAGAAGTAAAACTGCCAAGAGATTATCCCGGTTGACATTTTAATACCACATTTATCTTTTGTTATTTCAAAACTAATAATCCTCTTCAACGACGCAATAACAGTCATCCATCCGCAGATAATGAAAGCCAATTAGGCTCACTGTTGGTTAGTAAGTGTATACAGTCTGGAAACCTTCAAGTAAATGACTCAGTAACCCAAGAGAGGGGAGCAATACAGAGTCTCATAATTCATCCATACATCCATCCTTCCCCAGCAACACCAGCGAAATATTACACAGAGCTTATGCATTAAGATTTCGGGGGCTCCATCAAGCACATATGAACGGTATTGTTGGAGGTGGAGACTGGAGAAGGAATAGGCAGAAGGTAGAGATGTATAGGAAAAGAGAGAGAAAATAGGCCTTCTCATATATATAGGGAATGAATGCACAACTTGTGTGGTCTATGAACGGAAGCCACATTTACAATACGCCCGTGACACAACAGGGGGTGCACAGAAATGGGATAAAACAAGCTCTCAACATGTCAAACATGGCCATCAACCACCTTCTGTGAGACCAACCTGCCCGCCTCTACCCCTATTGTGCCTGAAGACAAGGGACCGGGGAACCCTTCAGGTATCATAATCGCAAGGTGCTGGGTCTAGTAATAAAGCACCATCAACTGTGAGAAGCCCTTCAGACAGGTATGTGCGCTAATGAGATATCCCATTCGCCCAGCCCAGATGAAGTTGCAAATTTTCAAGCCTTTTTTTTCATTAGACTCTATCCATAAGCCGGTGGCTCCTATTACCCGTCTTCACCCAATAAGACCCTGTCCACACGTTAAGAAGATTCCTACATAATACATCGCTGGAAAGTTGAATCAGTTCGTGTTGCATTATTCGTGCTGAAGAAGTACACAGGGGGCTTTATCACAAAGATCTGCCTGTGTCTGAGTTAGAGGCCTTGGTGGTGTGTTTCCACCGGCCTAATACTCCTAGATAGATGCCTCCTCCACCTGAACGGCCTTCCTGGTCATTTACACCTGAGTGTTCGGCCTTCCTCATAGAACCAGTAGCACCTGGGACCACTGGCTGGTCAGTCTAGTCACAAAGCCAATACATGTATCATCAACAAGGCCAATATCTGGTAGCCGATTGAAAGGCTCCCCACTCTGAATACTACAGGATTACAAACATTGGGATAGTATAGTCTGAATAAGGTGAGCAATTGCATTGCTGCACTACGGCAGATAAACTGCCATAAACTGGGCGCAAATACGAGAATGTAATCTCGGGGAATTATACATTACATGTTGTAACTCATTTAGAATGCAAACATTAACTTACAAAGAATAAGACATTTGTCATTTAATCATAGGTCTCCAGGGTTATTTTCCTATGGTTGTATGTCCTCATTTTGGGTCAAGCCCTTGAAAACTGTATTAGGAATTGAAAAATATATATTTTTTTTTATTCGCTTACAGGCCAGACATTTAACAAACAATATATCGCATATATATTGTCCATAGTGTGTAATGTGCGTCCACCCTATATGTTGCAGAGATCAACTATAGCTTACTTGAGTGAGATCTGAAACCCAAAGTTTAACTCCTTGGCCTGAGCGTGAGTAGCTCATTAGTATTGGTCTCAGTGAATTAGCCTCCATAGCAGCCCCTCAGGTATCGGGGGTTAAGCACCCGTGCAGGCCTGTTTCCAGACCTGTGTGCGCGGAATGTCTATTGTTACTGACAGCTTCTCGTTAGCCTTTAAATATCATCTCTGTGCTCGTTAATAAAGGCCCTGTGTTGTGATTAGAGACCGGCCATTGGCCGCTATTTCACCGGTGAGTAGCCAGCCAAGCTAATGGGTTAGGTTTTCAGAAAATGTACAATTCACCTTCCATAATTCTCTCAAATAACCCGAATTTCAGACAAAAATGAAGTTTAAAATACAGTTTAACCTAACCAAACAGATGGCTAGAATCAATGCAATGCCGAATATATTCGAATTTACCCAGTATTGGCCAAATTGCAGCCTAATTTAACAGAATTTCCTAAATGTGTAGAGCTGCCAATTGTACATTTTCTGAAAATCTGACCCTAATGTCGGTTCTCACAGGACTGTATCCGTGTGGTATGCCCGTGATAGGACAGTAGCAAGTTTTAAAATTGAATTAACATTTGTATTACCACATCTGCAACACATTGTTATAGCGCAGACCTCAAAGGACCCATTATTTAAGTTAAATTTAGATAGCTCAGTTCGATTCTGATTTCCATCATCTACATAAAATGCTATCATCAATACATACTTCATCGAGTCATAAAATGGTCTTTCTTATCTGACTTAAGGTAAAAGGGATTTTCTACTTGAAGCAATGAAGCATTACAGGGAAAATAAGCCATTACATTACAGACATGCCTCCACTTCCACCCAAACTATCCTAATAGGGAAGAGGTGTGATTTGATAGATTATCTTTCGCCGTCCCATTATTCCCAGATATCACCCCATTCCCCAGCCTATCGACCCTGCCGTCACATGGCCTTGCCATCCCATCAGGGCAGAATAACAAATCCATTATTCCCTGGTTAACTTGCTGGTCGACGTGATAAGTCATGTACTTGCAATAATAGCCCTTTGTTCCGTGGACCTGAGGTGGCAGTAATGGTACTAGACATGCCCCTCAAGTCATACCCTCACCCCTGCGCTTCATTAAAATCCTCCAGTCCAGTGCCCCATTGCTTAATTCCAACCTTTGATTACAGGTGAAAGAAGCAGTCAGGGTAATGGGATAAGGGCACACCCTGACTAATGAATGCCCTGTCATGACCGCTATTGTTAAATGTAGAGTGCAGTACACGACTAAGCTGAAAACAACAGGCAGGCTAGGTAAAAACCCACCCTAACACCCTCACCCATCTCCCGGTCTTAGTTCAAAGCCACTCACCCACAAAGGGCGAGCAATTCAGACCTGATTAGCCTTGGAACAATAAATCTTGGCCAAGCGGGCCAGGGTCGGACAGGCCCGATATTGTTCCATTAGCGCGAGCATTGCTCCACCAATGTAACATATTACCGTCAGAGGTCGCGGCAATACGGGGGTAAGGGATTTATAACCTTTGCTCGTATCTTACCGTCTAAGCCTGATGTATTTTCTTCACCTTTCACACACACTTCACCTTAGAGTTATATATACCATATTATGTATTATTTATACATTCGCAACTCCCTATATGGAAGTATTCAATCTGTGAAAATGGTAAAAATCGGGAGTAGTGCGAATCATTGTCTTTCCATTTGCCCCGCCCTGAATTACCTCGGCCTTTTATTGGATTGTCTCCCTTGCTCATATATGGAGAATGCAAATTGCTCCCAATTCCTAAATGGTTCAATCCAAGGCTGCTTAACAACAATATCAAGTACTTGCCCTGTGTCTTGCCAATTGACTGACCTTATTGTGGTCAGTCCCTGGCTCGCATTTAATATAGATAGAAATAAGGCGCAAGCAAATTGACAGAAACATAATGAAAAGGTGTGTGTGTGTGTATGGGCGGGGAGACTGGCGGAGGACAAGGGCCAAGGACCAAGGACCGACTGCCCCCGAGTTTTTGTGTACTGTATGAAACCCTCACGCAAATTGCTCAACCCAGCACGCACTCGAGCAATAGACCACATTCATGCAATGATCATACATGAATTCTCCCTCCTTCGTCTCTGCACTGCACACCATGCCCCTTTCATCCATTGCCACCAGCTTTACACACATGTTGCTACTCATTTGAAGCATATTCATCGCTCAATTATATTGTTTGCCGGACCTATGGGCAAGGGACACTCAACACGGAGCAAGGGATCATGCAACATGGATCCACACATACTGTATACAAAAAAGGGCTTTCCCCCTTCCCAACATATATATATCCCTATACCACCATTATATATTCAAACCTTAGCACCTACCTATTCACCACTATCTCCCTATACTACTTTCACTTGGACCTGTACAAATATTAATACCATTCTCTGCGGCCTTCTCACTTCTGATCCCCCCACCTACTTCACCCCCACCCACCCCCCCTTACCTCCAGAGACCACCCACTCAACACCAGCCATGCGACACCCTGGAAGATCAGCTTTTACAACGAGCAACTCGGGCGACTTTGGCCTTCTCAGGGAGAGAGAGCAGCACCTCCCCCAGTCTTAATGTAGTAATGGCATGTTTTTCAGGTCCCAGCGCCGATCAAGATGTTAAATCTCATGTAAAATTCATCTGGCCCATGCATCAAGCCTCCATTACTGCATCAGAATGCAGCCTATTATCGCCCACATTGCTCCATGTTAATTCGCGACGGCGACCATTGTGTTTTCGCTACTTCACCTCCCTTTTTCTCTCCAGCCGACCAACCACTCGGACGATAGACACAAAATGGCGACAATAGAAGGGCATAGCGCCTGCCCCCTACTGTCCAGGCTAATACTCATTTCATTGAACCTCTGCTGTGCAATTTCCTGACTGATCCGCGGCCTTGGCTCTGTCTTAGTCGCGTTATCGCGTCGCGGAGCCGGCTGCTGTCCAGCAATGATAATGGTGGTTAAATATGAAAAATCTTGCATTTTTCATGCTTCGTCGCCTCGCGACTAAAAGTCAGGCATCAGCGGGCGACGTTGAGCGTCCCCTGATGACGCGATAAACGAGCGTCACTACAGTCTTATGGTCGTCAAGGGCCGCAGAGGTCGCTCCGAAGTGACCAGCGAGAAATATTTTGGTGGCGGGATTTACCGGAACGGGGTTGCTCGTACATTAACGGCGCATGCCTCCCGGAAGTGGGACCTATATCACACAGAGCGCATGCGTCTTAGCAAGAGCCCTTGACCAATCAGCTAGCATCTCTCTTCAATGAGGACTGGAGACAAGACAAGAGGACATTGTTTTGGCCTTGTTGTGTACCAGGGGGAGGGGAGGATGGAATTAAGACCCGATGTGGGACTCACAGATTGTGTGCACCATGGTAATGAAGCTGATTTGACACAAGGGAGGGTTTGTCAACTTTTCAATCTGACTCATGCACAGAATTGTTGATAAGGGACTCGCCAGTAGACGAAGGAAGAAGCCCAACTCATTGCAGAAACCACCGTGCACGGGAGGGAGAGTGGGAGGGTCACTAAGAGCTTGAAATATCTTCTATCAATAAACGTCATTTCATTCGCCTACTCGGTGTCAACTGCAGGGAAATAGCCTCAGGATATGAGGGTCTTTGGAGACAATAAGTGCCGAGCCATGTTGTCGGATATTCCTGCCACAGACGTTAACTGATATCTGTGGGAGTTGTGACCACATGGGGCACAAAAATGCTTTCCTGAAATATTGAATAAATTAATTTCCCAAAGCAACATTACTTTACACTTATAGCGTAAGATCGCTGTCCCACAAATTGTGGTAATATTATCATTCATGGAATAAGATCTAGAGAATCCTAGAATAGCACCTTGCTGTGCTCGGGCAAAGGGATTACTGAAGCTCGGCAATGGGAACATTAATGTAATAGCTTTTCTCCCAGCCTCTGTAACTGGCATTGCTCTCCCTCAGATGGGGTTAAACTAGGGGGGACAGTGGCGCGATAGCAAAAATGATTACGTCAATGAGTCAGACAATGACAAGCGGGGACAACTTTTCAATGCGCACTTCATGCCATTACATGCTGCATGTGGCCTGCGCAGACGACATTTTCCCACAGCTGTTAATTACATTAAAAGTGAATTAATGAGCTGTACAACAATCTAACATGGGATTCCCGTGCCAGGTGACTTGACCTCAGCGTGTCAAGGTCGTTCGTATGCTGTAACAAGATGGCGGTCTGGGTTTGCTGTCGTCATTGAGGTGCGCAGACGAAATAATCGAGTCAGCTGCGAATATACACAAAAAGCAACCCAACTACAATGGCTACCATCCTGCCTCTTAGCGTCTCAATGTTGCTGTCCGGCCTTGGTTCGGCCCAGCGACTTTTGTTGAGGACTTTGCAGCAAAGGAATGTGGTTTCCTTTGTGGCTAAAAGTTAGCCACAAGCTTCTAAGGCATTGTTTAGCGGAACAATGCGCGAAGGAGTTGGTCCGAGCAACTGTGAGCAACTTGCAAGCGAAAGGGCTGAGAGAGCGTGCATTGCGACAATGCCTTCTTTCCAGACTGACCCTCCAACAAAAGAAGCAAATACTAAGAGCGCCCAAGGTCCTAACAAAAGTCCCATTCTCTTTGGACGGGGACAGAGGCAATGTATAGGACACGGTCAGAAATCTACCATCACCACCACTTCTTATCACACATATAACCTTTGTGGAAAAAATAATTAAATCTTTGCTTGGTTTGAGTCAATAGGCAAAAGTATTATCGGGACGCAACAAAAGGTTGGCTGGGTGGGAGCTATTCATGTGGGGCCTTCCCCCCAACCGAGTTTTCTGTGATTGTTAGGGCATTGCTACCAACATATTTGGTCGGCACTGGCCTTAGTCGGTTATTGTGGCCGCGGGAGAATGGTCGTCCGGCGGCCGCTTCCCGCCACAAAGAGCATTGTTCCCGCCACAATGCAGCGAGCGGCCTTCCACCAGAGCACGGTTGGCATGGTGACGGCTACATCAGCCGATTGTCGTCTGGATCTTTCTCCCTTCTTTTCCTCCTTCCACTGTTGCACTAGTCCAGGGGATAAGGTAGTCATTGGCTAAGCACGGAAAGAAGACTTTGTCCAGCGTGTGGGTTGAATGTGGGCAGAGCGAGAAGGGAGGGGGACAGGGAGACAATGTCACTTGTTTTGATTGGACTGGTCACGTACAAAATAGTGCACATGGTTCGTGAGCTAAAAGTAGAATCTACACACATCAAAGACGGCCTCCATATAATTATAGCGATGGTTGAAAGTATCATCTATAATGACCCTTCCCTTTAGCATTTAACACTAAGCAGGCTTTTCCCATATAAAAAGTATTCCCTACGTGGAAAAATGCACTTGAGAACCTGTGGATATATCGGATAATGATTCACATATTTCCAACGTTTTTTTAAATTTTATATACAAGAAGACTTCTCCCAGAGTAGGAATATAACCATTATATCGGCCAACACAAATAATTGTTTAAAAAAAACTCCATAACAGCCGTATCATTGGCTACATTAAACAAGCCCAACATATCCGCTCGATAATAAAGACAAAGTTTATAAGTCCGATAAAGAAAAGAGCTCATCCCAGGTGTGTGTCTTATCAGTTAACGCCCCTATCTCATCCCATCACTTATCAGCAAGCACAAAACCGTTAGCTGCACTGTTGTAACGGGTCTCTGATTTACACAATGCTTCTTTTATCACCCAGCGCCCCAGGGGAGTGTCAAGTCTATCGTTAAAACAATCAGCAGGTTATCGTACATAACCGGCTGATTGCCCCCCCCCCCCCCCCACACACACACACACACCTCTCCATTAGTAATATTACATCAACCACGCACCCTCCCAACTAATCCTTGAGTAAATAGTTTCAGAATAATACCAACTTGCGGTCATCTTCCCCCACACCCTATACTACCGCCCATGTACAACTGCCTCCATATCTCTGACCATTCCCCCAGTTTCCATAGTAACTCAATGTCCAGTGAGTTGCGTTGACAACTGCAGCCAGGCTTGGCCCATAAGTAGCGAGCTAATTCGGGAGCAGCTCCATCATAGACCTGGGCTAGTGCTCTAGAACCCTGTTGACACGCTCGTATTTATGCTCACCTGGACTGAGAAAGACTTTCTCTAGTTAGATTATTAACCCTTCCTTTCTCCAGTGAGACGATCTAGAGCACTTACATTCACAGTATCATAGGCCAAACTACAAAAATTGTTTATTGAATTATAATCATAGGCCAAACTATAAACAATGTTTATTTTCGTCTGGCATATCGAGCCCAAATGTATTATAAACTGCCATGACCATATAGTCATATTATTTTTGTATTTCAATTAAGGCCAATGTTATATTTAATACATTTAGAAGAAAGACGCTCTGTCCGGCATGGACTTTTTTGAGTGTTGCCTATTATATGTACAATGTTGTGCAAATCAATGGTTGCTTGAAAACCATAATCTCCAGTATTTTGACTGCGAATTAACACATGAATGGACCATTAATTAACCAAGACAAATATATAAAATATAATCTGGGAAACGCTGCATGGCCGCCTCGCCTCGGTATTCAAAAGTCAATACACATCTCGGTAAGATAATACATTATTACAGCAAGTTGGCTAACCGATTCATTGACATTCTAACCATTGATTAATACCCTAAGTGTAAGCCGAGCCGGGCAGAGGCCAGAGGAAAAATGTCTAATACAATCCACCTCTAATGGAATGACACCCACCCTCATAATCAAAGCATTCTTGACATGGGCTTCCTGTCGAAGAATCCCAGGCAGGAATCCTCCAAGGGTTTTGAGTGGGGATACTTGACAAGGGACGCCATATGTTCTCCTCTGATAATTAATCCATACCTTCTGGGATTATATCCCTCTCTGCCTGAAGTGTTGTTTCACCCAGGGTGGGGTATATATATGCGTGTGTGCATGGTTCTGTAAGGGTGGCACCCTTCTGAAGCCCCCCTGCTTATAACCCCCCTGTGGGTAGAGATACACAAGAGTTTGTAGAGATATACACCATGGGGTATTGTCTTCTACAAATAAACACGCTACAACAGTTTAATACAGAAGGTAGTGTGTTGTGTTGTGTTACTCCAGTGTTTGGCGTCAGGAAACCCAGGAAGTCCACACTCCTTTCTCTCAGTACACACAGTAAGCCTATATTTCAAACCATTCATCCATTAGATTTAATCCACAATGAACTTCCTCCACTTCTGGCATTCATTGTCATTGGAGAAAAAAACAGGAAAACATCGACCTTGGAATCAACTGTGAAAGGCTACTTCATCACGTATTCTCCTCCAAACGCTTTGTACTTCTTTTTATCTTTTCGTTAATAAAGTGGAATTCAAAGTATCCTTTTAAACTATTTTAAGTCCATCAACAACCTCACCCTTTAAACTGAACCGCCACATACACACTGCACACTGATTAATCCATCCCCCCTCACCCTTCCCCCTGCTTCTAGTGAAAAAATAATGATCGGCCCCCTAAGGGCTCCCAAAACCAACACCTCACATGGCCACCAAGCCGCCAAGCATGTCGCCAGCCAAATTACATAAAGTAACCGACGCCTCTCCCACACCGGCGAGGGAGCTGCTCCGAGTTGATGTGTAACTCGAGCCAACCGCAGCGGGGAACAATGAAAGCGGACCGCGGCCTGCGCTGAAACAATGGGTCGTCTCCGCTATCAGCAAACCGTGGAGGAGACGCTGGAGGAAGGTG
Source organism: Sthenelais limicola (assembly GCA_942159475.1). Classification (NCBI taxonomy): domain Eukaryota; kingdom Metazoa; phylum Annelida; class Polychaeta; order Phyllodocida; family Sigalionidae; genus Sthenelais; species Sthenelais limicola. The sequence continues at coordinate 27,678,648 of OW804101.1, forward strand.
CAGGTACAGGAGGAGAGAGAGAGGGAAGCAGGAGGGCAGGGGACAATGAGGGAGGGGAGAGATGATGGTTTTAATTTAGAAACCACAGGCGAAATCTCGATAATAGGTCAAAGGTGAAAAGTGAAAGCGAAGTATACTGTAAAGGGAAGGTGGAGCGGAGTTGTCGGGATGTTGGATGGGTGTATGGGATAGAATCGAGCTGTTAGGGATCAGGTAAGCTCTTCTGGTCAGGATCAAGTGGTGGTGTCTACAGTAGGGACCCGCTAATGCCGCCTGTCGGCCAGGGTAATTGACAGAACACATGGGCGTTGGTGCTTGCCCACCGAGAACAAAGCAAATTTGGGACGCAGGAGGAAGAGTGGGGGTTAACTGGAGTGGACATAGGGATGGTGCCGGCCAGGAGGGTAAGGCAGGCGGCTGGAAAAACAACTGGAGGAACAGCTGCTACGTTTCACTACCAACAGGCTGCCTTACCGAACCTTTAATCACACACCCCTCATCAATTTACCTAATTCCAAAGGCACCATTGGGACTGCATCATTTTGCATTGAAGTCAATTAAAAGAAAGTAAATGCCTCCAGTCATTCCTCCAGGTAATAGATACAATGTACAAAGCACCGCCAATAATTCCTATTCTCTGTATCTGGTTAAAGTTTTTCCTCCAAATTAAGACTAGATATTAGTGAAACTCTTCTAACTGGAGGCCTCTTTTCCGCCCCAGGAAATGTTGAGGGATAAAAAAAATCAGTTCATGGTACTGTTGTTCGAATTTTTATCTATGCTATCTGTTATGATGCCTCCAGGGTGGCAGCAGGAGGAGGGGTGGAGCAGTAAGGGAGGGGGTTCAACTTACAAGCGTTACATCCCAGGAGGTAAAACCCAAGTGGAACCAGCAAGAAAACCCCAGGAGTGGCCGGCCTCGGCCTGGCACGAGCTTTCCAACGTTTCAAACTTCAATATAGTAACTGTCATTTCCCGAAGTACTTGTGAAGACATAATTTCTGTCAGGGAATGTTGTGAACTTTGTGCAGAGGGCCACCTTACCTTTATGGAAGTCAATATCGTGCGAACTCACTTCATGACCCGGATCACTTGGGGCAATAGTCAGACAAAATTCCTTCTGAACTGGGGGTTTCTTCTAAATGAGCTTGCTACTTGTTAGTGCAATATAAGGTACAATGTCGAAATTTAAAAACCCTCAATTATATTCATCTAATTGATATGAGACAACAGTACAATGAATGGTATAAATATACACGAGTGCTTTACTGTAGAGATCTAGAGTGTTTAAGGTTCCTTCCAGGAAGCAGATGTTATCAAAACAGTAATCAGAGACCACTGGAAGCCAAGCCTTCTGGTGATTTATCAAGAGAAAGAGTAAATTATCATTGTTAAAGGGCTGAGCGGCTCGCAACGAGTATAAAAAGAAGTGGGAGAGTAGTGGGAAGTAAGAGGGCAGCAAGCTGGATCAACACAAAACATCCATGACAAGGGGCTTCCAGTGGGCCATGGCATAAGCCATATGTTGTCAGCACACAGGCCTGCTTTCCCCTGGGGGTCTCTCAACAGCTGGCTTTATTGTCGAGGCTGAAGGGTTGAAGCCGGTGCTTCCTGCCTTTCTAAAACCCTGATGGACTGAAACAAAACATCCAAAGACAAGAGGAGAAAGAGCTTGTCTGGCTCCCAGCCAGGAAAAGTCAATGGCATTTGTGACTACAGAAAACTGGACAGTCTCCGCCACCCCAAGAAGTTGTCTGTGTCCAGAAAAATGGGCCTTAGACACTCGAAAATGTTGATGATCTATCTATTACTAGTAAATGATCTTTAGGCCGACCTGAGCTTTGGTCAATATCAGGTGTGTATGTGTGGATGTGGAAGGGAGGGGTGGGGGGACTCCTTACGCCCTGTTTTACATCATACCTATCAGGGATAGTAAGTTGTAATCTAAATGGCATTCTCAGTGGAGAATTGCCATAGCAGTAAAACTACTCCTAGAAGTTATACAATGCTACCTGAGGCTGAACCTTAAATTGGCGTATTTCCGATCAAAGACTAAGTACAGCTTCAGAGTTGATTTACAGATTCAGTAACTTCAGAAAACCTGAGATCTGAGCCAAGAAGATTATCTCAACAGGCAGGAAGTGATTCCTGTTAGTAAAATATCAGGTCAGGAATTGGGTTTATATTGAGGAAATATACACCATGGATACAGGAGGAGGGCTGATCCAGCCTGATGCAACTATTAAGAATAATTTCAAATTCTTGAAATAGCTAGTAGCTATGAGAATTGGGGTGATATATAGAACTCCATGGGCGTAGGGCAGATCCTAACCACTGCAATACTCTTGCACATATAAATGAAAAAGCAACTACAAAAGGAGCCACTCACAACTTTAACCACGAGCAGATCAAAGTCCTATACCAGTCATTAGAGCATGTCAGAGAGATGGCAAGATCCTCATTTCAAGAGACACTGTTCGCCGAGTCACCAAGAAACTTCTCCCCTTCCTCCACCTCGATCCCAATGATTCTATCTCTCTCTGATAATCTTTCCTCCAACATCTTTTCTTCGCCAGTAACCTCAAAGGCTTCAAGGAATACATCATTAGCTCAACAGTCGGAGACGGGGTTGTTCTGATAACCGATCAAACGAGCGTTGTTAGAGCACTTGGGAGGACAGAATAAGCTGACCTCTCTGGCCCCCATCAGCCAACTAAAATCGCAGCCCACAGCGCCAATGACGGAATCAAAACACAACACAACGACCATAAACAACCATTAAAATAGGGGGCCAGCTAGGCATTCCCTGTTTGACAGGCGCTCACTTCAAACAGGCAGATAGATCCCAAGTCAGTTTTTCTCTCTACTTCTGAGACGCAGGGTAAAGAACAGGTGTACTTTGTCAAATGCTACTTTTCTCTTAATTATCCTGATGGTCGCAGGGATGAGCTGACTCTTGTCAGCGACAGAGATATGTCGCGAACTTTGCAGATGTATAAAGCAAAAACCTCGTTAAATAGCCACTTTGTAGACAGCTTTTCATTCGGTCTTTGTGGTACAGACTTTTTTTTACCCCTTCATCTCTCTTGAGATGCCGTCATCTGAAGACCTAACTCAGCGAAAAATCATTTTGAAATAATTAAATGGTTCCATTCAGTTGCAGTAGGCCATCTCACGAGGAACCACAATTCATGACTGGAGTTTCATTATATAATTGCACTGATCCTCTTTAGGAATTCACAAATGCCATTGTACTTGTTTTGCGTGTACAATAAATTTAGATCCAAACCACATAAAACGTCTACTACATTTGAACTGAAGGTTTATTTATAGTCTATACTACAGACCAGTGCTCTCCTGTATTGAGGGAGTAGGAAAACAACTTGGGACTTCATATCAAATCAAATCCTAACCCATCATTATCCTTTGTAGAGACCTTCTGTCTCAGTCCGTGCACCGGACAGGCAGTCATCCTTTACTTTTATGATATACCATCCTTTGTGCACTGGACACACCGAGAAACAACTTGGCAGATCCCTATGGATAATTGTAGTAGGAACTGATTTCTTAGGGAACATATAAAAAAAAGGTCATCGATTATGGATCAGGTTCTTTTATAATTCCCATACTAATTGAGGTTTTGATAGATTAGAATTACATTATTGCGTACAAAGTTCAAGAAAATGTGATAACATGTTGAGGGTGATGCTTTTAAGAGAAGCTATTAGAATTGGCGTGTACCCTAAGTGCACCCATTGCACAAGAGACAGTATTGGCCGCATTGCCTCTCTGCCAGTGTTAGTGGGCTGCAATAATTGGCATTGTTTGTCACACTCTGCGCGACAACTGAACCGGGGATTCCAGTGCAACTAGATCAAACGGACTCGAGTCTGTAGAAGTACCCAATGATCACAACCAACCAGTACAGGGACTATGAGGAGGGGGAGCGGAGAGATTGATAGTGGGGGTGAAGGGGAAGTGATTTCGAGGAAAGGGGGTAGGGGCAGACTCCTACTACTGGAACTAAGCAACGGACATGATGAGGAAAGATGGGGGAAGGAAGAGGCCGTGGAGACAAGTACTCCTATCTCTCGTCTATCTACAATATTCAGTGCAAAACCAGAGCGGATCAAATTCAGAGACATTTGTCCCCAATAGCCCCTAATTCTCCCCTCCATTATTTCAAGTCTGAGCGCCATAGCACATTACAGAAGACATATACATGCACTCCCTCACACTTTAATCAGAGCATAGCATTTGACACGCCAATACACCCAATAGACCTTCCCTTCAAGTTCCTCTGACTTCCGGAAGCAAGCCTACTGTACGAGCTATATGAGGATTTAATATTTATAGTTCTTTAGATGTATGTTTGTTTTCTACCTATTGACTGCACGCGATTTATGTCCTCAAAAACCTCTCAGACCCATCAATTCCAAGCCAGGCCCATGCACTATAGGTAGAATGTTTTTAGTTCTCTTCCTGGAGAACAAAACTTGGCATGGACTATTGTCAGAGGGCCTGCTTTAAAATGATCACAGGGCCGAGGGATTGAGAGAAGAGAAAGGGTGAAAGAGGGAGAAACTTACACTCACAATCAACTGACTTTTGTTTCGCTACAAGCAGCCGAGTGCTTTGTGGCGCCACCGTTCAAAGATGTCCTTTTTGGCTCCATTGCTTATACACGGCTTGGCTTCCGACTCGAAAGCGCGCGAGGAACAATCAGAAAAGAAGAAACAAAACTTGCCCTTCGAGGCCGGCCTGCTGTTCCCAGTCCAAGAATCTCTAACAGCCAAAAGAAAGCTTCTTCTTTAAGAGAAAGATCTACTTCTTTGTAGACTGGCGGCATCAGGTTTGACTCCGGCAAGTCGGGGTGACTAAACACAGGGTGTTTATAGAAGCCATGCCTGACCTCCTGGTCAATGCCTTTGTTTTCTTCAGAGAGCAACTCTAACCCTGGAGGCCCTATCACAGGAGCGCAACTCTATAGGGACGGTACCCTTCCTGACCATCCAAATGCCCTGGATGATAGATGTAAGGAAAATAAAGAGTTTTGCTGGGCGAGAGCTTTGAATGAAAAGAATACTCCGCTTTGTTTTGCTTTTGGTCAAAAGCCTCTTTCAAGTGGCTTCATTTCATTGTCTTGGCGTCAGGCAAGAAGCAGGCTTTGGTCTGTGATTCCAGTGTTTATTGCTTTGACTGAGGGGTTTATGCCACAATGCCTTTGGCAATACACCACAATAATGATCCAAGTGCGACTGTATATACAGACGCATGATCAATAATCATCATTTTATGACCCAACACAACAAAGCAATCAAGGTTACACCTAAGGTTTTATCACCAAATTATCAGACGTTTTCCTGTTTAATGGCTCAACTTCAATGCAAACATCCCCAAACCTGTTTATTCCGAGGAGTAATAAAGATTATAAACCTTCTCGATAGATGTACCGAAATGCCTCGGTAAATAGATCGATCACTTACTTTGAGCGTTTGTTATTCCTTCCCACAATGAATGTGAGAGAGCTAAGACTTGGATTCTTAACTTTATTTCGGGCGCCTCTCAGGTCACGGGGATCAATCGTTATGCCTAAGCAGATAGCCCGAGATAGTCAATATTTGATAAATCATGTATCCCTGTATCTATTGTAACCTAGCATCCATTGTGAACGTATAACAATACCCCTTAAAATGCAGTCACATGTGAAATCTTAATTTGCCGTACTTGGGTAACTTAGAAAGAGTGTGGTAACAAAAGGCTGAAGAAAACAGCACGATCGACTAGTTCCATTGGCCTCTCCCCAGCCTTGGTGCAGTTATGCATCCAAATACCTATGAACCCATCTTAATATCATATGCCCCAGTGAGCTATGTAGTTCATTATATTGATATCAACTCACACAGCACATTAATTAATTAGATCTCGATACAAGGTAGGAGGTTCAGGACAATAAGGAGGTCATGTCATATCCTTTGTTTGGGCTATATAATAAATGGTATTTTCTTTTAGCAGACGCAAATTATCCAGAAAATATTGCATTTGGGTGATATATAAATACATAAATATAGATCCGAAATGAAAGTAATATTAGAATAACTCTGTTCGATGGTACATAATATTCCGGACAAAAAGCCCGTTTTCTGTTATTGATATGAGGCTCGAAAGAGAGCAACCGTCAACACAGAGAACTATCTAAAGAAATCTAATGTCATTTATTATTCCCAGAAGTTGTTCACTCAAAGCAGGAAAAGGGACAAGAAAGGCTCTCAGTACCTTTTGCCAAACAGTGGCACTGTCAAGTCGAACAGACCAGTCCAGCACACCCAGACCCATCCAACCCAATACACCTATAAAGCAATATAACAAATGCTCTTCTCATTCTGTATGGCATCTTTTTATGGAGACAGAAGCCACAGAGAGGAAGGCGTATCAATGACCCTCTCTTATGGACTTAGAAGGTTGTGGTTTGGAGGGAAGAGTCTTATGGCATGGGATAGAGGACGAGCGATAGCGAGTTCTCTATCATATGTCCATAAGGCTATTCCCTCCAAACCACAACCTTCCAAGTCCTTTAGGGGTCGACCACAGACTCTATCCGCTGTTAGGATTGTCCGTTACAAGGGCAATTTAGGGACAAAACTGGACCAGAGACCCCTAATCTCTGTTGGTAATACTCTGTATTATACATCTGAGCGGAAGCATCCGTCCTTTAGCTTGTTGCTTCTAACACACAGACAACTAACGCCCCTACCCCCTTCAACCCCCGACCCCCTCTCTCCTCCTCCTCCTCCTCCCTTAGCACCCAACATTACTACAATCCTCATATCCATGCCCTCCTACAGCCCGACAGGATATTGACTCGAGTCTTTTACACCTTAGTATTGTGGTCCACAAAGGTACCTGATCATTCATATTGTATAGAAGCGTACAATACCGAGCAACTCCTTCTGACTATCCAGAGGGCTCAAGCGAGCTCGACGCGTCTGAAGGCCTTATTGTGCTGTCTTTGAAGGTGACAAGAGACCCTCTTAGGTGTCTCCTAATAATCAAATAATAACGCCTCGTGCCTAGTGGCTTCTACTGTCAAGTGTGCACTGTAGCTGCACAGGAGGTGGTATTCATGTCAACAACACCATTTCTGACCACAATGCAAGCGCTCCATGCTTCTTTTATGACCCTGGCCACCGGCCACAAAGTACCACAAAGACGTTTGTACCTCCACAAAGAGAAGAATATTCCAAGTATCAATGCAATGGGTTTTCCATATGGAACTCATGTTTGTAAAGCTTCAGTTGTTGTAATTGTTCTTGCACCGACAATAAAATGAATGCTGCTTTCTATTCTTCTTCCCAAACCGTCCTTCAAAAAGTGTTAAAACAGACTTAGAAATAGGCTGAGATGAATAGGGAATCCACTATTTCATTGATATTTATTACATGTACCAAGACTTTTTTCAAATATTAAAACTGATGGCATACTGACAATAGTAAAGTTGAGACCTGAAAAGGATCTACCTGTGAATAAAAGTTTTCTCAAGCACCGAAGTAGTTTGGTTTGGTTAGGTTGAACTGTATTTTGAACTTTATTTTCATCTGAAATTTGGGTTATTTGAGAAGATTGGTGAAGGTGAATTGTACATTTTCTGAAAATCGGGCCCATATAACGAAAAGGAGACGAAGGGGACCAAGTCAGTCCCTCAGGTAAACTGATCAACCTTGAGTCTAGACTTGAAGGGAATGGTTCTCCCTCCGAGTCACGCCAACTGGGCCCTGTATGCAGTTGTCCCGTAAACATACGGGTTGCCTTCCTCTCCCCTACTACTCCTGCTGCCAGCTGGGTTGGGGGATATCCCACATACAGATTCACTCGTGAGTAACCCACTCACCTTTGCCCAGCTTTCGGACTGGGTCTGTTTTGCTAAGAGAAAGTCAGTCAGTCAGAGCCCATGCCTTCCACTATACGATAGTTCCTTTGGAAAGGATAACAGCAAAATGTATTGAATCCTCATGCTTTCATTTAGTATTAGCAAAACAAATAAGACACAGGCCGATTTCAAAGCTTTAGACTCCCCAAATGCATAATCCCTGAGGAAATCGAAATATGAGTAAAGGCAGTCAACAAAAGCACTAACGTCTATCCTTAGAATGCCCTACACACTTCTAGTTCTTTTCTATTAACGCCGGCTAGACTAAAAGTTTAACGCCTTTTTTCCGATTTTGAAGCAAGTGGAGGTCACAATGGACTCAACTGAACCCTAGGCGATATATAGTCGATACCCTTGATCCAAACCCTAGCACGGCACCGACACAACAGTGATCAATACGGCGATGGGTCCTCATACATTATATAAGCAAGGATTCCCTCTGCGACTGACATTGGTTATGCGATATGCAAGTGTCACTAAAGGTGGGTGAAGAATAGCACTTGTTAAAGTGACGAGGCTTTATTTTTCGAAGCAATAAGTCATGAAAAGATAAAAGTAAGTCAAGGCAAAATGCAGATGTGGCCCCGGTTTTTTTTTAATATTCAAACATCCTAGATTTGCCGGATTGAAGTTCAATGAATACGAAACTGTGGTACCCGAATCATAGTTTGGTATTACTTTATGTTTTGTCTTTGGGGTTTTTTTTCTCACTTTTTGTATTTATATCTTTTAGAGCCCAAGAGGGCAATGCTCCCTCCCGCTGCTACCAACAACCATAAGATAGAGCGGTAGTGAAACTAACTTCTGGATGTAGATGGAGGTGGTGGTGGTGGTGGAGGGCGAAGAAAAGGGTGTCTCTTACATCTGCCCGCCCCTGCCCCACTTCCTGATCCGCTTTGCACCCACTGACCCAAGAGGACGGGCTGAAAACACTGGAGGAAAATGGTTTTGGTGTTTGAGATGGTGGTCGTGGTCGTGATGATAGTTGGGAACCCCCGATACCACCACCACTATAACCTATAACCAAATACCCTTACCACTCAATCTTGCCCTAATAACTCCTGATCCCACACCCTTTATCATTTAGCTCATCATCCTACCACCTCCCCAGCCTCTTCCCTTTAGTCTTGGGTTCTTAATAGTCCAATCCCATACATCGAATCCTCTTTATAGGCGGTAGACCTGGCGGAAGGCTGACAGATCAAGCATTTATAGGAATTGCTCAGACTGCTCACAAGCAAGCAAGCAAGCAAGCGGGCGAGCAACTCGGAGCAGATTCACGTGCTAACCTAGACCCGCCAGCATCTACTACTACAACTACCACCTACCAACAACACCGCTCAATCGATCTGCTCTGATTTTAGGAACTCTCCTCCTCCTCTCCTCTCCTCTCCTCGCCTCGCCAGTCCTGTCTGCTAGACGGGTCAAAAGCTCTCATTCGACTACCAACACAAAAGATAAAGCGCTGTTAAGAACGGCTGGTGGGTATGAGATGAAGAACAAGTGAGAAATAGTTTTCTTCCTTCCCTCCTTCCATCCTCACTCTAACTGTCTGCCGCACAAACCAAACATGTTTTTTTCCTGCCTTGTTCTGGTGGATCTATCAAAGGAGTACCGTTGCTTGTTTATGCAAGGGGTCTATGCAATGAAATGCCCAATCCAAAAAAATCCCCCTGGAAAGTTCTGTCGTCAATAGGAAAAATAGGAAAAGTAGTGGTATTTCAACGCTATAGGAATATTTAAGCAAGTATCAATATGAATAGATATTAATAACAATGGGGAGGAAAGAACGCACTGCGAACCATTCATCTATCCACTTATATTCGGGTTGCCCCTTCTGTGCTATCTTCCAGACTTCAAAATAATAAAGTGGTCCATGGATGCATTGTAGCATTCCGACCCATTGTGTTGTCTCATCCAAGACACCTTTCAACCCCATAAACCACCCTCTCACACCAAACCCCCCGCATCAGATAGCCTCAAGGATCCAGTGGTTTGGATCCCAAACACCCCCGGATCAGCTGGCAGAGCAGTGAGGTTGGTTCCTCTCGCTTCTGATCAGTCATCCAGGTACTGAATAGTATAGACCCCGCTTTTAACTCTTGAAGCACCGTGTCGGCACCATTTCATCCTGAAAGCATCTAGGATACAGGTCAGCTTGCTTTGGGTCTACTTCCCAACTTGACTTGACTGAGCGACATGATTCCTAGCAATGAGACTCAAGGGAGGGCATCTTTATAATTATATGAATATTTGATACAGAAACATGTTCTGTGGCTCATAATTGCGATGAATTGTCATGTTCCTACCATAAAGAGGTATCATCTCAAGAATAGTAGTTGTCCTTGGAAGCTCAGTTCTACATGGGTGATTAGACATAAAGCTAAAGCGTGGAATGAAGGCTAAACAAGACCTGAGAATCGAGGTCCATGAAGAGGGAGGGAGACGGGGATTGGGGCTCTTCTAATGTTTGATCACCACGGGGCAATGCTCAAGGCTGAATTGCTGGTGAAAGCAAGCAGAGAAGAGAATGAGACTGTATACAGTGGGATAAGAACACTAACGGTAAAAAGGGGAAGAGGGCGAAGGAAAGACCACAAGGCCAGAATTTTTAAAACAAGAATGAGGCAAAAGGAGATAAAGAGGAAGGAGAAGGAAATACAAAAAATAGTTACCAAACCATGAAAATAAAGGCCCATCGAGGTAATTGTTAGGCCTGATACGAAGCATCATGGCGTGCGAATAGCTGACAGAATGGGAAATGAGAAGGGTGTTGGGAGAAGGGGAAAAGAGATTCGGGGGTAGAAAACGGACCATATTGGCCTAAGAAGAGAGTGGACGCTGCCTTCCTCCACCAACCACCCACCAGCCCCTTCCCACCAATGCCCCATATACGTCCAAGACAAACAACAAAGGCATGAGGCGCTTCAAAGCATGGTGAAGCAACCAAGTATTAAATGAACAGGGGCCGGGGATTAATGAAAAAGAGGAGGTCCATTCATTGGCCATTGGATGGACGCAAGTAAAAGGAAAGGAGAAGCAAGTAGCAAGCACTCGCTGCTCCCTGCTCCAGAACTGTGGTCACGAGCTACTCGCCCAAATAGCCAGGAGCAACTCTTTATATCGAGTTCAATGGTCATTCATTCCTCAACTGCCGTATAATGGGTTTCATAGAGCTTGCTCAATAATAATAAGGCTATTTTTCCAAATGCTTTTGTAGTCATTGATACCCATCGGAGAAAGTGTATTGTCTGATATTATATAGCACTGATTTATACCATCTATTGAGGCAACATGGAATACTTCAAAATGTGGGCTTCATTACTTTACTCAATGGGTATTTTTATATTCTGCCCAGCAAAGCCACTTTAGGAAACTCATAAATGCACATAGGCATTCACTGTGTTTTAAGTACTGGTCGTGGTGGAACTGGTGGATTGTGTACATAGCAGCCAAGGGGTTGAGTGGTTGTTCTTTACCGGCGAGCAGTTCACTTGTTCTCTCTATTGAAGCGCTATAATTATTTGAAAAGTTAGAGATCAATATCGAAGGACGGCATGTGTCACCAAGCAGTGGTCTGCCAGCGCAGTCACCCCCCGCCGTACTCCCCCGCACAGCCCCGTCTAATGGCTCTCTACGGGGTAACTCACACATCACCGGATGAATATTGAATATTAAGGACAAAGGCTCTTAATTAGCGCAGAACAATGGAGTAGGGAAGTTACTATTGGGGGGATTGGGCCGACAGCGTGCAAGACTAGAGAGAGGGGATGGAGAACGAGAGAGGAGGGTGTTGTGATGGGGACCACGGGAGGTTGCGCAGGATGTTTGGCCGGACTCGCTCGCCTTCACTCGGCTGTGGTGGAATGTGAAAACCCAGGGTCATCAGGGCCCTTGACTTGAGTTGAATCATCAGCTCGCATACCATCACTATAGACAGTCGAGTCGCTCCGAGTAGATAGAGAAATAGAAGCGGAGCATCAGTGGATGGATGGATGGCTGCATTGGATGAATCACTTGGTCAGTGACTACTTTCAAACCCTCCATGATTCAACACTAAAAACTGCCCTCATCTGAAAGCAATAAAATGTAAGAACCCAGGAGAGTAAACAGTGTTTGCATTAGCAGGAGTTTAGTGTTATAAAAGCCGTTAAAAAACATCGGGTGTCTTTTATATCAATCACTATGTGAAGAAGTAACATGAACTGTCCCATTGTTCGGCGAAAAAAGGGCCATGGGAAACTGCTGTCTCCTGATGTCATTAAACACCGCAAAGTACAAACCCCTCGAGGGGTTGCTTCAAAATGTTCTGTCGCCCCACACGATACAATGTGACCTCGGCCCTGACCCCATTGTTCCTGCCCCTCTCTACAAGGCTCTGTTCTTCTCCCTCCTCCAGACCCTCTGGAGTTGTGACTGAGTAGGTGAAGAAGGTGTATGGGTCGGGAACAACTAAACTACCTAACCCCCACCAAGTGAACTGTAGTAACCCCCAACCCCACCTCCTTTCTTCCCCGACGTCTCCCCTTGTTTGACAGTGGGGGCCCGTGACATTCCCCCCACCCCGACCCCCAACAACAAACAGGCCAAGACCATATGTCTCAGTCCGTCATGAATCTCAACCACATGGAACTCATTACCGAGACAAAAGATCTCTCGGTACAACAAACTCTAACTGACTTAGAAATTGCTCACCACGTTCGGCCTTGTGTCGCTCTCCTGGTTACAAAATGTTGGCCTTCCTCTGCCTGCAACTTTTCCGCCAACCAAGTTAGAGAGACTCGGAGTGTCTCCCCTCTTTCTCTACTAGTAACTGCTACTTAGAAGGTGATTCAAGTCCCTTCTTGTTGGTTAGAATCCTACTGAATTTCCCTTGGTTTATGATAAGTGTCCAAGAACTTTTTAAATACAAGTACGACTCCTCCTTCATAGGGAAAAGCCATTTACTCCCAGTGATTTGATTCAATCCAAATTAATCAGTCCTTAAATTGGGTTATTCTCCTTGAATCTGATTATGTCCTCAAGATGCTGAGCAAGTAAGAAGAATGAGTAAAGTTAGTGTTTGTGCCGCGACCTCACTACTGTACATGCTGTACCTCTCCACTATTATCAAGGGGTAACACGCTGCATACAACAAACACCCGGCTGAGGAGATGAAGAAGCCCGGCCGCTCTATCCTTACTTCTCCCGGCACACCGTGGAGGAACGTCCGTATACTACGACGGCGGCGGACGGTATAACACAACAATACCTCCTTCAACTCTTACTCCTCCTACTACTACTACTCCTCCTCCTCCAGTCCACCGTCCACCTCCAGTCAAGAGCGCAGGAGAAGCTCATCCACCTACTACTCCTCCAACACCAACACCATCACCACCACCGCAGTGCTACTACACTCGCTACCCCGCCTGCCTTCCCAGCAGCACAAGTCGGGAGACACAGGAGTAGGAAGGAGGTGGAGCAGCTATACCTCCTCCTCCAGGAGACAGAGAAAGGGGCCGGAGAACATCACCACCACTGCGCGCTGGAGCTCTTGTTGTCCGCCCGTGCGGCCAACAGCGGTAACTAGCAGCTGTTCCGAGCAGCTGCTCCACCATCTGCTCACTCAGTCACTCACTCAGTGAGCCACTCGCTCGCTTGTAGCAGAAGCCACGCGCTCCGTCACAGAAGCCAATGTTCCTTCACTCAGGCTTCGTACTAGCTTCTCAAGGAAGGGGGGAGCAGCAGCCACAGCAGAAGCCCTCGTGCTCCGTATCATTATCATTATTACAAGGGGCGGTAAATGCATGGCCAAGCCACACCCTTTTATTCCCTTCCCATTCTCAAGACACCCTTAAAACACACCCGCCAGACCGGACCTTTTTTTCTCCTTTTAGAACCTGCACCTCCCCTCCACCACCTGAACCCCACAACCCATTCACCCCCTCCCCACCCATTTCATACCCAAGATCCAGACTTCCGCCTTGCCATACCCCCATCATCAATCATCTCGCCACCAAGGTGTCATTTGGCAACATAAAACCACGCCCCCTTTCTGTGGGGTTATTTACATGGGGAACTGCGTTGTCATGATATGCTTTTATACTCAGGTTCTGATATCTTTGATGTATTCTCCAGTATTCACATTTATCTGATAAGAACCTCCCAGAATATCATTTTTTCCTGCAGGCAATGAGTCCGGTCATAGCGAACAGTTTACTCATTTCTCGAAAGCCAATTATCTGTTCAGAATCTACAGGGGATGCTATAGCCTAAAGACTATTCAGAGATAAGTGGCGATTGATTTTTATTCAAGTGAGCACAAATGCATGTAAAAATACACAGTATTTTCATGCGGAGCAATGATAGTTCCGTCTGATGAAAAAAAGGAGTATAATTCCATAGACCATGAATCTAAAGAGCATACTCATGAACAAAATAACACGAAACAATTTTGTGTAGATAAATGTGCCTCCATTTTCTTAGTGATAATGGAAAGAGTAAAATCATTTCTGGGAAGGATCTCTTATTTGTACTGAGAAAGTTCAAACACAATTAAATAGACGCAAATAAGTATTCTTGTTGGGCTAGGTGAACCATAATTACTCCGTCTATTACCGAGCACTGATGTCCATGAGCCCCCTTACTTTCATAGGTCACCGAGAGATGTCAGCTCGCTACAAAAGCTAACGCCAGGGGGCGAGGAGCGGATGGGGGGCGATCACTTTCCTTTATACAACGCCATCTATGCGTATACGTAGGTTCCATCTTGCCAACTTGCTGACAGGGACTTCATGCTATATATTTTCCATGGTTTTATTCACATTGGATTCGCGGCGGGGGGCCTTGGATCATTTTTATAGAAAATATTGTTGAGAGGAAATAAAACAGCCCGGGGTGGAGGATGTGATGAGATTAAAAATGTGAGTGCAAGCTATATGAACACCCAAACCGCCTCACTGGTACTATTGTATCCAGGACACCGTGGAGGGGGGGGGGCATAGCCAGGAGGTATAAAGCACACATGGGTGAGCAACATGGAGCAGATCTGCAGGAGGAGCACACGGAGGAGTGAATTATACCTGGTAATGAGCTCATGGCCACAATAATGGCTTCAGGTGAATACGGGCAACTATAAGCTATAGCTTTCTAAATCATCAAGAATGAAATACTTAACAGACAAATAATCCATATCGACAATCCTTACGTTAGTAAGATTGTTTAAAGTAAAACCTCCTTAGACCCATATTATGACCAAACAATAGTTTCTAGACTACATCGTACAAAGAAAAGCCGCCTACACTTCCTTCGGCACATTTTGACAACCAGGAGATGCATGAATCTTTTTAGGTTATTTCTAAGATCAAGAAACCGGAAGTGGATAATGACCTCTAGGTGTGTGACCCCGAAAATGGTCAGGCACCACATGGGATTGCCCAGACTGGTCCGTCAGGTCGGAGGGTGTGGAACTTTAGCAAATCTCAAAACTATCCTTTCTCCGCTCCAACCAACTGTCCATCTAGAGCACCCAGCCTACCCCAGGGCAGTCAAGCAGATTGTATGGGGGATAGGAAAGAAGATATGGGTATAGGGACTACTGGAAGGTGGGGGAGGAGGTTGGCACCCAGGAGAAGATCATATGGAGGGCTCTAATTATACTGTCAAGTTCGTGTCAGAGCCCTCCCCATGGCCAACAAAAAGACAGCTGCTGGTCATGCTTGTTAACTATTTTCCCAGCATCTTCTCCTGCACTCTCACCTTTACCCCCAAAGTGGAGAAGAGGAAATCTCCCTCACCCCATGCTCTTTCCCCAGACATGCACTTTTTAGCAAGGCCCCATATTACAAGCCCACCCCCAACCCCCTCTCCCACTTTCAGTCTGTCCCCTCTGCGGACCACACAGCACAATACCAACTTGTTATGCAAATGGCCTTTCTCAGCTGTTCATCAGAAAATTATTCTCCTACCTCAAACAATCTCCAATTTTCACCACAGGCTCAGGAGCGCGCTAACAAGGCCGACTCACGTAAGCACACGAGAATAAGTGATTTATAAATCGATCTCCTTTTTGTTGGAGGGAGGTCTTTTGCTTCCTTCTCCTGAAGCAGCTATGGTAGCAAACAGGTCCTGTAGGAGAAGGTAGGAGAACGAGCTATTCACGAAGAAATGGTATCATTCTCCTAATAGCCATTCCTCCCCTCCTTTCTCCTGCACCAGCTATTGTATACACACTCCACCATCCACCCAATAACACCTCAGGCTCCAACAACAACACCACCAGCAACAACAGAGAGAAAAGAAATTTCACCGGCGATTGATCAGCAGATCCAATTGGAGGAGAATGGAGGTCCTTTTGGGGTGGGGTGTAAGATCGCACGCTTGTTATTCCTCGGGGGGACGAGTGCCGGGGTGCAGGGCGATCCATCAACTTCCAACAGTTTTCCTCCAATGCCCACTTCTAGGCATTCATAAGCAATTACCTGAAGCTGGCGAATAGTAGCCGGGTGGTCTTAATATATTAACAGACTGTCTATATTATACATACATAGAACAACAACAGCCAGATGGAATATCTCCCATTGAATGACCCTCCATACATAAATCACTTTTTATCAAACTCAGTTCAGACTAGATGTAATTTTTAGTTTCAATATATTCTTTTCATAAAATGTAATACTATTGTTGGTGATATAATCTCGGACGTAGACAATAGCATTTTGATTTTATTTAGAATTGTGCTGGTGGTCCCCGAGTTCGGAAAATAATTGCATGAGAAATGCTGTGCAAAATGAACCACACAGCATCTACATAGCTCAAATATGCTGGTAGGCCTTTGTCCCTCCACAAAGTCTCTACACTGGATGCTTTCCATCTTTTTGATAATGGCTAAGGTCGTCATAGCAGTAAATATATCTCCTGTTTGTCTAGCTTCAAATTGAGGTCTGCATTGTTTGTGCGTCAACGTCACTCATACTTGGCTATAATGAAGAGTTACTCAACATTTTCTTTATAACTCAATTGACTCCTTTTAACTCGGGAATAAATAACCCCTTAGCTTGTCATGTATGATTCCCAGTTAGACAAATTGAAAAGGTGGCAGAGGCGAGGGATGTATGTACATGTGTATATTTAGGAAGGTTCGCATGGGTTGACGGCGGCCTGTTTGCCTCATGTCCAACATACATGTGAATAATCCCGTGATATTTCAAACAGACAAGAGCCGACTAATGTACGACCGATATCTACAAAGCATAAAAAGGTCACAACAGCGAGTTCATCCTATTTTCATACGCGCCGCATTGACAGCACAGGTGGAAAACAATATGAAGGGAAAAGCGAGGAGGAGGAAGAAGGAGATAGATATAAGCCACAAACTTTGAGAAGGGGAAAAAAGTGCGCTGACAGCGCATTATCCCCCACCGGAAAGTGTTGTCTGTTTCCCCGTCATGTTTTGACTAAACATCCCCCGGTTGTTTCAGGGGGACTCTCTCCAAATATAGTTTTTCAATGAAAACAAATTTTGGGTGTGTTTTTGATTACCTTTCACCGGATGGCCCCACCAGAAAGGGGGTGAGTTAGGGCAGGATAAGTAATATATTGTGTCAACACTCGAGATAAAGGCAGTAAAGCTTAGAAACATCTTTTTTATATGGATATACAACAAGCTGTTGCAAGAATATAAACTCCAAGTGATGCTCCAAGACTCATTATCTCGGGTTCCTATATGATGTATGTATTTTCAAGTGGTCGTCGCTGGTACATGTCTTTGATCTAAAGACCAAGGTATGATATACTAAGCCCATGCGTCCAGTTGAGAATCCACTTTGTACTTTCTGCCTCTGGCCACTTTACCTTCCCGGCATCATCGCTACCACAACCCAGGTACATGTGTTCCTTGATATGACAAGGCGGGTTTGTGTTTGTTCCCTTCAACCCAAAACCTAGAAATTGTATCGAGGATGGAAGGCCGGAGGTAAATGGCAGGAGAAAGAATGACAACCCCCAACAGTCTCGTGGGCCTCATCCCTCTGGCTTTGGTTACCCATTAATTTAAAAATACCACTGGAGTCATAGCACCCACGAGTTGTCTTCGTATCAATATATTCCCTGTCCAAAATAATGAACCATCTGCACAGGTCCGGTTCCAATTCCATCCGCCTTAAGGAGATACTATTTCTTTCCACCTACTTAGGGAGACCTACCTGACCCTCAGGTAAACATGTAATGATTGATAACCTGTCATTTATCAACCCAAAAAGGCTTTCAAAAGATTACATCTGAAGAAAGAAAGATGGGTTCTGGGTATGGAAGTTGATTTGAGCTCCTCATTACAGTAAGGGTTTATTTTAAGGTTTTCTTTACAGAGTTTCTCTCATGTCTTCATGGAACATCATTAGGGAACACCCCTGGGGTGTTATAGCTGAAGGGTGGGCGGGCAATACATGTAGATAACAGGTAATGGTATCACCAAGTGAATCACCACCTTAGTGCCTTTATATATAAACAATATCTCTACCTGAATCCATACATGCCAGTATCACCACAGGTATTGATACAGACTCTCCTTCGCTTCACTCACTCCCTTTCTTTCACTGCTCGAAAAGAAAGCATTGACTTATACCACAATACAAGGAAAGGAGCCTTGCTTTTTTAAGACATGAGGAGCTCTTATATAGTGAGTTACTCGACTCATTGTTATACTACACCGGTACAGGCTGACCTCCACTCAAAAGATGAGTCAAACACATCCGCTCGCATAACGACTCAGGAATGCTCGCTTTGTCTTGCTCGTTATATATGGGCCAGGGCTCCCGATGCACTTCACTTCAGGGTGCCTCAACCAACCCCCGGCCCCCAACCCCCTTCCATCCTTTCTCCCTTCTCTCTCTAGCCTTCTTATTCTCCTTTCAGTCAGACACATTTTGGAGGGTTTACCTCTCTAAAATGTGTGTGTATCGTAATGAAGAATGGGGTTATCAAGCATAACCTTCCCCAAGGCAGCAAGACTGCTACTGCTGGCATGTTCTGATAATGATTAATATTGAAAGTTACTGGGAAATAAACACCGCACTTGTCATATCGGTTTATTAAGAGTGGAGATACGATCAATACTTTGTTGAAAACACACACAGAGTTTCTATGCACATTTTGATAAAGCACCATTTAGCTGCCCTCCTATATTTTGGCTTTTAGGCAATAGCAGCTGCACTATACATATAGAGGTCACATTGTTGCTATTCACCGAATTAAATCTAGATCAGCATCAAATAAAAAGTGAAAAATTGGGAGTAAGAACGTGCAGATAAAAGTATGAATTGATTCAATGTAACTAAAATATATCAAAGATAAATGTTAAGAGGCTGGGAGAAATGGGAGTCTCAGGGAGATAACATTGAGAACAGAAGACCTTTGTCTGAGCTGTAGGGGAAACAATGTCTATATGCCATACCCATTTTTATCATATTCCTATTAAAATCCCTGTCTCTCCCACTGCGTCGAGTGGCTAGCAGAAGGAAGGCGACAGGTGGATCTGACAATAGTCGGATAAGTCTTCCCACATGTGGCAAAATAAAACAAAGGCTAGACAATGAGTAGTAGTCCTCGGCCAAGGATAGCCATGAGTAACTGTTTGCTAGCCGATGGGAAGGAAGAAACTCAGGAGCGAAGAAAGAAGAATAGACGATAAGAACGAGAGGATACATCGGTGGAGAAGATAAGGAGGGTGGGCAGGCTTTGTAGGCTCTAAACATTGAAACAGTTCTAGCATTGTCATTCCACCCAGGCAAGACAATCATAAAATAATTTAGACAATATAAAGGGGATGGGAAAGCTATTTCACAATGACTCATGCCCAAATTAAAAACAGAGTTTGACACTGTCACATAGCAAGAAATCTTTCAAATGAATCATAATAATATTGAAAGTTTATTTTCTTGACAAAACATGTTTGACAGGTAGCTAGAGAGTATAATATAAGAAAGGGTTGAAGTTGAAGGGTTGGATGATGTGGGTAGGGGATGCATAATCCATGAGTCAGAATTAGAGGATGAGAAGGGACTTCACTCAGTTATTCTCCATCCACAGATGAGTCTGAGTAACAGCCAAAAGGTACATCTGTCTGCAGTCTCCCATGATCGCCTCCGTGTCGTCACAACCACAGGAGTAACTCCTTACATGTTTAAAAATAGAACACAGACCAACAGTCAACACCGGAGAAGAATCGTCCGACGGCAGTCACTTGAGGTTTCTTAGATATAGTTATATATGCAATAAATATTATGCTTTTCCCCACCTTATTGAATTACCATATGCATTCATTTCAAAATACACAGTCTATAAGTCAAGAAACACGGGCAATTAATATTCCTTTCACTAGTCGATGGAAGTCGACGAAAGTAATATTTCATAGGCTGGTGAGAAAGGTGAGTAGTAGTGAAATTGCTCAAGTTTGAGACCCATATAAATAATATATTATATATGTATGTATATTAAAGAAAAAGGATACAAGACTAATAAAAAATGACTATAAATGACCTAGCGAGAGAAGAGCATGCCGAGAGAGGTGTTCCATAACACATGATAGAATGTGTTTTTGTGCTGATATCTCCCCGATTCTGCCCAGCAAATGATCCATACATTCAGAGTAAACATGTAGGTCTAGGTTTATAGAGGACGGGTGCTTTGTAGATGAGTAGGTGTTATTATCAAGAAGAGAATGACTGGAAGTAAGGATTTCTCTGGTATCCTGGGGCGCTGAAGACAGCGAGTAGGGCACTTAGGATGTGATGGGCAGAGTCCTTATAATGATGTATAATAGTCAGCTGTTAGCAGGGATCAAACGACCCCTCCCACCTCCCTCAATACACACCTTCTCCTGGCGAGTGGGAAGGTGCACTACATACTGGAGACAACCACTGGAGGGGGTACTGCAGGGGGGAGCATGAGGACCGCCTCTCTTGCCCGCAGATAACACATGATTCAGGGTTGGGCTATAGATAAAAAAGAGCCGCTCTTATCGCAGTGTTATCTGGGCAAATCAAGCAGTTCGTTGATTTACCGGTTTCCATCTGACCCCCAACGCTTCCTAAGGTCCCTCTATGGAGGAGGTGGATAAAGAGAGAAATGTGACCAAAGATATTCAGGACTCCAGCGGTGAAGATGCCCATCTTTCAAAGACAGCATGGAAAAATGGGTAGCGAGCGAAACAAACGTCTCACTAGCAGATATTATAAAACATTCCAGAGGAACACATCAGAGGATCGTTTTGGACGAGGAATGCTTATAACTAAGCACTGACAAACGTCTGAATCTCTTACAGAGTCTTTTCTTTGAAGAGGGATAAACCGATCCAGGTGGGTGTGACACAAGAAAGGGAACGTGGAGCTATATACACTTCTGATGCTGCTGCAACTATCTCTTCTTCTTCCCAGAGAACAATTCTCCCACTGGAAAAATGTTGCGTAGAAGATAGCTGGGCGAATCATTGAGATAATTGAAATACCCAACAAAGAATCAGAAAGATGCCAAATGAAAATATGAGATGGCACACCATGATACTATAATAGAGGGATACTTTCAATAAACTTTCTTTTTATATTAAGACAGATCTGACAATTAATACCATTGTCAACATGTCAGGCCAATTGTAGAACCGCAGTCTTGAGCTTTGATGTAGAAAAACATGAAAATTGTTCCAATGTGGCCACTGGTCTATGATTTTAACACAATAACAAGGCAATAAGTTCAAAGGAGGAAAGTAATAAAAAGAAAGAGCTCGGGCTCTAGTAGTATCCAGTATCTATCCTCGAGGAATCCTGGAAAGGTGGATATTTGCGCTCGGAACATTCACCTGTTTTCATACAACACCGATGACAGATCAGAGAGAAGGAGCTGTTTCTACTTTCCTTTCTATACCATGTCCGGCATCTTTCAACTTGAGGGACCCCTCAGCTCGACTTCAACAGGGTCCTCCTCTCCTCTCCATCTGTGTTCTTTTAAAAATCTTCATCAGAACCTATTGAGGAACATTAAGATTTCTGTGTGATGTTTACGCAGTTTTTAGTGTGATGTATTGGACTAATTAGATCTGGCTCAGATTAGAGGAAGCTTCTAAACAATAGCTTCTTTAGGGGATGCTTTGATGGGGCCAGTGCTTGCTGACAGAGCCGTCAACAAAACAACAAATCCATCCAGTGACGTAGACCGGCTGGCTTTGATTAACCCGAGCGTGTCTGCAACCATCTGGGACTCCTGCATCTTTCACCTGGAGGAGAAAGATTGTTTCAGTAGGGAGGGTGCTCTAATAGTTGGTTATGTGGGGGTACAGGGTGGATAGGAAAATTGGGAGACCCCAGAGTCAAAATAGAAAGATTAATGTCTCAAATTGTTTCGCGAAACAAATGGGATCTTGCGTGAATGATGATTTCTGTCAGCACCTGACTGGTGCGAGCTCCCGAGAAGACAGAGAAATAAACCCACGCAGTCGGTGATGGATAATCCGGGAGCCAAGAGAGGGAGGGATGGATGGAGGTAAGGGGAGAAGAAGGGGGCAGATTATGGGAATATATGGACTCAATAGGCAGCAAATTCACTTGGGAGTGAATAGCGGCCGTTTGAGCTGCTCATTCTTAAATAACAAGTGAGCATTCATGAGCTAACCAACCCTACAATTCCTGAGTGTCCTAATGGTGTAATAAAGGCGGACGAGCTGTTCCCCATCTAGTACACCTGGACTTTAGATTTAGACCCCCTTATATTCACCTGTTCCTTTACTCCAGATACCTGCCCCCTCACCTGCCTCTAGTGGACCCCCTGGAGTGATAGGTCCCGCGCACCTTGTAACCCCTCCTGACCCAAACCCTCCTCAGGAGGAGTGCAGACTTTACACCAAACGAACCGATTTTTTCTTGCCCTAGTCTCCCCCAACATTTTCTGGCAAGAGAACCGGGTACCTTTACGCTATACGAGGGGAGGAACCCATTCATAAACCTGAAGTTTGCCTGCTTCAGGCCCTGGCCACTATAAAGGAGAAGAGATAGTGCCTTTGCCTCCCTCCTGGGTCTCCTAGTTCTGGCAGTATATACACAGGTGTAAACTCTGGGGGCCTCCTCCTCTCCTCCTCAAACGTCCTCCCTTTACTCCCCTTGAGTAATATAGCCCTTCCCCTCCTCCTCCTCTTCCACATTATCTCTTTTCTCACTTCTACCATATCCACCTCTTTCTTTCTCTCTGCTCCCCTCTCTCTCAAGTTCTACCATATGCTCATTCACAAATCATATCGTTCATCTCACGGGGAATATTTTGATTTATATATGATAACACTTTTTTCAGTGTGCACCTACATCAAGTTGCGAACGAGGAGGCTTAGGGTCGATGAAGACTTGTATTGTAAATAAAATAGTCAGTTCCCACGCTGCGAATGGTGCGGTGGCTGTGTTCATATGTAACTATGTACATTCAGGTTTTGGTTTGATCATCTCGGTTGTATTGTGGCGTCGCCAGGGTATTGTCTGCGGTAGCCGTTAGGAAATAGTGTGGTGAGTCCACAAACACAAGAGTAGCTCAAGTCACACACACACCAACTCACCAACAGCTGGTCCTCTGATGCAACTCATATGCTCCCACGCTCTGGTTTGAATTATACATATTTTATACCCAGTTCATTTTATTACTTCACGAGCACCAATTACACTGATAGTTATAGGTCATAACCACCGAATTTAAATCGATCGTAAATTCATTGTGATACTGTAGGCTTGGGAGATATATTCTCAGTGAATTATTGTCATTGGTAGGTCACTGGTGCGAGCACAGGGCGGACATGATTTCTTTTACATGGAACCATACAGAGAAACATAAAAATAGAACAAAATGATTATGTTGCAACCCAGCAACCGTTCTGCGAATAGAATTCACTTTGTAATAAAAATACTCTCCCTTCCTTGCATTTATTTAGGGGTGAAATAGAAGATGCGCAGCAAGCGAAGTCACTTTTCAAGTAATTGTTCCAACAGTATCCAGAAACACTTATGACGATACCCTCTCCTCACACCTGAATTTCTTCCAGCTTGGCTTCGAGCTAAAAATGATGTTGTTTAAAATCTCTGGGTGTTGAATTTCCAAATGAACTGTCTTCTCTTGTCTGTCAGATTTAGCGATGTGGCATGCCAGGAAAGCAACCCTGCCCAGTTTCTGTGTTTGTTATTTCAAACAGTGGAGTAAATCGAGCCTGAGAGCCGGCTGTGAACAATGTTACCAGCTACTCCCTGCCCCCTTCATAACACACAGAATGCCCTCCAACGGGACCTTCCTGGATCACATGACAATACAAGCTTCCGTGGTAACGCAAAGGTTACCATGACAACCGTTCACACTGACCCTTAGCAACCCCTCGCACGCTTATACATACAGGCCCAAGGAAGAGTTCTCATCATTTTTATAGGCAAGGGAGAAAGTGGTGGAAATGGTTCCCCGGAAACTGTATGTATGAACTATGAAGATGATTTCTGTTTTATGTATGACTCGAGCGATGGGTGAAAGGTGAACGAGTTGCTTCCCTTCTTATATTAACACAGCAGCGGGCTGGATCATTCTTGTATGACGTCACAGCGTCTATTTATCTAGCCAAGAGCTGTCAGGATATAAATAGATTGAAATGGACATGCGAGAATTTGATCCCTATTATCGCTCAACTGTATCTGTACAGGACCACATCTGGCCTCATTTTGAAAATAGAACCCCCTCGCCTTCCTTCAGATGGCGCTTTTGTCTATTTGAACTGTCTCATCCAATGTTCTCCCCTCGTACACTTGGATTACCCAGATTTGATATAGGTGTCTTCGGGTCGGATCCTCTTTCTTTCGCTGGCCAGCGCCAGGGGAGCTAGTAATCCTCGGGGGCATACACAGACGTGCATTTTGATGCCTCCTTATCAGTCCGAGATTCGATTTCGGTAAAACAATTTCATCAAACAATAATCAGGGAGCGCGGCTTCCTATACATTTCTCATTCAGGTACAGGAACACAACGGAAGGACAGGAATGAAGGTGGCCGTGTGGCGGCCTTAATAAATGATCGCGGGGCGCCATCGGTGTTAGGCGGAGATAATTCAATCCGGTCACATTCTTATTCAAACAATACATCAATAATTCACACACTTGTGAGGTGGCAAGGGCCCTCAAAGTCCGCGCTCGGGTGAGGAGATCGTACGACCTCGCGCGCTGAACAAACATGGTGCCAACAGGTCGGACAATTGTCTTCTGCTCAAACCTTGTTTCCTGCTTCCAATGTCTGCCCCTAGTCTCATTGTTTTAGTAATTGTTTAGAAATTACGCTAGAACTGATGATGGAGGTGATCATTCGGCGGTGGGACCCTTTCCCCTGTTTTAAAGTCTTCTTCTTCTTTTAAGAGAATTAAGTAGGTTAGGTAATTTCCGGTAATGATGGAGGGAATTAAGTGGAACTTATGATGAAGATGATCGCCTGGTGTTTTTATAACGCGAGGTGCTGCTTCTCTAATGTAAACCGTAATCGAATGCACTGCTGTTGTTCCAGGAACGAACATGAAACAAAACATTTCACACGGCTCGCCGAAGAAGCACTTGAAAGAAAACCGCAGACAGAATCAAAGTGTTTAATTGTACACATCGCCATGTTTCAGCCTCCCTGTTATTTATCTTCATAAAACATTTGTCTGTGCGACAATAGCCATAGGCCATAAATCAAGTGGAGCCAGGGGTTTTACCGCAACATGGAGTGCGTAAGATACGGACTACAATGCATTAGATGAGTCCATTTCCCCCTGACATCTTTTATTGTCATTTAAGATGACAATAGGAAGCTGGGACTGTGACAAATGGCATGTAAACACCCGCCATACGGAGGCTACTCCCGCCTGAATCCACTTAAGAAGCTCCCCAAATCACGTCTGCTCATTTCACTCGCGATATTCGAATGCTTCCAGTCAGAATAATCGCTCGAAAATTCATCAACATATTCGCTGACTCAGGCAACGTTCATGACGTGAATTCGGCACAATTCCAAGCATTTATGACGGAGAGATACAAGATTGTGTACGACAATGCCGCACGATTTGTGACAGGGGAAGGTTTAACCAGCGCTTGCGCACAATGGCAACTTCTTATAAGACCGAGGTGCCTCGTCGGGCTAATACTACATGATCGTCAGGGGATCAGGAGACCTTCTGATCCTCCGACGTCTCCTGGAAAGCACGTCGACCTCCAATCATCCACAACAATGAGGGCAGATGAGCACCAATAAAAACAGCCCGGATGAGCTGAACAATAACTCGCGCCAGTCTTATGGGACAATGATGCTCTGTGATGAATACAGAGGTGCTGTAAGGAGGGCTTTGCCTGCCTCTGTTGCCATAGGCTTTTCTTGTCTTTATTGTTGCAGTGTCAAAGGAGATAGAGACAGAGAGTGTGTATTATCCTCGAGGGGTGACATAGAATGGGGAAAATACAGAACAAAGTTACAAAGTGAGCAACTGCAAGGGCCAAAGTTCTAGAACTGCTTTGTTTGAACTACAGTTTTTATAAGGGATTACGTCTTATTAATCTCTTTCTTCTTTAATATATGAGGTATTAACATGAGATAAAAGAAACGGCAGCTAAATTTACTATAAACGCTTCTCGAATTGAGAGGGGAACGGGCAGGGTTTTTATCCAAGCAGGAGGATCTGCGAGGATCTCTGTTTTGTATCTTTTGTTGCTGGCGAACCATGAAATTTCCTGGAAGTATCTCCATCGCGAAACATAGCCTTTGATGGTGCCATAAAGCTGTCCCTTATCTCGGTGAGATGTTCTTTACATTTGATAGGTAATCCTAGAGTTTAATAGGTACTAGAGGGTACAGGGTGCATAGATACACATACGTGGGTGACCCTTATCTAGACATTGGCTTTGAAGAACCAGTCTCCTAGAATTAACAACACCTCTTGAATTCCGGGAAGGACAGACATACCTAGTGTGGTCAATGATATGGACTAATGATTCTAAACAAGGATCAAGGTTCTGGTCCAGGTGTGCCACCCAGTGTCATGGCATGAGGATTAAATGTCGTCTGCCTGGACAGATTTTGTTCTTGTGGTCAGTTTATTCTCTGGCCAACAAACCAACAACACCCTGCCAGCGCAGCCCTGTGTATGGTGGAGTGAGAGGTGAGGCGTGGAGGGGAGGGGGCAGTACTACAGGGGTTACAGGGTGCTTCCAGGGGGTGTTTATCATTAATCCTCCAGTGTGTCTGTGTATGTGTGTGTGCCGGGAAGTGTACAGTGCGCACATGGCTCCTATGTACCAAGTGGTGGGGGAAGGGGTGGGTGGCTGACTCCACTTCTTTGCTGCCATGGCAACAGGACACCCCTTTCTCTCCATGGTAACCAATGCACGTCGGTATACATTGAGAACATACATACATGATATACACACACGAGAGAGAGGGGAAGGGAACACTGGAGGAGGCCTCGGCCAGAGTCTGGAGTGGGCTAGACCCCCACGCCACAATAGCCACTCATCCCTGAACAAGCCTGCGTGCAACACCATCAACCCTTCACCTCTGATCCAAACCAGAACCGGGGGATCAGTCCTCAAAATGCTCCCTAAACATGTTCCTAAACACAGCATACTCACCATTAAGTGGCCTAACGGATCTACAAGTGACTGGCTACCCAGCCTCCTCCTCCACTCAGCTCCTCCCATAGCGGATTTCCGGGAAGCCCATGTTGTTAAGCTATTAACCTGAATTATTTCTTTTGTCCTAAATTCTGTGCAAACAAACCACATCCCTTAATTAAATCAGGGGGATATTTTCCCCATCATTAGTACCCAAGTACATGGAGAGATAAGGAAAGATAACGTATCCCAGGAGGAAGCTTGCCAGAGGAATTGACATGAACAAAATCTGATATACCAGGGGGAAATTCAATTGTGCCCCAGGGAATTATGAGTCCATTTTATGTTTGATACATTAATGTTTGACATCACGCTAAGCCATGCCACATGTTGCAATGTTACCTAGGAATATGGGTTAGAGTTACCCCCATGGGCAAATCAAGACAGGAAGTAGCAAGACATAAAGAGATTTTTTTCTAAATAAAAAGTGGACAATTGGTTAGAGAAACACTTTCTGGATTAAGGGGAACAAGGTTATTTCCTGGCTTTTTCACCTGATTTTTCTCCCATCTATGCAGTAGTGCCTCGGCTTACTCGCTAGATTTGCGTCCTTTCCATCAACACCAATAATCTACCGGCAGCTGTTGTATCTGGTTTCTTACAAACATTTCAGCCTCATCCCACTTTTACATAACAAGTCCGCGGCCGACTATTTTCTCCCCATTATCTGTTGTTACCCACGGCCTAATCTTCCTGTTTCGCTTTATTATCTGAGTCTCTGTTTTGAGGGCGAGGAAATATTCATGGTTCTGTGTGCGATCTCTGTTGTGTGTAAGAGCACAATGTAGGAGCTAATACTGATTCAGTGATTATAGGGAGACTATCCTACAGACGGAGATATAACATTCATTTTATTCCTAATGTTCCATAATAAATTCCTCCGACCCTTCTGTCCCAGCTCACACCCAGCGTTTCATACCGCATTCGTTATCCTTCTTCGGATTATAAGACGCCAGGAAACCGGTTGTTTGCAAAAAGGGCACAAAGATTAAATCTGGACCAGATTAGCACATTAAATCTTTTATCCCTTACTGCAGGGCTGTAACCCGAATCCGCCTTTGCTGGCCCGAAACTCTTCAGAGGGAAGAGAGTGGCGAGGTGGTAGTGGTGGCTCAAGCGGTCCCTCTTTGGGAGAAAGATCGGACATATGGTTTTCATATTGCAGGCCCTTTCAAGCTGGTCCGGTGGAAAGATGCCCGTGTCCACGAAACAAACGGAGCAACTTGGATTATCAAAGGGCGAGGAGATAACACCCGCCAGCCATCCTGCCTGGAGTTTACCAACAACACTCGCACTCCATGTGTACCATGTTGAGGCATCGATCGTCCCATTGCAGAATACAGTCAATGCCGTTCACATCCCATCGCTCACAAACCCTTCATTTCATTAAAAACACAAGAGGTGTGGGCATAGCTCTGGTCAACCCTATTGTTGTGGAGTGTCAGAGGAGATAATATATGAACATCTTCAATTCATCTTCGGATGTAACCATTCTTCCGATACCTAGCGCATGACAAGTCCACTTGTGCAGATCAAGAAACAATCGGGCACGGAATTCGTGCAAATGTTTCCCCAAAAGAATGGGCAAAAAAACCCTCAAAGAGCGCTTCTTGATGACCTTTAGCTCGTATTGGAGCAGATGAATTCATTACCGATCCACACGTACCCCATAGGGAGAAAAGAAAGAAGCAGCAGGGAGTCTTGTGGGTTGGATGATTGAGGCTGGTTATGTGGGGAGGGGGTATAGAAGTTCTGTTCTCCCATCCTTGTTGCCAACTTATCCCCCTCCCCCAAGTCACACACCCTTACTATAGCCCCTCTCTCAAGGTATTGTGTATAATATAGGCACAAGCCTTGTGTTTTTCCCAAGCTTATCAACCTTTTCCTCCGACCTAGAGGCTAAGCCAACTGTTTGATGTTCATATCAGCTGTTGTTATAGCTGCTGCAGCGAGGCGGCTGTATTCTTCTGTGAGTCTGCAGCCAAGGATGGAATGAGTCAAAGGGCGAGCTTTAGGGGTATACATGTGTTTTGTTTTTCTCATGTCTTTGGAAACCATCTCAAACTTAACGCGGCCGGATATAATAAAATATAAATAGATATATTACAATATTCCTTATACCCAAGGTGCTACTCTAAAGGTACATTTGCTATACTATCATACAACGAGATACAAGCTCGGTGGTAGTATATAAGCCTATTGTTTTGAGACCGGAAATACTGATTGAATTAAGGAGTGGGGTCTTTGCGTAGGCCTCAAAGGTGTGAAACAACAGAAGGCACGCTTAAGCATACTACTCTACTATAACATAGTCTCATCCTCTACATGTGTGGGCACAGCTATCCTTCTAATACCAAACCAAACCTGTGTACACGTTCCATCACTAAGCCTGCGGAGGTTTTCGAGGCACCTTACAAAAGCATACAACATACATCACAGCCCTTGTTCTCCTTTGATCACTGAGTGTCCAGGAAAACAATGATTACTGTTCCACTGTTTGAGCCCCCTGTAATACTTCCCTCTCGCACAGGAATATATATATATACATACTGCACACACATGTGTATGTACGCATATATATATGCCATGAAAAATAGCAGTTAGGACCATGTGCTTCTCTTGTCTTATGAGACTTTTCATCTATTCCAGAATAAAATTTAATTACACGCCCCACTTTCTCATTCTCGTGATCCATAGCGGAAAATATACATGCCTCTCACAATGTATATAAGACAAAGGTAAATTATGCCTTATTTCTGACTCAAGGTCAAGGAATAAAGGGAATTATAATGAGAGGCAGAAGGTTTCTTTAGCAGGTGCTTGGCCTTTCAACTAGTTCCGAACTTCGGTCACAAGAATATAATGAAGGATGTTATGTCAAGCGCGTCGTGTCACGATTATTATCATATTGCCATTGTCTCAGACATATAATCCATATTATGACTGTGTTTAACTGAGCACGGTATAATTTAATTAAACGCAGAGCCCTCACACTAGACTCGATGAGTCAACTCCAAGCGCATCCAAGATCAGAGGAATTTTCCTTGGGTGAATAGAGGAATTGTAATTTGGATTTCTTGGCTGTTGTTCAACTGGGATTAGTTTCAGGCCATCCCTAAATTGGTCTCATTTTCCCCTGCGACATTATAATATATCATAATCACTAAAATCACAGAACACAATTGTCAATGACAATGTCATCAGATGTGTACGCAAGAAAAGTCACGACCAAAAAATACCAACTTTCAAATCAAATCAAACGATATTTGTACAGCTTTTTGTCTATCACCCAGACTCAGAGGCTTCCTTCTCGTTTGACCAACGAGACTATATTAACACGTTGGTTTGACCAATACTCGGGGCAATAAATGTTACAACCCCAGGAAATGAGACTACAATCAAGGCAGCACGTGTCACCCTCCTCACTGGGAAGAACGATCATATATGATACATACATACCGACATACATCAGGTCTGAGGTAAAAAGGTTGTTTGCTGGCCGCGTAAAAAGGTGCGCGAAAAGCGCAAAAAGAATGTGTGGGATGGTAACAAATAGTGAGGCGGTGACATGTAAGTGTTGTTCCCTCGTTAGGCAGATTTATATGCATTTCATGCCGGCCCCGAGTCCACTACACCTGTGATTTACACGCATTACCTGAAAAATAACTAAATTAGCATCTGTGTTCATAGCATAAGGGGCTATATCGGCACGATGAGGAACGAGTCGGGGAGAACTGGTGTCAAATGCTGAGGCAGATTCTTCCTGCCCTGTTTTATGCCTCGCTCAACCCTTCCTCACTTCCTGTCTGCCTGCACTGGAGATGTTATTTTCCAATGCACTTGATCAACAATTGGTGGCAGATCGAATGGCTCCAATAAATACAGTAAATATGGCGGCTACACATATATTATATCTTAGAAACTCATGACGGAAAAGTAATTAATAATACACATAAGAAAAATGATTAGAAAATTATCAATTTACCAACAGATCCAGGGTGATTATCAATCAATGATACCTGTCATCAAGATTACATGACAATATCTTAATTTTGATAGCAAAAGGTGTTAAATGATAAACGGCTGGAAGTCCTCCAGAGAATTCCTTACTTCTCCAACAGCTGGGAAGCGCCGGCCGCGACTCAAAGGCTCGCCCCGCTCCTGACAATTCCAACTTTTAATTTGACAGCGTATTTTTGTCCCTTGTTTTCAGACACTGCCAATCAGAGTTATTTAAAATGAGAAGAAAGTGATTAAAGTCCCAGCCTGTTGCTTAGCCAGGCAGTGGAGGGAATCACGCTATGCTTCTAAATCATCATCCTAACCTAGGTGACACTGACTTCCCTTCGTTTCACCTTGTAACTTTGATTGTGCTATTATTAACATTGCGTCACCTGCATCAGCACATATCAAACAAAACCAGGTGCTGACGTCAGGGTCATTACAACAAGGTCAGTTATCAGTGAAATCTCCAATCAACCCTTCCCCCTTCCGTAGTCTTGTCCCTTCTCTCTTGCCTCGAGCTTATATAGCGTGTCTGAGAAACTGGAAGCAGAGAGAGAAAAGAGAGAGCGAGTCGACCGTCGACCACCGGGAGCTGGGGTATCGTTGATTGTGTTGGCATCACATCTGAGACAATCATACCCGGTGTGTAAACATCATCTGTTCCATCCGTCCCGCAGACTTTTTTCTCACCTGACAAACCGCTAAGAGGGGATGGAGGAAGACGAGGAGAGGAGGAGGATAGGGGGGGGGGGGGAGGAGGAGGGGAACTAAATACATGCATCCACCAACATGCTCATGACGCTGGATGAGGCAATGAGACGCCAAGTTGACGCCCAGATTGAGAGAGAATTTTCTTCAATACAAGAAACTCTGCGTCAGATACAGAGGAAGGCCTCGTGAAGGAGAAAAAGCAGACAGCCCCTTACTATACATTCCCATTGCAAACTTGCTCACTCACTCATTAGTTTACGAGCCCACACACACCACCAGCCCCCTAAGAACAATACTCTGTGCAATGGGGAAGTGGACTGTGTCTGGACTAACGCCAAACCAACTCGCTGCCTGCTGTGGCATCAGACACCCTGTGCTCGCCAGCCACGAACCACCAACAAGCATCGCCATCATCACAGCACAAGAAGAAGCCATTTCCAAAAGTTCTCTGGCTTCCTCCACAGCTTTTGGAAAAAAGTCCCTTGTCTTGTTTTAATGTCCTCAACCAGTTCCTTCACTGCCTCGCCTCTTTTCTTGTCCATTGCCAGCTCAGAGTTGTCCTTCTACCTAGCGTGTCCTAGGTGATTATCACAGTAAATCCCAGTGAATGAAGATACCACTGAATGCTGTTTCAATGTTTCACAACAAACTTCATACCAATCAACCTTCATAAAGTAATTACTCCCAAGCAGTTGCTTCATACAGTGAAGTTGACTTACCTTTTTGTGGGATGGCGATTCAAGCTAGCTGGGGCAAGATGAGAATCGGGTACAAACTCGGTAATTATAGCTGTTTAATAAACGATCCGTTTGATTCCGTAGATCAATCACAAATCCAGTTTGTATTGAGATTCTTCTGCAGTCTACCACTGAAGGTTAATATCACCGAGGATCATCAATAATGATGAATAGTCATAAATAATTATAAATAAATAAGTTAAATAAATAAGAGTCTTTGAGGATGGTTGACTAGTTTCAGACCATGGAGGCTGTGTGTGGTGTAGTTGGCTGGTGTGTGTAGGTAAGGGTGGATACACTGACTGGAAGTGGTGGCAGCCCCAAGCCTGGTGCTACTTGGTCTCTCCGGACAACAAGTGATGGGGATAACAGAGGCAGGGTGAGTACTATAGGATGGGGGTACAGGGGTAGGTAGGAGGTGCAGGAGGAGGCGCAGGAGGAGGGGTGGGCAGGATATAGTTAGTAGTTGTATGCGCGCTGGTCGCGGCGGGCGGGCGGGCGGGCGGGCGGGAGTTTAGGGGGTGGGTAGTGCAGTAAGTGAGTAGCCACGCTCTGGATACCCCTTCCCACCCTGTATCAGTGTATGTTGTTCATACATACACCCCCACCCCACCCCCGACCAGCTCTCCCTCCCTGTATGTTGTTCATACATACACCCCCATCCCACCCCCGACCAGCTCTCCCTCCCTGTATGTTGTTCATACATACACCCCCACCCCACCCCCGACCAGCTTCCCCAAGCGCTGAACAATCACAACTTTACCCCCATCACTTTATTTGTGGGGAAGATTATGAATGCTGTGTTCAGCAGGAAGCTGGTATGCATGACATATTCCAGTGTCAACTGATACACACCTATCCTCATCTTCATCCCGACTTTTTTTCTTTAAACATGACAATGCCACAAGAAGCAGAGCAGAGAAAGGGGTTGAGGAAGGAGGGGGCGATACATAGAGAGGAGGGGGTGAGCAGAAGGGTGAAGGAAGATGCCGGGACAGACACATGAGATGCATCACACGCAGAGACACGGCAGTGAGGGTCTCGCTGTACACTGAACTGCGCACGTGGCACAGGGGTAGGGTGTACGGGTGACAAAGTCTAGGAATGCTCGCCCACACTCTGGTATTACCTTTTATCTCGGAGAAATTGATTGACATCGTGCCTGCGATGCCATTGGTAATTAATCTGAGCAACACCTGGTATCTAGCCCTTCACTAAAATTTTAAGTAAAACTAACTTACTAAAATTGTTTTCCTATTTTGTCGTCTGCATTTGAATCGTTCCAATCAATTTATTTTTGTTCTAAAGCTATTTTAAAGTTTAGTTTAGTAAGTGTCTAAAACGCCCCCTGCAGGAAATCTTTGTATAGGATGAGATAGGATCTTACACTAATTACATAATAGTGAATGAATAATAGTTATGTATTAG
This sequence comes from Sthenelais limicola, assembly GCA_942159475.1. NCBI lineage: Eukaryota > Metazoa > Annelida > Polychaeta > Phyllodocida > Sigalionidae > Sthenelais > Sthenelais limicola. The sequence continues at coordinate 27,713,126 of OW804101.1, forward strand.
CTGTGGGCACAGAGTTATGTAGGTTTCTAGACGTATATAATCACAAAGTAAGATCTTACTCATCTACAATACTCAATAGACAATCGTGTTTGTTGTCATCTACAATAGACGATTGTGCGTTTTACGCTCAATTCAATATTTGGTATTGTGGTTGATTTAATCGACAAACATTTGCATACATCTTAGAACACATTAAATATATGCATTGACCGAAAGCAGTGAACTTGTGCGATTGCTGTTTATCTTGTGCTCGTTCATTATTTCGATCAGAATTCCAGGAAGCATGCAACTTTGAAGATCTTGGGCACAGGAAGCAAGGCGTGGATGGAAATGCATCCGTGAACATTGGAATGCTTTGGAAAGCAGATGGTCATCGGACGCACACCGCACGCCGGGAGATCCCCTCCTCCCCTGACTGGAGGAGGGAAGGGGTAGTGGTTGTTAGGGGTTTGGGGTAAGGGGTTATCATCAGAGAAACAAGGGCAGGGTGTTGTTCTAAAGGTATTATTCCAAGTAATATAACAATTTCTTCCATACTCCCTGAAAAGAGGACCAGGTTGAGCAACTCGTCAACTTTATGGACTCTGAATAGAATTGTATACTGTGAGGGTTATTGCTGAATCAAGAGATGGTAAACAAGCCATGTTGAAGAGGTAAGCAGGAAGTGTGGGAGGTGGTATATAGTGGTGGAGCTGGGGGAGCGAGCAAGAGAAGGAGGGAGGAGACAAGACAGACGTGGGTCACTCTCTCACTCCCTCTGCCTACCTTCACCTTGACTCGTGGTGGAGCGGTGGCCGTGAGTTGGTGCTGGCTCAATGTATAGCTCAGTGGCGTCCTCACTGGACAAGCGGCAACTAAAGGCACTGATAACTAAGGCTTGCTTGTCTTTTCTTCTCCTATTATTAACCATGGCAAAGGCATTTGTGTATGGTTTTATGAGGTCTGCCTAGTTTTGACAGACACTTTAGAACTTTTCGGGCGAGGAACACAATTTTAAGTCAATCCCAACTTGAAATATCACTGTGATCCAAGGCTTTGTTCCCTTTCTAACTTGTACTAAAGTTTTCAAAAACTCAGGCGCTGGTGAGACAGAAACCACCCAACAAACTGTATATTTATCGGGATATTTATTCCCCTAGTTTTCTTTGTTGAGGTGGTAAGAAATGGAGAAATGCACCGGAGGCATGGAAATGTTTCTAACAAACCGCAACATTCTCCAGGGCGGGTCTTAATATATCAATTTATTGTCTTCTCAGCGTGCATCCAGTTGCCTGTGCACCGGCTGACCCAGTGGCCAGGGGAGGTAGCAGATGAAAACGGTGCGGAGACCAGATCACCATAACCCCACTATGTCTGCGGGTCAGTCTCTGAAATATTTGTTGGGTTTCGGACCACAGGTACTCCCTTTGAGGGTTTGGTCAGGGGGCGGTAGTAGACGGGTCCGGGGGTGATGAAGTGCCCCTTCGCATTAGCCCTGAAAAAAGGGGAATATTGGGCAGGGGCAGGGGTTGCCCAGACCCTCCATGATGTCACTTAACCACCCCCTCCCCCTACATATCCACCCCAAAACACCCAGTCTACCACCACTCCACTCTTCGTCTTTATTCACCCTCGGGGAAATAGGTTAATGTCTGTGCAGGAAAGGTGATCCTCTCTCGAATCGAACAGGATACTCGCTTATTTCTAAATCCTGAAACCCATCAGATTTTGCTCTATAAACGTTCGTCAGTTTACTAATCCAGTGGCAATTGCACAACCATGAAGGTATTATCGGATTAAGGAGATAGTCCTGCCCAGTGGAGGAGGGACAATAAAAATAGGGTGAACTGGTTCAAACTGTATAGCAGGCGGTCTATGATAAGGCATGACATGTTTTGTTTTGGTAGGTTAATCGCTAAGTTCCCTATAGCCAGCCCCTTCATAAATAACTGCGGCTATGCAATCATGGCCCGGCTTAGGGACTCAGTTATAAAGGGGCAGAGATTACCCAATATCCTTATCGTCCGAGTCTCTTAGAGACAAGGCAATGCCGCCAATAGACGTATGCTGCTTTGTCTCCAAAATAAACACCATCTTGACCAGAGGATATCGACTTCGGTTGCCATAGTTACATAAGACAAGATGAAAGACATTCGTGTATTATTGAAGCGTGGAACTATAGCAAAGACTTATGCAAGTCTAGGTCATTCTCCAGATGTTCACGACATTGACCAGAACATTTTCCCGGCAGATCCCATCGTTTGGCACGGGTCATTAAGGCATCCTTCTCCTCGTTAATTAACTGACGTCTCATAGGACCTGTGGCTCACCCTATGTCTCGTTTAGACAACAATAGTCATCTGGAAAAGTCATGAGCGTGAGAAGGCCCAGTAAAAAAGGAACTTGGTAAACTATTATCCTTTGGGGAAAATATGGCACAACAAGTGCGTCATTTATGTTTTCATATTTTCGGTCATAATTAGATTACAATTATAGCGCAACATGTGTTTTCTTTTGTCAAACAGTGATGTGGTACCCGTCCCATGTGTGGATGGCCTCATCATAAGTTCTTGGGTTAGCCGCTGTCTTAATAATCTTTGGTGCAAACGTTTCCTTCTCTTTTTTCCACTTACAAAAGAAAAATAACACTTTTCAGTGAACCAATCCAATTTTGAATGACCCTCAGGTCTTCAACCCCGCCGCCGGAAGAATCCAAGGAAGGCGTGAAAAAGGCATAAGTGAAGGGCCTCGCGCAGTGGAATAACGGGTAGCGGCCTTTCTTGACTCGGCTGCATGATGAGAATAGATGGTGGCGACGTCTGCGCGGGTCAAGTCATGAAGGAAACTTTGGTGGTGAGGAATGAACCCCTGACCCTCAGAGGTCAAGGTTATTACTGATGGGGGCAGGAGGTCAGCACTGCCTCCTGGTGGGCAGACGCGCGTCTGGATTATCGGATTGATGTCAAGTTTTGAATATTCATCATCTTCCAGCTCACAGCGCCTTTCAGTGGCAGACGTCGGTATTATATGAGGAGCTGTCCCCGTATCAAGCCATAGCGTATATGGATGGACTCGTCTTCACATTCCATTTGTAGGCTACGCTTTGATTTACATATGTGCTCACATAGCTCTTGCTCATCCATGGTATGCATAGCTCTTGTCAATGAATATCAATTGGATCATTGTGTGTTGTTCTCAAATTTCATACATCAATAAACTATTTAAGATAAAAATAAGAGATAACATAACACCGGTCTACAGAAAAGTCCCTGTACCTGTGTACTGTAGATCTACATTAGCATCTTTGCACCAACGCCTAAAATGCAGAGGTGGAAAAATTATGTAAGAAGTAAAGGGAGGAGGTTGGGGAGGAGTGGAAGACTAAAGGATGGCTATTGTCGGGAGTGGCGAGTATGAGGAGGGAGCAGATATAAACAAGTTATGCATTAGCTAAGACTGCTGGTATGTATGCAGACCGACACACGCCCATCAGCCACCGTGACAGACTGACACTACAAAGGGTCATGTGTTGATGACCGCCAGCCACATGCTCACTCCTGCCCCCTACCGTGTAAGCGGGCAGTACCCTTCCTACAGTCCACCCCATATAGTTTGATCTCTAACTTGGATCTGGATCCTTTTGGATTTTTAAGCCAAGACAACATATGTGGGACTGTGGGATAAGTTTTGAGCTATACCTCTTATATTCCACATTATATTTATACCCTTTGATTTGTAATGTTTATAAGAAAAAAGTTTCTGGTTTAAACATTATTTGGATCAGTTTGGTTGAATATATTTGATGTAATGCTTAAAAATGAATAGAGTAAACTTAACACAAGTATCTGTCCAAAAACTGAGTGGGTGATCAAGTGACGTTATCAAAGCTTATCAAATCCACTGGAATAAGGCCCTGAAAAATCTTGAAATTTGCCATGCCCTGCAAGTCAAGTTAAGGTAGACAAACTGTAATCCAATACCTTTCCAAAAAGTTGTCTTCAGGGGTTAGGTATAAGTTGTATGAGTGGAGGAAGGGAGAAGAAAAGTCTAAGGATGAGATCTGCCTTTCGGCTCCGGCTCCTGAAGCCTCAACCCTCCGAGAAATGAGGAAAGTATAAATGTTCCAACGACTTCAAAGACGTCGCTCATTGTTAAGGACTAGGGAGGAGCAGGGTGATGCATGGGGGAACTGAGCACTGAAAATGAGGCATAATTTATATTTGCTCCGTTGGAAGTTGCTTGAACCGACTGGCAAGTGGAATGAAGTTTAAGCATCCAAAATATTTGTGTGACTTTAATTGGACCTTGTTATCGGTTAGACAAACCAGGGCCATTTCACCAGGGAAAATCCCACACACATAAAAAATGACAAGACTAGATGAGAGGATATCAAGATTATCCTGTTACAAGATAGCGAACATGGTAATACCTTAATAATTATTCATTTAGAACTATCATTGCCATTAAACTAGAAGATTAGGGTATCAAGTCAGTAAATCACTTCAAAAGGGAACAGGAGCTGGAAACTAACTTTTGTTTCTTAACCCGGATTCAAAAACAGGGCAAAGAATGTGTCAGATTTCAGAAGATGCATGTTGCCAGTTTGAAATGATTGCAGCATGAAAGCTAGCCAGGGGTAGTAAAGCCAAAGACGTTGGGCACCACACAGTGCATTTGCTCAGATCGTGATACATCTGTAGTCTTGCAAACCTTACAGGATCATCTTTTATCATAAATGATGGTGGGGTAGAAGAGAGCCTTCCCAGACCATTACTCAAAAACCTAACCAGTAAAGTATAGTGCGCTTGTCTGATCAGAAAGCATCCCTGATATCAATAAATAGAATTTCGGTTGTCTTTCAAATCATAACCAATTACCCGGAAAGATTCGTTTCACCGTTAAACAGCCACGATCGTGTCCAACAGATGTGGCTTGTGAAAATGGGAATATATTGGATGGAGTTTTGTGAGAAACGTTTGATTGTAAATCAGAAGGCCTGGGTAGTTAATAACAATTTAGCAGATGCTCGTTTGCACTGGCCATGGCGCCGGTTTATCAGGCGAAGCTTTTAGTTCTCTTACAATTTATTGACTTACTCAGAGAGGCTCGTTAGTCCAAGCTAATTTTCTTCTTCCAAAGAAACTTACTTACCCAAAGAAAAAGATATTTTGTGCGAAGAGGAGTTGTTTACAAAGATATCTTAATGAAATGTCAATGTTTGGGTGAAGACATATATATCTTGATGAACAAAGCGTAATTATTCGACCTGATCTCAGTAGATCTATGCAACGAGTTTATAGGAAGTTATAGTCTCGTTGATCTATGCATCTACATAGTGATGCCATTAACACTGACGTAGGGAAATAACTGCAACTATGTATGATAATGGACATGTAATAATAGGATAGCCTGTCATAACTTCCATAATGATGAATATGTATCACATTGTCACCAGCCTCAATTAATGGATTAAGTGTTATTCCATAACCATGTGTAATGGTTATCGGAAAATTGCTTCCTCTCTTATTGCAGATATAATACAAGCATACCAAATGAGACAGCATTATGATACATGTGCATTGAGAATTTCCCAAATTATACAAATTAACTCAAGTTTATTTATGGGGACAATTACTCGTGCCACAGTACCAGAAAAAAATATTAAATTTACTATAGCAACACTCACACATTAGCGATTTGGGTACTAGCGATTTGTGAAACATCATATGACATAACATCTCCCTGGCGTTTTCACTGGTAATCTGTTGCTAGACTTGTCGCTAGCAAACCACAAAATCAGCTAGAATGCGGCTGAAATAGCTAACGAGGGGGTGCAATGTATAGTTGCTCTGCTTATTTGCCAAAAAAAAGTCACTTACCTTGAGGAGTGTATTATCTGATTTCTATTCATTACGTATGAATGTATTAAATGATTGATGACTCACCTACAAAGATAAAAAGGGAGCAATTAATATAGTTGTTGATGTATAATTCAGGAACAGTAATAATTATATTTATCAGCCGTGAAACGGTTTATACTGGATGGTAAAAAGGGCCGTTCCCCACTTGTGATCTGAGTTTTTTTTATTTGCATTATCTCCATCTTTTCCCAAAAGTATATTCTCTGTGTCTCTGTCATCATACAAAAATACAACAGTGTCAGCTTGGAAAAATAACCGGATGTTGATAAACCCATAGAAAATTACATATGATATCTAACCAGGTAAATCCTCTGCAAACATCAACACCCATGGTGGAGGGTGTTTGGGATGGGTGTTGGGAGGGGTAGTGGGTAATCCAGGTGGGGTATAAAGGATAAAGAGGAGAGAGAGGTGGGGGTCTGGGGTTGGAGGTGGGGATGGTGGGTGGGGTGGGGGCAAGTTGCGTGAAGGGGGAGGAGGGGGGGGGGGGGGGTCTGCTATTGGTAATTTCAGTGACAAGGCATTGCGCCAACGCTAAGATGAAAGACGGAACAACACAAAACAACGGCAGAAAACTTGGCAATGATAGGCCTAGTCGGGCAGTGTACTCTATCTATTTTCTATTATTTCCAGTGCAGTGCGTGAGTTGGGGAGGTGCGCGCATGGTTTCCACTGTACCGGAATGCCATGGTCCATGCCAGAAGCTAGCAGACGACATTGTGGTAACCGTTCCACTCCACCCCGGCCGCCATTGTTCGTCCCCGCCTGTCGATTTTTCGCACTTCAATCGGGCGCGCCATCTATATCTATATATGCCGCTACTGTGACGTAGTGCACTTAGCACACGTCACCCCTATAGCGGCACTGTGACGTAAACAGTGACGTTAAATATTGCAGCGTCGCAGTGAAAGAAAAGACGGGGTCGGAGATGGTGCAGGGTAGCGGAACAAAGGGGACGGCTAACCGAGCATATGATATGTATCGACCCTCGCTCCACGGCCCACAATGGTAAAAAGAGCATTATTTAACACCTTTAAGGGGAATTACTAATGCACAAATCACCTTGGGCTCTGTTGTCCTGCACCCTTCAAGGTATAGTCACTTTCTTGGCTTCCAACCCTTTTCCAGGTTCTTTTCCCACCTTACAATGCCCCTGCAACACCTTTACCGGTCTACACCAACCATTCTCTTCTCCTCATCCCTTTCTACTTGGCCAGCTTTTTGGTAGAAAATCCTCCTCCTTTCCAATTTCCTAGAGGAATAATAACCCGATGACCTGGGGATCCTGAGAGTGATGTATCCTCATTTGTTGACTGACCTTTGGTTAGATGTTAAAGCAATGTGACGCTATCATATCTACACATCTTTATTATTCATCATTCCATTGGGCTCAACCCAGCACCGAGTCGCCTGCCCTGATTTGTGCGCCCTTGTGACATCAACACCGCCTACCGGAGACCCTTCTAAACCGATGGATCACCTCCCATAACTCTTGCCTAAACCCATTTCTCCACTAACCATCAACTCAGCAAATCTTCCATAGCCCAATTTCATTCAAAAATCAATAAAATTGAATGAATTGAAAATAATTGTTGTTTCAAATTCCCTGATATCTATGATTAAATCAAATGATCTAAATTTATGAAAAATGGTCGATTTATCAGTGGGAAATTGGTGAAAATGTGTGATTTTACAGGGATTATTTAGGTCTATTAATTGGATCCCTGTTTTCGCCGGGGTGGTCATGCGGAGTCCCAGAGGTCTTGTCACAAAGGTCATGGAGGCCCGTTAATCCAGACAGCCCTCAGCCAGATGACACCTGGTCAAAGCCCGCGTTATATTGACCATTACAGGTGTCCACTCCAGATACCAACTCACACTCCTCCCGTGTACCGTAAATACCCCAGTGAATGCTGAGAGAATCCCACTCCATAATTAACAATGATAAATCAGCTTCTACTTTCTATAAGAAGAATTACACCGAGGATCTCAAGCAATGAAAGCGACAGGCAGTACCCCAGCTTAACCCTCACACCAGTGGCCAGTAAGGAATAAAAAATCCTCTCGAAATAGAAATCAATTTCTATCAAACTTCGACCAAGGTAACACATCCTAAATTACCTTACATATGAATAGGAGAATCGAGGTGTTGGTTAGGAGGAGCTTAACAGGCATATTGGACATGATGTATTTTTTTGCTGGGTGGCGAAACAAGCTAAAATAAACAAAAATAATGAATAATCTAAAGGTAATCAGGTATATAGATGTTTTTAGGTGAGGTTGAAGTATAAGCTCTCGGGACCTCCTTCGGAGAAGTGTCATTTACACCAGCGGTGTTTATTTGACCAGAATTACCCCGAGTCTTTTTCTCATCTTTTTCTATATCACATTTCCAGGCCTCTTTGTATGCCGGTAGACTTATCCTATCCCCGCAAGTAATATGTTTCCCGAATGTATATAGGAAAGTGTCCAGTGTGAACCATTCTCGCAGCTTATACATGTATAATTGTGATATGAAGCTCACTTCGCCATGATAGAAAAAATGAATCAGTGAACAACAAAAAACAATAACGACAAAAGATCCAGTGCCAATAGACATTCTTGCTTTGGGATCTTGAAATTTACTATTCTTTGCTGTCCGGAAAATATAAAAGTTATTGTTTTCTCAAACCACGTTTTGTTTTTTAAAACACGTCAGGACCCGTCCAATACATACCAATGTCACTGTTTTATATTGAAAAGCACTGAATAGACGCATAATTAGCAAGAGGCCTTAATAAGTCACAATTATTGAAAAACAATTTTATTCAAAACAATACCAATTTATTCGCAATAAGAAGCATCAGAACCATAATTACTACAGCATAACACTGGGAATAAAGCCAATAAATGAAATGATTATTATTCCTTGCACTAATGCACGGCTACATTGCCATGTTCACGTCTATGTATGAGCGGGGCAGCTGTGAGCAGCAATCAGTGTATCCTGTAGAGGGCGCCGTGACAGGCCCCCAGCCCCCGGAGAAGACGACCACATGGAGCAATATTTGGACAACAAATACATGCGCTTGCTGGAGGTGTTACTGATGCTCCTGGTGGCCGATGATGGACACTGGAGCAGGGCAGGACGTATAATGGTGGTGCAGGAGGAAGAAGAGGAAGAGAGGTGGAGGTAAAGGTGGAGGGGAGGATGGGTCGTGTAGAAAAAGGTAAAGAAGGGGGCTTGTGCTTATGCCGACACTATGGCTTCTGCTCCTAAATCCACTATTACATAAATACGTGTTGTCGATGGTGGGTGAGGAGGCCAGCGTAAGGTAGCTGGATAATAGCTTCTATATCGCCTACAGACCAAACGCTGAAGCATTCAACTCTGACATATATACCCCTAATATGTAAATGGTAAACTCTGGGTTATCATAGCGGCATCATATGACCAGCCAGTAAATAGTATGCCATTTTGACCGATATTCTACAATGACAAATACCACTAATTTAAAGAATTCCAGTTTCTCACGACCACTGTTCTTCAATAATCAAACATAATCAGTTCAATCAAGGCAAAAGAGTATATTCAGATGTGAATAAGACAAACACATAAGACACATAATTCCTATGACGGACATAGCTATGGTTTTATGTGTAAGTAGTATATGAAAAGTGGGATTAGTCCCTACCATACTGTTTGACCAGTGGACAGGAAGAATCTGTGCCCAGATTCTCAACGGGTCTATTTAGGTGCCCACGTCCATCTACTCCTCCCATTCCTTAGCTCCCGAGGCCAGTGAAAGAGCACCTCCCGGGTGGGAGTTCATGACCTCGCTGTCCTGATAATAAGCGTTTCCCCCTACCCTAGGGTGTGATGGGTGAGGGGTGAGAGGGGGAGACGGGCGTGACAGCTGATATTACGGTTATCTAACCTCTGACAGCAGCCCGGATAAGGCTGTCACCAGCCCCCTTAATTACCATCAACGTGACACCTACTTAGACCTGATTGATTACACACAATAACCCGTCGTTATGACGATCATGACATTCTGCATCTAGCTTGACCATTGGGTCACTGACCATGACGTCATATGACGTGACCTATATAGAGCGGGGCCAGGAGCAGGACTATACATGTGTGTGGGAGAAAAATAGCCAAGACACATACGGATATTCTGCCTTCCAAGACCGACCCAATGGCCAGGGTAATATCAGCCAATCAGAGACCACAACGGCCGTCACTGCAGAGACCTTGCACTTCCAATTTGGGCGCTTGTAAAACAAGGTGTGATTAAGTGCGGAACTGCCTTGGAGTAGTCGTGTCCAATCAGGAAGGCCGTTCTAAAGGAAGATAATTGATCTAGTCGACCTTCATGCCCCCTGGCAGTCGATCCGACACTAGGCTTTGTTGGAGGGTTGGTGGGCATTGTGGAGTAGGCCTAAGAGGTGATAGGGTCTTGTAGGCATCAGCTTCGGGTAATGGTATTATTCATTAGAAAGGGGTCACACCTGAAAGGGCTATTATTCCTTCCGCCATAAAGAACTTGTTGATCTAATGAAACAGACGATGGACAAATTATATTTCTCATCAAGCTATGGTAGGCATGCGTAGAAACGCTTCACCTATAGATCTTACGTTGGATTTGACTAATATGATTCAATGAATTAATGGAGGTAACTTGTTTGGAAATGTTTCCTTTATTCCTGAGAATATTCCATTTATGGTTCCGCATACGTTTTCGACGTCAATCATTTGCATTTCCTTACGAGAGATTTCCGCTTTAAAGGTTCACTGCATGAAAGATGCGCTTACGAGGAAGTGCATTGTGCCAACAGTCCACAGACTAACCGTCACCGCTTAAACCGCAATAAAAACTTATACATAAGGACATTTCTGTACTCAGCCTCCATCTCGCACTTCCCCATTCACTTTCCCATACACGTTAAGTCAGCTTTCCCATTATATATCTTTCCCTCCTCATTCCTCCTTTTGACCTCGGCCAATGGACTCCAATTTTCCCAGCCTAAGAATGCCTTTAATTTCCTACACATTCCTTCGTTTACACTAATGGGAAGATCAGTCGGATTCGCCATCCACTCGAATACTATTCTCCCACCCCTTTTGCCACGTACGTGCATGTGATGGCTATGGAGCCTATATTGTTCATAATCAGTGCCATCTTGGGAGCAGTGTTTGCAAGCGTTTGCCGTCATCAACAACCTTCATGTTGCCTAGGGTTAATAGCCGGCCGCGCGGGTGGCATTTCCCTCTCTAAGTCACTATACCATGTATAAAAAGTCCATTCAGCTTCTATTAACCCCTTATGAACCCGATGTCATGGTCACCCAAGGGAAGATTCCATGGGGAAGGAGCTGCAAGAGCAGCAGCGATAGTAGCAGCAATTCTATCAAATATTTCAACTCCTAACTAAGCCAACACAGATACACACATGCCTACCCAACACCCACACACACACCTAGTCACTCATCCCCTCTTCTACAATCGCTAGAGATCCCATGTCATCCAATCTGTAAATTCCATCCCTAACAAATCTCCCTTAATACAAACACAGTGTTAACAAATATTATTTTCCCAGGAAATCAGTTCCGTACTGACTACCAATGTGGAGATAATTGGCGAGGAAGTAAATTACAGTCTTATGGCACCATGCATGCTTAGTTGAGGCCCACCACCAAGACTACACTATGCACTATCGCTTTCCCCCTCTTGGCCCGAAGCACAATCAGCATTTTAGGGCCTCGGGGGACCTTGGGCACAGCTGCGAGGGCGATAATACCCTGATCAAACAAGCTAACCTCTCTTGTGCGGATCTAAAGCCTACAGTTCTATGGCCAACAATACTTTGGGGCAAGGGGTTAGTACACATGGGAGGCTATCGGATTAGTTTATTTCCATACCGGCTCGGGTATATATCTGGATTGAATGCGAAGTCGTAAATAAAGGGAATCCTCATCTATAGCTTTGAACTCAAGTAATAAAGATCTTTTTAAAGCTAAATTAGCCCAAATTTAATATTTTATACATAGATGATTAGATGCATTGGTATTCTAATCAACCCAATTCCTGATCTTCGTTGGTGGAATTTCACTGCTTTTTATTTTTGCAGTCACAGTTTCCTTCTTCGATCTCTTGTTTCAAGAAGGGGGGGGGGGGGGGAGGTGGGGGGAGGAATCTGTAAATATTATTTCTTTTTTCTTTTCTTTTTTATGATAGAAGTGAATCTTTATTTGTTATAAAGTTGTTTCTTGAGCACTAGCTGCCCCCATCTACAATATAAGTTGGGAGGTAAGCCTATGTTAGTCAGTTTGTTTTTCCCTTTTAATAATATGCGGCCAGGTCTTGACCATGCCCGGTTAACTTTATTACTGAAAAGCCTGCACACATGTGCCTCCTTTGAGCAGGGTCCCCTGATTATGGCAAAATAGAAGAAGAACACAGATGCGCGTGCCTTGGACGAGGCAATCTTGAAAAAGCTCTGTTTTCCTTTTATATGTATGCTCACAAGTTGTGCCTGACCATGTCAGAGACACACAAGCTCCTCACAACACATCCTCTCTGCCATATACCCACTATGATCACACTCGGTTGGAGTTTTCTCTCCTTACTCCCTTTCTCTCCTCCCTTAGTTCTCTTTATCAATCGCTTTTGGGATAAAGCGAGGCTTTTTGGATAAGGCAAAGAGAGAGGAGTGGGTATGCGTATGGTGGACTAGAAGATGGAAGGAGGGGGTGTATAGATGGAGTGAGAGGAGGAAAAGCTGCACGATTTTTGTTCTTTATGTGTGTGGTGGTCTGTGAGTTTTCTCCCCTCTCTCTCCCACTCATAGGGTTTCTCACGGGGATGCGTCCTTTCCCTTGAAAATGCCACCGCTTGATCAGAGACGTACACAAGCAGGCAATGCTCTGATGTTTGGGTGTTTGTTGTATGGCTCCTGCAGGCAGCAAGCAGTTAGTGTTGGGGGGGGTGGGGTGCAGGAGGAGGAAGTGAAGACAGCAGAACAGAGAGGCAACCAACCAACCAATTCTACACCAGCTCTACTGGTCGTTTTCATTTCATCACAAATGCGCATGTTCTTATTTATCTCTCCCGCTCCCCTCTCCTCCCCGTTTCCTCCAAGCTTCCCCGCTTGCCAATGGTTTCTTCTGCCCCTTACGGCGCTCTTTGTGGACGATGTCTATAATACACTGGCCAGGCATGATCTCACAACATAGGCAGGCCATGAAACAATATTCATCATCCTTTTAACCCGCCCTTTATACTCACACAACATACACGCGCGCGGCGCTTTCCAACCAGAAAATATCGTCTCCTACCTCGATCAGTGAATCATTCAAATGTCGTCTGCAAAAGCGTGCTTTCATTCTCAATGGCTTTGACTCCATTTCGCCTCATCTTTAGCACCCATTAGTGATTATTGGGCTATGACTGAAGCTTGTAATTCCACTCGGATTCTTTTGTTTTTGCAAAGTGAATGTCACGAAATAGCTCAAGGATAGGAAATCGCGAGGCCTTCTGAAAAGGATAATTTTTCTGGCTGGCTTGAGCGCTGCCTCCTTTCTATTAAACGATTGTTTTAGAAAGATGCAGGAGGCTTTCTGGCTTATTTAGCACGGAGTAGCTGCCACGCCACGAACATTGCAATAATTAATCACACGCTTTGTGACTCCATAACTTTGATTATGTTTCTTCCAAAGGATGCATTTCAGAAGTTTAATGATGTATGTCCCCCGATCAAAATAATTACTTTTATATGAAAGAGATCAAAGAGGGAAATATTCTGGCTTGTGATACTAAGAAGTAAAGGAACACATAAAACGACAAGATCCTGGCATTTAGGGAGAATGTGGCTATAACTTAAGGGGACCATGAGTTATTCATGTATTTCATGTCAACACATCAATAGCAACATAGAATAGAAGGTTTCTAAATGTGAGCAGAGAAAAAATACTACTAATGTCCAACTTATGGGCTGCTGACAGTTGTCAACATAATCAGATAAGAAAATGGAAGCCTGCGTTTAAAAACAATACAACATGTTTAAATAATAGCGGGAGATAAGACAACTTTGAGGTGGAAACAAACGAGGCGTTAAAAACATCCTTGGGCAGAAAGTACAGAAAGATAGGGGGGTAGTTTTTTTGTTTAAGCATTAATATCCATCCCTCAGTTTTTATTTCTGGCCTTGCATTCCTTCATTGCTTAATGTGTATTCCTGTCCTGTCCCTAACCATTCCATCAATCACGTGAGCATTGACACCCCGCCTTCGTTAGTTGACAATAATAGATCCAGATGGCGCGCATGCATCAATCTGCTCCCTGATTACAATTGATTACTGACAACCTCCCCAACAACACTATCGCTGCCCATGCTTTATATCCCATAACCAAATCACACAGTCTTTATTCTATGATACCCTTCCCCACCCGCCCAAGTTCCCACCGCATCTCACTCCGGATCCCACCCTCGTTCGTTCACCCATGGACCACATATCTCACTCCCTCCCTCAATATAATAATAAGCTCTCCCTGACAATCCCTATATGCTGACGTCTTTATATATATGCTTAAATAGACTTCACTTACTTCAATGAACCAGTTTGCAAAGAACATACATGTATGTGCAAAAGCAATCATGGTTATGACTTCGGTAGATCACCTGACCTGCCAGGCAAACATGTAATTTGCTTGTGGTCTATTACATATTCAGTGAAAACAATTGCCAGTCCTGTTTCCTACCGGATCACATATCAACACTAATAGGATAATTATCTGTGCTAAAGGGAAAGGATGAATATGATACAATGAGTAGTTACCTCAAGTTTTATTATCTCTCCTCTGCTCCTATTTTGATCTCAATCTTTGTTTTTTGTGTAGATGGACGCAGTTAAGCGCTATGATCTCAGTAATGTGCCATGGGGTAGACATACTACGATGATTATTTAATAGACATTAAATACATGAACAGTATTATTAGTTGGGCGACTGAGCAACTAAATACGCAGATCAAAGGCATATATTTTATAAATACATGATCAACTATTGTCGATAGTTTTGTGGGAGACCCAAAAAATACAAAATACAAAGATATCGTCAGCCTGCGCCTTAGAACTGTAAAAGCCCCGGTGGCAGGATTGTTTGAATAAAAACCTTTTAGAAAAAAAAAATAGTATAGTGTGGGCATATCGACAAATCCAATATCATCGATACTTCCTACTTTAGATATATTAGTTTTATCATTTCAATACACTATTCAAATATACCACACAATGAAAGAAAGATCAATCGTTTTCAAGTGTGTAGGTTTTAGTGTTTTGTTTTTTTTAAAAAAAAGAAAAGATCTAAACACTTGTGCATACAGGTAAATGTGTTTCCAAAGTCTCAAAAATGTGTTTCCCACATCTCAAATATGTTCATATGTTGGATATACTGGAGTTGATGCTGGGATCTATAGATAAGAAACCCTTGTTACTGTGGATAAGTGGGAATGTCATCTCACCCTGGAGTTATCCACATCCTTCACGACCCGCCCCCGCCCCCTATCCCACCCACTATACCCGCTAGCATAGCGCACCTGCTGAAAGGTGATACCTTAGAAGAACAGGTACTTTGTACCACCACTTGGTGACAGCACTGTCGACTATACCTGATTCTCCCCTACCGCATCAAGTATATATATGTACACCAGAGTGACGCATACTAACCCGGAGATATCAGGGATATAATCAGTCTGCTCATGAGAGAATATATCGTATATATAGGCGACTTTGTAGTTAATCATTTTTCTTTTTTCTGACCATGGAAAAGATGGACAAATCCCTGGTTAGCTTATTCGAATCTAGAAATAATCATATCGAATGCCCTCTATGTGTATGGGACAATAACTGCTGTCGACCGATGATAAATTAATTGCAAATCAAATTTGAATGCCTCTAGCCTCTAACTTTATGCGAAGCTGAAGATCCCATTGCAAAAGTTGCGGTATAATGGATTTAAAAGGTGGATAGATATGTGGAATATATAATCACACGAGCCATGGGAGAAGAAGAAAAAAAGTGAGATGAAAAATATGAGGAGCAGAGAGAGGTCCAGGGAGCGGCAGATACATATATCCGCTTCCACTGTAACAAGCACAATTTACCTTTGGGTATAAAAACAATTCCCGCAATAGGTACAAAAAAACTGTACACCTTAGTTGGGTGAATGACTCGATTAGATGATGATGGAAAGGGAGGTGTATGAATGTGTGAGTGAGAGAGTGTGTGTGTCACACCGGGTCTATATGTATGTGTGTGTCATAGGCAGCAGCCAACAAGTTCGTGGCTGCGAGCCAGGGGCGCATCTGGACTGTGAAAACTTCTTACATACACATCATGCAAGGCTCCATTCTTTTGCTGAGAGGGAAAAAGTGGCCCTTTCAGAGACAAATATCTGAGAGTTATGCAGGCCTGCGATGTGCACTCCTCCCCAGTTAAGGATGGACATGATGAAAAGCCGGAGATAATCCATGCTTAATGAGTGTCGTAATGGGGGATCATTGCTACGGAAAAGTAGCAGCGAGGGAGGTGATTCTTCATATTATGGGCATTGGGGGATGCAGTTTGCAGAATTCCCATTCGGGGGTATAATCAAGTATAGTGGAGCGATTATAATCACACCAGTGACACCTAGAAAAAGGTCACCAATGTGTCTCTTTCAATTTTTTCTTTCCTCAGAACCCTTGCTTGTTTTTTTCTTGATAAGCAAGCAAGTGTATATATATAGGCTATAGTGTATATATACGTGGTTCTTGCATTGGCCACGGGGTCGCATAGGTTGGCTGATACTATACACACTTATGTTGCTCTTGGTTCATGTGGCTCAGGGCTAATAGGGTAGCTTCTTATATCCTGGGTATTGAATGAATTTAATAGACAATATAATTAAAAATCACCCGGTTTTGCAACATTTCCTGGAGATACTTGACTGATGTTTTTTTATGCGGGTATCCATTAGTAATTTTATTAAACAATATATGAATTATTTATTAGCTGATCAATATCTTGGTTTGTGAATGTAATGTATAACAATGACTTTAAAAGTGTTTTGCTTAATTGTGATAAACATGACTAATCCACCACTAATCTTGGCTTGATGGTTTTATTTATACGTTGAGTTTTTCTCTCATTTGGGAGAATTGTATGTGAATTATATATTATCATGCGATATTGTGGCCGAAAATAATTAAGGCAACTAAATGTTACGGTCACAATCATATAAATATCTTCAAAACGATTATCATCCGGCGTTAGCATCTATATTCGCTTTATTATTTTCATCACAAGATAAGCAAGGACGTTAGTTATACGAGTTTAACTAGGGATTATGTCTACTTTATTTGGTAAGATAATAAATCTAGACGAGTTATAGGGATGACAAACTAATTATACATAAAAAGTTTCATGATTAATTTTCTTAGCAATGCACCTGCATCCCTTGGCATGTTCACTGTATGTGCGAAAGTCATCTTCAGTCAGGGTCACCTAGAAGTTAATTGGGTAAATCTCCTTTACAAAGAGTAAAAAGTGCTGTTAAATATTCTAGTATTTGAATGCAGTATATGTGAATTAATGTATAGAGTATCCCAACAGGGATTCAAGGAAAGAGACCCACTCTAACATACCGTTAAATCTACAAATATGTCTTTTCCATTGAAAACGCCGCAAAATTGCATGTTAAGACTTAGACTAATAAGAATCATGATAAACACGAACGAGGATTGAATTATGTAAAAATTTGAGTAAGGATCCTCTATCAGATGAAAGATAATGTTATCAGTTCATAAACTCGAGGACCTATTTCAATGAAAGCATTGCACGCTATGCCTTTTTACAATGAGCGGTAATTGGTGCAAAAGTCCTGGCAAGACATGAGATTCCACTTTGTATGGGATCTAGACATCTTAAGTCCGATTAACGGAGAATAAACCCCATGCTGCACCTCACCTAGTTTTGCTTCCAGTTGCCAAACAATGACTAAGGTAGTTAATGAGAAGAGAGACATTGAGACGGGTGGGAGACAGTGGAGAGAGAGCTAATAGAAATAAGGTGATTTGTTAACGTCAGCTTTGCTTTGAGTTGAAAATGCTTGACACGCTATATACGAACCTGCTTGGGCCACTTTATGTACCGAGTGATCTCATTGGCTTTAATGGCCCAGATGGTTCACTCTAAGATCAATCTTTAAATCGCGTTCATATCAATATCAAGAAGGCGATCATAATACCTGGACTTGAGAGGTGTGTGTGAGTGGTAGAATAGTGGGTTCGCTTGCAAATATGTACATGCGTTCTTTTAGTAAACAGTAAAGTGAAATGTTATAAAGATGAAAAGTGTGCAAATGTCTCGCATACGCGGAGAGAATGAATTTTCCCGGTGTTCCTTTTCAAAAAGGGTGGGTGAAAAACGGACGAAGGACGAATAAATATCAGGGTCACCTCTACGATCGATTGGCGCCACTGTTCTCGATACAAAAGGGTCGTATGGGGACAGACAACTATAAAAACCGTATCAAAAAACTTCCTGAGAAGTGATGACATTTAAGGTAAGTGCGTTTTAAAAGATCAAACGCAGTGTATGAAAACAACTTAAGTCATTGTTATATCAGGACTTGTTTTGTTATTTACAGTCGATGAATTTCATGCTGTGACAGGTGTTGGGGGCAGGTGACGCAACTTGGGGCTCATTGTTCACGTGATAAATTATTCTAACCACCCCTACTACTACTCCTCCACCAAATACACTTGGCATTTTCCATTTTAAATTCCTCCTCTTGGCTCGAAATAAAGGGAAAACAAAGCCCTATGTTCTCCCCATGATGTAAGGATATACACCCATAAGGCAGGTGCGATTTATAATCTGAAACTTGGTTTCTATTATGTTCACTTCACAGGAGGTTTTACACAAAATGTCAGGGATGAATGGGTAGCGTTGGTGTTGTGTGAAGGAATCTTGTCAATTGTGGATTCAGTATCTTTAAACAATACTTAAATTACAAAGCAAGTCCCGCAACTCCCGTGGTATATTGTGTGCAAAGCTGCATCCCTTCTTTCTCACCTCTAAAACTGACTTTGAATAGTATAGGTGCATGTGTCTGTAATATAAACTACATTCATTGCCGACAAAGATGCCTGTAAATATATACACTTCCTATGTACTTATATCACACAACAAAACACGGGGTCTAGTAAGAAGACGTTAAAATGCAATTTTGGGCTGGCACTTACGTTTCCCATTAGAAAGTTAACACCAGTGGGGGCACTGGACACACTCTAGTGGACCAACATCCTCCAGTGTTCACATGACCTAGTTTGGTCATGTGGTCACTATTAATATACTATATCGCGTCTTGATAATATGATTATATCACCTTACAGTTATGCTGAGCTTTTGGAAACTTGGGAAATGGCAGAAAATAATTAGGCCTACTGTAATGAATACTGTTCTAAAATAATGGACTTTTGATACAGGAAAATGAACAAAATATCTGTCATAGCAACAGAAAGGATGATATTCCCGCACGACTTTATTCCTATGAGGAGAGCGTCTCTTCTCACCTGACGACAAGGCCAAGTAGTCGTCAAAGTACATCTGAGGACATCCCAGCTATTGTTTGCTGGACTGACAACAATGCGCCCCTTTGCATGGCTACTTCTGGCTTCGTCTACCATGACAATCTCTGTCTCCACATCACATCAACAGCAGCACAACAATATACACAAGCCCAGGTAATGGTAATGAACCCCTCCCCCAATATAACCTATCTACCCCCTACCCCATTATCCCACCAGCACCTCTCCCACTCACTGAAACACTCGCACCGCCCCAACCATGAGCCGTTTTAACAATAAGCTTGGGATCCAGAAATAAGACAACTTCAATCCTTGATAACACAGCATTCTACGAATTTCTACCATTTATTGAGATGAAAATCGATATTGCAATCGTGGGCGGTTTCTCGATATGCTCGTATTTGTCAAATATAATTTAGATGTAATTCTGTCTAAATACTTGTTAAGAATATCTGGAATATTCATAGGGCTAGTTGTTATAACAAGAGTTATGCTCAGGTAATAAAATACGTCCCATGCCCTGCCCCCACCCCCTTGAATGACACAGAGTTGTCATCACCCCTGTGCACCATCTCCTGTTATAGTGTCATAGAGACATTGTGAGAAAGCTTCAGGCCTTTATGTTTCCACACAGAAGGTACCAGCAAAGAGAAGCAGGTAACCTTTTACCCAACAATGGATGATTGAATGGTGCGAGCCCAAATGCGAAGGGAAAGCCAAAGCAATCAGGTCGTAGAGGACTACAAAGCAAGGTCCTACAGGAACATTGGGAGCGTGGTAGAATATCTATCTTTTCAAAAGTTCCGTTGGTATTGTCAAGCATTAAATGTGAATGGTTCCTCTCAGATGGTATGCTTTCAATTCTTGGCAATGTGGCTGATGTGAGGGTTTACTTTGGGGGTATGAGAGGGGTTGGAAAGAGAGAGGGAGAATGGAAGGGATAGGGTGCAAGCTGTTCCGCCAGCACAGAATGCATTTCTAACATAGATTCTTCACTTTAATTGCTGGAAGGACATTGCCTTGATGAAAAATCGGCGTTCTCCCAAGGAGGCGATGACTCATATATAACTTCTTCCCCTTGAACTTAATAAATACTCGAAGTAATTAATGTGATACGTCCGCTCCCCGAGAGAAACGCCTTATATCAAAGTTGCCTCTGAATATGATGTGCACACATCCACTGACTTTTGTCCCACAGTTATACCTGAATATGAATAGCCAAGGTAAGTGCAGACAGTCGGGATGGATGTGTAAATTAAAATCGATTGTGTCCATAACCAAAATGCACTTTCCGTGATAATATGTCTATTAAACAATTATACAGTTTTTTTCTTTTTTTAGAAATTATAGAATCTGAAAACGAAATGACCTATTAGTACTGCACGAGTTTTAATTCTTCGATAGTATGTGAAATAATTGGGATAATGATAATTACTGCAATATTGAATAGATAAAATTAAACAATCTGATTGTTTAAATCAAATTATCTTCTCATTACACAATAAAAGGATCGATGATTGGGTGTAAACATAGGAAGATTGAGTATATGTGGCAACCACGTCAATGGTACAGATACAACTACCTGATAGGCGATAATA
The DNA here is from genome assembly GCA_942159475.1 of Sthenelais limicola. Classification (NCBI taxonomy): domain Eukaryota; kingdom Metazoa; phylum Annelida; class Polychaeta; order Phyllodocida; family Sigalionidae; genus Sthenelais; species Sthenelais limicola. Next base: position 27,734,237 of record OW804101.1, read on the forward strand.
ATACATGATTCATTTCCTTGCCTCATGATCAGCCCCGATCTCCTATTAATAGTGATTTGATTTTAAAAACAATTACTACTCAATGATTAGTTTTACTATAGTATAAGGAACGCAACGTGTCAGACCAAAATAATGATAGATAGATGTTGATTTAACAAATAACTGATGGTTCGTTTTTAAGTACAGCATATCTCCCAACGATTCTGGTTCATCTCACCTTATTGAGATTATTCTCTGATTGCCATTACAAATATGCCAGGGTAGAACGGTACTCCGATTCCCAATGAAGGGTGTAAATGTCTTTTGAAAAATCCAAATTATCTTGATATTTATAATATTTTCATGATCCAATCCTTGCACATGGCTTCGGTATCAATATCCACATAATGATGAGATGTCAATGATTCAGTTATCCATGTTGCAGAACGATACATGTGCAAAATGAAAACGGTGTTGTTGATGCATTCTACTCCTCACCTATTCAAGAGCGTCGTTTTGTACCAACTCTTTATCATGACGCCTTTCAATACACGGAGCTAAATGAGAAGAGAGAATGATAATGTGTATGTGTGAACGTCGAGAAGTTGCCAGAGTATAATGATCTTTAGTTGAGGAACATCAGGTAAAAAGTCCTGCTACACCCCTCCCACCACTATACTTGAATGCGAGAAGAAGCACCATTATCTCTCGCTCGGTGACTCTTCTCTCAGCCTTTTCCATCTGTTAGCATACTTTGTAATTGCTGGCGTTGTACGTGGAGCAGTGACATTAAATTATAACAATGTGCGAACTGCTAGTCGCTCCCACCTCATCTATGTAAAAGAGATTCTTTTCCAGGACCACCATCCCTCCCTCCCTCCCTCCTTATACTCACTGTACATGTGTACTATCTTCATGTCTATTGTAACCCCCTGCTTTTCTCCTACTATCACTTACCCCCCCCCCCCCCCCACACACACACGCACACACATCCCCCCCACCCCCACCCCTACTTACTATTCTGCGAAGTACACATGTATGTGTTCATGCTTTTAACATGAGTACACACATGTATCCTTCCTTCCCATGTACATGAGCGACATCGCATATCTGTCCACTATATTAACCACCCAAATATAACTCATAGACAAAGGCTACCAGTTCCGTTATGTTTACACTTTCAACTCTTCATGAGCGAACAAGGATGTAGATATGTGTTTACACAAAGTAATATAATCAGGGTACTGATCCGGCAACAGGTAACAATACCAATGTACTCCATGGCATACCCCTCACACACAGGAGCCCCTTTGGATACCATTCATTTTGCCCTGACTTGGGCCAAATTTTCACAGGTCCTGTTTCTTCAGTGTTGTGTGCCTCCCACCCTGGCCTAACCAAGCAGCAGAGGCCGAGCAATAGGTAGAGCCCTCTCCCTTCTGGATGGATGCTTCAGGTGGAAGAAACACAAAGATGAATAAGAGAAAAATATTGGGCACTTCTCCAGTTTGTTCTGACCTGGAGCTTCACCTAGTGACTGATTGTCTCTGGCCTCTCTGATGGCATGTGGGGAAACTTCCGAAGGGAGAATGGTCCGATGGGAGAACATAATATAGATATATGAAATGGAAAGAAAGAAAGAGAGAGATAGATCTTGTTATTCAGGGCTTCCCCCACCCATATCTACCCCTTTTGCACCTTTCCCTTCTCCAGAAGCTCGATGCAATGGCGGCTAGGGTAGTTTACCAGGCAATTTAATGTGTGAAGGGAATTTTGAAGGTGTGCCACAAACAAAAAGGCCTGGCAACGCATGAGGCTCCAAAGACATAACGTCAAGGAGAAATTGGCATGGGTTCCACGCTTTCTGGTCTAAAGTGTTTCAGGGGTTGGTATGGTGTCGTTTCGGAGTCATATATTCAAAGGTATTGATATAGGGGTACATACATACATGCTGACATGTATTTGGAAGGCGAATTATTAATTGGAATGCTCCCGTACACCTCTACAAAGTGAATGGTGAGGAAGGGGCCACCAGGGCTTGTGTATGGGCACCCAAGTGTGGGGTGTACATATTGTAGATTCAATAAATACCAATTGTTAATATGCTTCCAGGGCAGGTTGCACTTGGAAATGAATCACACACTACATATGTAGTGACATGAATGAATACTTCAAGTCATTGTGGAAAATATTAATATAACTGACTATGGACATTATTATATATAGTCAACGGTTGGCTGATTCACTGTTGCACATAACTGCGTCACAAGTACTTTAAATTGCAGGTGGAAATAATGCAGAAACGCTTCATTCATGCGACAGAATATTTTTTTTATCAATATATTGACAACAAAACGAGTGCAAATGCAAAGGATAGCACAATGTCATAACACCAAGGGTATCATGATATATCCCAATGTACGAATACCAAACACTGCCCCCATAGATTAGCAGGGTGGCAGATTATTATTAAAGCCCTTCTTGTTGTAATCACAAAGTTCTCTCCTTCTAACCCATTCCTTGCTTTTCTCTCTCCCTCCTTTCTGTTAGGTTCTCACAATGGACACTTTGATCGTGCTTCTTTTCACGATGACATTGTCAGGGATCAGCAGTCGGAGACTTCACATGACAAATACAGCAATGTCAATCCTGACAGGCTTCACCCTCTTTGGTCCGCGAGATGCCACCCCTTACAATGGGGCTAAAGCCATTCAGTTGTCGTAACCCTGACAAAGACATTACAACACGCAAAGAAAGGTCTTACATTGAGAGACAGTGCTGAAGTCTTGGCTCGGTCCCCAAACATTCTTTTGCAATATAACATTAACGACATGCAATCAACGCCCAAGACATTTAAGAAGTTAAATGAATTTTTGGAATGTAACCCCTATATGGGACCGGTAATGTAATTATTACCTTCCATCTTACCACCCAAAGGCAAGTGAGACATATTTTATTAAATAGATTTCCTACCGAACTTGACATGTGTTCTATAGGTTTGATGAATACAAATAGCTGCCTCGATTGTAATTGATGTTAATGATGTGGCTTATAAATCTAAAGTAATTCCAGCTAAAAACACTCATTTTTTCTTCTCACACATCCAGGCAATTGTCCTTAATATCATATTCATTCTGAACTACTTAGAGAAATTACCATATAGCACGAGATATGTATCACACGCATTATAAACGTTTATACGATTAAATGCATAGGCCAAATCATGCCTCATCCGTATAGCCTGAGGGGCCTAATCACCAGATTTAGTATTAGTTTATGAGTCTTCATTTTCATCTTCCAATTGCAGTACAGGAATATATATATCCATGCAATCTCTTATGCTTAGCAGCTGATGACTTTTGACATCTGCCTCCTCCCAAAAGCAGCTAAAGAATTATAATCCCCTTACACCTGCTTTGAAGTATTTAGTGTAGAGTCCCTACACCTGCCTCCACTTTGTAACAATTAAATTCTCATGGGTAGACAATGTCCACACATGTCCCTTTATATACATTGTGCATGATGTGTGCGAACAAGGACCTGTTAACACAATCGATGATTGTTCCATGGCGTAAAAGAGATTTCATATAGCACCTAATAATATATAGCGTGTCTGTCCATTTTCTCTAAACAAACTCACTGAAAGAAACTGGGGAGAAGTAAGTCTTTTTAAAGACAGATAAAGAGGGCGAGATAAAGGAGAGGTAATGTATAACAAAACCAAATAATATCCCATTGACGATTGTATTACATAAACATGTAATGCCTACACACAATTAGGCAACACACGTCGCACATAATGGCACAGGGGAAATGTAATTAAATGTTGTAAATGGTATAGCGATTAAGCTAATTGCTATCATCTCATGTAACAAATCTGAACACCAAGATTAGCCCTCAGCTACCCAATATTAAATATTTTGCCATTAGGTTATGACATTTTTTTTTTAGGGAGAATAGGTTTCAGCCCTAGGCTCTAGCCAGTATTTTCAACCCATCCTGGGATTTTCAAATTAATGTTTCTCGTGTAACTCAAATCGGACATAAAGACACGGATCCCTGTATAATATACTGAGCATTCAAGCTATAATGAACACAAACATGAAGGTATACGGTCTGTCAATTGCTACAATTGCTGAGTGCAATTCCACATCCTATATTGAAGCAGTTACCTGCCTCCGGACTGCGACATTCTTTCAAGCTTACTTTTTATCTATCCCCAGTTAACCTCACGAGAGAAGAGGATGAGATGCCAGTTTTATACTTTTTTAAATATCTTCATGCAGGGTTAATTAATTTGCTCAATTTTAGTCTCAACCTTAGTAATTAAGGAGAAGACCTGGAAAGGTGAGTATATGGGGAGGCGAACACATGCACCTAACTTTGTAAGGTACAAATAATGACTATACACCCACCTATCTACCCATCCCACCGAGTACCAAAGATAAAGTAAATGCTAAATTATTAGGAGAACAAGACCAACGGTCTAACCACTTGTTTATCAGGTATTTTCCTCCTAATAATTTAGCATTTAATTTATCTTTGGCACTCGGTGGAATAGATAGTGCTCTCCGTGTACTGATTGCCCTTTGGGTGATTAATTGGAATAATAATTAGTGTGGCACGGTTTCCCAATACTAATTTTTCAATATTTTAATAGGACAGGAACCATCATTGCCAGGTAAAAATGCACAGTTTAATCCGAATGAAACTTTAATTATCATTCTTGCAAGGCAACAAGGGATAATTATCCGTTGTATGGACAAGTTAAGAAGTGGGGGACTAAGTATCTCAGTCCCTATTATCTAAGATTTATTTGAAATATCTCATTTTAATTGATGAACAAATGTCAGATGAATACTAAAGCAAATCTCTTTGACAGGAATTTGGCGAGAGCCATTTCACATTGTACTAATGCTTTTATATGGGGCAGAGTAATTACAATATATTACATAGAAAATAATCTGTCAAATATATATTTTGATGTATATCTATATATAATAGGGAGACCTTATTAGGTTCGTCCTACACTCACGCCCATATTCAATGGCATTATCTTATAGAGAAACCACCCAGGCATTTAACAGCGTATTACATGCATTGCTCATCGCGGAGATGATGGCATTGTTTCGTCTTAATCCCTCCTTGGTACCGGCAGATGCTGACTGAGCTCCTTTAAGACATTTCCCCCGCAAGATAAACAAGTCATAGCGGTGCCCATAATCCATTCATCATTGTTCTTTCCCTGCAATCAATGCTCATCGGAGAGCAGTAGACACAAAGCATGTTAATCATGTAAGAATTAAGGGAGGGCACCATGTTAATCACATGGAAACTGATGTCTTAATCACTCTCATAATTCTTTCTTAAGACGGCCTACACATTTCTTCTTTCAAAGCAGTTACATTGCCTTAGGAGCGAACACACCCATCATGCATGTAGACACATACACGCACGCACACAGCAGCAGGGGGAGAGTGTGTGAGAAAGATCCATGCACTCCAACTAAACAGGAGGAAAGCAAAGCCTCTCTTTACCATCCTCATTTCAGTCCAGCGGAAGCAATTTACTCGAGAGAATAAGAAGAGCTGAATTAGTGATGGAGCCTGGATGCTCCTACTTCCCTCTAGGGGTCTTTTTTGTCTGTGCCATTGTCATATTAGTCTCATTACCTCATTAAGCCTTGCTGGAACAATTATAGCCTAACGCCTGGCTATAATTAACAATTAGTTTGTCCCCCATTCACCGGAATGCGCTTGATACGTCGGTATTGTTTCAAATGATTGCCAAGCGTGAAAAAATTCCATCTTCTGCCTGTCTGGGGTTGATTTCTGTGGCCATAAACCAGGAGGGGTAAGTACATAATTGTACACTGCAGAAATAAAGGGTACAAAAAGTGAGATGTGTCGTTAGTTTTCATCATGAATTTTCGGTCTACGAGAGGCTTTATTTTCCTTCAAAATATTAATTCCGGATGAGGTTCGGGTGTACGGTTCTGTCAATCATCAGAAGAAGTTTTGCCCTTGTATTATGAGCATTATTTTCCGTCAAGCGAGATACGATCTTGCAGTGTATACAGCTTTTTAATTGCTTTAAGTATACATACATGTCTAATTGGCCGCATGATTTCCCCGGTGGGGTTTCAAGAAAACCTGCTAATTAAGGCTCCTTAAATTACCTGATTTTTATCCAATTAACTCGGATGACAGAGGGAACTAATCTATATGTACTTATTGCTGTAGGTTTTTGGCTCTTTCCCTGCAACAATTATATAACATCTTCTTATCACAATGTGATCGGAACTACCCCTTGGAATGTAAAATTATGTTTATGATAATAACATTATTTTTCATTCTAACACATGGTGATTGCAAAAATATACGCATTTTATAAATTTTGATCCGTCATGTTTCATGCCAACACAATTGTTGACTGTCAGGTTCCTTCCCCATGCACATTTGCGGATTTGGGATAGGGCTTTTAAAATCGAATTACGACCAAAGTACCTTTGAATTCTATACCTAGTCATTCGCCTAAGCCGCAACTAGGAAATGTAGGTAAAGAAGACATTTTGAACAAAGGCAGCGCAGAACCACAATGTGGTCATGTCAATAAGATAATCACCATCTTAAACCACCTTGGCCTTTTAGCAATGTGCAACAAGAAAGTGTGCATGCAAGCAGACGGAGTGACATTGAGAAAGGCTTTTTGGATCAATATTCAAGTCGCAATGGTTCATTTCTTTGTGAATGTAATATAGAAAAAGTTATTTAAGTGTGTGGCTGCCTTCATCGGCTTCTGTCTGTTCTTTGGTTCTCAGTCATTAAAATTAAGGGGACTTGGATCAACAGATCAAAAGACTTTTTCTTACTGGCAAGGCTCAAAGAACTTCTCCAGCCGATTGTGTGAGTTAAAACCATCCTTAAACTGAACGGATAGGATAATGTGTCCCATTATAAAAATGTAATTGTATTTCTTTTCTTTGTCCATGGGAAATTAAATTCTTCATTTTTATGACTTTCAACTGATGTCTTCTAGTGTGAAATGAAAGGCCTCTTTAGGAAATTGAAATGGTGGATAAAATACCTTATGAATTTCCATGGACATACCTATTGTTTATGATAAGATTTTTCAACGAACGCAGCTAGGTATGAATTTTATATAGGAGTTTGCCCTGGACTCAATGCCTGGGACTTGCAACCTTGGAATGCCCAGAAGTTGTTGCAGAAACCCCCTACTCAGCACCCTAACAATGCCTTTTATGATGGCCATAACAAATAACTGGCTGCCAGATCGATACTTTGAGACATTAATTGGTAGAGAAATTCCCTTTATTCTGGAAATAGTCAAGTTAACGTCCTTGAGTGTGCTCTTGAAATAAGGTGAGATTTCCGATAATTTGAGCTCTCATATTAAAAGGCGTAACCTTTTCTTGTCATTATTGCAAAACTGCAGTACAGTGTGAAGATTTAAATTCTGTCTCCCACATCTATAGGAGAAAGAATGCTTTCGTTGAACTACAGTCATGAACTATGAGATAATTTAGTTTAATTTTTGTATTCAACTTGAACGTGTGTAGTCGTATATAAACTGATATTAATTTGGAGAGATAATTTGCACTAGGTGATAGTACATGCACCCAATTTAAATTTATTTATCGTGCTTATCCCAGTAGTATAACAATTCTTAAAGAACATGTTTATACTATTGAACGCGAATGTTGGAGCAATTATCTAGATATATATACAAATATATCTTCTCCATTATATGTACAGCTTAATATAGTGATCTGTGTGATTAGGCAGGTCCTCTTAAACACTTTGCCCCACCGGAAAAATAATTTACTCTCAATTATCTGATAATAAATTTGTTCCTTATTATAGTAATTAGACCCCGCACCAGCTGACCCCATTGGATTAGAGGTAAGTATAGAACAATGGCAAAATGACTGTATCCTATATTCTGGCCATCAATCAAGCCCGAGATTTGTTGTTTCTTTTGCTACATTACAGCATTAACACCATATCGCAGGAGCGCACCATTGACAGTCGTGTTATTAGCCATTTTTTCTCCCGAACTAAGCTCTTCTTCATCTCACCTATGTGCACCTTTAACCAGCATTGCCATACCATTAATGCACCAATACCAGATCAAAAACATTTAGGCGTAAAAACTAAGGAATTTGTGTTGGTCCCTGTTACAATAACCGTTTAACAATTTGTTCGTGATCATAAATCTTATATGAGAGGGGGCAGGGGTTAGAGGGGGAGGTTAGGGCTGCATTTACATAGAGATCTACATATATACAGGTTCACAACGACCGATTTAAAACTGGATGGGTGAAAGTGCATTGGGTGTTAAATGGGCTTGTACAAGACTGAAGGCCTATACCTACAATTAAAATTTAATGATAGTTTTTAGACTAATGGCTGGATGGATTTGATATGTCTCATTTACGAGCATACAGGTGTAAATCAGGAGTGGTATCGGAGAATAATTGTGAATTATGTCCTCGGAATCAAGTTGGCGCAGATGCAAGTGATAGCTTGACAACAGTGTTTAGAGCATAATCACTGATAGGGCCTTCTGTTATAGGATGCAATTATAGAAAGGGACGCGCCAATTATCAAATAAGGGCATTTTCAACAACCCCCATCTTCGGTGCATCATGTATACACCGTAGAAATATGTTATAAGTACGCCTATTAGCGGGGTGGAATTAAATTAAACAAGGTTTTTAGTTAAATAAAGCTCGGTTTTTATATATAAAAATATGATTATATAATTATATATGTATATCGCTGAAGCACCAGAGTGAGAATTAATTTTATGCGGTTACGTAACATTCAAAGCAAAAACTCAATGGCAATTTGTATAAATAATTGAGGTAGCCGATATCCGATAAACATTTATCTGATTTGGGAGGCTTATCCTTCTTCCCCAGTTTAGGATATCTTGAGGGAGGTTGGTGGTAATCAGAATATAAAATATAAAAAGATGTACATGTAAGGCGATTGATAGTGTAGTTTATATACTATAGGAAGGTATGGAAATGAACTGTCAACTGGAATTGGGTGGGGGACAAATGTGGCACACTCTTGGACTAGTTGGAGAAATTGTGTGGTTGGGTGAGGAATCAAAGGGATGATCCCTCCCTCATATGCCGCCCAATACAAATAATATTTTGTGCGCGTTTCAAAAGGATCATTGTGAGTAAAAGAGGTGTGTGTGTAGGCTGCAGTAAAGGCAGTCAGCAACCTCCTCGATTGCTTGCTCAGGTCTGCATGCTAACGTCATACTTCTCCCCCTCTATAATACTGGTGGGTTTTTGCACCTGAGATGATAAGGCCGTACCAACACTTATACAACCTCTTCCACTCCCATTTCTCCCTCCTCGGGCCCTCCTGTCCCTCTCCTGACCACCATAGACCTTCCTAGCTCTTCCTTCCCCTCACAAACCTGGACAGGACAGAAGTATGGGTTAGGGCCGGACAGGATAAGATAGAATAGGATAGGAAAGGGTAGGGTCCCTGATGAACGTAGGGCACAGGGAGCAAACACATCCCTCCCTTCACAACTTGTCTCTCAGTCTCCTCAGGTACGGACTTCTTCCCCGAGGGCCCTCCAAGTAATGCCTTAGGTCTACTCTCCTATGACAAAAGGGCCCCGATGAAAAGGGCCTTAGCCCCGGGCATGGATATATAAGCTTGTAGTGGTTCAAGGAGAAGAGGGAGGAATAGGAGGTGAAAAGGGACTACTAGTGTCATGGGGGAACGATGGGGTCGGAAGGGGGTATTTTATGCATTCTAGGGGTACTGTAGGTAATAAAGGGAGAATGTATATAAGCTTGTATAAATTTTGCTGGGATTGGGCTGGCTGGCATGGGGGAGTAGAGATGTACAATTGGGTAGGGGAAGGTTTGGGGTGTTCTCCACGAGAGACATGTACACACATATATATATGGAAGGGTGCTTGTTCGGGCTCCGAATTGCTGTCCTGAATATATAAATCCAAGGTCACCATATAAGAAAGAGATTTACCCATACAAATCTCTTTAAATGGTAAAGGTTGAAGCATGGACGTTCTTCAATGCGGCACTATAAAAACAACAATATTAGCATTGTAGAGGTCTCCACCGACCTTATTTACTTCGCCCATTCGAGTGGCATGAAGAGCTGGCTCTTAGGAGGCCCGGCGGGGATTTGGGAAACCAACGAAGGGCTCATGAATATGGATTACTTGGATTGAATTATCTTTGCTTGGGATGATGATGTTGAACACGTAATCTAACCTCTATTTATATATAAAGCCGCATATGACATGGATAAGTTAGCAGGGCTTAGTCTATTCCAATCTATAGGTTTGATTTGAAAAGGTCTGGGTATTATCCTCACCTCAATGAACATCCTGTATTGTTGAGTAAACTTTCTTAAGATTCACCTTAAACCTCTCATATATATAACAATTTTGAGGGGTATTTTTGGAGAATCTCAAAGCTTTCCTCGAAGATGTTCAATGAGCATTCATATCTAATCTAATTCAATACCACTATATAGATCATGCGATGACAAATTATGCATTCAGACATTCTTAGAGAGAACAATTATACATTTTAGCATGAATTCACTCGGTATGTTTCCCTCTCACAAACTATGGTCTGAAGGTCGTTTGATCTGTTAGGAGATAATATACCCTTCTCACCTGTCTCCACCTGCTATGTACCATTATGATGGATGGTGGAGTCCTGCTGGGCGTCTGCTTGTAATGCAAGTTGCCCCCTTTTGTCCCCAGAGTAGTTAACTGTGGATCTTTGACAAGTGGGGTGGTATCCCATTCTCTCCCACCCCTGTGTCTTTTGGATCTGTTCAACCCGACTAACTTGAGGCAACTTGCAGTCATTAGTTCGTTTAATAACAGCGCCGGTGATGGGCGATGGTGGTTTGTGAATATTTTAAACATCCCCAACCTCTTACAAGTAATCATAAATATGTAAGTTCGCAGAGAGGGCAACCTATAGTTGCCCTCTCTGCGAGGGCTGTTCCCGCTGTGGTGATTAAGTGATTTTGCATTTCGTTGCGCCCTTTCTAATAAGATAGTGTTTATATTCTGAACAAGGCAACATCCGCAATAAAATCTTTTTTTATGGATTTTCGAGAGGCGCTGAATGTTTATGATAGCCGGATTCTTTGCATAAGCCAAACTATTAATGCTGACGATTTTCAAACTCCAACAACGCCCTTAGAAATTATTTTCCAACCCATGTAACGAGAAAAAGAAGTAGATCATCAAGCTGTCTGGGGCAAAGCTTGAATATGAATAGGTCTGCAAGGAGTCAGAGGCTTGACGAGCGTATTCGTCAGTCAAACACAATAGTTTCTGATAAATACTGGGCGTCAAACAAATTTTAATATATATCATCATGCATGTAAAGTATGCATTCTCAGTGAAATTCTCTTTCCCTACCTTCGCATTAGTCACAGCAAGAGTGAGAAAGGCCAAGAACGCCTTCAGACTGGGACTAATGCTTTTGTTTAACACGTCAATAGTCACATATCTAATAAAGAAGGAATGCATGTCTGAACTGTGTAATACAATGCTTCAAATTGTTCCAAGCACGATAAGCACATAATGATCATGCACATTCCCATGTACTTGTATTATTAAATTAGAATTATGGGTGGAGTAAGCTTTATCAAAACAAAAAACCAGCAATTTAACTCGGCCATAAAAGCATTACAATTGCAAATTTCCCACAATCAGAAGGGTCGGAGGATGATTATAATAAGAAGTATGTTCCTGTAAAAACAATTAGCTCGATTATACCGCGCATCCAACGCATTCTTTTCTTCTAAATTGCTGTTTCTCTAAAAAGATTTTCTAGGACGTTGCTCAAAATAATCTTTCTTAGAGATGGTCATTGGCTATGTCGTGCAATATCATAATCTAAAGAAACAGAATCAATGCAAAATTTGCAGGATGAATTCCCACTTGTGTGTTACATTAATGTTTTGGGCATTGTTATAGTTATGATAAATTCCGTAATCATACGTCCGACAGTTTAGTAGAAATGAATAGAAAGGTACACAAAATATAACTGGATAGTTTGATATAAAAAATATAATTGATACTAATTGCTTATCGGAAAATCTTAACCGGGAATGGACACAGTTTCTAAGAGCCAGAACACTTGATATACACACATACTAGCGTTTGTTTTTACATGCAATGTTTCATGCGATATCTCAGGGCGGTAACAGTGTCAGATGCACGTATTCACCCCACCGTATATAGTCGTCTCAAATTAATCCAGTGAGCTATTCTGTTCCAGGATGATCTAGCTTACCTATAGCCTAATCTTAAACCTTACTATATACCTAAGGTTTTTTAATCTCTCTCGATCCTACTGCCCGATCATGGGTGGCCGTAAACACCTAAGAAACAACGGGACGGGACGGGGGAGGGGGGGGGGGGAGGGTAAGAGAGAAAAACAACAACTAAACTGCATCAGTACCACCTCCACTCTTTGTAATTCTTTGCCTTCAGTTGTGATGATTTGGTATGTGCATAGCGTTGGATCCCCCATCCCGAGGTTGACTAGTTTATGGCTCATGGTTGAGTTGAATAGGACTAAACATATGCCACTGAGAGGGCTATTGTAAAAGGCTGTCTATTGTGTTCTATGTGGGTCATACTGGCCCCAGTATGCCCTGGCAATACTCACATATTTACCTGGAGAAAACTCACTTTCCATGACTAAGGTCCATATGGGTGACCTTTGAGGGGATCATAAAGGTGCATTGTTTTAACAAAGGTTCAGGGATCGAGTGTCCATATACATGTATATAATTTCTACTATTCCCGCAGGTATTATCATCAAATATACTCAGAGCTGATGGCCGGTCTGGCTAGGAGGCTTTAACAGGTGAGGAGGGGGTGGAGTGGGTGAAGGTGGTAGCATATATGAGGAACAATGATAGTAGACAGAAGGATCTAAAGGTGGAACTAGGGTCTGTCGCAGTTGGTAGAGGCGTATGATAGGAGTTTTAGCTGTTGAGTGTTGTGTGGTTGGGGAATCCTCGAGGGCGTAGGTGGTGATGGTTGTGGCAGTTATATGCGAAAATGGCAGCAAAATATTTGAGCTTTGTGTGAAATACGAAGCACCTGCATACATATAAGTAAGGTACAACATTTTATCAAGGAGATTTGTTTTAATACATATAGAATTGATTTATATTAGTAGTCACAATTATTACCTATTAAATTGTGGCAAATGTTAGGGTTAAGGAGGTGAACTAATGTATAGGTAACTTAAATAGTGAGAAAGTAACATACGATTATCCTAGCATTGGTCAGATTGCATGTTTGAGAGGCATAGGGACTGGTGTCCCTCACAGGGTGGAACACCTTTGGTGGTGCTAGAAAGGGGGCCCTTTCATCTTCTCCCACTGTTGAATCCTTTTGTACCTGAGTACCCTTTATGACCAGTTCTAATTGGGTATGAAAAAACCTTGTTCATTTCCCAGAGGATTTCGGTTTGTGATCCCCCAAGGTATAACGGCACTCACGCAACCAACCTACTACTCCCCACGTAGAAACAGGTCAGCCCGTTGCTTTTATAAATGAATCTATTTTTCCTTTCTATTCCCCTCAGATGAGCATGAGCATAGTGATACATGTATGTAGGTAGGTAGGTGTATATTGTAAGAATACCGGCACTTTTACTGCACTGTATAGCCTTCGTTCCCAGCTCACACCTTGATTTTCTCTTTCTGGTGGGATACTTAGAAGTGCTTCGCTGGTCTGTGAATAGGGTTGACTATGGAGGATTAACACATACAAAGCCCATGATCATGGAACACCAGAAAGAACACAGGCACACTTAAATCGCTGGTTATGATTGATAGAAGGAATACAAAGCGCCTGCTCTCTTGATCACAAGAAAAGTCTGGTTTTCAAGCTCATGGGCTTTGGAAAGAAGCGAATCTTCGCACGTTTTCTCGAAATTTTCCTCAAATTTCTTTCTTTATGGAAACGGACTGGGCGGATCCCAAACTGTGATGAAAGAGATATTTATGCGGTGAAAAATAGCGAGGGTGAGACTAAAAAGCAGAAACGGATTTAACAATGCCATTTGTCCCTTAGTGAAAAACGAGGGCATATAGTATTACATCTTTTCATGTGCAGCCCACCAAATACAAGCATTCATTTGTGCCTTTCAATCATCATGTCATTTGGGGGCCTTTTTGCCAATGGTCATGTCCATTTAGAGGATTAGAGACCCAGATTAGTGGGAATTTAATCACTGTAAGCCTAAAATGTGACTTTAAAGTGTCCCCTAAGATATATTACCGACACCCTCTTGTGTTGAAAACCATTTTAATTTGCAGTCTTTTAACCATTCTTTATGTAAGATGTATTATAAATGCAACAGGTGAAATTTACAATATAAAAGAAGAGAGAAATTCTGAGGAATTCCCTGCCCCCATTCAAACTCTCGCTATTCAGCTAAGTTAGGGTAAGAATAAGTCACCCTTCTTGAATGGCGTCCCTCAGGGGGGTCCGAATTCACCTTGTCAATGTGAATTGGTGGTCATCAGACCTAGACTGAGGCAGACACAATTGCTATCTGCACACCTGAGTGGAGATGTTATTGTAACAGCTCTCACTTCAGCCGTAACAATGTGCCTCTTTGCTCGACCCCTATTCCGCCCAATGGACTCTGAAGCCCCCACCCATCTCTGTTTCGGACAAGCCATTTGGACTACAGTATGAGGACTGGGGGACCCTGGGAGGTAGGTGGGGGTGCTGGCTCGCCCGGGTCACCTCCTTAGATCGCGAGCCATTATTTTGATAACTGTCCCCCGACCTATTCTCCAAGTGAATGATACGGAGAGATAAATGACATATCACCTTCGAGGTCTTTAATTCGCGTCCCTACCTGTAGGTATTTGAATGGAGGCGATGAGGAGGATTTAGAAATCAGATTGCTTACAGGGATAACTTAAGGAAATCAGAGGCTACTTTTGCTCGAGCTAGGATTTCAAAAACCCCATTGAAGCCAGCAAAGATCTCAGCAGACTCTCATTATCATCCAGGCATCGAGGTATAGAAGCGTATAGGAAGATCAATTTTCTGGCGCTTTGAATAATGACATCCCTGTGGCATTTAGTTAGTGGATGCATTTGTGAGAACTTCTTTAACATTTGTGAGACACTTAGGTGATCCCTTTGACAACCTGATTTTCATTATGTCTACACTTACCAATGGGTTTTAGGTATCAGCTTGTGCAATGCTACGCTCATGACGCGATTAGAAAGCTATTAAAGGCATACTGAGGAGGTTGGAATTCACTTCGTCTGAAGTAAATCAGTTTGTAACCAGGGAGATATGATTTTAAGGTTTGAGGTGTACAGGATTAATACGCCCACACGCATCACATTTTACAGTCCGCCCCCCCCCCCCCCCCCGATATCAAATAGATTTAAATTTAGAAAACATTTTTATTGACCAAAGATCACTGTTGAAGAAGAGTCTCCAGCGGATGGGAGGTTTTCAGTCTCTTCTTTTTATTTTACAAATGTGGTATAGGCAAGAAACAGTATACCAACCCAGTCATAGACTGCTAGTTGGCTTCTTGCAATATTTTACTGTTTAATAAAAAAATTCTTGTTGACAATATGGCTAGATTAAAAGCATTAAATTACAACCAAAGACTGTAAAGAAAAATTGCATTGAATATCACCAACACCAGGTTTTTCTATATAACTTTCCTCTGCTTGTTCGCAATTCATTTTCCTTTTACGATCATATTTTCTTAATAAAGCTTCTTCACTGAACCTTCTTAAAATCTCTTTAATTGCTTCTTCAACCCTCGTTATCCATAAAAAAGAAATAGCTGGGGAATATGCTGCAGCTAACGTCTCTTTCTCTCTCACCCACCATTCCTCCACCAACATGTCCCCTTCCCCCCATGATCCCGATTTCCATCGCCTCTTTCCCCCTCCCTATATCACCATCTCCTCCTCTACCACCACCGCCAATGTTGCCACGACGACGACCACCACCACCAGCTCCTTATTCCTCCTGCACCACCACCACCACCACCCTACCACCACCAGCTAGCACCTTTCCTCCCCGCCCATCAGCGCCTCTGCTGATAACCCATAATGTCCGGCCATTAGGATTTGACCAGTGATCCCCCTTTATAGTTTTTCGCGCTCCTGGTCTGGAGGTGGTAGTATAAGCTTCTCCAGAGCGTATCCCCTACACCTGACCAGCATTCTGCGCCCTGATCACCAACCTAGGCCAGGTGTGGACGCGGGATGGGGTGGCTGACTTTGGGATGCTGAAGTAGCCACTGCCTTAATACCCCTCCAGCCCCTTCCTACAACTCCAATATAAGACACAAGCTCCTTAACACCCGCCCAAGCACTTAATCACACATTACCAATTTAACAGGCGCCACAAGGAGCCTAGACAAGTAATAATTCTCGGCGAATTAATGTTCTTGGCTAGCGCCAGACCCGAGGCCCATGTTAAGCCATATCGCCAGGCTCGTACTAATAACCCAAGGAGCGACCACTACAGATATTAATATAAAGGAACGGAGAGAATACAAAGTGTCGTCAAAACCTGAGTAAAAGAGGGCTCCGGGGGCATTTTGCCTGACCTCTCGGCGCCAGGTCAGTGGAGAATTGGTGATTGGTGGGCGCAGGGGATTAGACGGGCGGTGAATTGAAATGATCAGTACACAACAGGGTCCGGAGGACATCAGGAGCGGGGCTTGCCTGGGCCAAACAAGATCGCATAAAGTTCAAAACATGCTCATTTCTCTCCCCACTGTCCATCATCCTCCAAGTGCGCCAGAGGCACCTGTAAAATCTTTACTTCTGCCATTAAACAACTTTCACACACCCTCGATTCATTAATTAGGATTAAAAGTGTGAGGAAAAGTAGTAGTTAGGCGATATAATGAGAAATATAGGAGGAGGAGGAGCTGATGCATACATGTGTGCTGCTATAGGAATGGAGTTCTCGTGAGAAAATCTTACCCTCGAACTAGGATAAATAAAGAGAAGATTCAGTCAATGGGGTGGGAGCTTTTGTGGATGCCATTCCAAAGTTTAATTCTATTTAAAAGTGTAGCATCTCATTTCTATTAAGACTTGCAGTAGGGACTATGTATGACTACATAAGGGGACAGGGGCAATGGGGGATAACCCCCATCTTTTTCATGGAGTAAAAGAAGGAGAGGAGGGCTATTAGTAAGTAAGGGGCGAAATTCTTTAGTTGATTTCTTATTACATGTTCCTTTCTACACTTTCCCGATTACACTATAGCAATAGTAGGTTGTCATGGGGGGCTGATGCCAAGGGACCTACCCATCAGTGACGTGTTGCATTATCCGAGATCACTACAGGTTGTTCGCCTGTCATTCAATTCAGGTAAGATTAACATGAAAAGGGCCCTGACCTGTTCCGTTTTTTACCCCTGTGTACAGCTATAATGTATAAGGGCCACGTAGGGACAATACAAAAGAATACTCGGGGTGGGAGAGAGGAGGAGAAGTGGGGGAGGTGGAGTAGAAGTAGGAGAGCTGCATGAGGGTGCTGCTGAGCTTTAGACCGTGTCTTACTCACAAATAAGGGAGTGAAAAGTTTGAAAGCAAGAATTCAGTAGACGCCATCACATTCCTTCCATAACTCTAACCAAACTCACCCACATCTTTAACAATCGCTGCCCATTGGTGTGCACACACCTCTGACAAATAACTGTATGTAAAACAAGCACCCATCCCTTACCAATAGTTCCAGCGAGGCAGTTTAATACCTTGTATGTTTAAAGTCTCCAGGCTTTGTCATTATGACTTTCAGATCCCCATAACCTCCCCCTACTTTGCCTCGAATTCACAGTAATTATAATGTTCAGAGGGATTTCCATTAAAAAAACGCAGAAGCTGCCAACATATGGTTGGCTGTATTTGTGAGGCAACAATTGGTCTTTATCGCAGACACTAGTGGTTCAGGAAAACAGAAGGTCCTTTATTTGCAAGATTCACATGAAAGCACATTGTTAGATCGTGTTTATCAATAGCATCATTTTCACATTTGGTCGCGGTAAATTTTCGAGAAGGCCACAGACAATTTAACCACAACAACAGATGCTACCGGGCATGTTAATTTTGAGAAATATTCCAAAAAAACAAAAGACACACTCTAATGGGAAAGGACGAAATGTCGATGCGTAATTTTGAGATGGTTAATTTCATCTGAGGGTTAAGAGGAGAAGAAGGAAATGCTAAGCTAAAAACATACATAAAAATGAAATCGTACACCAAGACAGGAAGGTACTGAGGCGTGGAATTAAATTTGCCATTATTTACACCAAAAGGTTTTGGGCCCCATAAGGCAGAGCATCTTCAAAGAAATTCTCCAACACCCTATCCCCCTGCTTCACTCTCTACCTTTATCTACCTTTCTTATATTTACCTATTGCGACCACAGCCTTCTAACTATGGGTATTACCTAACCAAGCAAATGATAACTATAGGCTTGAATCATTGCCTAAATATGGCCTATAGTACTTGTGAACAATGAACAGGAAACCCAAATGACTCCTCCTCTGTCGAACGTAACAACAGGTCTCGGTATTTTCCTGTCTGTCTGTGTGTCATATTACCATGACAACAGCCGTCATAGCGACCATGTGGTTGGCGGGTCTGAGGAAGGTATGAGAGCAAGAGGCAGTCAAGGTAATAATGCGGATAACGGTGTCCTATACCGTTTCTACCATATCTAACAACATCCATCCTTCCTGACAGACTATAGGCAGTTTTTACTGTCCTACACACCTTTCCTTTCGTCATTTCGTTTTTAATAAGTCTGCACTCGCTGGGTCTATCCTCGGGGTTCTGCCTTGCTGCCTCGATACAATAGAAAACTGTGCGTCGTGTAAACTGTGGCCAAAACTGAACAATGCCATCGCTGTTTCACTAAAATCTTTCTCGTCATACTAAACATTTCAAAAAGCCTGCTCCACTAATGTTTTGGATCTCTTTGGGATAAAGAAGTAGCAAGCAAACGGTTTGTGTACGGTTCGTGGGAGGGGTGTCACTTTATTTGACAGAATACCTCGAATCCTGTTTGGGATTCTGTTGTAGTGACCCCTCCCCCTCCGTTTTAATCCCCTCCCCCAGTTTCCTTAAATGTAATCGAGGAAGAAAGGGAATTGTTACTGTAATACATATCAGGAGAAGAAGTTACGACGTCAGGGGGTGGGATGGAGTGGGGGTCAAGAGGGGGAAGTGGAAAGGGGAGGGAGGGGGCAGATGTTGGGATGTTAAGAAACATAATTCCTTAATTGGAAAGGTCCCACTTTTGGCAATGAAAACCTTCACTTTCGCAACGTAGCAATTTTTAGATCGCTACGCATGTATATTCGTTGCCACAGATATTTCCCAATCTGTTTCTTCTTTTTTTAAAACTGAACCTCAGGGTGAATTGGCTGCCGCGAAAATATCATTGTCACATGCTAGTCTTCCGAGGTGTATAGGTATTTTGCCAATGCAGATTTCTGGTGCATATCTATTTCTTAACGTAACAAACATTGGTATTCCACAATGTCTATGGCATGAATCTCTGGACCATTATTACAATGTACTTTGAATTGTTTGCTTCATTGATAACAGATACATTTTCATATGAAAAATACTTGCACTGAATAGGACAGAAATACAGATGCTGGTCTGTATTCAAATCAGTATAATCTCACATCATTCAGATGCTTGATAAATCCCAATGCACTCAATAACTCGGCGCGTATTTTTTCTATAAAAAGCATAACGCCATTGGGGGTAATTTATATGCGCTAAACACCTGATGAGATATCATATACATATGTGGCTGTGTGTGGTGGGGGTGGGGTGGCGGGAGGAGAGAGAGAGAAAAGAGGAGGAAACCCAACAATTTAGGCAACAACATACTGCTTTTAAGGATATAGCCATTTGCCCATATTTAGCGGCAGCAGCAGAAGCATTCAGGGGGATGGGCGTTTTTTCTATTACATGCATACTCTTTGAGTTATTAATAGATGAGACAGTATTTACTCTGACATGTTTAAAACGTGAGCAAAAAGCATGATTTCATTACGGTCGGGGAAGAGGTTGGTTTTGATTGAAAAGAAGCATCCCGTATCTCGGTGAAGTATTGTGTCTTTACATACATACAAACAATTGTCTGTCTCCTCGCAAATGCGTACATGCAAACATGGCTGTATTTATTTTAGGCCATATTATGGAATACCTAATATTTATCTAAGGGGGGCTGCAGAGAAAAGCTAGCTATGGTTTGTGCCTCTTTTGCCTTGTGCTCCGTTCTCATGCAAATCTCCCAACCGCTCCTTTTATCTTTCTCTCGGATAGGATATACATGTACATGTACACATACAGAATTGTATTCAAAATAACATCCCATCGATACGGTTGTAAGCAAAAGGGAGGTAAAGCAATTCAGATGTATTTTGTTTCATTGTTTTAACACGTACTGACACGAGCTGTTCGTGAGCAAAAACAATGTCTAATTAACCAGCCATACGAACGAAGGTTTGAGGGCGCTAAGAAATTTTTATGCATTTTTTTTTGCTGTTTCAAAAAATAACCGAGGGTAATACGAACACCTGCTATTTCACAATGCATGAATTGAGTGATTGGTTTGAAATAATAGTCGCGAGCGTCAGAACCGGAGCCAGTTTCGATATCAAATTGCTTCGGTACCTTTTTAACTCCATGTTGTCATGTTAGGCATTGTTGGAGGGGTGTAAAATGGGAACAATTGGATTAGGTGAGAGCATGTTGGTCCCATTCCAACAAATATGGGGAGGCATAGAAATTGGCAACACGTTGCAGTGCCAAGTTTTGCTCCGGGTGCATCTAGCCTTTTATTCGTTCGATTATTGTTGTTACCAAACTTCCATAAAAAGTTTCATCATAAATATTCTTTCTCAGCAATACTTTCCACATCCATCATCTCCATGTCTCTTTCTCTGTATGCATCTCCCCTCCCATGTTCTCTCATTTAATGTTTATGCTGTAGCGCTCATATCGCTATAAATCGAATGTATATCCACGCCATTTTGTTTAATAGAGGGAAACCGTCTCTTGCAAAAGTTTGGATAATACCTACGCCCCAAAACTGACCTTCCATATTTTGGACTTGCGTGCAAGTGTCGAATTCCACACAAAAAAGTATGACTCAAATTCCGGTAGGCGATATTACCATAAACAAACTCCACTTTAATGGTATGCCACCCTGATGATCATTCATATAAAGGACTTTCACAGATTTCGCCCCAATCACATAATACCATCACATTTGCAAACAGAATGCCTTCAGAATGAAATATTGTCATGTGTGTCATATATTTGGAGTGGAGAATCACTGTTTATGGCTTTGGATCACGGCGCGTTTTTATAATGGCCGAGTCTTGGACCGGAAGTGAAGTGAGAGCGAGGCTGCATTATTACCACAGTGGAAACCCATTTGTTCTCGGTTCTTGCGTGAGCCGGGGAGAATCAGCGATAAAATGCGCACGAGTGAATTTGGGAGAAAGTGGAAAAGAAAAGTGTCTTCATTATAAACTGAATAAGGTGCTTTTAAAATGGACTGACAATATGCCAGACGGATGTGACGACGAGTGCTGCCGTTGCAGTCAGATTTATAGTGCCTTACTTGTAGAAAAGCAATAGAGGGGTAGCACGAAAAAAGCTCCCGTCTCGGCCAACAATTTACATTTCTTTCAGAACCATTATCATGAAAACAAATCGTTGCTTTATCTCAAATAGCTAGACCCACAACTTTTATTTTTCTACTCAATTCGAACATTGACGGAGATGAATATATATTGATAGACTTTTCGATGCCTTACATTAATTATTCAATATCACTGCTTCCCCCCCCCCCCCCCCCCCCCACCCACACACACCCCACCCCCGCATATATTTTAATAGGACACAAGATACGCTCTCAACCGATTTGAATAATTCTTATTTAATTGAATTGCTTGAATTGCTTTAAAATACCATATTCCACCATTTAAAAAGTCAGAAATCGTAATGCCGTTACGGCACTTGCTCCAACAGCCTTAACGTAGCCCCTAAACATTGTTAGCAAATTTTAAAATCTCATCGCAGAAATGGAAACTTTCCATTTGAACATAAAACACTAACGTACAAAGATCACTTTGAAAATTGGCAGATGAAAAAGTGCTGTGAACATGCCATGCCCCATGTAGAAGGCTAACTGTAACCCTGCACCGTCTGCCTGAAACATACTAGACCCCTGTGTTCATTTCACAATATTCATATTGTGTCAATAGCGCATGTTGCACGAGGCCTTTTCAAATCATTTTTATTGCACCTGACTTCAGTTTTCCTATTCATCAATTCAGCATCCTCAATTAAATTGCTCGATTGCGTCGCGCACAATGGCGATATGAAAGATATGCGCGCGAATATGACGTGGTCAGTGTAAGGATTGACAAGCGTTCCTGTGTTATGAAGGAAAAGGCAGGTGCAAGGGCACTTGGGAGAAGGTGTTTAGCTCTGATGGAGAACTGTCGGGCTTCATTCATAAGATCTAAAGCTTAATTCCTCAGCTGGTATTTACAGTTTTATGTCTGCATTGAGCATAAACAACGAGGGGAAAGAAAACAGCTTTGTTATAGCAGGAGGTGAAAAGGAAGGAAAGGGAGAGAGTGGAGTGGGGGAGTTAGTTGGTTGGGTGTTTGGGTGTAGTTTTGTAGAATGAATGAAAAAATAAGGGGTGTTTTGTGAATACCAAACTAGGGTGAGGGGCTATATGCAGCCGAATGGGTTGGTGTGGTAGGCATACAGTACATTCGAGTGAGGGGGGAGGGGTGAGGCATTTGAAATAAAAGGATATAGGAAGAGAGGAGGGGAGGGTGCATGAGAGTGTACGAGTATATATGAGTATATACATACATTAGGTGGGGGTGGGGGGATTCTTTCTCCTTCTCTCTCTCTTCTCGCAAAAGCAGTCTGACAAAAAGAAGTGTGTGTGTAGTAAGGGAGGTGCCCGTACATGGAAGGCGGGTATGTCAACAAGGGATCCGTCGGCCAGGTGAAAGTAGAGGGGCATCGTGGCGCCAGCCCCTTCTCTCACGCCACAACAAAATGCCTCAAGATACTCCAATTCAGCCAGCAGAGATCTATTCCCATATAAGATATAGGACAGGAAAAAAGACACCATTCTCAGACTGTCTTTTTATATAGAAAGAAACCAAAGAGGAAAATTTTATTTTCCAAGGGTCCTTGAGAAATCGCCGACCGGTATTGAGATGGATGGATGTTGAATTTTAAGTTTTGTCTCTCTTTAGTTGAGAGCTCTCTGTTGCATAAATATGCAGGACATATCATCCACCCCCACCCTCTTGTTATGACATGATCACACAACAGGTGGTTGCTATGGTAAATGTGTGTTCTCATTTCTACCCCCAGTTACCAGGGGCCATTTTTTTTTAACCAGCAGAAATGCAGTTAATGTTGAATAATAGCATTTCCCACAATTCTCCGAAAGCATCTGTGAAAGAAAGGTAGCCAGTGTTGGCGTCCCTCGTACAAGTTCAGGCGTAACCTTACACTCGATGGAGAAATCTTAATCAAACCCTCTCTGCATAGATTTGACGATGGGATCGTGCAAGAGCCCATGAATATATTGTAAAGGTGTTATGTCCTATGGGAGTGTATCGAGCGAGAATGCTTTACAACTGATCAAGGGCAACTATTACATTGAGCTTTGTCAAGAGGAAACCTAACTATTCAGGTGTTAAAGCAGTGTATTTTTTTCATCCCCACCTTATTCAATATAAGAATGTTGATTGTGAACGGCCGTATACAGCGATAGGTGGAACTACTTGTGACGGCACTAAGGACAAAAACAACTGCTGAACAAAATTTCCTCAATTGAAAGAAAAATATTCAATGGGAAAAGAAAGCACAGGAAATGGCCTTATTTTGGCCACAATGGGGACTATGTGAACACCTTCCAGCGTTAACATCAATGCTCGAGTCTATCAACTAGGAACATGGCGAGTGGTGCTCTAATACCTCAAGGCAACAGACAGGACAGACTATAATGAGAACTCTTTGGAATCTTGGTAAAAGAGGAAAAGTCTGATTAAAGTTTGGAAGCCAGGCAAAAATGGCCCCAAGCTTGATCTTCTATAGATTGAATGCATTGATATGAATGAGAATCGTATTGGTTTCAAAGCAATGCAAAACAATGAACCACTATAATATGGTACATGTATACATGTGGCAAAGCACCTAGATTGTTCCAGCCAGACGCTCTCTGTGTACATACACATTTGGTGAAAATGGAAAGCACTTAGATATCCATCGATCATAGCTCTACAAGAATTATATTAAAAAATTTAAATAAGTAAATAGTATAGATTGTTGGCGGGACAATACCATAATTATGATGAAGCGAATAGAAGTCTGAACCTTGGGCATTCAAGGAATTGTACACCACATAGATACCGAAACAGGCATCAGGCCACAATTCCAATAAACCAATGTGCGTACAAAGGGCCTGCGCTACTGTTGTATTTTTTAATGTTATTTCTGGTTATAGAGGAAATAATCATAATATATGCATTCCCAGATATTCGCTGTTTTTGCATGAACTGATCGTCTCCGATCCTTGCTGTCGGTTACAGCGAGTAATTGTTACATGAGCCAAGGGCATGCCTCCTCCTCCGCCGACAGGACGCGCTTCTTACAATACCGGGGGCAAGCAGGCGACAAAAGAAGTATCATGATGTATATGATACATAAGTGCAGCTGTAGACTCATACTACTTAAATATATGCTATCAATAAAAGCTAATGTCTAGACCTTCCTTTTAGGGGAACAGTCATGTTTTTTTCTTCCAAATGTATACAATCGATTCACCACGATACTTTACTGACGCACTGGTCTATAGGATTCAGAGATATGGATCAAGGTGAATGCTGGTTATAGATAAGATAAATCTGCTAGGACAGCATTATTATTTCATTGCATTGGGTAAAAATAAATTTGAGCAACATTTTTAGATTCTCTGTTCCTGAATAACTTGAATGCTTGTGACTACTCAACTAAGGCGCCGAAACCAGATTGACAGTCAATTTTTGCAATTGCAGATAAAAACGTTGTACACTTTATGCCCAAGTTGGTCAATGAACGCATTTGTTTTTCGTCAGATTACATGGGATGCGTTTCTACTGGATGTAGGGGTCTATTCAAGGGCATAATTACCACACATCAAGTCTAATCACTCCAAGCAATCAGAAAGTATATAAGTACTCATATCGTTTAGCATGTGAGGACCGCGAACCTCACTGTGTATGTTGCCCACATGTACCCATAAGTTACATATTACTACGTGTATTGTGCATGTTGTTCATATTGTGGATTATAAATAGGATATTGTGGATTTTCTAACTAACAATACACGATTTTCCTCTTCTATTCTACACACCTTCCTGATGAGGTGACAGGGAGTCACGAGGGGTGGATCGAGGGGACGCCGAAGGGCCCCGCATAGTTTGCCCTGCTTGCGTACACACACAGACCAGAGATCCTCGGCTCGGCAGAAGAAACACAGTGGGCCAATCTTTTTGAAGCCATGTCTTATTTTGCAATCAGTTCCATACACACACACATATATATAATTGTGTCAATGGAAGATAAATAATTTAATTCCATAGTTCCTTCCATTTGTATTCTGGTATTCCATCAAAGAGGTAATTAATGAATGAATAATGTGAAATCGGTTGCATGTATGATGGAATGTCATGAATATTTATGACCGTTGCCCCTGTGTTCCACTGCCCCTCTAGGGGAAGCAATGAAGGCCAAATTATGTATTGTAACGCCATGTCGGGTGTACACAAGGTTGTAAAAGACGAATATAGTAAATACATCAGGTTAGTACAGGTACTATCGTTACATAACATATCCTAGGTAATTCACATAAATAAACCAAAATATGACAACCAGCAATGATATCTGACACTCCTAGTATACGACCACATCCAGGCAAAATATTGAGAATTACTGAGAATTACTGAAATAAATGTATCGAGTATCGAATTAATATTTATGAGGACAGCCATATATGGAAGTTACCTTTTGATGGCGGAGGGGCTGTTGGGTTCTTCCTCCACGGCCTCAGCTGGAGGAAGGTAATCAATGCCTGGAGAAACCATGCTGGTAGGATGAGGAGGAGGAGGAGGGGGCAGGGGGGTAATAGCAGTCAAAGGAGGGGTGCGCTGGTGGTAGTAGCGGTGATGATCAGACTCGGGAGGAGTTGAAGAAAGTCCTCCAGTAGGCGATGATCCCCTTGCTGCTATTATCGCTCTGGCGGATCCAACTCCAGGGTAACCCAACGTTGAAAACTCCAGGGTGACGGGCTCCTCCAGAGGGGGTAGTAAATAATAATCGCTTTTCACTGATTCCTTCTCTAGTTCCTTGTTATATTGTGCTTATCTGCAATAATTATTACCTTGGTATTTTTTGTTTTGTTCAGGAGCTATATGACTGCAAGTAGTACACATACCAGAGGCTCTTACCTACAACTTCTCGTGTAAATAATGCAAGACAGAAAGTATCTTCGGTGGATCGTACCTGATGTCTCCTACTTCTATAGTATACATGTGCAAGGTGCTTTCTGAGACAAAAACTGTCTCTCGTCGGGGTGAATTGATAACATATGAATTCAAAGAAGTATAAATCGAAGTACAGGTGCGAGATTATTTATGGTGAATAGGTTTTTTTCCCTTTCGAAGTCTTCAGGTATGTTCCATTTATATATGATCACAATCCGCGGCCCGTATGAATCTCTCCGCGATTCACACAAGCGTGATCAATCGTCGAGGTGTGTGTATACAGTGACTACCGCTACTAAGTCCTGTAAATGATGTGAACATAAGTGTGTCAAGGTGCTATAGAAAAGCACTTTTCTCATACATGAAAACTTGGAGATACTCCTGTTGCAGCATTAGCTCCGTCGTCGTTAAGTTCATAAGGTAATGAGGTAATCAGTGTTATTGGTATTGAGTCCCGTCCTCGTCCCGTTCGTTGATCATGTCCAAAACTTCTACATCTACTACTGCTCCCCCTTAGCTAAGATTCACTTCTGACAGGAGGGGGAGGCCTTTCCACTGGTCGCGGAGAAGGAGAGTTCGGTGGCGGAGGAGAGGTAAGGAGAAGGAGGAGGAGGCAGAAGGGGGAAGGTTGTCAGAGGCAGTCAAACGAGACGTCACGGGGACAAGAGAAGAGGAGTACAAATACCTCTGCACCACAGAGCACACAATACAATAGGGTATGAATCAGCACACTCGTCCCACAGGCCGCCACTGCTAGCTGAAGGCCTATTCAACAACGTCGATGAATAGCCCTGTGTTGTAGGCTCCCAACAACAGGGCCATTCATGTAGGACGAAGGGGGGATGGCATTGCAATGGTCCTATAATGCTTCATATAGGTAACTGAAAGTGCATAAGCATACCTTCTTCTTGTGAAGTATGTTCTAATGGGCAAGGCTGATCATTTTCGAGCACCTATAAGGTAACCATTAGCATGGAATTGGTAACTAGATACTAAGGTTCATGTGATCCTGGTGAAAATTTAATTAAATAAGATCATTACTTACCCCCTTTCTTTTTCTTCTGGTGACGACGCCAGTCTGAGGGATTGGTAGGTTCCAATTGAATGAAAAATTGTGGCAATACCCTTTAGGCCTGGGAGAATCCGAAGTCACCTCTGTAGTTGATTTTCGAGCTGTTTTTAAAAGTTATTCCACTATTGTTTTGCATCAACGATCAGACTACACAGATCAGGAGGCTATGGTGATGATTAATCGCAGCAGCATTGGTGTCAATCCCCTGTCGAGGACAAGGAAACCTGCAAGCAAAGAACACACAAGAATCCAACTTAATCCTTGAGATCTTAAGAGGGTGAAAGCCATGCATCTAATGCCTGATATGATGTCCAGACATCCCTCACAAACCTTGCTTAATAATAGTGACATATAGGTGTATCATACACACATACATTTACATGTGCGTATACATGCATATATAATTTGCATCTCCATGGAGGCATATTATATATGTGTGTCTGTGAGATCAATTCATAGTCACCACAGCATGTGATGAGAACGTTGCCTCATTAATTTCGGAGAAAAGGACAAGACAGAGCAGACTGTTTGCGAGAAACTTCCATTGCTAGACACACATACCCCAGAAGGTTAAGCTTATCTGGACTTAGCCAATTATAACATGTGATTAACCATTTATGCCATTCCGAGCAGTCTAATAAAGTTGTATGTTTCTACGCAATAGATATGAATAGGACCAAGGAACTGAGGTTGCCTTTGAAAATACATACTTCATATAGAGTCAGTGGAAAAACTTCTAATACCTAACGGTCATAGTATGTAAGGTATATGAATGAGGGCACTGCTTATTGCAGCTAGTATTTTTTTTATCTCATATGAAAACCGAGCATAAGCACTTGAATTTTAATTGCTTTAGCGCAAACAAGTGCACTGCACCAAAGGTGGTTTGGAAAGTATAGTTCATGCATCTTTTCAGGGGTAATATCCGAGGATAATATATTCAGTCCTGGATCTCCACTTTTTTTATTCATGAACATATAATTTCCCGTTTTAGAAAAAGGCAATATTATAAGGCATGGTATATATATATCCAAATGGTCCAATAACCCTTGGTACATATCATCACCACGGTTACTTTGTATACATGTATACAATTGCTTTACAATTATCACCAGATAACAATTTCCTGTATAAATAATAGGACTAAAACATATTTTCGACCTCAATTCTGGTTCAGTTTAAAAACACTTGTTCTATGTTCTATGCATACCTGTACATGTATACACCCTTACTTGACGAACTTTTGAAGCAAATAATACAGCCCATTGACGTTGTTTTCAACGCGTAACATCCGAATAATAAAAAAGTAAAGTGTGAAAAGAATTTGTCAAATCATTATAACAAAGCCACATGCCCTGGAAACTTGCGAAGCGCAGCGCACCGTTCACTTGCCCATTGAAATGGCCCCCGATACCAGATTGATGGGGACTGCAGTCAAATGTACCCAGTAACAAAGATTCTACGGGAAGAGAAGTCCCTCGTCTGCCCTTCTCCTCGTATCACATTACCATCCATACAATGCAATAACACAATGACACAAACGCAAACTGGGATCTTGTGATAACAGGTTATGCTAGAGTTTACCGAATGACACATAGCCATCGGATACTAAATACATAAAGGAATAATAGCTGTCACAAATAACGATATAATTCTCTCCCTCACACACATACACTCAGTCCCAGTTCTGCCTATCTACCAATAAACCTATATGTATACACTGGATTCATTCGGGGGAGGGGAGGCGGCGTTGAAGACAGTTTGTTCGAAGATTATATTCCAGGGAGGCTCAACCTTAAAGATCGAGAAAAAATAATTATAGCGTTGTTGACTCAGGTACGCATACGAATGTAGTTGTCAAGGTTACGGGTTATGCCACCTACATTATATCCCAATATGATATATACTCCATATTTAATATGAACTAATATATTCTTGTGGCCCGGCTGTTCATAGGTATGACGTGTGGGCGCTTTTTATACTGTTTACCCAATGCATAGCGTATTAAAAGCAGTTTATTAAACCTATCTGCTAGACTGGCCAGGTTCATTTTGGACATGGCTGCATTGTTAGCAACGGAACAATGTAAACAAATGTCATAAAAAGAGTAATCATTCCTTCAAATATGATCGAACACCTTGCATGATGTAGGGCAATAAAACCTTACTCCACTATATATGAAAACATGTTATGCAATGCACTGTGATGACGTATTTAGTGGAGTCCATAGTAAATGATGTAGTAGATGTATGTCTATTGATGTATCAGTCTACATTTCGACCAATTAGAATTCGATAATTTTGCTGTTGTTTACTTTGCATTATCAAAAAGATAAACGGAAGTACGTACATTTACAAAAAAAATAGCCAGAAGGAGGAATTTCCTCCCAAGATTCTTTATGCTGAAACTATTCAAATTTTAATCCATCTCGAATGATATATATTTATCCCTTTCTGTACATTTATCACTTTTTGCGCCCCACCTCCCGAAATCCTCTATAGAAATAGATTGCACAAATTAAGACAGCCTCTTGTTGCGCATGCCAAACAGATAATATATATACCTCACTTCCGGAATGTGGCCTTCATTCACAGGCCCTACTGCCCTGGCGTATATGGAGAATAGTGGGGGAGGGGGAGGACTGGGGCGGGGGGCGGGGGGCAGGGGGGGGGGCATTGGGATCTGGGAATGCTCCACACCACAATACCTGATTAGGACAAATTGACGGCATGTGCCCTAACTATATCTGAGCGACGGCTAGAGAATAAAAAATGACAACGATTGGTGGCACGGCGACGGGGGGGAGTCCTCGCAGACAGAGGCCAGTTGGCACGCCTCACTTCTAGGGGCAATCGACAAATAAGAACAATGTAGTCCGCTGAGACAATACTCCCCCGAATATGCCACTCTGAAACCCAGTTAGCAAAGCAGTCCGTCCAAACGAGATCATAAAAAGCCAATAATTCTTTGACTCCTGTCAAGAATTTGACATGCAATATTGAACAGAATTGGGTGTTGGGCGTTCTCTATTTTGAGACCCTCTTCTCGCCTGTGACAAATTGAATTCTTACCCTTCCATTCATGGTAAATTTTATTTCAGACAAGACTTGCCAACGAGGATTTGTCCAAATCAACGCCGCCTGCCCCCACGGAGCGCGCAGGGCATAACGTGCCGGCCACTGCAGTTAATATCTTCTGGTATTTTCCTTGCTTCTGCTTTGTGGGCCTATCCCGCCTGACCCCAGCCACCTTTGATTGATAGCTCCCACGATTGAAAATTATACAGAGAATCTGAGGGAATTCCATTTCTGGTACGCCATATTCAATAACCAAGTCCATGAAAGGAATGTCTAATGGTGGGGCCCTGTTCGAGCCACTCTTGCCTCTGTCCTGCCCAATGATGTCTTTACAGGCCCACACTATGACCAGCCAGTGCGTGACATGGCACACAATGTCACGCACAATGTCACACAACTCAGTTACATGTTACAATTGTTCAGAAGCACCGGTTGACTGTCAAAGGGCTTTCTCGGACCGTAGGGCGTGGTAGCATGCGACGGATAAGGGCAGTAGAGGGAGGAGACAGCAATGGTGCCCCTTGCCCTCATGCCCTCAGGGCCTACAAAGGGCCCAGCCCTTGGCTGCCCTTGCCAATGCTGCCAGCCCAACCCCTGACCCTCGCTGCTTCCTACAAAAGCTAATTGTCCGGAAAAGAAATGTCTGAAGCAAGCTCGGCCTCT
The DNA here is from genome assembly GCA_942159475.1 of Sthenelais limicola. Classification (NCBI taxonomy): domain Eukaryota; kingdom Metazoa; phylum Annelida; class Polychaeta; order Phyllodocida; family Sigalionidae; genus Sthenelais; species Sthenelais limicola. The sequence goes on from OW804101.1 coordinate 27,765,695, forward strand.
TGAGATCCTTGCAAAAGACGCCTAAGCGAATGGCCAAATGACTTCTTTATTCCCCTCTTCAAAGACTGACATGGCTTTGCTCATGTCCCTTGGTTTTTACTGATGTTATCATCAAATATGGTTTTGAGGACTTAGTTCATAGCTTTTGGGGAGGTTTTAATAGGCCCTGGACGGCACAGGCCCGATGCTGGTTAACGGGTAGAAGAAACACTTTTTGAAGATCCACATCAATTGCTTGAAGGAGCGGTGAAAAGCCTTTTTGTAGATGGCACCAAAGAACACCGCATTCGCCATATACTACTTCCAGCTACCGCGTGCATGTCTACTATATAGCCACTAATTAAGCTAATCATTAATTACTTTTGTGTGGCTCTGATATTTGGGTCATTGCATTCCCAAACAAGTGATATTTATTCAGAATCTGGCATAGTTATATATATATCCATAGAGGGGTTGCCAAGAAGTATACAGAATTAGGTATATGAAGCTTTCACGAAATCGGAATCATTGTCTCTAATATGTAACAAAAGTTAATTAACCATCACCCGATGAATTAGGTCTCGAGCAATTGAGATTTTGTTATGGATAATTAATCTCACCAACATTGAAGCAATTTCTCAGTAATAGAACCAGATTTAGTGGGAGAAATGTTGTATGATCAATCCATTTAAAGACAGGGAAGTAAATGGTTAGACTCGGAGTTTTCCCAAAGCATCTACAAAGATTTAGAAGCGAAAAAACTTCTTAAACAGGAATTTTGCCCGAATTCGACTGAGGAAATATATCACAGACAAAGTTAAGACGTTTTAATTTTCAGCACCTCATTAGCAAAAAAATAAATAGCCTTCCAAAACAACTTCTAAAGAAGGACCTGCCTGATACAGGTCATTGAGCTCATAGAGCCCCACCCACTTTCTTTGTGAGCAATTCTAGCCCCTTCCAACCTGAAATCAGCTATTTTATGACTTCTTTCCCACCCCATGCAACAATAGTTAAAGCTCATTAAGCGCTATAACACCCACAAAGGGCGGACAAAGGAATACAATGGTCCCTGACCAACTTCACACATCCCTCTCCGCAATCGTTTGCCTCCAATCGCTCCCTATCTCCACCCTCTGGCATCTCAAGTCCTCCATTACTGCTCAAAGGCAGAAACCTGCATATACCTCGGGGTATATATGGGCTTGGGATAAGGCTAATGGAGAGAAAGGGGACATATAAAAGGAACTGTGTTAAAGTATCTTTTGTGGCTTGTTTATTGTGAAACTGGTGACTCGCGATTGTATAGGCCACAGAACAAAGTCAAAAGAAGACTCCTTCAAAAAGTTCTTCCTTGAAATGGAACCGCCCTCTGGGCATTAGGGACAGTAATGCCAATTATGAATAACCAGCGCTTCCAACATGTACATTGCTCGACATGTAATTTTCCCCCTTTTGAATTACCTCTATTATTCATTTGTTAAACACTTGCGCGACAACACATATATATTCTTGTGTAAATTTATTTAAACTTCTTCTTGAAGACAGACTGCTTTTGATCCATTGGGGCCCAGTTATCTTTTTATAGACTCATGGGAAAACTCGAGTCTTGTTCTCTATAACGTCTGTTCAATGGTCACGCAATTGTTTGGTTAAGTTCTATGACATGAGTGAATTTTAAAAGGTTTCTGTGGTTTTAAAACAACCTTTGTTGTGACGTTGTGTTCCTTCCATCGGAAAAGAAAATGCAAGTTTTTGTCGGCTACCAATGGAAACATTGTTGCTCCCGTCTAATAAATACGGTAAATGTATTTCGACAGCCAAGCGATTCTTCCAGTCATGTTTAACCTAGGCATGTTTCTCCAACGCAATGTCTCCAAATCGAATCAAGAAGCAAATACTAAGTACTACAATACATTTCATTTTTTCACCCCAAAACACCCAAGATGTTTGTACGCGGTAAACTCAGTTGTTGCACCATACCATTGTTGTATTTGTGAGCATTGTTTTGCTTTCAGGAGCTCAAAACATGATCTTCTATTTACAGTTTCTCTCGCGAGCCGTGTGGTGTGTTTACAGTGTATTGTCGGAATCACACATCTCTCCCTGTCTGAAATCCATTGCCTCGACTATTGTACAGGCGGTTGGTTCTGGCCAGAAAACCTTGCCTCGAGAACACAAGAATCGCTGTTGTCAATGCCGGGTGGTGAATGCACTGCCATGTTTGAGCTTAGCTAAATGGAAACAGGAGTGTTTCTGTGCTGGCCAAGCTATGGCCCAAAGCTGGCGGACGTTTACGTCGATTATTGTCAGTAATGGCCTTTTGTGATTGGCCAACAGAAAGACAGACACCCTGGTCTTTTTACTTCTTGGTCTGATCAGAGGTCAGTGCTCCGGGCATGGATCAGCATTATTTGCTTCCATAGCTGTGCATGTTTTGTCAAAGGAAATCAAGGCCGATATTATTTTAGGTGCCGTGCACCACTGAGGATCCAATATCTTCATTTAAACATGTGATATATAATTGGGCACCAGTTTTATTTGATAATGTTTCATCTACCTTAATATTTACTCTTAAAGCATTATCTCTATTCATGAAAAATAAGAATAGAAATTGGAAATCCGTGTTTGATGTATTTATATTGATTTTATCATACATCTAGATAATTATTATGTATCCTCATCCAATTCATGCCCCTGTCGTCCTGATGCCCAGGGCATGGAACGGGCAATATCTGCTGTAGGAGAGCGAGAGGAGAGTTGAGGAATGCCACGAATGCTGAGTTTAGAGCCTATTGTGTTTTTCGCCATCACCAATCTCTCCTCTTTTTAGCGACGAAGGCTCCGGTGAACTTTTCAACCGCGGTCGGACAATCCTGTAATCAGTGTCGTCACAACGGCGCGATCTTACACACCAAAGTCACGTCCAATCAGCGAGACAGGCGCGTAAAATATTGGAGACCACGTGACCTCTGACTTTGTCAGCAGCCGTCAGGAGGTGGCGCGGCGATACAAAAACCTGGCGGACAAAGCGGGCACAATCGGCATTGTGGGCGCGCCAAAAGGCGCTGTCGACCTTGGCGGCAAAGGCGACGGTGGAGAAGTGTATAGGCGATGGATAGATAGGCAGGAGCGGAGATGGTCCTCCCGGCATATTGATAGATAAGGCATCCAGGGCGGGCCCGGAGGCTGTGTTGATCTGTGGAGAAGCTGACAGAGAGGCTGACAGTCAAGCTCTTACTCTACAATGATTGTTATCAATAATCCCAGAAGCTCTCATTCAGAATTCCTCCTTTGAATGAGCTGTCTTTACAACGCATATATAACATAAAGTATTCACGATGGTTGAGCTTTGAGATCAAGGCAGGCCATGCCTGGGATGATCCCCTGAATATTTTCTCTCGCATGCCATCATTTTTATCCTATACCCTCGTATCTTGAAAATTATCTCCAATCCTCGGTTAAAATTTAGGTGAACACACCGAATAAAAGTTATTAATTAAAGATAACTTAAAAATAAATCCGTTTCTTCTTAACCAATTGTGACATGCATGCGTAGATAAAGGATACGATCGACGCAAATGACTTAAATTATGCTTTATTATTTTAATTACATCAAAAGTCATGACTTTCTATGTGTCAACATCAAAGTCTCTTATCCTTTTATTAGTCCTGGCAAGAAACTGAGACTTTCAAGGCTAGCCTCTTAAATGCCACCAAGGGAGTACAAATCAAGATTTCCAACCATTTTCTCAAATTACCTATTGTGCATCCATTAGTAGGTTCAAAGCGAAACCATGAGGTCTTTGTCTCCTATAATTACAGGTGGTTTGTGCGCTAAGTACACCTTGCTGGGACAAGCATGGGAGAGTCTGTCATGACCTCCCATGACCTTTGGTGTCATGGTGACGACTTCGGGTCAAAATTCAATAGATTACGCCACCATTACGTACCTATGTGTAAGTCCTGCTTGGAATTAGCCATGTTGAAACCAGTCTTGTCTGCGGCTTTACCAGGCTAATCTGATCCAATATCTGTCTACATATTTCAAGTCTTGTTCCTTTTGAAGCTGAGTTTCCTTCAGACTTATTAAAGATCTTGATGCGAATGATACATCAGTGGTGCCTAGCCTCTGTGCTATTAGTATGTCCTACTCAATTAGCACCTGTATGATTTATATTTGTGCGACTGCAATATATACTCATTTGTGTTGCACACGCAGGCACGTATACACATTGTCATTATATTTCATTGTATGATATTTAACCAGGAGGTTGACCTCAGCTACATAGCTAAATGCTGGGGTAGTATACTACTATAGTCTATCAAGAGTCGAGTTGGAATTCTTTTCATTTGGGGACTTTATATGTACCCCAAACTAAAAGAAATGGATGCTCCCATAAAATCTCCTTGCATCTACTTCTGTGGGAATAAGTGCATGGTGATGCACTATTGAAGTTGAATAACGTTGATAATGAATAACTATATGCCAGAAGTATAATTAGTTATTTTTTCTGAGTTACTCGGTATATGGACACTACTTATTATCCTAACATGATATTACCAAGCCGGTGATAGTATCTCAAACAATTGTTGCAAGAATCCAATCATCTCTAGTCAAGAGACACACACATATAATCATATATGTACATACTTCCTTCTCACACCGAGAAGTTGTGTGTAATAATAACCTCAATGAAAATGTACAACAAAAACAGAAATAACAACCAATTGTAATTTTCGTACATTTTTAACCATCCAACTTGATCACAAGGTGTGAGGTCGGTCGAAACTATAATTATCATGAGAACTATTCTTCTAATGTCTATCAAAAGATGGCCGAGCGTCAGAAGATGACATTCGTTCCACAAATCGGCTTTCCCTCACAAATACCTTATTTTAGATCCTGTTTATAATATGCTTTCCTCAGTGCTTGTCTACAATGTAAGCACAGCTTTGGATTGACACTTGATATCTGCATACAATAACATCTTCAAGCACGACCGGTCAAGGTAAACAATCTCTGTCATTTATGTGCTCATAAACTTTGAGAAAATGTACTTCATAATTCCCTACCCTTATCAGGCCATCTCCTTTATACAAGTTCAAAGGCCCTCTGGCAATGAAGGGAAAGCCAAAAAATGAAAAGATAAAATTGGAGTTGATTTTTTTCTCTGGCTGCTACAAATTTAGCATCCTTATTGGATATATATACTATAGCTGGTGGGTGTAATTCATTACTGTCACCATGAGCGTATGTTACTGTTTGGGGGAGAGGACATAACAACAATCTCATTAATTCTACTTGTAATTATTTCCTCTGATGTGCTGTGGTTAGGTTACCTGTTATTGTTGGTGAATAATTAACAGCAAAACAATAAGAAGTGACTGGGGGTGGGGTAGGGTGTGGGGCTAGCAAACCGCCTATCATCATCTCTCACCTTCTGAAGTTACTGAACACTTGGCAACATTTTTTCTATGATAAAGGACCCTTTATGGAGGAAACAATTAACTACGGGTCTTTATCTGGGTCAGCGGGTAACCTGAAAGAAGTGGCAATGATGCCCTCATCAAATACCCTTGCAGCAACCACTGTTGTGATGCATTATGAAGTTGAATAACCTTTTTCTCTCACCTTTAAACGAATCAATCGCCATATACAAAATTGGGTGCTGAATGTCGTATATAATATAAGAGGGGATTTATAATAGCATGAACCACGTGAGACTTGGATGATTCAAAATGGTGACAATGTTATCACCTTCAACTACTAAGACAGGAATACAAAAATGTATTTATCTGACATTACGATCAGAGGAATTTCAGAACATATTAATAGCAATCAGATGGCCATGCCTCGAATTATTAGTTATCCTTGAGGGTTGCTCTCAGCTTAGTACATGATATATGTAATGCATAAAAGAAGCGTGGCATAGAGTGGATCTAGTGATGGTGAACAAAGCCATACAATCATACTTCAGTATTCAAAGGGATGTTTGTGAAATGAGGATCAGGGCTGCTCTTTACTAAGATGCATTTAACTATTATCACAATTCATTAAACACTTTCGTTTATTGTTTCAAATATCGGAGTAATAATACCATGTAGTATATTATGATGTTGGTATGACGAATCAATATTAAATAATCTAATTACCATCTTTAGACTTAAGCTGGGAATAACATTGAAAGGTGTAATGCTTATGAAAAATAAAATAATCAAATCAAATAAAGAGTATAAAAAATACAGTATTTAAAAAAACAACCAACATTAACACAAGCGAAGTTGAGAAGAGAGAGCAGGCATGAGGAGTGACCATTCATCACACGCTTGCACTGGTGCGCGGAGGGGTTGGCTGTGGTTGGCAGGAGAATGGTGTAGAAATAGAGAGACAATGGTTGGAATGTTGGCCTCCCTCCATGCATTGTCCCGCACAGATTCTTCCATTATGACGTTAGAACAAAATGAGGCTAACTGGAGTCTAAAAGAGGGCATCCAATTTGGTATCGATCCTTACTGAGTGAAGTGGTGAAACGAAAGTGTGTGTGTGTGCGTGGGGGTGGGGTGGGGGTGGTGGGGGGGGGGGGGAGGAGGCAGGGGTGTACGGGGGATTCATCCCCACACTATTAACAATAACGACTCGATGTTTATCAGTAATTATGTTGGTGACAATAAAAAGTACAAAATCACATTAAAATGTTCAAACATTTCGGTTTTTTTTTAAATAAATATTTGTCGAGTCCATAATTTAATCTAAAAACAATATTGTATGGGAACAAACTTCATTACAATATTATTTATTAACAAGGTAGGAGTATGCTGATAACCCATAAACCTTTCAAAGGGACCGCCGGGGCTTCACGTTGTGCTAGTTATGGGTCAGAAGGGATCCATTTTCTATCAAGATCCTTTAATTAATATAATTGTCTCCCATTCAACTATTTGGATTGGAATCTTCCGATTATACTGGTGAATAGAAACGAAACTTGAGTTCTGACGATGTGATAAGGCCAAAAAAAATATAGGTGTGTTTCCGATTTATCTGGCTAAAAACTAGGTAGGGGGGGTGGTAATTTTTTTTTTTTTGTTAATTTTTTTTGTTTGGAAACCACCTCCCAGGAACTGAAAAAAATGTCTTTTTCATAACAATAGTTGTTTTGAACATGGAAAATGTGCTTTTTGACCGTTTAGGGTTAGGAAAACCCGTTTTCCTGCTTTTATAAGCTTTTTTTGTCAAAAAATCCAAAAAAACTAAGATATGATGGGGAAAAAGTCAGGTTTGGTAAAAATTTTTTTAGGTAGGGTAAGGTTTTTCTAGGTAGGGGGGGGGGGGGGTAAATCGGAAACACACCTATTTTTTTTTTTGGCCTAACCATCTTTTAAAGTGCATTTGGATATAGTCTATTTCTTTAGAACAGCTGTGTGTATGTGACAATGTGTGCTGGGGGTGGGGGTGAGGGTGGTGGTTTGGGGGGCATACGTGTAAAGTTAATTGCTTCTTTGTGATCTTTTGGGAAGCTATAAACGGATCATAGATAAGAAGTTTTTGCGTGGAATGATCCAATAATAGTGCTTTGATTTTGATGACAACTTTAGACTAGAGTATTGACAATTAGTGACTGTGTCTCACTATACTTTCTCACGAGGACAAACATCCTCCCATATTCTGGAATCATTAGTGGTGTGAGACAATGTCAGGCACGGCAGGCTCTAATAATCACACTGTTATACTAATAATAGCTTTCATGGAGGACATTTCCCTTCTCATATTTAGTGAATTAAAGTTTTGAACAATGTCAATCAAAGTATTTAAAGTATGTTGATGTATCATTGTAGATTGACAAGATGTTTAACCAATATCTAGCCATGTTTGAAACATTGCTGAAAGCATGCAGGCAAGATATGAAAGACTTATCTTATCACCTGCACTAAATCCATATACAAAGATCCAATAGCTTATGCCAGTTGGTACAATAGAGGTTGGATCCATAGGAGTTATCCACCTGTTTACCCGCCTTGTCTGGTATAACATTTAACAATTGTGGAACACAATACAGGCCTCTGTACGATTGTCTCGCTCCCGATGTCAGAGTGCCTTCGACACGGGAGATAACAAGAGGCAACAAAAAGCACCATTGTGAGTCCTGAATCCTGCAGGGAAGGTCATGATCGGGTCAGAGGTAACCTCGTTTGGAGGTATGAGAAAAATGGCGCTGAGACAATAAAGGCAGATAGAAGAAGAGGTGGAAATTGAAGGAGCAAAGGAAAGAAGCTGAGATGCAAAGGCTATGCGAGAAAACAGTGATAATGCCTTTGACCTTGGGCGCTTGACCTTTTTAGTCTCAAGGTCAGCTGATATTGGGATAGGGAAGACAAGCTAATAGCGGCCTTTCCCTCTGTTTGCTATGCTTCCTATATCCGCGATCCATGGTAAAACAATAGTGCCTTTGTTCTATATCAGACGTGAAAGTCTCTGAGAGGTCCCACTCACAGGGTCAAAGGACTATGGAGGTCAGAGCCGTGGGGCTAGAACAATAGGCCCCACTTGTCCATGTGGTTACCTGGGCCACCAGTAGGGTTGATAGCAGTACAATGATTTAAATCTTTTTAGCTGGGAAAGAGCTCGATGTTTTAACGGTGAATGACATGTCATCACTTTGTCATGTTCTAAACAGGGCCCGGCAAAATAAACATTTATACTTGAAGGGGAGGACAAAGATTGTTACAAATAGAAAACCAAGGACTCTGTTTTGTGTTGTTGGTACGTACTGTCAACACAAGGAACTGATTCAGGATTGAGATTTGACTTAATTTGTACTTGGAAATCATTTTCTCAGACCCCGAGGCTCGCCTGCGTTTAAGGGTCCAATAAATCTGTACAAGTTCTCCCGAGACTTTTCCATATACCCATGCCTGGCCGCAGGGCTTGTGTAGCATCTCTTCATGAAAATAATGGGAAAAAGGATAATCGACCCATTGTCACGATGGGGTTTATTACAAAGGGTTGTGACACAAAGGGACTTTGTTAAAAGATAGCTTTCATCCACTCTGATTAGGTCTTAATTACGCAACAACATTGCCTCCCTTTCGCTATCTTATTACTAAGTATCACGTACCCCTGCAGAACCGATATTTCAATGTTTTCCCCCTTGACAATAGCAATTCTTGTGTCATGGGAAAAGAATAATTTGAGTGACAGACGAGAGCTACTGCTTCACACGCATATATACATAATAAAAATCAATATTTGTCTCCCGGTAATCATATATATGTAGTAATTGGTGTGGTATAAAGTGATCCGATTACAGTATTCCCCATGATTTAAATTGTACCAATCACTAATAATACCCCATTCTTCCCCCTCATAGTACAGCTCTCTCTCTCATCATCATCCGCCACCATCCTCTTCATCATATGTTTAACATCAATTCTGTTTTCCCTCACCCAGTCCCCATAATTTTCCAGTCTCCCTCGAAATCCCTCTTTAAACCTACAACTTTTATCATGAGAACACATTGAAAGGATAGATGACCTCTGGATATTATTAATTCTCTCAGAAAAGTGAGCCCTGAATAGAAGTGACGTTTGTGTAATGGCAATTGCCTACCAACCAGCTGCCATTGACAGGCCGGTCCCCCTAGTGCCCGAATGAAACACTGTGATATGATGGCCAGAAGACGTCAGTGACAAAATCGGTTCAGGTTGAAGGGCCTATCTGAACACCACCAACCCCCATTGGATGTGTACAATACCCCAAGTAGCTTTTGGAAGCGCGCTCCGTCTTAGCAAGGGCCATCACGCGTAAACCAATACACGGTCGCTAAGCAACCATTATGACGTATCATCGCGACGCGTGCCTTCACCAATACACCACTAGAGTGCGCTCGTGTCACGTGACATCTGGCCCCCTGGTGGCAACGTCTGTAAAGTATCGACCGGATCCGGAAGCGCTTCTCTCGAGTAAAGACAATGAATATCGGCCAGCGCATGAGCATTGATCGCTTCCGTTGACCAGCCTTATCTGAGGCGGTACCAGCGGCGGGCTTGCGCGTCTTGCTTGATAAGTTGTGACATAAAACTTCATTTGTGGCCAGATGATATCGGGACAGGGAGAAGTGGGAGGAGAAGGCGCAGGAGATGAAGAAAGAGAAGAAGTAGGGCCAAAGGGGGAAAGGGTACACATGAAGGAGCTATCCTTTTCAATGCTAGTGTCTTCACGTTGGTATTGAGTAATGATCCCAAGAGGTAGACAGTTCTCTCTCACCCTCATCTGAGCAATGTCGAGATGCCATTGTGGCCTCCCTTAACGTTCAATCCTTCCCTCTGAAGGGATGATATCTTGACCATAGAGCACCCTGGTATCTGATGGAACCATCTCTCTTGCCTTTGTGCGAGCCACAAGGTTGTAGCGAAGAGTTAGGTGATTTTAGCACACACTCAGCTTGTCTGAGCATTGGACAGGGTCGGCCAACTCACCCTGCCTATTGTCGCCCCTCTTGTCCTGCTCGGAGCACCTCGCATCTCTTGTCCTGGCATCTCCTCCATCTATCCTTGTCCCTTAACACTCGGACGATCAGCTTGTCGTCCCACGCTGGGACGCCTTATTAATGGACTTACTGGTGATCATCCTTAAACTGGGAGTCGCCACTTCGTTTATCATTCCTGCCTTTCTATCTGCCTTCATATATCATGTATGGCCACAAATGTCCTGTTAACCACATCAATAGGCAGCAGCTTTAGGGTATCCCACATACATTTATAAAATGTGCATTACACCTACCACGAAACGCAATTTATTCCAAACAGAAACTGTTATATATTCTGCAGGTCTTTTTATACCAAGTCCAAATACATTCATTACTTGATGTTGATCGTATCAGTCATAATTCATATTTCAATAAAGGTTATGTGTACCATATTGCATATTCCAGACTTTGTTGGGATGTACCGTATATAGATATACGATAAAAATACCCTTTGTTGATTCTCCGCAAGGTTTTATGTAAGAATGTTTTCTGTATTTGTTAAAATAATTTAATATACTACTAGCAGTCCCAATATTTTCCAACTTTATGACCGGAAGTCAAACCGTTAAAAGTGAACTTAACAATTCTTTTGATGAAACTTTTCCTCTCAGCTTCTTCTTTCTTGTTAGATGGCATTTGTTTACTGAGGTCTGTCTTTGTTTTTGTTGCTACACTACCCAGTCTCCCGGGGGCTGACAATGGTCAGTCTGAGTTGTCTCATCTATCCTGGCCCGGCAAGGTCTCAGAGAAGATCCAGCAGGGATTCACTATTGTGCCTCCAACAACAGAGCCACTGGCTCCCACTTTCTAAGCAATCCCTCCCCTAAATCCCAATTAATTTTCACCAAAACTGGTTTTCTCCTTCCAAAGTCTCAACGTTGTAATTATTAAGTGATTATTCTTTTAAAAGAATATAGCCCTCAAGCGTATCTGTTTTTTCAGGAGGAGATTGATAAGGAAAGAATTTCTAGAGTCTTATGCATTTTTAAGTGAAAATTTCCTTCATTGAAAGTACCCCGTTAACAGTTTGCTTTTCACTACAGCACAGAGGCCTGGACCGACAATTGAGGCCCGATAGCCTCATCCGAGCCATGAAGTTAATATCGGCGACAAACCGGTCCCTGACGGCTTGTCCTAGCTTGTATTGTGTGTCTAATCCCAAGGGTCCCTTTACCCCAGCCTCCCTTCATTCTTCCACAAGGCCATTAATGCCTTCTTTCGTCTGTCAATCCAGGCTACAAGACAAGCGCTCCAAAGATTCGGGGTCTTCAGCAATTACTGGCGGGACAATAGCGCGGGGATCGGAGCAGGACCACGTCCGAGCTGGCCACAAAGATATATTGTTAAAGGAACAAAGCGTAGAGGAAAGGACAGATCCTAGTTCCTGTGTGCATCTCAAGGAAGACTAATGTGGGTTTGGGTGAGCCCTTTACAAAGTTCTTTTAATCTGCCCATTCGCTGGAGCGAACATTGAAAGGATCCCCTTAACAAGGAACATAGAGGAAAGTGAAGGATGGGGCCACTGCATTGTTCGCTGTCTTCGCCAACAATAAAGGCGAGTTTAACCTAGTTTAAAAGTTTAATAAAGCACCAGAATGCAGCCAGTAAACCACCGCTCCCTAAAGACCTCCTCCATGTATTCTTCATAAAGATTGATTCTGGTTTCTAACGAAGATCTAACAGCACGCTGGGCTTTGCATAGAATAGCTGCGGACCGCAGGTGTGGAGGATTGACAGGTCTTACTCATCTATTCACACCTAGAGCCATGCATACGTGTTAGAAAAACCATACAGATTTCTTTATATATTTTATATATATTTATCTCGTACTTTTTGCAAGTTTTTTTTACTTAAGTAATCAAATGTTGTGAGAAATTCTGCTGGACGCTCATCATCATACATCACAAAAGGCTTGAGAAGGAGTTTTTCAGAATATCTAGGTTAAGAATGTTAACATGAAAGAAAATAAAAGATTGAAAATAAACCATATAAAATCATTCTTGTCAGATTAATCGAGGACTTTAGTCATTTCTACAGCAATACCGGTATTTGTTGAGAAAAACAGAGTGAACATTTTTATGGTCACATCAATTTATATAAAACCCTCAGACACAGCGCAATAATGGGTTAATTAAATGATCGGCTGGGCATTATGTCGGCTGACAGCCATGATCTCATTCTCGTTCCCCTTTCTCATATTCCATGCAGCCCGTGTTCTACTTAGGACTATACTCTGGCAGCCACTGCTTAAAGGGTTTGTGTCATCATTGTCAAATATGTATAATACCCAACACCTAACACTCACACAGGTTGGATTTATGGGCCCAGAGGTCACATCCATTGTTAGTACTTTGTGACAATTTGCCACGTGTTGCTGCTAATGCTTCAAATGATCCCTGAACAGGGGAAAGTGGTCTGAATTACGCCCATAAATTACCTGGAAATTTTTCCTCCCTTGTGTTTCACTGTCCCTGGTTCATTTAGTGGGCCTTTGCCTATATAAAGCCTAGTAAACCAATTTTGGCTGCAGAGGCCATAAAGGCAACAAAGAGCTTTGAGCATTTGGGAGGGGGGCAAGGAGAGAATCCATTTGACAATGCTCCCGAGTGTTCAATAGGGTCGGCATTGCATCAAAAGACTATGCCCAGGAGTAAAGGTGTGTGTTTGGCTTAGCCTCGATGGCTCCAGGTGTTGTCATCTTCTAGTGTTGTATGCCAATAATAAGGGGCCACGAGCGACATCGGTCTCTTTTCATTCCCTCCTCTGACACTCTTAACTCTGCTCACATTCCTCTTCCTAACATCATCTATTCCCCTTTTCGGCTCTTCTCCTATTTTATAACTATTACTTAATTTCATTCCCATTTTTTAAAGTGTTTTTCAAAAACATTGTCTGTTGTACATATTTCCTTTGATCAATGCTACAGAATTATAGACACGACAGATTGTAAAGGAGTATAGTTTCTGGTTTAGTTTTAATCACTCATCCAATTTATGCCACATTTCCAGGAATATGAATATACGTGGCATGATATAATTCGAGAATCATTCATTTTCTCTTTCAATTAATGGGCAAAAGACAAAGTATTATGTTTATTTTTAGACGTACCAGAGTACTAATATGTTGCACCTATTGTACGTCCATTATACATGCAGATATATGGATGAGACTGACATACCCAGCCTGCTGCAGATAATCAGCAGAAGTCCTATCTCCCTAATATCAGCGGTATGTTGTACTGGGGTTGATTACATTCCCCATCCTGACAGGAATTGAACAACTTTCTAGTGGATCTCTTTAATATCCACGTATTGGTTTCTCTCAATTTAGTGCAAATGTCCGATCGTTTATGTAGGCGTTGCTGTAACTAAATGAGCAAGATATTCCTATAACAGTCACCAAGCAATTATAGATAAAGGAACACATTTTCAATGATAGTCATCACCGAGTCAATGGACTTATTACTGCATGTAATTTATTATGTATTAATACTCTGCCTAAATCTTAACTCTTGTACACACGAGCACACTGACACTGCTGGATGAGTCACAATGTTTCTACAAAGGTTATTAAGCCGAACGAAGACAATCTAACATTAGATGGTAATGTATATTGGAAGCAGTGGCCGGGCTAACCCCATATTATCTTAGATGGCTCTTGGCATGAGAAAGGGATGTAAGTTGAATTGTACCAAGAGTTATTAGTCTCAAATGCACTGCGATTGCCCCTCCCACTTCAGGGCAGGCACAACCCCGATTCCCAGTTCATAACAACCCCATACACTCTCTCGGCGCTGTTGAGGGATGGTTGTGGATTAGCAGATCCAGAGATTCTCTCCCCTCTCTCTCTCTGGCCATGGCATGCCTTCACCTCCTACTTTGCTTTCCCCCACTCCAAAGCCATACGAGCAATTGAGGCAGTTCAGTGGGGGCAGTGGAGAAAAGCGGGGAGGTGAAAGATTATGGCACCAATACCGCCTCTCGGGGACTGCCCTCAAAGTGAAGGGAGGTAACAATATGGCCATTATGACGGCACAATTATCAGGGGTTACATTTACGTTAATGAGATCGTGTTTCACGTGGCCACTGACAGAAAATCAAAGTCAGTGGTCAATGGAGGGAGGGCCATGCACAATAGTGGGGGATAGAGTAGAGGCCTGGGCAGCTTGAATCTCCCATATCAGCGGCGGGATCGCCATCGATCGATCCTATCTAAACAAGCGTGGTTAGCCTAAAAGTACATGTGTGCAGCTGTGGGGGCAGTTCTGGCCAGTGTTATGCTGATTTGTAAGTGTGGAATGTATTCTCATCAGTGTTGTGAACTCCTGATTGCGGCAGCTCATGTATATTCAATCATAATAAAACAAAATGCATTCATAGAACCTTATGCCACCGATATCATTCCGACCATTCCTAAAAAAACATACATTGTCGTTCTCTTCAGCCGTTTTTATTGTTAGTATTTAGTGTTCGATATCAATACATGTAGTATACGAATATATGAGGTAACATGAATACATTTATCGAATATAGATGTGTGTCCATAGTTAGACAATTGGCGAAAGGTTTACTGCTATAACGTTTTGTGAACAGCAGTCGTATCGTTGCATGATAGGTTCTTTGTCAAGCTAACTTTTACACAGCAAACGTGCATATATTGCTTTATATGAGGATAGGCAAAATACAGAAATCATGCAATACCAAAAAAGGACCATACATTTTTTCACATAGGCCTATTTATGTCTGTAAAACCAAGTCGATTGTAACACCTGCTAGTGCTCTAAATCACAGAGGGCATGGTTATAATGGAGAACGAGAAAAACAAGTCCTGTTTATAGCAGTAGGGCGCGAGAGTTGGTCTGGCATTAGAGAAGCCTGTCACTCTATGGTAACACTGAAGGGTCTTATCCGATAAAAATATTGTCCTCTTTCCCAGCCCGAGACTGCGCTAATCCTAGTGCTGGTTGCTATCATGATCAATTATCATTTCACCTCGTTATTTGTAACCTTATTTCTAATGGACCCCTTCCACTCTATAGATATGGCAAAGGCAAGGAATGTAAGATGGTCACTTCGGTTATCACCTCGATTGCTTGACAATATTGTTAGGATTAAGCTTGATGCAAATGAGTGAGACAGGGATTACTATAGGAGTAAAGTATGGCGCTCCTTTTCCCTCCGCAACCTTGTCATGCTCTAGGAAACATTTGGACAATTAAATGAATGTTGGAGTATATCAGTGGTATCTGATTGATCAGGGTGATAGCTGGTTATCAGATGCTAGGACATTGATATTGTTGTAATAATTACGTCCCTAGTCGTATATAAATCCCTTTTTATTAAGGGAATTGTTTATGGATATAAAATGAGCATACATAGGATAAGCCCAATTCTAATGGGTTATTTCCTTACTTACTTAATTACTTAGGTAATACAAACATAATTTACAAAGAAAGCATGAACAAAAATTCTGGTTGAGACGTTAAATTGATAAGTACACCTATAAGTAAATGGTCGCATATTATAAAGATTTCCTCCGAGATAAAATAAAAAGAAGTCATATATTACCGACCCCTCATTTTGCTGACAGGGCTATCAAAGGAAGAATCAGATAATGGTTTCATCCTGTACAATCAGTTTTTCATGAGTAAAAAACTTGTCTCATTGTCTTTGATCGTCTGATTAACTTTTGCTCAGCCGAACTCACCACAGCTGGGTGTTTATCAATCTTGTCTGTCGTTTCTACTCCCAAAGGTGTAGTCAGGAATGAATAACAATAGACAGCGTTGAACGGCTCTGCTTTCTTTCCTATGATCCCATAAGATAAGGCTATTGTTTTAAGCCATCGCTTTTGGTGCATGCATGATTCTCTCATGTACATGATTGGTTCAGACGCAGCTCAATCTTTCATTTTCTTCCTGATTGACATCTCTTGTGCTCCAGCTACATTAATTTACTTGAATGTTGCCTTGCTACATTCCCTAAGTCTTCCCCACTTTAGCCTTTTTCTTGTACATTCTCATTTGGACCTCCAGTCTCACCCAGGTCTGAACACAAGGACCTGTAAGTAGCGCCCCCTTTGAGAGAACCTCTCAAACCAGCTATCCCTATCTTGAAGCCTTTGAACTGCCCTTGAGGCATATGTCAACGTTGGCAAGACAAGGTCAGGCACCGCTCAGCGTGGTAAGGATGTTGGCAATTGTTACTGGTAACAGTGAAAGCCTGGCTTTTGTCAGCGACCAAGAATGGCAGAAAGATGGGATAACGTAACCTGAGGTCAACAACCCTGACCTCTCCACTCTCCACCGTGAGCTAAGGGGCCCTATCGGTGTCAAGCCTCGGGGCCTTTTGTCTTTGATTAACATTGCAAGGGGCCCGACCCCGCACCCAATGCCACCCAGAGCTCTGATTGGTCGATTGTGCACAGCATAAATCACTTCCGGCGCCGCGCGCCCGCCTCCTTTTGCTCCTCATCGATCCCCCTTGTTCGTAGGCAGAACACAAGAGGGCATTGCATGATCGAGGACAATAAGACAACAAGGATGGTGCGTGCTTTTCTGAACAATTCCATGCCTAATAAAAAAAAGTGTGCCGTGATCGGATAGCAGACACGAGGGCTACATCAATTCCTTCAATCCCGCGAACAACCAGCTGGATTGGTGTATGCCTAAATAGATTTCTCTTTCCTTTCTTACTTCAATCTTACTGGAACCTGTGCAGGGTGGCATTATATCGAGATAACTATCTGGAGAGTAAACACTTTGTCTGAAATAGTTTTGATAGCGAGATTCACAATCAATGCAAATAGTATTAATGATTCTTATTAGTATTCCTTGTATCGCATCTCCACCTGGGTAAGCACTTTGTACCCATTGGCATAACCAGTATGCTTAGAACTATGTACCTCCACTCGGTCAGTAGGAGAGGTGTAGACTGACCTAATGAAGATACTTCTGTCTCAACAAAAATAAATTATACATGATGATGTATTAAGATCATCGTTCAAAACACAATTTTAACCATTATAGCAAGTATTTCATAGTACATGTATTGGTTAATAATTACTGACAGTTACAAGATATTCTGGATATGCACCTTAAATAACATCAACGCATTGGTGAAATGTTACCATGGCTTGATATTTCCAATTTTTAAATACATAAATTAATCTCTTAATTTAGAATCCAAACACGATAGTGTAGTAACTGAGCCCTCCAGAGCTCACACACATTGCGGGACACGTTGCTTGTCGACCCACACATTTTATGTAAGCGTTACATGCAAAGTTAGCATGAAGACTAGGGCTTTTTCTTCAACAACAGGAACAAATCATGTAATCTAGTCTGACCCTGGATTGACCTAGGCATGCTAGCACAAAGCAAGGGGGAGTAAACTGAACTCCACTTTCCGTGTATTGTCTATATTCAACATAATAAGCCTTCGTGAGAAACTAGGTGACATGGGGGAGTTTTCCTTGCGTTTTATGCTCTGCTACATTACCTTAAGGTGTGCCAAGTACACCCATTGCATTCTACAGAGATCCTGTACAGCCACTTTTGTTATTACAAGATGGGTCTGTAATCAATAAATGCGAAATAATATATAAATATGACAGGATCGATGGGCAACGTTTTCTTATTCCCCTTCTGTTATAGATGTTTTACTTTCACTTCACGATGTTAGTTTAATCTGCACTGAATTGTACGCGGCCAAATACTTTTTATGCCAACGTTCCTGTGACAAAAGATGATATAACACTTTCAGGAACGAAAAATGGACAGATACTTGGCAGGTAAAACTGTGTTTATGTTGATTAAATATATAGTATAACCAGAGCCACTACCGTATTGTCCGCATGTTCAGGTATCCCCCATAAACGATGTGTGATATAAAACACATTTTAATTACCTGTTTGTGTAATCGTTTATAGCACAAGGCTCGTTTGCCGGGCTGTTGTGTACTATCAGTTTGGTTGAAACGCAAGGGGTAAAAGGGGGGACTGTTGCTACTCCACAAGTCATGATGAAGGATGGGGAGAAACAGTGAGCACCCATTTCATCCAACAGCCAAACTGATTACTAGTTCCGTCACCTGGTTAATTACCATTCGCTAATTAAGCAAACCAGTCCCTGATCAAATACCTACACGGCTTCCGACACTTATTCGCCAATCATAATAGACGCTAGGGTCGCATCAGCGCCGCCTAACGACGATAAATCAGAGGTTATTGGTCACATGACATAGCCTCGACCAATTAGCACGCTGTATTGTTCTGTCCCTGAGGCGCATGCGCAAATAAAACTGTGCGCCAATCAAAACAAGCGAGACATGAGCGTTGATTGTGTGAGGTGTAATTAGGAAGTGCCGTCGTGTGAGGGGGTCCAGGCAGGGGGCGAGGGGAGATGGGTGGGTTGGGTAAGGGCAATAAATACTCTTTTTAAAGGAGACATTTTATTGATATTCATAACATTTGGATGAATTGATGATGAATCGCCTGAATGGCTTTAAGCAAACGACATTGACAAACGATAAGTGTGATTAAAAACATTTGTATTTGTACACGTTACTTAGAACAGAGAAGGATGTTTCTAAACGAGTAAATACCAACTATGGGGTCACTCATTTCAGCAGGTAATGACCAGTACGGTATTGATGGAATATGGTGGGGGAGGGGGTATAGTAGATCGAGGGGGGTGGGGGCAGAGATGGATTGGTTGGTCAGGGGGTTTAGAACAATTGATGATCAAGAATTCCGATTCGTGCGGGTAATTATGTCGGGTGATGTTCACATTCAAATTGTACCGGAAGGAAGGTTACAATGGAGTCTAGAAATAGGACATCTCTAATAAGTACTTCTATATCGTTCATGCATGAAAAAGGGTTAGCAATAATTCTTGATGGTCAATCACTAATAAAATAGTCAAATATACTCCTTAAGTTAAGCATAGCTATTCAATATACACAGTCTTGGAATTTGGTATATCTATTCATGTTACTAACAGAGCTAACTAACACCCAAAAAATGAAAACATTCGGAACAAGTTTCTCGTGGAAAAACATTTGAGAGATATCAGTTTTTTGCCACTTAAATCTTATTTTTACTGTGACACTTCACATTTCTGACTATTACTTCACGATACCACCAATACCCCTTTCATTTCACCCAATACATCCAATATAAGAGAACGTGTGGTAAAGATAGGCCTTTAAAGCGTAAACCTGAAATATTGTCTGATATGGAGGTCCTCACAGGGTCAGCCCTCTGGGAGAATATGTGATTGTCATTGTACTTTAATGGCATCTTCACCTCATTGTTCCCAGCGTGAGTAACTCTACCTTGGGAGTGGTGAGTCATTCACGCCTCATTCTAACCATGCAGCAGACCACATGGATTCACCGATGACTCTCAGAACTCACTTCCCTGTTGTTGTGCAATGGTACAGACTGCGACAACCGTTATTATGACTAAACAGTGGTATTACTGTCAATTGAGGAAGAATTGCTCGATTGTCTTAAAACAAAAGGCATTTTTCGAAGTTTGGAATTACAAGGCAGGATACGACGATCAGGTGGTACTGCAGTAATGAGCGATAAAGGCAATTAATACTCTTTCTAAGGGAGAAAATAATATACAATATTATATGTATTGGCATTCATGACATTCAAAACCCTCCATAACATATAAGTGTGACTGAGAACATTTGTATTTGTAATACATAACATAGAACGGAAAAGGATGTTTCTAGACGAGTACACACCATATGGGTCAGATTTTCAGAAAATGTACAATTCGCCTTCACCAATCCTCTCAAATAACCCACATTAAAGACAAAAATGAGCTTTAAAATGCAGTTTAACATAACAGAACTGATGTTTTAAATCAATGCGATACCAAATATACTGAGATACACCCAAAATTTATCATTTTCTTAGCAGAATTTTGCAGAAATTACTAAATATGTAGATCTGCCAATTGTACATTTTCTGAAAATCCGACCCACATACTGAATCATTCATGTCCACAGGTACGAATGTGGCAATGAAGTTGAGTAGGAAGATATCGACGAAACATTCATAGTGCAATGTTTGGTTACATTGAATTCCCTTTCCATACTTCTACATTTAGATTTTATTCAAAGGCATACAAAGACTTCCTTACCTCACTAGCCCAGAATATGGCATACATCACTAAATATCTATTCTTAATGATCGCACAATATGTTTCTGCGTTCCTGCCTCTCCTGCCCATTTCCCTTTACACAAAAACCCAGCCCGCCCGTACCATTCGGACCAATATTACAAGTGTCATGTCCATCAGAATAAATGATGTCAAACGCGCCTGTCATTGATGACCCAATGATACCCACAGTAAAAGGGGCTTACCAGCCCAGCCACCCCTCCCTGGCTTCCTTCCCTGCTTCCAATCAGCTGCGAGAAAATCCATATAATTCTAAATTTGGGAAGGGCCTGCTCTGACAGCAACCCTTTACACATGCACACATACCCCCTATAGCCTTCTTATATTGATATATAGATACCAATCCTTGAGTGTCGGATTGCCAGTTTCGCTAACATATTTGCATCCTTTTTCATTGTGGCAAGACAGCTCGCTGTATGCGCCAAGAAATGAAATCTTTTTTGGGGTTTATGTTTGGATGGGGAGAGTTATTAGAATAATTCCTTACGACAAATAGATTAACATTGGTGGGGTGGGATGTGGGTGATATCATATCCGTCAGTCAGAAAGGAGGCCAAGTTCAAGGATCAAATGCATTTTCTTGCACTGGACTCTCTTGCTGAAGAGAATCCAGGGGATCCCCGTATATGGCAACTGACCAGATAGGTTCTGTTGCCATGGTGACCAAGAGAAGGAGTCAAAATACCATTTGGCCTGAAGGAAGCAGCATCATATCTTAGGTGTGTGTTGTGTGTATATGTCCAGTCCAGTCCAGTGTACGTTCTCCCAAGTGTTAAAATGTTGGTAATCAAGGCAGGCCCTCATTCTACATGGGTCAGATTTTCGGAAAATGTACAATTGGCAGCTGTACACATTTAGTAAATTCTGCTAAATTAAACTGCAATTTGGTCAATACTAGGTAAATTCGTGTATATTCTGCATTGCATTGATCCTAGCAATCTGTTTGGTTAGGTGGAACTGTATTTTGAACTGTATTTTCGTCTGAAATCTGGGTTATTTGAGAAGATTGCGAAGTTGAATTGTGCATTTTCTGAAAATCTGACCCATATACAAAACCAACCCTCAAACTCGTATGGTGCTGAGATGGCAAAATCAACAGGTAGTATAGAAACCTTGTACTCAACCTGCCTTGATGTAACCAATAACGAAGCTTTGGACGACAGTCTAGACAATCTCTTCATAAATTACATTGGCCCTTAAATAACACATTAAGACAATCTGGGGACAAACCTTTAGAACTCGCATATTTTGATGGGCATTGATTCAAGTTAATATAATATCTCAGGTCCATTGACGGGTCCACTCAGTGGGCAGGAACTGGACCAGGCCGTGATGAACATACATCTGCTCCATCTGTTGATAACCGTCTATACTTGGACGCGCGGGTTATAGTAATCTACGGTCTGATTCACCCACCAAAAGCGTAAGCCACACTCCATCGGGTCAGTGAGAGTAGTGCAGGGGAATGGGGCCAAGACCCAGGCGACAAGCCACAGGCCACGAGTATGAACAAGGCATACATGTATGTAGGTAGACCGGTGTACGATCTGAGTTCCAAGTCTCTCCCGTCTGTCTGTGAATGTACTTCATGTCCACAAATTAATGCTGCTACTTGAATGCATCGAATCACTCATGAGCAGATGGACTAGAGCTGAATCTAGCGCAGCAGATACTTTGATCACTGTGAGTGGGAAAGGATGGTGGTGAAGGGGAGAGGGTGAGTTCCGCGAGTATAGGGGCAGGGATGGTGGTGATG
Source organism: Sthenelais limicola (assembly GCA_942159475.1). NCBI lineage: Eukaryota > Metazoa > Annelida > Polychaeta > Phyllodocida > Sigalionidae > Sthenelais > Sthenelais limicola. Next base: position 27,788,153 of record OW804101.1, read on the forward strand.
GGTGACCAAGCAGATGGGGGTTTGAGAAGGTGTTTAAGTGGAGACCTGTTGTTGGGTCAGGGCCAATAGTTCGGCTACACTTTCCCATTGTCAACGATGTTTATACTCCAGCTAGGTTCGAATTTGGACTCAAGCTCAAATGAGCTTTATTCTGAAAGATTAGTGCATGTCAATCTATATGATTATGTCACCTGCAATTATTCAAAGAAAACTGGATCGGTGCTAACACCGGAAGACAAAACGTTCTCCCGTTATATATGAAAATAGGCAAGTGTGCGTCTTGCATAGCAGATTAGATAGTCTGACAGACTCATTGTATTAGAAATTCCAAACTAACTTTCCAGCAAAATGAACACATATAGTGTAAATTGAAACACGGACACACGGGAAGGAAATGAAACTTGAATTGGCAGGACAAAATGCTTGATTGACCGGTAAAAGGAGGAAACTATCATGTATTGATAGTTAGAAGAAATATGGAATGACTTCTCCCAACAAAACATTCTTCCATCTTCGAAGGCGATAATTATACTTGCTAACACTGTAATAGTCGTCACTTTGGTACAACACTGTAATGGGGATATTTATCTAAATCCATCTATATAGAAAGCTATAAAACATGTCGCGTAATTGATCTCGGAATTAGTCGCGTAATTGATCTCGGAATTAAACCACCCCCTCGTGCATATATTAATAAATAGGCCACACACTCCGACAGCAGTCATCAACCAATAACTTTTAGTTAGAAGCGTTCGCACCAGTTGGGTTTATTGTATAGAAACAATAACCCCCAAGCGTAATAGCATGAAGAATGTACCCAATAGCATTATATATATAGGGGAATTGGCGCCCACCATATTGCCTACTGGGTAGGGATTCGGGGATGAGAGAATGGCCAATGATTTAACCGCACATCAAAGCAAAGAGTGTGTCGCCGACGCCGTCACGGGATTTGCTCATCGGTTAAGGTCATCATTCTGTCAACAAAGGTCACGAAAATGCTGCCACGGAGATACAGCGATTGGCAGATGAAAGAAAGGGAGTCTGGAGGTGATAGAAGCTGGAGGAATATGGGGTATATGAGATAGGGTATTTACATGATGCGCAGTCGGGTTTCACAAGTGTATCATCCAAGGCAACCACATGTATCAGAAGGTGGTAGCTATTGTGAGGAAGATAATTGTGGATAGTTCCTTGAGAAAGCTTGTATGAATGTTCCTGCATATACCCAAAACCGTCTCGAATGGCCCTCTTCATTCGTCCAGCTCGAAAGGAACATTTTCTATACGTCCCTCTGGCGTGAATAAATAGCTTCTTATGGCCAGGAGAGAATGTGGCATTCCGCAGATTTCTTTTCACGGTGAGGAAAAAGAGACTTTGGGAGTGAATCACTTAAGACAGCGAGTGTTACGCCGCCGCTTTTTTGTGTGGCGCTGTTGTGGGAGGTTTTTTGTGTCCGCCGTATCTTTTTCTTGTTTCCCACTTTCCTTCTTTTCTGTGTGTCGCTGAACCGCCTCCTCCTCCTCCTTCTTCTTATAAGCATCCACTGGAGGCCTTGGTAAAGGAGGACGGCTGGGGGGAAGGCGACAGACAATAGGGTCTGCCAAGATCAAATTGCCTCCTCCTGCCCCCTCCTTGGGTGTAAAGTGTGGATGTACACTTTGGTGTTTACAACGGGCCCAGGAGGAAAACAAATACCTCCAATTGAAGGCCTGCCTCCGCTTTTATACAATAGGGCCTTCAGTGGAAGAGGGCGTCGAGGCCCGAGTGGAGAACCGGGGGAAGCAAGGAACCTACACCTCTTGCCTTACATCTGGCAACAAAAACACCTATTCTGTCGGTAAGATACACCAAAGCCCGAATTTCACCATCGCCTATACAAACCGATGTTTACTTCTTTTGAATACAATATCACATTTACACACATAGCGATGCGCCTTGGTATGTTCTCCCCCGAGTTTGTATACGTCTGTATTCATACCAGCCTGAACCAAAAGAAAGTATTTAAAAAGTACAAGCATACAAAGCAGGAATATGTGGTATTATCTTTTAGATAAAAAGAGTCAGAGTGAAATAAAAAAAAAAAGCAGGGGGAGCTTGAGTGTGAATGGTTCAAAGTGGCTGTGAAGTGATTGCCTTGAAAGGTTGCATGAAAGGACGAAGGAGGTTGCAGTATATGAATGACACTGGAGCGGCATGGCGGAGACAATGGGCTAAAGTTTCTCATACATTCTGCCTTTATTTCATTCACTATTATTGCTCCCTCACATCCTAGTCGGCAGTAAATAAGAGGGGCGAGCACTACCACCCAGGGGCGACGTCCGGGACACATTCTATGGCTTTGATATTGGGAGCAGCTCTCCCTTTGAGGCTACATAGACATGTGATATTGCCCTTGACAATTGCAGAGGTGCTTTTCTTTCTGGAGCTCAGTGTCTTTGTGGTACGGCCTCTGTGGCACTCAATGTGAATTCCACTGGTTAGCAGGTCCGGTGTAAAGCTCCACGAAGGGCGACCCCTTTGTTGTGACATGCGACAAGACGTAAGCTAATATCATTCTAATTGCTTGTCGTGTTCGCCGACAGATGGAGCGCTCCCGTAGCCTCGGTTTGGATCCGGTAGCTGATTGGAGGAGCGTTTTATGTCCTCATCACACAATCACCGCAACAATACCATCTTCAAAGCTCCCCCTATCGACACGGTGCCAACCCCTTCTTATCCCACTTGTTTTTATATTATTGTCGGCGCATAAGCGGTGGAGAATCACTGTAAAAGTGGAGGCTTAACCTTCCGCCATTGCGATACATACCTATGAATGACAGGTACAAAGTACTGCAGAAGCATTTAAAGAAACATATATAAGCTGTCAAGCCACAGAAACTAACTTTCTTCCGCAATATACGTCACCAAAGGTCACCAATAACGGACACAGCAAAAGTATTTTCAGTTGGGGTGGGGTGCATTACTTCCGGTGGTATATGTTCAAATTCAAATCAAAAAATTCTTTTATTGCAGATGTTGTTTACAATCAGGTTGGCCAATTCTGACTTATCCAGACAGGTCTTCCTATGATTGCCTTCCTTAAGAGCTTTGAATTGATAGTTATACAGGAATTTGCTATAACAAATATTTGGAAAAGACTTAAAGCTAACAGTAGTTGGAAATTGTTAAGTGATAAATAATTACAATGGACAATAATGAATTAATAAAAGTACTAGCTACGAGATAAATGTGACCGACAGAGGTAACAACAGGTTGTATTATCGCATAGGGACAAGTATATAATATAAAATCTACAACAGTGATGTGTAGTGTAAAACACAAAGAGCCGATTATACGGTACAGGATAGATGATACATAAAAGAGATTGATATCAATATAAAGCAGAGCAGTATATACGGTAATGATAGCATTAAAAAGGTGTGAGAAGCTGATGGGTATACTTTTTAAATACATCAGCGTCATTGATTATAATGAGCATCAGTTTTTAGTGAATTCCAGCGAATTCGGAATTTATAGACAATAGAGTCAATGACTTTATTTAATTTTGATGGCATAACAGCCAGGTTCCTTCTCCCCTTGGCGTGGCTACGAGTTGGTATATCTTTAGTGTCTAGATTAACTTGATTTTGAGCTAAGTATAATAGGAAATATCTTAGATGTGTTTCTCTCTTCTCAGTTGGAGAGGCCAAACATCCAAGACTTCATGTTCATGATCAACATCCTCAAATTCTTACTTATTAAAAATTATTATACGTAATATATTTGTATATCTATATATCTGAGCTGACATGAAACGTATTGTTTAATTATGTATTACTCGTATTAGGGAAATGAAATATTTCCTTTCAAAGTTTTTAAAAATGTACCTTTTTAAATATGTACCACTGAATGACAAAGACATATATGCACAGATATTTCATTGGTTAAGAATGAGACATGATAAATCTTTCATTAATCAACTATTGGTGGGGTTTTTTAAAACAAAACATTTTGTACAAGGACTTGATTACTGCGATGGTGGTCTTCCTCTAGTGCCTCTAGTTTTCGTAACACTCTTGAAGGAAAATGAAATATGTAGTCATTGAACACACAAATAGTGATGCAATAACGCTACTCAAATGAGTAAATATATAAGCGAGAGAAACAGAGCTAATATGTAGAGTTCTGGTCTGAGGTGCAAGGGTTGCACAAGTGTTAGGTATCCATTATCATATCAATACATGAAACAGCTCTTTCAAATCAATGTCAGATATTTAAAAAAATGGCTCTACTCACAGAGAAATCATATCAGTTTGTCTGCATCCAACGCATTGATCCGTTCGTAGAGGCCATTAAGGAGGGTAAATGTATTCCCAAACTGGTGGTAGTGATTATAAATTACCCCTTGCCCCATATGATGAGAAGAACCCACCAACCTGTCAGTTGAACCCCTATTGATCAGGTCTCACTCCGTATAGTGGGGCTGGAGTGGGTGGGAGGGTGACAAACCACTAGTCGTTGCTTCTTCTCTGACCATTTCGTCCAACCCCTGTGTATGTGATAACACATGATAAATGTACATGTGGGAAGGTGGATGACAGGGGTGGGCATACGGTAACCCAAGCTAGCTCCAACTCATTTCCCTGATTAAATAAATCACTCGTTTCATATATTCTTTCTAAACACATATTATTAGTCAGGAACACATGTTTTGGTTGTTGCTGTTTTCAATCATTAATCAATCAATATTTGATGTTCCCAAAATATGTTGCCAATTTCAACACTGACTACTAAATGCCTATACAAATAATTCTCTCCCCACCCCCACCCCCCAAAAAAAATGTCATCAGGGAAGATATTTTGGTGAGTATGTGTGCATATATATAGCGGGGTTCGGGGTGCGCTGGTGATCCAAATATCGATATAAACAGATTTTTATCATCCAAGTCCAGCGTGAGTTGGCACTGTGCCCAGGGACCTTGGCGGTGATGATGAGGTGGACAGACTCCAGTCTCCGTCACCATGTGGTCAGAATACCCCCATTAGTTGTATGTATAAATAATGTGTTTACTCGAATGCATGCACATAGGGATATTTCTGGTTAATCCGGCATCGTTGTTACTATTGTTACTATTGACTCCCCGATAGTATTCTTGAATAATAAAAATATATCAATCCTCGAACTTTGTTTACTGTGTTAGCTAAGAGAATGTATCAATATTATCGACATGTTCTTTTACTCATTATTACTATTCAGAGGGCGTGGGCATACATGTAATCATGTTCATATCTAATTTGGAGAAACTAACTAAATACAAGCACTTAAAACATTTTTGTGGAAAAACTATTCGAGTTGATGTTATGTCGTCAGGGCAGAAACGTGTGTTCTGATTTGGCCATAAACATATTATTGTGCATAAAAGCGCTAGCTACCTTTTGACCAATGGAAACAACCTCTCCATCTTCCCCCAACTCCCTCTTATTCATCCAAACTTAACGGAATCGCCATCCATTCTTTATACAACCAACCCGCGGTGAGAACAATAGATACAGCCTTACTGGACTTCAGCCAAATTCACAACTTCAAGATGAATCGGTTCTCATCGCAGTCTTGTGAGTGTACCTTTCCAAATCCCCAGTCCAAATCAATCTGTTTCCCAACACATTGCCAACAAGACAGATCACGCTCACAATCTTAAGAGATTTATTTATTTATTTTACATTTGTATATAGCCATTTCAGGGAGTTTGTACCAAAGCTGGACATCATAGTTATAGAGAGTGCAGGTGTGTGTGTGGAGGGAGGGGGGGGGGGTAGGAGGAGGGGGGAGGGGCTTCATAGGTATTGCAGAGCTGTGTCATACTGCAGCGCTGTTTATTGCCTGGGAAGAAGGCAGGATTCTCAGTACTACTAACACAAGGAAGATATGTTACGTCTGTCCAACAACTCGGCCATACGTCAAGCAACCTTACCGTATGTAGCCCACATATATATGTATACACGATATGAATATTAAAAGCAGGTCCCAAGTTTACTAGGGTGAATCTTGTGCCACCAAGCATATTCAGATATACCTGTCATTTAGGTTGTGCCTACAAGATTTTGTAATTAACAATTACAAAGCTGATGACACGTCTGACTTTACAGACGTTTGTGCCATGGCCACACAATTTGGTTGGTCATTATGTAGAGAGTCTAGTATTACACGAGGTGATGATTGCATTCCTATTTATAAAAACCTATATCATAATTTAGAGTAGGTTTAAATGACCGCCGTGTAAGAGAATATTGCCGGAAGAGCTTTGAGCTCCTTGATAATTACCGGTATACGTGATATGCATGAGGTAGCTACTGGAAGGTGTAATCATTTTGAGTATATTCTATTATTCTTTTCCTTGTTTGTATGTACAAAGAAAGTACTTGAAACTGTAAACGAGGGACAAACGTTCTTACTATTTTCTCGTCGTGTTAAGCAACGTATTTTAACCAAAAACCCTATACACTCTAGGTCCAAACCCTCAGATCAGATAAGAGCGGTATGTCAGCCTGCTTCGCTAATCGGTCTCCTCGCCTAAGACTCGGCGTTTTAATGGGAATATAATGACAGTTTGCGGTCTTAATGGAATTATAATGGCACTTTGCGGTTTGAGGCGAGAGGCTTTCCCTTCGTTTGAAGGGACTCTCTCTACTCTGGGCCTAGACTGTATAGCAAATTCCACAAATCTAGTGCTTTGAACATGATATTTCAGTATCATTATCTCCATCGGTACTAACACAACAGTGTTGACAGCGAACAGGGACCATGTATATTAGACGCTTGTACAGATATATCACAAGTCAAATAACACAATGGCGGATCATGAACTATTACCCAGCATTATCCAGCCACAGTGAATAGATTATTCCAAAGCCTATTGTGGGGAATTAGTGTGGGGTCATGCCAGGCCCTCCCAGTTAATCAGCCCACTTGGCATTCCATTACCATTGTCCTTCCACAAAGGCAGTCCGCTGAATATTGTACAAATGATTAGTTTCTAAAGGACGCTTCCATAATATACAGAATAATATAGAGGGCGTGACTTGTGTTCACAGTAGCAGTCAGGTGCCATTTCTGTCTCTTCATGTATGATCACTGGTGTTTGGTCAACCGGTATCATCTTCTTGATGCCAATAGCAGGATGATAATTTAATTTAGTCACAACTGACCCTTCCTTAATACCTCTTTATCTATATTATCTAAATATCACTTTACAGGAACTGGATTCTTGTACTTGCCAATATTCAGGTATGATAACAGGTTGGGGAGACGAGGGGAGGCGGGTTCTGGTCACATTTATCTTATGAAATAGAGGAGGAGGGGAGGGGAGGGGAGACCTTTATTGCTGGTCTCCTTGAACTCGGATTGTGTTGGCCTGTTCTATAACTGACCGGTAGTACTCCTTGTTGAAACGTGGCACTGGGTCACGCTATTTGGCGATTAGCAATTAGACAATAGCGAGAAGACAAGAAAGGAATCGCACGTATGGGAACGGCAAGAAATGCTTCTTCTTCCACAGGTAGAAAGGTATATTATAAGTAAGCTCGCTATACATTCATTTATAGCAAATTGAATTAAAGTAGATTCACACACATAGGCCATCTACAATGTATAGATCTATTATATAGTATGTACATAAGATATTATCAGGACTATGGGAGAATGGTGCCCTACTCAAACACTCATCTAATTCACCGGTTTCGGTTATCATCAAACGATTTTTTTCTTAGATAATTAATTAATTAATGAATTTATGTTAATCATTTGTAATAAAGGTAATAGCAACCGTCTCATTGCAAGAAGATGTAATAAAAGTATACGTGTAAGTTACTACATTGTATATTTCATGCCTCATGCATTCCGTAAAATTAACAGATGGGAATAGAGGGGGAAATGGGAGAGAGATTGGTTATATTATTATATATAGGAAATAACTATACTCTCCTGTGCAGGTATATCATTTTCCAATCATTATCATATTGATGTGTAAACCTCTCGATCGTTCTCACCACAAGGTAAATGCTTAGGTATTGGCATGGATTAACTAAGATAAGTACTTAGCTTTACAAGGGCTGTAATCATTGGTAGGCCCGGGGATAGGGGGAACAATGTATAATCAATAAGATAATGTATAATTTGTGTTGTGTGCACGCCAATTAGATTATCACTAAGTGATGTTAAAAGAGAGATGGCACATATTATCTACCCGATCGTTGGAGCATATAACATATTGTTAGTAGTTTTTAGTTAGAATAGTTAGTATTCAAAATTAGATTTCTGTCAAACTAGGGTAACATAACAGTTTCCATCCATTCAAGGCATCATTTCTAGGGGGACGACAATTGAATGGTTTTCGTGACATTAAAGTTTTCTCTAAAAACTCATTGAAATTTATGTTTTTGTAATGTGTGTTTGCATGTTGAACCTTGAATATAACAAAGGTAACCGATTTAATTAAAGAAGCATCTTGTTACCAAGGATTAAGTACGTAATAGAATACAGCGTTTAATTTAAATATGTTTTCCTACGTCTACTTATAGGTGTAATTCACTTCCCTTTAAGGTTCGTTTTCTTTTTGAATCTTTTTTTCTCTCGTCCCAGTCTTGGTGCAGAGATACAATTTCATTCTTCTTTTTCAGTGAAAATATGGATGGAATAAAAATGCCTTCAGTCTGCACCCCTCGTTGATTAGGGATGGAACGGGGGAGTCGAACTCACATTTGAAAAGAGTGGAGGGCCGGGTGTAAGGTATCACAATGGTGTATCGATTCCCGGACCTTTACACAGACATAATCCAATCGTGGTGCGCACCACGCCTCTAAGTACACTGCAATGAGACCTAACAACAATGGTGGCCATATCAAAACAAATTATTCCCACCTCAATCAGAATCAATAAAACTAGTTCAGCTCGCCAAGAGCACCTCTCGCTATGCCTCTCCCTCTCTGCCTGTGTGAGATCCTCAGGATGAAAATGTGCTGATGGCATAAAAATAAATATTATCCTGCTACTCCATCCGCCATCACCAACTCATTTCTCTCATGATTATCAAACTAAGTATGTCCAGAAATGCGAAATGGGTGCAATCACTTTAAACTAAACCAGTAATGGAAAGTTGCCCTTTGATATGTTTATAAGTGTCTTGTAATCTTGAGTGTACACATTTGGAAATGTACCTAAGTTGGTGTAAGAGAACGAGTGATGTTTGGATTATTCAGAAAGTCAAATCAGTATTGGGCACTTATTTTCATACCTATCGATTTGTTTATATATGCAGGTTGGTTGAAAGACCGTGAATATCGCTAGAGTTGCGCAGCAGCGGGTGCGATATTCTAAGCGACTGAAAACAACGAGTTGATAAACTCTTTTATTATGTGCATTGAATAATATGAAAAAACAACATTTTAAAGTCATGTAGTGAGTTGCACCGAACCACTTCACATTAAACTACTTATATGTTAACACTTACAATTAAGCCAATTGTGATAACCCATCACCAGATCCAATGGGTATACAATAGATTCGAATATCACCCATTCGTTTCTTACAAGAGGGAATTTTCGAAAATGAACTAGAATGATTAGAAAGCTAACTTAGAATTGCCATGCTAATTTTTTGTATAGGTTGCTTCTTAATGTACAGACTTGCCTCATTGTCAGTACTAATACTTTGTGAATTGTATTGCTTTGAATCTTGATTGGAACTTAATGGACAACTATACGAAATATATATGATTATTAATGGTTAATATGTAAGAACACGGCGTCGATAAAACTGTATTATGTATTTATGTTTTTAATTCAACTCCCCAAAACAATGCTTGCACATTGTCAGTGAGTTGGACATGTTTTTATTCGTAATGTGAGTATCTGTAAAACCTTGTATCTAAAGATAACTGAGATAGATTGACGTATTATAGTTTGTTGATGTTTAAATATATACAACTTATGTGATATCCGATAATAATAACATCTAGAACTATGTGTAAAAAAAATTGTATCATTTAAATCAGGCTGTCCTGAGAATATTCGTACTATATGCATGAAAATGTTCAAACGTCCTGAATAAAATATTTTTAAATCAAATCAAATCAGATGTAGGAGCTCTTGGGCAGAATAACTATTCGTTCTGGAGCAATGACGCAGAGATCTAGCTATACAGGAACGTGATGATCGCGCGATATTAACAATTAAATGTCAACGAATATGACAGTGCCTTTTCTCTGGCTCTATGTAAACACTGTCCTTGTATTGTATTTGAAAGTATACATCAGGTTCGCATCAAACCTGATTCCTCTCGTTAATGCAACACGGACCATCCTCTTGATAATTCGAAGGGATTGCTATTCATTTCAATTCTTTCTTCAAATGGCAACTTCATTTATTATCTTATCAAAAGACCAGCCTTGTTTTTGTATAGGTAGTTTTGTGGTATTTATGAGGTATTAATAATTTTGTTTGCAGAGATATTCCAAGGAATGGTCTAACTGTGATGAACTGAATGATTTCGAAAAGTATTTTTGATGTTGTGCATTTTATGGCTTATGTGTAACTGATAGGATCTGAAGTTATATGTTTTGGTAATGATGTACGTATATCTTCCTTAGAATTCCTGTACTTTCATTATAACTAACAAGTGTCATTTAGCATAGGCAATGTATAAAAACGTCCTTCAAGGACATTGCGTTTTTTCATCTGAACGAATTAATGTAATTATTAAAATTGAGTGGCCTTTAAAAGAAATTTCAAATAAACTTCAATGTCTATAAAACCAGGCAGGATGCACTATTTGATATTCGGTATGCGTTCGGCCATTATACCACTGTATTTTACGTGGCACAAGCATATTTCGCCATGCCTCTAAATCTACCTGGGGTAGCTAAACATAAATAATGCATCTAATTACTAGATAGGAAGGTTGAATAACTGTAAAAGCCAAGTTCATTGCGAGTCCAAATTTAACAACCAGCCTATTGTCGACTTCTTTTATATACCTCTTGCATTGTGCTTGCCAAAATGCCCCATCCTAGCTGCACCTCCCCAATGGTATCCATTTAAGCAGACATTTCATGATATCGATGACGTAGATTTCAGTAACAATCACTTCCACTGCCTATTGTTGTGATATATTGATTGTTAGGCGGGACAATTCCTCTAAATCTCACAACATGCCATTTTTGAAAAGAACATCTTTCCAACAATGAGTTCGCATGCAACGGGCAAAAGCAATCTCAATCGTATGGCATGATCAGAAAAGAACCACATCGATTAGAGCGTGTTTTTATTTATCACAACCCCCAGCAAGGAGTTACTCATTATGTATTGGGGACAATATAAAATCCCCCCAAGTGTATAAACACAGTTCTCACCTACTGTATACATGTATCAAGATTGATATTCAGAAATATAAAAAAAAAAAAAGACTCCTCAGCTCAAACAATTATGTTTGGATCATGCATTCCCTTCGTGCGAAGGTACCTATCGAGATCTGAATTTCAATTAAAAATCTGGTAATTATTCCAATTAAGTTTAATAAAAGTAATTAAAAGACTATCAGCGATAACTGAGTACAAAACTTTATCGGTTTGATCAATGGAGTAAATAAATCACTTTACATGATAATCATGTATACACAGTTCATGTTAAACATGTTACTTTTAAAATCACATGCGATATTGTCAGGGGCCACACAGCCTATATTCCACTGCTGTTTATCCACGCCTATCCCCTATCATTCGGACATTAATTCCCCTTAGATAACATGGATCATGATATTGGATCAAGTTCTTTTTTCTTTTTCTAAAAAAAAATGTTTGATCGACAGTTCCCGCCTACTGGCCATCGCACTGGATTGACCCTAACCTGTTTTCCGCGTGGCGAGCACACTAACAGCATTGCAGGCATGTGCTCCCAACCACCCCAACCGGGCTGTCAATCAGGGATCCAGCAGTCTGGATCCCTGTCAGCGAGTGAGTGGTGGTAGGCATAGGTAGAGGTGCTACTCCCATCGTATAACTTCAGCAGCTCTCACTCATTTACCCACCGGTAGCACATGGGCGGAGGGATAGGTGAATAGATGGAATAAAATGTGAAATTAACTTTAGGCCTACTTACGTTTGCTGTGGAATCGAAGTGATAGGTCCTTTCCTTGTGTATATGCACTCTCGATCATTTACTCTCAAGCTGGGAGGTTTTTTTTAGTAAGTGAACAATAACAACAAACACCCTCAGGTTGAGTTGTTATCCACTACCTCCTCCTCCTCCTCGTTCCCGCTTGGGGTCAGGTCCAACAGTTAACCTGCGCGCGCTTTCTCAAGGCGTCCGTGCAAATGTCGTCTGCATGCTTCTGGGAGAGTCAAACTCCCGCGCGATGGCAGTGAGTGGGCTGTGGCTCGCTGTCTGAGGTCGACTAGCGTGTGGATTACACATTTGCATGCTTTCATTGTCAGCCCAACCCCAGTCGTCAATCAGGGACCTTCAGTTCTCTGTCGATACAATATTTCTGAATTACCGAGCCTGTCTTTTTTGTGCCGGACACGGTAAAGGGGCAGACTGCCGTTTGGCACACGCATGCACGCACGAAGCCAAACCTGGCTGTGCTTTGATATGCATCAAGGTATTGTGCCAATGAGACGCATAGAATAATTGTCTCTCCTTTCACACACTTCTATACTTCTCAGTCTGTCCGCCTGTCTACCTGTCCGTCTATTATTGTCTCTCGCTCATGATCAGTCCGTCAGTGATTGTGCTGTTATTGTTGTAGTAATTTTAGATTTGCACTGAAAATCGATTGGGTGTTTGGCCAATTCCACCAATTTGACAACATCTGGCCCCCTATACCCCCTCCCCCCTACCCCAAAATAATTTTTACATTAATCAGTTGAGTTGGTATTTGTTATCAACCTTATATATATATGCGCATTGAACTACCAAGTATGGAACCATTCTGATTATTAGTTATTTTTTTACAGGGGGAGGGGGGGGGGGGTCGAAAAATAGCTCCCAAAAATGTATGTAACCCCATGCATTTTATCATTATTCAACTGAATTGGATAATTTTCATTTTTTTTAGATTTCTCCACCTTAAGCAACAAGGCCGACTGCAAGAGACCACTTTCTTTTTAAATTTTTTTTTTATGGCTTTCATCCTAAAAAGAATTTTTCTTTTCGATTTTTTTAATACAAATTATCTACACGTAACCTACTACCATGACAAATAAAGCAAATAATTTATTATTAAAAACGATTATTTAAAAATTCAGCAATTCCACGGTACAATGACAGTAAAAAAAAATTTGTCCCAAAAATGGGATTAAAAAAAAATCGGGTAAAAAGACCCAAAATGTTGTTCCACAGGTTGGTCGAAGCAGCCAAGCACAACAAAATCTAATTAATGGTAATTAATTGGTATTAACCTAATTTAATCACTTTCCACGTAAGGAGACCAACTGTTGTCAATTTGGTGGAATTGGCCGTTTACATTCATCATTGGGAGGCGTTATGGATGACCCAGTGGTGCTTTTGTTTATTTCACCAGGTGCACTGACCTAGTGAACCGGAAGTGTACTTAGAATATAGAATATATAGAGTATATTCTACTTCCTGTTCACCAGGTCAGTGCACCTGGTGAAATAAACGAAAGCACCCTAGTTGGAGATTGGCACCCATTCCCCAACATACTCTCACTCACTCACCCATTCACTCACTTACCACCCCCCTCCCCCACAGCTACTCCTACTCACTCACACACCCATTCCACCACCCATTCACTCACCCATTCACGCACTTACACCCACCCTTCCCACACTGCTTCTCCCACTCACTCACACACCCATTCCACCACCCATTCACTCACCCATTCACGCCTTACCCCCCTCCCACACTGCTTCTCCCACTCACTCACACACCCATTCCACCACCCATTCACGCACTTACCCCCCCCCCCCTCCCCCACAGCTACTCCTACTCACTCACACACCCATTCCACCACCCATTCACTCACCCATTCACGCCTTACCCCCCTCCCACTCTGCTTCTCCCACTCACTCACACACCCATTCCACCACCCATTCACGCACTTCCCCCCCCCTCCCCCACTGCTTCTCCCAGTCACCATGCACTCACTCACCAATTCCACCACCCATTCCACCACCCATTCACTCACTTACCCCCCCCCCCACACACACACACACCACTGCTACTCACACTCACCTCACTCACTCACCCATTCAACCACCCATTCACTCACTTACCCGTCCCCCCCCCGCGCCCCATTCACTCACTTACCACTCACCCCCCCCCCCCCCCCACCCTGCCACTCCCACTCACCCACTCCTCACTGTGGATATACATATAAGTATTTTTATTTCTCTTTATACATTTACATCAAATTTAGAGAAAAAGGTCCTCAAGTCAAGTAGTTTGTTCTTCCCATGAGGCCATGGCATATTGTAACATACTCTCATTAAACCATTATCCCCATCATTACAGATTCCCTCATTAAAGCTTCATATCTAGCTAAATTGACCAAACATTCTAGATTCGTCCACGTATACATACATGAACATCCCAGACGGAAGTAAACAATGTAAACAACCGTATAGAAAGTTGAGCCGGAGTGAGCGAAAATAGGCGCATGTAAACAGGCTCTGAAGGTGAGCGGAATTTCGGTTTTATATGCAGAAATAGAAAATATGAACATTAGGGCACAAACTGCAAAGAATACAAAGATTTTGGCCCGATGACTCAGAGTGATTGGTGTAATTGTTTGATGGGCCAGAACGTGGAAAAGTTTGTTTTTATTGGAATTACACTGTTGCCTTAGAACTGCATTCTCAGCGAATTTCCGTAAAACAATGAAATTGTCTATTTACTGGTCTAGTCATTCCTGGCCGATCCGAATGTCCCAGATAGAGTATTAAAGGATTTTGACCTATTCTTCTTGGTGTAAAATGGCATTATCTCCCAAAACAATTATTTAGAGGACCCGCCTAAATCTCACCTTCTCTCAGTCTGACTTTCTATAATCTTCTTAAACTTTGGGAATCGTTTGGAATCGACAAAATCAGCAAAAAACAAAATCATAGAAATACTCTAGAAAAGGCCATGAGTTCATGAAAAACTTGATTCGAGGAATTATAATTTGTTCTTCATTTTCTTTATTTGAAACTTCCATTCTACTCAGGATAAAGGAAAGAAAAACAAACGAGAAAAATAATTTTGGGTCGCTTTAGCTGGGAATGCAGCATTAACCAGTTAATCACATTTAAGTTATTGCTAGTTTTGAAATATACACATTTAATATTGTTTCCTAAACCAATTCACTTGATATGTGCCATGGGTATATGATATTTATATAAGCTTCTCCACCTTTCATCGTCGTGCATTCTTGTTTGTGTTGTTTTCACTTGACTACTTTAATAGTTCGGAAATGAGTCATAATTAACAACGCAAACGAAGACTCCAACACGACCTGTCAAGGTACAATGTAGCCACTCCTTGACATAGTAAACACTTCGATTCACCCATTATCGAATCCAACATATCATCAGTCTATAACTTCCTTCTCCTGATACAATGATTTTAATTGCCGTGGGCTACCAGGATCCCACCACCAAGCAAACCCTAATCTAATTTACTATAATTGCCTTAATTACATTGGATGTATATACGCCTGGAAGGAAATTTGCCCATATTCTCTGGATTCAATATATGTCTAAGTAAAAGATACGAGACCTTCAATTATAAATACACATTATACCATGAGTTTCAAATGTCATTTTGCTACATACACATGAGTAAAGGTAAAGACCTATGACGTACGCTCTCGCGTTCGCTGCGTCCATGATAATAGCTGACTCCTGTTTGTATTATAATGGGCATATCAAATACAAACACTCCTCACCTGACCATACTCCTTTATATACTCTAAATTCAACCAGGATCAAAGGCATGGAAACACATGCACCTGAACTTTTTGAGTCCCCCCTAAAAGGCGCGATAAAATTGTCGTCTGCTACGAGGAGTGAACTGTTCGATCTTATATGGTGGTAATAATGTGGTTGTGTGGGCAAGGGGCCGCAGTGTTTTGTATATAGGTAATCGTCTATTAATTCTGCTCGGTTTTTAGGGGCATTCTTTCACACAACACCAACTGATTTGTTGAAGTGCATCGGAGAAAGCTAGAAAGAAAAGCATGTAAACCAAGAGACATTGAGTACTGTCTATTCACAAGTAACTTCATTGTGCAACTGGCAGAGAGAGCGCGAGGAAGAGAGGAGAAAAGAGGGAATACGTGAGGACATTTGAAAGATTTGAATGGACATTTTTCATTCTGGCTATTAAAACATTGTACAAAAGGAGAGGAGCTGAGCGTGAGTGAAAATATATTACACGGAATGCATTAGAAGAGCTGTTGAAATGACATTATGGGAAAAGAACTTAATGGGGAATTTACTGATTCGTATCATTATAGTTTTTTTTGCAAGGGTCTGTCTGTACTTAGCCCCTTCTGTGGGCCAAAGCTTTAACAATTATTTGACACCACTCCCCCTTAAAGGTTGGTAAATTACAGCCCCCCGACTACTCCAACACAATAGAGAGAATGATGAACCTCTTTAAGAGACCCACAGTTGATGTCGGCTCTCCGCCTACCTCTCCCTATTCTCCTCCACGGTGCAGATTGTCCTCCTGCTCGGCCTATTGTCTCCTTCTCATAAAGCCCTGTTCTACTACCAGTGCTGCCTCCAGCTGGTACGACAACGATTGTAACTACAACTCCCCCTACACCCCCTCCTCCTCCTCCTCCTCCTCCAGCACCTCCTCCTCTCCATTTGTCATGTTACATCATGAGGAGCTCATCAAGTGACGCCCTTGTGACACGTCAGCCGCAAAAAAGGCAACAATAAACGCCCGATAAAACCCAGACAATGGCACCCGTATCAACAGGACTACAATGCTTAGCCACTTGGGGTCGCTCCGCCGCCGCCGCTCGCGCCGGATCCCATTTAAGATCGATTTAGGCGGGCGCGGAACTACGCGCGAAGGAGAACGTCAACTGAGGCCCCACAGGCTGGCGCGGGGAGCAGCTCCCGCCCTTGAATGGTGTGAGCGCAACAATATTGTCTTTATCGCTCTTAAGGCTCAACAATGGGCAGATGACAACAAAGGGTTTATCATCTCCGAGCGGGTCCCGCCGCGCCTCATTTTACAGTGGAAACAGGAGGAGGAGGAGGGAGCTGGTTGGACTGGTGGAAGGCGGAGGGAGGAGGCTGGAGGAGGTAGTGGTAGTGGGAGATGAGGCAAGGCAACAGTGGAGGCAATGCTTTATTCGTGCTGGAGGGCTTTAAGAGATCCAGTCACAATGTGATGGAGCCTATTGTCAATCGCTGTGGTTACACAGTAGGAGCCTGGATAACCGAATCACAGACGAAACGTGTTAAACAAATCTGATGAAATGTATTCATTACAATAACGATAGAAGAAAAATAAATATTTTAACCCATAAAATAAATGAAATGCGGGAGCCTGAATAACAATTGGGATTTATTAGATATATTTGTAATACTGGTATAAAACGGGAAACAATTATTCAATGAATAAAACAAATGAAATAGTGACTATGACAGAGGTAAGTAAATAAACAAAGGTTATAGTTCTTTGCCTAAACCTCCAGATCCCATAAATTCCACATTTGTCAATTTTTTTGGATAGACATCTATGTGTAAGTATCGAATTCAGTAATCGACGAGCATCGCCTGACTTTCGCCCCCGTCAGAAGTTGCAAATCAATAATATTTTGAAATGTTTGGTAAACATTTGAAACAAATTTAAATGAATTT
The DNA here is from genome assembly GCA_942159475.1 of Sthenelais limicola. Classification (NCBI taxonomy): domain Eukaryota; kingdom Metazoa; phylum Annelida; class Polychaeta; order Phyllodocida; family Sigalionidae; genus Sthenelais; species Sthenelais limicola. The sequence continues at coordinate 27,806,011 of OW804101.1, forward strand.
CAGAATAATTTGCGTTAATAATTAACCAAACAGCACGTACAGGATGATGAGAATGATGCACACGATTACATTTGTGTTAATTAGAATATTATTTCAAAACACATCTTAATTATAAAAGAATATGGTAGCAAGTTGTTAAGAACTAAACCTTTGTAACTTTACTTTGGTCTTGTCTTATAACGTTCATTTCATCTCGATATGAGCTGTTATAGCAGTCCTGTTATCAGCCACGGAACCACTGTAAGCACGATTACAGTATTTACACTATTTCCCTGCATTTAGTTCTGAATTGATTACTTCGTATGTTGGATATAAAACATCTATTTTGAGAAGGCACGATATCGTATGCACTGGAATACCACTTTCTCAGAGCTGGTGCAACATAACAATACACTGTAGGTGCATGTGTTTGGAAACATGTATGGCCTTCTAGCCGGCCTTCAATCCATTCGTCAACAATGAACCCCCTCTTAAAAGGATCCAGCCGTGTAGCGGATTGTTCACTTGCACCTCGGTGGCATGGAATTAGTCTGTTGGGCTTCTATAAATGGAAATGGTATCCACAATAGAGTTAGCAGAGTCTATTGTCACTCTGTTAAAACTGGATGACACGGTGCGCAGGCCTGTGGAAATATGTGTGGAGAAATGTGGTAAAAGAAAATACTTTTTTTAGAATTTTGCATCGCCTTCATACAGCGATCATGTATCTTTCTGGTAATTATCGTTTTAGTGCACATGTAGTAATGAGTGAACCCTCCCTTTATAAAATGAGATTAAAGAAGTAAGAAGTATAAATATTAACCCAGTATAAAAACGTTGCCAACGTGTACACCTCGATTCCCACCCATTTATTAGGAGGTATATCTCAATACGGCTAAATATACATCTTACATGCATGTTTTATGATATTATCTGCTGTTTATTCACCGTCCCGTGTAATCTCGGACTTGAAGTGCGGTCCCAACATGCTAAATGAATAGTTTAAATATGGTGTTAGTTTATAATTGAGCCACACATTTAAGGTGAATAACTATTCTTAGCGAAACTCCATGCTCGTTTCATACTTAATCTTTAGATGTAAATACCGGTTGAAATGTGTAACTGTCAATCCTTTTTGAATTAGGGATTGTCAATTTGTTTCGCTCGTGTTGGACGTGGAATGGATGATAATCTACTCGCAGAAATTACTCCTTCGTGAATAAGGATAGGAACGGAGATATCACCAGAAAATTAACGTGGGACCATTATATGGGAACTCTTATGGGATAATTTGCTTTTCAATTATCTCATCAGCTACATTAATATGCACCTAGGGTGAGGGTGGATTTAACAACTGCTTTAAATCTGTTGTCAAATTATAAGGTCCAGTGCTTTTCATTATCCATAAAAGGATAAACATATCCACCACTAGTTACCGATGTAATTTGTAATTTACACTTGTAAATTTGGTGGAAACTTGTTCACTTTATACGCTACCTATATTGGAAGTTTCGGTACACAGGCTTAATATATCTCTTTCAAGGATCCACTGAGTATTGTCCTACATTGTCTGAAGTTCGACAATGCCTAACCTCTATACCTGTCAGCCTTACAAAAACCCTTCAATAGATATTCGCCAGGCAAACCATTATGTCCTCCGAAATCCCACCTCTGTTTATAAAAGAAATGAATATCTTTTGTTATACGAAATTGATTTTTATGCACACATGCATTTTTCGGAGTGGATGGTTCGTGGGAACGTATATGTACTGTGCCTCACCTCTGATTATCCTTACGCTTTAGGATCTTTTATCTCGACGAGTGTATGATCTATATTAGTAGCTATTGTAGTTCATGGAGGACCACCATTGGAAGCATAATATGCAACTGTAACCCCCTGTCTATGGTACAAGTCTCGACTATTGTTATTCCCACATACCCATTGTTATAGCATTCGATGTACTAGTTCGTATTTCGGGCTGGAGCCAGAAAAAATGCACCGAAATAAGTTGGCGGTCTGCATACTCCAAGTTCCCCTTGTTAAAAACCACAGTTCTAATCCATGCCATTAATACCCTGTATAAATAGGTATAGAAATAACTAAGATGAGAAATTATTGCGCTCACGCCCGTGTTATTGTTCTATTGATAAATAACACTAATGCATTGTGGTTTGCGGAACCTTTGGCCCCCGTCCCAAGGGCTGGGTACAGAACTATTCTTATTACACATATATCACACCTGCTTTAATAGTAAGGAATATAAACCAGTGCTCACTGGCCAAAGAGTGAGCCAATACTTATTGTATCATACGGCCAATCCTATTACAGCCTTTGACTTCGAGTCAGTCCCAAATCTCCCTATTAATACCGTTCTTATACTAATCCCATCAAGGTTGGTTCCCTCCTGGGGATGGAAGGAAAACAATAGAAAACAATAGGGACACATGACCTGAAAAAGAACTAAGCACCAGCTTCAATATTCTCATCGATCAATACACCACTACGGTACATATGAATAATACGTTTAATCCCTCTTTTAATAGCAACACTTGATTAATCCCCATGGATGGGAGGATGATCAGTAATATAAAGTATAAATCACGCCGAGGGGCTGAATGAATGATAACCACACATACAAGTCACTGATCATTGAAGATTCATGGACGATTCTTATGTAATGTTGGGAGCTTTTATTCTACACCCTCTACATTGATCCAATATGGAAGTAGATATTGCGTATAATCTGGGTATACATACATCCAGTTGACAACTTGTGATATATGTGTTCTTTAACTAGACCATGGATTTGTAAGGACTATTAAGATGTTTTTGCTATGTTTCACAGATCTTATCAGCATAGACAAATTGCACTAATTGTCTAATATTTTTTACTCTCTTGACAACTAGAAATGAGTTCAAATAGGTTCGATTGTCAACATAATTCAAGGCGTTTATGATGAGAGATAAAGTTCTCCTTTTAATTGGGAGAAGAATTTATGCGTCTTTTTCCATGTACGCTAAACTTTGACTAGCACACCACGACAAGACTAAAAAGTGGTAAAGTAATTGTTCAAATTCAGATATCAAATATCTCTGGAAAACCTTCCAATTAATAATATCTGCCTGGCTGTCCACGCGACAAAAACAATGAAAGATATATTGTAGACTGGTAGATATTGTTTCAGTAGTCTGACTCTGAGTAACATTCCATTATTCTCTTGAACAAAGTGGGATCTTACGATTAAGGAAAGCTACAAGGAAGGCTAATGGTAGATATGTAGTACGTAATATATAGGGACTTACCCCTGGGTGTTAATGGTAGTTCCAATCAAGAAGAAGATAAGAGAGACAAGGCAAGAGGTCATCAGATGAAGCAGTATAGATCCAGAATGACCGGTCCGTTACAATGCGTAGGATCCAAGTAAGTAACCCCTTTGATCTAGGTGGTGGACAGGATCCAACAGGTCTGTTGTCTTCTCACTTCTAAGCCTCAACCTAAAAAAAGGGAAGTAAACAGTTGACCTATGGCCCAATGGACAGAGTATGTAACCCCACTAAGGCCTGGGGCTGAGTCCACACTTGTAGTGCCTACCCACACACAACGTCTTGGCCCCCCTATTATCGCTCTTACAATGTGGCTCGACCGCTACAATGCTTGATCAACAGGAGAGGACAATGCTTAGCGCTACAAATCACACAATGACCCGCACACAATGGTCCCAACCTTAAGCCTCTGTCCAAATCCAACCTGATTGCTTCAGCCAAACATTGCTCACATAATGCCCGCACTGGTGAGGCCGGTATAAAGTCACAAAATACAGCCTTATGATGATCAACCGACTTCCCAGCATGAATAAATGTCAGGCATTACTCGGACTTGGAACAAAAATGTATATTACTATTTCCATTGACATACGCTTAGGCTGGAATAAGGCATCTGCTTCAACACAGATCTTTTCATTTGATGTCAATTTAAACAATAATCTCTCAAGAGCTAGGAAAGACTTTAAAATTTTAATCCTTTATCATATAATGTTATATCATTTTTGTGTGTTGAACGAGAACCCCAGCAAATATTTGGTGGCTTGTTCATAATCCGTTGGTAAGACATGGGTAGAATTGAAATAATTAGTTTGAAAATGATAGTTGCAATATTACTTGCTGGTTCCTGTCTTTCGGAACGTGATATTCGAAATAAAATGAATAGTGGAAGAGCTGGACTGACACAGGAACCACAATAAGCCAAGTATACTTTAAATTCAAACTTTAATTTCAACTCTATACTCATGTTAGATACAATACGTTCGAATTCAGAAGTGCACTCTTATGGGTCCATTCAGGCAAACGTGTATGAATAGAAACAATGCATTGTTACACTTTTTGATACGGAGAGCCTGACTATTTCCCATGTGTGCTCAGGAGAATACACTTTTCACATACTGGTAGTCGCTTGGAACAATGACCAAGCTATACTATTGTTTGAATATGTTTATGTTAACACTAAACCCATATATTCATTCCTATCTGCATGGATATTTGCTATTTCCTCTGCACAGATGTTACAGAGGCACTTCGATAGAAAGGAAACAAAAACATATTCCTGATCAAGATAGCAAAATATCATTGTTAGCAAAAAGTAACATGATAATCTATAAAAAGGAATTCATGCTGACGGTCTTGCTACAATCGAATGTGACTCTTGAAACTGCAATCCCTATCTGGGGAAACTAGTCAACAAGTACGCGGCGGAGAAAAAGAAACTGTCGCGGAAACTCGCGATATCACACGATAACTCCTGAAATATAACAAAACAGGGCATTGCACTTTTTGAATCAGAGCGCGATCTAATTATCTAAAACCTTATTCCTTAATAATTTTATTTAAATCTATGCCAGTCCCACATCTTTTCATGATCAAGTTTATTTAATCATCTACACGGAGTGAAATTTGTTTGACAACCCACTCATATGGACTTTGCTTGAACAGTCTAAACAGGAGGTGCACGTACGTGTGAATTAATACTTTCTGACAGCTTAAGTTCGTATACATGTTGCTACCAAGTTTTTATATGCGGAAATAAATGACCGAAACAAAACTTCATCGAAATATTAGTTTCTATTTTTCTTATTTCAAATACATCTATAATGTGCTGCATTCCAATGCGATAGTGCATATTGAGATATCACATTACAGAATGACACAAGAGAATATTGATGGCCTAGCCAATGTCGGGCTGCTTTCCGCAAAGTCTACCTCTCTAACGCTCTACAGAAATCATGTTGACCGGGGTCAATGTCAAAATTAAGATCAGCCTCATCATAATTGATGATAATGAACAGCATTAAATTTTAAGGCTCTCCGACTTCATAGTCACTTGATGAATGTTGATTTCCTAGAGTAATGGGATAATACTCCATGTTGTCCCACTCCCTTACATGCTCTCTCCCTCCATTATAGTTTAATTAAGGCTATCACAAAGACTAGGTAGGCGATACCATTAGTTCTGCCGGCCAGAACCCTCTTTTCTCGCTTTTATCAAGCTTCGGCGACAAGGGAACAAAACCACTTAATCCAAGAACATAATTTTCACACTTTCCCACCCATATAAATTGCCTGATTCGAGCGAAAGCACACAGATCATATAACACCAACGTATATGGCTGAAATGTATAGGCACTTGTTTAAAGTTTATACTCACTTGAACCAATGTTTGGATCAGTGAATAAATCAAATTAAAATAAATTAAATATCCAATGGCACTTCCATTATAAGTGGTTTTATTTCTTTGGTGAATTCGCGAGGAGTGAGGTAGAAACAGAGGAATTACATTCTATTAATTAACTCGTTCTGGTTTAAGGATATGCAAGCCATTCTGGAGTTCGATACTCAAGTAGCGCAGAGTATTTAGATCCGAGCAATAACGGAGACAGTGAACAGACCAAAGGATTGACATCTTTTGTTAACGTAATGTAAATCTGCAACTTGACACAAATTGATTAATTCCCCGGCTGTGGGCATAAGCTGGGTGGAGAGGAGCTTTGTAACTGCAACAATAGGGTCAGATCAATAAATACCCGCAGATTGACTGTAACAATACCCAGAATTTATCAAGCTCATTCACAGAGGGATAATATTATACCCACAGATTATTAATACACACTATTTTATGTACGTGAGCTATCACCTCCACTGCAAAGCGTTGCTCCCAGATCGTAACTATTTCAATAAGTTTTTGTATATTAAAATTGCCAACAAACACGACCCATTTTTTCAGTGAAAAATATCAATAATAAATTGGCACTATAGCTTATGCGAAGCAAATAAATTGGTATTTTTTTCTACCGCTTATAAAACCAATCTGTACAGATTGTGAACTAGTTTGCAAACAATACATGCCATGAACTGGGAGGTGTTGAATTTGCAACTACATAAATCTATTCTTTATAACAAGGTTTCATGAAGTTATTAACTGCAGATCTATATGATTAAAAAGGAAAATTAGTAACTCGTCGAGTCATTTTTGAGAAAAGAACTATTTACTTGTACTAGAGTGTCATGTTGCAACCGCCTTCATTCATGAGAACTCTTGAGGATTAAGAAGAGTAGAGTAGAGCGGTATGCATAGCCTCCGATGCGTACAACTCAATGGAATACAATCAAATATAAGTGTGTTTATGAGGAAGGGAATCGTATGGAAAATCCTGAGAGTTTTGCCGAAATACAATGCTCCCCTATCATGAGACCCGCCGTTACAATAACAAATAATGCTATAAATTCCTGTATGCATAGAATGCATAGTATTATGTATAGACTATTTTTAATTCCACGCAGTGAGTCACCCACCTCTCCTCTTCCAACATTTGTATCAGTATATGTGTATGTTGTAGATGGTGACGATGATGGGAGAAGATGATCAGGCCTTCTATATTCTATATAATATAGCTGGATATGTATCAGGCTGGATGAAGGTGTGAAAATTGAGCTGATCCTTGTCTTCTGTATGCTTATAGTCCCTCTGATCGCTTACACACTAGTAATACATATTACCATTAATCACAGGCCGAGTCTCACCATATGGTCTGAGACAATCGCTCATTACCAATAGGCTGCGCTAACAGCCTGGTGTTATATAACCAACCCTAGAAGCAAAGCCAGAGCTCCGACCCCTCGCCCCTATTGTGTTGACCAATGTCTATGGGCATATTTATCCTAGTTCATACTACAATTGGATGGCATATAGGCATAGTCCCGGTCATAATTGTTATACAAATTCCTCGGAGACGGTCGATGGGCCCTATCCAACAAACAAGGAAATATTCGAGGCCAATAATCTATCTCTGGTATCAAAGGCCTGTCGTTGAAACACAGGAACACAAATCAGTGAATTATCGATGTGATTCATACGACTCATTGTTATTAAAGCAACATAACATTAATTCCCTGAAGCATGCTAAAACTGGCTTAGTTTTCATATCAGAATATAAACTTATATATAATATTACTTGCAAAAATTAAATAACAACGTTTGAGGATGTGATTGTTTGATACGAACTGGGTGGTATTTTGGGAGGGTGGTGGCGGTCAATGTTTACACCTGGGAAAGGTCAGTGGACTCGTGGTCTAGCATCTCAGGATTTATCGCTTATGTAGCTTGTCTGGCGGTTGTATGACCACTAGATTGTAGCTAAGCACTGGCTACGGACCACTCACCTGTCCAGTTGAGTGTCCACATGGGCATAGAAATCAGGATTTAGCACACACACATGTATCCTAAATTCAGTGTATAATGTTGTACACATCGAATTAAATGTTAATCTCATTTCAAATAAATTTATTTGTATTTGTATTTCGTTTTTTCATTTAAATTTTCTTTTTTTCAGTTTAAGATCAAAATGAGTAAGGAGTGTAATTATTACTGTGACAATCTGTAAATAATCTATAGAGACGCCCTTTAAAATTGCAACTAAGCTTGATACAATCCAATTACCTAGCAGTTAATAGGTTGATTAATGGTTACATATCTTGGACTGGCTCAAACCTCCTATATCATAACCTTTATAGATTATTTTTGCATCAACATATTTAAGGATACATTGGTTTCAAAGTTTAAAAAGTGCCCTCCAGAAAAAAAGTGAGATTATTTATTTGAACAAGTATAATACACGTTTAATTCGCTGGCAAGGCGTCAAAGTCTTTGTTTAATCACTTTGATATTCCTATGAGACATAACTTAAACACTATTGTTAAAGGAATTCCTATGTAATTGTGCCCCTCCCTAATTGTTTTAAGTACCTAAATAACACATGGGTAAGACATTCTTCTGAATTAGGTCCTAATAATTGAGTAAGGCTAATAATATTGTGTATGCGATTACAGGTTTGTTGTATAGAAATTATTGTGTTGTTCTTAATTTTAAAATGGTTTCCTGCATACCGATATCCCATGCATGGTTGGATAAGCCTTGTGCGTTATGTATTACGCGATACATTTTAATTCTTAATAGCCCTTAGATTATAAATATATTGGGATATAATAAAGTGTGCATATATATATCAGATAAAAGAAATAATATAATTCTATTTTCAAGAGGTATTTTTCAATGCATATTCAATAAGGGATTTTCCTAAATGAAAGCGGAGCCAATGATGAATCGCCTTCAAATATGCAACACTTGTAACAAATATATGAATTTAATTAACTTTCACCGACCGTGCTGACAGTTACAAATAGCGTCTGAGGAAAAATCATCCCACGTGGAGAAAATAAATCGTAATGCACACAAGACCAAGATGACAATCATTGTGGAACAAATATGGAGTGATTATTCATATCTGGTCTATCCCAGAGCCATCATGTTAAATGTATGAACACAAAAGCCCCCAGAGTTTTGTCGCCAGATATACACGTAGACGTGGTGCTGAACAAAGACAGAGGATGTATGCGCTAGAAAAAAAGCTGTTGGAATAAATCAGCAAATTATTAGCAAGGGAAACATCTGACAAGGTGTGGTAGGTTTCTTGTGATGGACACCATGAGATTTTCCACCCTCGGGTGGCATGTCTTTGTCGTAGTTATGTTGATTGATTCAATCACCAAGCACAATGATGTAGGTTGTGTTTTTACATAATGAAAAGAACCAGGAGAAATTTAAAAAAGAGGTATATTTGCCCAAAGATCTGAAGCATCCCCCAAAGAATCCTGTAAATTTGTGCGATGGTTTCCCCTGTGGTATAGTGACTTTTATGCCGACACTCGTCTGCAATATACGACAAGTTATAATACATATTCCATGATATAAATGTGCACCCCCCCCCCCCCCACACACACACACCACCACCACCGCCTGCCTTCAGTCTTTCCGACACACTCAGAAGACTAATGTGTTGATGTATATGTACATATAAGATTAAGGTTGGAGAAATGAATGAAAGAATCTGGTTGTAATTAGCCTATATCATTAGATGCTTTATCAGCAACCATGTCTGTGTGCGAGAAAGAATAATTCCCACAAAGAAAGCGGGCCTTCTCTTCTCAAGTTTCTCCTTTCTTTTGAAGTATGGACTGCCAATAAAAATAATTCACCCGTCCAATGTGTACATACAGTTTATTAATCACTCTGCCTCCGCAGATGTTCACTTGGGATACAAATATCAATTATATTCTAGCGATTTTCTACCACTCCAGTACGCACCTTTGGCTCTCAGATCCAATCTTCCCCACCCATGCATTAAGCTGGTGATTACCCCTCGAGGCAATGCGCGAGGTCTAGAGGAGCCTAAACCCACCATTTGCCGGTCTTCTCAATGTAAACTTGTCAGTAGCACATAGTTTGCTGGTCCAACTTCTCATATCTTATGGAAATTTATTATCATAAATAAGATTTTTCAAAGGAAGACCCAACAAAAAGGGTAATTAATGGGTGGATTGGCGCAACGCCAGGGCACGCAGAACGTTGGGCTGCTGTGCGCATGGGCATTCTATTACCAGAAGTTGCCGTGTGTCAATCCTTCTCTCTACATGTTTGAGACCAGAGGGAAAATACCTCCACCTCTACTTAATACAGAACTTGGCCTTATATAAGGTAGTTGACCACCTGAACAAAGGACTGTCCCCTGCAATTTACCCCAGTGAATCCCATTCTGAATCTCGTATTTATATAAGCACAATAGTAAGAATTGTTTGACTAACCGATGGAAAACGTTTTTTTTAAAATTCATTTAAAAATAATAAGAATCCAACATGATCAAATAACTAGGAAAGGAAGAAAATTCCTTTTTACTAAATTATATAAAACAAGAATGACAGAGCTGGTCGACGTTTTGATGTTAGTTTCAGGGAAGGACATAAGCCAACTAGGATAAACATGTAAGAAGGGGAAGACCAAACTTCCTATTAAACATCCGTTGCATACGACATACACATTTAGTAATGGGGAGTGGTATCTAATCAGACTTATGAAGCATTTTTATACCAAGGAAGAAGTATTTAACGTGAAATAGGTTTCATTTTAAGCTATATATAATGAATGCTTGTACTTAATGCTCCTTACTTATGAGCACGCACGGCCTCATTCTGCTGACCCAAGGATGATCTAAACTGATTAGTTCTGGTTTTGCTTCCTTTTGTCTGCATTTAACACTTGGTTAGGCTGCCATGGTAATAGGACAGTTAGAACTGGTGGATCAGGCGTGGACATTAGCCCTCTCAATGGCACATTACCCTTCACTATCTGGTCGACATCAAGATGCTTTAGATCCCAGTTAGATGTCACTGTAGCATGATCAAGTTATGAATAAGACTATTCTTTGTGGTGAGTTTCAACCATGGGGATGGTATGTGGGAGCTGGTCGAATGAAAGACAAGACACACAAAGCATGATGTCGCAAGGAGAAGACATGGTAAAAAAACACCTAAATAGGAGGAACGACTCGGCCATAGCAAGAGCACAGTAAAATGACACTGCATTATATTTGCGATGGTTAAACACATATTTTAAAAGATATTTCAGGATAAAATAACTGCTTGATTTTTAAAAACATCAATCACATTTTCCGTATCTCTTAGTAGAATGTCTTTTAGTCTCTTTATGTCTCTTAGTAGAATGTTTTTTTACTTGTAATACAAAGAAAATTATCAAGTCTGATATATTACATTCGGAAATCGGACTGTGCGATTTGGTATTCAAATCCATACAGACATATTCTTTTCTTTATCTTATTATTGCCTACGTACTTCTGTCTACGTGTATAGACACATGGTCTCTAATAATTGTAATATTTATTACTATATCGCTTGAGAAAAGAGATAAGAAACAATTAAATGCTCTCTCTCGCACTCCACAAAAAAAGGTTGCCATTATTCGCAGGCTGTCAAGCATTCTCTACAGAAGGGATGTAGTATTGTGCAACTTGCATAAACTTCCAATAACTCAGGGAATGTTTTGAAGATGCATATAGCTTCCATGATTCTAACAATTATCCTCGTCTCCTCATTGAAAACAATTATGCAAATGCAGTATTATAGTCCCTGACCCTTTCCCACATGAATAACCTTGACGCTACAAAACATCTCCCCTCTTTAACGTCGCCATTGGTATATCTAATGGATTTTTTAAATGTATCCTCTTGCCCCGGGTCCTGTCACAATACACCTTCAACGCGAACAGAGATTTGATGAAAAGGCACACTCAAACTCTAGACAAGGACGGTCGTAATGAACGATTCCCTTGCATATTCGAGAGAGAGAAAGGTTCGGGTCGATTGTAGGGGGATATGCCATTTATTCCCTATTCTAGCCAGCGGCTGTGTCTTTCCATTACAAAGCGTACTGGTGTGTGTAGGTTTACTACTGGTGTTTTGATCCCCGAATGTGGTCAGACAACCAAAAGGAAGAGATGAATGTCACATGCGCACGTTGCATTAACCAATGCCCACTTTTCAACACCTTCCAACGCCACAGGTACTTCCCTTTCTTCTTTTTGTGTACATAGGCGGAATTTCTTTTACTGTTCCATAGCCGAAAGAAAGTGGCCTCTGCCTTGAATGAAACAATCGATGAGAAGAATAGATTGTATCATGTTGTCCAAGATCTGAAATATTTATATATTCTACAGAATCTTTTGATTCTCCAGCACAAAACTGCAGCACAAAACATCGGTTTTTCAACACTTTAGTTGCAATTCCAAAAGAAAATTCAGGGTAAAAAATAATTCATTGAGCAAAATGTAGTTACATCCATCGCATCATCCAAAATAATTTTCCAACATTTTTCATCCCTTTCTTGTGTGAAAAATACAGTCAAATTAATACATGTACTCAGATTATCGTCAATTATTAACATGACAACAAGGAACAACGTGTGCATATAAATAAGATGCGACTAGACTTGCGTCCTAATTACTGAATGCAATTAGGGATCTTGATGAATAAATCCATTTTCATGGTCCGTGACCACAGCCAATTAACCAATTGTTCTATATATGCTGCAGACAAAAACGCTCACCGACACCTATATACACTTTCTGGGATATTTCACAAATACTATTAATCGTACGGATGTTCAACCGGTACAATATTATGAAGTCGTTCTTATTCAATAATTTAATGTCAAAAGGCGAAGTAAATAAACAAATCCAATCATTCTCAGCAATTAAATGTACATAAAACGAAAAATAGATCTTCTTCGGAATGATTGACTATTCTAAAAATGCACGAGAGACCATTAAATTATGTAAATATCAAAGCGTTTTCTGTTTTCAAATTCGTCATTGTTTATAGCTGCCCGGGGCTCTTAAAACCGCGAGATCCAGTGTTATATGTCAGACTGGGGAGGAGAATGCGTTAGTTAGAGTAGGGGGCTACTATACCACTGCTTCAGGCACAAGTTCCTCAATCTGAGAAGCTAGTTAGCCTTGGGGGCCCTGAGAGACTGGGCCTGGCACAAAGGTGGGGAAACAAAAGCACCAGTTGACCAGCAACATGAATCACATGAGGGAGCATGCATGTTTAATTAATCCAATCAGGCCGGAGTCACCTTGTCCGGCCGGCCAGGTCGCCGTTGGTAACCGTCGCTAGCGTTGCCATGGCTCCCGGGACGCCTATCTAACACCGGGCGATAATGAAGAGGGATTATTGCCACTGATTAAGCGGAAAACAATATCACACCGCCTGCCTCATTGTTTCCGGTCACATGGCATACCAAGAGGTCAAGTGAATTATTGATATCATTTACCTCGTCGGGGAATGGTTGCGCTGCCGTAGGGGCGAATAGAAGGAAGGGTTGGGACTAGTGAACCACTGTGGTGGGCCATGGCGATTCATGACGCCACGTCGCCCATTGTCATCAACCCCACACGCGCGAGTCGCTAAATCTGTCCACAGAGACCACTGCCAGTCAACCATATTGATGCGGGAAAATGGCATTAAGGTCTCACGGCGCTCTATCTTTGACCCTGAAAGCTTTTCTTCTCCACGCCCGTCGGTGTGAGGGCAGGAGAAATCCCTATATGGGAACCAGGAGAGACAAGCGTGTCTGCGGGCCCTTTATTTGTCAATTTGACTCATTATGTCGCCCGCTGACCGATGAAAACTAACAATTTTTCTTCCAATTGACATTCATGCTAGAGCAGGGACCTGTATGCGCCCAGGCAATTTGCACTTCCCTCCAGAGAACGCGCGCGCGCGTTGAGGTCGTCGCTCTCAGTCGTATACTACACACTTCCGTTTCCCCTCTGGTGAGATAGTAGCTGTCACTGCCGCTAGGGCGGTGACAACATTCAGGCTGTTGACCCAGGCGCACCTACAAATGGATTAGCCTGAGGAGCAGCAGCCGTACAAATGGGGAAACAATAAGCTGTGGCCATGACCACACGACCCTTCTACGCGCTGTCTGCTGAGTGAGAAAGGAAGAGATGCCTTTTCCGTATCAGGGAACTGGATGGATAAGAGGGTTCAGTTGGGAGGAGGTTGCAAGAGGGTGCTGAGAACGGGCCACAGGCGGAGAGCCGCTGGACTTAGGGGACCATTTAGCCGAGACAGGACTCTGACAGATAACGATAAAACAATGAGTCTGCGAAATAATGGATTAGTGGCATTTAAGCCGGCCACGTCTGCCCAACGGCCACCCGGATTTACTGCCTGACAACTAGAACCATTCCTGTCACTTCCTTTTAAACCTTGGTCACCGATAAACGCCGCAGCCGTCAGCGCCATCTTTCGCAGGTCAGCGAAGGTCACATGACCAGTCCCCCACCCCCCTTTCGCTTCAGCCATCGCGTTAGCTTGGAGCCAAGAGGCATAACGCGCGGGCCTCAGAACAATTCATTTTCAAACCGTCTCCCATATAAAATGCATCTTAGCATTTAATGCTGCCACTGCTTGTGGAAAAGGGCTTCCAAGAAAAGCAGCGACGAGCAGAATTAAGGGAGGAGGTAGACGGAAGAGGAGGTCCTCGGGCGACTATTGACTTGTTTTCACCTCGCATTACACGTAAATACATAAAACAATGCGATAGGCACCAGAGTTTGACAGGCAAAACCGAGAGTCGGCCAAATGGTCTGTTGCCCCTTAAACACCAATGGAACACCTTCCGGCGTCTCTTTCTGTAAAGGATGACAACCAAGGAAAAGACCCGAATCAAAGTCAAATCATTTATTCCTTGCCCTCTGGTTAGCCATATCTCATCATGCTCAGTATCGTTCTTCAGATAGCTGTGGTTACTCAACAAACACAAGTGAAGCATTGGACTGATGTAGGTCTAGAACAGGAACTGTTGAGTTCATGTTGTACATATATACAGGGTGGATTAGAGGGTACAATGTATGTACATATAATCTACAATGTGCCATTCATGTAAATATGTATGTATGAATGTATGTATGTATACATATGTGTAAATATAATCTTTTTTAATCATTTTTATTCAGGTTAACGAGCAGTTACATCGGTGTAAGATAGTTATGAGTTAAATCATGGCTCCCCAATTCCCCTAAGGTGGTATATAGATAGAACCTAATGAGAATGTGGTACAAGGGACACTATTGCACTGTTCGAGATGTTTGTTTTTTCGTGGCCAACGAGCCGATAGGCGGATGGGTTACGAAAAAAACAACCATCGAGGACAGTGTAATAGTGTCCGTGTACCACATTCAAATTTAGGTTCTATATTTACTCCCACGTTGCTATGCTTACTTTATATGGCTATGTTTACTGGGGACAGGAAGTCATACCACACGCGTTTAACTGGTGCAAATTACCACACTACTCCCGTCCATACAAATAGCATGTGGTATACATCAACTTGGAGTAAACCACTGGGCCCTGAGCCGGAGAGAAAAAAAGAAACTAGGATTTCTATGTTATACATTATACAATTCAATTCAATTTTTAATATGTATGTAGATGCTATATATATAGTAATTCTGTATTTGCTAAATATGATTAGAACACTTTTGCAACGATCTTAAAGTATTAAAACAATCAATTGCTGAGTAATTGTTTCATCAGATGCTTAGGCCAAAAAAAAAAATAGGTGTGTTTCCGATTTATCTGGCTGAAAACTAGGTTGGGGGGGATGGTAACTTTTTTTTTTTTGTTATTTTTTTTTGTTTGGAAACCTCCTCCCAGGAACTGAAAAAAATGTCTTTTTCATAACAATAGTTGTTTTGAACATGGGAAATGTGCCTTTTGACAGTTCCAGGTTAGGAAAACCCGTTTTCCTGCTTTTATAAGCTTTTTTTGTCAAAAAATCAAAAAAAAGTAAGGTATGATGGGAAAAAAATCAGGTATGGTAAAAAAAATTTTAGGTAGGGTAAGGTTTTTCTAGGTAGGGGGGGTAAATCGGAAACACACCTATTTTTTTTTTTGGCCTTATGTTTTAAAATATGCTATAGGAATACTGAGAGAATGTACCTATGTCAATACTATTAAACCCGAAGATACAAGGCAAAATAATACGCCTAACTATATACTCCTTTGAAACAATAACGAACTAACTGTTTGTATGAAAATGTACTTTACATCATCTTTGTCGCATTTTCCTCTCATCTCATTAATCCTTTCAACCCAACCCTCTAGATTAGAATTGATACCGGAAGGAGGAAGGCCGGAGTTTCTCCCCCCTCCGCTGTTAAGGCATATTGTCAAGTAGCTTCCCCTGGTTAATAAAACTTGTTTAAGATAGGCAACGCCTAAGACCCATCCATGACGGACAGAGCGCATTTTGTAATGTATTAGATATCATATTGGCCGAAATAATAATTTAAAAAAAAGTTGCGTTGTGAAGGATCATCGGAAGTTCATTAAAAACTTTGCATCATATAAATGAGAGTCTCTGTTAACACAGACGATCTTGGGACTATTAATTTAAGATTCCTCCCATTTAAGTGACATGGAGAAGACATGATGGAGGTTTCTCCTTTCTCTGAGTTGCTGTATTCTGTAAGGATTGCAACTTTTAAAGTAAAAGCTGAGGCGTGGTGTTTAGTTACAATCCAAGTATATATGATATATATTACTAGTATATATGTAAAACACGTGTTTTATATTGTGGAAGCTTTCATAGATTGGGTGTACGTTATAAAGTTATGAGTGAGACCAACTTGTAAAGCAGCAATTACTTCAATTTTTGGGGAATATATATAGCTCTACTTCCATTTAAACCTATTTTCATTAGGAATGAGGGGTTGGAGTTTGGGAAATTACAAGTGCTTAGATTTACTTTAAATCATCATATCCATATATACCATTGCCTTCTGTTGGTGCCCTGATCGACAAAAGCTAGTACATAACCAGAGAATCGGAGAGATCATAAATAATACTCGATACAAAATCAATACCATCTCCCTTCACCAAAAGCAATTCCAGGTCCATAGTCGCCATTCAGATCTTAGGATGTGAAACGTGCACATTTGAGTGTGATTGGGTTTTGATGGCTACCCTTTGATCACCGGGTCATTTGACCTTGAAGGGCTGGAACCATTGGAAGGTTAACTGGATCTCGTGCCTCAGACGTCTCCCCCTCGTGGTCAACGGCATCATCAGATCCCTTTGTTGTTGGCAGGGATCGCTGTTGTTCGTCAGGTTTAATCAATTGTCATCCCGACTACTCTCGTATCACAAACACAATCCTAGACATGGTTTCAATTCATTATCCTTTAGGCATCCTTCACTTGAATGAGACTATGAGGAATAATTGGACGGCGAGGTTAGAATCCTTGATCCTACCTTCGCTGCCTATGTACCATGGCGCAAAATAGAACCCTGTGCATGCGCTGGCCATTGATTAAAACAAAAGGCAAAGCCTTTCGACAAGAGAGAAGCAAATAAATAGGTGGAT
Source organism: Sthenelais limicola (assembly GCA_942159475.1). Classification (NCBI taxonomy): domain Eukaryota; kingdom Metazoa; phylum Annelida; class Polychaeta; order Phyllodocida; family Sigalionidae; genus Sthenelais; species Sthenelais limicola. Next base: position 27,823,325 of record OW804101.1, read on the forward strand.
CTGTCCTTAGTAAGACGGGCTTTGATTGGGTCTTTGTGCTCAGGTGAGCAGGACATCAGATTTGGCAGTCAACAGACGACACTTTTACCTTGGATACTGAAGGTCACGGACAATGGGCGGGAAAGTATGGCTGACAGATAGTGACCACAGGTGCGTCTCATCACTATCCGCTCAATATGTTTTGTTCTGGACTCGCACAGGCATAAGGTCCCATCGGTTAATGATTGTCCAAGGTCGATCGGTGGTCGATGCTAGCAGAGGCTATAGGGGAGGGCACCCTTCGCCCCAAGAAAAAAAATCTATATTGTTATCCTCGGTGCATACATCTCTTAAATTAGCATTCTGATCATCCAATCAAAGTCTGAAGCCACCAATTCATGTATTCCGCTTATAAACTATAATAATATTATATATTCTAATTTAGATTTATGATAAATATATTAGTCGGATAAACAACAGCTTTTGACAAATTATGCCATTTCAATGTTTCTTAGTCAATAAAAAGCCAATGGTAAATTTTCTCAAAGATAAGTTCACTGAAATATTAACATCAGCTGAACATTCAGTATAAAAACAGGCCATAAAAGCTTTAGTGTGCACTTTCAAGTAGACACAACATCGCGCGTTGATAGCCTTCTTCTCAAAGGGTTAGAAAAAAGGAGAAATAAGTGGTAATGTTATTCTATTCGGGATGCCCCATTATGGTGGATAGAATCCACATTTATTGTCCTCTGAACATCCCGAGCCCTGCCTTTTCTTCTCCTTTTCATTTTCAAGTCAGTACAGAAGAAAAGCCTAAGCGCAATACTTTCTGCATTATTGCTGTGGGCAGAAAGCCGCTCCATGGTCCACTGTGTGCATTTCTTTTGATCCCCCAGCTCTCCGCCATAGTAACATGTGATTTATAGTAATGGGATGTCTGGATCTGTGAGGGATCCATGAAGCAAGACCTTTCCCTCTTACCCCAGAGGCCCTGAACATTCAGCAATCAATCACGAGAATGGTGATGACAATATCATGGCTGGGGCCCATTATGTCAAGACACTGGCCTACCGGGGCAGCCCCCAAATACTCTATGGCTTCTTCAAGGCTTTGTCTGTTCGCACTGGCCAGGTGTACGAGCGTTGGGGAGCGAGCAAGTGAAAATAAGCCAGAGAGAGTGAGAAGCCAAGAGGAGAGGGAAAGGACAGAGATACTGAAAAAGTGAGAGAGAGAGAGAGATAGAAGAAGAGTGGAGAGGATTAGGAGAGGAGAGGGAAAAGGAAGGGATGGGATGGGGAAAGGAGCTGAATATTGAGAGAGTGGTAGCGAGTGAGAGAGAGAGAAAGTCACCGAAGAGGTCTTAAAAGACATTAGAGTGAATACAATTTTTCCTTTATCCCAGCCCCAGGGTATTGATTGGCTATTCTCATTGGGTCTATGGATCTGTCACAATGCCGACTACATTGCCTATGGCGCAGACATTTGTCTTTTTCGGTCCGACTGCTTTTGTGATCCATGCATTAAACATTGTCGTCTGCCTTTTCCCGCCCAAAATTAAAAAAACAACGTGAACGCTTCAATTTTTGCTTGCATTCGGTGAAATCCGACACAGCTTTTTCCAGGGGATAGTTCTAGTGCTCAAGTACTTTCACCCCCTCTTGAATATTTTATTGGACAACTAAAAGGCTTTAGGGAAAGTTTGACTGATGATAATACGCATCGGGGATGCCCGTTTGTTTTCCAACTCTTCTTGACTACTTAACCTTAGATGACAAATCACTGGGACGCTTGATTCTCGATGAGAATTCAAACAGTTCTCACAATGCAGGTAGATACATCACCCGGACGCCATTGCTTTGCAATGACAATAGTATTGTAGCCATGCTATTAACAGATTTCTATTTAAAATTTCTTTTTCTCTGCTTCTTTTGTGCACCGAACGTGTAAATCTTCAATGCATCGTGTACGCATTCAAACAAATGTCACTTGTAACGTCTGCTGAGGATCGCCGGTGAAAAAGCAAACAAAAGCAGGAAAATGTATCATTCAGAGGTTTTGTCATGGATCCCTTCAACCTCGAGTTGCTAATCATTCCGCTCTGAATTGTGCGAACCTGAGAGGGCATTTAACACTTGGCAAAACACGCATTATACTCAGCGCATTCCTCGTAAAATATGACCATATCGAGATGCATGCCATAACAAGGTGTAAATAAGAGAATGGGAGAGGTATTCCTGACCCTAATAGCCCATGGCAATATGACCTTTGGGGTAGGTTGGGGGTTTAACCCTTATCAACCCCAAGGAGAGTGTGAAAGGAGAGATTCGTGTTGTAAGGGTTATACATGGTTGGGTAAGGTGAGATGGCAAAGCTGTATTAGTCGCTGAATCCTCACCTGATGAGGATATCATGTCAAAGTGTCATGCGAATAGACATGCTCCTATCCGAGACCAACTTCTTTCTGTAAAAAGAACCCTGGTCACAAATAACTTTGGGTTTTTCCCGTGATGATAATACCATGTCAGTATCATTATACTGACATGGTATTATTCAAAACCGGGAATATTTTTCATTGCAGTTCTATTTCAACTATCAATACTATTTTAAACAATTAAATCCATAAATGATACTTTCACCTGTCAGAAAATGAACTTAATTTCGACTTAAATTACATTTGCTGGTTGCTAAACCAGAACTTCATATTTGATCTGATCGATACACTTTTAAACTCTAAAGTTTTATGTTGAATTTCTTATTAAAATTATGTATTTTCACCGACAATTTGACCATTGTTGCCAGTTCCTTGTCCAATCAACTACTTCGAAATGTTTGCATTCTAATGAAAAAATATCATTGGCGCCTCAGCATGTCTACTAAAGAGAGCGCGTTGTGGGATCTTTTTTACTACCCCATCCGTCTGTACACGGGTCAGGTGAACCCACCTCTGATTGGTAATTATCTTTATTAATTGTTTCATCAATCATTCAGCGAGAAAGCCTTACCGGTCTATTGTCCGGGAATAGCGAGAGAAGAATACCCCCTGTCATCCATTATTATCCGTTCTGATCTTATCTCATAATATTGGTATACATGAATAATACATGAGAGATGAAGCTGAAAATGAAAGGTGGGGACCACCTGTGACAATGTTATGGTATACGGGCGGTAGATTAAAACAACTGAGTATATCTTGTTCCTCGGTGATTTACCAGTGTCGACTCGTGATGGAATGTACATCAGACTATCTTGAGTTGAAACATACATAAAGGAATGGGTAAAGAAAAAGAAGACTCTATGTAATGGAAACTAACATCTTATTCATAAATTTACATATATAAGTTGACGCTAATTAGCTTTGCGTAGCTTAATTAAGATAACAACATTTGATAGTTATGGTCTCATAATTATAGACATGTAGGTAATAGTGAGTCCTTATTATGCTGTATTGTTGATCATGAAAAATAATTATAGACTTTGGGCTGATATTTGTGTGATAGAGCATAATATGCTGCAACCAAGTACTACTATTAGAACAAGCAGAGAGCAGATGGACGCAGGAGAGTTGGGGAGATAATCTCTTTCTTAGAACTTTTGCTTTCCACACATTTCCAGCCAATCTAATTGAAAGTACAGTGATCGATCAAAATGTGTTTCATCCCTGCACAATTATTTAATTATTCAAGAATATCTCTTTGGAAAGAGATCATAATTTGAGGCATTGTGAATTAAAATGTTGCCCAAACGACATTTGGAAAAGTGGGCGGCGTATTTGTCGTCTGCCACTAGTGGATCTGTACTGTAGTAGAAAGGAACTTGAAGTTATAGCAGCAGTATTCCTGTCCGCATCAAAGATACATGTAAGTTGGGCGTGAAAATGATGGATCACCAGGACCCAACAAATACCGGTTGCATTACCAGACACAAGAAAGACTCTGTAACACTCCCCGAACGGCGAGGAAAAGCACATCACAAATGCAAACAATTTCATTTCCCATCAAGCTCTAAGTAACAGTGCGCAGTATTCTGTGAGCCGATGGTCAAGGAATTCTTGCTTCGTCATCAATTAAGCGTGAATTATGGATGATTTGTTTTGGAGGTGAGTGGGATATGTAGACATAAAGCCTCCGCTCACGTGATCCTCACGGGGCGACGCTCTGCGGCGGAACTGGGAATTAAGTAAAGCATTGCAGGGGCCAGTATTACAAACACAAAGCTGAGATATTTATGTCGGGTAAGTGGCTAATGGTGCTGCCCGGACCACTGGCACATATCCTTTCTTTTCCTTAACGAAGCACTTAGACCATCTCTTGCTCGACCCTTCGTCCCCCGACAGGTTCAGTCCCTCGCTTCTCCTTGCTTTGAAGCCATCTTTACCACTCCCAATGGGCCAGGCCTGCGCGTCTTGCTCACGCGCTTTCCTCACAAAAATGGCCAGCGTTGAGGGCTGTCCCCAGCCACCTCCCACAATGCATAGGGTCAGTGCGGGTAGCCATCATCATTTGCCTCGACCCTCTGTTTAAATATTCAAACTGTCCATTAGGCCCACACGACCCTAGTGCATTCATATGTAGCGGGCAAGACGCCCGATGCATTGGTCCAAGATTTGTGTCCAGTGGGCGCGAGCCGTGCCGCTATTGAAAATCAATAGGAGCGTCTTATACAGAGCGAATGAACATCTACCCAGCGCGCCGGCCATGTACGTCTGTAAGGGCGTGATGTATTGCCCCAAATGCAATTGACCGAAACCTTCAAAAATGTTCAATATTAATATTGTGGGATAATGCACGAGGTCATCTTTCTTGGGGTGTTCGCGGGCTGCACTTGTCCTGTCAGACAAACCACTCAGCTGCGCGATCATCCAGCTGTGCCCGACTCGCTCGCGTGATGAACGACCGAGCTTCACACCAACGGCATTTTTATTCATTCAATTCATATAAACATCATAAAGGCGGAGGCTTATTGTATTTCCGCTGACATTGTAAGCAAATTTAGCGGTGCGTTTTGTGTACGGGGCGGCGCGGCGCTGGGCCATGCACTTGGCCATATCTACTTCTTTCTTTATACAACCATACATAGAGCATTTTTCTCTGATCCTTCTGCTGTTTCCTTCTTTCTAGACAAGCAGACTGACACCTAATAGAGGCTTGAAGGCGATTAGATAACCAAGGAAGCGTAGTTCTTGGATGGATATGGCTTAATACTAGAGTACAGTTATCACATGTATAAAACTGAATGACTACATTGGGAGTAGTAACATTTATTTCAATAGAGCCCATGATAAGTTAAGAGAATGGATTGAAACATAACATACAGGGGGAAGAATACCTATCGTACCTAGGTATTTAGATAAAACTAGGACTATATATAAACCAAATACGGGGGAACATAACATAAAGGTCTTTGCAATATGTATACTGTATAGGAACATAGTCGGAACACTGTGATGTATTTTATTGCATACAGATAGGCCTACACTAACAAGTCTTGTTATTATTTAAAACATACTAGATTAGTAACAGCTGATAATGGAATAGATAGCAGGAATTTACAATCGTAAATCAACTCCATGTTTTGTTTGAACGTTAACTTTCTTTCACTCTAGGTCCAAACCCTCAGATCAGATAAGAATGGTATGTCAGCCTACTTCGATAATCGGTTTCCTGACCTAGAACTCGGCGTTTTAATGTGAATATAATGACATTTTGCGGTCTTAATGGAATTATAATTGCACTTTGCGGTTTGAGGCGAGAGGATTTGCCTTCGTTTGAAGGGACTTCTGAACTTTGGGCCTAGACTGCTTTGGCTATCAATGGTGTAACATAATTATTTCTTATTATTCGCCTGACAGAATTGACATCCTCCACAATTTACGACATGAGAATAATAAGAAATTACTTAATCAAATATAGATATAAAAAATCCGACCCTGCACCCCAGGCTGGCCTTTCCACCAGCACCTTTACCCTCTTTTCCCCCCACTACCCTCACTACGACTGTCCGGCACAAAGGGCCTGAAGGGCCATACTTGGATCTCACCTCATCCCCACTGACATCTTCACTCATTCAATTTGCTTGTTATTTATGATCAAATGCCCAGCAATATTGTGTTTGGCCAACGATGTTACTGAGTGACTCGCCCATTGTGGGAGCTACAACACAAATGATGAGCAGCTCCGAGTCAGTCCCCCCGAGAAGGCGGGTCACGTCAGTGGCCAAGGTGACAGACGGAGGGCAGCGCATTGAGTTTGCGTCGTGTTGGGGCCAACAATAGAGAGCGATATTGTGTTTCTCCAGTATTGTCCTCCTGTTGGTCCAGCCCACTCCACGGCCATATCCCCCAAGTGGCCTGCCAATAAGGCCCCATTGCGCGTCCATATATGATTACAGAGGCCACCCTGGAAGTCCCCTGGAGTTTATTATTGTGTCCTGCTGACATTGTTATCCCTTTGCGGGGTTGGGGCGAGAGGGAAGCATCCTGGGTGGAAGGAGAAGAAGAGAATGTGGACTTTGTACGTAGAGTCGAACTGACCACTGGGCAGTTTCTTCAGCCAGAGAGACAGTAGTTGCCTCCCATAGCCGCAGACGGTCAATGGCGCCCACTTTTGAATAAGTGACAGAACCTCACAAGAAGAATTAGCATTGGCCAGGGGTCAAGGAGTGACCCAGTTGGGGGTCAAGCTGACCTCTTGGGTCAAGGTCATGTGATAAAGAAAATCTATCAGGAAGGAGGCGATAGAGAGGGAGCCGATGATTCACTGTTCTCTGTCATTGTCATTTTATAATGCCATTTATCACCAATGTGATAATGCACGTATTGTGACGAATTTCATAAGCTTAGATAATTGGATAAACCAAGGTAATTGGTGTCCATGATGGGACGGCTTATGCCTATTTACTCAGAGATATTAGATTCTGCCCCTAAATAAAGGCTATGGATAAATCTTGGGTGACGTTTTTAAGAGTTCGCTGTACACCAGAATCGAATGGTGCAAAGATAAACCCCGTTGTCCGAGTAATTGCTCATATATATTTGGACCCTAATAAACACATATATTAACACTTACATATATACCGTACTATATGTGTCTGTGTATAAATGGAAGATGGACCTATTAGAACGTATCATCCCCCACCCCCACCCCCAAACGGACAGAAAAGAGAAGAAACAACCCCCAAAATGAATGCCTATAAGAACCATGCATGTACAGGATTTAAATACTATTTGGGGGAATATAGAAAACACATATAAACTGTTTTCCTTCACCAGCTACGTCCCTTGCATACTGAAACTATGCATCTCAATTTTTCAGGCTATCGTGCCATTTCTCATGATTTCTTACAATTTATCTGGACTTGCTTTCAGCGAGAGCTATGGCGAAATGGCTGTATAGGGACAACCAATAGAATAAAATAAATACATACCTCATATTAGTGGATGGTCCAATACATTATTGGTCTGATTTACTATTTAGCTTGAACAACTCGATCACTAAACGACAGTCATCCCATCAGCTCGTATATATTATATTTAATACATATTGAACATCAGCTAGTATATATCATATTTAATACATATTGAACATATCGGATATAACATTGTTTCCAATGTTTGATAGACAAAGTATTGTTCATCGACGTTGATTACCTACCATTCATAGTATATATTTATTGATATTACTGTATTCGTTTAGTTTAGGCTACTTTTTTTTAAAAGGTTTATTATGAGTTAGATTTTAATTGACTTTGAAATAGATCCCTCGTTGCTTGGAGGAGGATCTTTGACATAAATTATTCGTGCACATAAAACTTTATTACTCACAATAGGCATAATATCTCAGCTCGAGGTCAAGCCTCTTGCTGGTATACCGATAGAGTGCCTTTTACTGATCTAATTATCGATGGACTTAGAGCAAGGGTAAACCTTAAACCTAACTAAATCCATTGTTATGAACTATAGGTCTATTTTCATCAGTTTTTTTTACCATTTTGATTTGAATTAATCGCGATTTCATAAGTTCATGGCTATTTGGAGACGCAACACTACATTTAAGAATTCTAAGACGTGAACTATATAGTTGTCATAAATCAATTTTCAATCACCCCAGCTGTGTGTTGATGCAAAATACGAGATTTGTATATCAGTCATATTGGGGTTTCACAATGAATTTAGGAGTTGTATGTCAGAAAAAGTCCATAGAAAAGGTTCCGTGTTCAGGCTATAAAATGTATCAACATTCAAAAATAAAGACTATACAGAAACAGACAACTTTCCTATCACATATTGGATTTCATACATCCAGGGTTCTTACTACAATATTGGCAAAATATTTTTTAATGAAAATGTTGATCGTATTTGTTTGTCAGATTTGGAGTGAATCCATGCCAGCATATGCCTACAATATAACAGCCATGCGCAGTGACGCCCTATTACATGAACATATGCTGATGGAAGACGTTTAGAATAGTTTAAAGTGCAGAGGAATGCATGTATTGGCTACATGAGAACGACTGGGTAATTTCCTTCTATCTCTTGCCAACTGCCCATTGACTTTCTGCGTTGAGCAGGCAAAGAGGGGAGACGTGAGTTCTGTATCAGGATTAAAATAGCCAATAGGGATCAAATGGGTAGCCCAGGATGGCTTGGATTATCTACATTGGCCTCCCATGCAGCGCTCGTGATGGGGAAAGGATGGGAAGACAACCTAACTTGGGTGTCATTCCAACAACTCACCAGCCCGTCATGAAATAACAAGTTTGATAGAAGCGGCGCTATTTACAGTGGTTTGAGGAGACTGGATTGTCTATTGACTCCTGGTATTGACCCCGGAGGAACTGGTCAGTGTGTGACGTCTAGATAGAGGACTTCATCAATCTGCTGACCACTGGATCTGTCCGGCAAGATGAGTGACCACGCAGCCACCACTACTCTTAGTGGCGACGTGTGGGCTTGAAACAATCAGCCTATTGCATGGAAAGTGCGGACGAGGTGTTATTTGTGCGGATCGCCGGCTGGTGCGACGGGTTGATGCATGGCGTCCGGGTATGAAGGATGGGCAGCGACCACTGTTTATTGGTCGCACAGAGTGCGATTTCCTCCATGCGATGGGGATGGGTATTACGTCCAAAATCTACTTGCCCGGGCCAATTTCCATTGGTCTTGGCTAGATAATAGGGTCGCCCGCCCCGACGCATGCCACCTTGGCACAAGGGCGCAGGCGCGAAGATCGGGTCTCCTGGGATCCCGATTCAAAGGAAACTCAGCGTTCAGGGCTGTGCAGGATTCCCTCGCACATCACACCTCGACATACCATGGCCACTTTGAAATAAAACCCGTCCAGTGAGATCATCTGTAATCCGCTGACCTCTCGAGCTTGGCTGCTCCTTTTGCGGACTCGGCGCCCCGCGGGACTCCATTAGTACGGCTACTTTTGTGGCATCGCACGGCTTCTCCGTCTGACAGGCGAGACCCAGCCCTTCACCTCTCCCCGGGGGCACGCCCGACTCACCCACTACAAAAGTATTGTTTCTTGTCGCCAGAGCGACATCTTTGTGCAGCCGTCGCTCTCCGAGGACCATTCTTATCGCTGAGTGCCTACGTAGGTCATGGATCATGTTGCCAAGGTCATAGCGACGCAGCTCGCCCTCAATGTCAAGGTCGGCTGAGCTCTGGTTCTTCCTTGGAGACCAGCTCCTTCGCTGGTGGCGTCCTTCTTTCTCAAAGCCCAAACAAAAACATCTCCTGTCAGAGTGCATTGTGTTCCTGCCCTAACACTAACTCTTCGAGCGCGCTCCATTCCAACCCAGACTGACCTCAGGGTCTGGAGCGAAGGTCGGCAAGTAGGCAGTGAATACCACAAGGGGGCATGAAAAAGGTGGGTGAAGAATCGGCCGTTGGTGGCGCTGTCGACCACCGGCTCACATTAGCTTTAGATACAGAATAACCTCTCAGGCCAACATCCATGATTCACACGGCCATCTTTAATCGCCTTCTATCACGTTCTTCACGGCAAACCGCGAGACTTGTTCCCTCATGTCTTGCATAATGATGATGCTGCGACCCACAATCCATCACGACCTCTCCTATTTCCTGTGTTTATCACACTAGCGAGGAATGGACGAGTCATACAATAGCCTCACTTCTTGATGCTGCACAACTGAGGCAAATCAATACAGAATCGGGGGATTTTAAATCTCAGCGTTTGGAAATATCATTTTGAGACGCTAAATATAGAACACGAAGCTGAAGGAATAATAATGCTAATAAAACCGACGTTATTAGGAGCTCAGCTGCTATCAATTTAAAATGCCAAGAAATGTATTATTATCAAATGACTTTATTCTAGCAACTTGTTTGGGGGTAGGCTATACCCTTTATAGACCTTTGCCATTCCTCCTATACCAATCAGGATAGAGTTTCGCTCTCTATTCTTCCTATCCCAGATCTCCAATTACAGAATACATCATATCTCAAAGCATTTGAGGAAGCAGTTACTCAAATCAGAGTTATATACGGCACATATATGTATAACTTTGCACAAATGTATGAAAATAGAACAAATAAATGTGTTAGTTTAACATTGGTTGGTAATGTATATTACCTGTAATTATAACAAACAGAACACAAACAGCAATCAACATCTTATGTAATCTCTAGAGTGTTTCTCGACCGATGGCAGATTCAATTGAAAGGTCTTCACTCGAGCACCCGCATTCACACTGAGAGGTTGTTTCACCCACTCACCAACCCAAAGACTCATTCTTAATCTTGTTATTTTAACAACTCTTCTCTTATCATTTTACACATTTATACTACTTTGTATGCATTATGAATTGTTTTAACTGTTCAAATAAAGACAATTTTACGGCAACTGTGTCTTTGTGAGTAATTAAGAAAATAACAAAGTGGCATTTCTGACATAAATTTATGATATTCAATACACCTCTAACATATACATGTAGGCGACACAATGGTAACATTTATAAGTATAGCAATAATGACATTATGAAAAACTTAATAACTTAATGTTATCGATTCTTTTTTTATTAAAAAACCCCCATTTAACTAATAAAATAATTCTTTCCTTTCGCTTGAATTATTGGCCTGAAAACAACACGAGACTAGCTATAGAATAAAACGGAACAAAACCTTGCAGTACTTCACATAGGCCTAGTAATAACCTGAGAAAAGCACAGAATTGGCATGTTTTGGTCTATATTTACACAAAAGGAATTGTCATCCATATCATATATCCATATAATATACGGGTAGAGCGATCAATTTCTACGAAAAGAGGTAGAAAAGAGGGGTTTATTTGTGTCACATGTTCTCGGAATCTGGGGTCTCCACATCTACTTTGTTGGTCTCTACAGGTCCGTCAACCCTGTCCGGAGGTCATTATAATTATATGGTTTGTGAAGGTATCTGGGGTGAAAATGTGATTTTGAAGCCTTTTTTAAATTGGGATCTCTACACTCTATTTATAGCCTGGGAAAGCCCCTGTGAGACACTACATCATTTCCCACAACCTTTCAGGGGGGACGTAATTACATGCAGAGGAGTGGAGAGTGAAGAAGAGGGTGGGGGTATTGGAGAGACTGGGGGATAGAGAGGGTGTAGGAGGGGGAGAATTAAGAAAAGGGAGGGTGGGGGAATAGGAGAGGGGGATCGAGGGGGAAGGAAAGAACAGGAGAATGAGGCGAGGGAGAGGATGTAGGGGGGGGGAAGAGAGGGGGGAGCATGAGGAAGAGGGGAGGGAGACGGGGGGGGGGGGGGAATCGGAGATGGGGTTGGGAGAGAAAAACAGGTATGAACGACAGAGAAGAGGGGGAGGGAAAAGAGGGGAGAGGGGGAAGTGTGGGGAGACAGGTTAACCATCCAAGAAGTGGGGGAAAGAGGCGAGGGAAAGGATGTAGGGGAAGGGGGGAGGAGAGGGGGAGCATGAGGAAGAGGGGAGGGAGAGGGGGGAATCAGAGATGGGGTTGGGAGAGAAAAACAGGTATGAAAGACAGAGAAGAGGGGGAGGGAAACGAGGGAAAGGGGGAAGTGTGGGGAGAGAGGGTGACCGTCCGGAGGACGGGTACTTTGCTAGCATATAATATAATATGCTTTTCTTAAAGTGCAGAGTGAAGAAAGCTGAGCGAAAGGTATAGAGAATATAAATGTGTTTCTCTACTACCATTTCGATAAAAACTTGATGAATACTCTGGCTTGTGGCTACGTGGTTCCTCGATATTATTTGTCTCTGCTCTGTTTGTATATCAATTAGATGAATTAGATGAACAGGCACAGTTAGCTCTAGCATTCTATCTGCCAGGAACTCCTCCATAATACATTTGTTCTAGCATTATCTAGCCGGGAGCTAGAAGGAGCTATACAAGATATAGAAATACCCCTTAAATTATACATGAATAGATATGATAACCGGACAGGTTATCTCGGAGAGAAAAACATCATTGCTCGGAGAGGGCGGGAAACAAACGTCGGGAGCAGACGACGTCTCAACCGAAAAGTTAGCCTTGAAAAACGTGCGCCCTTATCGTAAGCTCTTATCAGGGGAATGTATGGCAAAGTATAAAATGTGGGTCCCGTTTCTTACACTTTATCAGGCAGGTAAGACAGAGAATCAGTCACAAAGACAAGACAATCAAGCAGACGATCTTGTTATCGTATCAAGCACCTTCCCGACGCCGCCCAGACCGTCTTTATGATTGGATCAACCCGAGAAGATTCGCCGATTTGGCCATGTCGGCGGATGAGTTGAGATGACATGGGATTATCGGGCTGTCAAATGACTTCCGCCCGGCAGGTGTGGAATTTGAGATTTGACGGTCCATTTATCAAACCTTCACCGATTTATTCGCAGCTCTCAAATTTTCAATAATATTATTCTGCCAGCCTGAATTATCCCAGAGACGTTGGGTATGCTGGGAGTTATTTTTATGCCCCCAGTTCATATTTCTGGAAATGTGCATGGGCATGATTCATTGCATGTTCACCATTATTGTATGTTAGTGCAAGTTTCAGGACATTATCCTAGCCTTCCCTATTGCCGAACAAAGCACTTTAATATCTCTCTCTATAAAGTCAGTTATTGTTCAGGTAGATAAATGAGTTATATGTCAATGATTACTTTCCTGTTCATTTCCTATATTCAATATTCCCAATAACCATGCACATTATGTTCACTGTTTGTAACATCCACTGTCTACACTTCAACTGTTGCCTTCAGATGATCACCCATGCTGCTACCCATTTGATATCCCTGACTATTAACACTCATTTTCCCATTCCATATCTCTGGGAAGGTGAGACATTCTATGTAAACATAAAATATTACCCCATTGCTCTCTCAATAAAATCCCTTGCACCACTTTGAAGATCCCAGCGAAGTCCTTATCAAAAGCCATTTCGAAGCAGCGGAAAATAATCTGTTTCTTAGAATCACTATTCTCCTCTTGCCACGCTACCGTTTTGATAAGATATATTTCAAATATATCATTGAGAGCCAGATTAAGTTGGCCATATTTTTTTTCGCGCCAGCAAGTTGTCAAAGCCGTTCACCTGGATCATTCGATAAAAATTCCTGGTATATCAGAAGTGGGGTGTACAGTGAACGGCGGCCCATGACTGATGCCTTTTTGGTTGGTGGGGAGTTGATATAAGAGCTATTGGGGGTTGGGGTACAGGAGATATAATCTGTCCGGATGGAAATATATGCATGTATCCTACACCTCTTTCTCAACATTCACCTAACATTTAATTGGAATCAAATCAATTTTTAAATAAATCATTCCTGGAAGACCGACAGAAAGCTTAATCAAATGGTTATCCAGATCTGAGTTATACAATTAATGTGCGATGAGAAGTATTGAGGGGAGGGATTGCGGATGAAGTATAAGGGGAGCGGTGTGTGTATTGTCATGGGGCCCAAGATTAGATAGATCATTTTCTTACAGGACGAGGACAGGTGCTAGGTTCCCTCCTCCATGCACACCACTAGCTGTGAAACTAGACAATTTCTTCTGCCATTTATTCTCCAAGTTATTTTCCGCTGAAATCAGTGATTTATCATGGGAAGGCGAAATATTATCCGCTTGTTTATTGTACCTCGCTCCCTGAAAGGCAAAAAACATTAGCCAGTGCACAAGTAGGTGCTTGTCCACGAGTAATACTATTCTTGTGGTTGAATGCTTAAACAAGAGTATCATATATATAGCTAATAGCTATTTATAGCTATAATTAATTCCTTTTCACAAATCTAATTAGCGCAAACAGATATGAGTATGTACCCCTTATAGCAACTGGTTTCCACTGCACGTTACTGTCTACATCCCAGATGCAGATTGTGCCTTATCCTCTAACACTAGTCTAATCCTACTTTGAGGAATTCTTTCAATCTTCAAGGGAGTAAATAATTGATTCACCTTTTTTAAATGTACTTGATTTAAGTTTTTCAGTGTTACGCTAAAACAATACACAACAAATTTGCTTTATTTCTGAAGAGTTTTTGACTACTATAACGACTAAATTATGTCATAGTACTTAGACAAGGTTGACAAGGATGCCAACAGGTGAAGAATAGGAACGTGATTTTACAAATAATGAGTATAGCCTAGATGAGTACAACCTTCAATTCGATTCATAAGTCAAGTGCATATGAATTGGGCATTGGAAGTGGCTGAGTGAGCCGGCTGCTTCATCTCTATAATGGCTGCCAGTACACTAATAACATACATATTGAGGAAATGTTTATAATGTTTAACGGGGCAGGAAGACATTACATCCTGTGAATATAACAAGAATATTTTCCCAGTGATAAGGGGAAGCTGGAATGCGTGAGACTGAGAAATGGCTTCTGTATCAGGTATTGTTTTCACCCCAGGCCTACCTAGGGTTCGCATTATCCCCTTGATAAATGAAGAAGGAGATTTGATTCTGGGCCTCACGTTGTTCTCGGCACGACTACCCCTGTATTATCCATTAATCCCAAACCCAGTATCTAAAGCAAGGCGATAATCCTATCTCCAGGGATCACAGACTTCGCTAGCATACAACTTTTGGCACGTCCTGCTGCCCTTCCCATGTGTTCATCAAATCTCCCCACAACACATTTGAGGATCCTTTTTGTTTTAAAAAAAACAACTTCCTAATTCCCAAATGATTCTTTTGGGATAAAATGGGAAGAATTCACACGGTACTAAAGGGCTTGAACATTTTGTATATTTCTCCACATAGCACATCGAAATATTGTATCAAATCTTCAATCGTTAATTATATGGCTTTATTGTAATATATTATACACCTGGATCCAAAACGTAGAATTGAGGATAGTATGGATAGTATTTCTGCTGGATATCAAGCCCCTATCATCAGCACCAACATCCTCCCATGCACTCGTCCCTTCTATTTTCTCGCCTCCTCATGCTCCGTCATGCCTCTGGTTTTTATCTTTACATATTTAGCCTTATTTTCGCCACTCCGACCCTTTGCCATACGTCACTCCAAATAAACACTGCTTTCTTAGACCCATGACATTGCTCCTGGAGGGTAGGAGATAAAATATCCACATCGCTTTGGTGGAGATCCAGATCGGAACTACTCCGCCGGATTGGTTATACTTATAAATATATCCTGCACTCGGCATGTGCTGCCTTTGGACATGCTGCCAGTGGAATTATGGATTTATGACAGAGTCGAGTTTGCGAAAATTAATTTGCGTGAAATTCGAGCTCGGTGGGGAGGAGGAAGAAACCCCCTGCGGCTTGCCAACAATGTTGTAGTTTCTATCAAGTTGGGGTCAGGTGTTGGCGGGTGATGAAACACCAGGAGAGAGTGGAGAAGACAACCCAGCCACAAAGATGGACATGGCAAGGTCAACATTTACACCAAGGGTATCTCCATTCAGTCACCATTTCCACCTAGGTATAATTGTATGATCAATCGTCTTGGGGAAAAATAACTATGGGGACGTAAGGTGGACAGAGCTTTGATGTTTCAATCAAAAAAATTATATTCACCCCCCCCCCTTCCCCCGCCGTCTCATACTCCCCTTTTCCAGTTGGGTACCTCTAGTTCTTCCAGGAACTTATTTAATCCAAATAATCCAAGGGTCAAAGCTTGTTTTTGAGATTATATGTTTCATTACTGTGTTTTAGAGAACTTTCCAAAGGACCACCCGCTTGTGATTCTAATAAAAGAAGATCAACAGTTGAAACGCAACGTTTGTGATCTTAGGATGGACCACCCGGTGCTGATTTTATTGAAAAATATATCAGTAAGCGAAACACTTGGTTTGTGATGTTAGGAGTTGGGTGTCCAACTTTAGAAGTGTTATAAACGAAGAGAGATGTTATGCCAAAGTCAGGGTAAAGACATGGTGACGATGGATTCAACTCTTAAATCTTCCATGAATAAAAGAAGCGCCCCATTTCAATCGTCGTTATTACGGTCGGCACTTTGTTCCTGACTCAAAACAGACAAACTTTCTTTCACGGGGTATTCGTTTGTGATCAGGTTTGCACAAAATACAATCAATTCCAGGCTATTTTAACGTTACAATGTCAATATGTTACAAATAAGCGCTGAAGTATTTTTTATCCAGAAGAAAGGGGTGGGGTTGGTATAGGGACGGGCTCAGGGCCCACGCATGCAGCTCACTATAGGCTTAAGTAATTTAATCTGAGAATGTTGTATTTTGTGTAGACATGATCTATACAGACAACTGAAATACACTCCCCACAGTGAACTCACACTACAGGTCCACCACCCTCGTCTTATGGAAGGACCACACTGGTTTAATGAAAGTCTCGTGTTGTTGGTGAGGTTCAATTATTTACTCCAGTACCTATAGCTAGTATAGCTGTCCCCCTCCCCATCCATCCCCCCTAGTCAGTACTCATGATACGGCCATCCCCTCCCAAGATATACTCTCCTTGTGTTACCTGCTACCATCAACCTGTCATCTGCAGAAGTCTCCTCTCCTCTCTTTCTCTCCCTATTTCGCTTTCCCCAGCTTCCTCCTCGTCCCCCCCCCCCCCCCCACACACACACTCACACTAGCCTGCCGACCTATAAATCCTCCGGCTCCGCAATCATAATTTACTCTACTTGCTGCTCCAGCTCCTCTTTTAACTATAATGCGGCAATTGCAAATCATTATTTTTATTCATACGAATTCATTAAGTTGTTGCTATTACTATTATTTTCCTTTATTCTGTCTGTCGTTTTAAATTTGTGTAGTTGGTTTAATATTTCCAAATAATTTCATTGAATTCTTTTGCTACGTGCTTCGTCATGTTTTCTTCCAATACTCACTATTTATCATGGCCCGATTCCGCTCTTATTTCAAACAGGCGGTTCCTCTGCATTCCTCATCATTTTTCACTCTGGTAAGAGCTTCTCACGAGCATCTTCTATAGCTTGCTCTATCTCTCACCGAGCCTTCCTTCTGATGCCCCCAGTCCCTCTTTCTCTCTCTCGATCTCCCAACAAAACCCACATTTAATTTCTCGCTGTGATTCTGCGGTTTCCATTGGCCGCCATTGGACGACCAGCCTTCCGCCGTCCCCCTGGCGGCAGAGATAAGGAACACGTGTGTATCATTACATGCATTTCACACCCGAGACCACGTGATTTGTGTCTCCTCCACGTGATCTATGGCTTACACAATTGTCATGACTTTATATTCTCGCGGTCTTATAGACTTGGAAGGCTTCTTCAAAAGCCACATCGGCTTCTTCCGGCCGAGCAATGCACCTGCGACTAATAAACCTCTATCTCCTCACTATATACTTTGCCACCTCGTAGCTCCAATGGTGCCTTCACTTGCCCCTTAACCCCACATACCCTTGCCCCCACCCTTCCTAACCTTACCGCACACCTTACATACATACATCCACCCCCGACCCACCCGACTCTCCAGTCCATATTGCACACATGTATAATCCTTTCATTACCAAACGTACCCCGACCAAAGGATTCTTCTCTCTCCCTCAGCCTCCACAGCCCCACTATATACACCCGCGCAGCCCCCCCAGTCTCTTGTTTTTCAATCTGTCGTTTCACCTGGCTCTCATTCTAACCGGAAGTGACATCAATCACTTCCGGCAAAGATGTGATTTTATTTGAAGTCTCTGTAGCGCTGACAACCTCGCGGACGAATGTCTGAGATTTTGATAAATGTCTTCCACGGTGGGGAGGGACGTGGGGGCAATACCTGCCAAAGTTGACCAAATCTATTGTCATTCAAACAGCATTCCTTTGCAATTCTAGGACGAAAACTAGTCGGAGGTATGCAGTATCCTCATCTAGAGCCACGGGAGCAGTGGGCTGCAAAGAGATCATAAAGCAATGGCGGAAAGCATGATCACGGAAAACCAGTAACACTTGGCCTAACACAGATCCACCGAAATGGGAATAGCATTAAACAGACAATCAATTACTCCTTAATGTCAACCTTTTACAATGAACCGCCTGAATATGCCATAAATACCCCCTAGAATCACCCCTGCTCTGGCTCCCATAGGGTACGGACTTCTCAGACCTTCTCCACGGGAAGATGTAGCGTTATTCAGGTAACCAGCGTCTGTTGTATGGGTGCCTAGACTTCTTATCTTATCTTATGTTCTGCACAAGCAATCACTATTGTTATATTTATGCATACATCATTCGTATCACAGTATCCCTACTCCTATATCTTATGATTGAATGTAATTCCGCACGTAAACATATAACCTCAGGCAACAATGTTCTTGGCCAGGTTTGTGGGTAGGGCGAGCAAAAAACATAGAATTCCCTTTTTCAATAATAAAGATAAAATAAATGGCAACTATTGATGATAGGAGGGAGTATTTTATGTAGGAATCAAATGTTTTTCTGTGTCAGAGCCATATCTGTATCAGTTTCTTTATGTCCGAAGGAGATCATACGTTTGCCCCGGGTGTCGGTACCTTATCTCAAACCTGTAGTATGCCTGGAGATCACAATTCCCCCATGCCATAGATTTTTCCTACGTCTGAAAACACATAAACACAATCTCCATGTGCGTTCAGCGCATTCTGGTTTCCCATTCTAACCCCATCTGAAAACGATTCCCTCGGTCCATAACTTGTATATATACAGAATCTTTCGCAAACTTTCGATTGGAGGGTGGGGGGGGGGGGGGAGTTAAAAAAACCAATAACATATATGCAGGATATGATATTTCTGCATATATTATACATATAGTGGTCATGACATCCGGATTTAATTTGTGGCTAAAAGGTTTGATAGAATTATAAATATGTATTGTTTCAACGATGTATTAATACTTTAATACAACTGAAGATGTAATTGTGGATGGCGATTCCTGAAAAACTTACAAGTGTAAATTCATCTGAAAAGTGTCGCCCAAATGTGAAAGCGGACGGGGCTGCATAACAGTTATTTCTGTACCCCTGTAACAATCAGGTGACCTTCGTCATTGTTAATAAGGTGCTCATCAGTGAGATAATAGGTCATTACCTCTCGTGTCAATCATCTAGCGCCACGCCCACAAACACAGGTGGGTGGGGTTGGTGCAATAAAGGTCCGGTACGACAATAAAGACATCAAACGTTAGCTTCCCTTGGGCTGTCTTAGGGCAGTGACAATCACAAGAAAGGCTTCAATTTTCTGTGACCAAATGTATAAAAATAATCACATTTCCTCATCATATGGGCTTTTCACAATGGCGCGAGGCAAGTAATTGTAATTTATTGCCGCCATTATCTTTAGGAACCCTTAGAGAAATGTGTGTGAGTTTAAAGGCAAAAATAAGCAGTTCCCATCTATAGGAAATAAATCAAACTTTAGAGGTGTTTGTCTATCCAAATGAAAGTTATTAAAGAAGTGTGCAAAATTGTGAATGTCATGCACTCAGCATTCTTTCATAAAATAAAACGCTGAAATTTATAGCGAATTGTACATCTCTTGCTGAAGTAACTGTATTTATGTTCTTTCCAAAAGAGTTCAATAGAGCCTCTTTGTTAGTTTTATAATAAAAATAGCTTACGTTATCTGATGGCTTTTTTCCTCTATTAACTTCTAATGACGTTGATCCCTGAACAAGTTCCTGTCTGAGCATAGATTGCGTTGGACAGTGCAGAGATAGCATTGCATGGAAGAAGTAGATGTCCAAATTGAAAACGAATGTGGTGGTTCCAGCGATATAATCTGTGGGATTTACCTATTCAGAGATATAGTATCGAATTCCGAATGATTTATAGCCTAAGGCTTTTGAGAAAACGCAGACTACATCGGATTATGTATGGCTTTGATAATTGGTTTTGAATTGTACCATTACATCATATTTCCTGATATTATTTTATTCATGTCCAACTTATAGAGGATCACAGTGGATCACAGATCACCATTATAACCTTCATGGGAAACATTGTGAAATTCAGTTGAATACTCTTTTCTGCAATACTATCCCCGATATAGTGACAGGTATTCAACAAACCAATTAGGTTGAGCCATCCGGTGATATTCTATATTTTAAAATAAGTGTATCAATGGAAAAATTCGAAAGTGTGAATTCACGCTTTTGCACAATACATCCCTGCTTGTGCAATTATGAAAATGTGATATGGCAAGCACAATGTGCATTATAAAACAGTTCATTGTAACTGGAAGTCTTCAACACGGTGCGGGAAAATGTGCTTTTACGTCACTTGCCAAAGTTTGAAAGGATATATTAAACTCCGTCGCCCAATTGAAAATGTTTTTCAGACTCAATAATACATAAGTGTTTAGAGCGCACAATTGCCATTCCTTTCTCTGAATGGAATTTCATGGGATGCATAGAAATGGAAACATGTATAAACTTTCTGGTGCAATTTTATTCTTATTTCTTGCAAAAGTATGACACGGGTCTTAACTGTGATTGATTTATATTTGATAATAATGAAGCCAGACAATTCAATTACATTTATCTGAAATGATGTCGCGACTTTTCATTGTCATATCATATCATAACCCTCCCGTGGCGTATACAATAACCGTCAACCACATTTATCGCATTCAATTATGATGGGCACGTACCTTAATTAAAACATAGAACTACTTACACATTCACGGCATGAAGCGTTTACAAAGACTTACCAACGTTAAAGAAATGTTATCTAGCAGGGATATTGGGACAATTCCCATGATGGAGATTGATCATTATTTTCTTATAGTTTGATGTTAGGCAGAGGGAAGTAAATGTGTTTTCTGAATTAACCTATGATTAGTGTTATTATTCATAATCAATCATATCCTTCACATGGCCATCCGTAAAGTCTTAGAACCATTAAGCCATCAATCTTTCATTTTAACATCAGCTTTCACTCTGCTGTGGTCGTGGGGGAGATGGGATAGTTCAGGATCACCACAAAAGCTGATTGATCAAACTTTTTCCTCGAATATCGCAGCCCAAAATGCGAAGAGATGAACACAATTGTTCCCAAATTGAATGAGGACATCTGGAAGTTCCAGGACTTGTTGTTATCTCTGAACATATAACCCCAGAGATATTTTACTCTGAGATTCTGACATTTGACAAGTATTTTGATTTCAATAGTAGAACTCCAATGAGCTTTAATGTATGCCTTTATTATAACTATAGTATAACTCTGCATTGGTCTTGGAGAATTCTGATTCATTAATGTTTTTATGTGACAGGAAAGATACTACACGGGCGGACACTGTGGTGCAGTGCACATTACTTCTACCTGAGTGCATGTGCACCATCCTATAGAATTAGTGCAGCCTCCTTCAATGCATGTATAGGGGTCTCCAGCATGAGAAGATCCGGCAGGTGCTGTTTGGATCACCTGGCTGCCACCAGACCAGGTAATAAGATCGAGCATAGTCGCACTTCTTAACAAAAGTTAAGCACCATCTATCATCCACCAGTCTTATTCGGTGTCTCCCCCTCAACACCTCCCCGCCACCGCAGACCTTGCTATCTTATCATCCAAGCCAAGGTCTTCGTATCCAGAATCGCTGCAGGAGTCAGAAGAAGACATTTCCTCTCTTTTTATGTTTCTCTAATCCATTTCCAAACCTACATAGGCCGCGACAGGTATGCCAGCCCCCATATCGGAACATGAGGAATGGATATCCGAGGCTGGACTAAAATACTGTGATAGTTATGAGTAGCAAACCACTCCAGTCAAATTAGGAAAATAGGAACACACCGATGGAACAAATTTCCCACGAATACTGCGATAATTCCTTTTCGTTCATAATTATGTTTCCACAGCTTGATGAAAAAGGGAGAAAAAAATCGAAGTCATATTATTACAAGATGTATTGGCCAATTGCAGCACAAAGACCAAGCTTCAATCTATACAGCCAGAACCTCTTTTCATGTATTTAGGGTTTAGAAGTAGGAACAAAGTGGGCCGTATCATTTTATATCTGTGTTTGGAAAGCGTTATCGTGTGGTGGAAAATGGTTGATTGATTACTCACACAGTAACCAGGAGCAAGGTATAAATACATGCTGTATGAAGTGATCGTCCATAAATCAGAATTATGCCCGCTCTGTGTATGCTCTTATCTGCTTTGGCGCGCTCTCCACGAGCAACCCCTAAGGCCCCTCAATGTATTATCCCACGACCAAGGTTATGATATATGAATGCGGAACATTTCTTAGAGCTCTGGTGGATAGCGTCATATGAAATGCAGCTAATCTGATTCTTTACCTTTCTGGCTCTTATGCCAATATGTAAAGAATGAAAAATATGACCAGGACCATACGTCATATATTGTTAACGGCGCGACTGTATACAGTATTATGATAGATATCCCCCTAGATGCAAATTCTTGTCAAGATTGCAAGAGAAGTCGATGCAAAGACGAGGAATGATCATTAATCAAACTACGGAGAAAAACAGATGCAATACCACTTATTTATGTGCTGATTGTTAAATGGTTCTTCATCATATTTGCCAATATAGTAAGAGAATAATGGAAATAAAAAAAGAGAAACATATAAAAATGTTATATTACTGTATTATATATACATCATACATAACAGCAAATTTAAATATATTTGTTTCTATATTTTTCTTCTTCTATAGATAGAAAGATCGGAGCTCTTTTCAATATCAAAATCCTGAAGCAACGATATAATTATGGACAAAGCGTTTACAATAGGTATCACTTGGAAATATGTTGCTCACAATAGTGTCAGACAAGATATGTAACTTCCTCTAACTACCCTGCGGCTTCTCAGTTTGATTCAGGAATAAATAGAAGCAACAATGAATTGAACAAAGCGGACAATAGGCTTTGCCGGACAAAGCCCTCAGCCTTTCCTTGTTCTCTTGTCATAGGAACTTTATGTGATACAAAAGAACATCTTAGGAGTCCGCCAGCAGATCTTATTACGTCATTCTTTTAATGGCCAAAGGTCGGAAGGACGTCGTTGAGATAGTGACGTCAGAATTTGAGATCATGGTGGGGGTAGGAGCTATTGATAGCGTGGGCATGTAGCCCTCAGGCAGTACTAATCAGTGTACAGAGGGGGAAAGTGTTCCGTCAACCTGTTATTATATACTCAGGATTTCCCCTTCCATCACCCTTGGACCTTTTTATATTATTAACTGTACTACAACATTGCTCGCGGAGTCAATGCTGATATTTGTATTCGATTACTGGCACTATTCTAGTGTTTCTGCTTCTCTTTAATATTGCATACTGTTTAAAGGTCATATTCTTTGGGTATGTAATGAAAACAGATATGTACAATACAAACACTCCTAAAGGTGGTTTTGTTGAAGCCTATATGTATAAATGTGCCAGCAGAAGGGTCAAGTTGGATTCAAGACCGGACGCCATTACGTCAGTGCTATTTTCTCCTGATTACAGGGTTCGCTTTCCCTAAAGCTGCTGGTTGTCAGACAAGAGGACAATTCAAACACCTTCTCTGTACTTGGGGAACATTTGACGAGCTTGGAATGATTAATGAGTCTTGTTTCCTGCGAGCTAATTCCCAACTAATTTATCCAGTAAATTTGTTCCCCCAAACGACAGAAAGGGGTTCAAAGTTTGTTTTCATACATGTAAATTGTGGCGTATGACTCAACGTAACTACTCCTCATATATCTCAATTTTACCTGCGTATTAATTAAAAGTAAATTAAGACTGGTGTGAGAATAAATTAGGAATATAACAACTTTTTAAAGCATTGGACTCTAAATCTATCATTGAGTAAATGTATAAGTATTTGTGATTTAAGCAGGCGTGAAATATATTTCCCCATTCCCTGTAATGGTAATGAGCAGAAATGAGAAGTGGTATCATTATGATAATATTATTTGTTCATGAGTGTTTTGGGTTCGAACACAGTCTTTGGTCATTGTTAATTGTATAATTGGCAGGTAAGTAGTTCACTTATGTTCCATAGTTTAAACTAATATTGTAATTTTTTGTGTGACCCATCACTCGATAGATCCGTAGCCAGGGCCGTGGATTGTTTCGTCAGATGGAACAACCCAAGAATTAGTCATAGTTTCAAAATTAAATTTAGAAATCTCTAAAATTAAATTTAATTATAATGCTAGCTTCTAACCCAGGTCTTAATGGTGGGATACCTTCACCAACGAATAGGAACATGGGTGCTTATCTGAAGCTACTTAGAAGAGAAATAGTGCCCGAAGGCATTATAGGGATAGTATTAAGGGCTACAAAGTAGGAAGTATACCCAGAACAGACAAGACCCCAGGCAAACATCAACATCAATTTACTGGACTTCAGGCGCACTAATGAGCGAGTCCTTGCCGTTAGTTTTTGCCCGTTTTTCTAAGTGGTCTATTCATTTTTCGGTTTTAGGGTAGGATGCTATGTCTCTGAGAGAAGGATTTCGATCCTTTGATTTGTTGCTTCTCTCAATCCCTTCTACCAATAGGACTATATTTATAGGTAAAAGCAAATGAACAATACCGATAGAAGTTAGATAAGTACGTGTGTGGGTGGATGAGGTTAGCACTGAAATAGCATTACTCTTCCATCCTGCCCGCACCTGCTATTACATTTTGTAATTAGAACCCAAGAATGTATAAACGCCTATATGATGTATGCGATTATATCTCGGATTATTACATACGACTTAATACACTGTAATATTGACTATAAGAAATAACGCTCTGAATGTATATATCAATTTTAATTGAAATATAAGAGAAAAGAGTCGATGCATATCAACAAAGGTCTGCAATTATATCAACATACAGTACTATTTTTTACATGAATTGTTATAGTTGTATCATTTGGGTATAAACTTTGTCTTTTTTAGTGGTGTCTGAAAATAATACATTGTCTGTATGATAATATCGCCGGATCAAATGTAATTAAATTAAAACATAGCTAAATATATCAATCGTTTCCTGCATGTACATAAACATTGAGGGGAACAAATTTGGTATGAGTCATATATTGTAGCTTTTCTCTGAAAAATTTCGTAGATAACTTCAAAAGATCAGAGAAAATAGGAACGATAACACATTTGAAAATTGGTCTATTCGCGCCTCAATGTATGGTCTCACTTTCTGACTACTCTAGGTTTGCTTATTACCCAATTTAGTATAAAATTACTGCCATTCCCTGACAGCACAGATTAGCTACACATCTAAAGTATTTTTAAATATATGATAACCGCCATTGGTTACGCTGATATGCATTCATGCCCGTCTTTAGACATTTGAATCCATATCAAAAGAGCCATCATTTGTAACGCTACTTAGACTCCTGCCATCAATGCTTTTCTTAGGATATTTGTCTTCCACTTTCCTTCCTTCCGAGCTCACGTTTCCCTTCGCTGTGTGGGTTCCAACTAAAATTCAAAACCTGATGCTCCTCCGACCTCTTTTTGAGAGGTGCTCCAAGGACACCCACACCTATAACGTTGTAACTTAATATACACCATAATTATAACCAGTGACAAGTAGAGGAGATAATGAAGTACTTCTCCCATTCTTCGGGACACACAAAACTCTATGATACTGGAATCTTCACACAAACACATAAACCCGGCCCTCTTTATCCTTTACTATGGTCTTACCTTGCGCGCCTCCTCGGCGGCGAGCCTTCTTTGATCTCCAGAAAGGATCATATCACTAACCCAGGGTCGTGATCCCGGTTGCTAGACTACATGTCCATCCCCATGGCAACAGCTTCCAAACGTTCCTATGGAAGCCAAGAAAGGAATCATCAATGGCCCCGGAAAATTTCCTATCTAGATAGGCGAATAGGTAAGAATGTTGTCAATGCTGTACCGATAAGACCTATCAGCCTCCAATATGATGTGTGGGTGATATTAACTGGAGTGGATCCGTAGGGGGTCGGATTTACCTTCATCTGTTAATCCTTTAAGGAGTAGCAAAAATGGCGCCGGACTCTATTATAGTATGACCTCTTCCTCGATAATGTGCACCTCTATTTGTTTCTCGATTAACAGCTCTTATCCATCACTGAAGTACGAGAGGTAACTTCATGCTGTCTTGGATCTCACGAGGGAGGTGGATGAGATGATCTAGAGCTATTGGAGAATTCCTGGATTGGAAGGAAAAGCAAGAAGATGAAGAGGAAGATCCCTGTTATGTAACCAGCGTTCAGCATCGTATTAATCGGACCGACTCTTGAGCAACCACGGCATCCACAGTGAACGACAATAACCGCCGATTGGGGTGTCAGGCGGGAAGAATGGCCGAAATGACGATCTTCGATCAGACGGAATAATAGAAAATCACAACAATGGCCTCTGATAATGACAAATTCAGACGGCCGTCTCGTGCGCGTCGCGCAGTTTCTTTACCGACTGTCGCGCGCTTTTGTCCCACCATCTATGCTCGCCTTGCCACAATGGTGGCCCAGTGAAACCTCTCTCAATACTGGATTTATCAGAACTGGCAACAATACCATTGTCTCCCTGTCTGGGAATGTATCAAGGGACTAATAACTTGCAGCCATGTGCACATAATTTGCCGCCCTCATTCAAAGCCTGACCGCGCAAGCCAGATGAAGCCTTGCCTATTCAGTAGAGACCAATCAACCTTTTAATTTTTTCCCCTGGCCGGTCTCGTATTATCAGAGGCACTCTGAGCTGGCAGCGGACCGTTGGGGGAGAACATGCTCATGGGGGTCAACATTTGGTCAGCAAGGCTTTGCTTCAATGCTGGTTCTTTAACAGGCGAGTCTTTCCATGGTGAGAGGAAACTCAACCCTCAGCTAAATTTAGCACCATTGTCCTATCGTCTTAGATTATTCATCCCAATATATCACAATGCACTACTAGACCATGATTGAACCTAGGCCCAATGCACACGGATTAGGGATTTCTGTCTAACCGTTGAGACCATGCGTCACACTGTGAGTATAGGAGCGCAATTGTCCTGGATACTCGAGGCCAAGTTTAACCAGTGTATGTCCAATAGTCAGGCGGGCTGTACCGATAGGCCTACTCTATTGTAAATTAGAGGTAGTCATTTAACTTGAGCTCCTGAATTTAACTCTAAATTCTACACTATACTCTACTGTATTCTTCTCAAAGGCAAACACAATACAATTTGTTTTCCATTTGGATCTGATGTAAAAAAAAAAAGACATGATGCATTAATTCATTGAAATGTAGAATTTTAATTATTTAGTATACGATGTAGTGGGACCCGCGAGAGAATAATGGCGAGACGGGGATTCCCCCATTCAGTTGAAATAATGATAGTATGAGACCAATTGCCCTTGTTGACTTTCTATAGCTTGAGCAAGAAACTAGTTTCTTGTCTTATAGAAGGTATGATAAATAATTACATATATATATGACATTATAATCACAGAGAGCTAGAAAAAGATGCATAGATACACAGATTCTATATGTTTTGACCTATTCCACCTCCGAACATGGCATTTGTAAGATAAATATCAAGGTTTCATTAATACTCCATCACTGGATAGGAAATTAAATCAAAAGTCACAATACGAACTGTACTGCAACTGATATATTCCGTATAAGATTGTCTACTTTATTAGAGTAATTAAGATGGAGACAATTCAACTGAAACAAACCTCGTTGTTGAATTATTGCAGCATTCTTTTTTATTTGGCGACCCTATCTATTTCATTAGCCATTTAATCTAATACAAAACCCCATGCTGTCAACTGCCTGTTTTTCATGTGACAGCCAACGTGCTAGCTATGGATAATATTATTTTTCTCAAATTCAGCAAGATTTAGATCTTTCTGTTATTCGCTCAAAAAATACAAAGGCCCGAAATGTTGTTCTTCATAAATCTAACCAGAGCTTTAAAAAAAACAGAATAAGAGTTGGTTGCAAATAAATAAATTTGTTTGTCATTTTTTAATCCCAAATACTGCTTATAAATACTCCCCCAGGCCATATTACCATCAAGGCACACACATTATATGTTCCCCTAAATGAAAATAACAATATCTATATCATATATATGTAATTTTGAATGCGTTTGATATTGATATATTGCGAGCACTCTTCAACTGGAACTAGATACACCCCTAAGTTTCTTTTGAAATTCACCTCACTAAATCTGCGTTAACAATTTCCTGAGGGGTGCCTTGGTTTTTCCCCTAATCTCTCCCTAATAATGTATACCGTAAAGAGAACACGTGAGTGTAAAATTCATAATCGTCATCTATTGGGCCTTATTCCAATGCAGGCCATGGACATACATCATACCATGCGTGGGCATGTTCATCCTTTCACATATCCTGACCATCGCCCTGTGTCCAATTGTAATAGGGTTCAGTTTCACCGAGTAAATAAAGATCAGGGCATATATCCTCAACATCGTTAACAAAAAATAGGTGACCATTCATTTCATTCCCAACCTAGCATTCAATAAATGCCAGAAACTCATCCATAAATCTGCCCACACCCTCGGACAATTCATTATCACACCTACACGCCAACTGTGGTAGGTCAGGATGGATTTAAACGTAGACTTGTACTTATTTCACGTTTCTATTACTTAGATAGCCATTACTAAATAAATTAGGAAATGTTATTATTCCTTTGCTTTATCTCACAAAGGTAGGATAATTGACCTGTCATGTTCGTTGTGGGAAAGGTCTCGTATTACATTTAGAAGTATTTTGTTTTAGTACTGGATATCAGGCAAGATCAGTTGTCACCTAAAATTCGTTTTTTTTTCTACTAAAATATCTACTAAAATGAAAACGGATATATAATTATTATGCAATTATGGAATTAGGATTATTCTAAAGATGGTAAATAAAATTAATACTTGGAAGAGGATGTCATATCGGTATCCAACCGTAACGAAATTAAGGCGTGAAAATAGTACATCATAGAAATATTATATCAGTTTTTAAAAAAAATATAACGTAATGAAAACTAAGAAAATCCAAATATTTATATATGGAGCAAATGCATGGTAATAATGAATATATAATATTATATCATGTATGCAGGAAAAATGAAAATAATATTATATAATGTAAGTAATGTCTATGTTGATGAATAAAAGGAAGATAGATATATGTGAAAGGGGAAAGGAAGACCGGGGCAGACGCAAGACGAATGATACCAGACTTATGATAACTTACCTGAAGATTAACAAACCAATTCCGTGTTACCACCTGCATCCCTGCGTTGTCCACGAGCAGCGGTAGGTATTAGTAGGAGTGGGAACAGGTGTGACCCTTAGTCCTGGAAGACACTCAACTAATACACGCAGAGGGAGATATCTATCCTATAGCTAACTAAATATATATTGTATATCCCTGTCTCTCCCTTCCCCTTTCTTGCCAAGGCTTGTACTAATCACACAATGAGACTGCATGAGAGTCGTTCAGGAGATGTGGATCTAGAAGCTGTTGTGTAGTGAAGGTATATTGTGATCCAGGCGTGCAGAGGTGGTGCAAAAACATCCACAGAGGACAATCTGGCATTAATAGACGACATGCTAATGTGCGCTGGTTTCAAGGAATCACTAGACCGTGCCAACAATTAAAGTGGCATTTTAATGAGAGATCAACTGGGTACATCCGATTGCGATATACGATAGGACCCCTGACAAGATAAACAATAGGGCCTTGGGGACGGTGGTAAATATGTGATGCAGGCTGCTGAGAAATGTATTGCGAAACAATATATAAACATTATCCCCTTTGGTTGGTCCTTTCAGAGCATCCGAAAATGTGTCTACCTTTACCGTTGACAGCTATCTTAAGCTTTATACTGATTTATGTGAACATGTAGGGCAGGAGCAAGGGTGAGATATAAAATATCCACTCTGATATTTTACCTTGTGTCACCTTCGCTTCGCGGTGAAAGGACTGAATGAAGGACCTCCAATTCTAAAGCCCTGTTCTGCACAAATCTATTTTGTATCTGTCTAAATTGTTCTCTACGCCTCGCCGACTTGGTATGTCCCATCGTCTTCAAGTTAATGCCCTTCAGCAGTCAAACAAAAGTGGAATAATGGCAAGGGCTTGATAATGGTGGGGCATCATACCTCAGGCGATAATAGACCAACTCGGCTGGAAAGATTTCATTTTTTATGGATAATCTATCAAATATTTGACATTGCATGGAGTGTTTGGTTTCAAACCTTTCGACAAAGTGTGAAACTGGATCCCTCCCATGTCATCAAAACATATGCGGATTGGTACTTGAAATTCCATGCTGAACTAAAATAACTCAAACTTTGACAGTATACACTTTGATGCAGATTATTACGCTAATGTAATTTCAAGTGTATTGTATGTGTTCGATGAGGTGTTCTCTAAATTATCTAATGTCATTTAACAGCAATGACATTTTAATTAAGTTAAATGCAGTGCTGGTGATTGTACGCATCTTCAAGGCAAGGTTTAGGTCTGCAGCCTCTAAAGGGAATCCGATTAGTGTAGGATCCAAAACGTGATCAGGTACAATTAGTAGAAGCACTGTATCAGCGGCAAAACGTCTGCTTGGTTATAGAAACTAGAAACTAGCTTTACTTTATCTTGGCCTGGGATTTGTACGAATCAATCTTAATCTATATTTCTCAATTATTCCTTTCATGTTGAGTTTCAGATAGGTTGGGAATGAATGGAACACGAGTTTTGTTTTTGAAAAATCATTCTTGAGGGAAATTATCTGGTACTGCAGGTTTAAATGGATATTTTGGTTTGATTAAAACTAATTTTGATTTGTTCATTGCTATAAAATAGTTAGTTGACCTAAATCAGCAAGTTTGTCATCATGAATCATCAACATATATATTACTTCAATGAAAGAATGGATAAAAAACACATCACAAAGAACATCTCTCTGAATACTGAATCTAAAAGTTAATCCATTCTTTGTAATTTGAACTGCTGGAGAATACACTTCCTGTATATACAGCTCAAACTTCTGCCCACTTCAATAACATAAAACTGTCTCTTAGCTGCCTGGCGGCAATATTATCTGTCTGCAAAGTTTATGTTTGTGATTCCTCACTGGCTTATCCACGTGATAATACATAAATAACATTAAAGCATGTGGTAGCAGGCTGCGTCGCATTAATGACCTTTTTACAGCACATCTTCATAAAGACACAATAATTCTCTAAAACAGAAGCCACTGAACATGATAATAAGTCGGCATTTATCTCTTGGCTTCAAACACTGTTAGCCCCATAAAAATATACACGCGCACATTGCATTCCTCCGCGTCTCTCCCCTCCCCCCCCCCCCCCCCCCCATTCGACACACCTCTGATAATGGACATCTCTCCCTCCTATACACCACTCCTGACGTTTTCCAACAGGAGGTGGCCCTTGCCGCACGCGTAAATCGCTTGTCGATTTCACAAAACTCCGCTCGACTAGTGAACTCGCCAGAATGAATCGCTGTATCGTTGTCATTTTTGACGCAAGAGGGCACGAGAGAGCAATTAATTCCCCACCTCCTGTGTGGCCCCTCCAGCGCGCACACTCTCACACACATATTTACACAGCCTTATACCACGGAGGTGGCGGGAGTTTTATGAATTCTGATAAACACAACTGGGAATAAGCTTTTATCGGGCAAGATTGTGTTGGTTCTAGTACCCTAGGGAACTGGAGGAGGATGATACAGGGTCGGAGCAACTGAAGAAAGGATGGAAGGAAGGGAGACTCAGAGGTGCTCCATGAGCAAATCCTTAACCACAGACCGTGAGAATATGATCAGCCATGGTTATACGAATGGGAATGTCCGCGTGAAAAGAATGTTGCCCTTGTATTAAAAGAATCTAGCTAATCTACGAATTCCTGACATGCAGTGTGTTACAAACATGATTGCTTGACCTTAACTACGCTCAAGAAGCTCGGAAATGCAGCAACTATTCTCTGTGTTTCAATGCCTTGTAAATTCGCAATGAATCGCTTGTGAACAACAGATTTTTCACGCATCCAACCGTTTGGGTTTTACTGCATTGCGATCGCGTTCCCTGCGTCACATAGAGTGCATTAATGATAGAAAGGCACACGGCCTTTGTCGGCTTATTACATTTTT
The DNA here is from genome assembly GCA_942159475.1 of Sthenelais limicola. NCBI lineage: Eukaryota > Metazoa > Annelida > Polychaeta > Phyllodocida > Sigalionidae > Sthenelais > Sthenelais limicola. The sequence goes on from OW804101.1 coordinate 27,855,830, forward strand.
GTTGTCGTTAGAACTAATAAACCGATCTGATTTATCACTGGTCGGGCTAGGTTATTACCACACCTGTTGTCATACGTGAAACTTGGGTGGACTTTGAATAATAGTCAGGATGAAAAGTCTAACTACGTAATTGATTAATCACCACCAGGCTGTTAGAAAAATCTCCAAGGTGTACATGAGCGGTGAACACCTGGCTTTTATGAATTATGTGTGTGTATGTGGCTCCATGGGCCAGCAATGGAACATGGAGAATACCTCCAAGCATTCGATTGGCCTCTCAGATCAAAGCAGATATCAAGTCTAGCGGAGATAAGAGCAATAGGACCTTTGCCCATTGTATATGGGATTCTGCGGGCATTTCCAGATAAATTATCATCTAGTTATGTCTGATTTTGACAGAATTCATGCCGATGTTAATGTCGAATTCTGTGTCATATTCATACAGTGAATAAATCGGATACGCAAGTGAACGCGGGTATTTTCTACATAATAAAGAAAGCTAGGTCAGTTTATAGTCACCCCTTGGTTACTAGATGGATTATATTCAGTCTGAAATGTGTTTCTTTGTATAACCAAGGATGATATTATCAAGGCCAAGCTTAACAAGAAAAACACATTATTTGTTCTTCTATTTTGTGTGTGCTTATTTCTTACATGTGTTCGGTAATACAGGTCAGGCAGGGACGTGATTCTTCCAGTGGATTTTGCATTATCAAATATATCAGCAGATTTTTATATCAAGAAAAAACAAGTGGGGGTTATTATTTTACATCGCATGTCAAATTCAATGAATTCAATGGAGACTCCAGAGAGTGCAGCAAGGAAACATCTAGAGAACCATATGTTCCTGTTTTATTATCATTTCCGTGAAGATCCTTAGTTTAATTGTTTCCTGTGCAATGTCCGCGAGCCAACTTCGCTTATTTGTTTTACTATACCTATTACCTTTACTATATAGTTCCAAAGTTGATGTTCAAATGGGACACATATATAATGTTTCCTTGTGAAAACACGGCAATATAAAATAAATTGGTAAACATGTTCGGCTTTAGAAGTTTCATCAGAGTGAGTTCCTTATAAGAAACAAAGAGTGAGATTAACACTTCTGCCGTTTTCTCGGTGACGGAAGAATTGTAGCGCGTCTGTGTGCGTTATCTAAACTAAAATTCACCTGTACGTTCTCAGCAGCCATCGCATTATTCTTTCAGGAGCAAAACAAACATCATACTTGTATGTTTTCTGTGTGAGTAATGGCCAATTCCAGTAGAGATATCTCAAAATTTAGTACACCTGCAAATCCGGAGCTTGGTTACAAATTTCGGACGGCCAGACATGACGTATCTGAAAGGTTACAGCGAGGGACAATGATGGAAAAGTTGCATGCAGAGCTTGGCGATAATGTAATATCAAGTTTGGGCCATTCGCCTCACAATATGAATAAGAGGGACTACACGTGTTGGGAGATAATCAAAACTACCTGGCAACTGGGAAGAAAATACGACGTCAAAAAGGTTAAGAAATGACATCATTGAAGAAGGATATGTGCTTCCGGTTTCTCGAAACGACGTTCCTGAATAAAACAAGATGTGTAAATTCGGTTCAATATAGCTGTTTATTCGAACCCTTCTGTACATTTTTTGTTGTGCCCGCTCTGAGTTGGGTGTGAGCCTGGGGATTATTGTTTTGTGACGTCACGATTAAGCAGACGAGAATCAGCTGCTTCCGGGGCGCGCTTTTGGCGAGCAAGGCGCCAAGTCGCTGGCTTCTCGTTGTGTGGGACAGTGGCTTCTGACGTGAGATTTTGAGCAGGTGAGAGGTTAACAGGCTTTGACTGGCTGCATGTGGACCTATTTTGTGGGAGGTAGCAAGAGCATGATTTATTATGGCTAGAAGTGAGTTGTGTTTGTGTAAAAACTGATTCTTAGCTTGTATGCAATGCAGAGGTGCACAATGCCCGAGCGGCGGGAAGCAGGTGGAAAGGGGCACACAAAATGGACGATTCTAACGCGCCGAATGGGGAATAAGCAAAAGGATTCGGTTTGTTCCTCGTCGACGAACAGACGTGGTAGTCGTTTATTAGCATATGTATGAATATAAACGCAATCATAAGGAGAATGTTGATGGATACGTTGGTTGTTCCGCACATAGGTGGCCCGAAGCAAACAAAACATGCCTCTTTATTCCAATTTGGGCGTCCGATAACATTATCAAGACGTCGAGGTCACGAGAGGGCGCCACCAACTTCCTCCATCCATCAATGATATGGGGAGAGATCCGCGCATGCGTGGTTGCATTAAGGCTTGATGGGTGCAAGACCAACCTATGAATCAAGCTCCATTAAAAACACCATTCATACCAAAGATGAATAGCTGTAAATGGACACAGAAACGTAGCCATTCTCCTACGCTGAGTACTCCAAAGTAGTCCCATATCCCATCTGAAGAAACCCACCTCATTTTTCAAAACCGATTCCCTCAATATTGTGCCAGCTACATTAGAAATTGAAAAATTGTTCTGGTAATATAAAGCCCTACAGACCTTTAACATTTAATCCTATAGCTATCGTCAGAGAAAGCAGCGTGGGGGACACACATAGCGGAAGAAGGATGAAGCAGAGAAGGGCGAAAGAGAGTGACAATGGTGATGAAGGGAGAGCAAAAGGATTGGAGGGAATAGATGGAAGAGAGAGAACATGAAAGCAGTAGTGCAGAGGAAATAGCGATGGACAGATGTGGGAGCAGTAACATCACATACAAACATAGCCTTAATTAATTCTAGTCAAAAGTTTGTTTTCGACACCAAAAAAACTTTGACGAGTTTGAGATGTCACTGAAGACAATATTAATGCATCTATCAGACCATGCGGTTGATACAAAGTTCTGTTTTCCCCAGTTTCATACGGAAACAGAGAGAATGACAATAAGGCTGCTCCAGGAGGATTGATCCTGCCCGAGGGACTGGGATCGCGGAAGGGTTCTGGCCTTATTTCGGCCCCATTTCATTTCTATAAAGCCACATTAGTCTGGTAGTCTCCAAGGACGGGTAAAGAACATTAGTCACTGTGTGGATCTAGCTGGCAGGAGATGTGTTAATAACATTCGCCACAAAACTAATGGTGCCATGGTAACCAGTGGGAGCCATTGGTCAGAGACGGGCACTATCTCTGATTTCATATTTCCCTGTCCAGGGGAATGGCTCTGGTTGTGCGAGGACCTCCACTGGGGTATTGGTGAAGGCGGATCATTACCCGCGATATAAAGGGGATCGCATCGCCCTATTAATCCGGAGTGGATGGTAGAAATCATACTTGTATTACACACCCTATATATTTGACTGAATGTTTAATACTAGGCTATTATGTCTTAGTTGAAACAATTAAGACAATCCTTATAAACTAGCATTCTTTGTAACACATGCATAGGTGAATCATATATAAGACAATCATTAGTCTCATTTTAAAATTGGCTTTTGTACTGGAGTGTTGCCAAAAGTTTGGTCGATTATTACGCGTGCCAATACAATGATTGTACAACATTGGGACATTAAATTATAATCACCGTATTACGTTGTCGCGGTGGAAGCAATAACCTTGGGCTAATGCATAATTTTACATCACGAAATCGTAGATCCTTTTAATTGTTCCATTATCTTCATAGTTTTGGATTTAATTGTTACAATTTTCATCGAAGGGATTATCAGATACAGTGCACCTATTTCAAGGGTGAAAGGGCTTTTTAGAACAGAGGTTTATTTTTCATCTTGATAAAATACTGTATGAATTATTCTTGAAAAGAACGCTGGTAATTGGTATTCGCTGATGAAGGAGCAATTTTGATAATTACCACTATTTGCTATCGTCTTCCCCCTCACCAAAATACCTTCACTGTTGCAGCCTCGGTATTGGCCTTTTCACCCTTCTATTACATTCTGACTGGGGACGAAGGCAAGGCAAGGCAAGGCAAATTGGAAAATAACTTTTGTGCCATCGAGTGAGTGTTTTAATTAGATAGACCATTAGTAGTGCCAGCCATTATCAATCCCCCTGTTCTTTCGACTGGCGGCGTCCCAGCCCCATCGCGACCCCTTGTGGAGAAATTTATCACTAGTTGGTGACCGCAGACCTTGCGCGCTATGCAGTAGCGTGAAAAGTACTGGCTTCGATAGGAATTATGGCTTCTGATTTGGCTTCGAATAGAAGTTCGATTATTCAACCTGGATCTGTTTAGGCAGATGAAGATGAAGTCCAAACATCGATCCATGGGAATAGAGACTTATCGATAAACTTTAGAAGTGTGAAGATCTCTTTGATAAACTAGGTTCCCTACATATCCTCACACAGTTATGTTTAGTAAATGTGCATATGCATATATATATTTATATATTTATGGTATACATATAATACATGTTCATATATATATATCATATATAATATACTTACATTTATGATTGCAGAAACACAAATGTATATATTATTTATATATATATTCATATATGAGTTAGATTGTGTTCACTTATTTCGTTTCGACTGTAACCTTGGATATATATATACAGAAAGGTATACAACGAATCAAACTGAAGATAATTTTCAGAAATGTATCGGACATTCAGCAACTTTTGAACATATTTTTTTTCATTTCCAATGTGACATCTTGAAATAACCAATTGAAATGGAAGAAATGTGTAGTAAACACTACTGCAATTCATATTACCCCATGCTTGTTGTATCGACGCATTTTCACATCAGGCCGATGAAGATGAATATTTTCTGTTTGTCGATATACTTTTGTCAGTGCATGGCTACGGTCCCATTCCACGGTATGGAAATGATGAAGTATTGGGTTAACAGGGGCCACCAGATACCCTACCTCTGGTACCGTCTACTTTATGGCTTGTTCACGAACCCTACACAAGAGTCAACCAGCATCCCACCTCTGTTATCTTCGCCAGCGTTAACATTCCCCACACAGTTACAAGGGAGATCAAACCGAATAAGCCTCTTGGTGCGATCCAGAAGGTTAATACTTTGTTATGCCATTGCCTATGCCTCATTCGTCCTGCAGTATCATGATGTTGGGGTTGGGATGCATGGTCCAATATAGTTTACAAGGGTTGGGGAGAAGGTGACATCACTTGATTCATGTTCATTTTGCATGTGGTCATATTAATTGGATCGGCTATTTATGCAAATCGGTGACACTACCCAATCCAACGTATGACTTGGTATTTATTATGGATATTAGCCAATCATGACAGAAGAAAGTAAGCAATATCTATCGTGTCCTTTGATTTACCGATAATAAATCCCTACTTGGATGCATATTTACCTTATGGTGGTGGTGGTTCATAAACCCTATTAATATAAAAAGTTTAGGTTAATATTAGTGAGTGCGTGGCAAATACCCCCATTTTCTGCCCGGACTACATTTTTATCTGCGCGAGCTATTGAGTTATATCAGGGCCTTGATCTCTTGCACTTTGGCGTCTCAGTGCCAATTCGAAAATTAGAATTTCTCTTCGAATGCTCCCGATTAGTTCTTGTCAGACATACATTGAGAAATATGTCCAAATTGGCGCAGAGAAGTGCATGTGATCTATGGCACGGGGGACCTTGGGATCCGACGGCGCGTTTTCTATCCTCGACAGACAAGAAAGTGATGCGATTGTAAGACCTCCTCAGTACACATTTACGTCCAGATGAAGGGGGGTCCCGCTTTGTGCTTATGAAGCGCAATCTTTGCAAAAAGCCAAAACATATGGCTTCAAGAAGCGTGCGTTAGTTTCCCCTGATAGCTACGATCCTCTCCGGATTATGTCTTCAACTCTGAAAAGCCAAGTCCCGGGCTATTGACATATGTTGATGGAATGGGGATTAAAATTACATTGGTTTTGATTGGAATTTATGTAGTGACAGCAAGAGAACTAAACCCTCTGTTAGCCGCATTGAAATCGGGCACTTTGCAGGCTGGAAAGCTATCCCCGTATGACAAGATGACTTATCGCCGCTCACTTTGCGGGGAATTACTGTCCGATCGAGTCGTTTGAAAAGCATCGATCACCATGGCCTAAAAAAGTCCAACCACAGTGCCACAATAGCCATTTCTTTTCTTGTGCTTTCGTAAGCTATTTGATGGTGCTTTATATCCAAAGCTCAGCGGCATGTATAAATTGTCTGGAACACCGCTCGGCCCTTCTAGGACACAGACAATTAATGTTGTGGTGATTTTTCCTCGTAAATGTTTAGACTCAGTTCAAACAGTTTCTATGAATGCTTTCAATGGAATAAATTAGATCGGCATTGTGTTGTGTCGCAGACATTTTTTTGGTTTTGGACATGAGTGAATCCTAACAGAGTGGCAAGCAACACTAAACCTGCAATTCGTTACATCACTGTGAGTATTACATGCAATATGGATACATTAATTTAATTGTTAAATTGGAACCGGAAAAACAGAATTCTAAAAAATCCTATGAAATGTTGAGAGACTAAGGGCAATGGCTATTTTTTGTGAAATGATGGAAATCATCCAATTCTCAAGACAGATTAGCCAGGCTACCCACACACAAGAATGTTTTACACCTGGGTAGTTACTTCGAAAAGAAAAGTGCATCGCATACATGTAAGATGTTGCAACAATTCTTAATGACATTATTCATCCCATTGATCCCTCAACTTTGGATTGCTCAGAGAAAGTACCATACGAGGCAAGACTTTTATCGATTCCAGTACCGACATGCCTCTCTTTGGTTTTAAACCGGGGTTTGCCGTTAAGTAGAAAATTGGGAACTGTTTATATCCATTTTCTAGAAGGAAGGACAGACATGTCAGGAAGGTAAAAAAAAGCAATCCGAGAGGCTGGAATGACCACAAGATAAAGATCCAAGGAGAAGGAGTGTTCAGCATCCCGAGAGAAGGGGCGAGATCGAACTTGTCAGATGCGATTCAAAGATAGGATATGCAAATTGTAAATCCCTGACAAGGAGGAAATCTCCTGGGTGCCCTTACCGGAATAGCCTTCCATCCAGCGTCTTGAACTCCTGTCTTAATGTTTGTTTGAGACACCTTTCCCTTCTCATAATTGTTACATTTTACTTGTTACAACCAATCAGCATCAACGCAGCAAAACATACCTTTCGTAAAGTTTCCTTCGTCTTCCTGATGATAAGAGGCTCGACGAACGGTGGCAAAACGCTTATTTCAATAAGCAAATGCTATTCACCTAAACATTGCGAACGCCACGCCATAACTGTACAACGATTATAAGAGATGGGCCCCTGGGTCTGCAAAAGGTTTCTCGCACTTATTTTCCTACAAACTTAGGCATCCACTACAATGAATCGCCAGCATATTAATACACCTAGCTATTAGTAAAGTCGATTTAACCGAAATGCGCACAGATAAATTACAATCTTGGTGTAAACTTACGTTAACACTAGCGTGAATGGGGACTGCATATCGGCCGATCGACTGACCGTGAAAGTTGGGCCACATGACTGAAATGTATGGGAAATGATACGTAAGGCTTCTCATAGTGTATTGAGCACGCTCCTTCCGGTCAGACACTTCCGTCTTTGCAACTAACAACAAACAACTAGCCTAGGATTATCACGTGCATGTATTGCTGTCATATTCCATGTAGAAACTCCGCGATTATTCCATTAAAAAGGTAACGAAATATCGATTCTTCTCCTGAAGTCTAAAATCTGCAGGGGTTTTATGGCATTGCCATAAAGACGCCTGCAGACCAAGCAAAACACCGAGTCAACTCGTTCCCAGTGGCCAAGTTTAGCCGGGTCCCCCGGCTCTGCAGTCGCCGAAACCATAATTTTAAAAGCTTTCATTATTACCAACGATATAACAAATACAGCGGCCGGAAAATATTCTACTAAACTAACCAGCCAAGCAGTTACCATACACCTACACAACACAAATTCTCGCGCGGATACTTTCTAGACGAACGGTGGCAAAACGCTTATTTCAATAAGCAAATGCTATTCACCTAAACATTGCGAACGCCACGCCATAACTGTACAACGATTATAAGAGATGGGCCCCTGGGTCTGCAAAAGGTTTCTCGCACTTATTTTCCTACAAACTTAGGCATCCACTACAATGAATCGCCAGCATATTAATACACCTAGCTATTAGTAAAGTCGATTTAACCGAAATGCGCACAGATAAATTACAATCTTGGTGTAAACTTACGTTAACACTAGCGTGAATGGGGACTGCATATCGGCCGATCGACTGACCGTGAAAGTTGGGCCACATGACTGAAATGTATGGGAAATGATACGTAAGGCTTCTCATAGTGTATTGAGCACGCTCCTTCCGGTCAGACACTTCCGTCTTTGCAACTAACAACAAACAACTAGCCTAGGATTATCACGTGCATGTATTGCTGTCACATTCCATGTAGAAACTCTGCGATTATTCCATTAAAAAGGTAACGAAATATCGATTCTTCTGCTAAAGATCATTGTCTGCAGGGTCTGATAGCGGAGCCAGACGCCTGCAGACTTCGGCAAAACACCGAGTCAACTCGTTCCCAGTGGCCAAGTTGAGCCGGGTCCCCCGGCTCTGCAGTCACCGAAACCATAATTTTAAAAGCTTTGATTATTACCAACGATATAACAAATACAGCGGCCGGAAAATATTCTACTAAACTAACCAGCCAAGCAGTTACCGTACGCCTACACAACACACCTACACAACACAAATTCTCGCGCGGATACTTTCTAGATGTTTGCTAAATCTCACTCTTTTACAGTTTATATCAACGAATGCGCATGAGTGTTCCTATGTATAGGCGTAATCGTACACATTCCATAATTCTATCAAGCCAGGTCACAGTTTTTCATATTTTATCGAACGATTCGGCCCCAAGGGAGAATATCCATTTCCCATTCATTTCTATACTTTGGGCAATGGAGTGAATTGCTACAATGTGTAATGGAAATAAATAGATATTATATCTCGCCACGAGCTACATTAGACATCTCGGTCATAGATCGACGCAGTGCTGCCCCCTGGGCACAAAAGCTCGAAATGGCTTCCGCGGAGCACAATTTCACGTCCTACTGAAATTGGTCCTAGGGAATATGCAATTGCTACAGTAATCACCCAAACTAAACACTGATTTGCCAGGGTATATTTGCAGGTTTTTTTTTACATTGTCATACATAACAAGTCCTTTTGCAAAGTGTAACATTAGAAGCAACGATTTTATGGAAACTCGAGCAGCTACGGGTGGTCCGATTGGTCACGCGCCGGGAAAGAGTTAAAGAGTATCAAATGCAAAGATTGGCCCTGACGGGAGATTTTTTCTTTTATATTCCAGGTGTATTTATGGATTTAATTTGTTCCATCTGGATTTTATACATCTGGTTCCTACATTGACCAGACTATAAAGCGAGTCATGTGATAAATTGACTGTGGGATTTTTTTCTTTTCACGTAATCATTCGCACCTTCCTATAGCCACCGGGCCTGTAATGCATCTCTTTGTAACCGCAAGGTCAGCCTTGGCAATCTCGCAGAACTGAAAAAATATTTATACTTTCTCGTCGACCTGTATTTATAACAAATAATTGCAGGCAGTAAAAGAGAGAGAGATGGGATAAGAAGGGTGGATGGGATGAGGTCCAAGTTTTGAGTTAGATAGATTTGTGTCGAGGTATCATAGGAGTTTAAAATGTAGAGAAATATGAATACAGACACACAAAGAGACTCGCCTTGTCTATCTGGATCTGTTTTGATACCTGCGGTGTATCTCAGCTTGAAGAATGGGATGAGAGGTTTTCATTTCCAGCGATGACACACGCATCATGTATCACAAAGTAAAACCAAAGATTAATTCGCTTACAGGGCAGGCACGCGTGACATTGCTTTTTGATGGTAAGTTCAGGGTAAATCGCATTCGTGTGTACTTGAGCAGATTAGAGGGAAAAGTTGAAAGTCGCTGCTTGTTAGTACCTTTATGTTTGATTATAAGAATATGTGTAGAATAAGCAACGCTTTACATCTCAAGGAAAAATGCAATACGCATATACAGCATCCGCTAAATCTGCGTTATTTTGTCAACGAGGTAAGATGTTATATGTTTGAACGGCCGATGGTACATGTGTATTAATTTTGGGGATTGAAAATAACTGGGCTTCGCACATTTTAACATTTATTATTAGTGAAAAAAATAATTTGGTTGTAATAATTCATTTTAACCTATACTAGTTTGTATATTGTCACTAACATCCAAACTCTATTAATGCAAACCAATGAAAACAAAATCCCAAAAGAAAAGTGCTGACGGAATTGAGCATTCGGAAACCACGAATAATGATGCTATTTCAAAGGTAGCAATGCTATTAACAACCATGTAAATCCATCTGAGTTCCGGCCATCACTTTTTAAAGATGAGTTTATGTTTGTGCAACTATGCATAATCCTAGTATCTGGATTGTGTTCACACTCCAACCAAACACCAGACGCTTGAGTATCAGATGCAACTGCCAACATTTATTAAGCGCCCGTTAATGGGAGTTGCCATGAAAGAAAACGCCATGCAACAAAAGGCAAGGGCACTATTCGGATCACGTTAGGGCCCCTGCAATAAAGGCCCTGTTCTTGACTCCCTGATAAAGTCCCAAATCCCAGAGTGAATTTATCTTCTTGTGTTGTTATTGGCATCAGGACGTCCTGACAAAGTCTAAGACTACGCTGGGTCTTATGTAGCCGCTTTGCCTAAATCCTATTGGCGACGTGAGACATTGTCATTTCTAGGCTATTGTGCCAATGCCTAACATGATGAATAGGTAATCATGTCTATGTGCATGATATGAATATTGCCCCTGTACATAATACAATGTAACCTTATAGACTCTTGAAACTAGATGTTTGTCTAACCTTCCAGTAGATATTTTCTTACATCGTATATATATTATGTGGACATGCTTGGGTATGCATGTTTTTTTACTAGAAACCCCGGATACGTTTCTGGTCGATAATTTTTCTCGGTTATAAAGATGCACCTGAAGCAACTGGATGAGATATCGGCGCATCCCAGAGCTTTCGAATTCATAGGCAGCATCCAAGAATCAGAACAACTAGCATGGTTGGGCACATATATAGCCGTGCCTTTAAATGTACTCCAACGTTTGTATATTTAAATGTTTAAGGTAGTTATGTGCATGGGTTCCTTTAGGGAGACTATTTTCTCACATACAGAAGGATAGTGCTAATAATCATAGTGATCAATTCCATCTTTATTCACACAGTGTTTCTAGCCAAGGATCAATAAACCCAAATTAATTGACCTAACTTTCTGTCTGCACAACATGACAATACCTCTTTCTAAAGAGGTGGACTTGCAGTGAAAATCCGGAAACCCGACAGCCTTAAATGTTAACGACTTGGGTAAATATGTTCACGGCAAATTCCTCTGCTAAGCTCCTTAGCAAATAAAAATATGGAGGAAACTAAGACTGCGCTGCTGTGTTTTCCTATGGTCGATGAAGATATATGGTGAGTGCGTTGAAATGTTGACAACTCATCATGATCGACCCCCACAGCATACTTTCATCGGCTAAACATGCACGTGCACCAATGCAAGTACTTCATATTCACCACCCCTCTCGTCCATCTCTCACCCCTCAGCCTTATCCTTCATCTGCCCGCGCCATTTCAATATGAAACTGCGCCATTTACCATGGCTCCCTACAAGGGGTCGCTGAGTGGGGGATGGCCATGAACTAATCTAAGACTAATTCCACCCATTGCAGTGGACAAGAACAGTGTCTTACAGTCAAGCTCCTGTCTCATAAACACTCATTGTGGGAAGAATGCTCCATGATTAGTTGTGTTTCTCGCAGGGCTATCGATCAATTGTGTTCTGGAATTAGTCCTGGACGTTCCTCTCCTTTAATTCGCAGATTTTTGCCTTTGTTGTTTCAAGTGAAGTGTACTATATACATAAGGCTCAAAACATTTTTATTTTGGGTTATGTTTTGAGTCATATCGTATGGAAATATAAATATATGTGGCTGGTTTAAAATGTAAGAATATGTGTTATCTGGAAGGGGCAAATAAGGCACCAAGAGTTAATTCTCGAAGTGGAGATTCGAGTAGTATGTCAAGTGGTCGCTTGGCTCAGGCGTGGCATACAATAATGGTTACACTGTATTGGAATGCCGATTCGCGCGGGCATTGACCGCACGATTATATATATAGTAGATAGGTTTACTAACGAGTGGGATGGAGTAGTGTGATATTTTCAGTACTGGTATCAGTTCGGTACCTGTTTTATTTGATAACACAGATGGAATATTTTAAAGTCATTTACTGTATATTTGCAGTTCATCATTTTTTGTCCTAAATGTGGTAGGTAAATGACCCATCGTTGAATACGCACAGTGACACTGCATATTCGATATATGGGATATTGCGCCAATATATCCCAGTCTTATGTATGTTTATATTAAAAAGGAATCTTCTCTCAACGACTGTAGAGAAATGCAGTTTATCCAAATTGCTCCAAGTCATCATCATTGCAAGAATCAAGTCTCGAGTCTCTGGCATTTATAAACACATTCCATGTTCCGATTAAGAGGAAGAATAAAAAGCGATTACATGGTAATGTACCATGCCCAGAACCTCAAACAATCATTGTAATACATTGTTATCGCCTAACAATCGCCGAATCCATCACAATTCGTGATCCTTATCTCGCGAACAAAAATGGAATTCCTTGCTCTCGTGAAACCACGTGAGATCGGGCGCGAGACCCCATTCTTTATCACACCCCGGTAACCACGCAGCCTCTTGACACACGCTTTGACAAATAGGTGGTGAAACAAAAACGGCGCGACCTCCATGATCCAAGTCAAAATAATGTAATTGCCGATGTAATTGGCTCTGGGAGTTTTTCCCTCCATTTTCACTACGAAACAATTTAAAGTCCCAATCCTTTGTTCATAATTCATGTCGGAGGGCCGACAAGGAAGAAAGGAACGATCGTGCGTTGTGTGCCACAGTGGCTACATGCTTCGGACAGTTGGTGCAGAAATACCCGTATTTCTGAATGTATGCCTTGCTATGTATGAACCTATTTTCCTAAATAAAGTGATGCAGATCACATCTCTGTCCCTCTCTGTCCCTTCTTTTCTATCTACTGTATTTCCTGGGTAAGATCATAAACTGCCTCCCTCTCAGGTCTCCCGCCTTTGATATACCTTCAATGTGTTGATAAGGGCAGAAAGCAACCAATCTCACTCACTCACTCAGTCCTGAAAGGGTGCCCAATCAATTTCCTTCCTAATTCAAAACATTTAATTTATAACCATTCGTAATATTCTGACCCTTTATCTACTATTTTCAAATCCTTTCAACGTGGAGAAAATATTAGAAAGGGTTCTCGATTTATAATGTAGGCCTACATGTACCGGTATTCATTAATAATATCTCCTATCAAGCAGGCCTAAGTGCATGTGAATGATTTCTAAGAGTTTCACGACTGAACCAATGATTTAGTAAAACTGCTCACCCATTGATTCATTTTGTACAGTAATCATGTTTCCCTATAACACCTTGCATAGAGACACTGACTCTTTAATCACATGCTAAGGGAACAAGCAATGCCTGGCAATAGGACCTATATGTAATGGGCATGCAGTGTGGGGAAATGTAGTGCCGGAGTCGCACAGAATTCCATGCAGACTTATATCCAAACAAAAACCTTCACATTTATCTTCTTTCCAACTTTAGACAAAATGTGAAGGGGATATTTCTTTTTGATATATTGAAGGGTCAAGCCTTGAAAGCATCTTCCACCACTTCATATAAACTATTCTTCCATCGACGAATAAAATTTTTATCGTCCTCGCAAGAATATGACCGAAGTGAAAAGTCACTTTATATGCCAAATTCATATGAAACATTGCCTCAACTGAGTCCCTAACACTAGCTCATTTCCGGGTATTATGCGCCTGCGTCATAAAGAGACGTATCTAATCCCTCACGTGGTCCGCCGACGTAATGAATGGATGCTTCGCGGAGCAGGCAAAGCTGACGTCATATTGTGAAGAGACGCTCGAATGTTTCCGGTGTGTCTTGAGCGCCACCTTCTGTCACGTCCGCGCTTAGAAAACCCTAATCCTAATGGCACATTCATGTCGCAATATATTCACACTTGCCTCGTCTGGCTTTGTCTTTAGCGGCGTTATCCATTTTATAGTCCAACGCATCTAGTCAGTCTTCATGTGGCTTTTATTTAGACTTGTCCGAACGTTGTTAGGGCGCCAATCCTCCGCTGACATAGGTTCTGTTTTGCTTGATTCTTGGTCCTAATCCCGCGCATTCATTGTCGGTGGACCAAGGCTACCTGATGAAATTCTTAAATCTCATTCTCCATTAATCACCGGCCACCGGAGAAGTGAGTAGCGCATCTTTCGCCTTGCACAACATTTCATCTGTTACAGTTCAGCTATAGTCTATGACCGAGGAACAGCCACCAGAAGCTTTCCTATAGCTTCCTATGCAATTAAAAGCTACTGAACATCTTTCAAGATCAAAGTGATGGATCTCCGGGGATGGGTCTATAGTTATTATTGGGATTCGTTACTCTTATTCTGCTATTAATTAGTGTAATGACTGATGATTCATGGTGATTGTGACTTAAGGAGAATGCATGAATTCATCATTGTTACTGCAGATACTAACATATCGACAGTATGAAATTAGGCTACTTGTAACTTTTATAGTTGCTCTAGTCAAGCCTTGGAAGCATCTTCCACCACTTCATATAAACTATTAGATAAGCTACCAATGATGTAAATACTGAAAATATTACCATATAGGCCTAATATAATAATTTTATCCAAGAGAACAATTACTCTTGGGAAGAATCCAAATAGGATCTTCGTGTCATCTATATGTTAATTTTCTCACCTTTTTGGTTAAGCATGAACAAATGCTACGAAAATTAGTTCGATTAATAAACAGATTAATGGTTCTGTAACCTGCTGCAATTCTGAGGTGGGGCATGATCAAGAGATGGTGTTTCCTCAAATGATATGGTTTGTCACAAAGTTGGCAGAATTTCATCTCTGGTGGATAAACTCAAAACCAATTAAGGATCCTAACTTACACAATAGTGGCAGCAGGGATAGCAGTAATAATAACAGCAACACAAATAGTGATAGCAATAATTAACTAAAGTTTATTTTAAAAGTTTCGGCTAAACACTCTAAAGGAAATGTCGATCTTCATTTGGCTAAGCAATAACAACTTTTCCTGATAGACTACCGCAATCACGTTGCCATCAATGTCTCTTGACTACCATAAAATTAGATCCACTTGAAAGGCACAAAAACCCCTCCATGGGATCGACTCGCCGTTCCGGCTAGGCCCTTCACCCCGAGGACTATGCCTAATGTATATAACGTATGGCTAGAACTTCCAGCATAAAAGAACACTTATCAGGTTTTAAATGCCTCTGGAACTTTACCTCAGCACCTACATAGGCACCTATAGGGCCGGGGCATTCTACATGCAAGTTCCATTTATCTATCATGTCATGTTCCTCTATTGGAATTGAACCTAAAACCTATGCGCACAGATTTATGTCTACTGGGATCAGCCAGCTTTTATATACATAATGAATGTATAACGATACTGAAACGTTGGTAAAAATCAGATAGGCCTAATACATTTAAAGAGCAAGCAAAATATCCAACAATTGCCATTTCTCCAGTTGCGATGCCATTCCACTGCTTGATCATTATTTAAATCATTATTTTGTTTTTAAAAAATCACCATTGGTATGGATAGTGTCACGACTATTAATCACACATTTTTATATTAACAATTATTACGTAACCTAATCATTTAATCATTTCTGGAAAAACACGCGGGGGGGGGGGGCGAAAGTAATAAGACCAATGCTATTAGGCCAGCTCTCTTATATATAGTAAATAGGAAAAATGTGCAAAGCAATGATTTGGCGAACTCAATAAACACACACTTTAGCCAGGTATGGGAAAACGGCTAGATTCATGTGCAAGTCAACAAATTTACTATCAGGAAAATATTGTAGGTAACGGCTGGAAGAGCTGGGACTCTCCTATTTGTCGACCTGCTTGTCTATACCTCCGGTACCAGTTGGATAAATACAAAATTATTCTATTCTGTACTATTCTATTCTGTACTATTCTATTCTGTTCTATTCTATTCTATTGAATTCAATTGGGATGAGTTGGTGATCGATACTGGGTGAATTTCGAAAAATTGTGATCACAAAAAGTTCAGGATGTGACAAACTATCGTCTAGGATTTATAAGGATGCCTTTATGATATTAACTGATCAAATGTTACATAGGCTATCTATAGAATGTCTATCGCAAAGGGAGTGTTTCCAGCCTCCTGGAAGCAGGCAACAGTATATCAAAAATTGATATTCTGAAAGATGCTAATGACACTAGACCAATCTCTGTAACCCACATTGAAGGCAAAATCTTATAACAAAAAACTAATAACCCAACATTTGATGAACTATATAATAAGAAATAATTTAATTAGTAAAACACATTCAGGTTTCCAAAAAAAGGACACTCGACCACTGAAGATTTGGATATATTTGCAGAAGCCGTCAATACGAAACAATGCACTGTAGAATAATTTAAAATACGGTAATGAAGATCGAAAGATATGCTTAGACCTGTATCTGCTGACTTGTATTGAATATTTCTTCATGCAATTCGATATTTCTGAACAGTAAATTATCCAAAAATGTGAATATTAACTGTATGGTAATACATTCATAATCGTCGAAATAATATTAATATTTATTAGGCCTATACACGCATTGCTCTGAAAACAACGTATCTAGAGTGATTTATGCACAGTGCGTATTCCACTAGTGATTTACGTGAGGTTGCCATGGCAACCAATCTGGGTTTTTTTTTACTAAGATTACTGGTAAAAATTCAAATTTATGACACGATCTTTTTATATTTTCATGATTGAAAGCATGTATAATAAATCTGTTAACTAACTCGTTGGTTTCAGTTGCTTAGAATATTGCACTCGTTGCTACGCAACTCATGCAATATTTATGCTCCTTCAACCAACTCGTTAGTTAACCTGTATATATTACATAATCTGTATTTTATAACAATTATGATCATCGTCATGTAACTGTAGAAAATAAATATATAATCTCTCTGTTATACTCGTCAGCAAACTGCAAATAATGCTTCGTTCTAAACGTCTTAGTTTAGCTTAGTTTAATGAGATTTTTAAACAAACAAAATTAAGCCAGACAGCATCGTGAACTGTGAAATGTAGGCTACAATGCCGTAGAAGAAACATGTTTGAATCGCAATTAACAATGATTTCCTGTGAGAGGCAAGTTCTAACGTTAGGCATCGTCAGGTCACAGACTATTATAGTTTAGGGCCTATAAAATGGGTCAGGTTTTCAGAAAATGTACAATTGGCAACTGTCAAATTTAGTAAATTCTTCAAACTTAGACTGCAATTTGGTCAATGCTAGGTAAATTCGAGTATATTCGACATTGCATTGATTCTAGCAATCGGTTTGGTCAGGCTGAACTGTATTTTGAACTTTATTTTCGTCTACAATTGGGGTTATTTCAGAAGATTGGCGAAGTTGAATTGTACATTTTCTGAAAATCTGACCCAAATAGGCCTGTCTGTCTTCGACTTCGAGGTCTAGGCCTAGGCCCCTAGTATCTGTAGAAAACTTATTTTCACTAGAGGTAGGCCTACAAGAAATCGAGTCCCCTCAAGCCGACCCCCTTCCATACATTGAAAGAGACCTGGACATGCACGCTATCACTTATAATGAAGATAGGCTAGTCCTTTTTGTATCATTGCTTCCCTCCATCGCACTGGCACTGCCTCCCTCGCTGCCCTGCTCAAGTCGCTGAGCGAATCAGGCGGCAACGCAAGAAAAGAAGTGTTTCTTTAAGTTTACACCAGACGGCGGTCTAAGCAATCTCGAAAGCAAGATGGCGGCCTCCATGATCCAGGTTTGTTTATTGCAATTATGTTTTGGTCCTTATCTCCTTTTGGAGGTCATAGTCGGTGTGTGTAAAGGTACATATGATAAGATAAGCAGTGACAGACGTATGAGGAGGTAATTGGAAGGTGAATGAGCGCCAATCGGGGAGAACTTCTTCTCTCACTGGTGTCGTGGGTCGGGGCATTGGTTTTGTCGGCACTGGGAAGGTGTGTTCTGGGGGTCGCACTGCCATTGGTTCCCTCCGACCTTCATTGTGGGCTTGGCACTCTTGTCTCAGATTTCCCTTCCAGACCATGAGTTCTACCAGCAACACTCTGGAACGGATGCCACGTGTAATTACCGAATTCTGCAGTTTATTTATTGTGAATAGAGGATAGTCATCGCCCTCAAAAGAGGAAATAGGGGAACCTTGCCCTAATTTCGGCTCTACTTTTATGCCAATAATATTAAACTTTAAAGCAATAGAATAGGCCTACGGGTATATGGGGCCTATAGTAACGTTAGGCCTACAGGGCTTGAATTTGGGATAGTTGGGGTTTCCCATATGATTCCCCTGGGTCTTGCATTTGAAAAAATCACAAAGTGAAATGCAAAACAAATGGCCATTTATTAATAATAAGTGGCCATTTGTTTTGCGTTTCAAAATTGAATACCGTAATAATAATATTCAATTTTAAGGCCTTTTGTCGATGACCTAGTAGGCTACTTAGGGTATGTGATTGAAACTGAAAGAAACAACAACGGTGCCTGCGATCTGCCCAAACGAATCTAGGTCCAGATCCCACAGGTCAGGACGAAATCCATCGGACATAAAACATGAAAAAAGAGACAAAATCTCGCTCTACTGAACGGTACGGGTATAGGCCTACCAGTACCGTATTAATAAAAACAGGATGTACCGTACCGTATTTGTAATGATTTGATCAAACTTGAGCAATGCAATTCATGGACTATGGTAGATACGGTACATATTGATCAACACATGCATTTATATGTATCTTTTCAGCATTTAGTTTCATAGATATTAGAAGGTGTAAACCGTGTTTTGATTACCGGTACTACTGACATAGAAAGATAAGGACCAACTAATATATGAATCTATATCATATATACATTTGTGCACGGTTCCGAAAAGGCATCATACTTACTTTAATTGAATTATCATTGATAATTGGTATCAAGTTATTTTCCGTATATGAATCCCTCAATCCAAATTTCCCCTGACCTACTATAGGCCTATATATTATATTCACGTTTCTTCTCGTAAGCTATTGACTTTTTATATTGCTCGTACACTGTCTTAAGTTAACTGGTATTGTGATCCCTGTGAACAGAGATATATGGGTCAGATTTTCAGAAAATGTACAATTCAACTTCGCCAATCTTCTCAAATAACCCACATTTAAGACAAAAATGAGCTTCAAAATACAGTTCAACCTAACCAAACAGATTGCTAGAATCAATGCAATGCCGAATATACTCGAATGTACCTAGTATTGACCAAATTGCGGCCTAATTTAGCAGAATTTACTAAATGTGTACAACTACCAATTGTACATTTTCTGAAAATCTGACCCATATAGTTCTGCACGAGCTGCACCTCGCGTAAACAAATTAACTTCTCAGTACAATAGCAGTGATGCGAAAAGGGTGTTTGTCAAATGAGGTTTAGTGTACCCGAATCAAATCGGTCACATCAAGTGCTAATGTTTAGCCTATATATTTGACCTACATATATAGCCCCATGTTTTCTTTTACGTTTGACGTAAACTCAACTACCCATGACCATGATGTTAGGCACACTTCCTTTGGCTGCAAAATGAATAGGTATTTTATCTATTTCTTTGTAGTTTCATCCCTAACGTATAACTAATAAAAAATAACATCTCACCTGAAGAAGAGCACATTAGAACCGAAAGCTTGTGATCAATAAACCAATACCAATTACAACTCTTAGAACTCCGTCATTTACCTAACGACCAAGATCGATATACAGCGATTCTCCCTCCCTATACTTTATTATAAATAATGTCTATGTAACATCTGTTCCACTTGACCTGCAACGGTGTTGGAATACTGCATGCTATTCAAGGACATATAGCTAGGGAGGGGTAATAGTATTCCTCCCTAATAAAACCAAATAATATCTCTATAATTCATTTTTTATTCTATAGTGGCGCATTCATTGTTGTATTGGTGGCATATTTACATGGCATTAATTCCGAGGTTAGGCATATTATTAGCGGTAGACTCAATAGCCATGATACGGTCATCAAAGTTATTTTAACGACATAGGCAATCAGGCCACATATGGCGTTTTGCGTTGTATGAAATACGTCGTGGAAAATATTCCATGTGCACTATTATTTCAGACATACTTTCCAAATAGGATCCATGAATAACCTATTAGTATTACACATAAGACCGCAAGTATGCCACTTGTTAACTGGGTCAATAGGTGGTCACAAGCAAACTAATATCGAATGAATATTGTACAAAACTAGTTTGATTACCACTCCCCACCTTTTCCGGTTAGTATATAATTACCATGTTACAATATGACTGTTAATACGTCCATCCACCTGATATCTGATGTGTCTTTCCTTCTCTTTAGTAGAGTAGACTAGAATATTAATACTTTATTCATCGACAGTTTACAATTTGGAGAGTTGCTACTTGTAAGACTCGGAGAAACTCAGGTCTTTCGTCACATGCTGTAACTACACATTAAAGCATTTATAACCCATATATATGCGGAATAACTTTCAAGACTGAAATTGAAGTTCACATTTTCACTGTGCATTCGACCGTTCAAACCTGTTTGATATTATTCGAGCTCACATCAAATGAACCTGTTGGTAACTCGATTGCCAAGCATCAGTAGTTTGTATTCGCCTCTACATGTAAGTTCACCTTATTTTATTTGTTCTTTGGTTGTCTTTATTCCATATAAGTATATACCATTTCATATTTTAAAGAAAATATGAATATCCATATTTGGAATATTATATAATATATGCGTTGGTCATAAAGTGACCCTAAAATCCATTTCATAGTGGCCTGATATTGTCAGTTCTGCAGTTGTTAGGTGACTTTGATTTCATGCAACCTCTAATTGAAGAGGTTTCCGCTTTCGAAGCTTTATTATTGATACCTGAACTTAGGGGTTAGTATTGCATCATCGCATCGCCCCGTGTTGCTTTGCTCCCCCAGTCGCCCCTATTGTTTTGGTGCGCATTAATTATAACCCCAACCAGACGGAAGGTGTAACAGAGCTTTCTTCTGTGTACTTGGCGTCCGTTAAGGGTCGCGGATTACATTAATATTCTGGCTTGATTCCAGATTATATTAAAGCTTGTGTATTGAATCTGGTGTTATTTACAATACACTGACCGGCCCTACTGCTGTCACTAGGAATATAGGCCTCAGATGTAAAGGATTTATTCTTTCCTTTGAATCCCGTGGACTATTGGCTGGCTGATATTGCGTACTACTCAATCGATTGTCCTTGACATTACCAGGTATAGTGGATATATAGACATATATTTATATACTTTTTATCTGAGCAGATTTTTTCCGCAAATCTAATGCCAACTTTAGCATAGGGAGGATCGGGGTTAGGGTGGGGGCGGAGGTAGGGTTATTCGAAATTTCAATGACACAGCAACAATTTGCTGTGAATGCTCGACACCTTGGAGCTACAAATCGTATAAGCCAATGTATACTCCTATACATAGTATTCACTGACGTCACGGCGCTCGCCGCAGCTTGCCATAATGTGGGTCAACTTTAGCTGGACATGAGTGCTCCAAGCCTCAAAAATGCAGTTTTCACCTCCGAAAGTTTTAGAGAATGTTATATAAATTATGCTGATAGGTTATATTGTCATTTTGTAGTGTGTCATGATGGAATAATAAGTATAATTGCCATTAGCAAACATTTGAAATGGGAAATCCTGTCGATCTAGTGTCTCCCGCTATCTATGCTGCCACACATTATGGCTGCCAGTGAGGAGAGCCGCTGACTGGGGTGACGTCATGTGAATACTATGTATACATACTTTGATGCAGTGCACTGCTAGCCCAGAACAAACCCATAATGACCAGAACAATCTCATACTGTTCTTCATGTTAATTTGTGTGCTCTGAACAAATGTTTGTTACTTTGTATTGGTTGAATTACTCTATTAGCTGAATCAATCTATGTATTCGTAGTTGATTTGAGTGAAAGTTTATGGTCAGTCTGAGTCCAATACACCCGCATTCCTTTACGAGAAGCACCTGTGTATGTAACAATAGTAATAGTGTTTGAGAATGTAGCATCGGTGTGATACCAGTCTGTTGCTGTATACACACATATTACCACGTGCATTGTCATATGCACAACCATCTGACGCTTTTGTTGCGTATTAAATCATGGTTATTCAGTAGGCCCTTATATGGCGGAATACAGGGAAATCAAATATTACTGTTAATGTTACAAGCTTGCAGAACGAGGGATTTGACTTCGTTATTCGACGTAAACCAATAGACTCATTCTAATGCATTGTATTACTATTGTAATATTAATTATTGATATTATTATATTATAATGTCACTTCATTGTATCAGCCATGGCTCTACTTTAGGTCTATTGCCATCATCATGGCAATAGTTTTGATACTTTCTTAATTTTACTGAATGCCAGAGCTGCTTAGGAGAAGTGGATAGAGCTATCGCTGAAGGTTGTTGGTACTAATCCTTCTGAATCTCTCACTGCTAAGTTGCAAAATCAAACCGATCGTACAACTTATCCTGACAAAAGGCTCTTTATGAAATATTGCTATATCTTTGTTAGTTATTTAACCGCTTTGCCAATATCTAAACATATATAATATAGAAGGGAAAAAACAATTATAATATGACCTCATACTAGTATAGACTGTTATCTACTCTGCATTCAGCCAACCATAATATTTTATCAAGAGGATAGGATGGCCATGGTGCGATTTTGATGATATCATTACATGTCTCATTTCGAAAGTATTTATAAACTATCAATTCCACCTTCTATTAATTTATATCAATGCGGTAAATACAATCAGGGAGGTATGTATACCCGGGTATGTATACAAATACATCCCTGATATGATATTTAAAAGATAAGTCATTGCTTTGTTTAAATGGTGAAACTTTGGTGCGAATTTAGGGAGTGCCCATATTCTGAGATTACCTTATAAAGGACAAGTTCCATTTTTGTAAGTGAACAATTTCGTGGAAATAAGTGCCCTTGAAGATCGTGTGGATGTTTTAATAATGTCTTAATGATACTAATGGACAATCGTTAGTCATCATGGAGTAGCAATACAAATCACGCCACTCCATGGAAATATAGCAGATCGCATGTAAATAAAGGGATGTATTGTGTTGATGAAAGGGAATGGCACTGTACATAAGGATCTGTGGGGATGATCCACGTTTGTTGTTTTTGTCTGTCTAGCCCAGACGCAGTAATGCATCTCTAACTTCCGGATACATCTAACTATTAATGCATTGTATTGCCTCGATGTTCGGCATTGAATTATGGGATGTTTTGAGCGCTTGACAAGGGCTTCCCTCTAGTGTACGTTGCAGGAACCATCGATATCAGGAGGACCCACGCTAAGGCCTTATCTCTTCCCGGGGCCTGGGGCATGTTTCAGCCCTCAACATAATTACTAAATTTTTATCCCCACCCCCTGCTCTCCCTCTCTGTGTGTCTGTGGAGAGCAGTGTCGAAGCCATGAATGATCAAACAGAAGGCTTTAAAAGGCTATCGCTGACATGGTGGTGGCGGCGAATTTGCATGTATATGGATGCGGCTTTATCCCCGCCTATTGTGATGAATAGCCCCAATATAAAGGAAACCCCTCCTCATCTGCATTTATATACAATGTACGGTAAAGACTTGATAAAAACCCACGCTTCCAATTTTCATTTATATACAATGTTTTGTAATGGGCGCCATAACATAAAGGAGCGGGGCATTTACATTTATATACATTGTATCAAGAGGGGGAACTCTGACAAGCCAGATAATGGCCGCCCTGGATTGATCACCAGGGGGCGTCAATCATTCGGTCGAATCCTGAAAACGAGGCTCCGCAACAGGCAGACGACAAAGTCGCGCGCGAGTGGAAAAATGGCGGGAAGCCTTGTTGTAGGCTGGGTAATGAAACATGGCGAAGGGCAGCGCCTATCTGGCTGTGGGGCACAATTGGATGGCATTTGCGCGGAGATGGCATCAGATTGTGATAGTTGCTGGCCGGGAGTTTGTTGGCGAATGTCCGGTAACAGGGGGTGTATCTCTTTAGAAGTGAGGCTGAATAGGCAGATCTGTTATCAGAGTACTTTTCTCCATCATGCGATCGTTTGCTGCGGTATTTATGGAGGGATTAGGTTTCTCTGATTATTTTCCGATTGAGAATTAGTCTGACCTTTAATTGTATCATTTTAACTTGGCAATTCATATGTTTACAGTAGTTTGAGGGGCTAATAATTTTTTTAGGATCATAGCCATAGAAAAACTTTGATTTTTTTCAGGGTTAACCTACCCTGAAAAATTTATATATTACTCATATAAGATAGGGCTAGTGGAATTAGGGCCTGAAATAGTTGGGATTTTGCTCTGATTACTTGATTTAGGCTGTCATGCTACATCAAACTATACAGGAAACCTCTTGGTGGTCTGAGACCTATAGTAAACATTGGCTATTTCCCAATAATGTATATATATACAGAATGAAAAACTTTTTTTTGCATACTTTTCAGGTTGAATTTAAGGCTTGGTGTGAGTTTCAGCTAAATAAACTGTTAGAAAAGTGTCTTCCAACCGCTATTGGATGTTTGTTATAAGGGTCAGCGGCACAACATCAGCAGGCTACGGCCAGAAGCGTTTTAGTATCCCACAGATGGGGATAAGGGGAAAAGTTTTTATGTACATCGGTTTGTTTAAAAAGACATTGCTTTAACCTACCCAGTAAGGAGGAGCTTATGGAGGTGTTGCACCTGTGCCACAACAGGCTTTGCTGCACACCTGAACATCTGATCCTTGAGTCACATGCATCAATTTCCGAGCGACACTCATGTAGGGCGATGGGTCACTGCACAGGAATGATACTGCCTGCATTTTTTGAGGTAAAAAAAGTATAATATTGATAAAGAATTCACAGTTCTGGTTGGTGTACATATTCATCACCATTTCACATGAGTTAATTCCTCCCCTAATAGTTATGATTTAAAGTTTCTGTTGCTTTTCACTAATAAGTACTGTATTTATTTTTCACTGTCAGTCCTCCTTCCCCTCAATTTCACACCCTCCACAGTTTCATCCTTGGCATATGAGTGTTCTATATTAGCTATGAAGCTTGCCTTTTGTCTGACAGACGTTTGCTGTTTGTACAAGCTTCAGCAGTTTTTGCTTGTGTGACCGCCACTCTTATAACATTGTTCATTGCGAGCCTGTGCCATGAGCAATGTTTCTCCTCTTTGCTCTACTCCTTTTATAAGATATTGAAGCCTGTCTTACTTTATCCCATTTAGCTCTTTTATCTTTCATTTTAAGCTGTTTTGTGACCCTGCTACCTCTTGCAATGGGGGCTCCTACAGAATGGCAGAGTTCAACCAGGGACTGTCCAGGCGAATTGTTCATCAAGTGGACTGCAGCATGTGCCTGGCCCGATTAATTCCTGCAGAACTCAAGATGTTTAGGTAAAGACTTAGTTAAGCCCCTGTTGCTGGCCTCGCACTTGTTCTGCGTGCGGTTAAGATAAGTCTTTTCCAGCGCATCTTTGCCGAATCGCATTGTTACGCATTTTGCAAGTTTTGCAACGTCACCTTTTACTGGCTTAATTAAGGTGTTGTCTGGATTGTTGTATTCCTAATGTGCAGGTATGAACGGTCTGGCCCACCGCTTGTCTTTCCTACACACAAAAGAAAAGTCAGAGCACAGGTGATGGTTCCTTTCGAACATGCTATGATAGCATCTGGGGTATTTTGAGGGCATTTTATCACCTATGCGCAGTCTCTGCTATAGGTGTCTGAAGCAGCCTGTACTTCTGCCTGGCATCTCATGGCAAGATCAACAGCAAACCTCTGTTTGTACTGCTCTTTATGTGTCTGTAGACGCACTGGGATCATAGATTTAGAGAAGCTAGTGTGCTTTAGCATTCTGTTCTGGCCCTTGGTCAAATGCTTTGTACAGCTAGACAGCTGAGCATTGATTTCCCTTGCTGCTAAATGGGCATTGCTGTCACCGGCAAGTGTAACCAAATCAATGCTAGGGCCTCCTGAAGATGAAATCTCTTTCGCCGCTGCTTGTAAATACTGTAAACGTATTTATTTTCGCGCAGATAAATTTTCGCACACTAATTACAATGACACCTTTTCGCGGAGATTTAAATTTGCGCAGCAAGGAAGTCTCACACATTGTTTATGCCATAATTATACCTTTCGCGCGGGATTTATTTTCGCGCACAAAGGTGGGTGCGCGAAAATAGCGCAAATAAATACTGCGCGAACATTAATACGTTCACAGTATTCACCTTCATTCCCTATTGGAGCATTTTGTAAGACGTTAGCAGTACTGCCATGCTCCTTTCCCCTACAATAGCAAAGTTTGGAATAAACATTTGCCGAAATGATTTGCTTACTTCTGGTGACATTTTCAGCTACCAAGTAGGTGGTCCTTGTTGCTGGCTGAGTAGGCGTCTTTCCAACACCACTGCTAAGCTGATTGTCGTACGTCCCATCTGCCTCCACTTCTATACCTGCAGATGCTGGTTGCCCCATTTTCTTATTAAGCACTTGCAGGTTTTTAATCCTCCTGGTTATGTCTTCCTTATTTGTTCTTTCAATGATGGGATTGAAACGATTGGAAGCCTTTTGCATGGAAGACCTAGCCGGGGCAGCAGTGTTGGTTAAACTAATAATGTCTACAATGCCAGTGTTCTCTATTCCTTGTCGGGCAGCACCTACCTGGAGCCCTACATTTGGTCCTACTGACTTTCTGCCTCTCCCCTCTCTAGCTAATTCATCATAGAGCTTGTGTGAGTCAGAAACATAGCCACACATGGTGCATTTTAATGCCATCAACCAGCACAACCCCCACTTTGGTGCTTGGAGCTCATCCTGTTCCAGATCACCAGTGCAAGATCTAGACTTTTCCATGTGTTGCTGTTTTCTGCCTGTGAACCAACATGTAGCTACTGCCATCGCCCACCGATATGGTAGATTCCTTATCATAGGCAGAACAAGCATCCTCTGACAGACCCTTTGGATGCAGAATCATGCAGTCTGTATTCCTCCCTAAAGAATCTTTTGTTACTAACTCACCTACTGGAGATGAGACAACAACCTCAGCTTGCTCCAAAGGATTAAATCAGCTAGACAGCTGGTCAGGCCTAAGGTGCCTCAATATGAAAGAACAGCCAGTCATGTTGTGAGATTTACTGCCATAGGATTATTATGAAAATCAGTCGAAAAACATATAGGGAGTGCACGCAGCTATATAGGAGATGCGAAAATTGGTGACAGAATTTGGTTTAGATCTCAACATTCCCCCAAAGGAAAGATAGGTTGTCGGTAATCTAGTTTAAGGGTTTCTAATATTGCCATTGATGTTTTGAAAACAATGGGAATTAAACTGGGGAATTAAAGATTTCTGCTGAAAATATAACCACACGAATCATGCTGTAATTATAACTTGCCCAGGCACTTCTAGTTTCAGATAAGTAAACGACATGACACGGGCAATAGATGTGGCATGGTATATTTATGCCTAATAGTTATGTGAAAATGATAATGACGGCAACACTGAATGAACATGGTGATACAAGATTTAGATTGGTGTTACCAACTGCATGGGATATATAATTATTCAGTGAAAATCCTGTGTTGTTGAACCATTGCCTCCATAGTTATCTAGGACAAAAACTAAGGTGACCAACGAAAAACTAGGAACGTAAACAGGATCATACCTGATATTAAGCTTTTAATCAACACAGGATTCTCACTGAATAAGTATATATCCCATGCAGTCGGATCCTGGTTTTCCGCGGTTATCCCGATACCGGGGCACACCTCCCTATGATCTTAAGCTATGATGCAATAACATCGGGTTACGCCACTAGAGTCCGGCTACACAATCGCAGCTAATCATTAAACTACTGCTCACTTGCCGAGGTAGAAGTATACATCCTTTCCTATGTACATGTACATGTTAAAGAAATCACAGCCAGGAAACAAATCAATGTAGAATATTGACTTAAACACATTTTTATTTCTGTTGAACAGATACATCTATACTGGTTTCTACCATTTATATTGGTTCCAATTCAAGATGTCAATACTGAAATTTTGGAAACCAAACTGAGAAATTGTGTAAACCAAACGTTGACTATCAAATTGTCACAGAGAGATACTAAAATATAGCCTATATATACCTCCCTCATGTTAAAACCTTAAGTTTTTCATTTTTCTGGCCAGTAAAAATATTCGGGAAAAAAAAAATAAAAAAATATACGGATCTCTGATGCATGGTGAAAGATTTGCCGGGCAGTACGTATTGTTCAGCCTAGGCCCAAAGTTGAGAGAGTCCCTTCAGACGAAGGGGAAGCCTCTCGCCTCAAACCGCAAAGTGCCCTTATAATTCCATTAAGACCGCAAAATGTCATTATATTTTCATTAAAACGCCGAGGCCAGGTCAGGAAACCGATTAGCGAAGTAGGCCGACATACCATTCTTATCTGATCTGAGGGTTTGGACCTAGAGTGTGTTTCAGTCAGCGTTCGAAATAAGAGCTTGCCCGGGCGGGCAAACTGTTTAAGCCACAATGTGTATTGTAATGTGTATTCCTGTTTCAACATGCAAAGAAGAATTAGACTTTAGGATTTGCATTATCTTCTGCAATGAAATATATTGATAAGCAATCAATGATCGTAAGAATTATATCGACTCGGTAAAAATTGCACCGTCCAATACAAGCTCATTTGGTTAGAAGCCTTTGCTGACGTTGCCGGGCCCAGGAGTCCGGGATCAGAGGTCATGTCACGAGTTTGCTACCGCTGGCTTAATAGATAAAGTGTATGACCGCTGCCAGACTATAGAAGATAGGGTTAGTAGTCCCGTTACCATATATCCTGGATTATGGCGTTAGGCGTCCGTAAGAAAGATAACTTACGTATTGTTTACATCACTACCCATGTATTTGTCTCTATTGCCGCAAACCCTCTGAATATCTCACCATTGATGCAGCTGACCAGACATATTTGTTATCCTATACATGAATTACATCTGGAAATGAGTGGAAACCAAGGCAATATGTTCTACACGATGAAGCCATGCATAGATTGTCTTTTCGTTATCCATTGTTCTCTGAGCATTAGGAGCCTTGCTCTATACTACTCGCGATATACAGAATACGTCCCACCAGCTTAATTCCTAGGGTTTATGGTGGACTAAATGATATGCATATATGAATCTCGTTAACACCCCAGCCATGTAATTCGTGAGTACATAGCCAGGAGTAAGGATCCCTCTTGAAAAAAGCTGGAAACTTATACAAAGTGTAATGCAGGTAGGGATGGAGTTTCAATTCCCATCTTGATAATGGGGATCTTTTGTATAACTGTACATTGAAGTGATCTAAACTGAGCCATAGCTATATGTTCCTACACATTACATGTTAGATCTCGTTTGCTCTTGCCAGTATTCAACGTGTGCATACATTAACTAAGGCGCCTATAGGCATCACAGGTTATTAAGATTTAAAAAATGTACTCGATGCGTACTCGTGTTATGAGATTGCATATTCAGACTATTGGTAGTAGAATTAAATGGAAGGATAAAACAACTGGACATAATACTCCAAAATGTCAGTTCTTTTTTACTGATGTTAACTGAGCGTGCCGATTTAACGAGGCGTAAAGCAATCATTTATTTGTCTATAAGGTTTTGGTTTGACAACATTGAGTTTATGTATCTTTCTTCTTCACTAGAGTTTCTATTACTCCTAGGCCCTTTCATCAGATCGGTTGCCGCAGGTTCGTCACTAGTATAGTGACAAGGCCACTCAAGTCAACTTTACTTTAAGCACATGTATTCGGATTTTTTTTGATTGATTACTAATTAGTCTAATCACTACCCATCTATCTCATGTAAACCAATATCTTCCTTCCCAGTATATTTAGGGGATTTCCTTCACATTTGTATTTTGTTGCAAATCTAATGTACATTTCGCTTAATTACAGAACACAAAGAAGATGTTGTCTGTACTGCGATTAGTTCCCCGTGTCTGCCGGCAGTCTGCGCTGCTGCCAAGGTCGATGTCATCCATCAGTTCCTCATTCAAGGTAAGTTCTAAAACATCGTCTGTCAGTAACTGAAGAAGCTTTAATGTTTTGGGACACGATTCAGTGATCAACCTCCAAGGCAAAAGATCGCAAACTAGAGACTTGACATTTCATAGCTTAATTCCATTTCCCCACAATATATGTATTGTTCACAGGCACTATACTTGTTTTATCTGCGACCAAGGTAATCTAGCGACGTCGAGTATTTTAATCCCGACGAAAATATTATTGCCAAGGCCAAGAAATAGCTGTGTTCACAGTTCAAGCCAGATGGAAACTACATTTTTTTATCGTAGGCAGCTACCGCGTCATATTAGCTGGAACTTGTTAATCTAACAATCCTAACAGTCATTAATGCCAACGAAGCTTCTTTCTATGCTGGCTTTTAAACATTGTCATTATTATAAAGCTACAATAATCTAATGTTTCCCTCGGTAGTGCTGAAAAAGTGAAGTGTGCACATTATCACATTTCCTTATGACAAATATTCATTGTTAATTTATTTGATGATTGATATCAAAATCAGGTGATCAGTAATTGATTGCTTTGGTCCCAGACATGAGACGAAGTTCTCACCGTAAATCAAAACCAGTTCCACTTATACTTTATATTCCCTTATGTCATCTGCTATGATTTACAATTATTGTCCCAGGAACAATAAAGAAAATGACGATGGCACTAGCTTCACCATAGAAATCGATATCAATGATGAGCACATGGACTCTAGGACTCAGGTGGACATATTGTTGGTTGCAATTGTTCAGATACCGTTGTATATTTCACTCTCTAGACTTATAAAACTGTCTTAATGGTTTAAGATAGGGTACCATTGGGAATGACAATGCATCCTGGAATTTATAAATTTGAGATGATAACATATAAATCAATCGGGACTGATTGATTTATAGGATTCTTATCTCTCAGGACCATCAATGGCTCATTACCATGAGATAATATACGTTTCTTTACTTCGGACGTTCTCCCAAACATTATCTCTTACTTTGAAGGACATCAAGTCTTTTATAAGTCTTGATACGGCCCTAACTCTAGCCCTTCACCTCTCAGTAATTGCTCTTAGGAGCGTATAAAAAGATTATTCGGATTGGTCTATGCGTGTGAAAGTACACCCAAGCAGTCTGATAGATTGTCCTAGCTCTGATATCTTCCTCTCCCGATGAGTCTCACTATCTCCCATCCACATCATTTTAAATTTTTGATGTGGAATTAAATCGTCCCACACGTTCCTATTTCTGGTTCATACAATCAATGATGTAAGTCATACATGAAGTTAAAAGCAATACATACATGAAATCCGGTATTAAAAATACTTTCCACAAACGAGATTGCTAAGCGTTCCCCCCTATTAGAAAAAATGGGTCAACATTTTGTGATAATTATTGGTCAAAACAAGTGATGGAGTGAGACAATACTGATAATTGTCAATAATGGGGTCAAGTCTACCTGCCATCACATGACTTACTTTTATCACAAAACTAGAACGCTTGCACATCGAAGAACAATGAAATTCTATGGTATCTAGCATCCCCCCACCCCCACCCTCACCCCCCTTATGTTTTTTCACTCGCAATCTTCGAGTAAAGTAAACAATTCACCAAAGGAATGATAAAGATAGGAAATCAATCATAATAATGTTGCAAAATCCTGGTCGATTCGACTTCGAATTTTTGTATAAGGGTCAGATTTCCAGAAAATGTACAATTAGCAGCTCCACACATTTAGGAAATTCTGCTAAATTAGGCTGAAAAATGATGAATACCGGGTATATCTGAGTATATTTGGTATCGCATTCATTTAAAGTATCAGTTCTGTTATGTTAAACAGCATTTTGAAGCTTATTTTTGTCTTAAATGTGGGTAATTCGAGAGGATTGGTGAAGGCGAATTGTACATTTTCTGAAAATCTGACCCATAAGCATGAAACAGCAGCAAGATGTGGATAACTTCAGGCCTATATGTCAAGTAATGAATACACTTGGTAAGATGTTTTTAATGCAGCTTTAAGGTCTGTGGACTGCCGTTCTCAATTTAATTACATTCCATTTCTATACTTTCTATATATATAATATTTTACATATGTTGGTAGATAGGCATACGCAAAGGATGGCACTAGTTATACGCAATCAATCTGTCAGTGATGCATACAACCATAATGGGATTTAGTAGTTCAGTGTATTGAGGTAACTGAGGGCCCTATTCGGAGACGTACTTTCATCATCATTATCCATTCATTATTAGGAGGGTAGCCTCTGTGTTTTTCTGTTTTAAGTTGTATTTCGATTGAATGGGCGCAGCCTCCTTTTAGTATCACTATAGGAAAGGTATACTTATACAGGAGCCTCTGTCGCACCCCTGGCTAAGTCTAAATTGGAGGGGTGGCCTGTCAGTGGCCACATGGGTCTGTTTTGACTGTTGGCTGGTGCTGTTAAGTAGAGGAGTGTATTGGCTTGGCCTGTTTGCTGTGAGTGACAGGGAGGGAGGAGGGAGGACAGGGAGGGAGGTGTACAGACTGGCTGTGATTGACAGGGGGTTGGGTACTAGGCAGGGGGTTGGCTACTAGGATGGTGCTTGAGGATAAGTGAACAACCCTGAAAGCTTGTGAATAGTTACTAGGCAGGGGGTTGGCTACTAGGCATTCCTACTAGGCCAGGCCTACAAGTGTGATCTGACAAGCTACATCCTGTAAGATCTTTATCTTTGGATCTGTAGACTGTCATCTGTACATCTGTGTAAACTGATTTCAGTGAGAGGAAATATCTGAGGAGATCATCAGATAAGTTATGTAACTGAAGTGTAACATCACTGTAAAATGCCTCCTGCTGATTGTGGCCCAGAGTGGAGGAGGCCAGGTTTGGAAGTGAGTGATGGTTGCCTATGCAATCAAATGAAAAAAAGAAATACAAAAAAAGAACTATATACTAAAAATTAGAAGCAAAAGAAAATAGCAGTTAGGCAAATCAGCTGGGCTACCCTCCTAGTATCGAAAGATACTATAGCAATTGGGCAGTAGTATGTTGTCTTGTTATTTGGGAATATTGAGTATCTAGATTGAAGGATATTTCACTGTGTATATTAGACGATTCAGTCGCGTAAGGCTACATGCCTAGAGAAAATGGCCGAGAGAAGATATATTTATCTGATATATATCTGTATAAGTATAATTAATTCATGAATTAATGACGATGATTAAATAATAAATGTCTTAGTCAAGGGGCAGGTGCAGGAAGCATTGTGGATAAGATGGAAGATAAAACCGATCACCCGATAAGAGAACAGTGGAGGGCAGTTTTTAGTAATTGCATTGTCGTGGTATCGACGTGTGCACCATGTATACCTTAGCAATCTTTCCTATTTGGCGCGAGATTTGCACCAAGTTCTATCATTCCCCTACCCCAACCACAAAATTCTCCTAGCAGATTTCCATGATCCATCGAATCATCTCAGATCAGGACTTTTGGAATAAAATCCGTACCTATGTCATTCTGTGTTAAGAATCAACAAAACATGGCTTTGCCATTCATCCATCTCGCTTCTTTTCTTTCTTATTTTCTATCAGAATGAGATTTGATAATTCTCTGACTCTGTACATGGGAAAGTAACCTATCAGCTCAAGACGCCTGCCATGTATGGTTACAGTGCATTTAGTCTTTACGTGTAACCAACATACCGGTAGTAAAAGGATGCGGGAAATCTTCAAATAGCTATATTGGTGTCCTTCAACGGGTGGGCTGTTGAATGTTGACCAAACTGAAGAGAATCTATTCATACAATGGCAGATATTGCCCTTGCTGATTTGATAGTGACTGAGACAAGTTTAGGACAGAGGGCTAGTTATTGTTTACTGCATGTGTTTGACGAGCAGCAACGCTTGCTATACATAATGGGGCCCATCTAGAAATATCTCCTCCTTCTTCTCCTTCTCCTTCTCCTTCTCCTCCTCCTCCTCCTCCTCCTCCTTCTCCTTCTCCTTCTCCTTCTCCTCCTCCTCCTCCTCCTCCTCCTCCTCCCCCTCCTCCTCCTCCTCCTCCTTCTCCTCCTCCCCCTTCTCCTCCTCCTCCTGCTTCTTCGCCTTCTTCCTCGCTTCTCCGCCTTCTTCCTCGTGCTCCCCCTTTTCCTCCTATCTCCGTCTCTTTGTTTCCCTTTCTTCCCTTATCTCCGTCTTTACTTCTCCGAATATATATCTTCATAGATAACAACATACATTGTCCCCTGGCGATGGAACTGCCAGGTTTCCTATCATTCCGCCCCCAGTAAATGGAGAATTGAAAAGAGAACAAACCTCATATACTTACAGGTTGGCATCTGTTGATGTCAAACTTGTCACAGGCGATTGGTACTCCTCCTTAACACGTAAAGAATATTTGCTGTACAAATATTATCCTGGGTGATGCTGGTGTTCTATAGGTGATGGCAACTTAATGCTGAATATATCATGTGACACAAATGGTGGTATGGATGTCCTCTGATGGTGATTCAATTGTCCCATATAAGTGAGTTTGTACTTTATTTTTGCTAGTTCAAACCCTAGCAATATTGATAAGAATCGTGTAGTTCCTAGGGGCAACGCAGACACAGAAATGGAGAAGTGGTTGTGTGTACGTCAGTGTATTTTTCGAATATGGAAACCGAAGCCCTTTTTACTTTTTGACAAGGCTCTGTAGTGATCGGAAATCAAAGGAACCAGGCTGATAGTGTCATACCTTCATGTGAGCAGACATGCACCAATCAACTTGTGATGATCGGGATGAAAGTTGATCACATCAAATAGCAGCACACTGATCCCCTATCTCCTTCCCTTAGTTCTCTCAAAAGGGTGCTGTGTTGCCTTCTTCCTTTGTCCACCTTGAAAGCCAACGTCTCAATCTTTGACTTAACTCAGTATGTTAGTGGTCATGTGTAAAATGAGAGTTTGTTGGATTAACTGGTCACGGCACGGGCGTGTATACTACCTTGTCTATGTCTGCGTGTGAGTGTGTTGTCAGGTGGGGAGATTTGAATTGAATCTTATCGGGAACAAGGCTGCGGATGGAAGACCCATATATTACTGATTACTGAAGATTGCCAGATGTTTCGATACGTTTGACAGATATACAGATAAATGGTGGGAGAAAAATGAAAGATTATTTTTTTCTTTTGTCAAACTTTGATCCTCGAGCAAAAGCTGGATCATTGGCCAACAATTTAAATGTGTGATCGGGTAACTATTGTCCTGTCGCATCTGTCAAGTCCTTTCTGAGTTCATCCCATGAGTTATGTTTTCTTTTAAATTTATTGTTTTGAGATTAATTTACAAATGTAGAATCGATAACAAAGTTAAGAGAAGGCCACGAAAGGGCCAATATGAAAAGGTTTACCATTACTTTAATTAACTCAAAGCGCCCTTTGTATAGATTACCATTTATTGCCTCGTTGATAACAATGTCTCGTCATTGTTTACCCTCGCGTATTTTTTCCGACCGATTATGTTTTATTTATCTCTTGAACCTATTTTCAAGAGCAACGCCTCAATAGCGCCAACAGTCTGATCAACAAAGGAGCGCCCTCCACACCTTGGCTTTTAATCTTAACTCTATAAAAGAAGTATTAATCACAATAAATATACACTATCGACCCCAATGCCTTTTGAAGGTCCTTAACAATGAGGCCACATTTCCGCGACATATCCGGATTTCGACTTTCTTGAAGTTCAGTTCCTATTTAGGAAAATCTCAATCATTTGCACATGAAACAAACCAGAGGACTTTTGAACTCAAAAATAAAAGAATAAAAACAATTAATTCTAAGTCAAGTGCCGTCTGCCTTTCCCGCCGACAGGAAAAGTACTATGACCCTGTATTGAGTGATTACCTTTACAATAGTTGAGATACTACAATAGCTAAGTTGTATTGTACAGGTGCAAGATAAGAAAGAGCAAACAATAGGCTGGTATGTTATCTCGCTCCATGTAGGCACGAGTGTTTGGTCTGCACTGAAAGGAGGGAGAGCGCGCACAAACAACATAAAAACCAAGATAATGCTCTGGATATATGTTACAAGGTTATGTTCGCCCATATATATACACACACTGGACAATAATGCTACGCAGGTTTGTCCAGGAAGTATGCGGTACTAGAAGTGTGCAGTTGCGCGATAATTATGGTTTGTGACTAAATGCCAGCGCATAGGAAGAAAATAATCTGATGGATGGGTGAATTTTGAAGAATATAAATTGCCATGATGAGTAGATGATGAGTCAGTTTGTTTTGATGGCTACTGATACACTCTAAGCGCCGATATCCTAAAATAAAAGCTGAAACACTGGAAATTCTTCTTCAAAATTGTGTAAAATCATTGCAAGAGAAAGCTAGGATTACAAAGAAATCGCATAATACCTTAGGCCAGCCAGTGTGAGACAAGCAAACGTATGAGACAAGCCGCCAATGCGTTACCAGTGACAACACCACAGAGAAAAAAACTTGCCCATGCTTGGGTTCGATCTGACAACCTTGTGATTCTCAAGTGAGCTTCTTCACCACTACACTACCGGTACCGAAGGTGTTGGAGTTATCTGCTGAACTTATGAGCCTGAATGCTGAGAGAAAGGAAGAGTTAGAGTGAGAAAGGGGGAGAGAGGCAGACAGGGAGATTGCAATTGAAAGAGACAGGGGGGGGGGGGGGGATGGAAAGGAAGAGCAGAGAAGTAAATGAAAATATTTTCTTTATGAACAGATCTTTCTTTCTAATGATATAGCCATGATGAGTAGATGATGATATACAATACAATGGTTTGAAATCGTATGTTGACATAGAGAACTGAGGCGTCGTTGTATTATGTAATATAGTGTAATTGTAGTTTTTTTAGAGGAAAGGATTTATATGCATCAAAGAAATAACGAGTTGAACGATTTTGAATGGCAATGCATGAAAATAATGTGAAAGAGGCGGCCTGGAATAAAGAGGAAAAGCAGGGATATTTATTTTTCAGGAATATGTATTGAATATATCCATGCATATATATGTAATGTGTTACAGGAAAATGTGTCACAAGTCACAAAAATGATATTTTTCAAAGTGATTTATTCCCTATAGTACAGGCATTTTAGGTAAATTTTAGGCCAAACCCGGAATAAAATAATGTAAAGCTGATTTTTGGATATATGATGCGGGACACATGGGGGAACATTCCCTGAAAAGTCCCCACCTGGGGACTGTGCTTTTTGAGATTTTGACGTTTTTGCGTCATTTTTCACAAAATAGCATTGGTCTCTATGGGAAAAAGCACCTGGTTCAGGCCATTATTGCCAACATTAAGAATATTTGGCATTGTTATTTGCAGGGAATATAACATATATAAAATATACTGTACAGGGTGAGGTACCATAGTAAACATGGACGTATGGAGATTCCAAAAATATATTTCAACAAAATATCAGGTGCTAGGACAGTCTGAGTAGTTTCTGTCAAATCTTGGTAATGGTTTCAATGATTATGTTAAACCTTGATATTACTCATGAAAATTGTAGGGCTTTTTATTATGATGAATATAATTATCCTGTTGTTTTTAATGTGGCACCATCTGAAACACATCCATGGTGGATATGGCGTTTTTTCAGTTTTGATGTAATTGTAAATGTTTTGCCCTAAATGAATAAAAAAACAAAGTTCTGACTAATATACCGATCATACTTTGTATCCATTGTAATCAGTCAAATAACTTGCCATATGGTAGCAGCAGTTTGTTGCATATGTAAGGCTAAGCTATAGCATATAGGGAACAAGACAAGGGCATGTGACAATGCACAATGGAGGGTGGGTATAACTTCTTGCAGTAGGAGCGCTATACATACATAGCCAGCTCGACCTCTCAATGCGTATTGCAGCTTTCAAGTAAGGGAATGTAGCTCTCTTATATTGTACCGTAATTGCCAGACATTCCTTACAAGTGATTAAAATACTTCCCATGCCCTTTAAAAGGCATTTTTGATGAGAAGTGCCCATTTACAAAAAAAAGACAAGTTCTAACTTGGTTGTCTCCAGATCCCTATCTACTATTTAAAGAACATATATACTGAACAATATATGTTCGTGGTGCGCCTTAAATATGTTCTTTAAATAGTCTGCAGTGTTGTGGGGCGAAAGAACCCAGCGATCTCCATTGTGCATTGCCACATGCCATTGTCTTGTTCCCTATATATATATATGCTATAGCATCGTCCGCTGGCTTATTGTGCCTATTCTGCTTATCGTGCTTATCATCTTCTTTTATTTATGTCTAGCCTATTTCTTTTTTCTATTGAGATTTGAGACTTTAATTCTCATGGATCACAATAAAAAAAACTAACTTCGACCAGCATTGCTTTGCATGAATGGAGGATTTTTTGTATTCGTATCTTTTATATGGAATATTAAATATGAAATTTCAAAAGCCATCATTCCATTCCTTCGGACAGAATTATTTTGATGTAATTATCTTAAGCTGAAGTGGGACCTGATGGCCTTGGCTTTGTGACGTGTCAGATTGTAAATTGGTCTATCATTTGACAGATAGCATTGCTGGGTTATTCAGTACTTCTTGTTAGCCTTGGTATTAACCCTGCTATTGTCCAATGGCCAAATGGACGCCCTCATGCCCAACTCCAGCCTTACTTAAATGAAGAGCAGCGGATACTGCATTCATTTCCCTATCAGCTTGATGTCCCCAAATGGCCGACTGGCAGAAACACTGTGTCTGATTTATAATAGCGAATGCAACAGGCACGACCCTCTTCACCCATCTCATTTGCCATGCCTGTTTTGATTCGGGGATGCTTAGTGGTAAAGCTTTTGTCTTTGGGGGCCATTGTTAACCATGGGTCAACAGCCGCATCAAACTTGCCCGCTGCTGATGAGGGCGCTGCCTGTCTGCTTTTGGCGCGCTCCTCTCCTCATCTCAGTGCCAACATTTTGATTGGCTCCCACCAGATGATCACGTGATGATTGTGACAGGATCCACCGCAAGTTGTGCGGAGGCGAGAGATTGAGTGAAGAGGGGGAGCAGGAGGAACAGAAAGAGAATAGCGAGATGAGCAGGAGCAAGAGGTGCGAGAGCCGGATCCCAAGCGCCTCCATCCACAATGGTCGTAAATCATAACTATTGGGGGGACAACGTTACATCGTATGTTGTTCGTGACAGCATGGCCCAATCTAAGCTCTGGCAGTAGATGGCTTATGGCTGGGAATTGTATAGGCAATGGGGAGATGGGTCTGAGGATCAGGAAGACGCGCGGGGTGCTGGCTAGGGGGTGGATCCTATTATCTCAGCTACAATGGGTCGTCACCCTCCGCAAACAACGCACTGGCCCCAGCGTCGGCTGCTCAGATTC
Organism: Sthenelais limicola; assembly: GCA_942159475.1. Lineage (NCBI taxonomy): Eukaryota > Metazoa > Annelida > Polychaeta > Phyllodocida > Sigalionidae > Sthenelais > Sthenelais limicola. Next base: position 27,895,588 of record OW804101.1, read on the forward strand.
AGGGGATCAACATGGTTTTTATACTTTAATGCTATACAAAGTGGTTCTGACAGTTTTGATTGTGTTGATACCACTTTGTATGATAAGGAGGTTTAAAGAGGACATTAGGGCTATAATTCCAGATGAGATTGGAAAGATTAAGTCTCGCAGGCTCCGTGCCCCGCAACAGTTTGATGAAGTGAGGGATAAAAAATGAGAGGCTGGCAGAAAAATGGGGTGTAAGCATATTGTAAGTGATGTAAGCGGGGAATTGTTGTAGCTCGTTGTATATAACCCGGTATATACAGATTGAAACGTTGTTGTGTGGGCCTTCCAAAGTCCGCCATTGTCTCACTTCCATTTTTCAGTTCTCTTTTTAACGAAGGCTATTACATTGTGATTTGTATGGATTACAGGCTATTATTCTAAGGATGCAATTATGCTCAGAAGCGTTTGCATTGTCTTCTTGCTGTAGTACCTTCGATCAGTGTCGAATCTATACACAATTACTAGGTATTTTAGGCTTAGTTTGGATGGTGGTTTCTATACATTTGTTATAATGTGAAAATTTGTTATTGTAAATTTGTATTCCTTTCTCTTCTCTTTCTTACTTTCTTTGTTTCTGTCCTCTTCTATCTGCCCCCCCCCCCCCCCACACACACACACTCACTCATCCTCTCTCTCCCTCTCTATATATCTCCCCCACTCAGTTTACCTTCGTCTCCCTCTCCTATCTCATTCTCTCTCCCTTCCTCTGTATCTCCTCTATCCATAAACACACACACTCCCCCCCCCCCTCTCTCTCTCTCTCTCTCTCTCTATCTATTTATCTATCTATCTTATCTTTTCCCCTCCCTCCATCTCTTTCTCTCTCATTCTCTCTCCCTCCCCGAGTGTCCCCATCTCTCCTTTCCTCTGTATTCTAGATGTTGACAGAGGCCAGTAAATTGTCCCACTGATGGGCCTGCCAATAAAACAGTGTGAAACAATCAGGGGGCAGTGCTCGATAGCTCTAAATATTGGCGTACAGGCGGTACTGGTGGCCGGCACATAGTGTTAGCCGAGGCCGCCGTCTGATTAGATAAATGGGATTGTCACTGGGAAAAGAACAGGCAGATCAGACCCCATCGCTGATAAGGCAAGACTGGTCAGTGACGTTGAGTGATAAGACAAATGGACAATTTGCTCAAAACAATAGATTACTTTGAGTCAAATCCTTGTTCGACTGAGATCGAAAAAAGGCGCGTGGGAAATTGGGAAAATGTGTATCTCGTCTGATAAGTGTTGTTATTGGACGAGGGAGGATCGAACACAAGGCCGTCAATAAGGCACAATAACGATTGTAGAGTAAAACTGACAATTTTTATTGATGGTTATGTCTATGTATAGTCACAGATTATTTCATTTCATGAGATTAGTTTTGTGTCGGATCTATGAAATATGACCCTAAATAGAGCAGTTGTGTCTCTCGCCCACTCAACTTTACCTCCTCTTTTAAATGATCTAACGTCTCTTTCCCACGTGTATTGCTCTGACCTCTTCCTCTTACTACCTTTATACACTTAAACTCTCGTCCACATTTTACCCCTCTATCGCTAACCCCCCTCCAATAATCTACCTCGCCCCGCCGATATCCCTATTCTACCCAATGCTCCATACTCTGGCATTACAGCAGTAGCTGTCATGGCGACAATAATGTCCAGGCAGATAATTTGACGGCCTTGAGCCCACCTACATCATTGATGGGGTGGTCAATCTGGCCAGGGCCCTGTCTAATTAACGTCTAATTAAAAGCCAGTTGTAACAACTATCTTGTCTTTTCTGACATAAATAATACAGACGCGAGAGATGGAGCTCGCCTTCGGCAAGTACTCGCTGGAAATTATGCCCCGAGTAACCTAAATGACACAAGCGCTCTGGCTTTTTGATAGATTCATATAATGTATGTGCTTTTAGCTGCGGACTAGTAATGGAATGGCACTGTTCTCTGCCTATCAGGATGGCATTTTCCAGGCAGGCAGGCCTAGATTGTAATGGTCCCTAAGTCCCTTCTAGAATTGGAGTATTTAGCTTTGATGACCAGTGATAACGATAGACATTTGTTGGAGCCTTGGTTAGCCGCAGAAAAAATGTCTCCCTTCCTATAAAAGTCACCGGTTTTTGTTATCTTTGATAGACCCATTACTTGATATGCTAATAGCGGGTGATCAGGGCGGCAGAACCTTGCTGGCAGTGTGAGTTATTATAGGGATATGTTCATGTTCATATATCCCCCTGGCCCGAGACGGAGTAATTGTTGCATATAACCAGGGGCACTTACCCCAACTCTAATTATTTGAGGCGCTGCCTCAGGAGTGCGGTCAAAATGTCAACAAGGCATTGAGCCCTGACAAATCCCTGCCACTATCATCTCTATTAGAAGTTCTTCTCAAGTTTAAAAATACATTCTAAATTGTCTGGGTTGTTTTTGTGCTTGTGGTGGAAATAACATAAATGTTTTGACACATTATTTTATACAGGGGGCATATGTTGAAATGTAACAATGGGTTAATGTACTCTAAAATAATATATAAGCTTTGTAATATAGTATAGATTTTCAATGCTCTTTATGTGGAATATTTCATACTTTCTTGGCTAATTATGTAGAAGTAAAGTTTCAGTTTAAAGTACTTAAGATTCCGTGTACAATCTATGGTTTTTCCATGTTTACAGCTCAATCTTCCATGTAGAGCCGGTTTTCTCGGTTTCATTGGTGTTCTACCTTTTCCGTAGTAACCTTCCTTAACATCCACAGTTTCCATTTTCAGTGTACAGATTTGCAGATCGAGACAGTGAAGAATCCCAAGCCCTTACCAGACATGAACAACTTGGTATTCGGTGCTGAATTCTCAGAACACATGTTTGAAGTCGATTGGACTGCCAAGGGTGGATGGGGCACCCCCCAAATTGTACCACTCACAGACTTCAAAATCCACCCCGGTGCAAAAGTCCTCCACTATGCTGTCGAGGCAAGTATTTAATAAATATGTTCAGTAATTTACTATTATATGATATATTTGGATCATAAAGAAAACTTTTGTTTGTAAGTTCTCAGTATATTTCTATCTGGATCGATGAACCAATCTATAATTGTTAAATCTTATCGTTAAAACCATCACATATCAGCTAAAATGTATATGACGCAATGACATTACATATTACATATTTGAACAAAAGTTAAGAGTACTGTAAATCATTAATTACATCTCTACCTGCCTCAGTTGAGGCGGGAACCAAGGAGATGCAGAACGTGCAGCAGTAGGGACAGTCATTTAATGTGAAAGGCTGGAGGCCCGCCCTCCATGGGGTTTATGAGTTCATAAAAAAACATGGTTGCTAATTCACTAACTTGAAAACAGTTGCGCTCATGAGTGTTCTGCATCCCCTTTATTCCCCCTCGTCGAAACAGTTTTCCATTTAATCTCTGTTAAGCTTCAACTTGTTAGATATATGGGGAAACTTACTGGAAAAATATACATATTTGAGTAATTCCACCAATTGGTCGACATATGACTATGAAATAGATTTTTGTATTTTTAACGAGAAATCTTGGTCTGGACTTATTTTAATCAATTCTGTTAGATTCCCCGACAGGAAATACATCAGAAATACTCCACCTTTTACATATCTGGCATTAATATTTTAAATTCTAGAGGAAAGCAACCACTGTTTTATTGCCTAATCATTAAAGAAAATCTTACTAATTCTGAGAAAAAGTGTGCAAAGAAAAAAAATGATGTCAAATCAGTGTTACATGTTTATTCAAATTTCATATCATGACCCTGGCTACCGAATAATTTGAAAAAATGTATTTCTAATAATCCATTGGTTGATTTGCAATGCAAAAATGTCTGGGGAAGTCTGTATATGTCACCGTAACGTGCCTATTTAAAACTAGAATAAAAGTTGATATAAACACCAAGATGGGTCAAGTGGATATTTAGATAGTTAGTTATTTTAGATAGTTTTCAATGTATTCTCCCATATAATAATGAATGTATTTGAATATTTTAGTTTTCTTCGGAATTAGAGCATATAATATATATTTCGGAAGTTTCTGTGTCACCATAACCTGCCGGACATTTTAGTTAATAAAAAATAAAATATTTAGAGTTCAAAAAATTAAAGTATGGTTGAAGGTAATTCATCATATAGCTCAAAACATAAACAGCTGCCTTATCCTCCTGCTGTGCATTATTGCACCTCAAGAATGCTAAAACATGATATCACCGTAACGTGCCTGCACGTTCCGGTGACATACATTATGTGACATATATTATGAGACATACATGTATTGGCTGGACCTTGGCTGGACCTTTTCCCTAATAATTGTGCCTCTATTTACTGAAACAGAGCGTATATTTACTTTCATAAACTGATATAAGTATTCAAGTCAGCTAGACAAGAAAACAAGGTGGAATTGCTCATTTACGGTATTCGTATATAGTGTGTTCGTCATTTATTGATTTTCTACTTATTTATATCCTATAATTGCAACAACTAACCAGTGTTGGACTGTGGATATTGTTTTGTACTCTTTAACGTTCTGCTGTTGTCTGACTTGACGTGAGTCGTGGACTGATGCTTATTGCAGAGGTGACACCGCGTGGTTAACTCAGAAACCATGTTATAAGAGTAAATCATGCATGGCAACTCCGGGGATGTATTCAGAATGGAGCTGGGGTGGGGGGTGGGGCGTCAAACCCATAGAGAAGTTAGCTCGCCCTACCCATGTAACTCCTCTGAATCCCTTGCTTGATAGTAGTTTAAATGTTAACTATTTCTATTTCTTTTACATATTATACATATAATTTCTTGAGAATTATTTATTAATTCCTACCGTTCAGTTTTTCCTATTGGGATCATCTATCATTTATGTTTTTTAATATTTATTTTTTTCTCGAACATATTCTCAATATTCTTTGGGAAGCATTTAGTTATTTTATTTTCCTGATCATAGTTATATGAAGGTCTCAAGGCTTATCATGGTGTGGATGGAAAAATACGAATGTTCCGTCCGTCTCTGAATATGGAGCGAATGAGGATAACCGCCGAACGTGCCACCCTGCCTTACGTGAGTTCACACCAACTGAACGCTGAGATTGAAGCTATCGAATGTACATACAGAACCACTAATAGTATTAAGGCTTACATAAAATCTCTCTGAGACACTGACACTGCTCCTATCATATCTCCCTGGTCATCCATCCATCCATCCTCTATGGCTATGCACTCTCATTTATGGGAAGATGGTTAAGGATTCTGATTATGGCTAATCAAAATACCGTTCTGTTTAGTTGAGGCAAAGGTGCAGTGATTGCTTGCCTTCTGTTAAAGGGTTGACCCTTAGGTCTAGGACTGCTTCCAGGTTTTATTTCTTTGTATGGGTCTGGAATTTCAAATCGCTTATTGGCATGTGAAATGAATTTGCTCGATTAGGTTCAGTTACTTCTGTAAGGCCTGTGGATGAACGAAGGAAAAGAGAAGAGAAATTGATAGAATTCAGTAATATACTTCCCTCTATACATAAAATTAATTCTAGCCTTGAGGGGATCTCACTACAAACTTATATTTTAAAGAAAGATATATATAGATACATATTTTTTTCAAAATCCATAATCAATCACTTATTTTCTGATTTTGTTCTAAGTAAACATAAACTAATTATAGTTGAATATTCGCGGCCACTTTGCACATTCTCTAGGTAGTAGACATATTATTTAAGACAGGGAATTGATCATTATGGGCACCTTGCTCCTTGAATGCAACGCAAATATTCTCTTCTCTTTACTTAAGAAATCAGAGCCATGCATGGGATGTTCTTTAAGAGCAACTTGTGAAGCTAGAAGAGCTTTGTAATTCATGCTGATGATGTGACATGCTGCTATGTTATGATTTAGTTGCGTATTCTGCCTGGGAGCTTTTTATCTTTCTTAAGGCTTATTTATTTAGTTAATTTTCGTTTCAGTATACCGGCATTGTTTCCTTTAACTGATTTTGTTCATATTATTTCATCTCCATTAGACTTACCATATATAAATCTGATTACTATGGAACTTGGTAAGGATGCAGGTAAGATTTCAAAACCAAGCAGAATACTTACTACTAACATTCACCCTTGAATCCTTGTTCTGACCCGTGCAGGGGGTCTTCCCAACACTCACCATCACTTCTATTTTCAGATCGGTTGAATTCGACTTCGAAAAAAGAAACGAAGAAAATTGTAAGGTGCGTTGTGCCTCCATCTGTCTTCTACCCCAGGAAACAAAATCTCAGCGTCCTTCTTCCAGCGGAATTGCGGAAAGCAATAATAAACTACTGGTGAAGAATCGCGTCTCCCACCCCTAAACAAATAATACAGCCATAAACAAAGTTAATCATTTCTCTTGTCCTTGATTTTTTTTTCTCCGCTCTTGGTGCTATTAGCTGTTTGAAGGGATGAAAGCATTCCGCGGAGTGGACGGGAATATAAGACTCTTCAGGCCCGAGTGCAACATGGAACGCATGAGAAGTACGGCCAGTCGCTCTGCCCTGCCCGTGAGTTTCTCATCTTGGGTGAACCCAGATCTGTACAACTGCTCTGAGTTCTTTAGATTCTAACACACCAGATTGACTGGCTCAGTCTTAGATATGTTGTTGTGTGCCTGTTGTCCTTGCTAATTAGTGTGTGCTGAATTATATCTCTTAGAGACTTTAATATTTAGCTGTGTAATGCCGTGTTTCCTGTGTCTTTCTAGTGTTCCTGTTAGGTGTTAAAGTATTTTAAAATAATCGGAGTTGCCATTTTAAAGAAACGTTTCTGAAATTGCATCCGTTATCTTTTAACCTTCTGTTGTGTTTCAGCACCCTTAAGTGAGAAAATACAAAATATATCATTTTGATTTAGATATTTTTTCGTTTTGAATGAAAAGGCAACTCTTAATTTTGAAGTCCCTTCAAAACCAAATATCAAATTTTGTTTATCAGCTTGTTTGTTGAATCAAATATAACATGACGTCTAAGAATGTTGCTATTTAAATCCAAATTTTTAAACTTACATATTTCAATATGTAATTCAAAATTGGCTTGCCATTGCTTTTGAAGGTACTTTCGTATTAACAATTGTGTGTAATTTTTTACTACAGTTTTTATCTTCTAGGAAAATGCATTGTTACATTAATTTTCACCTTTGTGCCGTAGTTCTTACTCTCATTTTCTAACGCTCCTTTTTCACTAGGATATGTAGCTACACATTTCCCTACCGACTGAATACCAACAGCTTTAACATCTGTGAAACGACTCTTCTCAGTGACACTATGCAGCTTCCGACTTGCCTCGGTTACACCCAAAACTATAATATGCCACTTTTGATACTGGGGCTCAGGACCTATAACGTTCGCACAGAATCATTAAAACTACCCTAAACTTATTAGGTCTTAAATGACCTTTTTCAGCCTGCCCGGGGGTTAGCACTAAAGAAACTAAATGTCTAGACCAATGCACAACTTGCAATCGGTTGGTTGTAGACGTTCCAAGAACTATGTCATCTTTCAAGAAAACTAATTGCGTTTTTGTATTAATGACAATGAAATAGAGCAAACATATATTATTCCTCTCTATTTTGTAATGCCCTATTCCCCTCTAACATTCACACTTTAACCCACACTTTAACCCATTCACGTTCTGGGATAATATTATTCACAATTCTAAAATGACAGGGAATGCGCTATCAGTTCCGTGAGAGGGACGACTAAAAATGTCCAGTGCCTCTGTTACAATCGGGTTTATATGTCCCATTGTCCTGAGTACACACCTTTCCTTTCTTTATTTAAAAGAATTATTTCTTTCTTTCTGTACCGGTGGTCAATGGAACTCATCTTTGTTTTATTTCCTATTTATTTTTACATTCTTCCTATTTGAAAGGCAAATACATCACTAGGAGTGACAATGTTGATGCTTGTATGTCGGAACTTAAGATTTTCTTTTCTTTTTCACCATTTAAGAAAACTTGTTTGTCTAACCCTTAATTCAGAAGCAGTTGGTAGAAAATCAAACCATCATTTAAGAAAACTGCTAGAGAAACGAGTGAAGAATGGATTTTATACCCGTTGAGTATCTATGTTGAACTCGGTATTTATTTGCATGTGTTTGTTTTCATTCTCATTTTGTCTTCTTTCCAATTTGATCCTTTCAGGACCTACAATCATGTTAAGTTAACACTTCCTATGTTTAAGAATATCTAAGAACATCATTTTTGCATTGCCCATAGATATAAGACAACCTTAAATGCGCATATATATGTAGATTTAGCTGGTGCTTCTCAAGAAAACGGGGTTCTTAAAAGTTATGCTACTCTACTTACACAATAATTCTGGACCATCAATTGATTACCTATTGACGATTACTTATTGACTTTTACCAACGTTTACTCAATGCTGTATTTCATAAATCATAATAACTATCAAGTTAAGATATACCTATTTCATGATTCGTCACTATAATCTAAGCCACTAATTGTTCTATCAGAAGTAAACGAATTTAAGATTATAAAAGTAATATATGAGATTAATAACATGATGATAATTGTAAATCATAAACATTTTTACTTATTGATACTCTACGACAAATTACTGAATGAACTAGTGTTGCATAAGATATTTGTGAAAACTTAGATTTATTAATTGTTCAGTGAACAAACAGTTGATGGCCTTCGTGTTTCTTTATAGGACTTCGATGCTGATGAGATGATAAAGTGCATGAAGAAGTTGGTCAGTATAGACAAGAGGTTTGTGCCCCAGTCCACCGATGCCTCCCTCTACATACGACCATGTCTAATAGGAACTGAGGTGAATAGGATTTGTCTTTCACCTGATTTTTCCGCTTACTAAATTTGATATCAGTTTTAATAAGCGATTAATGGGGTTCTGGAATGGAAGTGCCGACCCCTTTTGTTTTACCGATTAGTGAATAAATGTCTCTGAAAGCAATTGTCTTGACTAGTATTGAAAAACTTATCCTGTGCCTTTCATCCCCAATGTTGTGGCAGTTTACAGGGCATTTAAAAAAATTCCATCCTTGTGAAAAATTGGGTTAAAATCTTGTGGAAAATTATGTCGGATCGTGTCTTTGTTTTACTTGTTTTTTAACCCCCTCAAACTTATGAATTTATATTCCTATTGTGTTATTTCAGCCAACCCTAGGAGTGACAAAAGCAAGTTCTGCCAAACTCTTTATCATTACTGGCCCTGTCGGACCCTATTACCCCACAGGTTTCAAGCCTGTCTCCTTGCTGGCTGACCCTCAATACGTCAGAGCGTTTGAAGGTGGCTGTGGACGTTACAAAATGGGCTCGTGAGTGACTTCCTTATGTTTATTTAACTAGTAATCCAGAGACTTGTTCTAATCAACTATGCGTTTAGAGAAATACTTTCGTTACAGTACTTAGTTAGCTGTATGAAACATCTAAGTTTATAAGTTTATTCTTTGGCGGGGAAACAATAGGCCCGAACGCCTATTCTCCGCCCATTGTCCGTCAAAGAATCAGGTTAGCGAACACGGGGTCTAAAGCATTTTAGAACTGTTTAAGACGGGCATATTTACAAATGCTATTGCTGCATATCGTCTACCATTATATAAGATTGCTAAATATCCTCAATCAGTGAATGTGTAAACCGTTTAATAAAATTAATAAATTTGTAAACTGGTTAATGTTATTTACATGGCTATATTTGTCCCACAGGAACTATGCGCCTACAATATATATCCAAATGGAGGCTGTGCAAAAACACAACTGCCAACAGGTCTTGTGGCTCTACGGACCAGATCAGAGGATCACCGAAGTGGGAACAATGAATTTCTTCATGTATTGGACCAATGAACAAGGGGGTAGGTTCCATTCTTGCTATATTCTTATAATGTTTATGGTATAGTGGATATATAGTATGACGACCCCATGCAGATTGATGTTATGTATTATGGAGGGTTATTCTATATCTTTTTTAACAGCTTTAACTGAGAATATTGTGTATCGCAAAATGTTTCTGCTAAATAAAATTATTTAAATACAAATATTATCAACTGGCAAAGATTTTTTTTTTAATTTGAATAAATATCAATCACTTGTACAAATTGGTGATCCCGGAAATTAGTCGGGATATAAAAATATACAAAATTGATAAAAAAAAACAACCCACGGGAAATAATAATAGCGCTAAGTATGAATACATGTGGTCGGGTCGGGGCACCACAATCGCCGCCGTGTTATTTCTATATGTAACGAAGGTAATCTTATTGATCGACTTGATACCACATCCTTCCGGCCATATCTCGATACACAGAAATACACTAGGCTTATACAGATTGAGTGGAAGAATGCAGCTGTACTTATTTTGTCATTAGGGTTAGATTTGTTATTGTAGCGAATGAAGCTGAAACTAAGTGAAGGTTATTACTATTACAGAGAAGGAACTGATCACTCCTCCTCTTGACTCTGGCGTCATTCTACCTGGAATCACAAGACGTAGCTTACTAGACATGGCCAGAGAATGGGTAAGTGAATGACCTTCCATACTGTAACTAGCCTGCTGGATGTTTCCCTGGGGCAATCAGCAAATGTAATTATCATACTAGAACTATCATCATGGGAGAAGTATGGGCCGTTTGGGGACAGATATTAAACATTCATCTAGCTTTTGTACTAGCCTCCACGTATGCTGTTATATGAACATGTCAAAGCCATAGTAATCGGTCTTGGTTGTTTGAAATTTAATTGAACTTGATTAGATGTGATTGTAAAGGGATCATTATGTATGTTCTTACATTGTATTTAACTTTGATTTCCACTTTCATGTCCTGATGTTGTTAAATGTATGACATGAAATGAGATCTGTGTTTCAGAACGACTTCAAAGTCACCGAACGGGAACTCACTATGGCCGAGTTGATAAAAGGGCTTCAAAGCAACCGAGTAGGTCCACAATTATTCATCACCTTAATCTTTCATGTTTCCCCTTTGGGCCAAAACAGTTCATTATCATATTTATCTCTACAATTAGGATATTATTTTTGTTATAGATAACGTTATATTATTTATTACATATTTGCTCATTTACTGTAGTACTGTTTGAGGGTGCTTTCACGTCATATGGGTTTGTCGTGGTTAAACTTATATGTCTACCTTCTCAACAGGTCAGCATGTAATACATACGGTCTAATGGCACCCTGTACTCTACTGTGTACTCATCTCGATTACAAATCTACATGGTGCCATTCGGTATAATAAATCACCCCTGACCAATACCAAAAACAGTTTGGTCTTCCCTTCCTAAGGGTCTATCTGAAAAGGGGAACATAAAAATGTTTGATATCCATGTACTTAGTTAATTAGTTGAGGATCTCCTTCAGATGTGACTCTACATAGTGAGAATTTGTCTCTGCAGGTACATGAACTGTTCGGTGCAGGCACAGCGTGTGTTGTATCAGCAATAGACAAAATAGTCTACCAGGGTAAATCATTGCACATACCTACCATGGATGAAGGCGCTCCACTCACAAACAGATTCCTCAAAGAGTTAACTGATATACAGGTGAGGAAATTGTTGTTCATTCTATATCTGCTGGGAAATCTTTATCTTAATGTTTCTTGCTTACTTGCTTTGGTGGGAAATTGCTATTGTAGGGATACAGACTATATGTATAGCGTTTTGTGGATAGCAAATTCCTTTTGATTAATTCGATTGAAACTACACTTGCATATATATTATTTATATCGTAATCTATCGATTTACCAAGATGGTTCTTGCATTTCATTGAGCTTGCGTTTTACAGTGTTGCCTCACGTTTGAACGAAAGGTTTTCTTGTTGTTGACAAGTATATTTTTTCTTTTTCAGTATGGACGTAAAGCAAGTGACTGGGCTGTTATTGTTGACTAAAGGAACATATTAAGAACTAAGGAAACCCATCTGTGATCATCGGTCATGTTCAGTAGAGAAACGATAGTGGCAATGAGTGAGCAAGGTGCTGAATCCCTTCCATCTCAAACCAAGGAAACTTCCAGAGAAGCATTCTGACGGTGGAATCATGAGAAGGCAATTTCTGAAACACTTATCAAATACTTGGAATCTTGTCATCCAACGGAAACCTTTGCAGAAATCATTAAAATCCCCACGAATTGCCGAATCGAATTTATTCAACAAAATCAAAAGATGTCGCTGTCGCTGTAGTCCTAATTTCAGTTTTTATAGACTCTGCCCCACATCATAACAATTCACACATTAAGGCTATAATCACCAGCTCTTTCCAATGGATGTCACATTTCTTCATATTTTTTAAAGATTAATATCAGTTAAATGTGTTAAAGAATGCATTTATTGGGATTCAAGCTTAAGTGTTGTATACGTATGCCAAGGCTGAAGTGTTTCCAATTGTTACGCATATCAATTTCTAGTTCTAAAGTGAGTGATATCCCGAGGCACATATTTCATCATAATTTCAACGACTTCAATATTAATATCATATCTTCTCACATCACTGTCTAAAATAGCTTTAAGTAACCTCTGAAATTCCTAAGTTCTCTGGGATTATGCCGACCATATCTGTGTCCTTACTTAGCAACATTGTGAAAAGGGGATTGATTTATCAATAAGCGAAATTGGTAAGAACCTCACTTAAAAGCAGTGATACAACTACTATTCTCCAGGTATCAGATTGGCTAATGCATGTTATTACGCATGTGGAATGATTGACCAGCCTATAGTTGCTATATGGTTTTATAGGGATCAATGACCTGATTGGACCCGGTACATTGCGATGTTACGAAAATTATTTTATTTGTTGTCCTAAAGCTTGCAGGGTAAATGAATCTCATTGATATATTGCTACACAATTTTGTTTAGAACCAAGAGGTATTTTGTCACATTAATACGTTTTGACATACATAATACTCACATTATATTGGCAAATATATCACATATTAGCAAATATATTATCTGCAAGGAAAAGGTTCATTAAGGGTCACATGCTTTGGTTTGTAAATCAGTATTTATTTTAGTTTTTCACCATAATATAATCATTACCTGGGATATTTTCCAGATAAAACGATGGTGATTCTTTCTCATTGATTTTTGTGTATTATCGTTTGACATGTACTTACGTAAAAGGTTGTCAATTTTTAGATATGGTTAGGAAACATGACTGAAAACGGGTGTTTTCTTTTTCTAGCTCGCTACTTTATTTTAAAATGTCACAAATTATTGGGTTTTGAACTTGCTGTGATTATATTTAACATTTTTTTTTCTATAAAAAGTCTCATTTTGTTCATTAGAACAGCGGACGTTATTTGGGTTTCAGAACCATAAGCTAGAAGGGCCTGCTAACCCACGTGTATGGTTTAAACGATCGGTCCCGAAGGCGTGGTCTTTTATGACAGATGCCACTCTAACACATGTTTACTGTTAGACACCGAATTATTGCTTTGTCATTTTATTTTGTATTACATCTACTACCAATGTCGAATGGCATTTATGAATCGCCAAGGCACATATAAATAAATTGCTTCAAGCTTCCTTTGCTAAATTCACTGGTTGTTATCACAAACAGATTCTGCTTTAAGTATGAGTATTATGGTTGTAGTAACACCTGAACTTGCATTGTTATTATCTTCCAATGTCGTTTATTAAGGATTCTTCCAAAAAGGAAAAGGGCGTAGATACAAAGTTTATTCAGGAAAGAATGCAATGAAATTCCCATATCAGTATTTATTGAATATAACACCAAATTATTCCCCGCTCGGAACACTTGATATTTCAAATTGAGAGGGTTTCCTCGATTTTGCTTGCGAGATGTTCAGAATGATATCTGAATGTGACAATGTTGCCCTATCAACTTGATTGTATCGTAAATGTAACGGAGTCGGGACTCTTTGTTTGACATGAGTATCCATAATTGTACTATTTTTTTTCTGGTGATTCTTCGCAAGTAGTTATTTCTATAGATTCTCGACTTGACTGGTAATATTCTCATTAATTAAAAGTATAACTGACTGAAAAAATAACCAAGAAGTATTAGCCGAGAAACCTGCTTTGAAATTTAGTTTCATACTTTAAGAAAACTATTTCAAAATATTAATATTTCTTTTGAAATAAACGTTTTATATTCACGAGTTCTCATGTATGTGCATGGTTATATTTGAATTAGTTACACGCGGATCGTGTTGTAGAAATGCTTAGTTACGTTAGCCGACCAGCCCTAGGCCCAGTGTCGCATGGCCAGTACGGTACCCAAGGTTTACATGCACAAATATTAATTTTCAAATTATATTTGTGTCCTAAGATCTTTTCTTTTTACATAGCGTTACTATGTCACGCCTTGATGAAGCTTTGTTAAAAAATAAATAACATCATTATACTTTGTTGTCAGTTATTGGATTCTATTGTATCAATGAGCTTACATGTCCAAGCAATATGAGGTATATTATAATAAGAAAGGATTTTTGTTAACATTTGTCTTGAAATATTTTGCTGTTATCTTAGGACTCGCAAGTTGAAGTTTAACCTGTAACAAGTTATAGCATTTGTCCTAATAGATGATCAAGTTTCATAAATGTAACAGATAGGAGAAATAGAAACGTCTATCCTCCCTAAAAGCTTAAAGAGTCACTAAACCCCCAAAATATTATGAGAAAGTAAACTTCTTTGCTATCATGTTCAAATGTAGCAGCCCCAGTGGTACTTAATGCAACCTAATATTTAGTGAGTTGTACCCATTTAGATGAGGGGAAAAGTAGTTCCACAGTTTAACACTAGTAGAACACCTCCTTTTAGGGCGAGGAAGTTGGACAGAGTTTTAGTGGATTAAGAGCTCATAGTTCTGGTAAAAAGGAGAAACCGATCTATGTCAGCTTAGTGGCCTCCCGCTAAAGGAAAATAATCTGTTTCTCCTAATAATGTGGAGAAGATGGTGCATTCCATGACAAAGATTCCATGACAAAGATATACCCCTGATGTATGAAACTTGTACAACAGATAATATAGCAAAATAGGTCAAGATCGGCACATTTAAGTATAATATATACTCCCACCTGCTACCTTGGACTTGGGACATATAGATAACAATTACTGGTAAATTGAAACGAACTTGTCAGGGTCTTGTCGCAACGCATCAAAGGCAATTTGAGCCCCTCTTGAGCTCTTATCACGTAGAAACTATTCAAAAAATGTTTTACTTAAAAAAGTAACGGCCCATTTGTAGCGTCGATTGGGCCGTTCAATTTTGTTGAAATATTGAAACGACCTTATTTAAGTCAGCCTGAAATTTATTAATATATTCAAACGAAGAAAATAACGGTAAATAACGATAATCTTGACTTATTAAGCTTTATTCATATAAAAATCTCGGTAACAATTTTCCTCCCCCATATGTATATTTCAATATAATGTTCACAAATAATGCTTAAACGTGCCTTTACCTGTAACACCCGGAAAATACACGAAGCGAAAATAAACATACAAATGGCCTCACAGTAAGTGAAATTAAAATCTGTGGAAAATCTAAGAACAGCACAGAGGACTAGACGTTTTGGGATCATTTTTTTATCAGCGTTTTTATTTGATCTGTTGATCTTCAACCATCATTTGGTGTGAACTAAGGATGATTCATTTACCATAGCTTCATAATTATACATCAACAGTTCCCTTCGTTTATGCATAGGGTCCAATGCACATAAATCATTCATAAGTTTGGGGTCTCTGTACTTAGTATGTATCTATACCGATATTTAGTTATGGTTAACACAAAAACATCTGTTGTAGTGTTCTCGAATGGAGATCTATAGCAAAAGGGAATGTTAAATCTATAAATAGTAACTCTTACATCTCCATCGATTCCAGCAGATTTTATCAACGCTTTCCCAAGATATTATTTACAAACCTTTCCCCTTAGATTTCCACTGTACACTTAACTTTCATTATTAATAAATAATCTACATCCAGCGACAATACAACACATGGGAACTTCTCTCCAATATGTACAATACTTTGCACCGTCTTCAATGACAAATGTGCCCCCATGGGTTTAGCACGACCCCTTTTGAAATACAGACGTTCTAAAACTATTCTTCACTTCCATTCCTTCAATTGTTTTTTCCTATTTTCCACAAAAGCTTCATACCTCATTTTGATCCTGAAGTAATACATGAAACAAATACAAATATATGCACTATTTGTACACAAAGTTCTTAACAGAACTCAAACGAAAACAATCGGCGTACATTCTCCCTATGTTATCTTGGGTAAAGAGAGTACGTAGTAAATGGGTGAAAAAGTGATTTTCTTGATGAAAATAATGATAGTGTGAGTTAAATACACGATCTCCTTGCTTCCGCATACTTTATACCATCAGCATATGACACTTATATCCATTAGCTCTCAAATACTTGTGATTTGTTTGCAGAACTATGACGTGTCTCTAACAGACCGCGTAAGATGTAGTATATGACTTGTATAGAGTTGTTCGTAGAGAATAAACTGTGATCAGCCTTGGCCTAGTATTTACTTGGAATTCTGAATAGAGTTGGCCAGCCTGTAAAGACAAATACAAACAATTTTAACTTGGCAATCTATACAGCTTCCAATGAAATAAAAGCGTAAATGAAAAGCTTATTTAACATAGCTCTGCTCACAACAAAATCATGGTGTCGAGAACAATATTAATGTAAAACAAAACAATATTATTATAGTAAATATCAAGGAGTGAGTGAGTGAGATTGGTTGCTTTACGCCCTCATCAACACATTTAATATGGTTATATCAAGGGCGGGAGAGTTGAGAGGGAGGCAGTTTATGATCATACCCAGGAAATATAGATACAGAAGAAGGGACAGAGAGACAGAGTAAAGAGACAGAAAGGCACTTCATGGTCATACCCAGGACCAATAAATATCAAGGATATTTAAATTAATAACTCAGAACTCGTATAGCAAAAAGGGAGTACCGATATAATCTATATATACTATGCAACGCATCAAAAATGAAAAAGAAATCGACTCTGACATGAGGAAAGCGTATTTTGGTAGACAACAATGAGAACTTACCATTCCATGGCCTCATCAAGACCTTCTCCTTTAATTGCTGATGTTTTAAATATTTGATATTTTCTGTTTTTCAATGATGATAGACCAAGAGCATTGGCTACTTCTGTGACTGACATGGCTCCCTCAATATCCTGCTTGTTCGCGAACACAACCAGAATGGCCTTCTTTAGTTCATCCTCCTGAAAAAAAAAGAAGAGAAAATGGTTTCATTATTTGACATAACATACACGAGAAACCACAAACTGAGGGACGTTTATTGATTTCCCGTCAGTTGGTCAGATTATTGCGAATTTGGTACGGTCAAAAAGACTTACAACTGTTAGGTGCAATGCATCATAAATTTATAAATACAATAAATCAAAATATTGTATAATGACCGTAGATTTACATTTCTTTCTTTCATTGCGATTTTTGTGTTTGATTTAAAGGAAATCGAACCTGGATATCGTATAATTTAAAAAAATAAACTTTTCAAGATTTGTATATTGTGTGTTTAAATGAATCCTTTCTTAAAAGATATTTTATTTATTTAAAAAGAGGCAAAACACGAAAATCTAGTCAGTTGAAATGGTGTACTTTCTATGAGAATCGACCAGATATAATCTTGTTTAATTCTGTTATTGCCTTATAACAATTACAAGAAGTCTTCCTATAACATTTTATGGGTATGATGCATTTTTTTCTAATTCAATCTCTAGTAGACTACGTTCGACTGCACGCAATTTTATTTTTTATATCAATGTCCAGGGGAAGTATTTTGAACATGTGCCACAACAGCCAAAGTTTTAATGGCAAATAGAATTCTAAGACTGCAAGATGCAAAATTTGCAGGTCTTTTCCCTGTTTAATAATATCAATAGATTACCTCCAACATGGAAACCAATTCCTGCTTGGAAATTCCTATTCTGTCCCTGTCCATACTGTCTACTACATAGATAATGGCGTCTGTGTTGGAATAATAACATCTCCAATATGGTCTGAAGATAAAAAAGAGTAGAATAATTAAGCACACAGCAATCGTAGGCCCTACTATATACATAGACTATCAGAATCTCGCTGTAATATAGCTTGCCCGGGCGGGTGCTCAGATAGTTTTTAAGGACTTTTTAAGGACTCACAGCGAAAATTACTGACTTTTAAAGTCCAAACTCAAAATTAATGACTTTTTAATGACCGCGGGAGCCATGTAGCCACTGACTGGGGTGACGTCATGTGATTACTATGTATTAACAAATTCGAAAAGAAAAACCGCCCAGAATTATATGATGGCATGTATTAGAAAAGGTTATGTACCTCTCGAATAAAAGGAATTCCCCAATATTAAAATTGTGAAAGGGAAAATTCAATTTCTGATTAGATTGATATCTATTTTAATAGTATATGGGTAATATGTTATTATACGGTAGGCCTAGATACCTTATACTTGTTTGTCCACCGAGATCCCATACTTGGAACTTGAGGTTTTTATACGTCACTGTCTCGACGTTGAAGCCAATTGCTGTTTCAAAGATAATCATATATACTGTGATCAACATTTCAAACATGACGGGAAAATGAAATGGTAAGTCCCAAATTTTAAGTGATTAATCAATGAACAGTACTTCATTTATAATAATGATAGCCCCATGAATGGCATTATGATTACATACTTACAGTTATTAGGACTATAACTATAAGAGTTACGCAATAAGTTCCATAACAAATTGAAAAACTATTCTCATGTCACGTACTGGGAATCGTTGTCACTACTTCTCCAACTTGTAACCTATACAATATCGTAGTTTTCCCTGCTCCATCAAGACCAAGAATAAGGATACGACGTTCTTTGGAACCAAACAGTCCGGAAAAATAGCTAAAAAGGCCACCTGAAATATAGATATATGAATATATGTAAATACTTAAAATAATTATCATATAAAACTTAAAAGTTTAGAAGTAGGAAACTGGGATGTAGCTGAATCAGCTACGAACAACAGACATATAGGCCCCAGGACTTATAGGTCCCAGGTCGCGCAGGCCCAGCTCTGGACTTATAGGCCCGAAGGCCCGTTTGTGTTGGACTTATAGGCCATGGGATGTATAGGCCCAGATGAACACCAAACCATACCAAAAATAACCCTAAACCTAACCCTAAATTGGTTGTCCTAAGTCAGTAAAGGATGTAGTGGAGTGTCCCTAGTAAAAACTGACTAATAAAAGTAATTACTTGACTACAAAAAATTGGTCACCAAGTTTTGAACCGGGCCTAGAAGTCCAACACCTCTGTAATGGTTGGGGCCTATAAATCCAGAGCTGGGCCTATAAGTCCAATCGCTGGACCTACACTGTAGTACACATCATGCGCGGGGCCTATAAATCCTGGGGCCTATAGCTCTGGACCCCAGCAAGAACCAACCCTAAACCTAACCATGCTACGGCTCCCTCTGCTATAGGCTAGCTAAGGCATTGCATTTGACTTCCTGATCTGTAGTTATAATAATTATAGTACGACTACCATACCAATAAACCATAGACTTTTATGTCATAACCATAAGTGTCCCATGCGGTGTCAGTTCGATTTTAGACAAATTACGTTGGGTAAAAAATAATGGTAGGTCAGTTTGGCCAAATGCCAGGTATGATATGATATCATGAGTTGAGCCTGCAGAATTCATTGTTAAATACTTTATTTGAAACTCACTTCACTTGCAGTATCCCCGTAAACACTTCCATTATAGTGCTATACATGTGTGTTACGATTGAGCCTAGTGGGATTACCATGGCATAGACTAGTCATAGACAGTACTACTACTAGTACTACTAGTACTACGGTACACCTTCTTCCTATAATTTTTTAATTAGGCCTATTGAATTGAATAATATTAATGCCAATATTATAAAACTGACTATACTACTAGTAGTGCTACTTATTAGACTAAGAGTAAGACGTACCAGGTACGTCACTACGTGTACTATGTCTTTGAGTATGTTTGTTAGACTAGCCACTGCAGTGCTGCAGTTGAGATTGCCACATATCTTTAAATATTAGCTAATATTTTACAGTTACAATAGTCACTACGCCTCGGTATTCGTTTCTTTTGCAAACACAAGATTTCAGACTTTGATCTACGAACAAGGAGTTTTAGGACCACTTTTTATTATACAATTCTGCTAGTAATGGTAAATGGAAATAATGTCCCCGATCTAGATCGAGCTCGGGATCAAATACGTCCATGTACACACCCTCCGGCTCGCCATGATGATAAATAAAATGGCATCATGAATGATCAAGTAAAATGCCGAGCCGGTTTTTACTATATTTCCATAGGCTTCTTATTTTAAATGATTTCATAGTCGTTAGTAATGATAGATATAGATACCATATAAACGAAAACAACAAGGAGAGTGTATTTAATACTTACCCATGGCTAAAATTTATAAATAAGTGCAATATATACGATGAGTACCGACGTCTCCCGTCTGTTTGGAGTAGAAACGTGTACACTCCCACGGCGCATGCGCTGATGAGTCATTTAGGTTGAGCTCGTAGTTTCGCAAACTAATCAATACAATTTCTTAGACAAAATGTCCCTAAAATTGGTAATATTTTCGTGTATTCATCAAAATGCTGCAGTACCGAATTGATTGTGATTTGCATAGCACTTAAAGATAGATACTTAACTAAGCCATACTTGCCGCTAACTTTACCTTCCAAGCAGCCTGCCAAGATGTCGCGACGCTCCGGTAGCTCAATAGGCAAATTATTTATAGGGAGATTGAGCAAAAGGGCTAACAGTAGAGACTTAGAGGAATTGTTCGAACAATTCGGCAGACTTGCAAGATGCGATATTAAGTATGGTAAGGATGAATTTCGAATGCTTTCTTGTGTTTTTTCGTCGGCAAATTGGACGCCTAGGCTATGGCTGGGACTGCGCCGTGGTCTGGTCGAGGCGAGGAGTTGCTGCTTTTGCGTGCTTGGCTACACCCTCCCACTTCTGCTCCCTCCTGGGTCAGGACCCAGCGGGGAGTGAGTAGGCTGGTGTAGCTGGCGGGGGGGGGGGGGGGGGGGGGGGGGGGCTGAAGAAAGGTTCGATTTTGAAGATAGCTGCAGCATCTCGTGAAGACCTGAAACAGACACGCAAAAATGGTTTATTTACTAGGCCTACTGTACTGTAGGCCTAGTACTGTAGTCTGTTCACTTCTGTAGTACGGTACGGTATAGACAGAGTATCATCCCCGTATCCTCCCGCACCCCGGAGCGGTGCCCATTCAGAAAAACGGCGGAATCGTGCCACATTTCAGTATGCCTAACCTACCTCATTATTGTCAATTTTGTCTCTGCTTATAAGTCAAGTCCATGTTTAGCAACATTCATCAGTAATGTTTACTGAAATTCACATGATGTGTCAATATGGGCCAATAATAGACACAGTATCATCCCTCACTTCTCCCGAACGTGAATTACAAGCTGATTAAAAGGTATATGGCATGGATGGACATAGTAAATTAAGTTCATTTCACGGTTATTGGTATTCATTAAAGACTTGCTGAAGTTTTGGGCTGGCTTCGTCCGGCTGCAAAAAAGTCCTGGGAAATTTGCTTGTGAAATGATAGGCCTCGCTGGGAAGTCGAGGCCTAGTATAGGCTAGGTACGGTACTGACTGTCTACTGGGCCTAGGCCTAGTAGACATGAATTATATTTTCTTTATAAACATGGATTATGCCATTATGATGGAATTGGAGAAACCACCTGACCCCACCACGGTAATTCCCCATTAATTAGCTGAATTAGTCCCTGGACGTTGGAGCCCCGGGACGTTAGGGCCCCATTGGAAACTACTTAGAATTTCATTACTATAGTCCTGTTATAATATAGATTATAGTAGTCGAATATTTGGCCCAGTCTCCAGATGGCCAAATTCTCTTAATATTGAAAATCAATAATCAGTTGGACGCGGGATTCACATCTGTTCTAATTGTTGAGCCTTCCTGTCGAGCTCACTAGCATAATCCTATAACGGCTGCTGACTGCTGTATGATTCAAATTTAAACGGACACATTTTCTTCCCTTTCCAATATGTTTCAAACTATGTAAATGATAATAGGCTCCTAATGCCGAATCAATAAGGTAATGGCCGTAACAATGATGAGACTAATTGAAAAGGAGCTAAAGACTCAATTGATAGACTTTGACTGTTAGATGTTTTGTAACCAATGTAGCATGTTTTAACCGTTGACTATATACTTATTGAACGTGTGTATACATAGTGTCCTCCCACGGACAATAACTTTACTACATGTATATTCTTGTTACTGTAGATCTACTCTAGACCTAGAAAACAGGGGTAGACGGAAGACCACGGCAGAGCCTACCACCTATTTTCACCTGCTATAAATCTTATGTAACTGTTATGACGTGGAAATAAAGATAACTAATAATAATAATAACTACAAATTGTCATTAAAAATTACTCCCATGCCTCCTCGGAATGTTTTCCATTGACCTCCTATATCGTATAAAACATTGTATTGCATGAAACAGTACACCATACCTAAACAAAAAGCTTTATTTTCATCAAAATTTCCTCCTTTTGTGTGTCCGCAGGTGCAGAGATGGGTGAGTGATCGTCTTTTGATTTGGGGGATGGTCAACTCGGCCAGAAACACTGAAGCTTTGATTTCCTGATGATTGCTTTTTGCAACATATATTATACAAACATTTAGTCGTCCAACACTTTGAGCCTTTTGTAACAATCACATAAGGATCTGATTCCAGATTTATAGTCACTCGGTCCGCATGAATAATGTCTTAAGTAATTTTGCATTTCTCTGATCATCCATTATGTTGAGCTATGATAACTACTAGTGTTTCCATTCTTACTGTGGGAGCTAAAATTGACTAAACGCTTCGTTCCTTTTACAGCTTACGCCTTCGTCGATTTTGAGGACCGTAGAGACGCTGAGGTAAATCTCTTCCTACTTTTCATATTATGGAAGCCGTTTTCTTTACTGAAAAGAAATTTAATTTTGGGGATTTTATGTGTAATTATAAAATACATTAATCTTTGTTGTACAGATGTTTTATTTTGAATGAAACGGTAGTCATGTGGTATTCCTGCCAAATTACATTTAATATTTACATCAAAAGAATACGATCTTTTATAATTGAGAAAATGATAACTGTTTCGAGGATTATATATAGATACAAAAGAGAAACGTCGAACTGCGTCTCACCCAAAGAGCATTGATTGTTGGAAATGTGGTTACCTACATATTAATCTCGGTGTTACTGACTAGCTTCTTAGCGCCAAATCTTTGGGGCGAGTTGTGTTTTATTGAAACTCCTCCGCTTTGAAATCTATCATCTAAGAAACGAATTTATCAATCTGGGAAGGAGAAAAAAGGATATTGTATGTTAAAATTAAGTCAACCGGGATATACATTTTTTAAATCTAAGGACAATTATGACATTTTTTCCCTATAAATCTTAATGCGCCTTGTTCACATGTGTTAAAACCTGACAGTCCTGGGTGCCGTTCTTACCGCGTCAGCAGCCGAGCTGTTTCCATGCCAACGTCCCAGGTGGAACAGAATACCCCATAGCCAGTCCCCAACCACACCATGCCATGTGACTCTATTGCCATCCCTTGCCACTTCCTGACCATGTGACAGACCATGTGACCTGGGCCACTTGATCATGTGACCAGTATTGCAGCATCGCCATGGCAACGTGACCATTTCCATAGCAACCAGTGCTGAGGTTCCAGTATGTCCGGGCAGAATGCCGCTTTGTTGTTGTCTTGGTCAGACCATGCAATGTGGTACATTTTCTGTTTGG
Source organism: Sthenelais limicola (assembly GCA_942159475.1). NCBI lineage: Eukaryota > Metazoa > Annelida > Polychaeta > Phyllodocida > Sigalionidae > Sthenelais > Sthenelais limicola. Next base: position 27,919,488 of record OW804101.1, read on the forward strand.
TGTTGGTATCAGTTAATAACTGTAGTGCATCATAGATATAATCAATTAATTAGAACGAGAAAAAAAATCGTAGATCTATAATCTTGACTAAAGAAAAGTAACATGAACAAAAGATGTGCATTTGCAATGTGCTTGTTTGTATATAGAAACTGGCCTCATAACAAATTACTATACAATGATTGTAAAGAGCCGTAAGTTCTCCGTCAGTGATCTGATACTCTGTGCATATATATACCATCTCCTTTTATACTTCTCAGTAGATCATTCTCTCGACTCTTCTCTATCTCTTTCCATCTTAATCTGTTTAAGTATCATTACTGTTTACGTTTGCATCAAGATAAACATCCTCTTACGCCGCTGCCTAGATGTAAAATCTTTTCGTTTCGGCTGATCATTGCACTTTATAACCTCTCGCAATACGCTGCCTATAGCTGTTGTTTTTTACTGTATTTTTTCTATAAAGATAAGGATAAGTGGGGCCGAGTTTGTTCCCAGCACAATCACATGATAATGCTGCCATACAGCAACGCATCCAGTCTCTTATCACCAAAATGTGGATGCCATGTCTGCGAGCGTCTTGCATGGTTCCACACTTCGTAAGATGGACATACAAGCTTGTATCAGTCGGGACATAGATATATATATATTCCATATCCTTACTTCTGCCTTCTGTTTTATAATAGCTTTAGTCTAAAGCATGACCCTCTTGATAATGTGTTAATTCATTAATCTCGAAGAAAATATATTTTGTTTTCTTCTCTACATTTTGCCCTCTTTTTAGTGCCAGCGAGTTTGCCAAGAAATTAAATGGATAAATGCGAATATTGTTGTAAATTTGTGTTGTCTGAAAGCTAAACCACTTGACTGCTGCAAGTTTTTATGTCTAGTAACCTCGTTGTGCTCCTATTTGTTCCATTGATTAGTCACGTCTTTGTCTCGAACTTTTCATAGGATGCAGTAAGGAAGGCAAACGGCAAGGAGATCTGTGGTTCCAGTATTGTGGTGGAGTGGGCTAAAGGAAATCCTCGTCCCACCTCGGTAAGTAGGACTTTAATGTTAGCTAAAATACATTTACCTCGACCCCACCCCCTGTATCGTCGATAGGCCCGTATCTTTGCTACATTCTCAGCTAAATAAACCCACAAAACTTTTTCTCGATTTTTTACAAGTTTCTTTGATCTCGGTTACTGTCGAATATTCGAATGGGGGAAAAAAGACATTTCCTTTATTATATTTATAAATTCATGGCTTCCACCCAAATCTTTTTGTTTTTGATGGGTCGGGAATGAATAGAATACGAAGTAGAAAATTTCATGTTTCAACTGATTTTTGTTGTTGATTATCACATGTATTTTTTTTCTGCAGAATTCGGAGTCGAGGGGGCACAAAAAGGTGAATACCATTGTCTGTTGATCTAGATCCGATAACGAGAATTTATCATATTATATTTCACAAATTTGATGATTCATTACCATAACTTTTTCGCTATTGTATATTTAACATCGCGCTTATCTTTGTGTGCGCTAGATATTTCTATTACATTCCTATCTATTTTAGAGCTACGATGAATGTTACAAGTGCCACCGCACTGGACACTGGGCCCGCGACTGTCCTGAGGACGACTCCAGAGGTTACCGTCGCAGATCTCCTTCACCCAGGGGCCGCCGGTAAGAAACTTAACAGAATCTGGGATGTACTAACGTGTAAATTTACAAAGGAATAGTATTCCCAGGCTTCCTGGAAATCGGGGAAAAGCTGGGAAATGAGTTTTCCCATTTCCAGTTGGAGACCAAATGCCTCAAATCTGGGATAAGTTAAAGATTTTGATGGGCAAAATGTGATCAGTTTCTTATATTTTGTCTCGTGTCCAAACAGCGTCTCCACTGGGTGATTGACTGGTAGTGCCCTTTTAGTCTGGCAACCCCGCTTTCACCATATTCACTGCAACATTTATTTTAAGACGTCAACCTGGAAACGTAAAAATAATTATCCTGGGATTTTGAAACCTTCAGGGAAATATTTGGGATTTTTTTTCATGAAATGCTAGGAACCACCCAATGGAATATAGAATAACTGGTATTTCAATAAGTACGGGCACCAACCTTCTATTGGAGGGGTGTTGGGATCCTTGATAAATTTGGACTGGCAAATGCCATAAACCCCTTCATAACCTCCTGGATAAATAAAATGCTAAAGAAAAAAAAAATCCCAGCTTGAAGTCTATACATAAATTATTTGGCAGGGAAGAAATATGTAACTTCCATTTGCTATATATCATGCAATACTATAAATGACATCTTGGTAACATTCAGTATTGCCAAGGGATTGTTAGGCGAGAAAAATCCCGCTGAGTTATCCACTACCTTGTATGAATGAATTGTAGAAAAATAAACCTGTGGAATATCGGTCTGTTCTTACTCCAAATACCAGAGGATATATCTTATGATTATTCATATTTTCTGTTCCCCAGACCGCGAAGAGATCGTCGCAGAAGCAGATCTCGATCTTATGAAAAGAAAGAGCAGCCGCAGAAACGCCGGAGATCACCCTCAGACTCCCGCAGCCGATCACGCAGTCCTTACGGAGAGTCCACAAAGAAACGCAACCAAAATCAGTCAGACACCTCGTCCAAATCACGGTCCAGATCGCCGCGCTCGCGAAGCTCATCCAAAAGCTAAACAATGAGTGGTTCCTCCCAGGGTTAAATCGGGTTGTGCGGAGCGCTTGTTTCCTGTCACCAGACAGGGACGCAACGTTTTGCAGGAACGTCCTGAACCCCAACAGCCCCAGTCTAAAAAAAGGGCAGGCTAGTGTTTTTAAAAAATCGTGTATTTCTCTCCCTTTTCACTCATTTGACATGCTTTCTTTATTGCACCAACGTGTGAAATCTCATTCATAATTCTCTTCAGGCATAATGAGTCGCTGCTAATGCGTTGGTTCGTGTAGGACCTTGGGATTTGTATTCCTATAAGTAAAGGAATCTGTATACATTATATTATAATGATAATAGTGTATGTGTAGATATTACATATAAATTTCTATATATAAATGTTGATATTGTTCATCTCATATATATCTCTGCTTAACGTTATTAGACAAAAAACCTACGATCACATATCTCGGGTCGAGTGATTGTTAATTTACTACGAAGATTTTGTTTCAACAAGTACTCTTACCCCTGTACCGTTTACATTTTTGTGGTCACGATTACATGGAGAAACATTGAATGGCACATACCGCCAGTGTATTGATATATTAGAAATACAATACATCTACTTTAAAAAAAGAGACTAGTGAAACCAATCATGGAATCAAAATACATAAATGACATATCAGAACCCCAGTTATGAACATAATTTCTTTTATATTTTCCCATATAATTATGACGTGTCTTGTATGATTTTAATCACTTGCCATTTTATGGTGCTGCCATGTAAGTTTGGTGGACGCATTGTTGTTTACTATCCTTGGCAATTCTTCGTTCCAGTAACTTCGTCCATCTGATATATCTTGACCCGTGCCATTGTCTAACGTGATGTGGACTTCACTAGTCCATCGGCTATTCTCAAATGCTCAAATGTAATTTGTCCTATGCGGAGTTATCTCAAGAATCATTCTGGGAAATGTAATCTTCTGTCTGAGTCAATCCTTTATATTTGGAGATGTGATCCAGGTTATTTATATTCTAATATGGTCGTTTCCAAGAGTTAGTTTGTATCCCTCCACCGCAACCTCCAAACCACTTTTAAAGGAATTCTGTACACGTTTCTACTACTCGAGATGGTACGATGCATTATGTGAATCTGGGCATATGTTGTTTTACCCCTGTCCCTCCCATTTTCAGTGTTCTTACTTGTTAGGATAAGTCTATAGTTTGTTGGGTGTTATATTTTATGAGCGACGACTATATATACACCTAACCCTCAGCTCTTGATTAAAACTTGGCTTGTAAAAGGTTATGGTGCGCTTCGAGTTGGCTGCTGATAATAGGTTAAGATTTATTTTAGGATATCAACGCTTAGGCACTACATACTAGATTCATTATTATCATATTTCCAATCATTTGTATGTCTTATACACTGGTATTTTACTTGTAATGGCATATGTATTTTAAAAATAACAGTAAAATTTAGTGCCTTAGGATAGCCGGTTAATTTGGAAGGCATCGTTTATTTATTAAGTGTGCAATGTCAAGACTGCAATGGCGTTGGTTATTTTCACAAATTGTAAGGCTTTGAATAAAAGTACAAATTAGTCAAGTCCATGTACTATTGTAGGGTCATTGGTGATTATATTGTCCATATAAATGTGCGTTTGGAATTAACATTATTCAAGATTATTAACTGGCTTTAGTTACGTTGTATAATTTTGAGAGATAAAAACATTCTTTTTTGAACGAGCGTTCACGTCAAATATGCGGTAAATATTTAACTTTTGGTGGGAAATTTGTAGATTCTTTGTATTTCCGGAATTTAAATAAAGACATTACTACAAAAATATTAAGCGTTTTTCTTCCCCTCAAAGGTAATGTGTAGTGAACCGAAAATCCGGAGGTGGAGTAGACTTGAAGGATTCATTCCTTAGACGTCTCAAATGTAGATGAATTGGTAAATCCGGAATACAAGCCTCCTAACCGCAATCGTATGGTATTCCATGCGATAAATTCACAATCACGGTAAATCACAGCTATACGTACCAGTTGCAGGTAGAGTGTGTGCATGCGGGGATGGGGGGGGGGGGGGGGGGGGGGTCTACGCTATCTACGAGGGGCTGAAAACGTTTTTATCATAACATTGATTGTTTTAAAGTGGCACTTCTCACTGTTGAGGGCTAGACGAAGCGTCACAATCCCGCGGCCGAGGCCGTGGCCTACTTCTTAACCTTTCAGGAGTGACATCAGGCCCGTCAGGTTTGGCAAGGACCATGTATGGGAGTCAGGCAATATCGACCTGTTTGCATAGAAAACAAGTTGCAGGCCCCAAACCAGTGACTGATTCTCATAGATATGGATCCCCTAGACACGATTATGAAGAAAAATCTTAGCTAACTTACAAATTCTATTAGCTGTAGTGAATTTTCTATTTAAGACTCACTCGGCATGAGTCACCCTATGACTCCTACAATCAAGCCCTACACTCCTGACTAAGGCAGCTAGCTCAGTGGCAGAGGTCTCGCCTCCAGACCTAAGGGTTGGGAGTTCAAGGCTCGTAGTGTGCCCTAATTTTTATTTTTTCATCCTCTACTTGTTGGGCCGTGTAGAGCTGTACAGTCAGCCTACACGGCCGGGACGGGTGGGGGGACGGGACGATGGGTGGCTTTTGCAATGGGTCAGATCAGGGAATACTGGTCATTTGAAAAACAAAATATCCATAATAATGTTGAACAACAATCATAATCGTCACCCCAAGACGCAACTCGCAGCCGCTACTCACTGGACGAAATGGTGCATTGGCATTCCTTAAGGAATCCTGATTCTCCCATAGGCACAAGAGCGCACCACCAGTCACCTGGAGCGGCGAAATTGGTCTGTAAAACTTGGCTCGATGTCCCGATATCCTATGTTTTCGTCATCCACATCACAAACTAATGCCAGATTTCACTTCCTCAACACCATCGCATATCCGCGATGATTCCCGCACGAATTTAACACAAAAACGAAACGATTTTAATGCTACTAGCGACGGCAGGTGGGCGGGATGGTGGGCAATGTCAACGTACAAAAACATAATAGCCCAAGACTTCCCTTCATTCCCATCAAATTGTGACGATATCCCTCTGGTGCCACACACATCTGGACCGACCGGCGACAATGGCATAATTAATTAATTATGCTTGCATAAAAACCCAAGCAAGAAGCATCGCCACATTCCGCCATCGGCGATGCATTAGCACTGTACAACTTCCTCTATGATCGGGGAACCCACTCTATTTCTCATTGTCCAACACCCAAAAGTTACATGACTGCCTAAGTTAGAGCCTTAGGGAGAGATTGGACCAAGATTTTTTAGCTCTTACTGGTATAATTAGTGCATAACAGACCTCTCACATTCACCCTTTATCTGCATGAGGACGTCGAAATCAGACATTGTTGTGGTCCTTACACCTTGTGGCAATGTGGTAAACTAACAGCAAGTGCCAGGAATGGTTTCTCACCCTCCCATGAGGTAGCGCCACCGTATGATGTGTAAAACAGCGCCGCGTCGGCGATTGTTTTTCACGTTGACTTAACATTAAAATTACACGATTTTGGAGGAGGGTGGGCGGGACAGTAAGGAGAATGGTGGGCGGGATGGTGGGCAATGTCTGCCTACAAAAACAAAAACGTAAATAGCCCAAGACTTCCCCTCAAACTGGCGAAATGGCATAATTAATAATTATGCACCGCATAAAGCCAAAGCCAGAAAATCGCCGTACGTCCAATCGGAGATGCATAGTACTGGACAACATTCTCCACGATCGGGAAACCCCCTCTATTTCTCATTGTCCAAGACCCAAAACTTAGCTGAGTGCCTAAGTCAGACCCTTAGGGAGAGATTTGACCAATATTTTTTAGCTCTTACTGGTATAATTACGGCGTGACAGACCTCGAGTTGACCCTACCTTTAGGATGAAAACTCAACACCATAACCATGCTGGTAGGCTCGGCGTGACACGTGACAGCTGAGAGAATTGTTTCTCACCCTCCCATGAGGTAGCGCCACCAGCAGCACCAGCCAAAACAAAGCTCAAAGGACTGGCCTCTGACTCTGGAGTGGACGGCATTGCTGTGTGGTCGGCGATGCGTCCACATGGATTAAAGCTAAAATAATAAATGATTTTGGACGTGTCGGGAGACGCCATATGGGGAGAGGGAAGCAGGTAGGGTGTTGACAGTGTTAATCTTACAAAAGAATCCATATTTATGGACGTAACGCAGTGTAAATAGCCCAAGAATTCCCCTCAAACTCTGACGATAGGCCTCTGGTGCCATCACACTCTCTGGATTATCGAGTAACGGAACTTCTACTTCATTTTCTAGTATTTGGTTCACCTTACCCTACCTAACTAACTCCTGTGGATATCAAAACTCTAACATTCATGGAAAAAAACAAAAAAACTCTAACATTCATATTATATCAGATATTTGGTAAGATAGTGAGCAAAATCGTTTTTGCACACCATACAGATATTCAAACTGTCATTTGGGTTTGGCATCTGGTGTTACATAATGCCAGGCTTGACCAAATGTTGTCCATAGACTCCTGGGTTAAAGCTAGTTACATCCCTTAAATTGTCACTTAGTGAGTGGGGGCACCACTTGACGGCTACTATTCTGTGATTTGAAATCTGGTCTATTCATTACACTTATTCAATGATTATTGAATGAAGAAACAATGTTGGTGCTCTATACTTTAGATATCGTCACACATATCCTATATGGTTACACTGAATAAGTTTCATGTGATTCTGTGACTATTCGTTTTAACTATCTTAGCCACTTTAAACAAGATGTTAGGGGATGGACCTGTCATTACCAACCTGCCAGACAGTTTATGTGTGTTTTATTGTCATTTTATGTTACCTTTGCTGTATATAAGCGAAGACACCCGGGTAGGGTATTTAATTGCGTTTTTCTCTCATATTGTATTTCACACAATTAAGGTACTGGCCTCAAATGAAATAAAAAAAAAATAATGATGAAGCCTGATGAAGCCAAACTAAAGGTGAAACGCGTCGGGTCGCGTTCAATAAACTGCTGAACAAACACATTGCGAGATGTTTTCAGTTGAGTTGTCTTCACCTTCTTCATTATGCACTTGTCAAGTGAAACCCCCACCCCCCCCACCCCCGGGTAGGTAGGGGAATGTCTGAGAAAACATTCCCCCACCCAGGCGGAGATTTCCCTTAGTTTAAAGCAATATCAACTGGAGGGTGGGGGAATGTCCGCCAGTGCCAACTCTACAGCAGAGGTGTTGCTATCGAGTGTGGGGCAAATACAGTGTCTTGGACCTATTTTTTGAGATGGGAATCTGGGTATTTGCAGGTAGCGCTACGATTGGTGATGAATGCACCTCAGTTGCGTTGGTGAATATGACAGCCTAGCTCCATAGACTTCAATGGTAAAATGCCTGTTTTTAATCCCTTTAAAACCATACACAAACGGGTCAAAATGATATGATCTTACATGGATATATAAAGTATTGTCCATAGATTGCAGACACTTGTTCCGTTTTGCCGACAAGTGTGTATTATTTAAGAAATAAAAGGGGAAAGTTGAAAGTTTTAATGTTGGTTGCTATGGTGGTCAAGGGCTGTTGTCCCCCATGGCCCAGCCCACAGACTAGTAGTGCAGCAATGTCATGTGACCAGATGAGCGGAGGCCGTCTCAAAGAATCCCCAGATAAACCTTGGTTCCCAAGAGAGTTTTGGTGGTTTTCAGCAGGCATGGGCTTGGCTAGGCAGTACAGTCTAAAGTTGCAAACCTCCCCCTATATATACACAGAAAGTGTCAACCCTGAACATGACAGGGTTTTAGTGGTGTGTGGCCATCATCACACCTGAACTAGACTTGATATATGCTATGTAGACAATAGCTGAATGGCTGAACTAAGCAGAGCCTGAGGTAGGTGGGGAACTTTGAAAGACTATTACCTCACTAATTTCTGGAGTATCAACACAATTTTGTGTTGATACTCCAGAAATTAGTGAAGTAATACTGCTCACTTCTCCCTCTGCACATGCCAACCTTTTTATTTTTTTTTGTAAACATTTTTTGTTGTTGAAAAATGTGATGTGTCACAGGAAGATGAGTCATAAGTCAGAAAAGATGGATTTTGAGATACCATCAGATTTGAAATAATGGAGATAGATATAGAAAGTATACATTCCCTGGAAGAGAAATTTGTTTTCTTCATAATGAAATAAAAATGAAAGGAATCGCATGATTTGTACTGACACAGTGAACAAGGGAATGAAGAAAGGTATTCTATTCTTTCTACTAAACAAAATACCTGCCCCCTTCCCCACCTTCACACACACCCTAGTTTGCCCCCCCCCCAAATGGCTGAGAACTTCCTGCAGTTTCCTACACCACTGGGCAGCTTAGGCTCTCTTTAGTTCAGATATTCAACTAATATCATATATTCAGTATAGTTCAGGGGTGACACTTTTCATGTATATATATATGGGGGGAGGGGAGGTTTGTAACTTAGTCTAGCCTGGCCCACACATATCAGAATCCACTAAAAGCTGAAGCTGCTGTCTTCCTCCTGATAATAGTTTCTGTTACTAGAAAAATATCCACTGAAAAATATGCCCCAGGGGGTCGGGGATTTACAAAAAATTCTTGCCCTGGGGGGTCGGGGATTTCATCATATTTCCTCAAAGGCCCAGGACATTCCCCTACATCCCCGGAGGTGGGGGTGGGGGGGGGGGGTTGCAATTGACAAGTGCATTATAAAAAAAATAAGGCGGCCCTCAGTGGGCCGGGTAAAGTTGTCACCCCTGGCTGACCCTTCTTTGATGATGTACTCTTGGATTTGCTGTGAAATAAACATGACTGTACTGTAAACTTTTCTGCTTGCCAAGTCACCGCCGATTCCAAGGTCACCGAGTATGGGGCGCCAAGTGTCAACCTCACAATTTCGTTGATTACTAACCTTTTTCGTTAACAAAATGGGCATTTAATAACGAAATTGTAATTTTGTTCATTTACAAATGAATTTGGTAAATGAAATAACTATTTTGTTCATTCAGCAATGAATTTTGTGAACGAAATGAATTTTGTGCAGTTGCAAAGTAGATTTCGTCTACGAAATGGATTTTGTGCAGTTGCAAAGTAGATTTCGTCTACGAAATGGATTTTGTGCAGTTGCAAAGTAGATTTCGTCTACGAAATGAAAATTGTGCAAAGCCACAGTCAATTTTGTCAACGAAATGGATTTTGTGCAGTGCCAATGTCCATTTCGTCTACGAAATGGATTTTGTGCAGTGCCAAAGTCAATTTCGTCTACGAAATGGATTTTGTGCAGTGCCAAAGTCAATTTCGTCTACGAAATAAATTTTGTGATGTCTCAAAGTCAATTTCGTCGACGAAATGAAAATTGTGCAAAGCCACAGTCAATTTTGTCTACGAACTGGATTTTGTGCAGTGCCAATGTCAATTTCGTCTACGAAATGGATTTTGTGCAGTGCCAAAGTCAATTTCGTCTACGAAATGGATTTTGTGCAGTGCCAAAGTCAATTTCGTCTACGAAATGAATTTTGTGATGTCTCAAAATCAATTTCACGAAATGGAATTTGGATGGATGGAGTTGCCAAAGTCAATTTCGTCTACAAAATGGATTTTTGGCAGTGCCAAAGTCAATTCTGTCTACGAAACGAATTTTGTGCAGTCCATTCGTCAATTTTGTCAATGGGTTTTGTGCAGTGCCAAAGTCAATTTCGTCAATTTCGCCAGTTTCGCCAATTTAGTCAGTTTCACCAATTTAGTCAGTTTCGCCAATTTAGTCAGTTTCGTCAATTTAGTCAGTTTCGCCAATTTCGCCAATTTCGCCAATGGGTTTGGTGCAGTGCCAGTCATTTTCATCAGTTTTGCCAATTTCATCAGTTTCGCCAATTTTGTCGCTTTCGCCAATTCAGTCAGTTTTGTCTGTTTCGCCAATTTTGCCAATTTCGTCCGTTTCGCCAATTTCGTCCGTTTGGCCAATTTCGCCGGTTTGGCCAATTTCGTCCGTTTGGCCAATTTCGTGTTTCGCCAATTTCGTCCGTTTTGCCAATTTCACCGGTTTGGCCAATTTCGTCCGTTTTGCCAATTTCGTCCGTTTCGCCAATTTCGTCCGTTTTGCCAATTTTCGTCCGTTTCGCCAATTTTGTCGGTTTCGCTAATTTAGTCAGTTTGGTCAGTTTCGCCAATTTCGTCAGTTTCGCCAATTTCATTTTGTACTTGTATCAATTTGTCAAAATTCATTTCGTACACAAAATTGGTTTGAGATAGCACAACAATCATTCCATACACAAAATCGACTTTGGGAGTGCCCAAAAATCATTTCGTAGACAAAATTGACTTTGGGACTGCACATAATTCATTTTGTAGACAAAATCGAATTTGTGAAGGCACAAAATTCATTTCGTCAACGAAATTGATTTTGTGACTACACAAAATTCATTTCGTCTACGAAATTGATTTTGTAACTGCACAAAATCCATTTCGTAGACGAAATTGATTTTGTAACTGCACAAAATTCATTTCGTCTACGAAATTGATTTTGTGACAGTACAAAATCCATTTCGTCTACGAAATTGATTTTGTGACTACACCAAATTCATTTCGTCTACGAAATTGATTTTGTGACTGCACAAAATCCATTTCGTAGACGAAATTGATTTTGTAACTGCACAAAATTCATTTCGTGTACGAAATTGGTTTTGTGACAGTACAAAATCCATTTCGTAGACGAAATGGATTTTGTAACTGCACAAAATTCATTTCGTACACGAAATTGAATTTGGGACTGCACAAAATCCATTTCGTACACGAAATTGAATTTGGGACTGCACATACTTCATTTCGTACACGAAATTGAAGATGAATGGACAAATTAACTATTCCGTTGACGAAATGAATTTGTAAATGAACAAAACTACAATTTTGTTCTTAAATGACCATTTTGTTAACGAAAATGGTGATTAGCTAACAAAATTGGTAACTTGACACTTGGCGCCTCATAACCGAGACCCACTGATAACCTATAGATCAACGGCTGCCTCTTCCTAAGTAGTCGCCGCGCTACCACGTTATAGATTTACCTAGGAAATGACATATGACCTCAGCTCTTCGGTAGAGTATTTGAGGGAAGGTTCGGCCCAAACCTGCTTAAGCACCAATACTGATCGTTCCCCTTCCAGCATCCCTCCTAGTGGGACAGAGCTAAACCTCAACAACCCCAACACTACATAATGTTTCTGGTGCCTGGATCCTATTCAATCTGGATCCCTCTATACAACTAAGTAGGCCTATCACTAGGTGAATGTAGTGGATAAGGAGGTACGTGGCGCTCCTACATTCCTCCCTGCTTTAACTATTTTGTCCAGATATGTAAACATACACAAATTTATGAATTAACTATAAAGAAATGTCTCTTAAAAATAAATAATGTCATCTCGTGGCGCTCCTATGGTGGATAACATTCACTGAAGTGTTGAATATGCCTGGTGCATGTAGAAGTGCCCTTATTAATGTGTTGTGCCCAAGAATTACAGTAACTGGTAGAAGTCCTTAATTGTAATAAATATGTCTAGGATTCCGATTGTGATAAAACAGAAAATTAGGAGAAAGAATAATCTGTTTCGCGCTACCATCAAATACAAGCAGGAATTCAAATGCTTAGAGCTAAGAAAATGAATTTAGAAGAGACTTTATTTTCATAGGAGGGGGACATGTCTTTTTTAATGTTGTATTGCAAATAAGCGTGACCCGAAGAAGTTTTTGTACATGGGAGGTCGCTTACTATGTGCGTGCTTCATATATACTGGTGTGGTGCATGGGTTTGACGACCTGAATTGGATTGGCTTGGAAACCATTTTATTTAATTAATTCTCATGTACATCATTTGGCAATTAATTGCCACATTCTCATTAGTAACCCGGTGCACTGCATCAGATACTTCCATCTGTAGTATTCTGTCCCCTAGCCTCAGTGAGAGGGAATAAAGACAGCTATAGGCTAGCTGGCAAGGACGTCGGGCATGAACTGATCGACAGCTTGTGGTTAATGATCCTAGTTTTAAAATAACATTCAATATGCCCTATGTCCAACATGGACACCTGCCCTACCTCCTGCATGGACCCTCCCCTACTTCCAGCATGGAAACCTCCCGTACCTCCTGCATGGGAACTTCCCCTATGTCCAACATGGACACCTGCCCTACCTCCTGCATGGACCCTCCCCTACTTCCAGTATGGAAACCTCCCGTACCTCCTGCATGGGAACTTCCCCTATCTCCAGCATGGAAACCTCTCCTACCTCCTGCATGGAAACCTAACCTATCTCCAGCATGGAAACCTGCCCTACCTCCAGCATGGAAACCTAATCTACCTGGTATCTCCAGCATGGAAACCTCTCCTACCTCCTGCATGGAAACCTGCCCTACCTCCTGCATGGAAACCTCTCCTACCTCCTGCATGGAAACCTCTCCTACCTCCTGCATGGAAACCTCTCCTACCTCCTGCATGGAAACCTCTCCTACCTCCTACATGGAAACCTCCCCTACCTCCTGCATGGAAACCTCCCCTACCTCCTGCATGGAAACCTCTCCTACCTCCTGCATGGAAACCTGCCCTACCTCCTGCATGGAAACCTCTCCTACCTCCTGCATGGAAACCGGCCCTATATACTTCCTGCATGGAAACCTCCCCTATCTTTAGTCACTTCTATAGAGTGAACTTTGGCTCCGTTTACTTCTATTCTCTTGCAGAACCAGTTGGCGCTTAAACCTTTATCTAAATTCTTGCTGTGAAGGAGCCTATACCTTGTCCACTTTTACAGAAGGTAATTTAGCCAGGACAAACAGGTCCCAATGGTATGAATTTAATTAACAGAAGGACTCTATTTCCTCCACAGCCAACATACACAGGTCACCGGGAGTGGGAAGCATGCCTCCAGCCCGCCATTTTATAGCAGCTCACGCACAAATTAGCGACTCTGGTACTTGGATCAAAACGCCACGGAAATCGCTATGCTTCTTTTCTTTTTTTTTACTCATTAAAAGCCAATACAATCTATAATATTTAAGAAATACATAACAAAGACGCCGTGTCTGTGAACGTTTTCATGGCGACTATAGTAGTGGCTTAAAATAAATTGCTCCTAGCAAACAATAAAATCGCTGAACTTAAGCGGTGAATACACAGTCACGATTTGGGAATCAGACACGATTTCAGGATCTACGATTAATCGTGGGTGCTTATTTGCCTGAAATCCTGCCTATTTTCGCACCTACATATGCACGATATGGAGAAAAAAGTGAAATTGTGGGTAAAAAGTGAAATCGTGGGTGGGTTGGCAGTCAGGATTTGATCTGTGATTCTAAAATATAGAGCTGAGAAAATTGTTTTAAAAAAACGACCCTAGAAGCAAACAAGAAAGTAAAAAACTGTAAAAATAAAATAAAATATAACGTTCAAATCACAAATTCAGAAACTTATAAATCTGTTAAATTACAAAAGTTGGCAAATAGCAAAACTTAGAAACAAAGTACCAACATCAACTCTTTTATTAATTTACAAGGTCATGGTCCTGCCTTTAATCTGATCTGATATTTACCACGATTCGCACACAACAAATTTCACTCACAAACTTCAGATAATTCAGAACAAAATACTAAGGACTATTTTCAATCTTCCAGCGAGAACCAATGTAGATAATTTGCATGTTGCAAAGGGTATTCTAAAGGTCCATTCCCATTACCACGACCAGCCGGCCGATGCTTGCTGGCTCTAATACTTTAACATTGTGTTTTTTCGCCGTGCGGCGGCCGTACACCAATCGGCCGTTGTAATGTGAATGGGCCTTTCCTCTCAAGCATAGAAGACGATTGCACATCTTACAAGCGGGCCACCGTCTGGCGCAAATTCCAGGATTTCTAGATTGCGAGCTATAAACACACAAAACCTTGAAACAGAAAATTCCTAAATCCGAACAAATTCGGAAGTCAATATTACATAGAATACCGTTTTCCTGGAATGCACTCCCGACGGATGCCCATAAAACCAATGACGCAACTGTATTTAAGATCAGAGCCAGAACAACATACAAATGGAACGAAAATAATTTCATTGACTGACTTCTCACAATCTATTATTATTGCACACAGTTCTAAAAGAAGTAGCAATGCAATAAAAGCGATATCGAGAGTGTATCATGAAAATATTAATATACTGCACGCCAATATTTATTAATTTTAAACTGTAAGAGATCTGAAATTGATAGTAGCAGGGGGCTGCTTCCAGTCATTGACGGTCGCGGTATTGTTCACTGCTTTAAAACTGTAAAACCAGAGAAGACTGGCAAACCTCCCAACCAGCTGGAGAACTGTCTTCACACAATAGCAAATAAACCGTTTTCAAATCAAATCAACGTTACTCATTTTCCTGTGACACATCACCTATTTTCTGCGTTTTTTTCTCTTTTTGATTGTCGAATAAAATAAAATATGAGAAAAATGAGACCTAATGTCGACATGTGTAGAAGGGAAACTGCATTATAAAAGCGAAAAAATTGTTTTGATACTCCAAGAATTAGTGAAGTTATAGCATTTCAAATGAAATTATAAATAATTCAATTCTTTTATATTGCCAGATCGCAGATAGACCCACGATTTTCGAATAAATCCGAAAATCGTAGAAGCACCTACCATTTGTCGTAGACCTCATCATAGAGGTCTACGATAAATCGCAGCACTCTCTACACATCGACGATTTATCGTAGAAGCAGCGGCGATTTGATTTGAAATCGCAGAAGACCCTTTTTCCCCCTACGATGAATCATACATCCAAATCGGCGCTAAATCGGCGCTGAATCGTGCATGTGTAGGGCATTTGGCACGATTTGGGACCCACGATCTGATGTACGATCTCAAATGGACAATTCCAAATCGTACGACGGATTGTGGATGCCAAATCGGCATAAATTATATTTCCATTATTGAAACTATATGTAACGAAAGCTAATTTGTATCAGAACATAATGAGAAGAGCATCGATCCATGATGTATTGTTTGTCTCTGAATAAAACAATTTTCAGACGCAATTCAAACTCAAGAAGCCGTCTTTTACTTTGGAGGTGTTGCATACTCTTATATATGGAATATATGCTTTATGCTACCCTTATAAATACTGCCAGATATATAAACAGAAAAATTATCTGGAAATTTAGAAGCTATTTAGAATGTTTGAAGCCATCCGAATAGCACTTATGTAAAACCTATAAATGATGGTGGTAGTGATCGAGACAAAGCACCGTAGGAGCTGCCGCAAGGAAATCCTTTGCCTCCAGACAATTGTTATAATGCTCTCGAGCGCCATCAAAAACAAGACGTACACACAAGAAGCCCCGTTTGTGACCGGCTAAATTGATAGATCAATGTTTTCTCAGGTCTCATATATCAGCACCTACTATCATTCTGCTTTTTTTGTTGACGTTGGTCATTTTCCCGCTGCAATGTGGTAAATATCACCACAGGTAATTGGATAAGTGCAGTGGGTCAATCGAAATCTGTAGTAGACAATCTATGTTTGCATTTGTACTTAATCTTTGACTGATCAGTTTGATTCTGACCCCATACACGACCATTTTCAGACACCCAAATATTTGCATGGGATTGACGCAGTTCGTATACGGTTCAAATTATAATGCTAAAGTAGAAGGTTAATTAGAGAAAAATCGAACGAAAATCTCGATGGTGTAAAACGAGTATACTTTATTGGCTGTAATTACGGACTATTATGTAAGTACAGGAAGAAGGTTAATTAGAGAAAAATCGAACGAAAATCTCGATGGTGTAAAACGTCCTCCCCCCCCCCCCCCCCCAAAAAAAAAATAAAAAATTAGTTAATTTGCAAATTGTTTCCATGATTAACGCAAAAAGTCGCGCTTCAATCACAGGCGTCAAAGAGAATTAGGGATTGTTTTAAAAGCTAGAGTCTTGAGGTGGAAAGGCAATACTGAAAGAGAGATCATGACAAACTCAGCATGTAGTCGTCAGATTCCTTCTTATTAGTTCTTATTAGTTATTGTTGATGCGACAGGGGTTTGTTTTGTTTTGTTTTTTTATTGCATTTGAAAGGCCAAAGTACATTTAATAATCGAAGAATCAATTAATTAGTTAAGGTCAGTCCCTTCTATTATACGGACACCTCATGTATCCAGATACAGACTAGGCTCAGAGTTGAGAGAGTCCCTCCAAATTGAGGGAAAGCCTCTTGCTCCAAACCGCAAAATGTCAATAAAATTCCATTTGGATTCCTACTACAGGGCCTGGAAAGTCATTAGCGCCGTCGGTGTCCAATCACTGACATACTCTTCTTATCTGATCTGAGAGGTTCAGAGTCTGGACTGTGAACACACATTAAACCTCAAACAATGTTATGTGAAAATATTGGCCTGGTCCCAGACACGTGGCCACCAAAGTATTCCCCTCGATCGACCCTATAGCATGGTCACCTCGTTTATAACTAATAACATAATACTTATGGCTGAATTAACAATATGTACTCGATAACGAAATAATGGGAAAGTATTGGATGAAATAACCTCAACAATTTATAAATAAGTAAGTATGAATAGGTATAACTGTAAATATCATAAGCCACTGCATGAGCGCTTCCAGCTAAGATTAAAACTAAATACTTCCATGATTTATGAGCACCGATAATAATTATTGTTGTTTTCCAGTGTTTTCGAGGAGTCACGATCAAGGAAGCGGCATTTTGATATTAGTGACAGTGATGTGTAAGCTAATGTAGATATTAGTGACAGTGATGTGTAAGCTAATGTAGATATTAGTGACAGTGATATGTGTAAGCTAATGTAGATATTAGTGACAGTGATGTGTAAGCTAATGTAGATATTATAGTGACAGTGATATGTGTAAGCTAATGTAGATATTAGTGACAGTGATGTGTAAGCTAATGTAGATATTAGTGACAGTGATATGTGTAAGCTAATGTAGATATTAGTGACAGTGATGTGTAAGCTAATGTAGATATTAGTGACAGTGATGTGTAAGCTAAAGTAGATATTAGTGACAGTGATGTGTAAGCTAATGTAGATATTAGTGACAGTGATGTGTAAGCTAATGTAGATATTAGTGACAGTGATGTGTAAGCTAATGTAGATATTAGTAACAGTGATGTGTAAGCTAAAGTAGATATTAGTGACAGTGATGTGTAAGCTAATGTAGATATTAGTGACAGTGATGTGTAAGCTTATGTAGATATGGTATATTGCCATGTGGGCAATTACTGCTTACACCCCAATGAGCAGATCTATGATAGGCGCTAGTGAGAAGCTCACCTGCACTCATTTGGGCAGATTTCTGTGACCGCGGCGGCTATATATCTGGATAAAGTGTGGCAATGCAGACACAATGAATTAGGAATATAGGCAGCAATTTAAGACCTTCAGATTTAGTGGCGACATTATTGGAAACTTTCAATTCATGTCTTAATGGTTTTCCCCAAGACCCTTAAGTGGTGTATCTACTAGCACGATAACCTACCGAAAGGTTATACCGATATCGTGCACGTCAACCTTGTATCGTGGCCGATGTCACAACCGTTATCTTGTGCTCGTCGTATGGTATCCATTACCACGAATAAAAGGGCACGTTAATGGGCAGGATAACAGCTAGTTCCAATCGAAAACTGCAGCAAAACTTTAGAAATTGCACCAAAATACATTATATTATATTATATCATATTACATTATATATCTTCAAAACAATGAAATACCCCAAGAGTAACCATTAATATTAAATTGCATTGGAATTTTGTGGAGGGTATAGTGGAGAGGTATAGACCTCCCGTCAACCTCCCGTCAACACGATTTCATGCATGGGGCCGGGTTGTCCCGTCAGCGGTAAACATTGCCACGATATCGGCCGTCAAGAGGCACCGTTATCGTCATAACAACACAATGAAAAAGTCCGCGGATTCTGGCGTTTCACAACGTCGTTGGTGTAACCGCTTCTGTACCACTTTTTATTTTTCAACCCAAGTATAGGCTGTGTCTGCCTTAATAAGTACCAATACTACAAGGGGAAATTAGATTTTTAGTTGTTCAATAAACTCCTCAATGCCTGCTGCCAGACGATCCCATATTTTCTTTCCTCTCTTTTACCTTCAATATCGGCCAAGGTAAACCTGACCACCGTACACCTTGATTTCATCTTGTAAAGGGTTTAGTTGACAATACCCAGCATACCCTTGTCAAACTAGTTTTGCCTGTGGATAAAGGCTTTGATCTGGAGAATCAGCCAGTTAATAATTTTACAATATTTGTTACTAATCTCCACACCAAAAAGAAATCTCTTGGGGGTAAAGTAGACATGATTATGTCTTTAACAGAATATTCTTTCACCTATAGAATTAATGTTGGGGTAGCCACTTTCATAGACCCAGGTGAGTATATTATTCCATGCAGAGGCGATGTGTATAAGTAAATTTCACAAAAGATTGAGCCACATTATCGAGTTCAGGACAAAAATTACATTTATCATTCTTTTTATGGTAATATTCCTTAGATGTTCATTACAGGTAATTACTCCATGAAGTATGCGATATTGTAAGACCTGGATTCTCGTTTCTGTTGAGGCACTATAGAGAATAACAAATATTGTCTTCCATTGTATTGCATCAAACTGCTCATCCGTACATGTAATTCTTCCAGCTCGCCCAGAAATAATGGAAATAATGTAACATCAATGTTTACAGTGGTTATACAGTTCATATAGAGTGCACAAGGTCTACATCTAGTTTAACATAATTTGTAAGGTAGCCACAGGCAACGCACCCAAGACAATGCGGTTTTCTTTTCTTCGTATACTTGTAGTTTTAAATGTGTTAGGCCTTAAATGAAATTTTAAAAAAACAAAACAAAAAAAACATCGGGTTTCATATAGATTTGATATTAGGGTCGCCAAATAAAAAACCTTCAAAACTCAATACCATGGTTTGTTCCAATTGAGTTGCCTTCAAATTAATCAATTCATAATATTGTATTGTTCAGGTTTCCCTTGTTGGTTTTATCAATTGTCTTTTGGGTTTCCTTGATCAATGTTTGCATAGAAAACACGTTGTAGGCCCAAAACCAGCGATTGATTCTCATAGATATTGATCCCCTCGACACGATTATGAAGAAAAATCTTAGCTAACTTACGAATTCTATTACCTGTAGTACATTTTCTATTTAAGACTCACTCGGCATGAGTCACCCTAGGCATATGAGTCCTGAAAAGAAACCAACTAATCCCGACCACGGCTGATAGCTCAGTCGGTATCTAGAGCTTTCACCTCGGGAGTCGGGGATTGGAAGTTGGAGCCTCAGCTCAGCCTCAGGATGATTTTTTTTATCTCTGGGTCGCGTAGATGCTATGTCACTCTACGCGACATGGGCGGCGGGTGGGTTTGCTGATTTGTGGTGAGGGGAAAGGCAGGAGAAACAAAATATCCATATAGTGCTTTAACCTGTGCCAACAACAATACAAAAAGGCCTAAACATGTCTAAATAACATTCGCAAGGCGCCGACTAGCAGCCGCCCCTCCCTAGGGGTATATATGGGTCCAATTTTTTATGTCCAATTATGACTGTGTCTGAGTGTCGCATGATAAGAATTTTTTTTCATGTCCCATGCCACTTTTTAAAACAATTCAATGATGTCTCGTGTCACTTTTTAAGCTATACATTAATTATATCAACGGTTGATACAATGTCGTGTGTCGCCTGTTAAATAAACCATTGTGTCTCATGTCTATTTTTAATTCATTTCTGGATGTCTCATGTCAAATTTTATCAGCCTTTTGGTAATTAGAATATCTCACCCTGTTATTTCTGTCATTATTATTGCTAGATTATTATTTCATTCTTTGGCCAGTTAGATGTTCACTTTACTTTTGGGTTGAATTAAATTTGTTAAATGTTCCTACCTCTAGGCCCACTGGCCTCATTTCGGTCAGTTTATGCCAGGTAACATTTCATTGAGCAATAAGTATAAATCATTCTCTTACATAAAGAGTGTATAATTATAATACATGAAAAGTATCTCTTTTTTATACCCTATATTATACAGGGGTAGTATGTATCAAGGTTTGGTTGCTTCCTGCCTTTACAATGTTTCACCTCCAACTATGAAACCAAATTAAACACGAATCGTTGTATCGACCTTATTACTCACCAGTAGATCTTGATTATTATCCATCATATCGTTCACCTCGTTGAAATGAACTGCTTAAGCTTGAGATTCGTGCTCGTGCCGTTTTTCTGTGTATACCCTAATGTTCTCATATAGCCTAAAGATAATCAGGATAGCGCATGGATGTCTTTTCATCATTATGACCAGACACTTCAAGAATAGATAGAAGCTGTTGTCGAAAAGAATTTTACAACATTTTTATCGATTTTGTTGACAGTGGCAGAACCGCTTTTAAGGTTTCTTTGGCGTCAATACTAGTTTTCTTATTAAGAAAATATATGAAGTTATGAACTAATTATATATTTGGAAATTAAGACAGTTATAACCTTTTCCCTCAGCTAATCAGGGATAGTGTCTATATCTATTGGGGTTGGTGCATAAAAACTAGATTCCCTCATAAAAGTTGCGAATCTTGCGTCAAGCACATAGCACAATGCACGGGTGCCAGCGTCTATCTTTCCATGAGCGTATAATCATGGGGTCTCTTGCTATTCTTTTCTATTGTAACATTTCCACGATGTTTAATATAATATAATCAAATAATCTGAATAGGAGAACCGGACACTAGAATACACTGAAATATTCCCAAATGCTGAGCTTCAGTTATAACTTATAAGTGGCCAGTTAAAATTAAGGAATTAAAAAATGTCATAGGACCTCTAGGTAGAATCTCCCCTCTGTGACAACGTCTAGTCGGGACACTAGAGTTGGTTGCTGGCTAAGGACCTCCAACTTGGAGGTCCTATGACATTTATGCCATAACGGTCCAAGCCTTTCCAAAAACTTTTCTTTAGGACTATACGGAGGTCAAAGTCAGTAGTCCAAGAGTAAGGCCAGTAAGTCCAAAATACGCCCCTGCCTATATATCCGCATGTGTAATTGCTTTCACTGCAAATCAGCCAAAGGCCAGTGTTTATGATTGAGAGCCAATTACCCCGTTGCTCACCTCTTAAGACCAACCAAGATATTTGGGTGACTGGGTGGTATTGGAAGACCGATAGAGGTCTCAATCTTCAATCCCCCTTCCCCAAGGCATAGATTTTCCCCTTTTCGTTATACTGGTGTAGTGACTATAAATCGCGCTTTTATCTTTATATTCATATCCATTTTCCTGTGACTTGTTGGTGCTAACATATTGTTAAGACTTTGAAGCACCGGTTATATTCACCATTATGAGATTACCCACTAATCCTTTATAAGTTTACACTGATGGCAGTGCCTAATGCATGTTTCTTTAGGACTTTGATAGTCCATCCAAAGTGGTCTTGGTTTACAACTAAGTCCTTATGACACTACAGAACACAAACCATTTACGGAAGTGATTAGAGAAATCTTTCTGCGTGAATAATCTAGTCGTCCAAGGCGGTATAAACAATGAAACGCGCGTTGACCCCTGTCCCACTCTCGCCCCCTCCCCCGCCTTTACCCGGGCCTTTACCCAGCTGTGTTACCCTTAATGAACCGGAATAAAGGGGTTTAGAAGTGCGTTTCTACATATAGTGTATACCATACTATTAGTCTAAACTTATTTTTAATAGTCGATGAAGATTAACAACTAGAATTCTAGGTCCTGCTATTTTTTTTTCAAAAAGTTTTTATTGTAAACAATTTTGGGGTAGACCCGATATTCGCATGTTACGTAACGCCTGGGCGGAATAGTCGGGCACGGCTGGTTATGCAAATGAAGTGTCCAGAAAGTAATATTACTACCATATAAAGCGCATTTACAAAATTTATAAAAAAAAATGATTTGATATGCCTTATATATACACATCCCTGCATAGAGACGGGAATTAGATTATATATAATATGAATCAAGTCCCTGATACTCTCCCTGCACCTCCCTCCTATTCCTTCTTCACCCTCCCCCTCTGGCCTCCATTCCGCCCCTCTTTTCCCCTCCCATTCCCCCTCTTCTCTCTCCCCCTCCCTATCCTCCTCACTCTCCCCTTCACTCTCTCCCTCCCTCCCCTCTCCCTCTCCCCTTCTCCCCTCTCTCTCCTATACACTCTCTCCCTCCCTCGTCTCCCCCTCCCTCTTCTCTGTGTCTCATACCCCGCCCCTATTTTTCTCCTGCCTCCCCCTCTTCTGTCTCTCCCTCTCCCAACTGTCTTCTTCTCCCTACCTTCCCCCTTCCCTCTCTCATGAGCTATCAAATGCATGACGTCATTACGTTTACTTTCAAGAGGCAGTCATGTGATCAGTCCTTTGTCCATACAAAAGGCTCTCCCAACAGGCTTCTCCAACATTCTCTGGCTAAAAATAGTTGTATAGAATACAACTAAAAAAGTAAAAAGGGCTTCAAAACCACATTTCCATCCCAGATACCTTCATAAACCACATACGACGTCCTCCAGAGAGGGTGGACAGAACTCTTCAAATCAGTAAAATGGTTGGTAAAACAACAAATTCTGAGAACATGTGAGGCAAAGAAACCCCTCTTCCTGTATATTATACGGATGTGAAAGAGCAAAAGTGGGGGAACTGTGTTTTCCTTTGTGAACAATTAAATGTTTATTTCAAATGAACTTCAATTAGATTTGCATGAGAGAACAATTCTTTTTTTAAAATCCAATCAGTATTCAGGCAGTCGGCTGTCAAGATAATACTTAATATTTGATTTCAGACGTAGCCTACAGACAAGAGGGATTAATAAAAAAAAATACATTATCAGAATATCAAATTTTCATTAGAATCGATCGTTAATAGCTTTTATTAATTTTATTGATTACAACTGCACGAATGATACATCGCGCATACATATATACCGTATGCGTGATGTAATTTACAAGCCATAAAAGCTCCATATAGACACTAGAAGTGAATTGGTTAATACTTAATTGTGATTATCAATCAATAATGACCAAAGGGCAAGGCTGCCACTATTTGGAAGTATTAAGGCCTCTGAAAGCTACATGTTAAATGACCTGTCAATCATCTCAACTGGACGACGTCAAACTCCGCCCCCGTGTTGGTCAGTATTAATAGAGGCATTGGGTCGTGCTTAAACCAAAAAACTTGGGGAAGCAGCCGAGGCACCTACTAGGCACCTACTCAGACCCCAAACTTCTGTCTGCCTGATCTGACCTGCCGGGAACAGAAAATTTCCATCCGGCTCGAGAGCTGCTTCTCGATGGACGGGGGAACATGTCTAGTTTTTCGTAGGAGGAAGATGGGCGCGGCAACTTTTCTCCTTGCCCTGTGCCTCCTCACCGGCTGTGCTCAACTAATTGAAGGAGGAAAAGCAGGTAGGTGATCTGAGATTGTGTACGCCTAAGTTGTAACTTGGTAGGAGTGTGGATATATGAGACTTTCAGGAGATGTTGCTAACACGTATGCATGAGGCTGTACGTGTTACTATGATAGTTCTGTTATAGGCCATCAGCTGTACCCCAAAAGAGTGATTTTCGTTCCGGATTTTGGGCACTACTTTTTAGTAGCAGATTCCTATTGCTAATACCCTATATTATAATATCCCAAAAGTTCTCCATGCAATTCCTGCCAGATTTTGAGTAATTGGGCATTGTTTGTGACAGTGCAAAGCCTATGGAGCGAACGGTCTGGCTTCATTTTAATGGTCATTTTAATAGACAATCATTTATTTGATGAATGTTGAATCTTCGGTTATACCAATAATTTTTTTATTGAATCCAGATCTCCGGAATCTTCTGATTCTGAATCTGCCATTCTCAACTTTCTAACTCTTGAGGAATTTTAGTTCTCTATGTTTTGAAAATAAAATGTAAAAAATTAAATAAATAAACTATAAAAAATAATATCTTCTATATTTAGAATGAAGTGACTGATATCAATCAATAGAGAATACTGTGCCCTAAAAAAATGTCTTTTGACCTAAGATGTCACTGCATTATTTTCAGAGTTATTAGCAAAATGCCTCATAAAGGTCAAGGTCAAAGGTCATTAATCTTGAGGTATTTTGCAAATAACTCTGAAAATAATGCACTGACATATTAGGTCAAATAAAAACAGTTTTAGGGGACATCATTTCCTATCAATTCATATCAGTCACTTGATTCTAAACCCATTAGATAATTTATTCATTGATTAATTATTTAAATTTTTAACTTTTTTTTTTCAAACGTCAATAATTAAAATTCCTCAAAAGTTACAAAGTGGAAATTGGCAGATTCGAAATCAGGAGATTCTGGAGATTTTGAATCGATCATAAAAGTTTAGTAGGACCGAGAATTCAATGTTTACCAAATAAATGATGGACTATTAAAATTACCATTAAAAATGAAGCCAGACCATACGCTAAATAGGCTTTGCACTGTCTGATTGATTGCTCATTTTCTCAAAAACTGGCACGAATATCATGGAGAACTTTGGAGATATTATAGTATATAGTATTAGCAATTGGAAACTGGTGTCAAAAAGTAGTGCCCAAAATCCGGAACGAAAATCATTTTCTAGCCATATTCTGAGGCTCAGCTGATGGCCTATTACAAACATATTCAATGTTACCTCATGGTACCATTGTCCCTGGCCAATTAGTTAAGACCTAACAAATCTCTATAATTTAAGTCCGAGCAATGTGTAGGAAATACAATGATAATTAGTCTAAAAGCGATACCCATTCACTTTTCCTCAGTTATGTGTACAATGCCCTTACCATAGGAAGTGATATCAATTTAGTTGATAGGAATTACCTTAGATCTTCTCCCCCCCCCCCTAAGCTTACGTTGCAACAAGGGTTACCGATGAAAACAGGGAGCAATCCAGAAGATACACCCGTTAATGGCAAAATAAAAATGTTCTCAAATCAAATCAACAACTGTTTATAATATCATGTACACCTTGGAGGCAAAACAGTGATAATAGCAATACTTCTAACCCCTTGCCGACATGAATTACAACATGATTTGTAAATGGGCTTATTTCATCCGAACATTACATCTTGCCAGGGTTTTATTGACAGAGATGTTACACACAAGGAGTATACAACGAAGTGTCGTTGCCTACGACAAGCAATACTTACACTTGACTTGATTGGGAAGCAGTGAGTGGGTACTACAGTGAGTTGTGTGTTTTGAGTACCTATCTTTTAAATGGACTAAAAGTGATCCACCGCGAGTGATTTCGATCAGCCATGAATGCGCACATCGTATTTGGGAGAAAAATGACTCGTTCTCTGAGTGTGGAGGAGATCTTTTGTTGTCCAGACTCAAGTGTTTTACCCTAAAATCAATATGGTAGAGTTATAGAGGACTACAGGTTATGCATGAAACGTTGGTCAATATGAAATGTACAGTGGAGCTAAACTAGCGTACGTAAAGTTTTAAAGTCAGGTAGGCCCACCGTATAATTATATAGATCTATCTCGTTTCACCTTCATGAAAAGTGACACCTTCATGAAAAGTGAGAAAGTTGTGGCGGCTTTTAAAGTTGGATAACCAGCATCCACGAAAGTCTGAAAAGACTCACTAAACCTCCTGCCGTCCCCGAATACAATATGCTGAAATATGTCCTAAGAGTAGGCCTATGTTGACAAATGTTTGACAAGAAAGCGAAAAGAGGATGGTGGCAACTGGCTCGGAAGGAGTTTAGAGGAAAATAATGGCGTTAGCTGGAGGAGGAAGATGTAGAGTGAGAATTGCCTCCACATTACTAGTATCACACTAGTTATCTTTTCCATTCTACTTAATTGTCTGCCATTGATGAAATTTGAAAAGTATAAATATTTGAATAATGTTTAGGTCATCTATTGTAATCTCAGTGACCGCATGTAGTAGCAGTATACCTGGATTCATGAATGTGGACCAACTTTCTCTACTCAAACATCCGCCTAATGAAGAAGAGAGGGCATTACCTTGCGCGAGAAGACATTGAAAAGCTTTGAAAATAATTGAGTAGTAAGTTTCCGTAAGATGAACGAGCTTGCTTGGTAAGATGTGGGGACCAGGATTTTACTATAGGGACGTTGGGAGTTCGCCTTAATATATTCACCATACTACAAAACCCATTGCTACATGTGTCCTTCTAATGTTTCGATAGTGCATACTTGTATAGATTTGTTACAACACAAAGACATAATGATAATTCGCTTTATTATTGTCGACGTCATACTGGAGTAGACGTCACTTAAATAAGCTCTTGAGAAGCGCACTCAGTCCATCGGAGCATTCTCTGAATATGACCTTAGCTATACGTCAGTACATTGAACCTTCTACAATAGAGCTGAAAGGATTTGCTTGGCATGACTTCTTTGTGGATGTCTGGCTATTTGTTGTTATTATGGGATTATTGGAGAGGCTTTGTTAAGCTCCGCGACTAGGAAGGATTACGGGGCGTTAACAACTCTCCCGGCTTTGGCTCCAGACACTTTCCACACTTCCGCAATCAACAGATACCCTCATTTTTAAAAAATGTAAATTTTTGGCATAAATTATTTGTGTGAAATAATGTCTCACGGCTGCTGGATGTTCAGACACCCGGTCAGTGGTGTAGGGTTGGGGTAAATTCTATCAATATCTTCTAAATATCACTTTATTGTCTCAGCTACCACACCTTACTTCCTTACTGAAAGAATGCCTAATTGCATTGTCTAACAATACTCTGACTATCACACTTTTCAAGTCAACAAGGCCTGTAAACATCAAACTATGAAGAGAAATGTTGTAGTAGCCGAAGAAAAAATATTGGAAAACATGCTCACGCATGCCAGGCATGAATGGGTTTTAGCGCTGTTAGTTGATGCCAATTAGTAGACGTATACCTGCGTCTCCATTATACTGACGATTTCTCATGAAATTTAAGTCCTTGTCAAATTAATGATAGATGAAACTTTGCATTATACGATCTGGTTATTATAAGCAACCAGTTCAGTCTCGTTGCTATAAGCACGCAGCGATCATCACCGCGCTTCAACCAAGAATAACAACAATTAGTGTGTGGTCGGGTTTGAACCCAATATAAATTATTTATTGATACATCTGTATAGACACAGCAACATGCGCCTAATTGATTGTATTGCATTTAAACGGCCACCATAGCAAATTCAACAGTTACATAAAGTACGTATACAGGTCTATATCCACGTTAGTGATTGTTTCCGTATATGTTGCCTCATTTAAACGAAATTTAGATCGAATGAAAGTAACACCGGTAGTAAGCATTTCATGGATGGTCTTTCTGATGATCTATATTTAGGTGCCATATAAACTGAAGCTACTATTGCACCCCTACTCAAATACAACACAGTACTATTGAAGGTTAATCCGACCTGATTTAGTTTTCGCAATTGACTTGTTGAAATGATCCTGCATGCATTCACTAAACTCTTAGTGAGTCGTGCATATCCACATTACTTTATTACCAATATAGATACGGTCAACTGCATCATACCCGACATTATGTTATATAAACATCGCCATGTCAAAATAAACATCATGAGGAATACAAAGCAAATGTTTAATCAAGTATATTTTCACCGCTTAATTTAAATCTCGCACATGTACACCGTCCCCTTTCAGGGCAATTCGTGAATATCAATTACCTTGGACTTATGTGAGTTTTATGTCACAGTAAAATTGGGTAAGTATTTCATATTCAAGAGTTGGAAAATCGGTTTTCTCGTGTGAATAGCCAGGTAAACATATTCAAAAGATCTACATATGAAACCTATATGTCATGTTCAATGTAACAAGCTAATCTCCTATTGAATTCGTTCCTCAAAACGCCAATTACCAATAATCACAGAATTTCGCTCTATATAGTTCTGTGCAAATAACGAATATATAAATATCATTGTCTAAATCTTCCTAGATATCATTCAACAGTGACATGCATATCCATATAATATACGGGTAGAGCGATTTCTACGAAAAGAAGTAGAAAAGAGGGGTTTCTTTGTGTCACATGTTCTCGGAATCTGGGGTCTCCCCATCTACTTTGTTGGTCTCTACAGGTCCGTCGACCCTGTCTGGCGGTCATTATATATAATATGGTTTGTGAAGGTATCTGGGGTGAAAATGGGATTTTGAAGCCTTTTTTAAATTGGGATCTCTACACTCTATTTATAGCCTGGGAAAGCCCCTGTGAGACACTATGTTATTTCCAACAACCTTTCAGGGGGGACCTAACTACATGTAGAGGAGTGGGAGAGTGAGGAAGAGGGGAGGGAGAGGGTGGGGTTATTGGAGAGAGGGAGGGGATGGAGGGGGTGTAGGAGGGGGAGAGTTAAGAAAAGGGAGGGTGGGGGGATAGGAGAGGGGATCGAGGGGGAGGGAAAGAACAGGGGGAAAGAGGCGAGGGAGTGGATGTAGGGGAAGGGAGAGAGGGGAGGGGAGCATGAAGAAGAGGGGAGGGAGACTGGGGGGGGGGGCGTCCGGAGAACGGGTACTTTGCTAGTATAGTATATGAATATTGCCGCTACAAATATATAGTATGTGCTCGGTAACAATCTATAGCATATGAGTGGAAAAAGCAATAGTATTGACATTCCAGGCATTAGGACTAACTTATGCTTAACAAACATGGAAATGTTGGTGAGCACAAAGTGGTTGAAAGATCTATTGTCATCCGATACATGAAAGAGCAATTAAGAAAAAATCTACAATTTGCTACCACCGCTAAATTACTACTACAGCTCAACAGTCTCCCACGAAATACTGTCATCTACCTCCCCCCCCCCCCCTCCCGCTAGCCCCCACCCGCTGCAGGGCCTCCTCCAGGGCCTCCTCCAGGTGTGATTACTGCAGAATGCCGGTATGGCACAGATTGCTGCATTTCCTATACCACTCACTGTGGTGTTAAAACAACACAACGCTTTGATGGTGAAAGCGGTTCGCTCTAGTAGAGGATTAGGGCATGAATACCCCGTGACGTAGCCTCCAACGGGTGTTCTTAAAGCTCAAGATATTAACTAATGTGAAGCAACAACATTGACACAATGCAAAAAGCATAATTCGTTACAGAATATATGTTAGTGGATATTAAAACCATTAGCGAATCTTCTGAAACATATCTCCTGTAATAACAAACATCCTAAAAGCTGAACCCAAGTATAACATATTTAATGGTAAACTGATCGACTGATATCATTCGAATTATAATATTATCCATTGGTATTTATTTCTTCTCGGTGAAAGGTTTAGTCAAATATACATACGCATAAATGGGCTCACATAAGGTATGATGAAGGAAACTGATTACTGTATGAACAAATCTCACGTTCCCACTGCCAATATAATGCTATGCACGCATTATAATTGCACGCTGCTCAACTCATATGTTTATGGCTGTACCCTTATAACGATGTCGTTAACTTTTCACAGTACATTTTTCACATTTGAAATAAGCTTCATTTACAGCAGTATTGGGTATCATTACGCCTCTAACCAAGGTACAGCGGGTAAGCTGCCAGGATATGAATATGTCTTTAAAGTCTGGTTATAGAAACGTGTCGCTTTAAACGCGCTGTGATTACGACCGTAAGTTTTACCCACTGTCTAGCTGGCAATTCTAGAATAATAGTTGTTTCCTGGCAGTCGTTTTGTCATGTCATGTTTTACAAACTTGCTTTATGTTTTTTTAAAAAATAAATGTCATTATTGACTGAATAAAACATGCTTTGCTGTGGACGTTATTAACTACCTCGGATGTTCACCATGCAATATTTATAGTCCGCGATATTAGTGTCCGACTGTATGTACCCACCATCTAGCATAACCTTAGTCTGTTGACACTACTTGTCCATTTATTTTGAAGAATGCTATAGTTATTCATATACCTCGATATTTGTACCATATGATCTGGTAATATGTACCTGTATCGGGTCAATTGAAATAAATGGTTTATTCTCCTGCCGAACCCCGAGGCCTTCCCGTCCCACTCTCTGACCCTATGCTACACACATAATACTTCTGGCACATACATGTTACAAAACGTATAAGCCCCGATACAATCTGTGTGATTAAGTTATTTTTATAGAAACGGGCTATATTAGGCACCGGGCTATTAAGATCAAGTCGCCTGATAAGTTTTCATGAAGTATTTCCTCACTGGTAGTCACAGGTTTTGGTATGTATAGGTGCTCACCCTTTCCCGCTAAAATTTCAAGAATGGAAATATAATATTATATTGACGCTACTGTCTTGTGGCGATGAAAAAAAAAGATTAACAACAAGATATCACGACTTCCACCCATGCAACTCCCAACCTATATACTCTAGAATACTACTCCTGTCTCTAATCATACTTGGGTATTTTGTCAAACCACTTAAATTTGTCTCATCTAAAAGAAATCTAAATAACATTGAATAGAATAACACTACATTTGTTTTGACCAGGGGTTGAGAAATGAACATTAGTTAGTGTAACCATCGAATTAATGCCAAAGCTCGAATAGATAATTTGAAAATAAAATAGAATAGAAAAGTGTCCATTCTAGGTCCAAACCCTCAGATCAGATACAAATGGTATGTCAGCCTACTTCGCTAATCGGTTTCCTGGCCTAGGGCTCGACGTTTTAATGGGAATATACTGACATTTTAGGTCGTAATGGAATTATAATGGCACTTTGTAAGAGACAGAAAAGGAACAAGACATTAAGAGTTTATAGCAGGATTACATTAGAAGTTTTTTTTCATTATTTGAGTCCAATTTCAAAACATTGATAATCTCAGGAAGCTCAACAAGCTGTCGTTTATCATGTAGATATTGTCAAAGCCATGCAATTTGTCACTTGTTCTGTTGGCTAGGTGCTAACTCAGTGGCTAAAATAATGAGTGACTTGAAGTCCATAAAAGCATTATCATCTCCTATGTAATTGCCTCAATCAGAAGGTGCGAAAAGACTATAGGAATCTGCGGAGGCAAGGCCATTATGGCACTGGTACCTTTGGGCGGTTCTTAAGGTGGTGTAACACAAAGGAAATGAGGATTCTGAGTATGATGGTAAATGTAGTTTATTGACCGCCGTAGGGGTAACAGCTATTATAGGTATTTTCCCATGAAGCACATAGGCGGCGAATGGCCCCCAATGCCAGTAAATGTAACAGTTTCCCGTTTTAAACTGCTATGGTCCCCATGAAGTTATTGTTTTATCGAGCAAATGAATATGACGTAACAGTCTTTAGTAGGACGAATTTTCACGTGTGCGCACGAAGGCTTCCTAATTAAATACAGATTAACACGTTTCTGACTAATGTGTACCCTTTTGGTTCTTCGACGTCATTGCTATGATTAAGAAGGAATTACCAGTGACGTGCGTACTGCATGCTATAATCTTCCCGATAGAAATAAATTTCGTTAAGTTCTTAATCCCACACAAGTCACTGTTACAATGTGAAGCGGAAAACATTGATTGCTTGATGATGTCACGCATTAACCTGATAATAATAAGATTTCAGTCTTTGATGCAAATACTCAAGCACAGGGTGACCACATAATTATTTTAAGCAATTGGTTTTAGTGGTCTTTATTCTGCTTTGAAGAGATTTGATGACTCTGAACAAATCTTATCCTGATTATTTATTGTATTCCTAATTCCCAGTCAGGTGTTTTAAAAAATAATACTTTTGACGCAATATATAATAATAGGTACAGACAATCGTGACAAGAATTAAAAATTGCCCTTTGAATGTTTGTATCACTTGCTATCAATATATAAAAAATATATAATAGGAACAATCTTAAGTTCCTTCGCAACAACAAGTGGTTTGATATAATCTCCGTTTTTTGCTGTTATTTGAAATGTCTCTGTCTTAATGAAAGTGAGCAAGTCTGTCTCAGAAAACGAAAACATTAATTTAGGAATATTTCAATGCTCAAAACGTGGACCCCTCCTGTTTATTATCTACATGAATCACCTCCCAAATATTTAGATATAATCAATAACAGTGAATAAATAGTGTAATTTCATTTAGTGTAATTTAGTTGATAATTTCAATGACTGATTTAATTCTAATCAGAGAAACAATGATTGATTTTATTCCATTCAGAAAAGCATTAATGCTGTAGTTTACATTCAACTACTAATGTAATATTCTTTTCTTTATATTTGTCTCTCCAGATTCGGCGAAGATCACATATATTGCACCTAGATATGGCAGTCTGAATGGGGCGGTGCGTCTCACCCTGTATGGGTCAGGTAAGGGCGTCCCTACACTAACACTTCCCTACACCAGCGACAGAAAGCCTTCCTCACATCTGCCAATACTTGTTGTTGTATACTAAGATTATGTCAGAAGATGTTGCATTAATCTAGGACAATATAATACTGAGTAATTTAAACGTAGGAAATAAACTTCTTTTCAAATCAATATTTAGAACAGAAATCAGACGCATATATCTGTAAGTAACTATGTATACCTATAATTGATACCAGAAGATTTCGGATTGGTCTAAATAAAATAAAAGCTGCACAACTTCTTAGTTGCGTAGTCCCTTTTAACCACAGTCATAACACCACTTAAGAAATCGTCTTTGTTGATTTAGAAACTTTAGATCAAATCCGCCGATAATCGATACAACATTATTCACGGGCGACCCCCAGCCACGTTACGTTTCTAGAGTTTGATAAAGCCTGGTGATGGTGGCTTCAGCAATTCAGTCAATTAGCTCGACAATTTCTGCTTATCACAACCGCTGCATAGAGTCGACTATGTTTGCGAACTTGTTTTTTTGGCAGCATTATGCTCGGTCTTATGGGTCTGGGCGTCAGAGAATTACAATCGGCAGCTCTACACATCTATAGTCAATTCTGCTATGAATAATTAAGGCTGGACATGATAAATCCAAGTACATTTGGTATTACGTTGATTCAAAAAATATGTTTGGTTACGCTCAACTCTATTTGAAACCAATTTTTGTCTTAAATTTGGGTTTTTTAAAATTAAATAGTGAAGAATGACCGACCCATGTTATATATGTACATCCATTTACTAGATCCCAGACATGTAACAATGTGAACGGGTGTATTGACGAGGTCTATATTTGTCAAATAGCGTCCCCCATAACTTCCACTTTAAAGTTCTACATTTTTCATACTAATAAATATGAACCATTAGTAGTAAAACTAGTCTCTTAGCAGTAGAGTATTCAATTCAACACTGTTCCCCAAATAAAAAGGTGCTTCTATCCTCAGGTTTCTCCAGTGACAGGTTTAGCTTTGGCGCCGGACGCAGTAATCTAGGAAACTACGTCCAGCTGGTGTCCGAGACGCAGACATTTGTGTGTGAAACCTACCTGGACGGCACTACGGCCACTCAAGTGCAGTGTAACACTGTGTGAGTACATGATTTTACCTTAGATTACCTTAGATGATACTGGACGCAGGCCTATATGGCCTCTATATCCAGATCGTAGTTTTCTCTTAAACATACGATATTTCTCTTATGACACTCAAGTGCAGTGTAACACTGTGTGAGTACATGATATTTCTCTTATGACACTCAAGTGCAGTGTAACACTGTGTGAGTACATGATATTTCTCTTATGACACTCAAGTGCAGTGTAACACTGTGTGAGTACATGATATTTCTCTTATGACACTCAAGTGCAGTGTAACACTGTGTGAGTACATGATATTTCTCTTATGACACTCAAGTGCAGTGTAACACTGCATGAGTACATGATTTTTAAATGTTATGGGAAGTTCTGTAATGTTACGTAATAGAGATTTAGTAAAATAATTTTGACTTTGGAAGTGCCGACCTGCAAAGGCTGGGACGGGTACATCCCGTTGCGTCAGCGTTAATGCAGGTCGTAATTGGCGTGTCCAAGAAATTAATAGAAGAGGCCTTCCGGCGCTCTGGTGTCGCAACGCCGCCGTGGGGAGCGCGCGTAGGAGCGTCGGCTCGATCTGACCTACTTGAAAAGTATGATGGCTGCCGTGGTTGGTGAAATGTACGGCAGCTCTGGTTGCTTTTAAGTTGGAACAGGCAGCGATTGCCTATGTTAAGACCTAAGGGAATCTAAAGTTGCTATAAAAATGCGATTTTTTATGCTAGGGTGTAGGGAAAAAGCCCAAAATAGGTGTAAAAATTAGCAGAATTAAATAAAAAGATAATGGTAACCGTAGTCTAACCTCTTAGGGAGGTAACCATTACATTAGGTGGGGCAGTTAGGCGTCAGCCGACCTAATATTCACAGGTTTCTAAACCCTTGTAATAAAAAAGAAGAAGAAAAGAAATCGATCAGAACAGGCTCTGGTTTAATCATAAATTGTTATTTTTCCTGTAAAATAAATATTTCACAGCTTGTGGGTGATATTAGGCATATTTTAGGAAACACTGTTCATATGGAAGCGTTGAGATGTAATCAAGCTGGTTTTGGCGAAGAGGTGAGGAGGCGCTGGGGAGAAGATGCGAGCGGTCCCACCGAGCAGTGCGCGTGGACCGAACGATGGGCCGTTCGAGGCATGTTGAGCTACATTAGAGGTTTTGGGGGCGGATCCGTCCCTCTGGGCGTGGATAGTTGCAGTCTTTTACTGTAAAATGTACTATTGTCTCTGTTTTATGGAGCTTTTAAAGAAAACAGCCTTGGCGTGGCGTCAGGGGTACCCTCCCCGGCGGAGAGGTCGATCACCACTCCGATGGTGTGAGGCTGCATGAACAGAGTAAAAAATAAAAGAGAACATAAGTGAAATGACATATATTTGCATGGAAGGCGTGAATACAAATGTGACTGTTTCAAATTGAGAGATAGTTGATTCTTTAGGCGTAAACCTATATTTATGCAAAGCGTTTGAAGGCAAACGAATATCGGTGCGTGTGAATTCGGTAAGGAGAAAGGGGAAGAAAAACTAGGGGACGCCATACGACAGTATGATCCAAAGGACCTGCGTGAAGATGAGTCTATGGGGACTTCCCAAGAAATCACCGTCAATGCTGCTGCATCAAGGTCCGAGGAACTATCAAACATCTCGGGGCATAACGCACATAGGTACAACTATGGAAACCGCAGTAAAAGACCAGCAAAGCTTACAGCATACAAGGCACTGATAACATAACACCAACGATCCTATGGTAACTATAGGATCGCTGATAACACTAAGTAATAACCACTCCCACACATACATTTATTGCATACTAAGGAGAATGATTTTCTTTTTGGCAATCAATATATTTGTCACCCAAATTTGCTATTTATTAGTATTATGCAGGGACTCCACTATGGGAAAAACGGCAAAAAACGGCTGCGACGATTTTTTTGCGACGAAATATCTAATCAAGTTAGATATTTTGCCATTGTTGGCAA
The DNA here is from genome assembly GCA_942159475.1 of Sthenelais limicola. Taxonomy (NCBI): domain Eukaryota; kingdom Metazoa; phylum Annelida; class Polychaeta; order Phyllodocida; family Sigalionidae; genus Sthenelais; species Sthenelais limicola. Next base: position 27,955,657 of record OW804101.1, read on the forward strand.
CAAATAAATGTGTTGCCGACAACCTATTTTATCCACTAGTGATTTTTGTGCGCCGAATTTTTAGGCATGTCTACGACATGTTTTGCCTGTCGGCGCCGTTTTTTTTCTATAGTGGAGTCGCCCTATTATTGATAACTTCGTTCGACTTGTGATACTTTATTCATCAAATTGTATGCGTATGTGAAATCGAGCAATGTAACCAAAAAATAATGATCTCAGGTCATACCACAGGCAAGTGATAGGGTGTGGTTGTATTAGTACTAGGTCAATTATTATTTTATCATTGCTCTTAATATTGGCAGATCAAATAAGCTGGCATGAGCTGCCTTATGTAAGATATCGAATATTATGTGCGTGGAGATCCGCCAACTCCTATAGGCTCTCTCCAAGGCAACCAATAGTTACACCTTGGTTTGCACAGAAACGTATGCATGTGAGTGTATATATATATATATATATATATATATATATATATATATATATATATATATATATATATATATGGCACTCTGTGCACCCTGCTGCATGAACGGATGAACTGTCCAAGGTAGACTGCCAGGCAGTGATGGACAAAGTAACACACTGGGAGAGAGTACTGTTGTTCTGTTAGCATGTACCGGCCACCTTCACAATCATATTTGAATAAAGACATTAGATAACGTCATATGTCATTGAGAACAGGTCTATAAAGGATGTTTGTTATGTTAAAACAGAGAAACAATGGTATAATTGGTGTGAAAACGGTTGCCCAGGTTCCGAAGTTCACAATGCCAAAAATCAGAGCATAGCAATAATATATTGTTATTTGTCCCAAATGCAACTCTTATGAATTTTACCTTAACATTAGCTGTATCTATAATTATATTATATATGTAGCTTTGTGGCAATTTAAGCAATGACATAAGGATAACGTTAACCAACGGATTGAGTAGAGCCATTTCGGGAACCGAGCCACATTTTGAATTAATTATTAAGAGTACGTTCACCTCTCCTGATAATGAATAATGAATTATTAATGAATAAGTTCGTCCTGGGTCAGGATATATTTGGTCAAGTCCGTCATTATTGATTTCAAAGTCTCATTGCGTAGGCCTATCGTACCGAACCGGATACAGGACCCTGTCATATATAATTTATTTATCGAAGTTGGCAACTATTTATCTATGAAATGAATTAGCTCAAATCATTAAGTTTGCTAATCGCGCTGTGGTGAGGCTAATCGTGTCCACTTCTAACATGGAGTTATTTGCCTTAGTTTAGCCGCAAAATCAATCATTTAATTGAGGATCTTGGAACATTTATGATGATTGTAATAAAAATGTAACTTCCGAAATACAGAAACAATTTTCTTACTTGTTTCCTCTACTTTTCCTGTTGCACTAGTGTGGATATTACTTCAGAGATGCTTGTATTTTCAGAGACATTTTCCTTGTTTCGATTTTTCAAAACTTTTGACTTCTCATGTATATTATTAATTTCTTGATTAATTTAAGTGAGGGTTGTTTCTGACTAATGTCATCTTTATTTCTGTATTTGTTTAGACGGATGCCAGCGGACAGGTACCAAGTGAGGCTGAGTGTGGATGGAGACCCAGTTCCACTTAAACAACTCTGTGGAGGAGCCGACTCATGGAACTGCGCTTTCAATGTAAGCGAAGCAAATCAACATGGTCTTGTCTGTGAGAATGACAGTAAAATCTCCGCACATAATGCAAACGATCTTAGGATGTTTCTAAACAATATAATATATGAGATGAACGAATTCTAAAGCTTGAACCCAAACTAATTTGGGTCATATATAGATACTATTCTATCATCGGAGAATAATGAATAAGATTATAAATAGCAATGACAGGTACTAGGATTGCTTATGACCATTGTGCTATACTTTCATACCTTCCCGTAGTACAAATATATTACAAACGAACAAAAGTCCAACACCCGCTGTAAACACTACAATGCATCTGATGATGTGCACGAACATTTGTTTTCTCTCCTGATCATTCCATTCTTGCTTTTTTTCTTTTTTTTCAGCCGCACTCACATTGGTCTCCAACAATAAACACAATATCACCAACCTCGGGACCACCAGGTAGGTTTAGTGAGACTTAGGAAATAAGAATAGTATGGATAACGTTATTATAGTTAACATTTCTACGTTAAATATTTTCTGATATTTTCCTCCCATGGTTCACATTTATCGTTCCATTGTCCCAAGAATTACCATTTTACATATCTGCAAGTTGTACTGTTAATAAGATGTTAGACTGAGAGAATGGTTAGAGTGGTTAGAGTTGGTGTAACATATAAGGGAAGAGTGACGTGAAGTTGGCAACTATTTATTCCGGTTAGTAGAAATCTTGATGTAACGGTAATAATGATGAAATAACCTAAGTGGTATGCGGCTTAAATACGAAGGTACCAGCATAGCTAATTAGCTGTGCTAATCACTTAGACCTTCATGGACAGACCTGTGCTGACTAACCAATGGGAGGTCAGCACTAATTCATTAAGTCATTGGGGTAAAGTGTGGTGCACATCTACGGGTTAGAAAAAATAGGTAAAACCCACGTTTAAAGTATCAAAATATACTACCAGTAACACCTATATCGGACAATGTGGTATAACATAATTATCTGCCTTAATTATAGTTCAAGCACTCCGCCGGCAAAATATTAAATATAATAAAGCTTTCATGTGTTGAGAAGACGTTATGTACTGTAAAGTTTATATCAATGCAAATACTTGGACTTGCAGATACTAAGGAATGACATATTAATTGCAACTTCTAAATTATGGCCATGGCGGGCGGTTCATAGGGTAGTTATGTAACCTTACATGTATAATATGGTGAACATGCCGAACGTGCAGCAGACCACATGAGGATCAAGATAAAAATGGCATTATATAATTAATACGCATGATTCCATAATTGAAGAACAGAGGCCATAACCGTTTTATAAAAAATAAGTACGTTTTATAAAAAAATAAGTATCAACCTGAATATTATATAGGGAGATGCAAACTGTTATAAACTAAACGTTTAGAAACGTAAAAAAAAGGTGGAAACCAGACGCGGCAAAAGTATGATGGCTGCCGTGGTGAGTGCGGCTGGCGGTATAATAACGTTATCAATCGCATTGATTAATCAACAGCTACTCTGACTGCTGCTGTGCGGCGAATACATTTTTAGCAAAATATGTAATGAAAGATAAAAGTAGTGCCTACTAGTGGTTATGCAAGATTACAGAGTACAAGAAAGATTATATAACACAATCATAACTATTACATATTAGTATGCAATATTTAGTTGAAGTGAAGAAATTAATCAATATTCCATGACCATAATATCACTATGATGACTGGATGTCAGTTTTAGATGTAATCCTATCTTGGAGACGTTACCGTCCCTGCGGCTCAGTGTTTTAAATCCTTAAATACCTCAAATCCACTTTTCCTAACAATAATCATTGAAGGTATTGATTACTGACATAATAATCTAGCCCATGTTTGAAATTCAAGCCAACTTTCCCCAAATCACGAACTCGGTGGCAAGTGGCACTTTAATCAAAACAGCGCGGATAGGCAATGTTAGGTAATATCAGAAATACTGAGACTATTGACAGCAATTTATGGAAACTGCTTTCATGAACAAATAATAGATATTTATTTCACTATTTCAGGCACCATCATCAAGATAGATGGTAAGATTTTCACAACAAGATTTGGAAGTAACACGAATGAAAGTCCGAATGGAAACACTGCGAGGATTAAAAGGTACATTGTCCAACGGATACTCATCTGCCAGCTTTACGTTATTTCCATTACCTCAAGAATTTCCTCCCCATACGAAAGATTTTATGGGAATTTAATCCTGGGGAAAAGGGAAATGCTGAGTTGCTGTTTATTTACGATAAGTCATGGAAAATAATGATTTATTGCTTTCTCTTATCTCTAAATTCGTTTTGTAATGGCTGTATAATTTATGGGTTCAATGAATGCAGAATGGAAATGCAGCACCAATTAAAGGTGAAATACCTGAAGATGTCATGTCTAATATGAAAGCGTATCCAAAAAATATGTATCCACACGCAGCTGCGAGTGACTGGCCTGCCTTTGGAAAAGTTAGAAATATATCTTTCTATCGTATCATCCTTATTGCCATCAATGAAGTAGATGGCTTCATCAAAACATTTTAACAGTTCCCCTTTTCTATTACAGAGTGTATGTCGGGGGTCAACCATGTCAGTTACGTGAAAATGAAGGCACTTTTGGCGAAGATGATAAATTGTAAGTTTATCGATATAATACCATATATAATTCAGGATAAGCTCTGTCGCGAAATACATAGAATATCAATCTCAATTTGACGAATACTAGAGAAAACATATAATAGAGAATCTGCATTACATATATATGTAACGGCAAATGTAACTGCTGTATTTTTCTGAAATATGTTTTTTCTAATGTTTGCTTATAATTGCAAAGTTAACATTAACTTCAAATTAATTACAACCATTTCAACAGCTATCAAAATGTAATCCTCATCTCCAAATAATATCATAACTATTTTTTTTTACTAAGCTATGGAATTGCTTTGCGGAGTGAGAAGTCCCACTGGGGATACATGAAGTGCAAGATAACTGGCTCGTACATTGGTGAGTTTAGGAGCAATACGATTATTGATTTGAAGCTATACATAGAAAATGATTGAGTGGATGGACTACAGACTGGTTGCATCACTCATGTGTTGGTTATGTAAGTCTTTATGATGACACGTTGCGCACGGCTTTCTGTTTTTATTTGGGTTTCATGTACATAGAAAAGTACATTATTTGGTCCATCTGTCAATCGGAAACTTTTGAAAACGCTTGGACTGTCTCTGATACTTGTTTCATACTTTCATAAATTGTATGCATATGATAGATAGAGAATGGAACTTGTTGTAATTGAAAATTTATGGGACTTGTTTCGTCCGTGTAAGCACCCTGCCTATGGCATCATGCTTACACGGACGAATCTCGTCCAATAAATTTTCGATTACTGGCGGCTCGTTCCATTCTCTCTATTTATATCATATATGAAATCATATATTTTCTCTATAATGAAATACAGAATACATTGAATACAATTTTCCTCAATTTCAGGTAACTTCAATGTGAGTTACATTCTTGAGTCACCTTATGGGAGGTAAGTTCAATATACTTATATATTTGGAAATCCTCTTCTTATGCACATATGCTATAATCAGATACATTTGTTAGGGATTAAATGTGACCAGCCAAGGGAAAAGGGGGCTCCGGGGTCAGATTTTCGAATTTGGGTTTATTATAGATTCTGAATCTGCATGTCCTCCTGAGTCAATAACCGAAAAAAATAGTTGAAAATTCCCAGAATTTGCCAAGATATGGTTTTTTTTTGTAAAGTTATGTCAGTTTTCATTAGATGATCTCAAATAGGTTGGGGGAGTGACTCATTTTCCTGTGACACATCACACATGTACAAAAAATAAATATTAAAAATATTTTTTTTAAATGACAGGGATGTACAGAAGGGGAAATGGGCATCATAAAAATGAAAGAATTTTGTTGATACTCCAAAAATTAGTGAAGTTACAGACTTTCAAAGGTACCTCCCTCTCAGAATTACTAATATAAACATTTCTGACAGTGACGTCATGAATATGATGTGACTCCTAGCGGGAATACCAGGAACTATAACTCCCGCGCGGAGCCTCCTTTCCCCTCGGCGGGTCACAAATCTGTTTTCTCTTACTCGTTACATTGACAGATATTTTATATATTGTGCAACAGATCTTATCCTGCAGCCAATACTTATAAAGTGACAGCTCAGAAAAAAATCGCCATGTTTCAAACGTATTCAGGTGAGCATATTTGTTTGAATAGAAGTCTCTTTGGGATTGGAGTCTTATAATTCGTATCATTATTCTGTAGCACTACTTACTACAAAATAAGGATAATCCAGTCCCAGTCCCAAATCTGGACATTTCTTCCCTACCTGACCTCTCCTGACTTAAGCCAGAAATACTTCCGGTTATGTGATCATAATGAAATAACTGACAGAGAACGTATAATCTACTATTGGCATGCGGTGCCCATGTGTGTATTTTGTTCTATTTGATACATTACTTCCAATCTGTTTCCCTCTTTCCATGGTACGATTTTATTCATTCATAATTTCAGAGATAACCAGTATATCCCCTTCCACTGGAAGTATCTATGGAGGGACACGTTTGACCATCAATGGAACATACTTCGACCAGACCGATGCTCCAGCAAAAATCCAGATCGCTGGTAAATATCCATCACGTGTTACGTTCCTGCCTCTACTTTGATGTATATTGTTTGAATTTTATAATATTTTATGACCAGGCATTATTCCTATATCATGTCAGTATTACCTTTCACAGATACCAAACAAAATCAGACATAGGTATGATTAGATAATCATCCAACATCATCGAACCTCTTGTATTTCTTATTTACAGGCACAACATGCAAGGTAGTGCAGGTGACTGACAGCCAAATTTTGTGTGACACCGAACCCCAACCTCCTCCTTCTTCAACATACCACCCAGGTAAATCTATAATTTCCCAACATGTGCACTCATTTATAAATGTTACATGTGTCTATAGAGGCGCTCAAACCAGCTGAAAATTAGGTAGGGAGGGATTATTTCTTAACAGAGATAATATGTAACAAATGAATAATACACACGTTTCCGGTTTTTCTAGTTAGGAGGAAGATTTTGGGTCCAAAACTGTTTAGGTAAGGTGTATAGGGGGAGTGTACATGAGTGTAGGTGCATGTGTGAACTGGAAACACACATACATGTGTTGTCTTATGAAAGCATCCGTCATTATTTCACTTTTCCTTCTGACTTTCCGAAATATGACAATGCTATAAAAACGTTAATATTATATCACATACCATACATAATTTCACGTGAGTGCATTTTCCCCATCAATATTATGCAGGCAATCGTGGAGCGAAGTGGGAATTCTTCAATGAATCGGTCAGTGATGATATATCGCAGTGGGTAAATCACACATCAAATGGATTCAGCCCAACCAACAGGCAGGTTGTGGACACCATGTATTGGGAAGACGGTAGGTTCGGTTTTACCTAACTTTCATTAAGAACAAAGACTCCAGTTATCTGTACGCAGAAAGAAGGTCCTATATGCTGTTATGGTGAACTGTATTTTGAACTTTATTTTCGTCTGAAATGAGGGTTGTTTGAGAACATTGGAAAAGTTGAATTGTACATTTTCTGAAAATCTGACCCATGTGTCGTTATGTGCTGCGACATGGTTGTGTTATATCCAAAGGTATTAGAATGATATAGAATCCCTCTAACTTTGCCATACGAGTATTCATGGCCCTCGTACATTATTCACCGACCGTGCCCTCGTGAGATTCTTCACACACCTCGCAATGCTTGAGTTTAGAAGGAGACATAATGTCAATCGAGTCCAAACACTAGAAAAAAATTTCAAGTGAGAATATATAGTTCTTCACTAGTCGAGTGAAACATTTGAACTGGCGAACGTGGGCGTGGCACTTGTGGAAGGAATCTCTCCTGCGCTCCTATTGGTTGAGCGAGCGGAGAAACCCCATGTGACGTCATAGTCGGATGTAAACATATACACGTGGCGCAATAGAAGCGTTGTTATGCCAACTCCCCTATTTGTGTAGAGACATCATTATACATAGAATCATACATAGAAGTTTCTAGAAATTAGATGTACATTTAGGCAAAGGCACTTTTGTTCATGATAGTTCTCAATTCATTGGTGATGTTTCAATTTGTTTTTTTTATCAGGTGAAAAGCTCAACCATTTCGTTTTTAAGTTGACTTCCTTCTTCATGCCACCTGTCACTGGTCCATACCAGTTCTTTATTATTGCGGACGACCACTCAGATCTTTATTTCGCTGAAAGTGGGGAATTGACAGAGGCTGTGAGTACTATTCAAACATTTCTGACCCACATTGTGCGACCCCAGTTCCATACTTTGGATACACACGAATTTATCATCTTATATGTGATTCAGTGATTTACCACTGAATCATTATCATTGATAACTAGCTGACCATTTAATTAATAAATTAAAGGAATTAGCACAGCTTAGTCTAGTTTTTAAAAATGTCCCTTTTCTATAATTTCATCTTATTAATTGTCTGCAATGCCTAGTAGCTGAATGTCCTTTACTTTAATCATAGACTAGGATTGCTTTCAACCCAAGTTACTCGCCTACACCTGCTAAATATGAAAGTCAAACCTCCCAAATATTCAACTTGGAGTCAGGAAAAGCGTAAGTTTGGATACATTATGAATTTGCACGGATGAACATAAGGTGATAATGACTCATGAATTTTGGATCTGATACACACACTTTAGTTATTTATACAGTTTGTATATCTCCCTTGGGTCGACCTAGTAAGATTGTCGTCCTTATCATCACATTGTTGATTTAAGGTACCCTCTGCTACATGTGACAAAGGAGAAGTCTGGTAACGCTTACTCCAAAGTAGGTGTACACATCTTTAACACAGACATGGTAGGAAACCGTGTGAGCCCAGATGTATTATCAGAAGTGCAGACAATTTACACCCGTAGCAACAGTGATACTGAGATGCAGGTAAAATGTTAAAGATGATTAAGACTTCCACCTCAAAGAAAGTACATTGAAACATTCTGCAACTTTAGAATTCTAAAATAAAGCGGTCAAGGTTGCAGTACATCTAGCCTACTTATATAGCTGGCCTTGGTTCTTTGATGCACAGCTTGGAGATGAATATGCATCTGTCTGATCTGCTGCAGTCAGCTCAGTGAGTATTGACATGCTATTTCTTTTATATGCAGACCATTCAATTCACCAATTGGGCCTCACAAACCAAAACCGAGGAGGTTCAGCGACTCACCATTACTTCATCAGACCTTGAAAATGCCAACTTCCGGCTCGGCTATGGTGGCGTCTACACAGGTAGGGTTTGAATGATTAACAACAGCAGTCTTGATGAGCATTGGCATGAGGGAGACGCTGATGAAATTGCCACACAATGCCACACAGATATACTAACAATTCGAAATGAAATTGGCCACTTGGATATATTATACAGAGAGACCATTATTTTAACAAATAATATTTCTGATCATATTCCCAGCTTTACTGTATTGTTGTACAGCCTAGATACTTGGTCCCTTTTTTTAACCCCTTCTTCAGAGATAACGCTTTATTAACTGTCATATATTTCCTAATGTATAGGGTACCCCAACATTAAGTCATTGTGCCTTATTGCTGATGATTTTTTGTTGTTGTCATGACATCAGTTTGTAGGAAATCTTTCTCTGTAGCTGTGCAGTGCTACATTTCCACTACCGAAGAGAGGCAAGACATTAAATACTAAGGAGTTTCTAAACATTTCTTCTAGGTCCCTTAACAGGAACCACCATTCAGACAACAGTTGCATCAGAACTGAATGCTTTGCCTTCCATCTCCCCCGACAAAGTATCAGTCGTCAGGGCTGATGTAAATGGTGGTGCCTACTATGATGTCACATTCAAATCAGAGTTAGGTAGGCATGTGCTTTGATATTTCTCACATGATACTTGTATTATGAATAATTGAACACATGATGGTAGGTCTAGTAACAATACATGAAATTGGGAATTTAACCTTTAATTCTCATGACCTAAGCCAATTTGAAGTGTAGCGACCTTTAATGGCACATAATGATCAATCCTTTACACTCATTTAATTAATGGTTGGAGTCATTTCAGGAAATCCACAACCTTTAAATCATATGAAAAGAAATTGAAAAAAAAGCTATAGACTGTATATTTGATTATTTCATCATCATAGGCTATTGTTAATTAGTTCATATATAATCATCTGAAAATATTAAGACATTATAACAATATAAATATTCTACACCTAAAATGTTCTGAAAATTTGTAAGATAGGATTTACCATTTTTGTTTGACAATAGGTGATTATGATTCCCTAACTGTCATCAAGCTAACTGGCAGTAACGCAACCCTTGATGTGACAGAACGAACAAAAGGGAAACCATCAATGAAAGAATTTGCTCTTAAATTTATGAACTCCACCACTCGTCCCCTAAGCATCAAGGCTAAAGCAGCAGATGTAAGTTTCTCCTTTCTGTATCATTATAAGCAGCGCTTAAGTCCATACATATTCGGCTGAGAACTTTACCCCTATTCTATACCCGCTCCAACTCATACAGCTTATCCATATACGCAGACACAGTGTGAGCCTTTACTTAAGAATTAGTTACTGACAGAATTTTATGTGAATCAGAAATGGAGGTTGTTTTTTGTATACTATATATTTTACCTCCCAAGATTATTCTAGAGTCAAATTTGTTAGCCTCCTGAAGGAAATTGATGGTAATTCAAAGTTTTCAGCTGGAAGAAAAACACAACTAGCGATGTGTAGTTTGATCCAAAGAGAATGATATTCCTCAAGCCTATCTATAACTAATCAATTATTCATAATTGTGATGAAACACTATTCCAGATATTATAACATGATTTGGCCAATGATTAGCAATAATACATAAGTGATCCAGTCAGGGACCAAGTTACAATAAGATAAAACAGTAATTAAATATGCATACCCAATATTGTACCTTGCTCATTAGCTAGCCATGCCTGGTCATTCCTTTCCCCACTCCCCTTACCTATGTCCATCTCTCCACCTGCCCGTCCCCTCTCCCCTTGATAACAAGATAACAAACTCAGGCTAGTTGTTCTTATCGCCATCGCTATGAATCAAAAAGGCGGTGAGACAAATTATCCATACGATTTCCAGTCAGCGGAATTGTCCATGTCCCAAGTATAATTAAAATTTTACTCAAAATTATACAACATACTATGTTGACATAATATTTCTATGGGCATCACATTCATAGTCTAAATCACTTTAATTTTTAGATCCAGTCTGCCATTTCTGACATGCATAGCGTGCGCTGTCCAGCATTCCTGACCTCACCACCCGGAAGAAAATCTTTCAACCAGGTAAATAATTGATGTAAATTATGTAGCTTTGTAGTCTTCTCTTCATTGGTTTCCAAAGCTTGCCTTTTCAAGGTTGGTAACGTTTACAGTCACCCGTTCTTGTTTATCTGTCATGACATGAAAATGTTTTCCAGTCTTAAAGGATGAGATAGTGCCAATAAAATATCTAGGATCATTTTGTCAGCTCATTATGCTTAATGTCTAAGAGTATTATTACCAATTTTTTTTTGTTTTTTTTTTAAAAAAAATTTCCTTTCAAGGCCAAATTCTTTAATTACAACATAGTTCACATGGAAAACGCAATGTCTTTTAAGGACGTTTTCATATGTTGCCAATTGTTTATTATATCAACACATTGTGCAAAACATGAATAGGTTAACTCCTGTTTACAATTTCCTAGGATTTCGAGAAGGACACAAATTTCTATGAATCTGGTACACGGGTGAACAACGAGGAGCCATTTTGTGGCAAGACATGTCTGAAGAATCCAACCTGGCTCTACAGGCAGAGCCTTGAAGCCGGGGGGAAGGCAACTCATACAAATGCTTATGTGGACTTCATGACCACAAAATATGTAAGCATGATTTTTACTTCTTATGTGTAAAGATAAAGTGAAAGTATTTGCTCCAAATAGTTATCCATCGGTAAGTCAATATTTGAAGTATATTGGAATTTTTTAAGTTTATCAGAATTTTGAAGTTTCACAAAACCAATGGAAATAAAGATAATTCATCCCAAGCTCTTTGTTCTGAGGGAAGAGTCATTTTGATCAGTATCTAAACCTAACCATTCGGACATGAAAATCTGAGAATCCAACCTTTAGATGTGGTTTTCGGCAGTGGTTTTCGGCCACTGCATCCTTGTTTCACCATTTTTATTTCTCTGTTCTGTTGCATTCCAGACAAATGTCTGATTAGCAGGACAGGTCTGTGGGTGCCTTCAAATAATATATTAATTTGTGATAATGATTTGTGATTTATTTCAGCTGTGCTTCGCTTACAAAGGGAAGCCAAAGGAAGAGATAGGAATCCTGTATTACTACACACTGAGTGGTGGTAGTGAGCAGTCAGCGTCATTAGTAATGAAACCCTCTTTACCAGAATCCCCTCAAGAGTATGTACATTTGAACTGGTCATAAGATTTAACCCACTTCTATTAGGTTTATATCATTATTTCTTAATTATTCCAAATTAGATACAATAAAAATAATAGAATTATACTTTACACTATTTCCAATGTGACAGATTGAGGAGCCTAGAGTATCCGAGCAGCCATAAGGTTTTTCTGTAAAAACAATAAATGAACTGCTGTCAATTCTATTTGTTACTTACTTCCTTTTCTATTGCATGAGAAAATAATCATATGAATGGTATATGTAGCAGGCATTTTCTAGTTTTTAATTAATGCAGTGGATGTCATGTCATTCTCTATTTAGGTGGAGTTTTAAATGCATTGATGTTCATGGAGCATTGATTGAAAAACATACAGGTCTACAAAAAACTGGTCTGAGGAGAATCAATATTGCTCGGAAGGACAGTGCTTCAGATCTCTTCATTGATACTGTGTTCATTGTGGGCATACTACCAACATCTAATGACATTGAAGGTATTATGATCTATTAAGCAGGGTAATTATTAGTTGTGGGTATGGACAATATGTTTTTCATTTAGACTCTGATGTCCCTCTGGCCACAATAGTTAATTTTAGGGCTTTCCTATCCAAATACTTCTTTTCATACAAGTGAAATTGAAGAAACTACAGCTACACAATTTTAGCATACCCTCAACTAATTCTTATGCCAATATTCCCTGATAAATGATTGACTCTGATCCAAAACGTAGGAATCAACATCACTATACACTACATTGAATAAAACTATAAATATATGATATAAATAAACAAAAAAACTACTGGGATACTACTCAAATTAACAAATAAAATTGAAAAGATTGGAATTGCATCTTGAAATGAAGCAAATATGGCATACATTCCTACTGTAATCAAATAAATTAACAGAATGGTATGTTTTAGTTTTAGTATGTACATGACGTCAATCTTTAGGCGTAACAACGTTTATGATACAACATATTTTAGCATGCTCTTTTTATACTTATAGGTGTTCCTCAATATCGTCGTCTTCGCCCCACTACTTGGCTTGATGATGGAGTGACGGTCACTGGGAATGCTAACGACCCCCAATTCACTATAGAGATGAAGCTCAAAGATTGCATTAATGACCTTCCCCACTTCTCACTCTTTGGTGTAGAGGTCTGCACAATATATTATTCTCAGTGTAAAAGACCATAGTTATGTGTTAATTATACATGTGTGGTACAACACATAGGCTTTACGGTAGCAAAGTAATTTTTAATTCAGTTACCACCATACCGAGTATGACAGTCTGTTCGCAATTGACTATAATGAGGTATAAAGTAGTTCTATATCTCAGGTTCACTAAGAACAGTGTACTATCTCTATAATGCTATATGAATCAATTTGATGAAAATATATAAAACATCTCTATTTTTGTAGAACCCAGATATAAGTGGCTCGGTTGCTACACTCAACAGCGCCACCTGGAAGGCTGGTGCATCAGTTGTGGTCAACAAAACACAAGAGGCAACACCCCCTGTTGGCGATACATTTGATCTCAATCTGGGCAATGAAACTCTCAAAAGTGAGTCGGTACCAAAAATAAAAAAGATTTGATGTGTTACAAATAATTGAGTATAATTGATAACATATCTTTTGTCACAATTACCACTCACATGACAGATTGAGATGTTCTAAAAGTATCTTTTTCGCTAGAAAATTTGATTTATGTAAATCTAGTATCTTGAGCGTTGAACTATGTTGTTGCTAGTAGCCAAAATTAAGGGAGGTGGTTTAAGTTGCACCACCAGGCACGCCATCTTTCCATTATAGTGCAGCACCAGCGTATGACCATCACCTTGAACTATTTAGATTTATTTTAGGAGAGGGAAGTTTGTAATCGTTATAATAGATATTGATATTAAAAATATGCAAATATATGCTAAATACTCATAATTCTGTGATTTACTGTATTGTACATACAGTTTGACAGACACATGTGGATATTGCCCCACATGTACTCAATTATTTTTTTTATTCATTTAAGGCCAATATAATTTTGAAATACATATAAAAGACGCCAATATAACACCAACCTTCATATTATATTGTCTCTTGTGTTGTAGATATTGCCGCAGGTGTGACTGGTGAAGAGCTGAAACTGCAGTTAGAGACGTTACCGGGAGTTGGTACGGTGGACGTAGAACGTACAGGAACATGTGCAGGTTACAGTTGGAAGATCACATGGAGAACATCCCCTGGAGATCAACCACCACTAGAATTGGTCAGTGGACTCAGACAAATAATTAATACTGATTAGTCTCAATGTCAAACTATTTCTGGGCCACAACATACCAAATTGTTAAAAGAGGAATGACTGACATTGAGGGGCTGTGAGTGCACACTTTGGCCCCAAATAGAGGCTAATAATACTTTTAGTTCCTGCCTAAAGTGGTTATAGCCTGTAGACCATTCAAGGCGGTGTTATGAGGTTTGCAAGTTCAGCCCTGCGAGTAGTAGTATACCTAATTGCACCTTTGGCACTGGATCCACCTAGTTTGTCAGTGGATGTATATTATGTAGCACATGGGTAGTGGGTAGTAGTATACCTAATCGCACCTTTGCTGCTGGACCCACCTAGGATGTCGGTAGATTCATGTCAGTTGTAGGTTCGCCTTTCTTTGGTATAATTATGGTACAATAAGATACAGTCTCCCACAACAGTCTCCCACAACAGCAGTGCATGATTAAAAGCAATTGGTGTGTGCACTACTACGATACTGGGCCAGGAGAAAAATTTGATGTCAGTCATTAATCATTTATTCGATTAAAACCCATATCGGAAGTGGTAAATCCCTTGTTTAGCTAATTAGCTAACTTTACTTTACCCATAGGTTGATGGCCGCCTAACAGGAGTTAATGTGTCTAGTGGAGTGATCCATGGACAAAATGGAGGACTGAGGAGCTATCCCATTACTGGCGACATGCTCCGCACCATCCATGAGACACCTCAGGTAATGTTCCCACTATTTGAGCCACTTCTTCATGAGTTTCAATTATTGTGTTTCTTCCTGCTTAATTTTCTATTCTTTTAATATGATGTCCTAGGTAATATTTAATTTAGAATAGCTATATAGTATGTGTAAAAATGTCATATCTTAAAAGATGATCTCAGTGGATGACATATTCATATTATATGAATATAAGAGGAACTTTTGTATGACCTCATCTCTTCATTTTAATATCATAATTCATATTTGACATCTTTTAAAACAGGTGATTGTGGACATAAACAAGATTCCCAGCGCTTGTGTGGGAGACTGCAGCTTTAACTGGGATGATGCAGCATCTCCCACATTAAATGCTACCAACCCTTCAACAGGTAACTGCGCAGTTACTCTATATTATTGGGCTTTCCTTTTAAATTATTGTTTAAAAGCTATCAGTTAGATCTGTACCAGTAGACACGTAGATCTACCAACCACCTGAACACTTGTTTCCATGAAACCAAAGAACATGAAAATTGAAGCAGTTTTGTATTTCTCCTTCCCGAATTTGCCTAAAAGGGAGTGCATGCTCTTTCAAACACTCAATGATAGAATGTGTCAACATACTGATTGAACAAAAGATGCACTAGATCACTGATTGAACAAATCAATTTATAATCGATGACCAGTTGTCAGGAAAGACATGGACTCTGCTTAATTGATTTATAATTGGTTCTTGTTGATAAATGAATGAATTCTGATGACAAGTGTTTGTCCCCAGAAATGTACTACTTACTGTTCTATACCAAAAAAAATTGTCTCATCTTTCAGGATCCAACAGCGCCAGTACTGTTCTCACACTGACCGGGGCAGGCTTCAGTAGTACAGGGAGTGACAACCAGGTGGAGATTGGTGGCGTTGCCTGTGTAGTAACATCATCCAGTGACAGCCAGATAAAATGTAACATCGGACAAGGACCTGCAGGAACACATGATGTTATTGTGACAGTGGCAGATAAAGGCCTGGCAGGACATGTTGGAGGAACAAATCAATTTACATATGATTTCAGTATTGATGGAATAGATCCTGATAAAGGCAGTGTATCAGGTTAGCAAAAGAAATCTGAGACTTTTTTTTATTAATCATTGTCAAAGTAGTAGGATTGCTTAGGATTTAGTTTCGTTACTAAGGGTGTATCAATTATTCAAGCTTTTCAGAATGCGTCTATCCTAATTGTTGGGAAAATATGTGTTTTACCTATTTACATTGTTTTATATATTTGAATAATGGAATCATTTATGTTACTTGTAGATTGCATAGAAAATAAATTCTGAATCTGTTTGCATAAAGATATCATAATACATTTAGTAGCTATTTAGTCCTCCCAAAATCTTAAATAAATATTCAGGCACATTTGATATGTATATAAAACATTTCTGTGCATTGCATATTTTACATATATTACCAGATTTAATTTCAATAAGATTCTTCTATTTTCTCATAGGCGGAACGACCCTGACGATTTCTGGTACTGGATTTGGCAAAAATGTTACTGCTAAAGTTGGTGGTAATTTATGTGAATACAAGCACCTAAATTATAGCATAGTGGTGTGTGTGACGCCATCAGGGGTGAGTTCATAGAATCATGTGGACCTAATAGTTACAGGTTCAATACTTATGCCTTTGCAAGATTATCAGTTTTATCCCCCCCTGTACAGTATCTAATAACGTTGTAGAACAATGATTCCTCATATATAAGAAAGAGTTGGGATGGCGGAGCAGAAGATTCCACACGTTCCTAATGCTCATAGTTTTTTTATATCAATAAGAATCTACCAAACGTTGCACTTGGAGTCTTCAGAGTTTTAGTATATCATCCACCTTCACTCGTTAAGATGTTATAGCATGGATAGTTTTTATTAACCAAAGTGCTTATTTGACATGTTTATAAACGCGTTTACATATACCTTTTGTAGAGTGCAGGTGCAGTAGATGTCATTTTGGAAGAAGGAAGTACACAAACAACTAGTGCCACTCAATTCACGTTCAGTCAATCACTTACACCGGTTGTGAAATCCATTGATAAATCTACTGTGTCAGTTGAAGGTAATTTTGAAATTATTTCAATATACTGAAAAAGAAAGTTTACATCGAAAGCATAAAGGGGTAATGAAGTAAATGCAACATATAAGAGGACACCCCATCAATGTTACCTGTAGCATCCGCTTGGTAGGAATTGATTCTCACATATTTATTTAAAATTATATATGCACAATTTCAAGTAACATCATTCATTAAATATTGAGGTATCATGGAGTAAGAAAGATCGAGACACTCTGATAGACACAATGTTATTTGTATCCCCAATATTTTACAGGTGTTGATAACATCACAATTACTGGTACTGGCTTTGGTAGTAATAGCAATGACGATGGAGTCTTGATAGGAGGCGAAAAGGCAATGGTTGTCTCTTGGTCAGATACTGAAGTGGTAGTAACTGTTCCCAAATCTAGTCCCGGCTCTTACCCATTAAAGGTGGAAGTAGAAGGCAAAGGTTATGCAGATACCAGGTATGTACTGTTTGATGTCATTAATTATATAATTTTCAGAAGCAACTAGCTGATAATATGAACAGTTAAGAAATAAAATACTATTGAGTATCACAAAATCTTCTATATCTGTTACTTGGGTACATGGGTGTGGTCTTTCCCCAAAGACCACACATTTGATCCAAATATCTATCATATACTGAGGTGTTGTTTCCAGCTCTTGAAATTCATTATTTCACAAGACCTAGAATTCTCTATCAAAGTTCTTTTCAACTAGAAGTCCATTTTTTTAACACTATGTATCTCATATATTATATACTATATATCAATTGCTGTGGCAAGTAGATGGTGGAGCATGCAGATTCCAAGCTTGCATGTAGCTTTAGTGTCCTTCATATAGAAACTCTAGTTCCCTATTTTTTCTATAATTTCAGCACCAATTCGATTGCCCAGATTAAGTATGACCTGGAAGTGACCAACATTTTCCCCACATCTGGTTCTATGGAGGGTGGTACCATCCTTACATTGACTGGCACAGGTTTCCCTTCTGATACATCAAAGCTAAATATACTGGTAGGAGATAAGAAATGTGATGTTATTAGTGGTACATCCACACAGCTTACATGCTCCACTCCAACTGCTGGTGCAACGGTCACAGTTGATAACCTAGGAGAACATCCAAGTAAGTCATGTTTTATGTACATATACATGGTTGCCAAAATTGGCTTCACATTCACAGTACAATTATTTAGGTAGACTTATTACTGTTGAAATTGGATGATATCATCCTTACATTGCCAATTTAATTATATTAGGAAAAGTGATTCGAAGATGAGCTAGAAGGCTGCAAGGTGAAAAAGCATGATATGAAACATGAAAAGAATGTGTGCATATATACTGCAAATGCTTGGAAACAAGACCCTATCACTTATTATGGTACGTTCCCAATATTTCATAATACATTCACATGGATATAATTACATGTATACATATCTTTTTTAGCATATGGAAAGCATTATGCCTTTAATCCATCAACCCTCCAACTCAAAGTTGGTGATACAGTCCAATTTAAATGGTCTGCACCATCAGGCACTCAAATCAAGTATAAAATCCAGCAAACAACGTCAGCGAGTTCTAAAGAAGCTTATGCAGAGGGATTTGGTAGTGGTGCACCCACTGCAGCAGGTTAGTAACAGCACAGAAATTATTCATGATATAGTTCTAGGAACAGTTAGTCTAGCAATGAACTTTGATGTCAGTGATACAATGTGATCTTAAATTGTTTCTAGCTTTTTCACCAGAAAGATTGGTAGTCGGGAAATAAGTAATGAAAATCATAATAACACATAATAACATATGAAATAATCATGCAGGTCTAAATTAAGGAGATTGAACATTTAATGTAGTTCGATTTCATGTCTGCTTGATATTTTGAAAAAATGTAAAAGGCCTTTGTATATCCTTGCTTGATTTTTCTGGCATGCAACATGAAATCGACATAAACAATTTTTGTAATCATACTCCTTCTTCATAAATTTGTTGCATCATATCACATAATATTATAATGCAGTATAAAATATTTCTTGTGTGCTGTATGAGTATAATTAAGTTGAACATGCTTTCATTGACAGGAATGTACAAGTACCAGTTCACTAAGAAAGGCACATATTACTATTGGAGTGACTATGTAGATCCATCGGAGGTTATAGCATTGCGTGGCACAGTGTTTGTAGCAGACAATGCTGCAATGGCTAAGAAAGTCCGAGTCATGTTTTCAGGGTTTGATGCCACTTACAACACAGCCTCAGGTGAGTCACATTATGATCCCCCATAGGCATGATGCTGAATTCCCAGCTCACTGACACATACATATTTAAACAGAGCAAACATTTCATGGATATTTCAGATAATTACTGATGATGAATCAGGAGGTTCCTAAATCAATTTATTGTTTATTCTGTACCAAATATTGTATTACAGGTGTGTCAGATCCATCTGATTCCTCAGGCTGCCCAGGACTAACCAGCATCATTAGTGGCTGCTCAGAAAATTCCCCCTCAACTACATCGTCACAATTCTATTTTAAGTACCTTACCTGCAAAACACCAGAGGTCAGCGGCTTCTCCCCCAATAATGGTACTGCGGTTGACACCATCACAATCACTGGAAAAGGATTCAGTTCAACCAAATGCAAAAACCAAGTCAAGTTTGGAACAAAGACATGCACTGTAAATTCTGCAACTGACACAGAAATTCAGTGTACTTTGGATGCTGAAGATGATGCAAACGTGGGTGTCATGATGCCTTTCTCCCTATCAATCAACAACAGGGGCATGGCTCTGAACACAGAAATGAGTGATGTTAATCGTCATTTTGTTCTAGTCCCTCATATCAGTTCAATTAATCCTACAGAAGGTTCAACTAAAGGAGGTAGTCCAGTTACAATTAAAGGAGGTGGTTTCTATGGCACAGTTACAGTCAACATTGGTTTGTATGCATGCACAGTCACAAATGCTACATACTCTAGCATTGTTTGTGAAACAACTGGTGCATCAGCATCCGCTGAGACTGTTGCCGTGCAGGTAGTTGGTGTTCCTGCTACATGTAAAGGTAGCCCATGTGAATTTACTGGTTCTGCTTCTCTCACCCCTACACTCACAGACGTGACTCCTGCAACAATTGACAGTGATGGAACAGAATTGACTATTAGTGGATCTCGGTTTGGATCAACTATCAGTGATGTATCGGTATATATTGGAGACACAGCATGCACTGTGCTTTCCATGAATGACACTGCTATCAAGGTTAATGTCAGTGACCCTATAGTTGGAATGAATATTGTGAAGGTGAACATCGCAGGCAAAGGCCTTGCTGATTCTGGTGGCTTGGCATTAACTGTTACAGTGCAACCGGTAATTAATGCTGTAAACCCAACCTCTGGTAGTCTAAATGGAGGTACAAAGGTCAGAGTTGATGGTCTAGGTTTTAAAGCTGGAGATACATCTGTTAAGGTTGGGACAAAAAATTGTCTATATCTCATGGTCCAGCCATCATACATTGAATGCAAAACACCAGAATACTCATCTGGTACAATTAATCTTGTTGTTACGTCTAACTCTTTCAGCTACCCTAAACAAAGCTATCAATTCACACAAGCGAGTACCCCCACTATTTCATCAGTATCTCCTAGTTCAGGCAAATCTGGTGAATCTATTACTATTGAAGGCACAGGTTTTAGTGGAACATCTTCCCAAATGGAAGTGAACATTGATGGGACAGAATGTACAGTGACTGGTGCAACATCAACTGAAGTAACCTGCACCTTGGGTGCACACTCTGCAGGGCAATACCCTATAGTATTAGAGCACAAGGCAAAAGGAAGTGCTACTGGTGATGTACAGTTCACCTATACCCTCTCTGTCTCTGCAGTTTCACCAGCTGAAGGTATGTATTCCTAAATTTAACTGCCCATTGAATTGAATTGAATTGAAAAACTTTTTTATTCATTTTAAAAATGCTAAGGGAAAGGTTCACTCCAGCTGATGGGAGGATTTCTGCCTTTCCCGAATGTTATATAATAAAGTTTCGTAGAAGAACAATCTCGCCTGGGCCACTGACACAGGTCGAGTCTCTACAGCTTTTGAAGGTTAAGTTTTTTAAATTCATAAATAAACAATAAACAATATGAACGTCGATACAATCAGTTTCTCGGCTAAATGAAAGTATTATAAAGGTTCTGACAATGATAGTGTGTGGTTTGCAAAATTTATATAAAATAGGCATCATTCCATATGTAAATGGATCTTGCTAAGCATTTGAAAGACTTAATATCTAACTGCTTGTGGGCTCCAGTCGGTAGCCTGTTCCAAGAATATGGTATTCTGTTAATGATAGATTTCCTGATTTGTTCACTTTTTGGCATAGGAAGATTTAACATCTTCCTTCCTATTTCAAAGTGCCTCGTATTGATGTTTCTAATATCCATATTCATCAGGTTTTGGGCGAGGCAGAAGCCGGCAAGTAATACATGTAGCCTGCGACGATAGCTGCTGCCCATGTATTGTATCCAGAAAATACTTTTGTTCATATACCAGCGTCATCAGTTCAAGTGTGACTACTTACAAGATTATAAAATAAGAAATATTTTGATTATCACAGGAAGCTTTGGAGGGGGCCAGGTTCTCACTGTGGATGGCATAGGATTTGACAGCACAAACACAAGTGTGACAGTCTGTGACTTACCTTGTAAAATAATTGGAACACCAACACCTACCCAACTTTCATGCATCTCTCCAGCACAAGTACCAAGTAAGTTTGTTTCACTACAGTTTGCACTTTATTTGCCATGATTGATGTAATGATATACATTCAGAGTATGGTCTGATTGTATACAGCTGGAGTAAGTGAGAGTCAGACTTTTTCATAGAGACCAAAGGGCACTTTTACAGAGGCATTACCTATTTTGTGCAGAGTGGGTCCAATTTTCTACGTTATTGGTAACGGACCAATGTGTGAATCATCATGAATGGTGTACGAACAGTGTGATAAAATAATGTTTTGCTCCGTTCACTGGGATTATTCCTCAACTATACATAGAACTAAGAAGAGATTAACTGGATCCCTGCTATACAAGGACGACCAACTCCTCTTGTTATATCAAATAATGTTTTGATGTAATTTGTTTTATACTTGTAAGAGCGACTGTTGCCCGGTGTAACTTTATATCTATGTTGAATTAATATCAGAAAGAAAGACTATACTAATATGTAGTTCCTAGAACCCGAATCCAAATGCTATAATTATGTTTAATAACTATTCCATAATTATCTATATGAAAAGATTGACAAAGATTCTGGCTTCATTATTCATTGCTTGTCGAATGAACTATTGTCTATGAAAAAGCTTTTTCTTCATTTGCCAGGCGGGAGCGAAAAGTTGTGTAGTATTGGCCTAACAGTGAGCAACCAAGAAGCTACATTATCCAATAGTTACACTTACAAAACCAGCCTTACGTCTACCATCACCAAAGTTGATCCCCATAGAGGAGGTACTGGAGGCAACACCCGCCTCACCATTACTGGCTCTGGCTTTGGGTAAGTTCTTTTATTTCGATATTTACTTGAGGAAAAAAATAAACAAGAAAAAAAAACTACATGTAGTTACTTGACAAATCGTGTCCCATGCGAAAACCATTTTCGTCGAAAATAAACACAAGCTTATGACCGCCACCCATGCCTCTATAACAGAGAACCTATATACCTCCAAACCCTATCCAACGGACTTTTCTCCCTTAATTCAATCTTAGACTCTCTAATTCTTTCACCAATCGAAAGGGAATCGCATCAATAACACATGTGTGAGTTTAAAAGAAATCTGAGTCCCAGAGGTGAAGATATTAGTGAAATTAAAAAATATAATGACTTGAAAATGATTAAAGTAAAGCTAAAATGTGATACATCAATGGGTGGCATATGTCTAGTGTTTATATGCAATTCCATACAACCAATCTATAGTCCAGAGTATAACCGCGAGATATTATGATTTGTGTAAGGTTTGCTATGGTTATTGTTAGATTATATGAATAAAGAAAAACATTTGCCGACGCACGCCCCCCCCCACACCCCCACCCAGCCCCATCCTCCCTAGTGTCCCATACACAGACCGCCACTGGCGTCGTGTGTATGGGACGTTCATGCCTGCATGCAGGTTCATGTAAACACGGACGTACGGTAGCGCCGGAGCGGCTTGGCTCGGAACTAAAATGCGGCAATAGCGATCGATTCAAATCATAACACACCAATCGAAAGTGGTAAATGGGCTTATATCTTCTTTTCTAGACAATAATGTTCCAGTAATCACGCGCTAATATCGTTGCTTACTAATATACGGTAGGAGTGAGCGTGGATACTAAGCTGAATAAGCATGTATTTGTTTGGCAGAGACAGCTATAAATGTCGTTCTCGGTATATAGGCGTTTGACCGTGATAACCGGTACGACTGCTTTCGGCCTTTTGATTCTGCCGTTGGCAGCTTCTGTCTTACAGAAGCGGTGGGTCGCGGGAAGTCTAGGGCTAAGATGCTGGACTCCCAATCAGCGCATTGGGGGTTCAAATCCCAGAGCAGCCAGACATTTTACATTTTTCTAGCAATTTTTAACCCAAACCTTATACAATATTTATATAAGTTCTCTGTGAACCTGAGTGCTAGCTTCAACCATAGAACTCCTTGATCATGCAGTACTTTACAAATTACACTGTCATGAATTTATGGTAATTCACAGGACAAATAAGAATGCAGTGACAGTGAAGATTGCTGGAACAGCATGTGTAATACAGACAATAGCAGCCGATAGCATCGAGTGCCTCACTGGGTCACACAAACCGTCAATTAAAACCAAGGTGGAAGTTGCCATTAGCACCAATGGTATTGCTACACAAGTAAGTATAACCATTCTAACCAGGTAACTATTTTCTTAAATATATTGTTAGGTTAGGTGCCTCGCTGGAGGTTAATTCAGCTTTCATGAGATAACTATGATGTCTTCTTCCCAAAGATGATCGAGGTAGTTATGATATACTTGTGCCAAGAGGTCCTGTGGATTTGGTAGCGTCCGATGAATGTGACTAGCTGACGTGAATGAAGAATGAGCCAAGAATGTTTGAGGAACATCAACTATACCCTCCTATTTATACTACATTTACTGAAAATAAAATTATCAAAGGAAAAAAGGAAATTACTCACAGGTCAACTTCACAGATTATGCAGTTGACAGGCTTACAAATCAGATATCCTCCCATGGTACGACCAAGAGAATAGACACATCAAATAATAATACGAATTTTGATAAAGGTCCAAATGCCATATGTGTCTCTTCCCTTCACAATATCATTGATATCATTGATCATTTCGTTGATTTGCCCATCCGCAAAAATATTGAGACGTAAGTAGGTCAGGACCTCTTGCAATTTAAGATCTGGAAATGTAGATACAAGGACTAAGGACAATCAATGCTATTCGACCAAAATCCAATTGTGTGATATGCTTCAGCGATCACTTTGAATGTGAGTTTATCAAACATAACAAGCCTAGTTAAAAAGCATTGAATAAAAAAATCTTCCCTTGATATGTGAGCAATTATTAATTATTTTGAGATTCTTATCTGAACTGTCTTTTATTAAATATCAACGGGGTTCAACAGTGGGCAGAAAGTTGAAATTATTTATCTTTTTTTGCTTGTGCTGTGGTGAAACAATGCTTCACGAACCATATCCCTTCTGTAGGTACCATACTACTGAGAATTTTGGGAAGTTTCTCAGTTATTAACACACAGCAACACGGCATGAAGTTATATATCACTTACTTTGCACAATAAATTTTAATTTCAGATCTATCTAGAAATTAGATATTTCTAGAATGCTTATGGATTCGCTATCACTGCTGATAATGGGTCAGGTCGTTTTTCTTTTACTGACCATGCATTTAATCTGTAAAGCTGGTTGATCCTTTCATTATTGATTTCACCCAGGACGCTGCTGACTATGAATACATTGATGTCTGGTCATCACCTTTCTCCTGGAACTACCAAATGCCAGAGGCAGGAGACTTTGTCATTATCCCATCAGATATGACAATATTACTGGACACCAATACACCAATCATGAACATGCTTCTCATTGATGGTAAGTTGAATTAACAATATCATGTGTGTACTGATTTAACAACCCGATTCTGGCTAGCATTTTAGATTTTATTGGACTTTATGTTGTTGATTCACATGTATGAATCTCCGCATCACATGAATGTCTATTTGACTTTAAACTGTCTCTTCAGGAGGAAAACTTATTTTTGATGAAAAGGATGTTGAACTCCAAGCAGAGAGAATACTTATAACTAAAGGCGGAACTTTGCAGGTAAAGTCCACTTCTTTGATGGTAGAAATAATCATTTAAATGGCTTTAATATTGCCTTAAACAATGTGTGCAGATGTACACAATGTTTGATATATAGATGTACACTTTATTCAATACTAACGTTGTATTTATAAGTAACCATGGTTTTCATAGGTTGGCACAGAGGACAAGCCACATCAAAGTAAGGCTACCATAACCTTACATGGCCATGTAAGGTCAACAGAGCTGCCAATATATGGAACCAAAAACATTGCTATCAGGGAGGGAACCCTGGATCTTCATGGTATGTAATAAGACAATGTTAAGCTATCAATCCCAATGATCAGAAAAATTAAATCAATATTATGGTGTAATCATGAAATTTCATTTTTAACTTACTGTTGTTTTGGCTTTACTCCAGCAACAGTATACTAAAAACATTAGACAACTCGAGTTTGGTATTCCGTGGGTTTCATGCATTCTGTGGATTTGGCACTGCAGTTACCTCATTGACTATAATTCTATAATAATTGCTTGTCAATCTCCTCTTGTGATTGTACAGAACATGCCATTTCAAAATAATACCTGTGGAATAATTTCTAAATTAAAGTTGCACTCTCAGTTAACATCAGTCAAAAATAGGTCAAAAAGACTTTATACTTTTTGTTCCCATCTATAAGATATTACAACAACATTTTGGAGGATTCTGTCCAGTTGCTTTTGCTACAGGAATTCATAAAAGTCACATTTATATTCCATTTCCTGTGGTGACACCTATTATCTGAGAATGCAGCTTTAATCACCAATAATAATGACAAATTGTAGGGTCAGTGATCTAGACCATCGGTCTTGGATTGCACTTGTCAGGGACACTTATAATGTTCTTTGATCAAAATAATCTGTTAAAGATATGGCTAAGAAGACTATTATCTCGGGGTATTATAATCTTAAGTATAATGTCAGCTTGACAAAATTGGGATAAAAATGTATATTATATGGCATTAATTTCCATTGAATTTAGGTATAAATCCAGGCGTGACATGGACATTACTTGATGGTACAGTCAAGGCAGGTGAATCAGAAATTACATTGCAAGACTCTGTAACAGGGTGGAATGTAGGGGACTTTATTGCTATAGCCTCTACTGGTCACAGACACTCACAGTCAGAAAATGAGAAGAGAAAAATCACAGGTAGGTGAACCAGGGTTGACTTCATCATAAATAAAGACTATTAATATGTTGAAGAATTTTTCATGGGGATAAAGCAATTGTTTAATTTTCACAGCATGTTTGAGTGGTAAAATGGCTGATTTGTAATGCAATGGACACACAAATATTATGGATTGAGACAGATAACAAAAGATTGAGACAGTTAACAAAAGATAACAAAATGTCCATTTGTTTGAAATCCTTTTACTCTCAAGTAATTTGCACACCTTGTATGAACATCATTTTTAATTCATCACTCTCATAATCTCAATTCTTAATTGAACTTTATTCAGCAAAGAAGAATGGTGACAGGACCCTAGTGCTTGATTCTCCGCTTGCCTCCAAACATATGGGAGAAACTGTGGACCTTGGCTCAGGCTATACCCTAGAAGCAAGGGCTGAAGTTATTCTACTAACTCGTAATGTAAAGGTCCAAGGCTCTGACAATCAACAGTGGCATGATAAGATTGAGGCATGCCCTGAAGGATTTGATACTGGTTAGATCATTATTCACATCATTCTTACCTATATACAAAAAAAGGAATGACAACTTTCATCTTCTTTCAACTTTCATGGCAAAACAGGGACACAATCATTAGGTCTAACTCCCGATGTGGGGATCTCAAGCCCCACTGGACACATTGGATACATTCTGACAGGAGTATTAGACAGTATCATTATTTTCAGTTAATACATGTTAGCATTTTAGCATGAATTATATTGATACAATTAAACTCTGCCTAAACTAAAAATGCCTACAGAAATCAGATGAATAGCTTACAGAATACAGGATACAGGATGGCCTATTCCTACAGAATCCCTACAGCAACTGAGAAACCCTTCTAGCAACAACTGTTAAAAATGTTTCATGAGTATGTTTGCCTTTCCAACTGTTTAATAGAGAATATCTTTACAGGTGAGTTTGCAGTACAGACTTGTTTCCAGGGCAGGTTTGGTGATGAGGTTGGATCTGACCAGTATGGTGTACAGATCATGTTCCATCCTACACGGCCCAGTGAAGATCTTGTTACAGGCCGCATTGAACACACTGAGATAACTTATGCTGGCCAGGCTTTCCGTATTGGACGGTATGCCATACATTTCCATCTATGTGGTGATATGGATGGCAACTATGTACGAGGAAGTGCTATCCACAACAGGTATGTTACATTATAAGAAAGGACATGTACCTTTTTGCCTCATAGTGCTTTTTTGTTTTATATACTTTGCTGTACTTTCCTCAAGCAATGGTTTAGTATGATTTTCAACATATTTGTCTACAATATACTCTTCCAGTCATAATCGTGCTGTAAACATTCATGGAACAAACTATATCACACTTGAAAACAATGTGGCCTACAATATCATGGGTGGAGCATTCTTCTTGGAAGATGGTGTTGAATATGGCAACGTTTTCAATGTGAGTATAATTGCAGAGATATGGATGGCCTAAAGCATCTTCATATTTATTAAAGCTTATTTATATACACAATTATCTTCATGATGTGCAAAAAAACATATTCCTTTGACACCTTAAGGGTGGGTTCCACTGGCCGGCTACTTCTCCCGCTACTGCTCCCGCTTCTTGATGAAAGAAGCGGGAGCAGAAGCGGGAGAGTAACGGGGATGGGTGCTATTGGCTCCCGCTACAAAGCCATGTTACTTCCCGCTTCTTTTGGAGCATTTTCGAAGCATAGAGTGCTCCCGCTTCAATCAAACATGTTTGATTTGAAGCGCCGCTACTTTGTAGCGGGAGGTAGCGGGAAGTAGCGGGAGCTGAAGTGGGGCAATGGCACCACTCTACATTACCCCTCGCGCTACTTGATGCATCCGTTTCTATGTAAAAATAAAATGTCGTCTGCTTAGATTTCTGACTAGCGTTAGAAGTAGCGGTGGAAGTAGCGGGGCAATAGCACCCATTCCGGTATACCTTCAGCTTCTTGTTCCCGCTTCTTTAGAAGCGGGAGCAAAGAAACGGGAAGAGTAGCGGGAAGAGAAGCCGGCCAGTGGAACCCAGCTTTTAGAGTGTTTGCTAACTCACACCAACAATCAGGGTTTTCTTAGTTTTTTTGGTATACACTAATTTCCAGATTAATATGTTCATATCAAAGAATTAACTTTGTAATTTCAATCCTTTGCAGAACAATACTGCCATATTTGTGAAGGCATCATCTAGTTTACAAAATGATGATGTGACACCTGCAGCCTATTGGCTAACAAATCCTAACAACACAGTCACCAACAATCGTGCCGCTGGTGGCACACATTTTGCTTTCTGGTACAGAATGCACAAACACCCTGATGGGCCCTCTTACGATGCAAATATTTGCCCCCAACATGTGCCTCTTGGTATATTCAAGGACAATATAGCCCATTCCCAAGGTTGGTTTGGCTTATGGATTTTTAAGGAATATTATCCCATGGAAGGTGGAGGCTGTAAATCAACCAATCCCATTGCAGCTAAATTCTATACCCTCACTGCCTGGAATTGTGAGAAAGGTGCTGAATGGGTATCTGTTGGAGCCATACAGTTCCATGATTTTTACATGGTAAACAACGAGAAAGCAGGCATTGAAGGAAAGCTACTAACCCATGCTGTTTCAGATTCAGAGACAGCCGGAGCTATGATCAAAGGAGGCACTATTGTATCTGGTCCAACAACTGCAGGAAAGTTGGATGGAGAAAGCACAAGAAGAGGTATTATCCCTCCTTATGGCAGAGGGTTAATCATGAAGGATACAACATTTGTGAATTTTGATGGGGATAGATGTGTGTTTGGTGTCACACAAGTTGATGGTAAAACAATGGACAACAATGGTGGTTTTACATACAAAGTTTCTGGATTCACATTTAAAAATTCTCCCAATAAGATATGTTGGCGATGGATACATGAAGCTGTCTTCCATGACCTTGATGGTTCTCTCACAGGTACTGTGGGAGCAAAAGCTATTCCAACAATGCCTACCCTTCCTGATGCAAAGTGCACCCACAATGTTGCTGGCATGAGTGTAAACCCAGACGTCCCTGGATCAGTATGCCGTGATATCAAATTCCATCGATTTTCATTTAATGAGGCACTCCCAGAATACACCAAAGGCTTGGACACTGTCTATCAAAATTCCTATGGCAAAGTAATATCACCATTTAAAGCAAAACGTGTAACACATAAGAATGGATGGATGGCCCTCTTAGTTAGCAGAGAGCCACATATTATGTGGTTTGACACTTTAGCACATGTGACAAATATATCATACATTGGAGTGATCTATGATTTAGAGGTGGGTATTCAAACACCTTAATACCATATTTCCAACATATCAAATCCAAATTGAAGAGCAAATTCTTTCATCAAATCCATGTATCTCAGGACATAAAATTCATTGTCCCCTAAATGTTTAGCCATAATTGATTCACCATCAATATTCACATATAATGAAGATACAAATGTCAAAATAAGTTCTTCATAAATTACTTTCAGGCAGATGATTATGTTATAATACAACACAACTTCACACAAAAACCTGATAGATTCGCCATAAAGCCTGGCGCAGTTTCCAAAGAGGGAAAATCTGCTATGGTTACTTATGATAACGCAGCAAATGGTGAATGGTATTTTGATGATGAAAACACCATTCTGAGTTATATAGGTAAGTATTTCTACATTCTTTTGAGGAATAATATTTGCCTCTCATATGATAGTTTCAATTATATATGTACACATGTTTATTAAGTTGGTGGAAATACCATGCACTTTTAAAAGATATCCTAACTATCAAATCATTACACCAACTATGTGTAAACAATGGGCATGTAAAATTCTAAAGCCAATCAATAAATATTGATTCCATTTCTCTTGCTTGCCAGCTTCAGGAAAGGCGAGCCGCAAGAAACGTGGCCTAAGTCCACCTGTAGGATCAGACACAAAGATCCATTTCAGAGTCTACCGATGTTATTTTGAGGTGAGTGTAGATGAGCAAACCACCTGTACTGGCATTGAAACGTTCTATTGTGGGAAAAGCATTTGTCAATTTCATGATAGAACCTTGTGTTACATGGTGTTAAGGTTTGAGGAAAATTATAATTACTTCATTGGAAATCTCCATCCATGTTGTAATTACCTCATATAATGTATGCTTACTTACCTCATCCATGCTGTAATTGCCTCATATATATATATGCTTACTTACCTCATTCATGTTTTAATTGCCTCATTTATGCTGTATTAGGGTGTCAGGTCTGTAAGTTGAGTTTAGCTCTCAGAATTGTCAAACTGGTAATAGTGGTAGTAATTGAACGTAATTGAAAGTCATAATTGTACACAATAATCAATTTGAAAAATTCCACAGAATTGTGATCAACCAATTGATGCAAGTGCTCTCCCTGCAACGGGCAAGCGTCCCAGTGACTTCAAGCTTTGGCACAATGTATCTATCTGGACAACTGCAGAGGCTGGCTTTGGTGGCAACAATGGTGATGGAACATTCAGTTTGCCCAAGGAGGGAGATGATATAAAGATAAATGCAGGTTAGTCCATCTGCACACTCCAAAATATATCTTTCACAGTAGTGGTTCAAGCAGAATTCCCAACATTTCCAATCTGTATGGACTGACATAAATTTAATTCATGTGAGAGGCCGATCCCATTGAAGAATTCAGGGTCATTCTCCCAAATATTTTGGGTCAGTAGTTGAGCGAGAAATTAATCAACGCAACACACAGAGATGTATGTCTCGAGCCTGAACCTACCCAGTTAAAAGAGAGCGGCTGTAATTAATTTTATTGCTTATATGCTAGATAGATTACAACCATGGACACAGGGCCTGGGCTGATTGGCTTATCCTGGCTGGACCAATTAATTACCAGGTTAGATAAGGGATCCAATCAGCCACAGGATAACAATGAACATAAAAGATGAATACTAGACAGTGACTTGTCCCTTTGGACTTGTGGGAGAAGCGATCCACGGGTGTGTGGTGGGAAGAAAGTTAGTTAGCCTCTGAATCGGTGGGGGGCGTGGCAGATGTATGTCTGAATGAGACTAAATAAAAATAAATCCTCTAACTTTGTGTCAGGATTTTACACCATATCTGACCAGTGGTGTTTATACTCCCTCTGCAATGCACGGCAACACTACTAACAGTGAAACAGCTTTACCAGGAAGCACCATGAAAGATCGTCAGCCAACTGCAGTCATTCCCAGTAAGTTCTGGCTGCTTGGTTAGAATTGAAATATTAGATTACTGGTGTCCTCCTCTTTTCCCGGTCATGAACAATATAGTTGAAAGGGTAGTAAATGGTAGTTTACACTTATTGCATGATAGGACGCCTACTGCGTTGCCACTTATTGCGTGATAGGACGCCCCCACTCCCGATGATAGGTTGCCTACTGTGCACTCTCTCTCCTCTCCCCATGTACTTTGCCTTAAGAAATTTTCTTCTCCTCAGTCTGGATTTGAACCTGAGATCCTTTGTGTACAGGCCAGTAGGCAAACTTGTACCTGATATAATTATAATTAAATATGGAAGCCTCGCATCAAACAAGCCAATGCTTATGCCTTTTGTTGACCACATTCTTTACATCGAGTAATTCCCCCCATTATTTATTTATTAGGTGATTGGATAGTTGTGAGAGAACCTCTGCCCTCCTTCGGGAAGTGCTTTATCTCCGGTGTCCTTGAATTTGAGTATCTGCCAACCAATAATGGAAAGGTTCCAGACCATGTGTTCAGCTGCACACACATCTTCATCACTGGCAGGATGATCATAGGCTGGGAAGATGAGCCCTACAATGGCACTGCACAGATTGTGCTACGGGGTAATCACTTGACCCCAGACATGCCATTGCCCAATGGACCAAATGTAGGCGCTAAAGCATTAGGTAAGTAAGAGTAACTGCCCTAGGAAACATTTTTGGCAGGAAATATTGTCACTTTTAAATACTTCCAGGAACAGGAAATAGGATACCTTCTGTTTATGATTGAATGATTGAAACATATCACTTTATCTGTGAAATATCTGGAAACCTGTTAAAAAAAGGTCTTCCAGACTGATCTAATTTAAACTACCATCTTGATTATGTGATTAGTCTTATTGGTTTTGTGACAGAGTGACAGACATTTAAATTACATCAGCCTCTGTTACAATTATTTACAGTGTTTCTGATCTCTGGTTTCTAATTTCTGATACTGAATGAATTTCTGAAAATTTGTCATAAGATACATTCCATATATTGTTTGGCACAAAAACGTACTATACTTACCATATACTTTGAATGTCCAGCAGAGAAAGTGAGTTTACTGTTAATATGCTGGAACAGGATATTCATTTTGATATTCTACCTTAGAAAAATAGCAAATAATCTAATGTAGTTCTGGGAAATGATTTGCTACACTCTAGGTGTGTTTGGAGGACTAGATCTGCATGGTATACCTCGCACAGTGACATGGACCAGGCTTGCCACTACTGCAAACAAAGGCACAGACCAAATTACCTTGAAGGAAGCTGTTGACTGGGTGACTGGAGATGAGATTGTTATTGCTCCAACAGGATACAGTGCCTGGGAGACTGAGACAATGAAAATACAATCCATTTCTGATGATAAGACTGTGCTCACACTAAATGCCTCACTTAGCTACAAACATACAGGTAAGCTAGCTTTGTCTATTAGTTTTGGTAATTATTGATCTGCAGCAAGCTGATTCTGGTATTTGAATTGGCTGTTAGATATCTTAGTTATTTCAGAAAACTTCCAATTTTGATTTTGTGATTGGTTTTATCAAATCAATTTCAGTGGAAACTGTGGCTACTGAAAGTGGGAAGTCTGTGATCTTAGCAGCAGAGGTAGGACTGATGTCTCACAATATTAAGATCATTGGAGGTGACTACAAAAACCTGTACAAGGAGGCATTCGGTGCCAGGGTGCTGGTAGGCAAATTCAATCAGGATGGAGAGGAACACATTGGTGAGAAACATTGCAAATAAAAACATGCAATCAAGAATTTTGTTAGAATCAATCCTGCACTTAGGATTAATTCTAAGTCTATAATACATAAAAAGGCCATTGGACGTGACATTGATTTCATCTTTTCTGGTGCATTAACAATAAAACTTTAGGTTATTAAATATATCAAAATTATTCTCTTTTCCCCCAGGTTATGCACGTCTGTCTTCTGTTGAGTTCTACCATGCTGGACAAGAGGGATGGTCAGATGATTATGACCCTCGATTCTCCTTGTCTTTCCTTGACACTGGAGAAGTGAATGAAAAAAAGCCATCCTATGTGAAAAAATGTTCCTTCCATCACAACTTCTCTCCGGCCATTGGTGTCTTCAACGTGATTAATCTGACTGTCAGTGATAATGTAATCTATCACACGGTTGGCGCATGTAGGTCATGTAATGTTATGTTGGGGTATAACATGGGGTGTCAATATAACCCTTATAATTACTTCTAAATGAAAACCTACTGATTTAATTAGCGAGAGAGATGAGTTGTGTGCTACAGAGAGTGACCCTAGCAGATGGGGGTTTATTGCAAGTAGTATAGGGAAAGTGGGGTGGTCCAAATAATGCCAGGTGAAAGAGGTCACTTGAATGAGAAGGCGGCTGTAGTAGTCTTTGAAATAGATTGATATATGTTTCTTTCCCTATTTTACTTTTTCCCCCTTCTCTCTATAATAGTAAATCCTTGTACAAGATTATGTAGAACATAAAAATGTTTGTACTTCTCCGCCAAACAATTAATTTTAGACAGTAGAAAGTGGAGGGGACATGTTTATCATTGTTCAAATGTCTTTTTCAAGATTTCCCATATCCCTCTACTGTAAAAATTCTGAAATACACAGTATATAATTTAGAAATATATGGGACAAATCTACTAGAATTTTTGGAAACTCCTGCATGGACTATTGGTACCATTCTCAGTCAAGTCTCATAGCATCTCTCCTCCTACCTAGAGTTCACCCTACTGATCTTGTATTTTAATTGCATGTTGATACTCTTAAAATACAGCTATTCAGGAAGGAGGGATTGATAACAAATACCGTAACAACCTGGTTACGATGATGCGCTTCCAGGGCACATTCAACGGCAGGGATCTAGGTGTCTTGTACTGGAAGGCTGCTATTGAAGTCATTAAAGCAGTTCGTGCTGTGCTCACTGGAAATGCTGTTGCTGGATCAGAGAGGGCAGCTTACCAAATAGATGGAGAGGAATGTGTAGATGGAACTACAGAGCTTTGGGCAGAAAATACAGCTCATTCTGCTCTGTTTGGAGTGATGAGTCTCAAAGAAGATGGCCTTCCAAGTAAGTTCTTACGTCACTCTTTTGACATTCATTCATTTGAATTATTCCTGTCTTTTCACTTGATCTTGATCACTGCCCTGTCCGTTTTACTATATAAGTCAAGTCACGTCTATATGAAAATCCATTTTACGGTCTTTCTATTTTCTTACAATTAGAAATAATGTATTGAAAGGTCTAACCCATGTAAGGTGTTACCCCTGCAGAGGGTGGTGCTTGAAAGAGGTCTAGCCTTGTCTTCTGGTTTTGGTATCAACCCCAGTTGGGTCAAACCCCCAATAGATGTCAGGACACTTGGTCACTAGTCACCTAGTGGTAACTACCTTCATCACTGTACTGTTTGATATCTGTTCCCAATACTCCCCCTCAAACTGTCAGTACACACTGGCAATACTGATAGCACAATATATCTCATAAATGTGCATTGACAAAAAACAAGAAGTAATCATTTACCAAAAAATAACTAATGGCAACTTGGTTAGTAATACTAAACTGCAGACAAAACTGCAATAAAACACAAAAACAGAACACAAAAAACAAAAAAACCCACAACAACTACATTGAATAAATCAATTCAAAAACTTTATGCAAAAACCTGCATTGAGTCACGGAAGTGATTGTGCTTCTGTTTCCCAAGTCCCTTAATTAGAATATCTGCATATAATACAAATATTATTCCTATTGCGGAAATGAATGGTTTTGGTGGATCGATAATTTCATCTATCTTGATAGCTTTGTTCTATACTAGGGCATATGAACAGGCTAACAACAAGCCATTTCTCTATTCAAAAATTCAGAATTAATGCATCACTTTTTTCATGTCACACGTGTATTCCACATTATATTGCACCCATGGAGTCACAACTTAAATACACGTTTTATCTATGTATTTGCAATACTATTATAAGACCTCATGTACATGACTGACTTCACACATAGTAGCTGGGTGCATATTTAATTTGGATTCTGGCATTCTCATGATTGAATAGGCATTTGTCAGATTAAAATAAAAACAAATCACAATATTTGGTTTGAATGCACACAAATAAACAAGTAAAATAAATGGAAACATCTGGATATCTTATGGCTTTAATTCTAATCTATGGCGATGGTATCCTTGTGCTAGACTAGTGAGCTGTCAATATAATTCTGGGAGTGGATTGTGTAAAGCAGATCACCCTCCTCCTCACACTCATGGAATTAGATATTCATACATTTAAAATGTACGTTAATTATTCTTATTATGAATAAATTACAATAAATGGAGTAGTGAATATCACGAACGTAAGCAAAGTCTTTGACCTTACTGTCTTTATTATCGTTGGTCGTTCATGAAGCTATATTTAGTCTCTGATAATGGCCTCGCCTTGTGAATATTCCTGAGCGATGTGTGTTATGTGTCCCACATAAATGCATAATAAGATGGATAATCCAATGTTCTGTACATGTTTTATCATAT
This sequence comes from Sthenelais limicola, assembly GCA_942159475.1. Taxonomy (NCBI): domain Eukaryota; kingdom Metazoa; phylum Annelida; class Polychaeta; order Phyllodocida; family Sigalionidae; genus Sthenelais; species Sthenelais limicola. The sequence continues at coordinate 27,992,207 of OW804101.1, forward strand.
GTGAATGGAGAACATTTCAGTTGAACTTTCAGCTAAACGTTCAGCTTTCAGCGCATGTATATTGCTACTCATCATTAGTTACATCATTAGTGTCATTGTTACAAAGGAGCCCCACCTGACAATAATCTACATTTGTATTTTCTAGAATGTTCTAAAATTAGAGGCTTCACTGTGTACAAAACGTGGGATGCTGGTATCTATGTACAAATTAGATCAAATATAGTCATTGAAGGAAATGTATTGATCAACAATCGACTGGCAATTTATCCAATGTTGCTTGGTCCAAGTTCAGTTTCACATGAATTTGCTGACTCATACGTACATATAAAGGTAAGACACTTAATAAACTGTTCTTCGTGTCTTATGAATTGTCATTTAACAATACTGTTGTTCAATCTTGTAAACTGGCAGGTCCCTACTTGTTTCTTTAAATGTCATTTCAGAAAACAGTAATAGTGGCTACAACTGATAAAGTTGACTGTTCTGATGCAATGACTGCAACTGACAGAAATATATTTTGGAGTGGAAACAGTAGGTTCCCTGCACAGTCAAAAGATGTGAACAACATTGGCATTGTCATGTCAGTGATCTCCATTGGAGATAATAATGCTCCCGACAAGCCATTTTTCAATATAATGGCCTACAATACCATCGGAGGAATTACTAAAGTATCAGGTAACACACCTACATATATCTGAAATTTTACCTTCTTTCAGTGTTTTGTTGTTGTAACGTTTTATTATCCTGTCTTTACAGCTCAATATTTCTATATTAACCAACCATACTAGACAAACACACCACGGGGCCTCTAGACCACCACCTATATGACGCTTATAATAAGAGGGGATTACTTTTTAAATTTTAAATAAAGCAAGGCTCCTGAATTCTCATCATATGTTGACTTGTATTAGTGAGTTTGCCCACCCTACATACAAAGCCAGGCAGAATAGTATATCCATGAGCACTGGCCTTGACAAATAGTCATGTCTTACTTCATAAAGATCTTGAATGATGACAAATCTGTGTGATTCTTTTCATAGTTTGGCATTACTTATAGGTGCATCACATCTTTTAAAATAAAATTGACACTTTCCAAAATGCGCGGATTATTTTTGTCCATACAAAAGTTCTTTCACAGTTGATATCTCACAATATTAAACATCAATCTTTTTCAGTATCTTGGACATTCATAACCTTTGTTTTATTTTGCCCTTATCAAACTTTTGCTTTTTACATCCTCAATGAAGTATGTCCAAGAGTGTCTTTTCATAAAATTCAGTTTCTGTTCCAATAACTGAAAGTTACTTGAATAGTCCATGGATCTTTGTGGGTGTGGTTGGAGTTAGTACTTCATGTTTTACTTACTGCTTTTTTATCATTATTGTTAAAAGCTTATTTTTAAAAGTTGCCCATCCTCAAAATTCTTCCACCTGCATGATTCGTTTCCTGGTTTGACATCACATGTTCTTCTTGCAGAGGTCACCTTCGTTAACTTCAACAATAAATGCAATGGTAAACGTGACATTGTAATAATGACTGCTCCAAGGAATGATGATGCCCAACACCCAGTCCGCACTGAGAAAATAACCCTAAAAAATGTAGATGACAACAGCAAGCTTTTCTTCCACCGTGCAAACCTAGGGTAAACACAATTAAATTATGACATGTACCCTGAACTTCTTAAGGGATCAAATATTAGTTTTTAATTTCTATTTACAATCCTCTTGCCCGTGGGCTTAAAATGTAATAATTTAACAAAAGAACTAGTATATCTTATGTCAATTTCTACTTTTCCTTTTAAATAATTATATTTTGACTGGGTAAAACAGTAAAAATTAACATTTATATTGAACCTACTCTTTATGATACATGATATTCTCAGGCAATTAACACCTCTGAAAGCAGCTTTTTTATTTTCGCCATTTTCAATATTTCTGAAATATTTTATCCTTTCATTAATATATTTATTTATTCTTACATATTGAATAATCTCAAGATGTCCCTATGTGTGATGAATCATAAAAGGTTTTGAGACTTTTTTGTACACTTTGGATAATAAGAAAGCATATTTCACAGACACGGTAAATGCTCAGTTATCATTATTATTCTTGGAAATCACCATTAAAATAATGCATGTACTCTCTTACAGTAAAATAAACCCAGCAGATTGTGTAGACATGGAGTGTGATGGAATGAAGAAGGCTTTAATTGACGATTTGGATGGATCATTTATTGGATCAGTTGGAGCATATGTTGCAGAATCAGAATTTGCCTGGGATCAACCGAAAATGAGGGCACGTGGTCTGGGAGATTATAGAATCCCTAAAACTCTTCTTACTGACACATCAGGCAACAGAATCGAGGTGTCCTCCATTGCCAAAAACAAGGGTAAGAAATCCATATAAATTGATATTAATATACCAACATAATTTACCATTGCATTACATGAATTTTATGAAAAGATTGGCTGTTAAATTACATGGATTGAATTATTTCTACTTCTAATTTAATAATAATCCAGATTTTCTCATAAAATATTGAAATACTAATAAGAAACTGGAATGACTGTACAATAGTTTCTCCATATGATGACATTCAATTTCAAATATTTACTTGTTTGTAGGTATTGTTCGGAATGATCAGTGCAAATATCACTCTGTGTATCAGGCTTGGGAGTGTCATGGCCTAGATTATGAGATGGTTATGTTGGAAAGCATGGATTCTGACACAGAAACACGCCGCCTCTCACCTATAGCATTACTAGGAGATGGATATCTAGATCTCATCAATGGTCCCCAAGATCATGGATGGTGCTTTGGATACACCTGCCAAAAGAGGCTCTCCCTCTTCCCACTCATTACTGCAATGGGTTAGTAGTTTTCCTACATTATTTCAGCACTGACTCTAGCTTATTTCATTCCAAGTATTGTGCATAATGTATGCTGTATACCTAATTTTCATTATATTTCACGCAAGTACTCAGTCATGGTGACATTTGAATGACTCTGAAGACATTACTATTACAGTGCAGTCGTATTGCTCAAGGCATTCCTTGTGAGAAGATGTAATATTCGTAAGAAGAATTAGATGGAGAGAGATGAATGAATGGAGTTAATGGTTGTTAGCGTTTGGTCTATATACTGGTAGACACACACACACGCCTAGCACTTATACATTGTCATGCATCCACCTCCTAGCATGTCCTAGGTGTTGGAGCATGAGTCATGCAGCGTCTGTAACTAGCTAAACTAGCTAAACTGAGTGGGCCTTTATCTGTGAGCAGACTCTAACCTCCAGAAAAGTTACATCAGCACGAAAGATGCATGAAAATGAACAATTATTGTTATGACACTTATAACAATCAAGTTTCTTAAAATGATTTTAATAGTCCAATTAATTACAACAGAAATTACACATGAAGCCAATATTACTATTGCATTGTGCCACAACCAAAAATCTCTGTTTTCTCACCACAGATTGCAAGATAATACCATTATTGTATAAATTGAGCATAATAATGTTATTAATACCAGAGAACGTGATTAAAGACTAGATTATGACCGATAAATCAAAATTTCAGTATTTGACATCAATTCATTTGGCAAATTCTCCAGATCAAGAATTTTAATTGTCTTGATTTAACCATTACTCATCACCATTCAAGATTTTATTGTAAATATTATCTGTGAGTAGACTCTAACCAAGTCTTCACAGGTCAGCATGAACAAAACTGATATTCCTCAGGGCAACACTGCATACTGTATGATACCCTTTTCCTTGTATTCTGTGATATACATACTCATTTTACAAGCGATAGTTTGAATGAATGTGTTTGAACTTCTCCTTTCCAGGTAAATATTACACTTTACACTACACTGGTACTTCCCCCCAGAACACCCGCATTCGTATTCTAAACAGTGACAACAAGCAGGCCATTGTGATGGGAATTTTCTATTCCTTACCACAAAGGTTGGATATCTATATAGGCGGGGATTACATTGCTCCTAAAAATGCTGAACTGAATGCCCAGGGTCAGCAAGTACTCAAGGCTCCAACTTCTCAAGGCCAGTACCTACCAGCTGTAGCATCTGACCCTACCGGATCTAATTACTTTGATAAGGTATTGAAATTCATTTTGTCTTTTTAAGTATTTGGATAAAAATTACAATCCAAAGGTTTCTGTGTTTTTGATATGGATACATTTTCCAAATTATTCTTTTAGTTTGTCTGCACATTTGTGAACATATTGTCAGAATAGTCAACTGCCAATTCACTCACAAAGTTTCTTTCTTACAGGAGGATAAAACACTTCATGTGCTGGTCAGAGGCGATGGACCTGTTGATATAAAGATGTCACCACTGTTGGTCATTGCCTTCAACCTTCCTGCTATGACTTCAGATCAATTCTTTGGTGAAGCGCTGGTCAATAATATTGCCACCTTCTTGGGTATTCCTGCTGATAAGATCAAAATAGCTAAAGCAGTACCAGTAACATCACGTAGAAGAAGGAGAGCTATCACATCATTTAAGGTGAGATATACTTGTAAATTCAACATATATCATCATAGGATTAGTGTGATTTTTATTTACACAATAAACTAAAAATCTATCATTCATATAATATATTCATATACAAATGTCCTGGTAATGAGTTTCAGATGTTTGTTCTGTGTTTTTTGCTCTTTGGTCAATTACTCTTGAAAGTATCAACTTCAACAACATTTCCTAATGCATTCTCTCAAATATTTTCGTGTTAAGCTTAATTGACACTTGTTATGGTTGTCATAATTAACCGCTAAAAATATTTAATAAAGATGTAGTGGTTATGCAAGAGTATATAGTACAATTTAAGCAAGATGATATGACATCACCATTACTATTATGTATGATTACATAATAGTTGGAATGAAGAAATTAATAAATATTCCATGACCAACCACTCTGCTAGAATTAGAGTAATAATGTGTAATAGAATAAAAATAAATAAAAGCAAGGTTAGGAAATGTTAGGTAATATTGAAGATCTTCAAGAAACATGAGAGTACCTGATTGCTCTGCTCTCCTATTTCTAGGTTGAATTAGAAATCTCGAATCCTCCGGGCAATAGTAGCAATAGTACAATCGGGAGCAGTGATGATCTGTCCTACAACCAGCTGCAAAACATAACTTCTACCGTTATCAATGGAGTGCAGCTCGGAACATTGGGCAGTGCACTCAACATCACTATTCTAGACTTTGATATCACAGAACCAGTCCCTGCACCAAGTTCAAGTGCCTGGAAGACAGTGACTGTCAGTAGTAGCAATGGTGAAAGCTACAATCTCAAAGTAAGTTTATCTACATATGTTAAGGAAGTAGTCCCCATGGCAGGGTCATGTTTATCAAACACAATGCCTGAGGGTGTGTAAGAAGTGGGCGATCTGTCTTGTTTAGTCAACTTAGGAATTAAGCTTTGACAAAAGAAAGACAACACTGACTATTCAATAACAATTTAATGCTTGGTTCTAAAGTTTGGGTCTTTAATATTTTAGTTCATTGGTATCATGTAACTTAAAAAGTTCAAATAAAATCAAAATTTCAGAAATCTTTGTATTTGGATATTCTGTAATTTATCTTGCTGCACATTTTCTGAATAAGCCTAAATGGAGACTACATGATTATTTTGAAGTTAGATATGAATGATCATGAAAATATTACATATGAGATACATATATATTATATAGACGATGTGACTACACCTCTTTCCCTGTTCAAGCTCATTCAGATAAAAAAAAACAAAAAAAACCCTGATATTTGTTATAACTTGATAAACATGGTGACACTGTAGATCCAGATTCCGACTTCATTGGCAGTAGAGACAGAACCTGTGGGCTTCAGTGAGGGGAACCCGCTGTCTACACACCCTGTCCTCTACATGACAGATGCTACGGTAATGAGAGTGTTCTTAAGATATTCTATTCATAAATATATTTCTAATGTTTTTCATAAGGATCAATATAATTTGAATTTAACTGAGATTTAAATTTCCACTCAAACTTAAATTTCCACTCAAACGTGTTTGATTCTACTATTTAGATTTCTTACCTTCATTTTTACAAAATTTATAAATTCAAAGTATTTGTAAGAAGTATTAGTACAAAACCTAACATTGAATATATAGAGAAAATGAAAGAAGTAATTGAATATTTATTGGACGAGATTGCAGTGCAAATATTGAAATGCCTTTGTTTCTGGTTTTGAATCATCATAAAGTATTTAAATGGTAAAAGAGATACTAATTGGAATTATTATCACATCCCCTTTATCTGACCTCTCAAGTAGAATGGACATTTAAGAAACTACCCTAACTTATGGCATTATCTTGTTCTTCCTAGGGTGCTTTTGTAAATCAGTTAGGCTCAAAAGTAAGCCCATGGAAGATATCAGCTACACTAAGCATGGTGAATGGCAGCTCTGCAGCAGCCTCACTCAGTGGAACTGTGGAAGCAGAATTTATCCAGGGATGGGCCAATTTCACTAACCTAGTCATCTCCCATAGTGGTACCTATAAACTGGACTACAAGTAAGGCAATCAACATTTATTGCTTATTCCTTATAACTATTCTAAGGCTGTTGATTTTGACAACCATATAGATTGTGGAGGGGAAATGTAATTTGATCTAATTTTGACTTTTATTCATTAGTTTGTAGAGAGAAAATAATTCAAATTCACTTGGATCACCAATGATAAAAAGAATGGCTCTTTAGATGAAAATGGCTCTTTAAATTGAAATAGCCAATGTCTTAAAAAATGTGGATATAACACAAGATTGCATATATCTGTACTCTCAGTCAGACACTGTCACAATATAATTTAAGAACAAAGACAATAACATTCTAAGGAATAATGATACAGAAAATGCAATGATTAAATTATAGAATTCATGTATCAAAATTCTGCTCACAGGTTAACATACCCATCTGAAGCTGCTGGTCGCTTCTCAGCACAGTCAGTGGAGTTCACTGTGACAGATCGTAGACTTGCTGCAACTATTAAAAGTCAAGACAACACAACAACTGTTGGAGAGAGTTTCAACATACAGGCAGAGATTGTTGATGCGGACACAGGCAGTAAAGTCCAAAATATCTCGTGGAAGGTTAGTAACACAACTTTTTTCATTAGAAAAACTTCATTTATTTCAATAAGTTTATTCCAAGTAATTGTTGTCTGAATAGATATATGAAGCCATAAACCAACCATAAACCGACCAATCTTTTAGTGACTTTCAAAATTACTTTTCTATAGTTTAAACTGTGAAAAGCTTAATACCAGCAGTCTAATAGATCAAGTGTAAATGACAGTCAATCAGACCAGCTGCTCACACCAAGACGATTTCCCAACAGATTTGCCATTAGTGATCCCACAAGATGAATTAAGTTATTCAATCATTTTGTGGGGCTAGCCAATGATACATGAACATGTGTGCAATGTTAAATCGGCTGAGAAATCGCTGAGTTCATCTTAACTGACAAGTATTGGCTGAGAATTGTTATCAGCTTGGAGTGATCAGGCATTTAAGGCGATTTGCTCATGTAATGAAGATGTGAACTTATACAGTTTCTTTTGTCTCAAGCGTGGTGGGAAGCTTGAATAGAATATAGAACAGTAACAAAGGTGCTGTTATAAATACAATGTGTAATCATTATTTCTATTCATTACTAAATATTTGCAAACATTTCATATTTATGTATCGTCCAACCTAACAGGTACAGGTAAGTATTTACTATGCAGACACCTCATAAGAACTGAAAACATCTCACTCTATTATCATGTTATTTTTCCATAAACAGTTAGAAATTGCCTCAATTTGCTATTGCTATTCTGCATTTTTCTTAAATTAATGTATATCCTATTAAATGAAGCCCTAACAAGTTTAGAAAAGATCAGTTTAACTACAAGAGTACCTACTCCGTGTGATCAAGTCAATTGCTCAAATGACTGTTACCCTGGGAGAGCTATAGTTGCCCTTGGATGGGTTTTCCCCACTCAATAGAATATGTGAATTCCTATGTACAGCTGTGGCTCGTATGCATGCTGCGCTGCATTCATGAATATAAAAGCTTTAATGACTCATTTTTCCGAAACAATTTCTTTGTCCTCACAAAATGCGTTCTCCTTCACCGAACCGAATCAGGCATAGTTAACATGTTAAGACCAATGAATTAAAGAACAACCTCGACTGTTTTTATTACTATTACTTGTAGAGAACAAGTGTTCATTATATGTATACAGTCGAATGTATGTCAAAACTAAAATAAGGCTTGATTCTACCTATACACAGTGACAGGGGGTTACAGTTGCTTCTGATGCCTATAGAACACACCGGGATAGTTTCCTGGCCTGAACTGGCCAATGACGAATAATTCAATTCGATGATTTCTCACTTTTCTGCCTATTCTTTCTCATTTTCATTGACCTTGTTCATTCTGGAAGTTTTAAATTTTACTGGCAAATCTGCGCATAACAACAGGCAGCTTCAAGTAATCTCTATTAGTATCTGACTCCATGATTAAGGGACTCATTTAAGAATTGAAATAATGTTAAGAAAATGAAATAAAATTGTATATCGTGCTCCTAACGGTCTCTCTTACACTGTCATTTAATCCAGGTTATAACCGTCACTGAGAATCTTTCTCTAGCAGCTTTTTATATTGACTGAGATATTTCGGCATGATAAACCACACATGCTCTAACCATGCTGATGTTTCCGTATAACTATTCACTAGATTAAAAGTATAGATGTCAAAACACTATTACTACTTTCCTAATCCAATGGATGCGTTTTCATTACATCACTGGCGGGCATATTGGATTGTACTTTACTGCCTGCTCTGTAGCCAATCAGAACACATTATACGGTGTGATGATTAACAGTTCCGACTTGATGGTTGGCCATTCCGACGATCGTTTAAAGTTTTAAAAAAGAGACCATGGTAGTATTTCTCCTCACAACACATCGAAATAAACAGGTGTAGAAAGATGAAATCAGAGAGGACATCTCTTGTAGTCCATCTTCGTATATTTTTACTTAATGATTAGTAGAATAAGGGAGAACGATGGGGAGGCAGAGAGGGATAAGGGGGAGAGTAGACAAAATATCCTCCCCCTTGCCCCAGAGCAGGGGATCAAGGTCAGCAGTAGAGAACAGTTCCACCAGCCAAGCAGTACAACAGCTCACCATGACGGTCGTCTCTTATGATTTCCATTTGTAACTTATAATTTCGACTTTATTTGTCATTAATTTTACACGCCTGTAAAGCTATCGACAAATAAAAATGTATCGGCAAATTCAAAGTTTTAATTTGGCAGAAAGTTTTTCCAAGGTCAAAACAATAATGTTTTGTTCATTGAATTGCCATTTCCATCTTTACAATATAATACATGCATATATAATGTATGAAATTAATCTTGTGCATTCCCATGTCTCCCGTGTCTCCCTGAGTTTTATAAGATATCTATGTTCTTTCTATTTGTTCACAATGACAAATTAATCATCCCTACATATTTGCTGTACACACAGGGACACACTTGGCAAGCAAGTGCTGCACTTTATTTGCCAGACCTTAGCCCGGGACAACTTCAGGGAACAAAGACAGTCACAGTGGATGCTGATACTGGTGTTGCCACCTTTGACAACCTCAAGGTTACTGCCGCTGGTTCCTACTTCATAATGTTATCTTTAGAGTCTACTCCTGCACAGTACACCATATCGGTAGGTCTATGGGGCTACTTGCATACAGCCCTTTTGTTGTTAAATGGAGTTTGGTTTTAAATTTTCAGATATTAATTAATATAGATGCTTTTGTTTACACATTTCATGTTAATCAATTATTAAATCAGATATAATCAAAGTTTGATTGTAAAAAATATACAAATCGTGATCTTCAGGCTCTTATTGATAAATAGGTTCCTGGCTCAGTATTGATTTAGACAATTTTGTGATGCACCTTTTCGCAGCATCTATATATATGCATTTGATATGACTTGTTTACATTACAGGTGATATCATCTGTGATTGATGCTCTCCCTGATGGATATTCTGCCCCAGTCATTGAAGTCAGCAAAGAAGTCAAGATACGTTTTGATGTTGACTACAACAGCACCCTTAATACTCGTGTGGCATATTTTGTGGCAGCAGTAAAGAATAAGATCATGGCTTCAATTGACTCTACCAATGTGTCTGTTGGTTCTATTTCTTTGACTGAAGGTAAGGCAAAGTTACTGAAGCATTTGTTGTATTTATAAATTTCTTCTTTGACACAAAATATGCCGAAGGTGAATCAGATGATGGTGGTGATGGTGTGGTGTTGGATTGATAAATGCATGATTATTGTAGCCACGCAAAATGCTATATCTTCATTTTATACACTATACATTTGAAAATGATCTACTTATTAATCATTCTGACATTTCCTATTTCAAGTGTATATTTCATTTTCTCATTGTATAATATACATATTATGTATCCTACTGTAGGGCTGATTTATGAGATTACTTTCCATATATGATCACAGGAAGCATCCTAACAACCTTCAAGATGGAAGGTGCCACATCAAAAGTTGAAAGTGCCCTGGAGTCCCTGTATCTAGTTGTGGCTCAGAACCAGTTCTCCTTCACCTTCTTCGGCAATGTCATTACTGCTGATGGCACAATGTGGGTGGACTCAGCAGTCTTCATCAGAGCTCTTCCTGTAAGTACCATTATTATATGTGTACAATTTCGATCAGAGGATGGGGTATAGCATGTGGTTATCCCACTAGTATGATACAACTGTTGTAACATTTGGTAAAACTCAAAATTATTAAAAATAAAAGCATATTATAAAGCAGTTTGATCGAGTGATTGGGATATTGCACTCACTTTGTGGTCACAATTCAATGCAATATTCCACCTCCCTTGAGATACTCGCCAGCTAACCTATATCTACTAGTTTTTTACCATGCAGATGGTACTGGTGCCTCATATTTATAAAAGTCTGTCCATCCCTTATGAGTTATCATTGTAATTTTAAAGGAAAAGTCTATCATATTTCCCCTCATTTAACACAATAATTATTTTCTACCCACCTTTAACTTACATCCCAGACCTATTTCAAATAACTCCCTAAGTATGATATTTTGTCCAACAGAAAAAATATAATGACCTATTCTATCAATCCAAAATGAAAACTCACATTTATAGTATTAATCGTTATTTGTAATAATGTGTTTGTATTCCTGTGACTGGTCTTGTATTCATCAATGGCCAATGACCTGTCAGACTTGTCACTTATACTGATACAGTTGAATCTATTTTTACATCCAGACACCAACCACAGGTCTATCAGCTGGAGCGTTAGCAGCAATTATTATATGCTCCATCTTGTTTGTTGTTGCCATCATTGTTATTATAGTCCTAGTGAAGAAGTTCACTAATAAGAAGAACAAAACAGGTAAGTTGTCTAGACTCAGATAAATATTATTAGAGCTTACTTAAACAATCAATATAGTGTTAGTAGGTGTGGCAATAATAATTTTATAATCAATAACTGTCATTTCATTCGTTTTCTTCTACACTTTTGTACTCAGATTGTGAATTCAGTGGAAAATAGATAATTCTATATATATAATATACATATTATCATTGTAATCTGAGGATGGGGACTGCCACTGGAGGCAGTGCGCAGTCACATCATCAGTCACTGCCCAATGATGAGTTCCAAAACATTGACATTAATCAAGTACATTTCAAATTATCATTATTTCAAAAAAGGACCTACATTGAGGTTTGATGCATAATCCCTCTGCGTTGCCTTGGGATTATAGACACCCAGGGCATCAGCAGGCCCAAAAGGAAGGTCATTAAGCCTTTTAGTCTTTGCCTGAGGTGGTCATGGCTCATAGATCATTCAAGGCAGTGAGTAAACTTGAAATAAAAATATTAACACTTCACAACTATTACAGGGACACTGGCTACAGGCCCACCAGCAGGAGCCAACACTGAAGGTTACCTCACCCTGCCTGCTGAAGGCTCCCCTGCTGGTGCAGCAGAGCGGGGAGACCTCGCCCCACCTGACAGACTTGACAGCTACCAACCTCAATGGGACAGCGCTACTGGAACATACACCAACAGTGGAGGCAGTGCACAGCCAGAACACCAGTCACTGCCCAATGATGAGTTCCAAGACATCGACCTGCAACATGCAGAGGAAACCCGGCCTACACCACTACCAGATATAGTGGATGATGATGATGCAGAGGAGGAGGATGCCACTACAGCAGGAGACAAGTCCCAACCAGGAGGCAGCAGGAGCTCCAGTAGACAGAGCAGACCACCATCCAGACCCTCTATGGTCTGGGATGCTGACACATCAGGCAAGAAATAGCCACATGATGAACTCTCTAAGAAACATGATCACTTTTATAACAGTTTTACCCTATCCATTTCTGTTATATCAGTGCCTCGTTGAATAGATTGAAAATTACCATTAAAAATTTGTCAGCTTTAGATTCTCGAATCTTGGTAGCTGGATAACATTTACAAGATAAACCTAATTGTATGATCCATTATAACCCATTGCATACATGTATGGAAGATTCTTGTTGATCCAAATTTACTCAGTCTGCAGCTTGGCTGGTTCAGGCAGAAATAACTGATATATATATGGTATCTTGTATGCTCACAAATGTAGACATACTTTATGAGAAAGTTAATTTATACCATTGCCCGTCTCTTATACAAAGTGGCAATTTGGTTTCAAAAGGTTAGACTGAAGCATGAAATTCATAAGCCATATCAACTAGTCATGTCATTTTACCGAACAAATGATACATTTTTTAAAGAAATTTATTTGATGACATTTCTTGTATAATCATGATCTCAATAGTAACATAACTTTACTGACATATACCACGTGCTTATAACATTTCCGCCCACACAATAAGGTTGACCGTATTTTAGTTCAGGAAGTATAGATGACCGTGAAAACAATAGTCATTTCTATAGTAGACTATAGCACTCAGTAGTCTCAATATTTCCTAACATTAGAAGATCGTAATTCTATTTTAGTCTTTTCCTTACTAATGATTATCATTATTTTACAAAGCCAGGAAACAGGGCTTTTGTTTGGTAGACGAGTATAATTTATTATAATTATGCAATTGTTACTACAGGCCATTAAAAGACAACGGAGCTTTTCCCAGCGCGTATAGGGAAAACCCAGCACCGTGGTGGCGTTGTATTTGTAATCAGCATTTCTGTGATACTTCTGTGATAGAATTAATTTAAATGAATATGTGATTTCTTCCCTAAACTCAGGGTTTTAACTCTTTGTAGACTATGATATTACGAGGGGTAAATTTATGTGTGCCTTCTATATTTTTAGATCCTTGTTCTGTAGAATAGTGTGGTGTTTTTATTCTAGTGCACTTTTTGTGCGAACTATTTAAAGAGAATAAATTATAAATTTATCAACGTTTGTCCATTTGTGATTGTATAATTATGTCACTATTATGTTTGGTATTGCTTTTACAATACCTATAATTGCGATATTGTTCTCCCATATGTCTCCATTCTCAGTATTGACAATCCTTGATTTGGTATTCTTACCTGAGAACCATTCACAAAATTAACTTTCCTGAATAACAAAGTATAACGAATAATGACAGATGTCTTCTTTACACAATCTCATTTATACTAAAAGTTACTCTAATAATTTAGTACCTTGTCCCTTGTCCCTATTTTCCTACATACCTGAACTGTTACGAACAAGATTGACGTGCGGAGTCCCTGACTGCGCTACCACATTATGTTTATTTTAAAAAACTGTAGGCCTACTGTTACGAACACAAGTTTAACTCCAAATATGGCTCTGAAGCCTTTGTTTCGCGATTAAACCCTTTATTAAAATCCGATTCTGAACCCTTCTGATTATTAGATACTGGGGCTATTTACAAATACGGAAAATGTACCACGATTTAATTAGAAGCCCCATTTAAAAAAGCCATGAATTGTAGAAGTTTAATATCTGTAGAAAAACAATCTTGAAAAAACACATCTGGATGAAAAAAATTCTGGATGACGAGATTCAAAAACGAAAACACCATGATCAGGTAACGTGACATTGTCTCAATCTTCTGCTGAGAAATCTCAAGGAAAGCTATATAAGATCTAGTTATTAATATCTTACATATGTCTAACTTAATCGGTTAAGTTAATCTGTCTCTTTGCATTTCAAATACCTGCCATTTTTGTCCTTGTTTAACGATCAAATATATATTATCGCTATTGATATCTTTTGTTGTAAATGTTTCTAGAATAATGTGGTTGGAAAGCATATTATATTGGTCTTTGTCTGTTCCTGTTAATGAATAATGCATAGTAAAGCGTTGCCTTTAATCCAGCAGGTGCCAGGGCAGATACCAGAGATCCTTTCACACTTCCCGACCCTTTCGCTGGTTCCAAAAGCCGGAAAAGTGATCCTTTCTCCAGCCCTGCGAGGCCTGCAGCACCTAAGCAGGATTTCTCCATGTACTCCAAGTCAGGAATCCTTCCAGCTTTGGGCCCTTTAAAGAAATCTCTCAAGAAGAAAAACAAGAAAAGGAAGAAAAATAAGGGTCCCCCTTCTATGGGGATGCTGGACAATGAGATTGATGCAATTTTAAGTGGCAGAAATCAAAAGGGAAATTCTGGAATTGACGGCCTTGAGAATCAAGCTCATGTGACCGAATTAGAAGAGACTGATAAGGAACATGTGTAATGCTAGAGAATAATCTCATGTGTAGAAGTTTTGTGTAAAGACTATCCTGTAGGGAAAATAACATATTTGCGATATCAAGATAGTCCATTTTCATTATAATTGGCAAGTAATTAACGATGATTGTGTCTAGGACTACAGATGCATACATATTGCCTCGAACTATTTCCAGAATATGGTGTTATTGTAAGTAATAACATATTATTCAAAACATCTAAATAAACCTAACTATAATAAAACCTTTTTTTGTTCTTCCTTCAGTCTGATATAACAGCAATAATTATGATCATTATTATAATATTTAACAGCTGATGGATTATCGTCCGTAAGGAACCATTTAATGTCTTTAAAAACATTGTATTCACATGTTATGCGGGTTAAAAACTTCCAAATCAATATTCCCGAGTCAAGCGATAGATACCAGCCGGAGTGCTCCATTGTTAAAGGATTATATATGACCGATATTGCGGACTTTGGGATTATTCATCAGCAGGCCCGAATTCATTTTAGTATCAACCTAAGTTGGTTATAGCTCCAAGACAGTTAAGACAGTGACTCAATAAATGATGAATAAGAAGAGTTTCCCAAATAAACAACAATCCTGAAGATGATTTTGTAGTTGTTTTATTGACGACATGTACCTTACATGTGTTGACTCAAATCACTGAGTCTTCATGAGAGGAAATGTCAGTCTAATTATTTTGGACATTTTATTATATATGGATTTTGTAACACTCTGTTGATTTATTCATTGCTTCACACTCAAATATGTACATATGAAATATAAATATATTTGGTAATATCTGTCTTTATATTAGAACTTCAAATTAAACAGTATATGTATTGACATTACCTTAATTTATGGCCTAGATAAATTCTTTTATGCATTTCATGTATTGTCGAATTCACTGTTAATTCTATATTTTAATATATATCAGAATAGGACTTCAGATGTAGTTGTATTGATCAACCGGAGTTGTAATCAAAATACATGGTACTACACAGTACAAAAATAGGTTTATGGAATACAGTTTGTGTTATACATCAAACAAAACAGTCTTGGGGAATATATGAGTAAATGGACTGAAGACCTATTATTCCTGATAACTACTGCATGGACGGTGCATACAGTGATGACACTTGCTGCATGGACGGTGCATACAGTGATGACACTTGCTGCATGGACGGTGCATACAGTGATGACACTTGCTGCATGGACGGTGCATACAGTGATGACACTTGCTGCATGGACGGTGCATACAGTGATGACACTTGCTGCATAGACATTACCTTAATTTATGGCCTAGATAGATTATTTTATGCATATTCATGTTCTCTCTTCGAAAACTGAGCAGCAACTGTCTGTTCCTGCATACAGTCAATGCCTCTAACAACAATCAACATCAAAAACAAGAAAAGGAAGAAAAATAAGGGTCCCTCTTCTATGGGGATGCTGGACAATGAGATTGATGCAATTTTAAGTGGCAGAAATCAAAAGGGAAATTCTGGAAATGACGGCCTTGAGAATCAAGCTCACATGACCGAATTAGAAGAGACTGATAAGGAACATGTGTAATGCTAGAGAATAATCTCATGTGTAGAAGTTTTGTGTAAAGACTATCCTGTAGGGAAAATAACATATTTGCGATATCAAGATAGTCCATTTTCATTATAATTGGCAAGTAATTAACGATGATTGTGTCTAGGACTACAGATGCATACATATTGCCTCGAACTATTTCCAGAATATGGTGTTATTGTAAGTAATAACATATTATTCAATACATCTAAATAAACCTAACTATAATAAAACCTTTTTTTGTTCTTCCTTCAGTCTGATATAACAGCAATAATTATGATCATTATTATAATATTTAACAGCTGATGGATTATCGTCCATAAGGAACCATTTAATGTCTTTAAAAACATTGTATTCACATGTTATGCGGGTTAAAAACTTCCAAATTAATATTCCCGAGTCAAGCGATAGATACCAGCCGGAGTGCTCCATTGTTAAAGGATTATATATGACCGATATTGCGGGGCTGCTGGTCCGGCCACTTTGGGATTATTCATCAGCAGGCCCGAATTCATTTTAGTATCAACCTAAGTTGGTTATAGCTCCAAGACAGTTAAGACAGTGACTCAATAAATGATGAATAAGAAGAGTTTCCCAAATAAACAACAATCCTGAAGATGATTTTGTAGTTGTTTTATTGACGACATGTACCTTACATGTGTTGACTCAAATCACTGAGTCTTCATCAGAGGAAATGTCAGTCTAATTATTTTGGACATTTTATTATATATGGATTTTGTAACACTCTGTTGATTTATTCATTGCTTCACACTCAAATATGTACATATGAAATATAAATATATTTGGTAATATCTGTCTTTATATTAGAACTTCAAATTAAACAGTATATGTATTGACATTACCTTAATTTATGGCCTAGATAAATTCTTTTATGCATTTCATGTATTGTCGAATTCACTGTTAATTCTATATTTTAATATATATCAGAATAGGATTTCAGATGTAGTTGTATTGATCAACCGGAGTTGTAATCAAAATACATGGTACTACACAGTACAAAAATAGGTTTATGGAATACAGTTTGTGTTATACATCAAACAAAACAGTCTTGGGGAATATATGAGTAAATGGACTGAAGACCTATTATTCCTGATAACTACTGCATGGACGGTGCATACAGTGATGACACTTGCTGCATGGACGGTGCATACAGTGATGACACTTGCTGCATGGACGGTGCATACAGTGATGACACTTGCTGCATGGACGGTGCATACAGTGATGACACTTGCTGCATGGACGGTGCATACAGTGATGACACTTGCTGCATGGACGGTGCATACAGTGATGACACTTGCTGCATGGACGGTGCATACAGTGATGACACTTGCTGCATGGACGGTGCATACAGTGATGACACTTGCTGCATGGACGGTGCATACAGTGATGACACTTGCTGCATGGACGGTGCATACAGTCAATCCCTCTAACAACAATCAACATCACATAATGAATGTTTACCACCACAGCCAGGGGGCAGCAAACAACATGGCAACACTAAACATACATCCTTAGATCTCCAGGGAACCCCGCCCTGGCAGAACCATAACACTTCCATATAATGAAAGTATGACAAAAAGAACACACATATGATAATGAGGATAAACTAAATCCTCTCAGATCAAACAATAGCAGCATGGCACTTTTTTTTTATTGAGATTGATATCATTTTACTCAAATTCAGAACAGAAAACTTGAGATCAGAGGACATTAAGGGCATAAGAGACGAACTCTATCACAGATAGTATATGTCGTGTGGAATATACTCATCACTGCTAACAACCACCTTGAAGCTGCAGAATCTTCACACAAGAATTGAGTGACTTGTGAAACCTGAGCTATGTACCCTGCATGATATTCTATAAACTCACACCAACTTTATATTCATTATCTTACTTTGGATCGTTGTTTAGCAACAATTAATTATTTCATCACAATGTTGCTAGAATAAAAAAAGCAAATGGTTTTGGGCTAAGGAAAACCATACCCTTGTGCATTTTACAGTAATTTGAAATTAATTAGAGTTCCTGGCAATAAGATTACCAGAGACATTAGAATAAATCGTCCCGGCTGAAATAGATTCAACCAAGAATATAACTAATTTTCCATATAAAAATAATTGGATAATCTGAGTGTATGAAAGGCGATTGTGGGAAATTGTATAGTTCAATCTAGCTTCATCGCGTCTTGGGCAATCTTTGATTTTTCATGCGTTCCATTAATCTTGCCATAACCTTCCTTCTTTTGCCTGACGATGTAAGTTTGGTAGAAGAAGTTGGAGAAGAGGGCGATGTGTGAGAAGCAGTAGAGAATAAGCATGATCATGTAGATACGTGGGAATCCACAGTCGACGTAGTAGGAGATTCCGGTGTGAATCACGACTAGGTTAAACTGCAGCTGTTGATGGAAAAGGCAATACATATGTGGGTCAGATTTTCAGAAAATGTACAATTCGCCTTCACCAATCCTATCAAATAACGCAGATCTAAGACAAAAATAATTCTCAAAATATAGTTCAAACTAACTAGACAGATTGCTAGAATCATTGCAATGCCAAATATACTCGAATTTACCCAGTATTGACCAAATTCCAGTCTAATTTAGCATAATTTACTAAATGTGTACAGCTGCCAATTGTACATTTTCTGAAATTCTGACTCATGTATGAGTTGAGAGAAGAGGAGATGATACTAAAATGCCGAAAGTGATTCCAAGATATTACGCGTTCCAGTAAGATTAGACTTGGGCGGGAGGCCGCTGGTTATTGGGAGTACTACACATGGAACAAAGCGATTTTTTATAGTCGGTAAAGCGGCGGGTTTTCACCTAATTTCGATAAAAACTTTAAATGTTCTGGTTTTGCTTTATTGTTCCCCGGCCTTCTACCCGACTAAAAGTCATTTTGCTAAACTTTTGAAGGATTTGTTCTGGTTATTGATTTGTGTTAATGAACCCCTAATTATCCAGTTTTTACTTTCTGCGGATGTACATGCTAATTTCTGATCACTATTCGCTGTTCCATAATGTAGGCAATAAATTGGAAAACCAGATAATGAGGACAATCCTGAATTTGAAAATGATTAAATTATCATCTTAATTCTATTAACCGTTTACATACTGTCAACATGGCGAACATAGTACAGTGAATATTGAAATTGGCGTACATATTTTACATTTTTAATGAAAATAATGGTATTTTTTAAAGAAAACACATGAATAAATTATCCCGAATTTTCAAATTTCAGTAGTACCAACACAAGTTCCATTTTTAAGCCTTTTAAAGTATGGTTCAAACAAAAATACCTGAGAAGTTGTACTACCAAATTAGAATCCTACAAGTAACTTCAGAAGTTCCAACTTGTACACAGAGTAAACTTGATGAAAATGTTAACAAATAGGAATACACAGAATGTTGATTCATAAAAGAAGCTTGAGCTGTGCGGGTTTTGAAAACTGGTAACGTTAATACAACAGTAACCTACTTTAAGTATTTATATAATGCTCAAGCGCAAGGCGCACTTTGCTGGTACCCTTAGCATGTGTCTCGACTCGCGCTACGCTCCAAACTAGGTCAAATAAAGTATTATGGCTGCCTAGGTGAGTGCAGCTGAAATCAAGCTATCATTTGAATTTACGTTAACGCAGAAGGCATTTTTTACGATGGACTCCGTGACTGGCATGACTCGTGTACACTCAGTGGTGCACCTAGCTCTTACATTACAGTAGTGTCCGTTGTTTTTGCCTTTATCAATACATTTAACGCTTCTGAACTGTATTAGGTTTAAAACCGCAAATGCCGGAAAAAATGTTATCAAATGTATACCACCGTGTCATATCTCTATAAATTCTATTTAGTTGAGCAAAGGGAAACGTACCAGTTGTAGTGAAGTTATGTAGCGTTTCCACCAGAGGTACTTCTGCATGCCGGGACCAAACGCAGACAACATGTAGTAAGCGTACATTAGCACGTGAATGAAACTGTTAATCATTGCACCGAAGTAAGCTGGAATAAAGCAGTGATTGATATGATCTCCCCAGATTACTAAATTTGCTATTCTCTAGAAGAAAGCTGGCATCCTAATGTCGATGAAGGATTCAAGGAAAAGTATTTGTGGTCGGATTTATCTGAGAAAGAAGCAGTTCAAGCTTTAAGAGATGACAAAGGCCACTCGATCATTTGTTTTTTCCCGCTTTTATAGAATATTTTTAAAAGAGTAAATTTCTAAATATTGTGTAGTGTATCTATCCTTTGTTACAAAGGTACAATATAATATTGGAGAGGTTTTCATAGATGTATGTTTGTGAATTTAGACGTAAAAATGTACATTTGACTCAATAACATTGTTTAACCTACCTTCGCCTCCGGCCACGTATCGCACGCCGACGTACCACAACATTGGCATCGTGGCATGGTGGTACACATGCAAAAATGTCACTTGACTATTTTTTTTCCTCAAGATGAAAAATACCTGCAAAGCATTAAATGGCCAATGTTAAGTGCTGCAGAATGTATGCGATAAAGAGCAACGCTGTGCCCTCTGGTAGCGTTAGGTCAGAGTTCATATTATAGTCCATAGGGCGCAGGGGCTGCAGGATTAAGGGTGGTCTCCACTAGCTGTGGTAAGCTCTGCGGTAAGCCTTGCGATGATGTTGTGCTGGTTCTCTAGGTGGAGAGGAATGACGAGGTCCTGCCTACATGGATCACTGGCAATGTAGGCAGGACCTCGCCACTTCTCACCATCACAGCACCATCGCAAGGCTTACCGCTGAGCTTACCGCAGAGCTTACTAGAGCCAGTGGAGACAACCCTTAACTCCGTATATACTATACGCCTCCCAGTCCAACTCATCCAAAAATACCTCATTAGAAATTATCCAACAATACCGCATTAGAACGTATCAAGAAATTACCCGGAGCAATAGATTATAGAATTATACTGTTTTCGAGATATCATTGGGAAAATTGCCACAATAGTTTTCTTCTTGCAATCATTGCCATACGGTTACAACCATATTTGTTTTTATTGAATGAAGAGTATGACTCTTACCGTGTCCAAGAACTCAATAATCTTGGAAAAGTAGTACCACCATATGACACTAGCAAGCTGCAACATAACACGACATATAGTTAAATTAAGATGATAACGAGCGAGACCTTTTGACAAAGTATATAGGTATTAATTATGAATTGTGTATTGGTAATATCTCTCTGTTCTTATAATATTTTTAACGTATACGGCACGTAAAGAACATTTGTGGTATGTATTTCCGTTGCATCTGGTTTGTATTGAAGTCGAATGACAATCATCTTTTTGTATATGGTAATTAAGGTTTTTCATGTGTAGGTCCGGCGGCGCATGAGTAGACTCGCATGACAAGTAGCATTGTCAGATATGTGTGTCTTATCAGTGAGAAAACATTATTTCATATGGACAATATAACTCATTGAATAAACCAGTTTATGGAAGCAGAGATACTGCAATAATGGCTGAACTACTGATACACACCCGCATTGCAACCTTGTCATCGCTGTAGTTGACGGGTTGACAAGTCCAGCTGAAACCCGGTTGTAATATGGAGGTGACGGCAAACTAGAAAATAAAGTAGATGAATAAATGAAGATATGCATTTTTCGAATGGTGCAGGAGGAATTGTTCTGAGTTGTAACGTCTAACATATACACGGTACTCTTGCTCCTCTATTTACCACAGTGTTGTCATCGTATGAAGAAGTCGATCGGTTTTCAGAGGAAACTATATTAATTTAGCTGACAATGAATGAGATCGAGCTTGTCTCATCATGTGCTTTGGTTCTATGACCGATCACTGCTTACCCTTATGGACAACTCGCACATGCACTAGTTGTTAATTAACCCTGCTCTCCATATCTCGACCACCCGGAACCTCGGAACTTCTCCTTCTCCAGTACACCTAACATCCACTCCCTTCTACATGGCTTAGTATTATTCATATCTCAATCTCCTCAATTTATTAATACAAAATCTTAATAGAACGTTAAATAGAATACAATTGTATGCAGCTACGCCTCCACTAGACTGTCGAGTATAGTTATGGGTCAGATTGTCAGAAAATGTACAATTCGCCTTCACCAATCCTCTCAAATAACCCACATTTAAGACAGAAATAAGCTTCAAAATGCAGCTTAACATAACAGA
This sequence comes from Sthenelais limicola, assembly GCA_942159475.1. Classification (NCBI taxonomy): domain Eukaryota; kingdom Metazoa; phylum Annelida; class Polychaeta; order Phyllodocida; family Sigalionidae; genus Sthenelais; species Sthenelais limicola. The sequence continues at coordinate 28,014,754 of OW804101.1, forward strand.
ACTGATACTTTAAATCAATGCGATACCAAATATACTCAGATACACCCGATATTCTTCATTTTTCAGTCTAATTTGGGGGAATTTCCTAAATGTGTCCAGCTGCCAATAGTACATTTTCTGAAAATCTGACTCTTATATTAGTGTCGACTCTATCATCAGTGTGCATACATGGACGCCTGCTTGCCTGCACAGCGCGCAGTACTGCGCTAGAGCTATGTGTGCCTGAGTGAGAGCTATTTATGTTATTGTTAAAGGTCATCGAGACGGTACCGACAGCTCCAGCAATGGGCTAAACAGTGTCCTCATTTATTAGAATAAAGGTCACATTAAAGAACTTTGATTTTTCCAAAGCTACCTAGGCCTTTCATAGCGCATGACTGCTAGCGCACGCCACAGCGCAACTAGGAGGCATTGAGGAGAGCACAGAGCCTAAATAAACACTTTGTTTTATGCCGGCCTCATATTTTCCTCGACAAGGCAATGATCATAAGTTTATTCTTGAACAACTTCTTTAATAAATGGCTTACTTCTTTCACCATCCACGCTGAGAGAAGGACAAGGAAGGCATTGTAGACTATGAGTGCAGGCTTGACATTGAAGGCTGGTCGGTTGGCCATCCACCGGGGTCCAAAATAGACGACGGCCAGGTACAGTGCAATCACAAGCACTAGTGGAATAGGGCTTGGCACCATCAGCCATTGTGATGTCCTTTCGTCTGGAAAATGTAAATATATATGCCTTTATGTGACCGCTCAGCCGTAATTATAACACTGAGACTATTTAGGACACTCTCATTGATGTCCTTACTTTAAAAAACACCCTAGCTCCCTCTCGACGACTCCTTTTTCAATAAACACATTAAATAAGGCCGACAAATAACAGGTGTTTCCGGTTCAACCCACTTCTTAGCTAGTAAAAACTTAATCTACTGAAACACTTATTTTTACCAAATGTTCAAGAAATAAATATGTACCCCGCCCCCCCCCCCCCCCGACCCAACTTAACACCCTATCTACCCTAAATCTCGCATTAAAAAAAGTACTTAAATTATAAAGTAGCATCTTGTCGCACTGGAACTCTCATACATTTAGCCACAATTCTCATGAAATCTTATAAGTCCACCTCAAGTTTCTATTAGAAGTTTTCCCCAAATAAATTTTGACAAATATGGACCGAATTCAAAATCAAATAGGTGCGGCGCGGTTTCTAATAGAGCCGTTTTTAATAGAATAGTTTAGCTAGTGTTCAGCTGCTTTAAACATATTATAATATATTTCCTTTTGGCCTAAACACATGTCCATTGAGCCACACATTAATAGCTATTAATCTCCCTGGTCCAACTCTATAATTCCCTAGACTCTTCACCCCTCCTGCAAGTTAATCTATTTAGTCCTGCCTACTGTCTACTGACCAATGGTTGCACCCCCAGTATCACACACAGATCCCTATTATTATATTCTCCATGCATCCCAACTTTACATGCACATATATATATATATGTGTGTATAGATATTAGCTGGGGAGGAATTCCTCGATTTTGTGACGAATCGTGCAAATGGTGATACCTTCTTGAAATTTGGCATGGTGTTAGAATAGGCTATGAGATTTTCAAAAACTATCTGCTACAAGTTGGCGGACACCCCTGGTGGCCGGTAGCTGCAAAATTCAAAATGGCCGCCACCAATTTTAAATACGCCATATCTCAGCTTCTGCTGACTGCATCTTCAAGTGTAATACCTCTTTTTTTATGTTTATGAGTATGGAGAATCCATTTCTGAAGTTATTTTTGGGTTTCAAGGTCATTTCAAGGTCAAAATTCAAATTTGCCTGCCGCTGTGAAAAAAAAGGACATATTTCAGCTCCTGTAAACACCATATCCATGTATGATACTAGGTTTTCTATGTTTTAGAGTATGCAGTGTCTATTTCTGAAGTCATTTTCCTCTGTCAAGGTCATTTTCAAGGTCAAAATTCAACATGACGGCAAATGATAGATGACAAGGTCATATCTCTGCTCCTATCATTGTGAGGCAGCTTAAGGCCATATTTGAGACAGAAGTGGACATTTAAAATATGAATGCCAAATTTTGCTTACATGCTACACACAGCCTTAGCTTTTTATTGTTCATAGGAACTTCTTCCTTCTGATTCTTTATGGCAGCCATCTTGGATTTTCCCTGACACCATCATGAAAAAACCTATATCTACCAATATCTCAGCTTCTAAGACACTTAGGATCACAATCTTGGTGACTAAACATACATTTTCAGGGTCAAGGAATACAATTATACCATTCAGAAAAGCACCAGACAGTTTTTATGAACACCAAAATTGTAAGTGACAAAATGTCTATCAGGCCCTACTCAAGCCCTGGAGCTCAGACATCCATCCATTCCAAGGGCAAAAGTAACTTTTTGATTTTTTAATTTAGAGAGATTCTTTGAGTCCTGGATTAAAATTCCATGGCCGATTTCCCCTTTGAAGAAATTTTTACCTTCCAATTCACTTGCAAGGTCAAAGTAGGTTTATTTTAATCATTCTCTTTTTTCACTTTCAAAAGCTGGTCTATTCCTTCAGATTTCGATAGTAATTAGATATATTATGATAACAATATTTAGTGTAATATGATCCTATACTCTTGCCTTTTTTTATGTCAATTTTTCTACGATTTTGAGACTAACTACTACAAAAACTACGAACTACAAAAAATGTCTCGTCCTCAATCTTGCCATCAAGGTAATCTTTCTAGTTTTGTTCATCATCACCTTCGTCAGAGCACCTATTTACTGCTTCTGTCTTGAAACGACAACTAGTGGTACCAGGGTGTTTGTGGGATAACCCACATGCACCACAGAGTCCCATTTCGAAGAAAAAACACTCTTGGACAACAAGTACACATATCTGTGGTGGTCAGCTTTCGTTTAACCGGTGGGAAGCGTCCCTAGCAACCGGCAAACAGTTCAGTCAATTCAGGTGTCACCTCTCTCTTTGATATAATCATATACATAAACTATATATATTCAACATGTTTTAGGAAGAGGATCCCACAAAAATAAATTCTTTTGCAATTTGTTTTGGGTCAAAACACAGATTTCCTGGACTACAATGAAAGTTTGGTTCCAAAGATAGGTTTTGAGACGTTTTACCCAGCCAGTCTCTTTACTTTTAAATCTGTCCTAATTTTTACCCTGTTATTGCTCAAAAACCCAAATGACTACCAGTTGTGAAAATCAGACATACAGGCCTATAACTCTCAATCAAAATTCCCTTCTCAACTTATGACATCTTACACATTACTTATTTGGAATTGTCTGACATAATAAATCATACCTCAATATATTTTAGTACTTTTGGGAGTTGTTTTTTTAAATAAAAAATGTAGAACCTGGTATCAGATGATCTTAATCCTCCCAGATTTAATAAAATTTTACCAGTCTCTATCTGGAGTCTCCCTTCTCTATCTCTATTTCCTGGGTATGATCATAAACTGCCTCCCTCTCAGCTCCCTATCTGGAGAGTTTACATGATTAATAATATTTGGTTATCCTCTGTTTTGACTTGAGCAGTTATCATTACCTAATATCTCAATAAATTTCAATTTGGTGAATCTTTCAGACTACAAGACAGTATTCTGAATTAGATATCATATGTTCTATTAATTAGAAATTCTCATTCAGAGGACTATTCACCCAGAATGTGTCAGTTATAGTGTATTCTGCAATTTGCTCTTTCAATTTTCAATCATATAACCAAGACATACAGAGCATACTCTCTTCAGTAACAAATTGTAAAGTCAATGACAATTTGCTGATTATCATTGTCAGATATATATTTAATATTTAATTAGGTAATAAAGCCAAATGTTCATGTCATTGTAATATTGTATCTCACAAAAAAATATTATTTTTATCTATTGTCTCAAAATTAAATTTCCACTTCTTAGGTTTTGAACTGTGAACATTGCTAAGTTAAGTAGTGTTGTATGCAAGGTTTCAATAAAAAAGTCACACCTTTTCTGTGGCAGGCAGGTGACTTAAAAAATGGGGGATAATCCTTTACAGGGGAGGTTGAAAACTGATTGGGCACTTTGTTGTTTTTGTCACTCAGAAACATCTAAGAACTTGCTGTGTCCATATACAAAGGTGTCTTACTATCAAACTTACGAAACAATTGAAAAGGACCTTACTCATTTTCTTTCTAATAATGTGATGCTCCCATATGGTATGACACAGCAGTGTCTTATAGGAGAGGGAGAAGAATGTATTTCCAAATCACTGCAGAACAACAAGGCAGTGTATCATAAGACATGTCGTGACAATATACGTACATACATTGTAGAGCGGAAATTGAAAAAAAGGGCAAAGGATGAGATGGAAGCTTCTTCAAATTCTTTTTCCAAATGTAGCCCAAAAAGGACTCAGAGAAGTTTTGAAGCAAATTGTGATAGAACACGACCACAGTGTGTTTACTGCCACCTGTATGAGGACAGCATAGAACCAATCAGCAAAGCTATGTCTCATGGTAATAGCCTGAAAGAGATGGCAAAGGATGCTCAAAACTGGGTTGTCTATGCCCGTGTCAATGCAGCATTTGATGCTACTGCTGGGGATTTGTTCTATCACAAAACGTGCTACTGCAAACTAGCAAATGAAGCACGAGCTGCCAAATCAAAAAAGTCAAATGAGACTAAAACTACAGCAGCACCATATGCCCCCAAGTTATGGCTAAGCTGATTGCATTTATCCAATATAATGAAAGTGTGGTAAAGCTAGCAGACCTTAGAAAGCTGTACAGTCAAAGGCTACTACAGGTTGGTTCTGATGGGCCAACGGGAGAAATACATCCCACTAGATTTAAAGAACATTTACTGCAGAAATTGGGTGGTGAGTGGCAGGCCTTCACCAAAGGGAGAGATGTGCTGCTCTCAACTAAAACTAAAGCAGGCTCTTTATTGTCCGAATCTGTGACACAGGGAGTCTCTGAAGAAGAGGCAAAAAATATAGTGGATGTTGGGCTTCTTTTGCGAAAGCACATACTTTTATCTCAAGCCCCTTTTACTGGATCATTCTCCTCTCAATGCTTAAGTGAGCCAGTACCAAATTCACTAATGACCCTTCTGCGTGTCTTGCTTGAGGGCACATCTAGTTTCCAAAATACTGGAGACCATGAGTCTGTTAGTGGTAGGACTTGTGTGGCTTGCACTCTTTCTCAGTTGTTAATAAGTAATGCAACGAAATACAATACCGATGCTCAGAACCTATATCAGGTGCGTGATAGGGAAACACCAGTGCCTCTGTATATGGGCTTGAAGTTACATGCTCATGATCATTTGAAAAATCTTATCAGAGAGTTTCATCAACTAGGACTTGTGTTTCCTATGGTCGCATTATGGATATAAGGAGAACCCTTGCACATGCAGTGTCAAAGAGGTTCAAAGATGAGGGTGTTGTAGTGCCAACCAACTGCAAATGGGGCATTTTCTCGACAGTGACTACTGACAATATTGATGTCTCTGGTAGAACAGTTATGCATGGCACATCTATCACATTGATTGGTCATCTGCAGATGGACAATACAGGTACTGATCCTCTACTACTGGCTTTGGATCTTTCAGAACACACTCCTATTGAACTACCTGATGAATTTGTGGTGGTCCCTTTCGTTGAAGACATTGGGGGAGATCTTGAATCTATTCCAGAAGGTGGTGGGCAGCCAGCTAGAAATGCATGTGTGGGTATAGAGGAGGGAGCATGGTTGAACCATGTCTTGGGCATTAGCAAAAAGGATAAGGTTGATAACAAGTGGCAGTTGGATGAGGTACCTGTTACCTTTTCAGGTTTCTTTTCAAAGTGCCAGGAAAAGGAAGGTGTCAAGCCCCGTACAGTTATTGGAGTGTTCCCTGTATTCAGTGAAGAAAAGGCAGACACACTGAGTATGCAGAGACATGCCATGCTTGTTGCCAAAAAAGCTATTTCTTATGTAAATCCTGGCCAAATACCTGTTATTGAAGGTGACTGCCCCTTGTATGCTCAACAGAAATGATGTCAGTTACTTTTCGCAGATGAGCTTGGTGAGCAACAAATGGTCTGCATGATTGGTTTTCTCCACCTAGAAATGTGCACACAAGAAGCCGGACGCAATTTGATGGGTGGTTCCGGCTGGGAGAGAATGTTTCACCTAGCAAAAATATTTACACCTGGGATGGCAGCATCTCTGCTTGGTGGAAAACATGTTAAAAGAACATGCCAAGCATATCTTCTCACCTTGGCCTGGCTTGAAATACTGAGAAAACAGGCCTATGATAAGTACTGTGAACAACCTGCACCTCTTGATTCTTTTGAAATGTGGGAGGACAAACTTCTTTCTGAATCTCCAACAGCATGCTATTGGGGAAAAGTAGTGTGGGAATTTCTTTTGACAAGCTGCTGTTTTGTTCATAACCAGCGGCTCGGCAACTGGCTTGGAACACTGGCTGCTATTGATGATTTGTGTCCATACTTCTTTGCTCTAGGGCACACAAATTATTCTAGGTGGGCTCCAGTATTCTAAGGGACATGAATCAGCTTCCTCATCGCCATGCCAACTTCATGAAGGGTCACTTTGTGGTCCAGCGAAGTGAAAAGGAATTTAGTCTCATGGGCCTTGACCGAAGTTAAGAACACAGCATTAAGCTGCTTAAAGAAGACAGTGGTCCCAAAGGTCTTTATGGCCAAACAAAAGAAAAAATCATCATTGAGCTTTTAAAGCCAGAAGTTCTTCGAATGATTGAAGAGTTTGAATATTCAAGCATCAATATGATACAATCAAATGTCATTGAACACCCAGAAAGCTCTGTAGCTGAGCAGGAAAGATTCCTTAACCTTAACTCTCTTCTTGAGCTTGTGGATCAGGGGATAATTGTCAACCCTTATGGAGAGACAAGCAATCACCTGGTGACACTGGACACAGGTGAATATATGGACCCTGAAGTTAGCAAGTGTAAAGTTGCCAACACTTGGAAAAGCAATGTATTCAAGTTTGTAAAGGAGCGGATTGAGGATTGTACAACACCACTGTCTGATGTCATCCCAAAGGCAAATCTTTATACATTCCTCCAGCGACCTGCAGTGAATTTGAAAAAAGGCACAGACAAACTCACCTCAATTAAAGCTTCTGCAGCAGTTGTAACACAAATGTTTGTTTCTCTTCAAGCTTGCCCTGAATCAAACATGGATGATTTTTTCATGCATGAAAATGCAAGAGAACCACCTTCTTTATCCAATAAAGGCAAGTTGCGAGCTGGAAGTAAATCACAGATTCTTGGCTGCTTGCCAGGTATGCCTGCACACGGTAGAAATCCAAGTGTCAAAAATGCTTCCGTTGTCATCTTAGATATTCCTGCTGTAGTTCATATCATAAAACCACAGCGAGCAAACGTGTTTGGTGAATATGCTGCAATGCACCTCCTGCCATTCATGGAAAGCCAAATGAACTGATGTACCACAAGAATTGATGCAGTCTGGGATTGTTAGCCTCAGGATAGTTTAAAGAATCAAACAAGAGTGAAACGTCTTGGTGGAACAGCTGCTCGACTGATGCGAGTTTCCAAAATGGTCCCAATCCCCAAAGGAAAAGATTGGCAGCAATTTCTGAAAGTCCGTGAGAACAAAGAGGAATTGTTCAGATTTCTATCCGATGAGCTGATAAATGTTACCTCAACATCTGAGTACTCTCTATTTACAACAAAAGGTGAAGTTGTGATGTCCAACAAGATGTTAAACTCATGTGACATCGCTCCATCTGACCATGAGGAAGCAGACACTTGTATGATGCTACACCTGCACCATGCTGTCCTTCATGGTCATAAAAATGCTTTCCTCCGAACAGTTGACTCTGATGTTATTGTATTGTGTGTTCACTTTTTTGCAGAATTACAAAGTCTGGGGCTTAATGAGTTGTGGATTGGTTTTGGAAGTGGCAAAGCATACACAGATGTTCCAGTTCATGAACTCTATTTGCTGCTTGGACCTGATGAGTGCAAGGCTCTACCATTCTTCCATGCCTTTACAGGTTGTGACATGACATCCAGCATGCTAGGCATTGGGAAGAAATCAGGCTGGAAAGCTTGGATGAACTTCCCAGAAGTAACTGAAACTATGATCAGCCTAATTGATAATCCACAAGAACTGACAGAGAATTCTTGCCACATGCAGCACCTTGAGCAATTTACAGTGCTCATGTATAGTAAGAACGGCTTCTGTGCAACTGTCAATGAAGCACGATGTCTCATGTTCACTCATAGACTTAGGTCTCTAGAAAGTATGCCACCAACAAAAGCAGCCTTGTACCAGCATGTGAAAAGAACAATCCTTGTGTCAGTTTTCATTTGGCACCAAGCTTTGAAGAAGCAATTGTATCTGCCAGATCCTGCACAATATGGTTGGGAATGGAATGGGCACCTGAAGACATGGGCCCCATATTGGACAGACTTGGGAGATGCTAGCACATCCTGTGCACTTATGCTTCAATGCACCTGCATGAAAGCATGCAAAGGGAGGTGTAAATGTTTTAAATCTGGATTGCGGTGTACAGCATTGTGCACATGTCAGGGTGGCTGCTGCAATAATCTTGAGTGATGTGATCAAGCATGATAATGCCTATACTATCAATCTTGCACAAAGGTAGTTTTTTGTTTGGGTTTACATTTGCATGAACATAGATCTAGATATAAAGAAAAAATGGTCAAATACAATAGATAGCACTTAAAGCTGTTGTTGACCTAAAGCTGTTGTTGTTTGTGTCATGTCCTATATAGCATTACATCCAATGTGCTAACTGGATATGAATCCCTACACTTTTACAGTTTACATGCTTTTACATGCTTATGACTATAGACAGCTATACACATGGCGAGCCTCCCATTTGGTATGCACTGGGTGGGAGGGGAAATAAAGCTTGGGCAATTCGGCCATGGAATTTGAATCCAGGAAGAAGCTCTTAAATTCAAAATATCAAAAAGTTATTTTGACCTTGGAAATGGATTTCTAAGGTCTACTACAAGGCTAAAGTAGGGCCTGATAGTCATAATTATATTGTTGCATTCAATTTTGGTGTTCATAAAAACTGTCTGGTGCTTTTCTGAATGGTATAATTGTATTCCTTGACCCTGCAAATGTATGTTTAGACACAAAGATTGTGATCCTAAGTGTCTTAGAAGCTGAGATATTGGTAGCTTTAGGTTTTTTCATGATGGCGTCAGGGAAAATCCAAGATGGCCGCCATAAAGAATCAGAAGGAAGAAGTTCCTATGAACAATAAAAAGCTAAGGCTGTGTGTAGCATGTAAGCAAAATTTGGCATTCATATTTTAAATGTCCACTTCTGTCTCAAATATGGCCTTAAGCTGCCTCACAATGATAGGAGCAGAGATATGACCTTGTCATCTATCATTTGCCGTCATGTTGAATTTTGACCTTGAAAATGACCTTGACAGAGGAAAATGACTTCAGAAATAGACACTGCATACTCTAAAACATAGAAAACCTAGTATCATACATGGATATGGTGTTTACAGGAGCTGAAATATGTCCTTTTTTTTCACAGCGGCAGGCAAATTTGAATTTTGACCTTGAAATGACCTTGAAACCCAAAAATAACTTCAGAAATGGATTCTCCATACTCATAAACATAAAAAAAGAGGTATTACACTTGAAGATGCAGTCAGCAGAAGCTGAGATATGGCGTATTTAAAATTGGTGGCGGCCATTTTGAATTTTGCAGCTACCGGCCACCAGGGGTGTCCGCCAACTTGTAGCAGATAGTTTTTGAAAATCTCATAGCCTATTCTAACACCATGCCAAATTTCAAGAAGGTATCACCATTTGCACGATTCGTTGAAATTCCTCCCCAGCTATATCGACATTACACTAATTAACACTTTATGGGCGGGTGTTGAATACATGTTACAACCAGTTGGGTCATTTTTAACCCAAAATCTTGACTATAAAAGAAATGCAGTTGATAAAAACAACATCTTCTAGAGTGCTCCCAACATAAAAAAAAAGAACCGCTAGCTCAGTCGACCCTTGAATTAGGAGGAAAGGGAAGACATTACACTGAACGCTGCGAATACATCTATCGGAGGCGGCGCGCGGCGTGTGCCGCATGTTAAATTACCTTTTACTAGTATCTTTGATATAGTATAGAGCAGTTCTCAGGCGTACAAATCAAGGGGAAAATTTAAATGGTCTGTAAGAACAAACAATACGAAAAGACTGGGGGAAATTGTTAAATATGTATCGTCAGCACCATGGCATGTACATGTCCTGGCAGATATGGTCCCACTGAGTGGAACATATATATATAGAATTGGACTTGAAATTGAAAGAATGCCTTTTTATCACATGATGTACTTTGACGACCCTCAACTGATGTTTGTCTGCAGTTTGAAACCGTGAGGAGCATGGTTTGACGCTGTATAGCTTTGTATGGCTCCATCCATGCAGTGGCTAGAAAGACAGAGCAAACCACGTTGCCAAGATTCCCATCAGCAGTAAGGTTCCAATGTTATCAACCAGGTGGCGGCTATAGTAACGCGAATAGTATAGGAAAATGGGGGATTGTTGCAGACAGGAGAACATGCAATATTACAAGTATACCGTACCCGTATAGTGTGGAATATGCTTGAATACAAGTTTCTCCTGTTATTCTAAGAAGAAATGGTAACAGCATCCCCTTTCTCAAACTTCAAAGTGAGAGTAGGAGGCCTGCCTGAGACACACTAGCCGTCTAGTGGAGGAATTAATCCCACCCACCCCTTCCCGCCGGCCCCCGGAGTATATTTACGTTAATGCATTTAGCTGAAAATACCGTATTTTGCGTCTAGTTCCTTCACTGAGCGTTTATATATAAACCACTGCTCTCTGGATGCTATGACCATTACTTGAGAGCATTCTCCGAGAAAAAAAGTTGGTTTTACGAACTGAAAATATCAGCAGAGCTTTTCATAATGATAATCCTATGGTTACTACAATTAAGCTACCCCCGCCCCCGCCCCATTTAGCTTGTCACCAGTGGGCTCTTCCGGCAGCGTTTTAAAAACTGGATTTATGTTCTCTAAGTGCAAGTAAAAATTACCAGAGAACCTTAATAGAAAAGTAGAATCCCTGCATGGAAGCCTTTCTCAAACAATAGACGGTAGTATACTACTTACTAGTAGTATGCTACTAGTACTACTCATAGGTGACTAACTACAGTGCCCAGCAATACTTTCAGGAGATTCAATAAACGTTTACCAAACCAAACCAAGACGTTACCCGCCAAAAGCCGGGTGAAATAATCATAGTATCGAAACGGTCAAATAATTGTCACATCGAATTATCAAAACTGATAAATTATCGTGGCACACATAACACGAAATATTACTCACCTGAGTGTTTCTCAATTTTCTCCAGTATGTCTGACACTTTCTCCATGACCATGGTGCCTGAAAATAGTCAACATTGAGGTTTAGCAGTAGTTGAGGCATGTCGGTGCCCCGGGGTAGGACAGCCAAATGACCCCCCACCCCCGCACACACACACACACACACACGCCCGACGCCCCCCATATCTCCAACACGGACAATCCTACCAGCGGATAGAGGATCCCAGGTGATATCACATGCCATAAGTCTCTTCCCTCCTGTCCACAACCTCCTAAGTCCATAATTATAGCAGCATATCTGCCCATGCAGATGCCCATGGTTATAGTGTCTATTCGGGGGATCCCCACCCCCAGTTACGTCACTGCACGGTTACACTCGCATGCAGAGTAAGCCCTGAACATTGTTTTACGCAAAGGAAATCCGGCATTTTACCTCTTTTTGATACTCTGGAATATAAAAGCTCATATAAATGTACGGTATCCGCCACTGGCCGTGACCGTGGCGTACCGAAAAAAGCCCAGCTCCCAGCCAAATCATAGAATACATAGCCCACTCACACCACTTGTCCGTACCGTTTCTTCAAGTCTATCTTAGATACATACATTTTAGTTCAACTCAAAGTGAATAAGAACCAACCTTTTCAGATGTCTTATATCTAGCCATATATAGGCCTATCTAGACAGGTATAAGCTATAAATGGATAGCTTTCGAGGGACCTTATGAATATAGTGACGAGAGCGCAAATATGCAGTACCGTACTAAGTTAATACAGTTCATTGCACATAGCCTATAGGTCTATTACCGGCCTGGTATCAACCAAACAGTATTACCAAGACATAAACATGTATGTCGAATATTGTATGCATGGAATGAACCACCATGAGATATCTGAGTCCAGGAAACAGTCCTTCCACAGAAATAATTATACTTTGCATAATCGGGAAGAACCCACATCCAATGAATGTTAACGTATTCTTATGTTTTATTCCATGATTGGGGCGTGAGACTGAAGTAGGCCTATGTCAGAAACACTTCACTCTCACGACCAGTGAAGTATTTTTGGCTCGTAGGCCTACACATAGTATAGTCTGTTTGACAAGAAAGATGAAAATTATGCTGATTTGTTTATACCCGCACTATACATTCCCGATAAACTACCCGTAACTCTAATAAACACGGTTCTAGGCGAATAGGCCGGCCTATTACGGTATATCTTCCTCATTTCTCTAGGCTATCGTACCCTACTATAGCCTATGTAGTATATAGGCCTTGCTACGTAGGCTATATTAATAAAAAAAAAAACATTGCATCAACAGGCACAGGCTTGAGCACATGCAGGCATTGTTTGGGGATCAACATTAAATGATGTGCAATTAACGTTTGCAAGAGGCACAATACACTTCCCAACAAGCCCATCCATCCTTTCCTGCCTCCCACCAAATATTATTTCAAAGGCAAGTTACTTTTTCGATTCTGTATTGAACACATGTTATTGTAGGCTATAGCCACTTTGTTTTAGAAGGATTTACAAGGCTCACGGGGACTAACATGTATCTATGTTGCCCTAGTTGGTAGACAGAAGTGGCGGGTCTGGGAGCCGGGCTACGTATCATATATTTGGCTATATACTCTATATATAAAAATAATATATGCCAAGTTAGATCAGGCCTACATCAATTCAAATTATGTAGGCATAGTTATAGCAGTCGCTACATATCACTCCTGCATGGCAGCCCTGCTGGATATAGCAAGGTGTAGGCCTATACTATTCAAGCAGTGCCGCGGGGCTGATTAGTCTCATTTCTAGGCGCAGGGCTACATATATTAATTCCTGTTGCTAGGAGGGAAATACATAATATATAGTCTGCATGTTGGTGATGTTTTCTACATCCATAATAATCTATATACCAGACACAATAAGGTGAAGACACGTGTCATGATTAACTCAGTATACTTCACAATTATGAGCGCAGGCCTATACATGGCCTGAACATGCACACTTGCAGGACAAGCAGGTGAGAACAAGTCCATGTACAAGCCCACACCACAGCAATTTAAAGGATCGAACAAATTAAAGAAAACAGCATATATGATAAGAAAACACTGTCACTGCAATAAATGATAGACTCAACCTACTTACCGACTTTATATCGTGTAACCTATAGTCAAACTATTCGATATAATGATATTCCCCGTTGTGTATCTCTGTGTAGGTCTGTATTTTGGCAACTCCTTACATCAACACCACATCAACAACAAACTTGGCACACGTCCCAATCTTACTGTAGACGCACATGGCATCAGTGCCCCAAATACCCCATAACCAATCATCGCTCATCTATCTAATGGCGCTTGGCTGCGTTCATGCAACGCCTGCTCTGATTCGTCCATGAAATATATGCTCCCTTTCCGACTCAGTGCTTTAGCCGGCTGACTGCTGTGTGTGTTGTTGCTGGCAACGATTGGGTGTCGGCTTCCTAGAGGTTAACCTCGTTCCTTGTAATCCAGTCGCCTTCACAGGACACAGGTGGGTTGTATGCTTATCTCAGAACCATTTATATTAACTTGATTGCAGCAAGATCTTTGTAGAAGTAAAGAAACTTGCCGGCCGGGCGGCGAGTGACAGCCCCTGCGGCTGACTGAACTGGTACCGATGGAGGCGCGGTCACCTTCCGCTTTAAGTTTACAAGAGCAAGCAGATATGGAGGAGGGTCGGTGCTCCCGTTGACAGTTGCCCTACTGGCACTTCTCTAGCGTTTACTGCCTGCCTTCGTTGTTGCCAAATGTTAAATAAATAACAACCACAAAAGTCTAAGAGTCATTATCCATCGCCGACTAGTTTGAGTAATGGAGGCAGTTGCAAGAGTCCTTCCCCGGACGCTTACTGTCTGTCTTGGATATCGGCGGCTAAGGCCAATGGCAGCGATAGTCACGGTGCTCATGTTATGACTATAGAATCTACTAGACATTCGGTGTCAGCTCACAGTCCGCTCACCGTACAAGAACGGTGTCAGACGCTGCGATACTATACTCTCCCTCCATAACTGTTTGGGCGATTTGTTACCATTTGTTTCCTATTATTCGTGTAATAATAATTAGGCCTAATAACCACCTGATCGAGTTATAGATATTAGTGTGTGTGTGTGTGGGGGGGGGGGGGGGGGGGTACCCCAACTAAGATCCCATTCTAAGCTATTCTACTATTCTATTTGTAGGCAGAAAGATCTGGACCAAGCCCGGGGATTATATGGGGGGATTAGGCCTACATGGTCTAGCATTATATAATAATATTAATGATATGGTAATAGCTTTAATTCGTGGCCTTGAGTGGCTTGACTGGGTTGTGAGACTAGGCAGGCCTAGACCTAACGTAGTCCCCACACGCATGGACATTTCTGCTTTGTCGGAAATGTCTTTCCCCCCAACATTTATGTAACTAGCCGGGGTAACTAGGTTATTTAATGTTAAACTTCTCTCAGCCTTAAACTAAAAATCGACCAGCCTATAAAGCCTTCAAAATCAATATAACCCTTAGATAAACCCTTAATAGATAATTTTATTTAATTACCCCAAATCATTCAATGAATAATTATATTTATTCACCGTCCAAACTATAATATTTTAGTTTTCCCTGAATCAGCTTCAAAAGGGGTGAAACCATGTAGTGCCAAACACCAGTCGATTCTGTCTGGTGTTTGCTGACTGGTGGGGGCCCTCTTTTGGATGCATATTGAATGCAAATATAAGAATTATTTGTATTTGCGAAATTCAGCATCATTTATGAAACGTTGGGCCATCATCAAATGTTTGTGAACATAATAAACAGTTTAGATGATATTGTCAAGGTTATGACGTCACACCTTTAATAATTATCACATCTCTATGACATCTAGCTGGGAATCCCTTCCTTCCATTCTACCTGGGACAGTGGAGATGGAGATAGTCTATATGACATCATGGATCATGACACTATGGAGAAATTCGATCTCTATTACATATGATAACAGTTTGAAGGGAGACGAGGTGCCTATAGTCACGTACTACTATATAGGCCTAGTCTTTTAAGTCTTAGTTTCACTACAAGTGCAACATTAACAACGTCAAACTGATAATATTTAGCCAGGAATTTTGAAAATTCAGGGTAGAATCAGGAAATTTTGTTTTCGTGAAATTCTGGGAACCCCGCTTTTATTGTATAATGTAAAGTAATATCGCGTGTTTCAGGTCCATACTACTGCATACTACTTCATAATTAGTTATTCTAATTTATCTTGAACCATCAAAAATCCCATCCAACCCATTCATCATTGACACATGCATACACTTAGTTATTGTACTATATCTTGAACCATTGCTATCTGGATGAGGCTTTTATCTAAACGCCAAAGTATTCCATGTATAGTGTAGTATACATGCAAGGGTTAGAATTATAACGTAATGATGGGAAGGTTTAGCATGAATGCCCAATTTATCCTGATATGTCTGCGATGAATCACTGGGAAAACCATCCCAGCAGGACTGGGCACAATATTTTTGCGTTTTGTGTTGCGTAAACCCTAAGATGTCCATGCTGTCCTCCTGTGGGTGACACCATACACAACACCTTTGTTATTTTCTCATTAATGCTTCTGAGAAATTAATCGGCTGTAATACGTGAGAAAATCCTTGTATCATTAAAATGTAATTTTCGCCAAAATTAAGTCGTTGCCCATCGACCTTTGGCAGTTTGCATAATGGTAATCACTGATTGTGTATCACACTAAGCTCAAGGTTAAATATTCCCCGCGTGGGGATTTGTTATAACACTTGGGACAAGTCCCGGGACAAGTAGTTTGATCAATTCATGGACCTTTTCGCCCACGAAGTATTTTATACGGCAGTTTATGAGAACATGAATTTTTGGGAAACACCATCCGTGTTCTGACCTTTTTAAGCCAATATGTATATAATATTCATTTTGAAATATGTCAGTCATGGATATTTTACTGCAGTCTCCTATGCAATGATATGGAGCGGAACATATTTTACATTTTCTTCTCTCCGGCCTCATTTCTCTCCCTCTTTCTGTATGAATGGCTCTGCCTTGGATCGAGTAGTGTCGCAAGTCATTTATATATTCTATCGTTTGGACCCCGGTTTGGACCATGTCCATACCACAACTAGTGTCTAACACATATAGTGTAATGATGAATGGTGTGTGGTTCGCTTGAACTAGGTCGTACATTCCACCAACGTAGCACTCTGATGTTTACATTATTTTAAGGTCACATAAAGTAGGTCCCTGTATGTCTACCTGTGAACAACCTCCCACACAACAAGGAGCATCTTAGGGTGATCAGTTTCGTAACCACCTTTGTTCATGCATCACGTATTTCTAACTTATCGTCCTCATAGTTGATTCCGGCAAATAATATTAGAGCCCTGTTTGATGGATACTTACATAATAATTAACTAATATCTAGGACGATTTTATTTTGTGTCTGACTGGTTCAAAAAATAATCGCTCTTTATCGGGAAATAAATGTCGGTATTATCATTTTTTCCCTTCGTAATCAACGATCTCCGGTCATTGCCGTTTAGGATCTTTTGAAGATTAGTGTGAAATGGATCCTTGAAAGCCATGCAAGGCGCCTGTATTAGAGAGTGTGGTACCTGAGGCCTGAGTGCCATGATGCAGGGGTGTGGGGGAATGTTCACCAGCTGCGGCTGCTGCCCGCCGCCTGCTGCGCCATCATTACCGCCTGTACCGTGCTCACCATGACAACCTGATTAGTCCTTTCTTGTTGGTCAATAAAAGGAACTATTGGCCCCATTATGGAGGCAAGGTTGTTTACCATCTGCTACGTGTTTACTAATACCTCATTACGCTGGCATAAGAATTCCTGTCACTGTGATTATACTTTTACCTTTTTTTTATTGAGGTTGTCAATTATTTTTTATTTGGGATTCTATCCTTTAATTTAAAAAGTTATCAGATCATATAATTTTTAAAACAAGGAAAAGTAAATCTCAGCTGTCTTACTCAGAAGCTTTCGACAAAAATGGTTTGCTTTCTTCAGCTTTAGCTTAATGGGATGACTTCATAACATTTTACATGAGCAAGCATACATAATATGTACCGTATGTCCCCGTTTATAACCGGGCTTATATTAATTTCAAAGGATGATAGACCAGGATTAGCTAGGATTATATTCGGGGCGGGCTTATATTCGGGGTAAGGATTATAGTCCTTATTTTACCATAAAAATGTGTCCGTCCCCCTCCCCCCCCCCCCCCACCGGCTTATAAAAGGGGCCCGGCTTATAAACGGGGAAATACGGTACTTTATAATGTAAGGCGTGTAACTTGTACTGTCTTATCTATGAACAGGAAGAGAGAAGAGAGAGCGCCCTCCAACCTTTGTGGCCAACCTTTGTGGCCATCATGTCATGTTATCTAGGCATGTTCTTGGAGTGCTAACTATTCACCAGGCCGTTGGTTTAGCCCGCTTAGACTTATCGCTAATCTGGCTAATTATATCTAATCCACGTGGCTAGAGTGTGGGGGAGTATGCGATATTGGCGCTTATCAAATATTAGCTATAAGACGGGGCTTCACCAGACCGCATGCTCATTGCAGCCAATATCCGTTTTTTTTTGTTTTTTTAAAAATTTAGTAAGTTTATACAGCAATAATGCAAAGATATTACAAAAAGGCACATACATTGTACTTTGTCAGTTATAATACTGTTGAGGTTATAGTTATTGTCATATATCAATTATTATAAAGAACCTATGTTGCACAACCTATCGAAACTACTACCTTTGTTATTATATTCAGATTGAGAATGCACTGCAGAATCATGCAAACGTCAGTGGAGTCTTTTTGGCGATGCAGAGCCTCAAAGTCATAGTGTGGTGTTGTACTTCAACCTTCTTGTCAAAGGTGCAAAGTTTACCCAAAACAATTGGATGTGTTATTTCAATCCCCAAGTCCCCCAAACTGAAATGATATAGGAACTGGTGTAGGCAGTAGTGAACAGTGCCAAGGCCACCTGTATAACACCCATTATAGCTCCCATATATAGCACCCATGTATAACACCCATATTTAGCTCCCATATATAACTCCCATATATAACACCCATATATAGCACCCATGTATAACACCCATATTTAACTCCCATGTATAACACCCATATTTAACTCCCATGTATAGCACCAATCTATAGTAGTTCCGATGTACAGCACCCATGTACAGCACCCATGTACAGCACCCATGTACAGCACCCATGTAAAGCACCCATGTACAGCACCCATGTACAGGTCCCATGTACAGCACCCATGTATAGCTCCCATGTACAACACCCATGTACAGCACCCATGTACAGCACCCATGTACAGCACCAATGTACAGCTCCCATGTATGGCACCCATGTATAGCTCCCATGTACAACACCCATGTATAACTCCTATGTACAGCACCCATGTACAGGTCCCATGTACAGCACCCATGTATAGCTCCCATGTACAACACCCATGTACAGCACCCATGTACAGCACCAATGTACAGCTCCCATGTATGGCACCCATGTATAACTCCCATGTACAGCACCCATGTACAGCTCCCATGTATAGCACCCATGTATGACTCCCATGTACAGCACCCATGTATAACTCCCATGTACAGCACCCATGTATAGCACCCATGTATAGCTCCCATGTACAGCACCCATGTATAACTCCCATGTACAGCACCCATGTACAGCACCCATGTATAGCACCCATGTGCAGCTCCCATGTATAGCACCCATGTATAACTCCCATGTATAGCACCCATGTACAGCACCCATGTACAGCACCCATGTATAGGCCTCATGTACAGCACCCATGTATAGCTCCCATGTACAGCACCCATGTACAGCTCCCATGTACAGCACCCATGTATAGCTCCCATGTATAACTCCCATGTACAGGTCCCATGTATAGCACCCATGTATAGCACCCATGTACAACACCCATGTACTATATAATGCAACCTCCACAAAAATCACCGAAATTGTTAAAAACACATACCAAAACCTGCAATACTTATATCGTGGACATTTTAGAGATGAGCTAGTCTTTGGATACAGAAGAAACCCAAATATCAGTAATATGTTAGTTTCATCTAAACTCAGCTGAAATTGATAGATTTATACCCTATTTTCTTTCCTACGGCACAAAACAATGCAGAACTGCCAGCTAATGCTTCAGTTTTGTTGATTCGGAAAAAACTCAAAATCAGTTCTCCGATGAAATAAAGACAAAATAAAAAAGTATTATATTTCTACATCCCCAAAGAAATAATGAGTTAGAACCTGTTGCCAGTGCAAACATACTAACAAATCAGCACCCATGTATAACTCCCATGTACAGTACCCATGTATAGCACCCATGTACAGCACCCATGTATAGCACCCATGTATAGCACCCATGTACAGCTCCCATGTACAGCACCCATGTACAGCACCCATGTACAGCACCCATGTATAGCACCCATGTACAGCTCCCATGTACAACACCCATGTACAGCACCCATGTACAGCTCCCATGTATAACTCCCATGTACAGGTCCCATGTACAGTACCCATGTATAACTCCCATGTACAACACCCATGTACAGCACCCATGTATAACTCCCATGTACAGTACCCATGTATAACTCCCATGTACAGCACCCATGTATAGCACCCATGTACAGCTCCCATGTATAGCACCCATGTATAACTCCCATGTACAGCACCCATGTATAGCACCCATGTACAGCACCCATGTACAGCACTCATGTACAGCTCCCATGTACAGCACCCATGTACAGCACCCATGTATAGCACCCATGTACAGCTCCCATGTACAACACCCATGTACAGCACCCATGTACAGCACCCATGTATAGCACCCATGCATAGCACCCATGTACAGCACCCATGTATAGCACCCATGTACAGCACCAATGTACAGCACCCATGTACAGCACCCATGTATAGCTCCCATGTATAGGTCCCATGTACAGCACCCATGTACAGCACCAATGTACAGCTCCCATGTATAGCACCCATGTACAGCTCCCATGTATAACACCCATGTACAGCACCCATGTATGCATGCTAAAAGCTGAACCTGTACATATGTCTACAGTTTAATGTGTAATGGAATGTGTGAGATCAGGATTACCAGCTGAGCTAGACATCACCTTCCTACAACATCCTCGATCATAGTTTGCTTTCTGTGTAAACATCCCTTTTTCCGCCCAGGCTTTCAGTTATTATATGACTTTGCCTGACGTGGTTGGTTATCATAAGTTACTGCAGATAAATATTGATTGACTTCAGGGTTTAGAATTAGTATAATAGCACCCTCCTCTTAAGCTCGTTATTTATAAACGTCTATGTTGCTATGTGCACGTCCCAGGTGCCAATATTGGCGTGTATCTAACCCAATTCGCTGGCTTATTATTTTGCTGTGCCCATGAAAAGAGTGCAACTTTACTTGCTCCTGAAAATGAAATAGTATCCTGTCGCACCTTGGAGTAATATCACTAAACTTCATAAGACGTTTTCGTCTATACTAAGTGTTTCCAACTCAAAGTGCGTTAACCATGATCCTACAACACTGGTTCGGTAGTTATTGTGTAATTGTACACTGTCCTCAGTACAGCTGTGTAAACAGTGTCGCCTAACTGGAGGTGTTATTCTTACGTTGAACCATCATATTATAAAGTCTTGTTATAAATGTAGTTTACCGAGGTCTTTCCAGAAAAGTAATATGCATAACCCCCCCCCCCCCCCTTACCGCGTGGAACAAATGAGTCTTGTCTTAAATGTCCAACCGTTGATCGGGTTAATGTTCTTGGGTAGTACAGCTCAAGAGATACCTCTTTAGGATCTATCATGTACACGCTCACTGGCATGATAACTGTATTGTTCTTTTATATTACTCCTCAGGGGATATTTCTTCAAGATCTATCATGTACACAGATATCAACGCGGTATTATTTTTATCCTGTATTATCTCAAAAGACGTTTCTTCAGATATTCTCATTTTACACAGCCTGTCACCACCTCATTGATATTAACCAATGTTTTATCTTAATGTAATCAGATTTGTTATCAAAGTTGCTCAATCAAATGAATGACATATGGCCGAATACAGATGTATTAGTATATAATTGGTGCAAATAGTATGTAAAAAAATGTGTAGTTAGACCAACGAGTATCTATAACCGTTGTTAGACTGGCTTCCATAGACAGAGTAGGAGCCACGAGTCAGCTGCTTTTGGCTGTTTTGCTGTTGTCAGCAACAGTGCATTGTTAATGTCTTCCCCGGCAACAGGCACCGATACACGCCGATGCACAAGACAGGCGTCACTACTAAACTTGCTGGTGTCATATTTTTATGATTTATTCCACGTCCAATTGGCTATGTCATACATATCATACAAGTGTATTGCATTCAGATCACTTAATATGATCGCAATGCATTTAATTTGGTAAATTAAAAATATTGTTTAGATAAATATTTGTTATTGTTATTATGAGTCGGGTTGTAGTACAACTCTATAAATCAAGCTTCCAAATATTTGTTTAAGTTTTTTTATTTGTGCATACATTGCCTCACATGGTTCGGCTGTATAGTGGCTGCTTCAGCGAATCGGGCGATTTTGTATTGTTGCAGATTTTGGTTTATTTAATTAAACCTCTATACGTTAAGCTTTTTCAAATAAATTGGTTTATCAAGCAAAAATAAACTAAAAGTTATCTGGGCAGCATTGGAGAGGTGCATGTACACGTGCAGCATACCTCCTGATACACTGACTATTTATTCTATGGATCTTTATGATATATTTGACCAAATATTCCCTATAATTGTCATATATATATATATATATACGATTGCCTGTCTGTGCCCTTGTTATGCTAGGTACTAGGGTTCCTGCATTCGTCTCTCTCCAGGTCATTCTGGCACTTTTCACAATGGAGCCAGTTGCCGACAGGGTGCAGTCACGTTTATTCGATCTCGTGTCACTGCGTACTGCTGTGAATTTGTTTAAATTATCGATCCATCTGGCCTTCCTTATTAATGTATGCATCGACTGACCTATCAGGAACTGGAGGCGGTCGTGGAATACTTGATGATTTCTAATGAGATTAGCAGGGAGGAATAATGGGAAGCCTAGTGTAAGTTACCTTCACAACAATGGTTAATGTTGCATCCATTATAGGAAGGTACGTCATCATGTTAGGGGACAGATTTGACACATGCGAATCAATGCCAGGCTAATATGAAGTTGTAATCAAATCTATGAAACACTTGTGATGATTGACAGTGTTAGAGAGAGCCTATTCACCCAGGAGGAGATTCCATTGCAAACTGGCGGAATGTATGCATGGCGTCTCCCCTAGTAACAGCAACAGTTACTTCCCGCCATGGCTTTTCTCCTCCTCGACTGCTGCATATAACCTGCCCTCACATGTATAATGTCCCATCGATCACGCTAACCTGTAGACAAATGAAATACCACATATTATGAAAGTTTATTTTATAAATATAATTGGAGAAGTGGGCTATATCGGTGCAATATGGACACGTGCGTTACATTAATTATTTCCGAAAAGAAGATTTTCAGGTCCAATGATGGGAAACACTTGTTGAACGATACATTTCCTATTCTGCTGCTTTCATCACAAAGTCGCCAGTGCTACTAAGTGTTTCGTGTGCACAACGCAGCTCATTGGTCTGATCTTTACTACAATGATATTGTCATTCAGCAATACTCGATGTGTTACATGTAATATAATTATATTAAAAAACACACATGTTCACTACCTCGATCTGCAAACCATGTGGATCAATATGCAATCGAAATGGGCTCTCTAACAGTGGCAGTAAGACAAGTAACATTTCATTATTTGCCCACTGGATACCTTGACCATGAAGGGAAAAATAGCAGAAGATTTGCCCCCAGTCGTATGTTGTACGACCGTCGCGTTTATTTACCTTTTACACCTTGTGACGTAAAGAAGAGGTTAGCTAGCACCTGGTGGCCTCGATCATTAGTGTTAATGCAGCGTGTCAGTGCCGGTATATTTGCTTTAAACTATGACTTTATTTAGGCTTTCTCCCTATGTTGTTGTACATAGACCCCCGCCCCGCCCCCCGCACCACCACCACCACCCCTTCGCATAGATTGGTATCAAATCAAAAGAAGTAGGAACTTACATTGTGTGTTATATTAAACGGATTAAATATAAGCTAATAAGGTCGCTCTAGTTTCATATGAAAGTAGTGAAGGTGCCATTTGCACGCACGTGTTCTCGCCCGTTTAAAAGTGGAAGGTTATAGTGGTCATCGCCCAGGCCCTAATTCCTTACGTAGCCAAGCACCACGAGCAGTTTCTCAATATTTTGCCAATCTCCTTCGACATAAGTTGTAAGGCTTATATAAAAAGTTTCATTTTTAATGGTTATTTGTGTACAAAAGATCTGTATTTGGGAAACAGGATTACATATCCTTCAAAGAAAACTTTTTAAGGGGTAAAATAGTGTAAAACATCTAAACTAATTTGTTTGAATATAATTGAGAGAGTGATATTTTCTACCCAACTTAAATCAAATCTTTTTAAAATATTTGTAATTAATTTTCCGGCCTATTCAGACGGATACAGTGTGGGACGTGAGATTTCATCTTGGATAAATGTCAGGGAGCTTGAACATGTATTGTCATCATTGCCAAGTTAATTTCTTCCTTTTGTACTGAATTTAAATTTAATCATGAAAACATTCCCTAGTTTCGGCGATATGCTATGAAGCGTTTCTTTCTTGTCTAGTCAGGTCACAGGTTGTCTGGACATGTTTCCAGGGTCTCATTAACGCTGTGTGGGCCCATGGGGGAGGTTTTCACACCTGGCCCTCCACTTAATACTTGGATTATCACAGAGACCTGTGTTGTTTTTAAAGCTTTTATTATTTCGTAGTGGGGTATTCTATATAAATGTTAGCTTATGGGTTTAATGACTTATTAGTGTGTCGCTTATCATTATTTGTATTATTCAACATTAGTATACATCAGGACATGTTTATGTTTCATGGGAGATGAGTAGATCATACATGTGGAGAAATATGGAAAACTTATTCTTCCTTTTGTTCTCGTTGTAGGACAGCCGGCACCATGGAGGTGGTCAAAGACACAATGTTCCACTTACAGGACAACTACAACTGGGCATTGACATTTGCAGGTAACGTATCCATTCCCTAACTTATCGCGTCTCTTGTACAAAACATAAATTGGAACATTTCAAATTTAGTAAAATATCTTTATATCATACTAACAAAGTACCCGTTCTCCGGACGGTCCCCCTCTCTCCCCACATTTCCCCCTCTCCCTCTCCCTCCCCTCTTCCACATGCTCCCCCTCCTCGCTTTTTCTCCTTCCCCTCTCTCCCTTCCACTACATCCTCTCCCTCCCCTCTTTTCCCTCCCCCTCTTCTTTCCCTCCACCCCTCCCCTCACCCATTTCCTCACCCTCTCCCTTTTCTTCACTCTCCCCCCTAGACCCTCTCCGGGAGTCTCCCTCCCCACCCCCTCTTCAATACCCCCACCCTCTTCCATCCCTCTTCTTCCCTCTCCCACTCCTCTGCATGGAAGTGACATAGTAGCTTGTGGGAAATGGTGTAGTGTCTCACAGGAGCTTTCCGAGGCTATAAATAGAATGTTGAGATCCCAATTTTAAAAAGGCTTCAAAATCGACTTTTCACCCCAGATACCTTCACAAACCAGTCGACGGACCTGTAGAGACCAAAAATACAGCTGGGTACATCCCAGAATCCCAGAACATGCGTGACAAAAAACCCTTCTTGAGATTTATATATTAGATAAGGTCGCTCTAGCTTCATGTGAGAGTATATATAGTGAATGTGCCATTGCATGTGCGTGTTCTCACCTGTGTAAAAGCGAAAAGAAAACCAGAGGACCTCCCTAATATCTACCTCGTAGCCAGGCACCACGAGCTGTTTTCTCTATATTTTACAAGACATATTAGCAGAAACATTATACACACTGCTGGTGTTGTGACGATATCGGCTATATATCAACCTCTCTTCTTCCCTCATTGTAGGGAGAAAACTTCAGGGGGAAATTTCTGGAAATTTTCTGGTCTTCAAAATGAGTCGTTCTGGATTGTCCATACAATTAGATTGTCCCTTATTGCCCTGTTCATTAATATCTATTTAATTAAATTCGTAAAATTAATTATTGCCACTCTTTGGTTTACAGACCCGCGGGTGAAGGACTGGTTTCTGATGCAGGAGTTCTGGCCCACATGGCTGCTGACGGGTCTCTATCTGCTCTGTGTCATCACTGGCCCCAAAATAATGAAGAACAGGGAGGCTTTCCAGCTCAAGGGACCGCTAGCATTCTATAACCTTGTCCTCGTCATACTTAACTTCCACATATTCTCAGAAGTGAGTGAAGCGGACATTTATCTTTGATTTTATATCTCCTAGGTATCCTTATCTCCTGGGTGTGACTTTACCATTACCTAAGTACAAATGACAGTAGTCACCCATATACAGTGGTTTCCTTTATACAAAAGAAGAAAGGCATAATTATGGTACTCGAAGCTAAGGTCTAAAACAATGAGCTAAAGTGTTAAGAAATCAATCTGTTTGAAAGTAAGTAACTAATAGAAACGGCAATATATTCTAAGGCAATATTGGTAAAACAATATTATTAGAAATAGTCTATTGTTTGTACATATCTTGGATGTTGTTTTCCCAATGATATATGAATGATGTAACGACTGACCGTAACCCAAATAAAAATAAGATTTTTTTTAAAAGGAGCATTTGATTATCGAGCTAATTGAACGGTTTATGAAATGTGCATATTTGTATATCACTTTCCAAACTATCTTTTCCAGTTGTTGATAGCCTCTTGGAAAGCCAACTACAGCTACATGTGTCAGGCAATGCCCACAGATCTTACAGATGAGAATGAAATGAGAGTAAGTAGTTGGGCTCTATTGATTTGGATTCTCTCATTTTGATCATTCTTAATGTTTTCTTCTCGCACTTTTTTCACTCAAATAATGATATTGTAGTGAATTGTGGTTCTTGTAAGGCAATATAGTAGCAATCAATTCTCTCATTTTGATCATTCTTAATGCTTTCTTCTCGCACTTTTTTCACTCAAATAATGATATTGTAGTGAATTGTGGTTCTTGTAAGGCAATATAGTAGCAATTACCAATACAAGTATCAGTGCATAAGATAGACCTCTAGGGGTCTAGAATAGTGTACGGCACCAGTGAGATGCGTGAGTTTTATATGTTGTTATATACCTGTATATATTACTAGGTTCAATAAGCATTAGATCCCTTTGCAATGTCTTCGCTCAGGTGCTACAAATATGCTTATTTCAGGTCACCAAGGCCCTATGGTGGTACTACTTCTCCAAGGTGATAGAGTTCTTGGACACCATATTCTTTATACTGCGTAAAAAGAATAACCAGATCTCCTTCCTCCACGTTTACCATCACGCCACGATGTTCCCCATCTGGTGGATCGGTGTTAAGTGGGTACCTGGCGGTCAGTGTAAGTGTTCACAACTTCATTCGCTATAATTACAAATGCTTATATAAGTTTGGAACACAGAAGCCACACACATAGAGAGAATGGGAAGAGCCGGCAATAATCGAAAATTTATAGGACGAGATTCGTCCACATAAGCACGATGCCGTAGGCAGAGTGCTTATGAGAGAGCCCCGCTGTCCCGCTGACAGTCCCGCTGACAGCCCCGTTAGTATATTGATGAATTAAAACGTCCATATCATGGCCATTCCTTGAGCTACATTAATACAATTTATATCATTCAAAAGAGAATTTAATGCTCTATTTAACGATGTAGGGTTTATTATGTATTTCTATAATCATAGTACCAGAATCACGGGTGGATTACCGATCGCGGAGATTTGTTTACATGCTCCGCGGAGAGCCAAAGCTCCGCGAAGCATAACAACAGAGCTATTTTTAGACAACTACATTTCATATAGGACACGTCCTATATGAATATTTTTATAGCACCCCACTTATAGCACGTCTCATATAGAATGCGCGTATAATAAATACATATATATATATAATGGTTGTGTTCATCGACTCAACAGAAGAACAACGTAAAAATGCTAGCGAACAGTGAGATAATATCTTCCTACGAACACACTTATATTAATTTCCAATTCACATTTCGTGGGTCAAACGATGTGTTGACAGCTTGTGCTATGTCAATTTCCGAGTAGAGTTGATAACAAGAGAAGAAGGTTGGATATGGAGCCCTTCCATAAGCTTCTGGTCAAATTCAAACATTTGTCCAACTTGTCTAATAATTTGAAGAGATTCCCACCAACTCCTCGGGAGCTCTCAGTCTCAAGGGCTAAAAATAATGAGGTCTTAATTTGTCCTAGTCGGATGTACAATAGAACATATTTGCTGAAAACATTCCACGGGTTGCGTATTGTCTGTGATTTAGTCTCGTGTGATATGCACACTGCTTATATCATATGGTGATGTTATGTCAAAGGCGTCTATAGAGCACGGCGGTTGTGCCCCCTATCCATGATTAATCTCTTATTACTGTTTTATAAATTTTCCAGCATTCATGGGCGCCATGGTGAACGCTTTCATTCACGTCATAATGTACTCGTACTATGGACTCTCTGCACTGGGACCAAAGTTCCAAAAATACCTATGGTGGAAGCGTTACCTAACAACACTTCAACTTGTAAGTCTCGCATTTATTCAGACCAGGAAAACAAATTCACAAATAAAATGGCAGAAATTTTGACATTTGCTATGTACAGGCAGATCACCATATTCATACTTTACCAAGAATTGGTTTATTGGAAGATATAATTTATATAAATGTCACCCACGAGGTAATGTCCCTTAAGATCGCACTTGTTTGTTTTGTTTAAAGATTTTATTCAGCAAAGACGTTATACAATATAATAGTATTCACAGAATTTGTTGAAAACTATCTTAGAGAAATCATATATGATCATACTATAAAACATAGAACGTGACGATTGTAAATTTGTATAATACACAGTTGAAATTTTCATAGATCATATTAAACTCCAAAAATATCAAATTACGTCAAATAAAATCTGTACATATTAAAAGTTGCTTGTGCTATAGTACAATGGTGTGTGTTGTGCGTCTTGCAGATCCAGTTCGTATATGGAATGTTCCATGCGGTGATGTCGCTCTACCTTCACTGTCCGTTCCCAGTGTGGATGCACTGGGCTCTTATAGTCTATGGCATGAGCATATTGTCCCTCTTCCTCAATTTCTACTACCAAGCCTACATAAAATCTAGTAAAGCCATTAAAGACAGCAAACAAAAGGTAGGCCAAAGAGTGTTTAAGCGTATTAACCACACCACCTCATTCATTACTATTACAATATCAAGGAGGTTCTGTGACAGAAATGTAATCGTATTTTGCATACGTAATGTGAGTCGAGTTAGTCTTTAGCTTAAGATATATTCCTTAGAGATGATTCTCCGCAATATAATCTGTTCGTCAAAATATATTCTTCGAAACAAAAATGCGGTATGCAACTTTACCAAATGTTTTCCTCCAACTATTCACCATGCTAATATAAGTCATACTTTCTCCCATTTTAGTCTGGAAAACAACGAAACGGTGTTTCGAGCAATGGAGTTTACACAAACGGGACTGCCACAAGTGGCAAACCTGAAACGAAAAAGAAGAAATGAAGAAGGGAACGTACCCTAACTCCATTAGTCAATTGAATCTGTAACAAATCAAATGTCAACATGCACGTATACATCTAGGTCCCTTCTACAGGAGTATTTCAACTCACACAGGCGCAACATTGGTGTTCATTAGCATCTCATCATCGCTACCCAACTCATCACGTAATTGGACTGCAACCAAAGGACTTAGAGACTTAGATGAATGGATGGTTGGAGCAACACATCTGAGTAATACATGTCTTTGAAGGTCCTATTTTACTTCAACTACTTTAAAAAGAAATTGTCAAATAACACATTTCACGTGACGCGTCGTTATTAGTTATCATGTACACTTAGTTCTATTCTATTCATGAAGTCCATTATTGTGAATGGACTCAAGCTAATCCCGAAGCAATATTCCCTTGTGTACTGGGATACTGTCCCTGTTACGATCTAACAGGCTGCTCACCCTTCAATAATTTATGTCTAGAAAATTGGGAAAATCCACACATTTCTTTTCTAAGACTACAACCAAAATGAAAATTATCAAAGTTATTTCCCATCATGTGTTTGTGGAACTAGATGTGTATACTTATTGCTAAGTTGATTGTCGTGTGTTTTAGATGTAAAAACCTACAGGAAAACGGAAAGGAAATGCGTAGCTTACAACTTGGTCCCACTTGGGTGAGTAGGGCTGACGTGTGAGACGTACTGTTGAACTAGCGCTGAATACATTAGTCGTCCTCTGTTGAGGCCATTCCGCTCATATTGAAGCTGTATGGAACGGTGGTAAAGTTTACACAATCTAACATCCTCCTCCCTATTGAGGAGCCGCGTATTTAGAGCTGCTTACATAGATGTAGCAATATCCCTAATGTGTGGAACTCATGAGAGTAATGTTTGCAATGGACTGAAGGTGTCGCATGTGTCTGTGGGCGTTCCGTCACAAGATGTGGTCCGTCATATCAACCACCCTTAAACGCCATGATCCTTCCACTCAACTGTGAACCTACACCTCGGAAACCTCTAACTATCGATTCAGAAGAAATTTGCCTGAGTCATGGAGGAACACTTTATGCCTATTTTCTTGTATGGAGGGCAGAAACAGTGGTGTTTGTTGGAACATGGAAATAGACAATCGCCGTACAATTTATTCCTTTATTATCTATTTAATAAAAAATCAGCTTCTGTGATCATCAATATCGAACAATTCATTTTATGAAGACTATCTACTGTGCAAAGAATGGTCTTACTTCATTTAATAACTATCGTAGTGTCTGGATTGATGGCTTTACAGCAATTCCCAAGATGCTGAAATCAATTTAATTGGTCAATAAGTATCCCTGTTGGACGTGGTCCAACGTATTTCTCTACGTTTACCCTTTTCAAAGTTATTGACAGTCGATATCGGGACAAGAACATATGTTAGCCTTAGAAACTACTTTCACTTGATTTTTTTCTTTAGTGATTGTTTATTTATGACACGCGAGAATTGCTACAGGGCCAAAAATAGGGGATGTGCATACGTCACTGATCACATTGTGCAACATATTACGGTACGCATATATTTACCGTACTGCTCATCAATATGTACCGGATTTCTATGAATCAAAGAAACCAGACGTACGGAAAAAGAATACACCCCTTTTACATCAAAGTACTGCATGATATTGATATTACTGTGATTTGGGAATATCATTATGTTCCATCCCCACCCCCATAATTTCAGGCATATATATCTAGTTCGAAGTGGTATCGATGCATATCCCCTGATTAGTTGTTGCTATAGTTATGTCTAGCACTCGTACAGCCATGTACTTACAGTCTACCTATTCCCTGTGTACTGCTTACATTATTTACCATTTTCTACTACCTATAATGTACACGTGTCGTCCATCAGTGCAGCTAGGGATTGAACCTATTGTTGATGCTCTTCTGAAGCATTTCCTCTGTCCCTACTTTTATACTTTTCACCTATGTATTTCACTTGTTTTTACATATCGCTAACCCATGTAGAATATCAGGATTGTCAATGCATGGATGAGTTGAGTTGTTTGACTGAATGTATGTGGCCAAGTTCCTGTTTCTAGTGAACAGTAATTTGGGTTTTTCTTTTCACCTAAGGTCCTTGTCCATTGCCACGGCCGGCGGGCCGACCATTGTGGTGTTTGCCGTACTTTGCTCGTACACCAAGAGTACTTCAGGCGCCCGTGGTTATGGATATGGGGCTTTATATATTATATATATATATATATAGTTGGACTGTGTAGGCGTCGGGGTCGGTGCATCCCCTGAACAGTTTTATTTTTGGCGTTTGTTTTTCTGGATCATAGAATACACATACATATATAATATTAACCTCTTCTTAATGAGGTATACTCAAGTCCTTCGGTTTTAAAATTCCATTTCTTTACTTGTTGGAAACTTCTTTCCACCCTCTGACCAACCCTTTAAAGTATGACATGCTGTGAATGAAGTATTTTCAATTTTATATAGGCTCAAAGTTATTTTGGGAGCTCGTCTTGACGTTCCTAAATCCGACTTGTATTCAAATCTTCGGTTGTTATCGATGTTTGCTGTTATTTTTATAGAAATCCATTCTCGACTTTCGGTTTATGTTATAGCAGATAGATCAATGTTCTCATATCTTTAGAATTTGATTCATCATTAACCGAGTGTCTACACCTCGGGGCAGTAAAACAATGTCTATGTGTATTAATAATAATTTTATTGGGTTATATTTTGACTCCTCATTTCTGTCCCACCAATATTGATTTGGAGCACATATTTGTTAGAGGAAACATTAATTTGATGGCTTACTAATAAACGGATGTTCGAAATTTAACATCAAGAGGAATTCTTCAATGTCGATGTAATACTGGGTTATCAGAGAAATATAAAAAAAAACTTATAAGACGCGGGGGTTTACTCAGGACTGTTTATGATAATCCTGTGCCTATAAACAAATACCAGTTCCCAATTTATGACTTCTTCATATATATTTCTGAGTAAGTCTAAGGAACTTGAATTGTTTGATTTATCCCTTAGTAGAAACATTTTTCTTAAAAAACGAATTCCAATCACGATTCGCTGAAGTTATAAAATCATGTAAACAAAACACAGCAAGTCGTGCATCATGGTCACAGTACGTGTTTTACTTTGAACGCTGTTAAATTTAAGAAACGCTGCACTAGTAACGTTAGCTAACGTTCACTGAAATGTATAACATTGACGATTCGCAAATGTCTAACTGATGTGCGACCAAATTCTATTTCGAGTAATATTGATTTAACCACAATTGGTCATGGATCCCTATTTGAGATGGTCATCAATGTTATGGTTATTAATAAATCAAGATCATGAGAAATATTTGTTCATCTTCTGGAACAGTAGGCATGGTTAGTGGATTTTCAAATGGTGTCTTCACTGAACACAGTCTGATCACTGACTAATGTCTAATATCGAAATGGTTCATTGGGTATTATTTGATAAGTATATATTCTCACCTATGTGATGTCCCAATGTTTTGAGCTATAATTTTAAAATAAGTTGTACCACAATGTTAAACTTGTATCGTTAACATTTGATCATTATTATAGGTTTAGGACGCTGTGGAAGATCTACTGTGTAGAACTGTCTGCCCCATTTATGAATTTGTGAACTGGTAAATACATACGAAAACACCATGTAACTGCATATAAAGACATGAATAAAAATTCCATAATAATAAATAATAATAGGACCGGTAATATTTGTGCAAATTAAGTGATCGCTACAAGCGTTTAATTTTGGGACTAGAGTTTTTGACTATAGATGTATGGCTGAAAGACAGCTACTAGATATTTCCCCATATCAGCCGTTTTCAGGCATATATCTTCAAAATACAAAAGGTTCTAGCAAGGGCTAAGATTTGTCTATTATGATGCATCATTCCGGAATGAATCTTTCGTGGTCATCTAGGAAATGTCCCCTTTAAAATGTTGTTCGAGCATAATTCTCAGATTATAGTCAATGCATCTTCTTAATAAAACAGTTCTGGAAATGCAGTAGCAGTATAAGTATTGTAACATACGTGCAACCTAGTCCCTGCTGAGAAATGTCCGTACAACGAAAGTGCTGAGTATGGAAGAGATTATTTCTGTTTGATTTCTGCCCTATGAGCGCTGGTCTTGCATCATCATAAATTTACTGGCTACACATGTTGATCCGTACAGGTTCAAACGACCAACTTTAACTTCTCAGATTTCATTCCTATGCTCCCGCAGGTCTTGAATTCAAATGATCAAAATACACATGTCAGGCAACCATAATTCTATCCATATGAGTCAAAGAAATGCATATTTCATATCACAAAGATTAGATGTCAACGGAAAATGCCTCCGAGCAAATTTCGTGTCTTTCCAATGAAAAGTACTCTACAACTTCCACCTATGTTAAATTGACTTGTGTTGGTTAATGATACACACCCTGCTGACAGACCCGGGCTAGGTGCTACACTATGCTATACATTCCCTGTACACAACCAAATGGGTGCAAGACTAGTGCTTATATGTCTAACCGAAGCTGATAATGGATTTATTCTATTCAAACATGTTCTCGTGATTATTTTCAATAAAGCAGAGACTGCATTGTATTACATTTTTATTTTAGTTTTCCCTATAGACTTGCCTAAGATTAGAGCCCTTGATGACACTTGGAGAAGGGGAGAGCCCTAGCTTGTCCCAGTGCCATTATAAAGAGGTACGTTTCAGGTTACAAGAAGGTTTGGTTATTTATGTGGTCGTTTGAGTCTAAACTGTGTGTTAACATCTTTTTCACCGAATGCAAAAATAAAATGAAGTTTAACTTATATACCGGTATGATAAAGAGGGCATACGTGTCAGGGTACATGTAGCTTTGGTTATTGCTGTGGTCGTTATGTTCAATGATAACATAAAATAAAATTATTCATGATGAATGTATGATTCTCATATCTAATGTTTTCAGCACCAACGTTATAAGTACATAAGATATTATGTAGTGTATTTCTTGTTTCTGCACAGCTACTATCAATAGTTATCATACAAAATAAAACGGTGAGCATCATCTCCACAATCTATACCTTGATATCTGCGTGTGACTTTTTTTTACTTCCTCGATTAGGAGCGTAAATATCGATATACTTGACAAACCAGCGCCCTAATCCCTCTATTGCATGCATGTATGAGTATTTCTCAAGAAAATATTCCAACCCCTTCATAGAATTACTGAATTAATATTAAATTACATAATATTATTCTAAGTTATGTCAATATTAAATCCAAGTTATGGACGCAGGAGGTCAATATCTTCACTAAGGAAGGTTTTCAATTTATCCACTCGAGGACAGACATGATATAAGATTATAATACCGTCGGTGACAATATTGTCTAGGGATGCTCGGACTACCTGTGACATTCACAGAGAGTATTCCTTTTGTTTCTATTTGTTCTTTAATTCTACATTTTATAACACCGGTTGTATATGTAATATGGAAATAAAAATCTATTATTGAGGCAGATATTGAGGTTACACTGAGAATTGTGAATCGATTATGCTTTTCCGTCTTTTATACTGTCTAAAATAATTATAGGCTAAGCTAGGCTACGAAAGGGACTCATTTCACATCTCCCAGATATATGCACCCGCTTCAAAGGAGGGCACGTGCCGCCGCCGCCCTCAAAGTGCTGCTGCCGCCCTCAAAGAGGGCCCTCAAACCCCTCTTGAACCCCGTTTCCCATTTTTTATAAGCCCCTTTTCCCGAATCCCGCAGGTTTTCAATTTGCAATCCCGTTTTCTCTTTGCAATCCCTACCTGGAAAAATTAAATCTGGCTTTGAATCCCTTTCCCGAGTCCAGTAGGCCCTTCTCACTGTTGAGGGCTAGATTATCGAGTACCGGTAATGGAATTTCTACTTCATTTTCTAGTATTTGGTTCACCTCACCCTACCTAACTAACTCCTGTGGATATCAAAACTCTGACATTCATATTATATCAGATATTTGGTAAGATAGTGAGCAAAATCGTTTTTGCACGCCATACAGATATTCAAAGTGTCAGTTGGGTTCTGGCATCTGGAGTTACATAATGCCAGGTTCGATCAAATGTTGTCCATAGACTCCTGGGTTAAGGGTCATTTATATTTCTGACCACTTGGAGCCTGTGGCAGCACTGTTTTGTGGCATCACCATTTCCTCACGGATTTGAAATGAAAAGAGCCTTCTGACCCATTCATTACACATATTCACTAATCAATGAATGAAAACGCAATGCTGGTACTCAAAACTTCAGATATTGCAATACCTACCATATAGGATTACACTGACAAAGTTTCACAAGATTTCATGACTACTCATTTTAACTATCTTAGCCACTTTAAATCCCGAATCCCAACCTAAAATAGGCCCCAATCTCGGTTCCCGAAAAGGTATTCCCCTTCACCCTGTATGTTCACCCCAGTTCACCCCAGGTCAAAATGCGTTCACTGTCTACTGTTACCGTCAGGTGGCTGACCGGTGCTAAACGCTCGCACGGTGCAAGTGGGCGCCACTTGCACCGTGCGAGCTCAAGTAACTGCAGTAAACATGCAGTAAACGAGCTCAAGTAACTGCAGTAAACATGTTACATAAACATTTCCACGTGTGTAACGTGCCTCACGCCATTGGCATTACTTTGCATTGGCGATTCCTGGCGATTCCTACTAGTCAGCCATGACCGCACGCGTCCCAACTGTTATCTGCCTACTTCGGAATGACCTTAGGTATTACGACAATGAGGTAATATTAAATATTGCTTACAAGCGGCTTTAACTTCAGTTTTCTAGGTAGATCGCAGCGCCGTAGGCGTAGGCGTACGATGTATCAGCACTCTCACAGCGCTGTAGGCCTTCGTATCAGTTGTCCGTCGGGACTGTTGAGTTAATCCCCGGAGTTAATCCTTACCTTTTACTTTAGTTTTATTTTACTACTAAGGTTAACTCTTCAACCTTCAATCCCCGAATAGCTCCGATTGCGAATAGAGATATCTCTATTAATTTGTCTATTCCAAGTAGAGAATCGATATCTCCTGTCTGACGACAGGAATAACAGGGAAAGATATTCGAACTATAATAGGCCTACATGCCCGGCCTACATGGGAGATATCTTTATTCTCTATACAGAGATATTTCTGATACTAATAGAAATATCGCATTAGAGATATCTCTGCATTAGAGATAGGCTATACATAGATTTCACTGACGTCATGGCCCTCGCCATGTCTGGGGTCCACTTAGATGCCTATATCATATATGTATGCTGCGATACTTGAAAATACCGTTTTCTGGCTGTTTTAACTTTTACCAGTTTTCATCTGCCTCAATAATATCTTCTTGATAGGTTAGATAACCTGCCTTTAGTGTAGTATTACCCAAGTATCCTGTCTTGTGAGGTTTATCAACTTTGTTTTTATACCCCCGCCATAGGCGGCAAGCGTAGCGATGACCCGAGACATGGCGGCTACCGTGATACCCCAGCCTACTGGGTGACGTCATGTGAAATCTATGTATTTGTTATAAACATCGATGGTACAGATGCCTGCTGGTCCTGTCTTCAGGTGGATCCTCGCCCCCGGGGGGGGGGGGGGGGGGGTACTTGAGTTCATAGTGTATACAGGTATGTGCCGCGGTAAAGGCCCCCCTTTTTCAGCCCCAGCCACTCTCAAAGGCCCCTACTTTTTGCCTGAATCAGCTCCTTCAGGCACCAAGCTCCCGAAGGTCAGATCCTGAAGCCCCCATTAATAAGCACAAATTTACATGCTTCTCTGACTTAGTGCAGAAATCACATGTCCAACAATAGGATAAGGCAGCATCCTGTATTTTCCTTATGACTGCCATCACACAATTTACAGCAGACACACTGATGAGAACAGTTAATCCCCTCTGATCTGGGTAGCCCATTTGATATATAGATTTAAAACGAACATGAGAAATGCCATTAATACCAGCACAAACATGTGGACGTCCCATATGGGAAAATGCGGAGGTTTCCCTGTGCATTGTGTCAGGTTTGAAATTCGCTTGCAGCCCATCTTTCCCATGTGGATCCTCAACCCATGATCATTCTTGCATGTCTTTCCACAGCTGCACACAGTCTGGTTCCTCTTGGTCAAGCTCGTTGTCCTTGTTTGGTCCATAGTCGTCTCCGCTGTGTTCCTTCCAATGGGTTGCTCATCCTCCCCCGTTCTCACACAACCCCGGGGGTATCTTCTGATATATCTGTTCATGGCAAATCACTAAGGTACTTCCAGATGGAAGTTGTGTTTTGGCTGGCCAAGCCTCTGCACCCTTGGTACCAGTCTCTCCTGATCGCCTCCTGTCTCTCCAGGTTGTCACTGCTCTATCCGCAGTCACCATCCAGTCTTTCCTGGTTGTCACTGGTGATCCAGCTTGGAATTTGTTATAAACATTGATGGTACAGATGCCTGCTGGTCCTGTCTTCAGGTGGATCCTCGTTCATCAGTTGTTTCGGCGCTGTCCACTACAACCTCCAGAGGTGCGCCAACTGGGGTGATCAAATCCCAGCCCAGGACCAGCTCTACTCTCTCCACCTCTCTTCCTCCACAGCCACATGGATGCTGTTTCCGCCTCCCTACACAGAGAGCCAATGAGCCGTTTCCTCTCCCCTCCTACCACTCCTATAGTTCTCAGTGCCCTCCACATCGACTGGCCTGCAAACCCCCTGCATCCGATCTCCACAGGGAAGCACCATACCTTCCAGCCTCGTTGTTGGCATTCACTGACTAGGTCCTGGTACTTGGTCTTTTTCCGCTCATAAGCTTCCTCTATTCTCTCCTCCCATGGCACAGTCAACTCCACTATTATGACCTGCTTAGTTGACGGTGACCAGATCACAATCAGTATTAGGAATACTATTTAATAAAAGAGCCTATGGCTTGCCATACTGGCTGCATGGATAGTGTTTGGAAATAGTCCCGGTGTAACAGTTCTAAATTACCCCGCTCATCTAATATACCCCCCGGTAATTTAGACCTTAGGTTTAAATGACCCCCTCTAGGTTCAAATTACCCCCCTTTGTTTCATTGATAATCTTACACCAACAATTCTAAAAGAACATATTGGGAGAGAAGCTCATATCTAATGCTTATGGGAAATGAATTAAAGATTACTTTGAGGGTCTAATAATGAAATTTATTGTAATTCTGTATAATAACCCTTTTTTTCTTTCTATTTATTTAAACTGAATATATCATTGTAACTCAATGACTATATGGAAGCTTATTGCAAATAAAAAAACAAACCAACTAAAATCTTTCCAGTTCTGTCTATCAGGCCTGTACTGTATTCTTTTTTTACTTTATTCATTATTAGTTTTATTGTCATAATTAAAAGAATTAATGTTTCAATGGGGGTACATCAGTACTAGATTGGTAACACATACTGGGGGTATATTAGACCTAGGTTTAGTTTCCCCTTTAGAGATAGGCCTACTTTGAACCTTGGTGGGGGTACATTTGACCTAAGTCTAATATACCCCCGGGGCACATTGAAACTGGAGGAGGTATATCCAACCTAGGTCTAAAGTACCCCCGGGGGTATATTGGACCTAGGTCAAATGTACCCCCGGTACATGCCCCCTACCCCGCTAGCAGATATTACTCGTGCCCATGGCACTCGTGTCTCCCGTTTTCATCTACCCCAAAATGGGAGATCTCCGGTTTTCAACCACAACCAACTTGGCACCTCTGTTGAATGTCTTAGTGATGTATCAAAGCAAGGTGTTCAGGGTAGGCCTACTATTTCAGGGATACTGCCTTCTCCTGCTATGACACCAATATCTGCTGATTTCTTTGTTCACTTTTTGACAGTTTTCTTAGAAGTATGAGATAAAGATAATCATCCAATGATAACCACAAAATATATGATTGCTAGAATAATCGAGCATTGTATTGGTTAGTTTGGAAAACAACAAATGAATTGTTAAATATTAAGTATCTTATTGATGGATTTTTTTTAAGGCCCACTTAAATCGTCCCTATAAGTATGGACATACCCACATACCCTATAAGGAATATGGGTATATTTTTTCAACATACAATGTTTTAAACGTTTCACTTCACAAATTACCGTTTATTTCATAACCTTACTTATATATATTGACATTAGCCATGGGTACGAAAACACTCAGTTGCCACCCACACCTTGATCATAGCAAGGTATCCATGTCACCTGGCTAACATAACTACCGACGCAACCTTGCCAAATGAATAGTTGCGTCACATTTGTTCTGTCACGTCATACCTTATGACGTCACGTCCTACGAGCGTTTGACTCATTACAGTGGTAGCACCAGAGCGAGGAACACGTATATAGTCTTATTGATAGAATGATATTGTATTTTATTTAGTCAACGGGCGGTCGAGGAAGACCTGCAAATGAGCAGAAGACTGAAACCTATTCTAAAAATCTTTGTTTCTGTATCAATGTAACTGTAATGAATTAAAAGCATTATATATATATGATTCCTATCGCACAATAGTTATAGAGGTCTATTGTAGCCAGTGTAGCATCTGTAGACTATAGCCTGCCTACACTAAGACATGATCTTTGCCACTGAAGATATAAAACATTTTAATTGTTTTCTTCAAAATGTGAGCCAGGCGGAGGGTCCACACAATGGTGTGTCAGTACTCAGCAGATTCTTCTTTATTTTCAGATTTTCCACTGGGCAGCCAGACATGGAAATCGTATCCTTCCTTTGTACTGCTTTGATCCAAGAAATCATGGTCCCACGTGGCACTTCAACTTCCCTAAGACAGGTGCTCATCGACTCAAGTTCCTAATTGAGGGTGTCCATGACCTCAGGACTACGTTACTACAGCGTGGCAGGTTCGATAAATTACCGTATTGTCAACAAAAATATTCTCTAGATATTAGGCTAATTCAGTTTTTAGTTGTACAGATTTTTTGTTAAGTTCAACACCATGGTTTGTCTCATTTTAGTTGCCTCCAACAGTTAATAATTCAATTCCTTTTTTAGTATTGATATATAGGCCTACTTTTTCAGTGGACTGATAGTGCGTCGGGGCAAACCTGAAGATGTAATACCACAATTAATAGAGGCCATTGGCAAGGGGGACATACACAGTGTGGTCTTCCAGCAGGAGGTAATCTCGTAATAAATACTGAATAACATACAATAAGTTCTGAATACCATACAAGTCTATGTAAATATATACAAAAATTATACATTTGTCCCTTGCACTTTTCATGGCATTTCACCGATGGTCCAAAAATGGAAAGAATAGAGAGGAATTGCGCAAATTAGTTTGGTAAACTAAACACCAATCTTTGCTTTATATTTAATTCCCATTTGACTTGTCTCGTGTATTAGTCTACTAAGGAAGAATTGGACGTAGAAGCAGCTATCAAGCGTAACTGTGATGTTCCTGTGGAGAGCTTTTGGGGTTCGACTCTGTACCACCCCGAGGATGTGCCATTCTCTGCCCAGCAGTAAGTACCGCCGTACATTGTCAGGCATTATCACCAGCATGCATTACACATCTAATTGCTGTATTATAACTGTATTGTATCTACAATAACTACCGGTAATAAATTTGTATTTGTAAATTTCACCCGACGAAGGAATACAATCGAAAAAATACCAAGTATCGCTGACTTGAAATCATGCTTGAGTCTTAAAATGTATTCATAACGGGAAAGGATATGTGAACATAAAACATAGAGTTGTATTTTTGCTTACAATTGCCTTACCTTCGTGGACAATGTCCTTTACTTTCAGAGTACCCAATGTATACACAGAATTCAGGAAGAAAGTAGAAAGCCAGGGTATGATAAGGCGTCTTATTCAGATGCCGGACAAATTACCTCCACTGCCAAGCAATATAGAACCTGGCGAGATCCCTCTCATCGACAGTTTCGACCTTAAAGGTATGATACTGCTACTACGTGGTTGAACAGACTCTGTGACTTATTTTGATGCAACTCGTCTTATATCGAAATTTCCTCCGGATACTACTCTTTAGTTCTTCAGTAATTAAATATAGATTTTTTTTTTATTTATTCCAGATTTAATCAATTCTTAATTTAATAATGAACCATAGCATCTTTTGACTTTAATTCTTCTTGTCGTGTTTGGGCACAAGTTAAATGTGTGTGTCTATAGGTATGTATTCCTCGACTCTCTGGTTAAACTTAGCCAGGTCTTCAAGTTGACTTACTGAAGATCGACAAACAGCCATCTCGCAAATAAAGGCAGTTCCTGAATTAATATCAAGAATGTTCGTTCCTCCTGTATTGACTCAATTTTCATGAAATTTTGCAAGATGATTATTGCCGTGTGTCACATTCTAAAAAGATACTGACAAATCTTCAGTTACTAAAGTTTAGTCGGGCAGGCTAGTGATCCATAGAGGTCCACTTATCAAGCCCAGCCCATGTACATATTATCCCTCATCCCACTTATGTATAGAATGAGAAGAGGTGCTGGTAATAGGATATCAATTAGTGGAGATTCCATAAATAGCCAATTACTAACGGCGAGTTCCATTCGCTATTTATTATATACCCTTAGCAAAGACGAATATTGAAATATAAATCTTTGTTTTTGATTCTGAAAGAAAAGCAACTTCGAGTTTGTATGTTACTGTAAAATAAAAATATGGTTATTGCACCACTCATACAGCATAAATATAATTATGTCTGGCTGAGAATATAATGGCATATTGCACTGATTTTTCAGTACCCGTGACTGATGGTCGCACAGCCTTGCCATTATGTGGCGGTGAAACATCAGCTTTACAAAGGCTCAAGTACTATTTGTGGGACACTGACAAAGTAGCCGAATACAAGGAAACAAGAAATGGAATGATAGGTTCAGATTATTCTACCAAGTTATCCTCGTGGTAAGTGCATACTCAGTGCTCTTCTTGCTTATATGAAATCATTAATTTTACTCTGATTTTCACATACCGCGCCAGGTTCCCCCAGCAACTTATCAAATCCCTGGATAGGCGAGCTTTTTATACCCTACACTTAGACTTGCCTTTAACCGATCACCATGTCCAGAACTTCAGTCTGGTCACACGATTTATTAGTCTACTAGATGTGGCGCACCTCAAAGTCTAAATACTAGTTAAA
This sequence comes from Sthenelais limicola, assembly GCA_942159475.1. NCBI lineage: Eukaryota > Metazoa > Annelida > Polychaeta > Phyllodocida > Sigalionidae > Sthenelais > Sthenelais limicola. The sequence continues at coordinate 28,057,102 of OW804101.1, forward strand.
TGAATATCTATCTGATTTGTCACTCGAAATCGATGTGAATATGAGTTTGGAATTTCCATTCGATATAAGGCCTCATTTTCACTCCACATCCCCATAAAGCAGGCAAATATGTAGGAAGAAGTAGGAATGGAAGCTCGCTGATTGTGTACTATTGTTCATACAGGTTGGCGCATGGATGTATTTCACCCAGACAAATATATCACGAGATAAAGCGATATGAACAGCAGAGGACTGCCAACCAATCCACGTACTGGGTGATCTTTGAATTATTATGGAGAGATTACTTCAAATTCGTTTCCCTTAAGTTTGGTGATCGCCTCTTCTATAGAGACGGTAGGTTCAAATATTCACAATGTTTGTTATCTTAGTTCTGTATAGGGACAAGTTTTCTCAACAAATGTGCAATGTTATTCCCTTTTTAGAGACTCACAATTCTTAGACCATTTTCATGCGAACCCATATATCACCGCTGACATTTAATGATTCTGAAAATACATAGTATTTTTTTGCATTACGCCGCTTCAAATTTACTTTAGGACTGCTCGGAAAACATGTAGACTGGGTGCAAGATAGGAACGTTTTCGATGCGTGGAAAGGTAAATATTAAGTTATGCTTTCATTTATATTTCAAGGATATATATATACATGTACGTATATTATTAAAAGCCTCTCCATCAGTAGCCTTTAATATTAATTATGTTATGGCTCTAGTGAAGCAGAGAGCCGGAGGCCCGTATTTTTATTTTATTAATTTCATTCACCCAGGTATCATATATCAGTTCCAGTCTATGTTGCCTTTGCCAGCTCACATTGATCCAGCCAGGGACTTGAGGGTCTGTGCGTATATATTGGTCTAGAAGAACTGTTAATAACTCGAGCCCAAGTCAGTGTGTGGGGGCCAAAACTAATGGATAAACTTCTAACCTTTTTTAGCCTTATCTCAATCTTAGTTATCCATTCGTGTAGGGTATATGTAAAGAAAATTTAATTGCAAGCAACTTTTAAGTAACGTTTAAACGTTTAAATAATAACTACAATGTGTTTCACTTTCTTTTCTTTAGAAGGTAGGACTGGTGTTCCTTACATCGATGCCAACATGAGAGAGTTAGCTGCCACTGGTTTTATGTCAAACCGAGGAAGACAGGTTCGTGTTTACATAAAAGAATCTGTGATTGAATCATAGTATGTTCCATTCATGCAGATGGGTATGTGGATGGTCCCTAGCATATATATTTGCGTTAAATGCTATGTCCCTTCACCATTAATTTGACGATACTTTATAAGTCATCCATCAAATAGGCTGGTCCATTATTCACACTCTCCCTTTGAAATCCACAGCTGCTGCCAATAACTATAGAGATTTTGTACTAGAGTATTCTCTATCCTTCAATTCCATGATATGTAAAGTAGTTAAATTTATTACATTAACATTTTCTTTTAATACAAAATCATATTTCTATGCATCCAACGTATCTCGTGTATTTATGTTTCATTGGCAGAATGTGGCCAGCTTCCTTGTCAAGGATCTGAAGATAGACTGGCGCTTAGGAGCTGAATGGTTCGAGTCTATGTTGGTGAGTTAGAAAGACTGACCATGCAGCTAGTCTTTATTCATTTCATTTGTGTAATGGATATTTTTTTAACGAGATTTCAATTGGTCATATGAAACCCGAGCCATGTGTGTCCCTGACGCAACCGAGATACTATTAGCTGCATGTGTATTTTTTTATCTTAGACGGAACTACGTAAGAAATCACTATCGAGGAAATAAATCACTATGGCGTGTAGCGCGGGTAGAACGACTATGTGCCAGGGCCAGTAATTAGAACAATAATCCTTAGGTCGATTAATCAATCCTGCGGAGTGTGCGATCGATGAACCACTGTATGATTTACAGGCCACTAATGGAAATATCTTCCCCTAGAGCACAAGACAATATATCTGAAAATGGATTTGGACATTTAGATTATTATTATACTTCTGACTGATGTACCAATATGTATTTCATTCACAGGTTGATCATGACGTGTGCAGCAACTATGGCAACTGGCAGTACAGTGCTGGCATTGGTAATGATCCTCGTCAGGATAGAAAATTCAACGTTATTAAACAGGGCCACGATTACGACCCTAACGTAAGCCAAATCCCCCAGAGTTTGACTACCACCAATGCCCGATGTGTATCTATGCTATTTGGTTTAACTTCTCGTATTTTACAAGTAGTCTGGGTTATGGCCTTCAGCACTTATCTATTCTGCCAACCATATGAGTTTACCTTAAATTACATTAATATTGATTCATCTAAAGACTGGGGTCCATTTGCCTCTTAATATTTCGTAAGGCCTATCTTTTTTTTACGTTTTACTTTGTATTACTTTACTAAGTTAGAGGTAAACTTGAAAAGTATTTGAGTCGTAAATTATTGTTTTTGGTTTCGTTTCGTGTTTGTCGTAATAGACTACTTCTAGCACTTCCACGACAGTTTTTGTTTCGTCATTACCTGGGGCTGGGGCCTGTTGTATAAGCTAAGGAAGGAATTATTTGTTGGAATTCAGGACTACACTTTCTTCCCTTCCTTTGAACTTGACAAGTTTACATCTGTCGTAGACGGTGCGGGTGCAACTTGTTTATTTCATTATAGAAAATAATCATACAACCAATTTCACACAGTCATGGAAATAATGATTCAAATTCAAATGGAAGCCGTGTATTAATGAATAATCATGGAGAGCTCTAGGAGACATGATCGGTAAAATTCCATTGGATCGATAACAATTACGAAATGTTTTGGCAGTTTCACCCCCACCACATATTTTTTTTATTACAAACAAAGGCCATACATTTAATCATATAATAACGAAGACGCATGTCGACGTGGTCAATGTTTTCGTGCGTTGCCTATATATATGTGGGGCTTTATATGATTGGCCCCTACCCAGGGTGTGTTGCAGGCATGGCAAGACATGTGTTGGTGAGATAGCAGGCAGACCCTGTCATGTATGTCCCAAACCAGAATGGACCACTATAGAAGACATGTAGATACTAGTAAAAATCAAAAAGGCAATGCTTGAAAACGTTCATGATGAACAATGCGTCGTTATGTATCACCGTTAAGTGTACTATAGGCCTTTAAATGAATTTTCTTTTTAAAATAACACAAAAAAGTGAGTTTCAATGAAAGAAAGGCAGGGTAACTCGAGGAAATAAAACCAAAGAAAAATTTCTTATCAATCAATAATTATGATGAAACACCTTCTTTTGCAGGGAAACTATGTGCGTCTGTGGACTCCAGAGCTTGAGGGCATCAAAGGGAGCGAGATACACATGCCCTGGACCATTGGTCCCGCCTTACTGAAAAGATATAATGTCCATCTGGGAGAAAATTATCCTAATCCTATAGTTACCGCTCCTGAGTGGAGTAGAATAAAAAATAACCGGGTGAGTTCTGATCAATTCTTTGTTGAAAGAGAAAAGTTTGAAATTAGACAATTATGGCATTCCTTTATTTCTAAACCCTGAATCTTCAGTGGACCAAATGTAATATAATACTTGGGGCACACTTGGATTTAGAAGAAGCAGAAATGTGAAGAGTTGTTAATGCATGTTGGTATTATGTTGCAGGGAGGCAGTGGACGACCTAACAGTAGCAGGGGAGGAGGGGCTCGTGGACGAGGGCAGGCCAGGGGCATGGACTTCTATTTCAAGAACAGCAGCAAATGAATGTTAGGAAGGGCTACACTGATGCAGAAAAATCCTGACAAAGACCTACAAGTTAGCTGCATACTACCTATGAGTTGTAGTTTGTAAAGCTGACTTGGGAAAATTGTTGATCATGTTCGCAGATTTTCCTCAGTCACCAGGAGCCGTCATGAAGATCCTGAGTTACTGCTTTACGAGTTACAACGTGTCCTGTAGCTTCCTGTGTCGCAACGAAAAGCTCTTTGTGGCCCAACAAGAGAAAGTGTGACATGCGCTTAAAATATGCAGACATAGAGTATGGACATTCTGTGGTCTATTCATTACACTATCACAGAGTCCAGGCCCGGCGTCAGCTACTGTACATCATAACAGCAGACGGAATTATTCTTTCGGAAGTTTTCTCTAACATTTCGTAATTCTTTGAAAGACAAAACCTGATTTGATGATACATTCATCAAAAGAGTCCAAAGGACTTTTGACTTTTTGATAGACTTTCGAAATAGGACGCATATCAAAGTGATCAAATAGCAGGCAATTTAATGGCTGAGTTGGTATTATAAATCAAGCAGGTATGGAGGGAGGGAGTGAGTGGAGAGGAGGAGAAGGAGGAGGGAAACCAGTAGAGTCAGCCTCTCTCAACAGTTGTATGGAGATCAGACGTCATAAACTCTTATTTTGATTCTGTAGATCAGATCTAAGAATAGATCAACCTAACTGGGCGATAACTTAAGAACAATAGCTGCCTAAATACATTTTAGAAAAATAAAAAAAAACAAACCCAGAACAGTAAGTAGCTGCAAAAATTAAGATAAACATGACAGAGAAGAGAACCTGTGTGTCTAAACTTCTACCAATTGGTGTTAGTTGAATAACTAATGCTTTTGGAGATGTCTATACAGCTTTCATCAACGATATGGTTGATAATTAACGCCCACACCAGGTCCTGGAAAGCCATTAGCACAATTTTACAATTCAGTCCTCAAGACTGATCGTATGAGAGACCTTTATCCGTTCTTGTCTGTAAGCTTGTGTTTAAACTCTTGGGAATTATTTATTATATGTCCATGTTAAATTAGAGGTGCAAGAAAGAGCGTGCAATAAAATATTCACATTGGACACGTACAATACAAGTTCGAATTTTTATTTAACTTTAAGACACTTTATGGCGATTCAGAACCCAAAACAAAGTTTATATTTCAATATTCCTTTTTGCTAAATGTATGTTGTACTAAAATTTTAATAGAATTTGGTTCAGGTAATCAAATCAAAATCAAATCGTTTTTTCATAAACTAGTTTTTCAATCTAATCTTTCTCTCCCCTCTAGCAGACGGATTTCATAATTCATTACAATCATGATTAGAAATGTCCTAATCTCTAATGAGATGTTGGTTCATATGAAACCCTATACATCTTCATAACTTACAGACACATTTAACAAAACGAAAATAATTTTGTATTTTGTCAAAAAATGGAAGAAATAAATGTATAGAACTTTACATTCTTTTGATAACTGATAAAGAAAAAAGTGTTAGTATCTACTCTGTGACTAAATGATCGAGTTTAAGCACTTTACTTGTATTTATTGATTATTCACATTTAGGCATAATGTTTGTGTGTGTAATCTAGGATATATATATTGGAGTAATCCCGGTCTATGCCTCATGACAGTGGTTATCCAGATATAAGAAACACCAATTTCATACTTTAAAAAAGCATATGAATAAAAGCTATATCACTCACATAGGACATAGTTCCGTGGAATCGGGCCACAGGAAACATGACTGCCACAGTTCAGTAGCCTACATGGGTACTTACTCGTGTTAAGGCACTTGTTAAGTTCCAGGTACTCAATGATCTCATTTAATCTTTTCATCATACTCCATTTCCTCGGGCATCTGTAGCTTTGCTGAAAACTACAAATTCTTGCGAGTAAATGAAATCACAAATTTCTTAGATTTACTTCCCAAATAAGGTAGACTAATTCCTTTAAACAGTTTACTTCTAGTAATTGTGAACGAACACATTCGTGACTGCTGAGAAAACAATATAGAGCTAATTACCTTATCCAGGGGAAAGTTACTTCCTATAGCATCATGCATATACAAGTTAATCGTGGCTTTATCATGACAATCATATATAATCACGTTACATACAATATTCATCCCATCATTATCATAACTAAAAGTTACCCACATTTTTCAGCGTGACGTCTATGGAACCAATGATTTTCATTTACCATTACAATCATAATGTATCCAGTTAAGGTTTTTTTGTTCAATTGTTTTATTTCTTAATTGGCCTGGTACAATAATTTAACGTTATATTACGCATGCTAGAAACGGTCCTGAATGGGAAGTTCGTATTTGGTGCCAGAAATCCGATACACTTGGGGGGAAATCGAATTCTGCCAATCCATGAACAGATGTCCCAGTGTCCTGATGAATGCTTACAGCACCTGATGACCAGCTCTCACCGGACCCTCACACTGCGGCTGATATAATAGCATTAGCTAAACTAGTACCGCTGTATTAGTCAGTCGAACCTGCCTCAACTCAATGGTCATGGGTTTAGTACGGCCGTCTCCCATACTAGAGTTAGACTTGCGCTAACTACGTTGTATGGGTCAGATAAGGTGCTTGATTGACTCTGATATATGCCAAGTTTCACTTCATTGCCCCCACCCCCATATGCCCCGTGTAAAATGAAGTAGCAGTATTTATTTTAGCGCACCCACCTTTGTGCGTGAAAATAAATCCGCGCGAAAAGGTGTCAATTAAAGTACTTAGTGTGCGAAAATAAATACGTTTACAGTAGATCCAACATGTTAGTTTAAACATTTAAAGGTCTTCATCAGAGCTATGTGATGTATACATTTCTTCCTTCGTTGGCTTCAATAACACTGACAGTGTCAATGTATTGTAAGTTCAATAATAATTATATGCTACAAGGCAAGCCAATTACATAATTTGGTAGGCTACAAACATAAATGATTGATTGAGATTCAAAACTCCAGGGTACGTTACCGTAATAAGCATATTAATATTTGAAAGGTATAACATTGGACTCTGTAAAACACAATTGAGCTCACTGAGGTTCACGTAGTCTAAAGACCTTTCCAGTTTCAGCCAATGTTTAACGGGCGGGAAACCTTTGTCTGGATAACATTTACATACGGGCACCTCGCGCGTGACGTCACCCCGACGTGAGGACTAAATGTAGGACAGTTTTCGCAGCAAGTTGAGAAACAAGACAGACGTGTTTGGTTGAACATATTGACCGTTTTTCTCCTCTAACGTAAAAATGACGAAACCTTTGACAGTGGTAAGTATTCATTCAACAACAACAATATCCATGGTTGCGAGATTTGTTAAAATAAGGGCCAAATTTGACGGCATTCCTTTTATTTCAAATGTTGTTGTCGATTGCGTAGCTGCCATGATGGATCATGGACACATGTCCATGTTGTCGGACGGGCTGGATGTAAACAAGGACAGACTTTTCCATTCTTTTAGTAGTTCTATCGATACACACGGTCTTTACACGCGTTAATTGATTCTTTCTTCGAGATTGTGATCAGCTAAAGCACCTAATACTCATATCCTGCATATGTTCTCGCCATTTTCAGTTTTTTTCTTATGATATTTTTGTCTTTTGACTCGTGTAACTTGTAAGGTCATACTTCTTAGGCTTATGGCTAGCACTGCCACGGCACTGACACTGACATAGGGGTATATATGGGTCCCATTTTTTATGTCTGTGTCTGAGTGTCGCACGATAAGACATTTTTCCATGTCCCATGTCACTTTTTAAAACAATTCAATGATGTCTCGTGTCACTTTTTAAGCAATACATTATATATATTAACGGTCGTTACAATGTCGTGTGTCGCCTGTTAAATAAATCACTGTGTCCCGTGTCTTTTTTTAATACATTTCTGGATGTCTCATGTCGAATTTTATCAGCCTTTTGGGAGCTGTGTGTGTCGCACGTTAAGGGGAGCGTGTCGCCGTGTCGCCCGCGATTTAGCGGCCGTGTCGTGTGTCAATCGTGTCGAATTTTACCCATATGTACCCATTGACATCGCCGTCACCTTGTCTCGTGATGTCAATGAATGGATACACATATTATATACATATTACATAGCTAGCTACAGCTATGTAATACTAAATTCTTTTGATGTAGCATTGCAAACCAACATGTTACAATGGTGCCGAATAATATTAGATGATGTTACTTTCTGTATCTGTATTAAAGTAACCAGAAATAATCAAATATATTGTCCGTATACTTAATACTAATGACGGCTAATTAATGTATTCATAGCTCAGCTGTAACTAGAAAGGAATTAATTTCATTAATTTATTTATTTTTCGGAGTGCGGACATAGCCTATAGCCATATAGGCCTCGTAAATAGAAAGAATTGTTTTTAAGTGTGAGGTTATAGTGCGACTGGTTAATCTCCTTGTTTATATTTAACACTTCCATAATATATATAGCATAATGACTAATGTATACTTCGGGAATTAAATTGTGGTACATATGCCATAGTATGATATAGCCAGTATCACCAGCCCTTCCTTCCATATACTGATATAGTGACTGGTCACATGAGAGAGGGCGTACACTAGACGCGAATTTGCACAGGAAAATTGTATTTCCCAGGCCAAGACCCTAACAATAGACTATAGTATAATTTATTGCTTGATTGCCTTGAACTTTGGGGTTACACATATATATCCAAAATTACTCGTGAAGTCTTATTTTAGCATGATATAGTTTGAGCACTTTTCTCAAATTTACGAATCGGCATCAATATTTATCATATAGACAAGGGTTGAGGTTCAGGACCCATGTCACAGAAATATTTGTGCACAGATGTGAGAAATCAATATAATTATATATACATGTACTATTTGTATGACTTTCTTCTCCGTGATAATTAAAAGGTGGTTTAAATACATAAATATGTAACTCATAAAAAGGTGTTGCTATAAATTAGAATTATATATCCGTGTGATTGCGCTTTTATTGTGTTGCCTTTTTTCAAAACGTTACCTCACCCGGGGTCTTTGAATACATGTAACATTCTCACACTATTTTCTCTACATTTTATGGTCTGAGTGGGTTCATTAAATTTCATTTTTAATGCTAGAATTAGCGAACTTATTGGACCAAATATCTGTGTCCCCTTGCCCCTCCCCCCAACCCCCCAACCCCCACCCGAGTAGGACCAAAGCCAGCTATTAGTCTACAACATTATATGTATAATAGCTGAAGAATTGCATTTTTTTCTTCAGCTCAAGTCGGTAGGCCCTAAGTTGGTGCCCTTCTTCAAGACCGTTACTATTTTCTTTGTGCTGTTCGGAGAAGATTCTAAATTAGATTCAGTCATCTACTGTCTCTTCAAATGCCTACCGATCGTATCCCTCATGATCTTCGTTCTGCTTCACGGGATGAACTTCTCTGAAGCATATGCCTACTCCCGGAAAATCCTCATCGGCTTGGTATTCAGTACTCTCGGAGATGCCCTCCTTGTTTGGAAGAACGCGGGCTACTTCTTACCCGGGGTGGGCTTTTTCGCCCTCTCCCAGTTGTGCTACGCCATGGCCTTTGGCTTCTCTCCCTTCAAACCCTGGAGGTTCCTTGGATGTGGTGCCATCGGCACCCTGATCTACGCTTGTCTCTTGCCCTACCTGGAGGGTATGATAGTCTACGTCGGTGCCGTCTATGCAGCTCTTATTTTCATAATGCTTTGGCGTGCCGTGGCTAGAGTTCAGTTCCTCAACGATCTCTGGACGTGGACCAAACTCTGCAGTTTCATCGGAGCCATTTTCTTCGTCTTCTCCGATCTGCTCATCACTTTCGACCGCTTTGTTGTGCCCATCCCCTACAACCACCAACTCATCATGATCACATACTACATCGCCCAACTCTGTATTACAGTGTCAGTGGTGGACAGCCAAGTGGACCATCTCCTGAAGAAAACACAATAGGTTCCTTATGAAGAAGAGACAAAAAAGACGAGTTCAAGTTAATTTGCATTGAAAAAATAGACACAAGGTCTATGAAGAATGGACGTTGGCGCTCATGAGGTATTCTGTTTAAGTAAATTTCACCGAAAATCGCAGACGATTTTGATGATGTCCAAGTTTTCTTGACGTTATGATTTGGCGTTGCTTTGATGAATATAATGATAAAGATAATGATAAAGATTATACATAAGTATTTCTCCCGACGATGGGTCATATTTGGGTATTTCCCATAGCCAAATCATACTGCCAAGTCTTCCATTCCATATAGTTAGTGTGGATCGGATGACGCGAGAGCTGTGTAAAACCTTTTAAAAAGATATTCATATGAATTCATGTATATTGCCCATATACTTGTATATATATACACGTGTAAACCTCTATATATATTGTACATAGTAAATACGGGCTAAATGTGTGTGAACGTTGAAATACGACGCCCTTAAATCTCATCAAGGCTGGTTTTTGGTGGTATGTATTTTTTAGATGCGAAATTTCTGTGAGTAAATTCTAGGATCAGTAGCGTCCAAATTCAACTCGAAACATTTATAATGCATGGGAGTCCTAGGTGTCCCATTGTTATCAAAGACAATTTTTGTTTGCTCTCATACCAAAACATAGCATTTCCGATTATAATTATGCCATTAAGATCAGTATTGGACTGAGTGGTCAGTGTGCGTTGCTTTTCAAAGATGAAGGTGTAAATGCTTTGCTACATGGGAATTGTCATTAGAAACTTCCCATCAAGCATATTGTGAAACGATGTGATCGCTCCCCTGCAAACTGGTAATTCCATTTAAAGCAAAGGGTGGTAGAATTTCTTGAAAGTGATAATTATATAAAAATGACATTCAGTTAGATTGAATTAGTCTAATATATTATGCATTTATTTTAACGATGCTCGCTCTACATGGTGTAAGTGGATTGGTTATTTAAAGAAAAGGAAATTAAGAATTAAAGAGTAATTTCCATATATCTGAGTGCTACCAGTTTAAATATATATGAATAAGATACCAGTATTGCAATCTCTGGCGTTCCTCAATCCTTATTTGGGCTCTTCCGCATTCACAAAAAACACCTTTCTTTTAATTATCTCTATGGGATCTGATGGACTTCGTCTTGCTCCTACTCAAATTGGTCTTTTTAGACGGATTACTATTTGGAAGAGATTGCAAATGCCTGTTTGATTTATATCCATACCAAAACAGAATCACGAAAGGTCGTTGCTTACTCCAGCCATATATTTGGATTATATAAAGAGAAGAATGTGGATTGTGGTGCTACGTGCTCTGTAAGTGTATGAGAAGTAGAGGGAGAGGCTCTGAGGCCGGGGGAGAGGCTGACTATGTGGCTCAGATTTTCAGAAAATGTACAATTGCCAGCTGTACACATTTAGGAAATTAGGCTAAATTTGACTGAAAAATGATGAATATCGGGTATATCTAAGTATATTTGGGATCACATTGATTTAAAGTATCAGTTCTGTTAATTCAAACTGCATTTTGAAGCTCATTTTTGTCTTAAAAGTGGGTTATTTAAGAGGATTGGTGAAGGCGAATTGTACATTTTCTGAAAATCTGACCCACGTATGACTCATGTGGACTGGTAGACCTGTTGTATGAGTTACACATGTTGGTGCTGGCCCCAGCAAACAGTTGGGGGTGGAGGAGTATATACGCGCCTCTACCACTCCTCCATGGTATTACCATGGGAACCCCTGCTTGTATACCCACCTGCCTGACTGGGAGACAACTCCGCTAAATAGATCTGTCCATAGTAAAGCGCACTTGTAGTTATTCCACAACTTCTCACACATGGAAGACTGAAAGCCAAAATACCCTGCGCAGTTTGCCACGGGGGGCCTGTTTGTTCCTGGTTATGACAAAAGAAGTGGTATTTTGTTAGTTATTCAGCGAAAAGCTACAATAAAACTAGCCAAAATAGCTATTATGTCTCAGTGCTACCTGAGCCCCGTATTTCACACGGAACAGATACGAAACATTATTAGTTATAGTAGCAGTAATTTTATTTTCCTTTTGAGAAGGGAATTTAATGTTTCATTCGAGATTGAACATGAAATTTATCGTAATCATGAAAAAGATGCCAACATTTTCTTAACGGAAAGTCCATCAGGGATTTAAATCAGTTTTATTGTGTTTGATATAATATATATGTCCCCATTACCACGATTAGCAAATCTCACCCGGCCTGCTTTCTAGTCCTGCAAAAAATTGTACTATTCACTATTGGATATCCAGGGCTGCTGTATGGCTACATGTTACTTCCACATAGCATAGCTCCATATAACAACAAACGCTCGAGCGTTGTATTAACTCTCATAAGTTACATGTATTATTGATTCTTTTTCGATACTTGCCTTTCTTTGGATACCAGGGGATTGGACAAAGCCGTATTCAGAGCATGTCCATTCACATGTACAGCCTCTCCCTCCCACACTCGTGTTTCCTTCTTTATCCCTCCGCACAAGAGGAATACCCCCACCCGAGCTAATTGTTGAATCAAGATAAATAATACCAAATGGGTCTAGGTTGATGGAGTCTGAGTATACTTAGATAGCCTGTCTATCTTAGACTTTACTGAGGCTTGAATCCTCAGATTAGAACGATCTTCCTGAAATACCTGCACAACTCTTTGACGTTGCCAAGAGTACATGGTCACCCCCAACTGTGACCTCATCTGAGCAACTCTGATTTGTTCAGTTTGAAGCTTACAGAACTTCGTGAAGAACGCTGGATATGGAAATGCAGTGTTTGTAATTGGATGAATTGAATTTTCAAACCAATCGTTCCCCAAAACAAATGATAGCACTCAGATATTAAACTGTGTCAATCTAGGCCGTAAGCAGGGACCATTTATCGTTCAGTTTCGTTGCACCCAACGAGGGACTATAATCTTAAGCATTGTAAATTGAGATTATTTCATTTAAAACGGAATTTTTCTTGTTCCCACCTTCAAAAGTGTGGACAACTATGAGAAAACAGCAAACAAAATCGGGCATTTTTCTCCTGAGCATATTACATGCTACACCATAGCCGCCCTTCTCTTGACCAATCAGGAGCCCTGCTTTGAACCACGTGACTGTACCACAATGGCGTGGTCCACATTCAGTCGGAGACGGCCGCAACTTGTTTAATTCATGTTTGTGAGGTGATTAAGAGGGAACTCAATATATTCACAGTAAAATCGTGTTGTAGAGTATGATAGTTTGCTGGAAAACCGATTGAGCTCGACTGACAGAAGCAGAAAGTGGCTGAGCAACACCAAAACATGGTCCAGGAAAGTTTGTTTACATTTTGCAGTCATTCACCGACGGGGTTTGGTCAAAACGTCCTGGCCTTTACTTTAGTCAAAGCATACAAGGCCTAAGTGATGTGGTTTATGGTCAATTCCCACGAAAGTGGTACAAAAGAGGGCAAAAACAGATTTTGCTTAAATGCCCGATGGTTTTAACCATGGGTAGACAATATTCAGAAGTAACATAATCACTAATTCCAAAATTTGACTCCTTCGGATGTTTCTATGTCAGGCCTAGTTAGTCATCGAACCTGCCTCTTCATCTTAAGATTTTCTAGTATCGGGACATACGCAGAGTCAGGTTGTTCGTGACTAGGCCTACTAGGCCTAGGGATACAGTGTCAACGACTGAACCCACCATTTATTATTTAAAAAATAATAAAAACAAGCGATTTCGATATCAGTTTTTTTGCTGTTTAAATCATATACTGTAAATTGATACTTTTTTGCTATCATATACGACCATTTCTTTTATCTACAGTTTGATATTCAGTTTAGATCCAACCTTTTCGTTTTTTAGTAATCATGGTTGTAGTGTGGTTGTAATAGATTCTATCTGATATGACTTTATTCCACTATGAATAGCGGGGATAACATGTCATAAAGTTTGATTATGTATTACGAATAGTAAAGGAGTCTTCTCTCTTTTTTTGAGTATATTTAGCCTTTCACTCTGTAGCATTGATCTCGGTGGATGTGGTTCACATATTACTGATTTGAAACCTCACCAGATTTGAACGTTAGTTTGAGGCCTGAGAGAAAAATGTGGAGTACAGCGAGAATAATTATTTTGCCCGGCAATATCCTCTGAAGGTTCACCAAGGGCATGTTAGGCCATGTTATTCCTTATTCTCCAGTAAAAAGAGATCTAATATCTTCGAAATCTACCCTATCATACTAGCATTCCATATCTATCATCTAACCTTTTAGTCTCTAAAATCCCTAGTTTATATTACATAATCATGTTATATCTCATTCAAATATCTAGCACGATTAATGTATATTATTACAGGTTAATTGTTTGATATTATTATTATAACCTCGCTCAAATTGTCATAACATTGTCATCCAAAATATCATTATTCTGGTTCTTCCCATTTGCCTTTATACCTCCCCTGTGCACGATGGAACCCCTTAATTCCCTCAAGTTAGATGTTTAAATGATTGAATTAGTAGAACATGAAATACGATTAATGGAATATCAACATGCAACGTTCATATATATTTATATTTTATAAATATATTTAAGGGCCACTAAATGCTAGGGTTCGGTCGGTGACAATTAGATGAAGAACTCTTTTTTCCCATAATAAATTATTAGCAAGGCATGCTTACGTCCATACCCAAATATGATTCACTAATCTCTGAGAATATTCAAGATGTGAATAGTAATATAAAGTTCGGTTGGTGGCCCTTTTTCTAATACTTTTGCATAAAATGTCTCCTATAGATTTGAAACAGCTCAAAGGGTATAAGTATGGATGCACACACATTTGCATCATATTGTACTTTTATTGTATGATGTTTAATCCGGAAAATAAAAATAAAAAACTGGATTTCCCCTCATGTAAATGCAAGGAGTTTGGTCGGTGACAAAAACAATTCCCCACTGATTCTGCTTCTGTCCTGACCTTGATATTCATTATGCATTTAAACTCTATCGATATATAATTCCCCTGATATATGCTGATTCTATCCTAAACGTGGAATTAGTATAATTCTTAACTAATTTGTTAGAAATAATATTATGTATCTTTTTCCAGCCTCACTAATATTCACGAAAAACCCAGTTAATTGCTTATATCTCTGTAAATTGCAAAGGCAGAACATCAAAAGTGGGTACCCATTTGTTAAACTCGGCGAGCCTGAAGCCATGAATGCGGTTGAATCTTTGTGAAAAAGCTTTTTAATAATGTACAGTGAAAAATCCATAAAAATGCTTTTGTACCACTTTCGTGGGAATTGACCTTATATGGTATAACTATTATTTCATTGTGTAAGGGTATATAGGCAATATATGGCCAAATATATTTACTGAATAGGCCTACATATTTATTTAAGCCGTTACAGTCCTGCACACCCTTACAAGGGTTGTCACCACCTTGAGGGGAGGCAGCAGCGGTAGGGGTGGTGGTTGTGGGTTGGTGGTGGTATATATGGAATGAAAGCTCTCGATGACAGATATATACTAATATAGAGTAGAAATAAGTTCTCTAAATAATGAAAGATGTACTTCGCAAAACATGTTATAATGGCAAAATAGCACAATTGAAAAATCTGACCCTTCTACAATTTATTTTCATTTTTTCGGATTTTCTTGCATTAATAATTTTTTTTAATGAAATTTAAATATTGCAGAATATCTCCTTCATCAGAGGCTAATTGTTAAATCTTCTCATTTGAAAGATTAAGGACACTACATAACTCAATAATGCATCATGCCATGGTATTGCAGGGTATTTGTACTTCCAGTACCATACATGGATAGAGCTTTCACCGTTCCTCAGTGACGCTGATATGAATTTTCAATTGCTCTAACTTAAAAGTCTTTTTACTTATGATCTTAAGATTTGGCATGCCAATTGTATACATGCTTGACCTTCTGAGGATACTATATCACATAATTCTATTATAATTTGACTTGGATGGAGATACTCAAATATTGCAAAAATATTTTTTTTCAATATTTTCATCTCTTTTTGCTGTTTTTATGGTAAATAATGTATGTATCGATTTCATACTCAATACATGGTAACTTACAACTGTCTTGTCATATGATGTCACAGAATTTTGATTCCAAATAGGTTGAGAACGTTTGTATGAATCACATAAATATAGATTGTTTTTCACATTTTCACCTATTTTTCACCTAATTAACTGTCAATTACGTAATGATGTCCACAGCTTTCGAGGTGGGAAGTTTGATTTTCGGATTCAGCAGGTTTTTTTACATGGAAATCAACAAAGTTCACTTAGTCCCCAGTTGGGTGCAACGAAAATCATTTTCTAGCCACATTTTGAGGCCCCTGCTTATGGCCTAATCTGAATGTCAAATATTAAACTCGCATGTATCCATTCAACAGTTAGTATTATGTTGTCTGTACTGTTGTCTTTACATTCAAGAATTATACTTTCAGCCGAGTAGATAATAGGTTCATGCGTGTAATTTAAGACGCTGCTTCGGTTAGTAATATATAGATATTATATTTATGTTTGGATGTGTCAAAACTTATCTTATTGATGCTTTGCAACATACCAATGCAATTTCGTGGTGTATTTATCTCCTTGGTAATAATGTACATGTTTCGTTTTTGATTTGTTAGTTAGTTGATGATTTATAGTTTAAACATCCGAATCAGTGTGACCTCAGAAATATTTCACTGATATCCGTTTGTACTTATTTATTATTAGGAAACGGTTTGTCGAGAGATGTTGACAAAATTCTGAATGTGTTCCTGACCGTACATTATGACGTGCATACTGGTGGTTACTTCCCTTTTCTACTTTTATTATTAGCTGTGCCATACAATCAGTAAGGGGTCTCCTCATGTTTATTTATTTGTAGAGATTCCTCGAGTCACGTTTAATATTATATATAATATTATATAAACAAATTATTTGTTAATGTATTTTTTTTTTTTTTAATTTATTATTAATATAATTCGTAGCATAACCCGTTAGAAACCATAGGTTGAAAGAAAGTATTTTTTGTGTATTTGAAAGAGAAAAACACCTTGCAAAAGATTTAGCCTCTACATATAGAACCCTTGAATGTAAACATAACGTTCTATTGTAACTGGGAATAATCTCTTTGTGGTGCGGCATGTTTTCTCTTGGTGCACGTGTACTTGGATTTGTTTGTAACAACATAACACTCAGCATCACGGGTTTGACGCTAAATGGGTCACCCATATCCCCCTTCTACACAAGTCGCAATGCATCTGATCGCGGTGAGCAAGGGTGTGAGTATGACTGATATAAACGTTATTGTCTCATGAGACAAAAATGTAGCATGTTCCAATATGTACTTTCTATGACCTCTAAAGTTTGGCATCAACATTACCTTTTGTGTTGCAACTCACATTTCTTTATACAACATAGTTTCTATGTCGGTTCTGGAATTTATCTCTGCAAAATGCAGCCCGTTAGATTTTAAATGTAACATAGATATTAATCAGAGAAATAAGAAATGCCAGCCTTAATAAAAAGTGTGGTCTGAAAGGTCCGTTATATATAGAGAATGGAACGAGCCGCCAGTAGCCGAAAGTCTATTGGACGAGACGTGATGTGTATGTGTATGCCAGACGTATGGCAGGGTTATAATATTTTCCGTTAGATATTCAGAAAACTAGCGTTACCTAAAACAGTGATGGAAAAGACGGTCGCTTATTAGTGGGTGTACATTATTCTTACAATGAAAATGCAAAACTTGTAATGGAATGATATATATCCTGCATGTACTAGATTACGGTTTGGTTTTGATCAAGGATTTTCTATTGATTTACGTTGTGTAAAAAAAAAAGGGCCATCCAAAGTAAATGGGACTGTGTTACACACACATTACAGTGACTGTTAAGAATAGGTCAGGCATAGCTTCTGTTGAACCAATTTTTCATTGTATCATATTGTGTTAGGAAACATCACATCGAAATAGAATACCAGGTGCAATATAAAAGAAAAATATGGATTATAGATTAAAGAAATCGTTGAGTGGAGAGTCACCTTAGGTAATCTGTGCATAATATTCTCCGAGGTTTATCTCTTAGTTATGTATGTAATATATTACATCAAGTAGAAACAGAAAAAGTGGGATTTGTTGACAACCTGAATGTGGCATAATTCAATACACACCACTTGCCCACAAAGTTTTTCTGGGGATAAATTATAAGTGTTATTGTTGAGTGGTCCTACGCAGACTATTACGGGAGTATAGATCTTATCATTCAAGTAAAATATGTCGGTTATCGATGGCTGAAAACTTCTATGGATTAAAGTTCTATTATAATTGTACACGCCGGAACTAAGATGTTCAAGGTGACCAGAACCATTTTTTATTCAGGGAGAACAATGGCCATGCGAAATACAGAATTTTGTAAAACTTTGTGGCGGGTTAACGCATCAGATATTAAAAATGTCACTCATATTAATACAAAATTTTATCATTCTTTTCTGATAAATGTTTCCCTCTAGAAGTCATTTTATTCTAATCAAATTTTTTTTAAAAAATTATCAAAAAACAGAATTCCGTCACATGACAAAAAATTGGCATCCCCGCATATTACATTTTTTACATTTATAATTAATATATTTAGATTTCACTAAAGACACATCCAAATTCGCTACCTCTTTTCTTATCTTGGACATTCTTTAGGTGTTATTCATCTTGATTACAAGAATGACATTTTGGTCTCAACTTACATGAATAGTTCTGGTTACGTCTAATATGTGACACGTATTTTGCCAATAATATAAGGCGCTTATAAGATATTTCGATTTTAATTTTACAGTAAATTACGTTCGTAGTGTCGACGTCTGGCCAAAGCCCCAACTTGCCCTTTTGATACTTTAACTTAACAAATCTTTGGGAAGACAGGAACGAATTATAAGCCTCTAAAAGAAACTTGATACCTGAATATTTAAAGAAAAAATCGACTTGTGAAATCAAGCGATGTAAGATATATGGGATCTCGCGGAAGAAATTTCTTTATTCAATTGTTAACTGTGATTATTAAATACCAATTGATGTGTGACGTTTATGGTGTCCATATATAGGTTTTCAAAGGAGTTCAAGAAAACAGTAGCAGAGATCCTTGGTAAATGCATGAAAATGCTCTGAAAAGTTTACTGTATACGTGTCTGTGTACTGGATATATTTGTCTTAAATCTTGATGTATCTATTATACTTGTTAGGAAATATCATTGCGGACATTATATTTATGAAATGAGATTAAGTTAAATGCCACTTTTTTGTCCTACATGACTTTGTTTTCATGGGAATACTTCAATTTTCACTATTTTATCCTCCTGGTAATACTCCCGCCTATTCTATATTCCAGCAGGGCTTAGGGGTTTAGGTTATGCTCACCATGGCCCCCAGTGTAAAGCACAGAAACCGTGTCTGAAAATATTGGAAGAGCATTACCATTGAAAAGCCATTTAAGTCTGTATTCCCAGATAGAACCTTCCTTGAAGGTAACTTCTTTGACTGAAGCCATGGTCTGGCACAAGGATGAACTATTAAACGTGTACATATACGATGTTAAACTGTTTTCTGTTGATATTTAAATCCTGCGTAATAACACGACGATCATACGTTTTGTGATTCCATATTGAAACTCGCAAGCATGGGTGGAATACCGGTGCACTTGTATTGATGTAATATAGATCAATAAACACCAGAATATCATTTCCTCTCCTTCATCCTTTTCTAACTTGCCTTATACAGAAAACCCACCAAACATAAAGTTGTGCACTATTGTTTTCTCTCTAACCCCGGTACAAGAACGGCACGGCAGAGGATGACCCCACATTCTACCTATCACTTGACTACACACAACCCAGACTTGAGGCTTGAGTGTGTAATTCAATTCTCAAGTGGGGTATTCTCGAGGCAGATAAGCAAAACCCATGTCTGAAGAACAGCAAAGCGATTTTTTTTTCTAAACCACAAAAACATCACTTCCTTTCTAGTATGTGCCTCAACCAGACAAAATGAGATAAGAGACTAGGGACCCTAAGTCCAACAGGACCCTTGCAACCAAATACGTGCAGGTACTATTAAAGGATTAATGACTAACATTGGGAGGCCGCTGGTGCACTATCCCTTGACTTGTGACGTCACGTATCATGTACAAATCGAGGGTTGTAACCTGGTAGCACCGGAATTATACTCTAATATGAATCTCGAGGGAAATTAGCAAACCCCATGTCTGAAGAACAGCAAAGCCTTTTTTTTAAATAAAAAACAAAAAACATCCCTTCCTATCTAGTATGTAACATTGAGAGACTGCTGGTGTATAATCCCTTGACTAGTGACGTCACATATGTACAAATTGAGGGTTGTAACATAGTTACCGAGGAAGTTTTTTCTTTTTTTTTTGTATTTATAAATTTATTTCTCAAAAGTTCCAGTGTGATATTTCTCATTTTGAGAATATACTCTGGTCTGAATCTATAAATTATATCTATTCTTTGGTTTTAGTGAGTATTCATGGCAAGATCAGGTATCAGATGGGCACCACACAATTTAGAGAAATAATCCTAACTTATATTCTCAGGAAATACAAATAAAGAATTCTCATCTCCTGACGGATTGTCTTGCCCTTCCCACGCCATATTAGTGGTTTTCATATTCAGAAAGTCGTAGAAGTGGGACATTCTTATTTAAGTTACAAAAAGCAAGTTATTGATTGAAGGTAACACAATTACGAGACTGATTTAGGTGTTTATATCGTTTATTAACTGACCCATAGGTACACCCATAGTTTGTATGCGTATATATCCTCAAAACAATTGTGTTACTTGGCAGTTCTTTCAGCTAAACAATTTACCGCCTTGTCAATCTTTAGTAATTCACTGGTTTTCTGGTTGAACCAAAAGCAACATAATTATTTAGTTCAATAATTTCAAGGTTGCCACTGTTACTAACTAACCTACATCCCCCACAAATATGAAGCATTCCATACCTCGATATGCGTTTTAATTAATCTGAATACTGCGGCAATAACACTACTTTCTTGTTTGAATTTTACACTTGAAACCATCAAACGCAAAGATCACGTAAAAACATAACATGATGTATAAACTAATATTAGCGACTGTTACATTTTGAAACATGTTCCCCTACATGAACTGCACTTTGATTGCAAAAGTTTCAAAGAGTCAAGGGTTGAGACGGCGGAAAAGCGATGCTTATCCCATCGCTGAATGGTAATAGAACTGGTAAATGCCGAACTCCAATTACGATGTTCGCTAATTGATTTCTTTTATAAAAAGAACAAAGAGCAGACAAAGAGACTAGTTTGAAGCAACCGCCTGGCAATATCATTCATCACGACATACCACACCATTATTTGACTAAAATAGCGTTGTTTCAATAGGCTAGCACAAGTTGGCGGTATTTACCGAAGATTGTAGTCACATGACAAGAGCAAATATTAAACATGAAAAATAGAAAAGATGGACTAGTCACAAGTTGTCATTGATGATAGATGAGTGCACAGACAAAGGGTTTCAGAATAATGAGTTAAAATTCAAATGTTTCGGGTTTTTTTTAGATGAAGGCGTTTCTTGTTACCAAAATGCAGCGGTGGAAAAGCGATTGTATATATATCTAAACTTTTAGGGCCTTGTATTCAAAAACCACCTCATAGCAAATTAAAATAATGCGTATGGTTTCTCCACTTGTCAACAAATACTAAGCGAAATTCCCATCCTAATTGTAATATTATTACTAGACATTTCTTTAAATCTGAAGCTAGGTTACATGAAAGCAAACGTGAAAATATCGTGAAACCGTCAAACACAGAGATGAAGTAAACTAAGGAGGTATATAAGAGGGATTAGACACGGTCTGATTAATTTCACCAGGTTATCTAAAGACATTAGCCTCGCACTTGCTCACCACATTAACATGTCACATGAAGTGTGTTAATCTATCAATTTGATGACAATCTTCTAAATTACCAAGAATAATATCTCAATAAAACTTGGTTGCAACATTTCAGTGAAGAGAGTGTCCTAACATGCCAAGTGTATACCAGCCACTACTTTCAAGGAGAAACAACCCATAAGGTTTTTAAAGCACATTTAAAAGGATCTACATGTACAAAGATACAGAGTGAGAGAAGCCAGTGATATATATATGCTTATGATATTCCCATGTGTGAGAGCATTGATCGGCAAGTGAGGTTTAAGTTATAAAGTGTAGCCACTCCCTTCATATATACCTCCCGGAGTAAACACAACCCATGTTCGACACAACCATACGTATATATAGCAGTATAATTATTAGTATTTACAGTAAAAATATGAAGTATGATACAATACACATTAATATAATTTAGTAGTACTTATTTCAGAGGATATTAATTTCAGTAACAGAATATAACCCATATGACTAATGTTAGGATAACAATTGTACAATATAATGGGTAATTTATCTATTTCAAAAGTTACAGCCATAAAATGAGCATGTCAGGATCATCTGACTTGATTCACATATAATGAAAGTGTTAACTAGTGTGAGCCAAAAGTGCCCGCTGACTTCCTCAGGGTCCGGCTTTAAGGCTTATGCTAGATTTCCTGTACAGAATCTAAGGAACAAATCAGAATATTCATTGGTATTTGAGTGTGGTGCGCTTTGTACACAGTATGAGCTCGTCCTCCCGGCTGATGGGTTTGGGTCGCCTGATGGGGGACCATCGTGAACCTGCTGGCTTCTGTTGATTCTCTTTATTGACTGGCGTGTGGACGACTTTAGGTCTTCCCTAAAAAAAGCCAGGTATAAATATAACATATAGATGCAAGATCTTTCATTTTGATTACAAACAACACTTAGACAGTTCATGTGTAAGGGGTGCCCTTCCCATGTGGTCCAGTCTGAACCCTTTCTACAAGTGAAGGACACCCCAATATTATCAGTATTGTTATGTATATTTATTCAGTCATCTACCACTACATGTCACTATGTATTTGCACTCTGTGTGTACGGTATAACTATATCATAGGTAGGTGAAGGGTGAAGTATCGAGTGACCTTTAATGAATCATGGAGAACTTTAGAGATCCAACTGTAGTGTTATTTTTTTTTCATTTCTTTATATAATGCTAAATAAGATACGTGAGCAATTATGGGCTTAAAGCCATTCGATTTAACAGTATATCCCACAAGCCGTACATCATGAGGAGGGTAAACACTTCGATACAGTCTTGTGCTCATAGCCAGAGTGGAAAAGTCAAGGTAAGATTTATACTCACTTTGCTCTCCGTGGTAGGCCCAGACATGCGTGGTGAGGCCAAACTCCTCCGCTATTAAATAAAGCAATACATGAAGATGGTTTGATATCATATTCTCATTGTCAGCAATAATTAATATGCTAAATTAACACCGATTCTTACACATGCTGGAAAATTATTGGACGTGGATTAATTATTTTCAGGTTTTGTGTTTTTAAAAACCACGGTAAATCATTATACTCTTACGATGAATCATAGGAACTGATGGACCATGACGTCTGACACTATCTCACTTCAATAATTGTCACAGAATAATTTGATACATCAATCAACCACTTCCGAAGAAATCTTCCAGGTTCAGGCTCTCTCAGAGATTGGCAACAAGAATACTGTTCCTTACTGTGATGAAATCTAATAGCTCTGGACGATTCTGGACCAAAAATAAACTTGTAACTCTAGGAGTAGATCAGTCCATAGTCCATAGTCCGACGCCCTAGCTAGTCTATTGGACATTTGTCATAGACCAATCATCTATTTATTTATTTTTGTTTTTGCGACATCGTTTTATTCAGACATTAACCTGCCATCGTGGCCATACATTGCTAAAAGATCTAGAACGAAGGAGCTATGAGTGGTCTAGTCTCTATTACCTTTCAACTCAGTATTTCGCGCACTGATACTTTTGGTATATGCAAAATGTGTAGTACGATACAAAGTCGAATTTGGTTCTTTTAAATTTTAGATACTAAATGACGGTTTTTTCACTTCATTCTTCTTTGCCCAGCGCATATAAATAAATAGTAGTTATGTTGAAAATCTCCGTATAAACAAGGACTCCTGTAGTTTCTGTATATGTTGTTTTATTGTTGCTAGATGAAATAGGGCTGTATCCCTACGCGTTTAAATAAATAGTAAATAGAACCTGGCACTAGTAATTGAATATTCTTTTTAGATATTCACCTCGTTTCATTCTCTCTATATGTTTCACACAGAAGGAGCTTGAGGAAGTCAACTTTTCCCAGAATAAGATTACCTCTAAAAGTAAGTTTTATCAGGGCTCGAAATGAGAATATTGCTATCGATGTATTAAAACGTGTTACAATAATAAAAAAAAAATTGAAGTAACGAATTGAATGAACGTTTCACAAAATACGATGAAAAATTAATTGCTGCATACCGTGATTGGTGATCTTCCGCTTTTCAGTTGTGGTGAGCCAAGTGAAGCTATAGAACTGACACTTGAACAACTCCGTCTCGGGCTAAAGAAAAAGAAGTGAGATTAGTGAGAATGTGTTAAAGCCGTCACAAAGTTTTATTATAGATATGACTTCTTCCTTTTAAATATTTTACTTTTTCGAGAAAAGTGAACAAAAACATCAGCTTATACATAGAGCGTGTATTCGTAGCCTTTGATCTGAATATTTGTCTTTCGTTGTTAAAATCTGGAATAGAGCAAGTATACTGTTGGAACTAAAAGTTACCCAGTTCTGCCCGGAGTGGGAAGGAGAGACCTCCTAGAGCCTGGAGTGCCTGAGCCAGTGCTTGAATCACTACTACAGGAAGAAGAAACAGTACAAAATCAATGTCTAAGAAAAGGAATGACCTTACCACCCATTACCTTATATCTATGGTAAAAATAATGATAACTTCTAAAAATGTGAAATAAGCAAAATAGAACACAAACAAAACTTCACCAACTCGTTATGCTAAACCCGAACAGTTACATAAACAGTTATACTTGCATAAGTATATTTGACTCTCAAAAAAGAACCAGGGGTTTACCTTCTCCGAGGTGGGGTTTGCAAGCCTTCCACCAAACGCTTTGGTTGGACTCGCTTCTCTTGTTTGACAGGGGTTGTTTCAATCTTTTTAAGAGGTGAACCTAAAAACAAATTCAATTTATAATTAAGGCCAATCTATAAGTTAACCTATTTTTGACCAACACGATCTAGAGTCTATGTGGGCGTTTAAGCTGCATATCCACCTAATTCAGTGAGGTCCGACCGAATACCCACGTTGTTTGTAAACTTTAGGTCAAAATAGGCTTTGCTTTCCTTACCCTCCACTAAATCTACACTTCACATATCGAAGTTGTTTTGGTTTTTTAAAATATTTATTCAATTTAAAAAATTAATTACGTCAGTATTACAAAACTACAATTTAGATATTTTTTCACTTGCCCAACATAGTTACTCGGGACAGCCCTTCTTGACTCCCATGAATGTTTTTCCCCAATTGGAAATCCAAAGAATTATTGCTGAATTTGTATTCAAGAATGTCTTACCTGAACGCTTCAGTGGTCTCTGCTCTGTGCCATTCACATGCGATTTTAAGGGTTCCCTTGCACGTGTGTTACCTTCGTCAACAGGTGATTTTCTCTCAGTAACTTTCATAGGACCTTTTTGAGAGCCGGGTAGCATAGAAGGTATCCCTCTTTTTTGAATTTGACCAGGTCTTAAAATCTCGAGCTTTTTCATTGGAGCTTTGAGTGAAGGTTTCATAATTCCACTGGGTAGGTTGGAGGTAGCAGTCAAAGCTGAGGGCTGAAGTAGTTTTGATTTCTGTGGCAGTTCTAAGCCAGATTCAGCAACGGGTTTGGATGGCTGCAAAGACTCGGTAGTCAGACTTTGATTTTGCACTGTGGTTTTTATGTTCGGTTTTGACGGCAGGGAACTTTTGAAACCTAACGATCGACGAGTACTGGGACCTTGTAAAGTTGATCGACCGGCACCCAAGAGGCAGGGTTTCTAGAGGAAAACAAGATGCACAGCTATGACTAACTTCATATAGAATTGCAATGGGCTACATACACATAGGTATAAATATACATGTACACATACATACATACATACATACATACATACATACATACATACATACATACATACATACACATATAAATACATCATACATACATACACTCATACATATATATAATGTATTAACATCTAAATTCATTAACAAGTGAGACTATTTCGAAGTTTGTATGCCTCGAGTCGCCCTCCAATTGAACCCTGAGCTTTTTATTTGTTTATACAACTTCTGTAAATGTATATAGAATATCAGAGCCTACAATGTGGGAAACAATTTGGTACAACTGTCACTTCTCAAAAGTTATGTTCTTGGTCAAGTTGCCATGAATATTAACCATATAAAATAATCTGGATACTCTATTATTCTGATTCTAGACAAGGTAATTCCTCACCCCGAATGTCTTCCAAACCCCTGCCGAAATTGGTAATTTTTTTTAACCATTTCAACCATTTGGATTTTTTTTGCCATTCATACATTTGTTTCCCACAACTTGAAAAGACAAAATTAGTTTTCATCAAGTTTTTTTCACAATTTTATCATAATATTTCTTTAATTAAATATAACGAATATAGGTTTTAATATATTTCCATACATGTTCTTACTATACATCTGTACAATAAACCTCTAGGATTCCACATTACCATCTTCACTTATTATTCATGTTACAACTACTGTAAGAGCTGGTTGTTTTACACCCTTAGCAACACATTGAAGGTTATATCAAGGGCGGTGAAAGCGTATTATAGCAGGGTTCAATTGGAAGGATGTCTGAAAACATAATGATTATGGGCCTAACTTAGCGACTCGGGCTTTTTTAAAGCATCCTGTTGTAGAGTGGCCTACATCCTGCCACAATTGGCATGCCTGTACCATCACTTGCCTTATTAGCCAAAAAGACTAATGAACAGTAAACGCCAAAATTTTCTTCACTCTATATCAGGTCTACTGCTGCCAAACTATTCACTTAATCATTACGGCTAAAGGCCAGTAACCTTATATTAAGAGCGATTAAAAAAACACCAAAACGTTAACCTTACCTTTGGGTTTGGTTGGTCGCTGGGACTGGTTTTGGATTTCACTGAACATGGTACCTTAATAATGTTAAAGAAGATTTATAAACGACCACATGCCAGCATTCACATCATTTAAACTTAAGGTAGATTCAGGAGCCCTCCCCACTTTATAAACTTCATCATACCAGACTGTGCCTCTTCTATCCCTCTTATGGTGTCGCCTTCTAAGGAGCATTTGCACTAAGCTTCTCTGGCCTGAGCTTTTATTTCTGACATATATATTATATATTGATTGTTAGCCATACCTGTAATTTAGACTGGTTGCTCGGACTTATTTTGGTTATCCCTGTAACACTTGTCCTGGTATTAGCCGGTGCCTTTAGGGATTTGGAGGAGAGAATAGAGAAATGAATGGTACTAACCGGTGCTTTTAAAGATTTTGAACGGGAGAGAATAGAGAAATGAATGGTACTAACCGGTGCCCTTAAAGATTTTGAACGGGAGAGAATAGAGAAATAAATGGTACTAACTGGTGCCCTTAAAGATTTTGAAGGAGA
Source organism: Sthenelais limicola (assembly GCA_942159475.1). Lineage (NCBI taxonomy): Eukaryota > Metazoa > Annelida > Polychaeta > Phyllodocida > Sigalionidae > Sthenelais > Sthenelais limicola. Next base: position 28,084,486 of record OW804101.1, read on the forward strand.
GAATAGAGAAATAAATGGTACAAGCTTGGGCCTTCAGGAATTATAGTAAAGTTATTTGTATAACACTAACAGTATTGCAGATTAGAAAGATGGGTTTTTGGATGCTTGTGTTTTTTCCCTCTAAGATATATATCCATTAATCGTTAGCCATACCTGTTGTTTAGACTGGTTGCTCGGACTGATTTTGGATATTACTGTAGCACTTGTTTTCCGGGTACCAGCTGGTGCCTTCAGGGGTTTGAAGTAGAGAATAGACCAGTATAGTTATTTGTATAACACTAACGGTATTGGAGATTAGAATAATGGATTTTTATTTTCATAAGCCTGGGAGTTTGTTTTATTTCACTTAAGATATATTCATTAATCATTAGCCTGACCTGTAGTTTAGACTGGTTGCTCGGACTGATTTTGGATATTACTGTAGCACTTGTTGTCCTGGTATGAGCTGGTGCCTTAATGGTTTGAAAGAGAGAATAGACCAGTATAGTTATTTGTATAACACTATCGGTATTGGAGATTAGAATAATGGATTTTTATTTTCATGCGAATGGGAATTTTGGAGTTTGTTTCACTTAAAATATATTCATTAGTTGTTAGCCATACCTGCAGTTTAGACTGGTTGCTCGGACTGATTTTGGATATCACTGTAGCACTTGTTGTGGCAGCAGCTGGTGCCTTCAGGGGTTTGAAAGGAGAAAATAGAGAAGAGTATAATTATTTGTCAAACTAGATATCTTATGAAAAGTTCCTAATGAAGTTGTTTTTGAAGAACAAACTAAAATAAATCCAGATAGGTCTACAGGTGCATACAAGTTGGCAGCCATCACTTTAACAGTTTTACTTGGATCTTTCGATCCTATCGGGACAGATCTACTCCATCAGCTATGGTCTATCACTTTAGCTACTTCACCAGGAGGGCAGTTGTCAGAGCAACTAGTATCATTTTAGCTTAGAGGGAATAAGCAGACAGAAATCAACCCCACATCCAATCCCCTCAGCACTGTGTGAACAGTATAATGGATGCCATGAGTTCATGGGCTGAAAATCTCAAGATCTATACCTCTTGTTGTACCTCTTGTTTGAGGTATGCATGTACAGGGATGCAAGTTGGGGTATTCAAAATTGACGGAAAGGGTTCTGAGATGAAAGTATTATACATATAGGCATATATTATACACATGTATTCGAAATGAAGGTTAGCTATGATAGGCAGGCAGAGGTGCTGCTGCCACCCACACTCACTACCGTCTGCCGGGCCGTCTGCCCCTGCTGCCGGTAGCGGTGTACGGTGAGTGCCCTAGTAGTGCCGTACATGCTGCCCTCCGCTAAACTCCCGATGCTATCACTCCACCGAGTTGCTAGCGGAACCTTGGCTGACCAGGGATTGACGCAGGCCGCCACACATACATAGATCTCCCGTATATTCTAATGCAAGGTTTGGGTCTAATCTGGGGTACATGGACATGCTATTGAGTCAGTCCACCCTTTTCAAGGTTTTTTGAAAGACATATAGGAAATTAATACACACACGCTCATATTTTGCATGGACTGTCCCGCCCATTGCCCCGTCCTGATGGGATACTAATAGCAGCTGATGATACAGCCAAGTAGTTGTAAAGTAAGTAGAAAAAGTCAGTCGATAAGTTGAAAGTCAGTTGTAAATTTGAAAAAGTCAGTTGCAAAGTCAAAAAAAGTCAGTTGAAAAAGTCAGTTGTGAAGTGTAAGTTGTTTGTAAAGTCAGCAAAGTCTGTCGTTAGTAGGAAAAGTTTATCAAAAAAAAAGGTTGTTGAGAAAAAAAGTTTGTCGAAAAAGTGTCAAAAAAAAAGTAGGCCCGAAAAAAAGACAGTCAGAAAGTAGAAAAAGTCAGTCATAAAATAGAAAAAAACTGTTGCAAAGTTGAAAAAGTCAGTTCCAAAGTCTGACATCGGGGCTTCATTAGACTTATTCTACTGCAAATCTATTTACAAACTAATAATTAAAACTAAAATTCCCACATTTATGCAATACACATCAAAATGGTCCTAAAGATTATAAGAATATGCCTAAACATGATTCAGAATGTATATTTCACAAATAAAAAATCTTTAAAAGTGAAGTAGGCCACATGCTGGGCAGTGGCACAGTGGGGGGCAGTGGGTGGGCTCTGGGACCTCCACTGTGGCTGGTGAGACTGGTGAGTCATACAGTACAGCACCGAAATTAAACAATCCCCACGTGTGACTTACCAGTCCAGGCCTCTACTGTAGAGATGTCAAAATGAGGGACTGATCCAGTATGATACAGTTACATTTAGTATAGCAGTTTAGCTGATCTGTCCCTCATAATAAATATATACCTCAATATAAAACTAAATATAGCTCAATATAAATATAAATACATGTATATAGCACAACTTTGACCTACATGAAGTTTTGAGAAGGAGCTGCTCTTTTTCAACCTTGGTGACTTTCTGTATGCTGGACTAGCCGGGAGTTGTAGCGCGCGAATACCGCACCCTCTGCCCATGTCACCAGTAGGTCCCTTCAAGCTCCTCCTAGTTTGTGGCTTATCAAGTGATCGACGAAAATTAAGTTTCTGTCCGTCAATTTGAGTAGGATTAGATTCTGTAGAATGCTCAGATTCAACTTTCCCAGTCTTCCCAGCAACTGTTCCTCCCGTGTTCTCCTCACTTTCCAAAGTGAAGGTACCCTTGCGTTCGTGCTTCTTTGGCTGTGAAGATTCATCTTCTAGACTGTCATCTAGACCATACTTGCTTTTGCTTTTTACACGGTCTGAACGTGGTTGTGCAGTGGTCAAATCAGGGATGAACGGGATGTAAGGTTTGGGAGGAGAATGTTCCCTATGTTCGTTCCTGATGGCTGAAGCTACTTTAGACGCTTCAATAAAAAGTTCAGCACATTCGGCTGCGGTCAGTGGTGCAGGGGCATCAATGACTGGCGACTTTTGAGGTGAAACAACCTTGGATATAATCTTTTCCATATAACCAACAGGCCCGAAAAAGATTTCATCTTCTTCTTCTTTGTCATCGCTTTTCTCCTCGGAGTCCTCACTACAACAGACACAAGTACAATTACAAAACTGGATTAGAAATTTAATGAACTCTAAAGAGAAGAACTGATATACATTAAAGAGAAGGCCAAAGTTCGAGGGGGGTGCGGCATATTCCAGGTTTTGGCCGATGGGAATAATTTGCAGGGTCAAAATGTTGATTGACACCATCTATGACTTAAAGCAATAGGAATAGAAATCTTTGAAGGCGGCATGCCAAAGGAACAGCCAGTCGCAATGGAACCATCACACACTTTGCTTAAATTCTTCTGAAATGTTAATGAATTGTAAAACGGGTATCTTAGGCCCATATCAAAACCCCTGGAAATTACCCGGAATTCCACCTGTGGCTTTTATTCACGGTTTTCCCTAAATCAATTTAGACAAACTTCCAAAACCCAAAGAGCCCCAAATTGTGGGTACAGCTAATAGGTTTGCTGCATGTAATACAGGTTTTGCGGTAATTACAGCTACAATATATATACAATGTATACAACATTGACTATACACCTTCAATATTAAGAACATATTAGCACAGGAAAGGACCTTTGAAATACAACAGTTCTGAAGTCCGATCTAAGTGAGTAAGTGCAGAAAGGAATAATTACCTGCTGGACAGTGAAAGGCATGGCACATCGAAATCAAATTTCTCCTCTTGGATCAGCGAAACATCTGTTGGAGAACAAAGTAGAATTTTATTTAACATTCCGTTGAATAAAATTGAAAATGTCATAATTATAGCCGTGCCTGGAAGAGCTACACAGTAGAAGGTTATTTCCTATTCATGAATTCACTTTATGTACATGTAAAATGAATAAAAGGAATGTTTACGATGTTGTCGCTGCGACGTGCTAGCACAAAGTGAGTCAAACGCTCTTCTGACGTGACGTCATGTTATGTGTGACGTAACAAACACCCCAGATTAAGGATTTCCATTGGATTATCTCAATCTGGTTACTAGCTCCAGTCCTTTTGCATGGTAACCCATTGTTTGTCAACAGATTAGCAGGTATGGTGGCTTTACAGTTTGAAAAACGAAATAAAACCTTGGGACTGAACCATCAAACACTTATTTAGTGTTCATTTGGCTAATTTATAATTCGGAAAAAATGAATAATATAATTATTCTTTATTTAGTCCAAATAAAATTATTAATGTGGGGTTAGCCTAAAATTTGAACAAAACCAATTCTGAAACAGTCTAGATCGTATAGGGAATCTAGTTGGGATTTTATTTGTTTCGTGAAAAAAAAAAGTAAAATGAATAAAAGTTTAATAATAATAATAGTCTGCACCAGTCTACGCAAGGGCCCAATCTTCAACCAATGTCCATGGGCGGGCACAGGAAACAGGTCACCCCTCCAGTGTACACTGACCACTACAACCACCATGGTCTCCGTGCCCTCCCTTAATCCAGTGAGACCCTGAGATTTGTCAGGTAGTAATTTGGATTTCTTGACTCAATTTTGATTTTTAAACTTAATAAACTTTGGCGGTCATAATTATAACCCTGGCTACTGTCGCATATACTGATTTCATTATATTTTCTAAACAACTATTTTATTTGCAAATATTGTACAAATTATGGATTAGAGAAATCAGTAAGGAGCAGAGATCTGCTTGGTTGAAAAAGTAAATTATTAAGATTGTAATTTGGATTTCTTGGCGACGCTTGAAAGAAAACTACATTTGTTAGTCATGCGTATTTTCTAACTCTTAAAGATAAATGATGTTAAATTTAAGGCCAATAAAAATATTTAAAAAAAAAAAAGAGGAAAGAATGACTCCCATTGAGTCCTATCACCAACCTTACCCGACTTGGGCCGGGAAAGCAGAGCTAGGGGCTAGTTCTGGTAAGTTTAGCTGGTGGCTCCACTTAACATCTGATAGCAATAAACTACGCTACGATACTCTACACTACATCTCCTTATCAATTTGTGTTACACTACGTATAACACCTCAGTGGATCTGGCCACTGGAGATCAACACTGAATGGAAATCTGACAACTCACCCTTACTACAAGATTCATAATAGAGAGATATGATATATTCTTACTGTCTAAGTCCTCCCTTGCCTTCTCTGTGTCAGGACATTCTTCTCGTTTTTGCCGGGCTCTACGCGATTCTGAACACGCCAGTCAACGTTCCATGATACATGAATGATTAAAATGTTAACTATATCAATAATAAATGTAAACTACATTATAACATAAATAAGTAATATATAATTATTAATATCACGAGTCTATGGTAACAATTCATAATTATAATACACACTGGACATTCGTTTCGGATATGTATCTTCTAATAAATGAATTATTTTTAAAGATTCATATAGTATATGGTCCAGCATACTATAAAGCGTATATGAGTGATTTATGTTTCCATTCTTACCTATGCGCTGCAGTTCCCGTTCTAATTCTTCCGGCTCCAGTTCCTTACGTTTAGGATGCGTATCTTCTAAAAGATGAGAATTGTTGTAGTCTTTAATATAGATTTCCTCCACCATACTTGATAGAACATTGTAGTTCTCTTTTACTAGTTCCCTGTCACATACAAAGCGCCGGGACAAACTCATCATGAGAACCAAAATTATGCTTGAAAAGGATAGTGTCACATACCGGAGTGGCCCGTTTATAAGCATAGTCGCACTAGGGGTCATGAAAACAAAGCTGGCTATGACGGGAGAGAATACAACGGACCAACTGAGAGTAAGTTCCAGCAACGAGAGTAAATTCGTTGGTTCCAATAACTCATCTTTGAAGTAACTTTGTCATTGAGCCATGTGGACCCTCTATCTAATTAACTTTGTCAGTGAGCCATGCGAACACTTCGCACGCACTATCCACAATATCGGTACAATAGGATACCAAGAAGATCTAGACTAATACTATCTCATTCTACTAATGAACATTGAGTGATGGTATAATGCAATAAATTAATGAGGGATGGATATTCTTTTTGAGTAGGAGTGGGAGGAGAAGAAACGGAAAGAAAGTCATTCCAGATTACCTCCCTATCTTTATAAATAAATATATATAAATATATAATTATATGCACTCGGTCACTCAATTTGACAGATGCTGACAATAGGTAAAAGAAATACCTACCTATGGTTAAATCAACCAATATTCCAACCTGCGGCTGATGGTCTGAAAATAAAGAGTACGATAATTGTGTCAACCATGCAATACATAGATATGGTGTATTAGAATAATACGTCTCGGAGCTTTTAAAGATTAATCAGTCAATAATTAATTAATTAATAGCACGCTTTAAGTTGGAAAGAAGCGTACAGACATTAATCTACTAGGGTATTACTGTACATATACCGTACATCATATTTGAGAACTATAGTCTAATAGTCGATACAATATCAAACGGACCTGGGTTTGTGAGAGTACACTGACGACCAGCTGTGTTCTGAATCTCTACATCATCATATAATAAGTATATACGTGTACGGCTTAGCAGCAACCCATTATATTAATTATTGAAATATGGTTACAAAGTGCAGAGAGCAACAAGGACACGTCCTTACTGTTTGGCGTCAGTCGTACTAAGGGACGCTGAGCAAGCTTTATTTGAACAGGAAAGCATCCTGCCGTAATTAGGTCAGTGATGACGCAATAGCAAAGTCGTAAAAGATACGAAACTAAAGTGAATAATTTTAACACTCCTTCTCACTTGCTTGTGAAGTATCCTACAGTTTAAGATTACACACAATTCATATTTGCTATATATATGTTTTACTCACAGAATTAGTAACAGACCTTTCAATTATCCTAGAAATACTCCTGGTATTAGCACCTTATTATTTATCAGATCATTAGTCAGAATTTAAACACAGTAGACAAACTACTTGACTTAGCAATAACATTTGACTTAGGACATGACTTAGAATTATAGCATCTTTCAGTTATAATGAGAGTTCAGTTCTAACAAATAGAGATTTTGAGAAGAAAGTCTCTTCTCAGTGTTAGAGTGAAGTAGGTTTGACAAAAACTAATTGTCACTAGGCCTCTTCACTCCAGTCATGGTGCGGAGCTTGTGGAACTGCTCCTTATTCAGACCTTTGGTTAGGATGTCTGCGACCATGTCCTCACTGGGACAGTACTGTAAATCTACGGTACCATTTTCCACTTGCTCACGGATGAAGTGGTACTTAATACCAATGTGTTTTGCACGACCATGAAACTGGGGGTTTTTGGCCATGCAAATAGCTGATTGATTATCCTCGTAGATCAGCATTGGTGTGGTTGGTGCGTTCGTTAGGTCACCAACGAGTTGCCTCATCCAGACTGCTTCCTGAGCAGCACTTGCCAAAGCCATGTACTCGGCCTCAGCGGTGGAGAGAGCTACACAGCTTTGCTTTTTACTTCTCCAGCTGACGGCGGTTCCACAGATCTGGAAAATGTACCCTGAGGTGGATCTGCGGTCATTGATGTCGCCGGCCCAATCAGAGTCGGAGAAACCAAGACAGTCGCCTGGATTTCCCTTCTCGAAGCATAGACCATAGTCGATGGTCCCCTTCAGGTAGCGCATGACTCGCTTCACTGCCGTCCAGTGCTCGTTTGATGGTTTCGAGCAGAACTTAGCTACATTACTCACAGCATATGTGATGTCTGGTCTTGTCCATGTAGATAAGTACAGTAGGCTGCCAACAGCTGATTGATACAGCGACTGGTTGACGGCCTCACTATCTTCATTAGATTTGGTGAGTTTGACGCTAGTGTCCACTGGCGTCGCCACAGGTTTGGCCTCGCTCATCTTGAATTTCTCAAGCACTCTCTCAGTGTAAGCTGATTGACCCATCCAGATATTCACAGGATTTGTCTCTTGGTCAACAGCTACACCCAAGAAGTATTTGAGTTTACCCATGTCGGTCACAGTAAACTCATCAGCGATGGCCTTCTTTACCTTCCTCATTTTGTGTTCATCTCCTGCTGCTATGATTATGTCATCAACATAGACAGCAAGAATCACCAATCCTCCTTCTGATGTGTATATACACGGGTCATTAGTAGATTGGCTGAACCCAATCTTGCACAGGTGTTCGTCGAGTGCAGCATTCCAGCAGCGTGGTGATTGTTTAAGGCCATAGATGCTCTTCTTTAGCCTACAGACGAGATCTTCTTTGCCTCTAACCTTAAACCCTTCTGGCTGCTTCATATACACTTCCTCCTTCAGGGTGCCATTTAAGAAGGCTGTTGTCACATCGAGCTGATGCAGATGGAGATTATCTCTTGCAGCTAGTGCAATCACTGTGCGGACTGACTCTGACCTCACTACTGGACTGAAGGTCTCATCATAGTCCAGTCCGTACTGTTGGGAAAAACCTTGTGCAACTAGCCTTGCCTTGAACCTCTCGATGGTTCCATCTGCTCCCAACTTCTCCTTAAATACCCACTTGCTGCCGACAGTCTTCCTGCCCTTTGGAAGTTGAACCAAGTCCCAGACTTGATTTCCATGGAGTGAGTCCATCTCCATTTTCATGGCATCCTGCCATTTCTTCTTGTTTGGTCCTGACACTGCATCCTGTAGAGAAGTTGGTTGGGGATTAGTGTGAGTCAGTTGCACCCATTCGCCATACATGTTAGGTGCTCTCCTCTCACGACGTGGCCTTTGAGCTGCTGGCTCCTCTGGCTCTATCACTTGCTCAACTTCCTCTACCACTGGCACATCTTCCTCTACCACAGACTCGTTGTCACTGCTGTCAAGGAGTATGGTTGTCTCGATAGAGCAGCTAGGCTCCTTCTTAACCACGGGTTCGGGCTCCTTCTCCACAGCAGATTGCTCCTTCTCAACCCCATGCTTTGTCTCATCAAAGATGACATCACGGCTGAGGATCACCTTGGAGCGCTTCACATCAAACAGTCTGTATCCCTTGGTAGTGGTACCATAGCCAAGAAAGATGCACCTCCTGGCTTTAGGATCGAATTTCTTCCTTTCATCCTTAGGTATGTGAGCATAGGCTAGACAGCCAAACACCCTCAGCATACCTACATGAGGTTTCTCACCAGTCAGAGACTCATAAGGGGTCATTCCCTCAACTGCAGTGGTTGGGCTCCGGTTTCTCAAATACACAGCTGTAGACACAGCTTCTGCCCAAAACTTGCGGGGGAGTGTAGACTCAGACAGCATACAGCGAGCTGTCTCGACGATCGTGCGGTTCATTCTCTCCGCAACTCCATTTTGCTCCGGCGTTTTTGGTACAGTTAGCTCCTGTCTGATTCCTTCCTTCCTTAGATAGGCTTGAAACTCTGTTGAGGTATACTCGCCACCATTGTCAGACCGAAGTGCCTTCAATTTCATGCCCGTAGAAGTCTCTACCTGGGCTTTCCATTCCAGAAATTGATTGAACACTTGGTCCTTGTGTTTTAGCACATACACCCAGGTGTACCGAGTCTTGTCATCAACAAAGGTTAGGAAGTATTCACAGCCACTGAGTGATTTGGTACTCATCTTCCCACACACATCACTATGTACCAAACCCAACACTGCTTCACTTCTCTTTGCACCACTGGTAGGAAACTTGGTGCGATGATGTTTTCCTTGAACACATGGTTCACACACACTTACATCACCATTCATAGCACAGTCCAGTCCAACAACCATGCTTTCTGCGTTCAGTTTCCTCATATTCTGATTGCCGAGATGTCCATATCTCTTGTGCCACAGTTCTTCAGTGGGCTTGTTCCCTCTCTGTGTCACAGCTGCAATGTGGTGGTTCTCCTTACAGTTCACATAGTAAAGATCTCCTACTCTCTCTCCTGTTACCACAATCTCACCATTAGAGTCAATAAATTGGCATCCATGATGAGTAAATACAGTACGCTCTACATAGCGAGTGGCCTGAGAAATACTAAGGAGATTGAAAGAGAGCTCGGGCACATATAAGGAATTTCTCAGTTTAGCAGTCTTCACTTTACCTTCAGGGAGTTCCATTTCCAGTGAGACAGTTCCAGTCCCTATTCCAGGTAGATCATACCCATCTCCCACTGTAACTCCTTGTGGTTGATCAAGAGGGGTATAAGTAAGGAACTTAGACCTATCGTTGCACATATGACTCGTGGCTCCAGAGTCAATGATCCATCCTCCCGGTGCTGCCCCCTTGACGGACAGAGCATGTATCACAGTCAGCCCGACGTAGTCACTGTCAGAGCCGCTGTCCTCCCTGGCGCTGTGCGCTCTGTGTGGCTTGCTCTTTCCTTTGTCCTTACCCTCGGACTTCTTAAGCGCGGGACACTCACGCTTAATATGGCCAATCTTTTGACAACCGTAGCATTTAGGTCCTTTAGCAGTCGCTTTCTGACCCTTTTGCCGCCTCACAAACATTGCCTTCTCCGATGCTGTACTGTGTGAGGAAGTACCATCCTCATACTTTCTCTCCTCATGGAGCAGTCGCTCCGTGACTACTTCCATCTTAGGCACATCTGTACATGCCTCGAACGCCGTAACAAGCATGCCGTAGGAGTCCGGTAAGCTGGCGAGAAGGTGCACTACTCGGTCCTCATCAGTAATGGCGTCCCCAACTACTGATAGTGCACTGAATGTTTCAGTCATTGTCCTTATGTGATCCTGTACAGAATCACCACCCTTCAGCTTTAATGAATACAGTTTCTTCCTCAGATGAAGCTTGTTGGCCCATGACTTCTTCTGAAACTGATCCGCTAGCTTGGTCCATACTGCGACGGGACTTGTGGGCTCTCCAACCAAATACAAGAGAGCTGGGTCAATTGATAGAACTATGATGGCCAAGGCTTTGTCCCATCTACTATCAAACTTTACCCTAGCATCACCATTCTCTGGAGTTGGTCGAGTTTCAGTCCCTTGTACAATATTCCACAGCCCATCCTTCATCAAGGCCATTTGGCACTGTAACTTCCATGTTGGGTAGTTACCTCCCTTGAGTGAAGAAATAGATGCTGTATTTGCCGCCATTTTCAATTTGAGTGTACACAGAAAAACTCCAAACTTCTAAGTCACATAAAAGTTCTTTCCTGCACTCAAAAGTTCACAAAATTTAGCTCGGCATCTGCACAAAGTACTCACTGACTATTTCGTCCACAGTTGAAGGTGTCTGGGCCCATAACCTATTGAAATATGGTTACAAAGTGCAGAGAGCAACAAGGACACGTCCTTGTTGTTTGGCGTCAGTCGTACTAAGGGACGCTGAGCAAGCTTTATTTGAACAGGAAAGCATCCTGCCGTAATTAGGTCAGTGATGACGCAATAGCAAAGTCGTAAAAGATACGAAACTAAAGTGAATAATTTTAACATTAATATTATGCTTTTACTTACCCATTTCCATGCTCTCAAACCGGAGTCTAATTAAATTTCTGAAATATTTAGAGCAAGAGTGCATACACTGCAGTTATGACATGAGTAAGTGATGAATATGTACATGCAATTATTAAGGTCAATAATTAATAAGCTATGCTCATGCCTCATTGATCAAAGTCACATTAAATGATAAAGATACGTTTGCTGAGGACACCGAATTGGACATATTCATCTCCAACGTGGTGTCCTCAGCAGCAAATACATCGTTGACAAAGGTGAGAGAAACGATATGACCTTTTCACCGTATCCTAATATTTAAGAAATTAAGTAACTGATGTCTGATGGTTTTTGTATAGGCCTAGCTCTGAGTGTACAGTCAGTACTACAACAACTAAGAACTAAATCTCAGAGCCGAACGTTCCACCTTTTCTTCCCCAGTCAGATTTATCCCGGTAGACGGTAGTTACATGCAGTTCTCTTGGGCCGCGGATCTTAGATCTATAGGCCGCGGGACTTATAGGCCCAGACGTATAGGCCCCGCGCGTTGGACGTATAGGCCCCGGTAGGCCCCGGCGATTGGACTTATAGGCCCAGCTCTGGACTTATAGGCCCCGACCGTTACAGAGGTGTAGGACTTATAGGCCCCGGCTTGAATACACATATTCACTAGTGTGTATTGACTGACCAAGCAGGAATACACATGTATATATTCACTAGTGTGTATTCATGTTACAGAGGTTTAGTACTTATAGGCCCCGGCTTCAATACACATATTCACTAGTGTGTATTGACTGACCCAGCATGAATACACATATATTCACTAGTGTGTATTGACTGACCCAGCATGAATACACATTAGGTAGAGTAATGAGGGTAACAATAGAGTACACAACCCAAGTGTAAAATGAAAACATGGGAAAAAAAATTCCCCCGCCCCCCCCCCCCGACCATACAATAGCCCTGACCCCCCCCCCCCCCCCCCAGATATTAGTTGTCAGAGCCGTGGCGTATAATTAAAAGAGTCCTACTAATATTATAATACTTATTGCATTAGAATCGAACTGCCTTTCTCCTATACGTATCCCGATATCACTAATGACATTATATCTTCTATTATGAAGGAAATAGAAGGGCTGGTTACCTGCAGAGTCGAAGCTGAGAGTGAGAACTGTACGGAGAAGACACATGTGTGAATTTTGATGGGGGGCGCTTTCTAGTATAGATTATATTTATAGTCCCCTACCAGCCGGGGCCTACCAGCAGTAACCATTATGTCGAAATAGAATTTTGGCTGCTCTGATAACACAAACTGCTACAGATGTGGAACTTAATTTTAATGACAATCATACACCATGGCCATCCGCATCGTATCTACCGTAATTTTAAATTGGGATGATCATTAACAACACTGTCAACAGTGAGTAACACCAAGGCCAGGCCTTGCTTTGAGTACATTAGGCCTAGTCATGCAGATTGATGGGGAATTAATCAAGTTTAAATGATTATATCTAGTCAACTCTCGATCTAACATTGATGTACAAACCTCCGATCTTCAAGACCGCGACAACTTAGCGAGAAAATATGAAAAATTAGCAGTCAGCCTCAAGTTTGTAGTTCGTACCAGATCGTTTGAATGTCACGAGTGGGGAATCCTAGATCCTGATTGGTCGGTATGATGTTTTTGGTTGCGACATGTTCGTAATAAAATTGAAACATAGATCTATTTGTCATGGATTTGGTACTTTCTATGATATAACTCCTAAGAAAATCGAATATATTATAGGTTTGTATAATTTGATTTACCAACCAATATGTCGTAAAATAAAGAATTTGCCTCACACCTTGGTATTTTTTAAATGTCTCTGGCTTAGACTTAGTAGTAACTTAGATTTTTAAAATATATTGACCAATGTTCCAATTCAAGAGAAGTCCGATTTCATATTTTATTTTCATCATAATTCGTCTGCTTACGAGGCAAGTAATCAGCCAACATGGCCAACTCTTCACCCCAGAAACAGTTCGTAAGTATATTTTGGCTTCTCTCAGTGGAAGGTGTTGTTTTTTCCCAGCTTGCCATGTAGTTAGTACCGGTACATCCGGCTGTAGTTTCCTATATGGTTTTAGTATTTATTGATCCTATCTTCTTTATAATTGTCTTGAAAGAAGTTTGCGTATCTCAATGTTTACGTCTTCATTCCTACTTGGATTCCACCCGTGACCGTGTGCCTGACGCCAGTGACGGTATGAATACTTGTGTATTCGGCCTGACACTAGTGACACTCGGTCCGTATGTGACTGACTACGTGGCTCTGTTTTTAGTTTTTGACATTTCAGAATATCAATCATCATCCACAAGTTTCCCTGTCCCTATTAAATAGATGCTATGCTGTCTGCTTATTAAATAATTGTTAGGGCCTTGACAGTGAACTAGATGGTACCTAGCCCACATTGGCATTGCTGGCCTTGATTCCCCGATCAACTTCAAGGCCAACCAGCATATCGGTTCAAAACACGAGACAAACATGTTTGATAATATATTAACCTGTTAAAACTATTTTTATCTCATGATTTCTAATGCTCTGCCTCTGGGGGCAAGGGGACGGATACTTTGTCTAGATGGTACCCCCCCCCCCCCCCCCCCCCCTCCGCCTCATTATTTATGACAATTATACTTATATATTTGATGTACCGTACTTTTGTTTTTATAGATCGATGGTTCCTCCATTGTTGACATGGAGGTCATCGAAGGAGATGAATCTGATTACGAGTCAAGTATAACTGGAGACATGAAACAACAAGGTAAATTATTTATTGGTCACTTATCAGACAGCGTTGAGACTTTAATTAGTAGAAATGACCTTTCACATCATTTGCCGTGAAATGAAATACAATGCCAAATAATTTGAATGCAAAATTACTTTTAGGTACAGTATATTATTATTAGTATATATCTTGTTTCCCTGCCGCTGAAAGGCTAATTAACATTGATTTGGTCTTTTAGTACATGTTAATCAGTTAAATCTTTAGAAATAACATTTGAAAAATACCTTAGTCCTAATAATGAAAAAAAAAAAAATGATTGAGTTTTTTTTCATTAAGACGATGATACTTATGGTCGAAAAAGAGCTCCCGATCAATCGGACAATACAATGGACGATATGCAGAAAAAGGTTACCCGCAATGTTGCTTCTTATGTAAGTAATCTTGTTAACCCCATGTAATATGTTAGAATTTAACCACTCTGTATTCATTGCGCCAGCCTGTGCACTGTGTGTGAGGGGGTGTGTGGGGGCACATACCTACCTACAGCTGTGGTCAGAGCCCCACCCACCCTCAGACTGGCCCCGCTTTCTGTAAGAAATGAGTGCCAGCTGTTGTTATCTAGAGCTAAATAGATAATTCGGATGTTCCGTATTGTGACAGCATCTATCCAAATGTTTACTAAATTTACAATAAATAGTCCATAGTTTATAAACACTAACAGGTCTTACATATATGTGCAGTGCTGTGTAAATAAACCCGTGCTTGCTAATATATGCAAACGTCATTTTACAATTTCTCTCCTTGTATCGCCAATAACTTATTTCCTTTCTGCAGGTTTGGCAATCCGGGTCCCAACAGGCTAAGTCGGTCCTTAATACCTATGCCAATGTCGATCTTCTTCGCCCTTACTTCAATGTTGAACCTCACGAAGTTAGACAAAGGTAAAACAGTCTGAACCTGCTCATGTATAATGTAACTCTCTCATAGACTTCAGTTTGCAAGATATTGTTTTTTTTCTTTTAAACTTTAGATACTTTAGGGGGAATCGAATTTTACTTCGGGCTTTTACTCTAGGGATTTACACTCATTTCATGTGAATTAACATCCAACAACAAGTACAGAGTTTAGCAAGACAGTAATTCATATTCGAATGCGATTTGTAAGCTCTGCGCTTGTGAGATGTACCCATACAATAAAAACACTTAATTCCCCACGCACCCCATGGTGAACGAGCCTGCTGACGTCTCGTGGAGGTCGGGGTTGAACTGGTTAGATCTCAAATCCTATAAAATTGGTGGGTATCGTTGAGAATTACCCATTCCCTAATTATGTTGATATGTTTTTGAATGAACAGGTGGTTATCAATTCATTCTTCTAAATAAAATCTTTTTTCCAGATTACTACTGTCCTTAGTGCCCCAAAAACCCGGATCCCAGCAAATGGTAAGAATGAATATTGATGATTTCATAGATAATATGAATTACCCCTCAAAAATATTTAAAAGCTTAATTATCTGCTTCTTGATCTATTACTTTCTTTTAAAATATGTGGATTATTATGGTCAGACTTTTATCTTTGTATCGGGTATATTGCGAATATATATTCTCTTATAGAAATTGTGGATTATGAGCACCCCATCGGTCAGACATGTACCTCAACCATATCTATATATATAGACATATTTCTATCAAACCGGTTGTGCAAAAAGATAATCGAATTGGAAATCCATGTACTTGTAGAAATATAATCTGTAGCGTACTTTAATCTTCCTGTGCATACAATTTTCTTTGTGGTTACAGAAAGTGCCTCGGGAGCTGTATGGCCCTACGATGCTCATATTCACCCTCATAGCTCTACTCCTCTTCCAAATGAAAACGGGAGGTCATACTGTAGTAAGTCCTTACTATTACATTTATATCTGTTACTGTCCATGTTGAGGTATCCATAAAAAGTAAATGTTGATGGGGATTGACTACACACTGGAGTGATCATTTTGTTGATTTCAATGCGACTTCATGGACAATGATGAGCCGATTCTGTGTTGTTATTGTTTATTTTTATTTGTAAAAGTGAATGGTCAGCCTGTTTGCTGTTTGATCTGTACCGATTACTAGTTCACTGTGGAGCATATATATTAGTTATCAATCTCCTATTGATTGCATCTGAAGTGTCAATCACCCTAGCAATTCAAACATAGTTATTAGTACGAGACAGGCAGGTGACCAAGCATGTGTAGCCTTTCTACTGCTGGGTCATTGTAGTGTTGTTGGCATAAAACTTACATATTGTCAAAAAGCATGAATGACAAAACTATTGGAGATATGTTTACTTTACTGTCTTGCCCTCGCGATTATTTAGGAGTTAGAACAAAATACAATTATAGTGTTCATACTTGAGTGAAAATGTAAAAAAATATGTGAAATATTTCTTGACAATATCCTGAAATTCTACTACTACGCGCATAACCATGTAGCCTCAGGTGAAAACGCTGAACGCTTGAAATTAAAGCTACATCTAAAGATCAATGTTTTCTTGTTTACAGCAAGAAGGCACACTCATGGGGACAGCATTTGGTACCTGTTTCGGCTATTGGCTTGGTGTGTCCAGCTTCATATGGTTCCTCGCCTATGTCTGCAATACACATGTCACCATGCTCCAAATACTGTCATTAATAGTGAGTACATATGTGTTGGATACAGTGTCATATGCTGTTTTTATGCAGTCACGTCAGGGTTACGTGCCATCCCTATCCACCCTATCTAGTTTATTGCATTAATCAAGACAAAGCCTTTATTTTACTATTTGTAATTTACGCAAAATATCTTATTTCTAGTATTCTACCCGCGTTCTTCCTTTCACCATGAAACTGTTTTGTCTGTTAAAGTTCTCAAAATTTTGGAAGTTATATCAGGCAAGAGTGGAAGATCACTTGTCAGGTGAACTGACGTCTGGTATTAAATTAAAATTATAAAGCTATTGTGTAACTTAAACCACGCCTGAATAACGATTTGTACAACAAAAATATCCCAGAGCATAATTCACTGATTTATTTGTTGTTATTTCCAGGGCTATGCATTGTTTGGCCATTGCATTGTACTGGGAGTTACTACCGTCATCCACACATCTCACGACCACATGTTCTTTTACCTTATGTGGGCCGTTGTCGGTGGTCTTTCTACACTTAAACTGGTTGGTACTAAACGTCTTCTACTTTCCCAATGTTAACCTTTTATTGCCAGATGTGATACCGTTGTCACCTAATATGTTACCATCATTTATAAGTTCATGCAAAAATTGTTGCCGTAAGCCCGATTTTCTCATGGGGACAGTCGGCTGTCTTATGGAAAAACGGTCGGTCTATTAGATCCATCCTACAGCCAACTACCTCAATCTTTCATACATCTCGGACTCCACCAGCCTGACTGCCCTATGTTTTCTCTGACGGGCCCCCGTTGAGATAATCAACTATTAAAGTTCCGAGACTATCATTTTTAAGATTACGATTTTATATTTTTCTCGATGGAAAGTGAAAGCAGGTGTGTAATATAACTGCGACTTTCTTGCCAGGTGTCGGTGTTTGTCTCGAGGACAGCGGGCCAGACGCAGCGTCTCATTGTGTGCGGCAGCGTGGCCTTCCTCCACCTCTGCTTCCTCCTCTACCTACACTTCGCTTACCATCAAATGGTCGAAGGTGAGTACAGTGTCCAGTGTCCGCACCTCTAACATAGTCTACTCATGTCCATATTGAAACACACATTGTATACGCCAGTATACAGTGTCTCAGACTCATAGATGTACCAGTAGGCCATGTTTTACTCTTTTGCTTGCCTCTTAGTTAGATAACGATGCAAGCTGGAAGTCATGGAAAACCATATTCAGAATTATGTAACCATATTGAGTTGTCTCAAATAAAGAATTCATTCATTCATTCCGACACCCCGCACCTACACACACACACCACCACCCCATCATCGCCTTACCACGAGGTGTAATAGAACAAATAGATCAAGGCTCAGACGGGGAAAAAAAACAATAAAAAAAGAGTACAAATTGAAGGCAAATAGATACAGGCCCTCAACACTGTTGAACCTAATGTAATGAATATACAAATGCCAGAAATGGGAACTATTTCATTTGTAACGGTATATAATGCAACCTCCACCAAAATCACTTAAATTGATAAAAACACATACAAACACCTGCAAAACTTATATCATTGACATTTTAGAGATGAGCTAGTCTTTGGATACAGAAGAAACCCAAATATCAGTAAATATGTTAGTTTTATCTAAACTCAGTTGAAGTTTAATAGGTCTATAGCATATTTGTCTCCTACTGCACGAAACCATGCAGAACTGCCAGCTGATTGTGCAGTTTCGCAATTTGTGAAAAAGCGTGAAGCAATTGTCATTAAATCTACCAATTACAGGATGCATTTTTTCCCAAGGTATGTGAAGATGAGTGTTTATGATGTGGTTATGTTATTTGCTGCAGAACTGAGTGATATGATACAACAAGGCGGACCGCCTGCCCCAGGTATTGCCCACAATACGGAACACAGAATAGTCGAGCGAGCAGCAGGTGGGTGTACTCGTCATTTAATGCATTTTTATTCTCTATAATTCAACATTTTGTTTTACACTAACAACAAGAAAACATTAAGATGAGAACGCATTACTATTTTGTGTTGGTATTGTATCGGTGGAATTCTGCTCAGTCTCAGGGACTTAATTACTAATTTATTTTTCTCCTAGCGTCGGAGAGTTACATTCACACATATCTCGGAAAATGACCCAATTATTGCAGTGTTATCGTGAGAATGTATTTTGAGGTATATAATATTATATGTCGGTGTAAAAACTATTCATTATTATGCAATGTTGGCGCATGTTCTATGCGCAATCTTTCTTTCTCAATATCTGCGATCATTTCTGGCAACATTTTCCTTGGCCCCTCCCATACCTTAATCGTGTGGTGATTATTATCCTGTTCGATACATTACAAATACACTGCATGAAATGCCGAGAAGGATTCGAGCATATTGGGATTGGAAGTCGCTGTAAGATTACCATAAAGTTCTGATGCTGGTATTTATAATTTTATCGTTTAGTTGTCGCTGATTAATTTTATTTTCAAATGGCACTTCTGGTAAACCTATATGCTATATTGTTGTAGTCTACGCCAAGATTTCCCTATGTAACCGACACCTTTACAAAAGTGGAAATAAAGTTATTTATATATATATACCCAACAGCCATGGACACAAGATATTGTGCGACATTTTCCCCGATACGTGTTTATTTTTTCTGCTATACTTGTAATTTCATCCGTTAACGGTACACGTAGAATATGCATTGCAGCCCCCTTACGGTACACCTCAGAGAACCTAGGGTCTAATCTTCATTGCAGCTGAATCTAACTTTCACGGCATAGCGGCTGTGTATGGGTGATTCAGCTTACATTGGTGTGAAGTTTAGCATGGGCATATAATACGTGTCTTGCTCAGACCATTGCCATCCAATTGCATGCCATGTTTTTAAATTGTCTACCGGTGAATGATGCGATGATGATGCCCTGCGTCTTCCCATCTTTCTCGAAAAATCGTCATATATTTTTGTTGAAAAAATAGACGGCGAGGTATATATCGTCACACATTATTAAATCATATCAGTTTTTGTTGCATCAAATTAATTCGATGTTAGTGAATACCAATTTTAAAACATTGAATTCTTGTCTGATTGGAGGAGGCAAGATATTTGATATCTGTTTTTCTTCAATCTGATGCGTAAACTGACTTACTATATTTGTCAAACTACTGTGCGTTTTGATATACTATATTCCGTGCATGATTATACATCTGGGACTGGTTTCATCATAACATTGCAGGCATTAGAAAGATTGTACAGCTATCATCATGAGGTTTCTTTTGATTAAAACAAATGTTTACACTATATTTTGTTTGAAACAACTGGTTGCCTTTCAGAATGACCTTAGGGTAATATATTTGAATTAATGAAAATCCCTTTTCTCGTGTTACTTTCATTCATCCTTATTGATATTCTCTACGTCATATGTGTATGCCTTCCTGAGTACAAAATAGAGACAAATCTCAGAACTAGATTCTGATTGTGGTACTGTTTTTCTGCAGTGCCGATCAAAGGAAATACAATTTCCATCGACCCCCCTAAGGTCGCCGGGGTTCCTGCTCTTCGAGTTGGCACTCATAACGCTCCGTCCCTTGGTGCACAGATAGGCAACCAAGCTGTCAATCAACCAGAAACGAAACACATGGAGGCTGCTAAACCAGTTGAAGGACAAAAAGCTCCTGAAGTAGTTAAACAAATTGAAGAAACCAAACCTCTTGTAAACCAAGGCGGGACTGGGAATAAGCTACTGGAGTCCAAAAATGATCCTCCGATGTTAAAAAGTGAAAACAAACCCCAAGGAGTAATTCTTGAAGCCATCAAAAAGGATGACAAAGTATAGTACGTTCACTTGTTTTCCTTGCCTCTGGGTTTCCCCTTTCTAACGATGGTGTTGTTTGTGGGAATCCCATTACTACCTCTTTCCGTTTGTGAAGGGTACACATATTTTTGCTACTGTGATAGAACAACTACAAAATACTATGTCTGCGTTGATGAATACGTAGGTGCACATACGCATTAGTGCAGTGGTCATTGACCTGCCACTCTCACGCCTAGGGCTTGTGCTTGAGGCACCATGCCATGCATTTTAATGCATGTTAGCACTTGAAAATAATTCCAACAGTAAGCTAGCACTGCTGGATATCATTTCCTATCGTGTGTTGTGTTACATAGTTTAGCTAGTATTCAAATTATTAAAGATGTATCGCCACAGCAAAAACGGAGAGATATGTAACACCTTTCCTATTTCATGTTATGTATATCTCCCTGGGTAGCAATTAAGCATGGGGTGTTGGAATTTCCTTCCCGGATAGTTCATTACCTCTTCTTTATCCTTGTTTACCGAGTTTTCTGGTTTAATTTCTGTAAGAGGATAATCCACCCGGGAATGATGTGTAATCGCAGCAGTTCCTAGAAAATATATATACACCCGGGTGTTATATATGTACACCACATGTAGTACAGACTAGTGCTTGGTTCATCTTTCGCTTTGCTCTGCTAATCATCTGCTAATCATTTTTCGTTTTGTGGACGTTTCATCAATGAACTTCAATGTTGTGTGTCTCTGGTTTCCTGTCATTATTATTTTATTTATTCTTATATTTTTCAGATCATCGTTAAAGAAGACTATACCGGTTGATCAATTGTTGCAATCTCACTTGTGATAGGGAACGACCACGTTAAGAATGTGTGGACAACTCAGTTATGGCAACATTTGGAGACTAGTTATTCATACAAGTTTGTATTTTTAAAAAGCCTTTTGTCAACAGAAGTTCTGGAGGTAAACCCTAATTAACATTCCTTCTAGCAACATTCATGTGAGTACAGTCACTGCTGGAGATACATGGACAATAAATGTCTTTTACGAATGTTAATCAGCCATGCTATTTATCGCTTATTTGCCATATACAATGACTTGATGCTGAGGTTGGTAGCTTTTACTATTTCGCCTTGCATACATAATTGGGGATGGCACTAAACCCTGGTACACAGTCCTCCCTGACCCTCATGAGGGCGTGTATCTGTTATGTCTCTTATACGAGGCCTGCGCGCCTAATAGACAAGATTTGTTTGTCGTCATCTACGCGGATGAGCATTTTGTAAGCCACTCAAAAGATTACTATCACACAGCATGGTCACTGCAGCTGTTATACCTTTTATTAATGTATACTGCGTTGGATGAAGGGTATTAACTCGTATTAAATCTTTGTGCGTTTAAATGTCTGAACAAATCCTATGCATATGTTTCCGTTCCATCTCTGCCGTTAGAAAGTGTAATATTGGAACGGAGTAATTACATAAATTCATATTACGAAAAAAATATAACCCCCTGGTTCATCAAAGGTACATCGAGGATTGTCATCTCCCTATATGCATCTCTCATCTTTGTAAATATCGGATGGAAATCATTAATACCAGCTAAATGGAACAAAATCATTAACTTTTTCAATGCAAACAAAAATGCCATCCGCCATAATCATTTTACTGTAACGATTTAGAAATGGGATAATCCCACACAAATGTACATGTATATAGGATTACCAGGAAATCCATTTCGGACTAATAATGTTGGGTACATTTAAATAATGTGGAATAAAAAAATATATGGTTGGAACAAATTGTTAGTATGTTGGCACGGTCGTGCTCGTATACTGTACAGTATATTTGCTATTGTAAGCAATATCATGTTATTAACGTTATGAATGCTCGATTCATTGAAGATAGTTTACACACAAAATGTATATATCATTAACTGGTTTAATTTCTGTTAGGTACATTTAGTCCCATGTCCTTTTTATTATTTGACAGTGGTTTAATGTTAATAAATTATTGGTGGTAAAACAGTACATTTGTCTGTTTATTGTTAATTAATCGATTCGTTTTAACTGCGACAGAGACTTCAGGGCCATAGTTGGTCTGAACAGTTATTTAATTGTGTGACTTACCTGTGATTATTGATATTATTAAAAGCATATATACGTAGATATGCTTTTAATGATATAAATAGAAAACATTTTTGAGTCATGAAGTTGAATTTCGGCTGTAATATGAACTTGGTTTTAAAAAAATGCCCCACTCACATCTTCCATGAAGCGACTCACCAAGTAAAAGTTGTAAAAATTGATTTATGAAATCTGAATATATAACTGGTTAAACATATTGGCTTATGAAAAATATAAAAAAGAAAACCCAGGTCCCGTCATTTCTGAAAATATCATTGATATAGGCCTGGAAAATCGGCTAAATGGGTCTGGAAAAGCCTGGAATTTCTTGTCCAAAAGCGCGGAGACCCTATATTTATGCTGGGCGCCGGAGACTGAGTGACATCAAACACAATGTTCGAGGGGCGTAAGGAGTACGGGGTCTATTCCGTTAGGTCAACAGAAGAGCATATATGGGCATATATAAATATTGCCTCCTCGTTATGCATGCATTCCTTCCCAGAAATCGTCGTCTGGCACCTCGAACTGAACCTTTGCCTCCCTCTGGTGGCGTTCCTGTAAACGACGAGCCTCTTTCTCCTCACGGTCGGGGTGACAGCTCTTGCAACATCTGCAAATAAGTAAATTTGTATAGTTGGTAACTTGATACCCGTACTGCGGTGACATTTCTTTGATTGGGAAGGGTGGAAGACGGAATTCCATTAAACATCTCGAAATCTGTCACCTCCTCATTAAAACAACAGCTGGGTTAGGATAGAGGAACTCAGATTTGGGGGACAGCTCCCCTTGTCTTATCATCACCCCCTTGTTCACAGCCTAGAATGGCGGTGAAGCTGAACACCAGACAGTAACAGAGGCGACGAAGTGTAACAGTATGTATCAGGATGGCGGGCCTCATTACCTAAAGGAGTGGTCCTAGCTGGTCCTCCCTCCCCTCACCTCCACCCGTGTCCAGTTAAGAACTATAGCCTCATTCTCGTGACAGTTATTGTTATATTATTGATATTGGGAGCTTTATATTGCGTAAAACTACGTATCAACAGATCGTCATCATTTATATATTATTAGGAGGCTAGCTTTAGGGTATTGAACAGTTTCACAGTTAAACTGTGCGTGGCCTCCTATTGTATTCACTATTGTATATACGGTAGTACTGACGGGATATAGGAGGCCGGTCGCATCTGGGACTCGTGGTCGGACGCCTGATCCCGGGGACCCGTGATCCCCGACGCGCGATCCCCGGCCTCAGACCCCTGAGTCCAAGCCTTGGACGCCTGAGTCCAAGCCTCGGACGCCTGAGTCCAGACTCCTGAGTCCAAGCATCGGACGCGTGATCCCCGTCCACACAATAAAAAATTGCGAATATTATGTGAGTCTGAAGTGGACTTAGAGTATTTTCTGTGTCGGACGTAACCGTGTAAACAAGCTTTTTTTATGTCCCCAAACATGATACAATCACAACAAATGGATTTTAGAGATTATAAGGATTCTGTAATTGTTTTTATTTTCTAAAATCACCCAAAAGGAAATTTCATTCTATGCAGAATACATGACTAGAAATTATTTGTTAAATTTAAAGGTTTTGGTATTGAACTCTTTTAAATACAGCATTAAGGTTTCATGAAATAGTTTGTGTTCTAGGTATACATTTTGATACTTGAAGGTGCATTTATGCCATCAACTATAATCAAACCATTTCATAACCTATTTACACCCCTCTCACACACCCCTTTGTAAGAAACTGAGAATCTCCAAACATTCCAAGGCCATTTAAAAGATTTCAACATGATTCAAGGCCATGGGATGATATTTCAGGCCCTTCGACCTATATACGCTTGTAATGTGTGTGGGGTAGGGCGCCGCCATATTGCCTATGAAAACGAGGCTACCGCTAACGGGGGACGTCTCTACGCGAATACACAATGGGGATGCATGGGGGATGCATATGTAAAGGTGGCGGCGGCCGTTTGTTATTAAATGTTATCGTTCTTATATTGGTTTTAACTGCTGCAACCTAAGGTTGTCATCCTGCTTAGAGGTTTGGCAAGGGTGTAACGTTAAATCGGGACACTTGGCATCTCTGAACTCTGGTTCAAATCTGTTTGATGGGAAGAATTAAGTCATATGACATAGTGTTGTTTTTAGCCCCGGCCACCCCACTCAGTATATTATGTAGACACCTAGGCTCATTCCTTAATTTCAAAAACAACCCCTTATCTCTGGAAATAGGATCAATTTTAGACCCCCCTTTTCAATGATTTGGATGGCTTTTTCCCATTTTTCTACCCCTTATCTCCGGAAAGAGTAGAAATATCTGGACTCCCCCAAAACACATCACCTTATCTCCGGAATTAGAATGTCATTATTTACAGTAGCTCTTTAGAGTATAGGCCTAACTGTAATAATTGTGAATGTGAGACTATTTCTAGGTTATTAGATGAATTTCGATTAACACAAAATAATTGAATTATATTCTCTCAATGTATATTACCTTTTTAAGCTTCCTTTTCTATACATAATCTCTAGGCCTCATAGTGGTATCATATCATTTGGGAAAGATTACATTTATATTTCAAGGTTAAATGAAAGGGAAACTATTTTGGTCTCCTTTTTATTAATAAACAACAGAAACAGGAGAGCACTGGCAATGTTTTTTCTCTGTATAACCATTTTATTAGAATTTTGTATTCCCCTCGGTAAAATATGCGTCGGCCGTCACGGCCGTCATGCAGAGCGTGGAGGGCAGGGTAGGTACTAGATGCATGGCCGGAGCTACGGCCAAGGGATGCGGTAGCTATTAATCTGCACTGGAAGCACTTTGATAAGCCCCTCAGATGGTAACTTGGGACACATCTATTTATCCAGGGTGCGACAAGATCCAAATTATCAACCTGCCCCCTGGCAGGTTAATATACAATCTACCTGCCCACCTCAAAATTCCACATGCCCAGTAGTTTCAGACCCCCTTTAGCTTATACATTTACATGACATTTTTATAATATCTGAGACAAACAGAATCGAAAAGAGAATCTTTTTATTTGACGAAATTTGTTCCTATAAATCAGTGGGATATGGAACTGACAATTTTCGGAAATTGTCAAACATATGAAATCACACATACGTGTTTCTTAATTTGATTTTTCAAGGCCTTGGAAGGCATATCTGATGTTTCATATCGTTAAACGTGAGAGCCCTGCCATAGTAATACATAGGACGATACGGGCGAAAATAGGGGTTTTGGCGCACAATTCGGCTGTGTCAACGATGTTTTAAAAGCTTTGGAGGGTTGATAGCACCTGATTTTATTCTGATTACTTGGGGAATGGAGATGGGAGTATTGGTACAAACGATCGTGAACATATTTCAAAACTGAACGGTAAAAAACGCAAAAAAACGGGCGCCCATCGATGATATTTTCAATCTGTCCCCCAATGGCCGCCGCCCCGTACACGGCCGTAGTTGGCCACAACGCCGAGCATGTCGCTACCAGTATTACATGACATCGGTATATATTAATGTTTCAACCCTTGAATATATTTGCCTAAATTCTAGGCTTTTCCAAGTCCCATTATTGGAATACAGTTGATAAAGTGTACATAAAAGTATATCCTATTTCATAGTAATACTGTTACATGAATGTTTTTCTTGTGTCCTTTGCACAAAAAATACCCTAGCTTGATTTTGAAAAGGGGAGGGCGCGCGCCCCCGCGCCCTCCCCCTAAATCCGCCCCTGACTGCCCCCCCCCCCCCCCCCATGCCTCCCCCCACCCCTCACACATACGTCACCCTAACAATCATTTCTAGACTTATCTAGACTAATTTGCAAACGTTTATAACGGTTTATTCCCAGGCAGAAAGCCCGGGACTCAGGCGTCTGATGCCGGGACTCAGGCGACCGATCCCGCGGGGATCACGCGTCCGATGCTCGGACTCAGGCGTCCGACGCTCGGGATCACGCGTCGGACTCGGGGATCACAGGTCCCGGGGATCACGGGTCCCGGGGATCAGGAGTCCAACCTTCCTGGAAATCCTTAGTAGGATTTGTGGGCGCGATTTAGTAGGCGCACATGTGTTTGTTGGGAGTGTTTGACTGATTGACAGACTGATTCTATAGGGGACTTTGCATAGCCAGTGATTGTGAATCTGTACTCTTTGTGTATTATTATTGTGCGTCAGCACCACAGTTGAGTGGCTGCGCTGGCAATTTGACCCCAAAAAAAATGTTTTAATTTAATCTTTTTTTTTTTTTTTTTTTTACAAAAACAGACAAAGTTATTCTTTATTGGATTTTGCATAGCCAGTAGTTGTGAATCTGTTGTTTGATGGAAGTAACTGATTCTCTATTGGAATCAGAGAGAATACTAAATACTATATTTATAATTGGTTGACTAATATGTGATCCGTTTTAGGAAAATTAATGAGTAATAAGTCGCAAAAAATGGATTTTGAGATATCACAATATTTGAAAAGAGGAGATCAAACTGATTCCAATGATAGTAAACACTAGGACACCTAATAGGTATTTCTATATTTTAAGTTTGATATTTTTATTTTTGAAAAAAAAAGAAGTTTTCAATGTTTCTGGATGGGTAATTACCAGTAAAGTAACTAAATATACTCCATATGAAAGCCTTCAAAACACAAGGATATATCTAATACAGTCTCCCGAAATTTGTTACATGGATTCATATGACTAAGTGCTAAACCCTAACAAAAATCAGAACATTTCAATAAACAGATCCTAGCTGTGATTAAATCACTTTGAAAAATATCAATTTTGCGACTTGTGACTCATTTTCCTGGAACACATCACATATGTGAGTAGTAGGACTAAACTTTCTTGGTGCAGAGGAGCTGCTGTCAACTGTCACAGCTTAAAATATGACAGTTGTCAGCGATTTGTGACAGCTATTTAACTCTATTGAGCAATTCCCAAGGTTATATGACTCATAGGAGTGACTCAAGACTACGTAGGGACTATTGGCATTGCTCAACAGGTGTCTATTGACTCATTAGAGGTCACGTGACACTGTATCCAAGGGGGATTGCACAACAAGTACGCAATGACCTTACTGCGAGGTCACGTGACCTTTGTGAGTGCGAGGTCACGTGACGCTGTATCCAAGGGGGATTGCACAACAAGTACGCAATGACCTTACTGCGAGGTCACGTGACCTTTGTGAGTGCGAGGTCACGTGACACTGTATCCAAGGGGGATTGCACAACAAGTACGCAATGACCTTACTGCGAGGTCACGTGACCTTTGTGAGTGCGAGGTCACGTGACACTGTATTCAAGGGGGAGGGGGGATTGCACAACAAGTACGTAATGACCTTTGTGAGTGTGAGGTCACGTGACTCCATATTTATGAGGGAGAGTAGGAGTTGCTCAACAGATACGTATTGCTCAACTGCTCACCTTGTAATGGGAATTACCCAACAGCTTTGAATTGCCCGAAGTGTAGTCAGGGTGGGAATTACCCCGCATATACCTTTTAGCTTATATGGTTTTACTATTAGACCCTTTGCAGCGCTTACCCCATTTGGAATGTCCGGGAATAGTTGCCACAGTTAAAGTTAGTACTAATTAGTAATTAGTACTGTAATTAGTACTAATTAGTAATTAGTACTAATTAGTAATTAGTGCCAAATAGTAATTAGTAACCTAATAATAACTAAGTACTAGTTGTAATAGTAATTAATAGAGGCACTGTATACATTTGTATGTACACAGTGCTGTAATGGAAAGTCAATGCCACCATATAGTACTGCGCCCTAGTGTGTAATTTAAGTAATAGGTAATGATACAATGTGTGGACTTATTTTTTCAATGCGAATTGCACCATAGCGCGGGAAGGGAAGGTGGGAGTAATGTAGGTTTTTAGACTGATGTACAAGGACAAGGAGGAATTTACAGTTGAATGCGATGTCACAGGCAGAGGTAATAAATGTTCTAGCGAATCTTTGGGTGGAGTTAAAGAGGAAGGGAAATATTGATACAAAGTTTTTGTTGAGCGCGGTTACAGTAAGCTTACGTAGGATACCATTGTGAAATACACGTTGGTGTTATGATCCTACCATTGTATCAATGGGGCGAGGGGGTACATATAGAAAATGTAGTGACTATGAATGTATTTGGGACTTGCAATTGTTGAGCAAAGAGCATGGATAGTCACATGAATGAGGTTTTTTCGCAACTGGCGTCTTACTTGTCTAGGGACATTGAAGAGGAGCAGCTAATTCCCCTAATGGAGAGAACAGTAGAAGTAAGTAGTAATTATATTACCGCTTTTGTGAATTAGTAACTGTAATTGTATTATTGGCGTTTGTATACTATGAAATTTAATACTGTTTAGTTGCGAAAGGCACTGAAGATATTTTATTTATTTAGGTGTTGAAACGCCGCCAGGCAATTAAAGATAAGAGGAAACTGGAAGAGTTACTAGGAAAAATTGATAATACCGAACATTCTGTTAATACCTCACTTTCGTCTGCAGCGTTTCAGTTTAATGCAAATACTTTATCCCAAGCTTCTGTAACTCACCAACCTTTGGTGGACTTAACTAAAGCAGACACTTCTCAATCCTTTGCGACTTTTCAACCTGTAGGCGTTTTAGGTGGTCAAGTTCAAGAGCAAGGCGGGTCAGTAGATTTACATACTGCCAATGTTCGCACTAGCAATGCAAAAATTGACGGTGTTACTCATTGTACCCCACTAAATGACGCGCAACTTCAAGTAAAAACAGCGCTTAATGTAAACGATGCATACAAATTATCTTACAGGAGGAAACGATCTTTAAATGTAAGTTCGAAAGGAGACCTAACCAAATCCAATGTAAAGAGAAGCAAGGATAAATTGGCCAGTTTTAGCCAAGGAAGAGCGGACATTAATGCAATAAAAAGATGCGGTTTACCTACATACACAGATAATTTTATGAGTGCTACACCAAAAAGTAATGCCGCTAGTATATCTAAATCTAACCCCTTTTATGCGCGCGCGGCTAATCGCTTAATACATTCACCAGTGGGATTTGTTCCCGAAGTTACTGGAACTTCTGAGCAAAGAGGTTTGGGGTGCGAGCAAAGGAAGCTACCTATATTTAAGGACGCTTTAACAGATCTGTCATTAGATCCATCTTTGTCTTCAACAGCGGCTCCCGAGCTTAATGCTTCTCCTTCGCACTTACCTTCCTATTCCCAATTTACTTCTATTTCCCCTGAGCGGGAGCAATCTGAGCTATTCTTTAGTGCGAGTCCTAACGCGTTTAATAGTTCATCGGTAAGAAATCGAGAGGCGAAGTTTCCACTGGATGTACTAGTGCAAGCGGCAAACGAAGTAGAAGCGAGGTCTTCATTGACTCTATCAAGTCGAGAGGTAGAGACAGTTGAGCCGATTTCATTGGAGGTAAAGAACAAAAAGAGAGAGACTGTCGGTTTTAAAATGATATTGCGTGAATGTGAGACAAGTAATAAAAAACTTACAAGGCAATTGTTTGTTTAGAAATTTTATATTATTATTACAGACGGAAATAGTGATTGGTGGTACAGTTCCTCAGTTAAAGATTAATAAGGATGTATTGAATCGCGTACGTGGTTAAGTTTACTATTATTATTGAAGGAGTTGTATGAAATAAGCAATTACAGAACGATTTAACTGATGGTGGCTTTATATATGTTTTCCACTATTACAGATATTGAGAGAATCTAATTTGTTACCACATGGTGGGTTTGAATGTATTGGTATAAACAAGATTCAAGGAAAGTCCTTTCGCCCGACTAAATGTGAGTCGATGACAACACAACCACTTAACACAACACACGCTCGATCGCCAATGGAGTCAACGAGTAGTAGTAGTAACATTTTTACAATGGACGGAGCCTGCAATATGGATGTCATTTCCAGTGCGAGGTTGATGGGCTTGGAAGAGGAGGACGGAGGTGATAACAATAAGAATCGAATGGTGAGGCACTGAAAAATATAAATAGACAGTAATATAAGTAACGCTGATGAGACACATTATTATTATTATTATTATTTGTTTATAGGAATAATAACAGTGACATTCTTTTTTACAGGAACAATGCCGTAAATGTCGAAGAATGGTTGCAAGTGATAAACTAACAAATGGAATGTGCGGATCATGTTGCGCCGAGAAATTTAAATTTAGAGTTAGTTAGCTTTGTACATAGTTTTACACACATATCTATTGTGAATGATTGATTTATAGTGTAATGGTGTATAAAATGAAGTTTAAACTGAAATTATGTTATGAAATAGATATATAAACATATATTAAACAAATGTTGTTTATGATTTATTTAAAGACCATACTAACGAAGTGCGCAAGTTCAACAATGAGCTGCCAGTATTGCGGAAGAATATTTACTAGAACGTACAACAAAAAGCGTCACGAAAGCATTTGCTTGGTTCAGAAGTCTTGTGCTGTATGTGGATATAGACCTCAGAACAAGAAAGATGCGCTTAAACATGCAGTATTGCATAATCAACGCATGTACAAATGCAGAACGTGTGGGAAGAAATGCAATAATCGTAAAGACTTGTATATCCATAGAGGACATTTACATGGAAGTGGAAATGGTTTACAAGACGTTCCGTGGGATAATGCACCATGGGGAGATGACCAAGACATTCAGATGGCTTTCAATGCGAACAGAGGGCATGTATTAAGAACGCACAGAAGAGGAGAAATGACAATGCACTTTAATTTTCCAACGAATGATTTAAATGGGGGTGTAGAAGAAATAGACTCCCATATCGATGAAATTTCTAATGAAGTAGACCATGCATTTAAAGTGGATGTAAGCTTGGGAGTATTGCTAAGACATTCCGAAACAGGTGAACTGAGATATTTTATTCCATTTTCGAATGCTAGCGTTTTTAGTGAACCAATGTATATATCAAATCAAACGGGGTTTTTAAGATTAAGAACGCGGCTAAGAAATTTAGACTTGCACGAACTCGTTAGGCGTATGAGACCCAATTCTAAATGGAAACCGGTTATTATTTTAAATGTGGGATATTTTATAACATTAACAAAATGGCCATTGGGACGAGGATTTTGTCCAGAGTACTTACAGAGGAAAAAAAGTGTATTGTGCTTAGACACAATTAATAATCGTACTATGGTTGTTAGAGATAAACTTTGTGCATTTAGAGCATTAAGTATTCATAGAGGAGCAGAAGATATGGAATGTGAAACTAGAAGGTTATACACCGAATGGAGAGAGTTTAATGAAAATGTTCTAAATCGTTTTCTTCCCCAAAACCCAGCAGAATTTAAAGGGTTGTTAATGGAGGAATTTACAGATTTTGAACAATGTTTCCAGGTGTGCTTAAATGTATACGACTTGCAGCCAGATGATTCGGTAATTTTGCGTTATCTATCAAAAGAACTATTTACGACAATATTATATTTAAATATGTACGAGGAGCACTTGAGCTACATATCTGATTTTAAAGCATATGCACATAAATTTCAATGCGAAGAATGCCATAGAATATTTAATCAGAAAATGGAATTAATGAGGCATCGTAATGGATGTTTGGCACAAACGAGATATGAACTACACGGAGGTGTCTTTTCTCAAACGAAAACAATATTTGAAGAATTGCATGATGTTGGAATATGCACCAATGAGATAACATATCCATGGTTTGCTACTTTTGATTTTGAAAGCGTTTTAACAAAGGTTTATGAACAAAACTCAGAAAAATTAGTTTGGTTGCAAAATCACAAGCCCATTTCTGTAAGTATTTGCAGTAATGTAGAGGGGCACACCCAGCCGGATTGTTTCGTGCACGAAAATTTGGATGAACTGTTAAGGTTAATGTTTGAAAAGCTTAACATTATTCAGAAAACAGCAAAAACCCTAGCTGAAAGTAAGTGGAAGTCTGTTATACAAGAATTAGACGCAAAGTTGCAACAATGGCATGTTGAACCCGAAGAAGAAGAAGAAAACGCTGTCAATGAAAGAGGTGAACTAGACGATGAGGGACTGTCAGCCATAATATCAATGGATATACTAGAAGAGCAAGAAAGCGAGGAAATGAATATTATGGAGGAATTGATATGTTCTGAAACTAAATCAAAGAAAATGATGCACCGACACTTGCAAAGGCTAAAAATAAGGTTTGGGGAATATACACAAGTGTTGCCAGTGTTTGGATTTAATTCTTCAAACTATGATATTAATTTGATTAAAGAATTATTTTTTAAACACATGAAACTGGCGGATAATACAAATTTTGTAGCTAAAAGGAACAACTCGTACTTGGTAGTGCAGAACGATTGCTTCAGATTTATGGACATTTCAAACTTTTTGGCACCGGGTTGTTCCTATGCTAAATTTTTGAAAGCGTACAAAGTTCCAGAGCAATATTTAAAAGGGTGCTTTCCGTATGAATATATGGATAATGTCGAAAAGTTGAAAGACACTCAGCTTCCACCGCACGAGGCGTTTTACTCAAGCATGAAAAAAAGCAATATATCAATAGATGAGTATAATGAAATGCAGAGTGTATGGGAGGAACGCAGTATGAAAACAATGAAAGATTTTTTAATATGGTACAACAATGCGGATACTTTTGGGTTTGTTTTAGCAACCATTAAACTACAGGCATTTTACTTTGAAAGAGGAATTGATGCATTTAAAGTGGGTATTTCAGTACCGGGATTAGCACGCAGAATGTTGTATGACTCCGGAGCGAAACAAGGTGCTTATTTTTGTAAAATTCCTTCGGAACACAGAGATTTGTACAATATTATTAACAAAAATATTATTGGTGGACCTTCCATTATATTCCATAGGAAGTTAGTAGCAGGAGAAACTAAACTAAGACCAGAAGGTTCGGCCATATGTCAAAAAATTGTTGGATATGACGCATCCGCGCTTTACCTTTCGGCGATAGGGGAAAACATGCCTATTGGATTTTACATAAGAAGAGAAAAAGAGTTTAACTTTAGTCCTGAGAAGCTTCAGAAATATATGCTTATGTACATATGGCTAGACTGGCTAAACTTTAAAGATCCCACCATGAACATTAAACATGCTTGCAATAATGGTAAGGAAATTAGAATAGGAAGTTTTTTAGTTGATGGTTTTTCGGCGCATTTAAATCTTGTAATAGAGGTGTTGGGATGTTTTTTTCATGGTTGTGAGTGCCTAAAATATAAAATGAATGAAGAACTACGCCTAAAAAGAAACAAGCGTACCCAAGAGAGAAATCGAAGACTTATAGACTGGGGATATAATATTCAATTATATAAGGAATGCTTTATTCGTAAAGAGATGTCGCTGAATAGCGAATTGAAAATATTTAGCCAAAAATATTTACCCAAGTTCTATTCCAAATATCCATCTCGGGTAACAGAAGATACTATATTAAAAGCGGTCCAATCAGAGGATTTGTTTGGCATGATTGAAGTGGACATACGAATTCCGGCAGGAGGAAAGTCGGAAAAGTATTTTGGTGAAATGTGTCCGTTATTTTGTACAACGGATGTAAATTATGATATAATAGGAGAACACATGAAAAGTCACTGTGAGAAATTTCAGCTGTCGCAAGATAGTCGCAAGCTTTTAATTTCGGGTACAAGAGCTAGGCGGTTACTATTAGCAAGCCCGTTGTTGAAATGGTATCTTGACCATGGTTTAAAAGTAACGCAAATTTACCAAGTTGTTGAATTCCGTAAAGCTCAGTGTTTCAAACCTTTTGTAGCGGACGTGACGGAAGCTCGAATAAAAGGAGATAGTGACCCTTCTCAGAGCATTATTGCAGATACAATGAAATTAATTGGTAACAGTGCATATGGGGGAATGATCATGTCGAAAGAAAAGCATAGAAATGTGTTTTATACGGACAAAAAAAACACAGCAATGCTTAAGGTGAATAGCCCCTTATACCGTAAAATGGCTGAACTAGGGCAGGGTCATTATGAACTTGAAATGGCGAAAAGAAAGATTGTTTTAAACCTTCCAATATATTTAGGATTTTTTATTCTTCAGTACGCTAAAAAAAGAATGCTAGAGTTTTACTATGACTGCTTGGACATCTACATAGATAGGAACAACTTTTGTATCGGAGAAATGGACACGGACTGTTACTATTTAGGCATTGCGAATAAAACCCTGGCAGAGGTTGTTCGTCCAGAACTAAAAGAACAGTTTAATCGTGAAATATACAACAGGTGTGACGATTGTCTTGATCCGGTTTGGTTTCCAAGAAAATGTTGTGATGTTCATGAAAGAAGAGACCAAAGAAAACCGGGTTCATTTAAATTAGAGGCAGAAGGAGAGGAACTTATATGTTTAGCGAGCAAAACGTATATGCTAAAAGATGGAGATCATATTAAATTTAGTTGCAAGGGTATTAATAAAAGTCGAATGGAAAATGTATATCTAACATACAGTTCCGTTTTACAAACACAGAAACCAAAGCAAGGGGTAAACAGAAGCTTCAGGGCAAAACAAAATGGAATTTACACCTATGAACAAAATCGAAGCGGGTTTACATACTTCTATTGTAAAAGAGAGGTACTGGAAGACGGGGTTTCAACCCGTTGTTTAGATATAGAACTGTGCCCGTGGAAAGATAATATCGCTTATTGGTTTGATCAGACTAGTCCTCTCTCAATGGAATATCCCTGTAAAATAAAATGGGAAGATAAAGTATTTGTGAATGTTGAGCAACTTTATTTATATATGCTGTGTCAGTTTCATCGAGATGAACCTAGATGCAATGAAATTTTTCAATGTCGGGGTACGTATCAATTAAAAAGAAATACAAGGAGCATTATGCAAGGCTTTCGAGCGAATTGCAAATGGTATGATGTAATGAGTGAGGTTATGAAGGGACTTTGTAAGATAAAACTTTACTTGAATGAGGAGGTGAAAGAAATTTTAAAAGTTTCTAAGGATTTACCGTTAATATATTGTCGGTGTCAAGAACACTACTGGTCATGCGGTTTTAATAAAAAAATTGCTCGATTTACAGAATGCAAAGACTTCATAGGTAATAATGTACTTGGTAAAATTTGGGAGGGAATAAGAAAGGAACACAAAGATAGTATAGGTTAGTGTAAAGTTTAGCCATGAAGGTGGTGGATGTTCCGGAATACGTGTTTCACACCCCAAGCACAATATGCATTAGTGGTGCGACATCCAGTGGAAAGACCCAATGGGTTAAAAGAGTACTAAAGTATAGAGAAAAAATGTTTAGTTCCACTTTTAATCGCATTGTATATTTTTATGGAATATGGCAAAAAATATTTGACGACATGCTCGATATTGATTTTGTGCAAGGCTTACCGGAGGACATATTAAAATTTTCCAAAAAAGAAGGAGCAGAGTTGTGGATTATTGATGATCTTATGCAAGAGGTAGTGAATAACAAAGCGGCCGAAAAATTATTTACTCAAGGAAGTCACCATTTAAATTTGACTGTTATTTTTATCTCACAAAATATATATTCTCAAGGAAAGTCAAGTCGGGGTATTAGCCTTAACACTCATTATAATGTACTCTTTAAAAACCCGCGTGATATTCAACAAATATCCCGATTGGACTCACAAATGGGGATGTCAGGTTTACTCAAGGAGGCATATGCTGATGCAATTAGCACGCCATATTCATATTTACTAGTTGATCTTTCACCACACAACCACTTAGAGATGAAATTGTGGACTAGGGTTTTTCCCGACGAGGATCCCGTAGTGTACATATAAAGCGAGAAATAACGGGTAAAGAGCATTACTTGAAACGAGGTAGTAGAAGGAGAGACAATTTAAACCATTACCATTTAAAATGGCTCCTTTACCCATGTCTTCGATGTTTTCGGAATACGGAGAAAGGCTGGAAACATTTAGAAATTGGAGACACTTTATTTCCAAGTATGTTTTGGCGAGCAATGGATTTTTCTATACAGGATTTAGAGATGAAGTGCAATGTTTCCACTGCGGGATTAAGCTACATTCATGGCAAGACGGGGACGTTGTACAAGCTGAGCACGCGTTTCATTCACCGAAATGCGAACCGGCAAAAAGAAAATTATTAGACATTACTTATACCGTAGAAACGCTAAGCAGGCTTGTTGGCCAGGTGACCGAGCTAAAGAAGCAAACAGCCAGGAATAGCAGACGAATGGAGCTCTATGAAAGGTATAAAACACAGACCATGAACCAAGAAGGTTATTTGACCGGGAGGCATCCAGCAGCTCCGTTTTCACTTGATGTGTGTGACGGCCCTGACGAAGAAGAGGACGAAAGCAAGACCAGTGGCGTACAAATCGCAAGCAGTTGCTCTCTTAACGGCTAAGGTTAGAAAAGAGAGGTAAAAGAGCAAAAGAAATGTCAGATTTGCTGCGAAATCAGTGGGCGTTTCTTAATTTGTTTCTTTTGACACCTAGCAAGAAGCAAGCGTTGGTCTTAATAACCTCAGCAACCAACGAGCAAATAAAGGCTTTAAGTGAAATAGCATTAAATCTTTTAAGTCTTCCGTTAGAGCCACAAGCGAAAGAGGAAGTACACAGAAATAGACGGCTTTTAAAAAAGTTAGCAAACAGAAACAGCAGCATAAAAACAAAGGCAAAACTACTTAAAAGGCATTTTGAAAGAGTTATTGACGTTCTTCACCCCGTTAAGGACAACCTACTAGAACTCGCGCAATGAAAAAGATGGCATTGGTACCGTACGACCAATATATTTCATGGCAGTCTTTAAAAACCGTAGAGCCGGAAATAATAAAAACTGCAGAACCAGAAGCAAAGCAGTCATTTTCGGAAACTTTACAGAATGTAAAAACGGAACTTGACTCTCAGGAACAAAAAACAGAGCCTACAGTGCAAGCAGAACCTTCGTTGCGACATTCTTCTACTCTTACAGAGCATTTATCAGATGAAAAAGCCGTACTAAAACGAGGTAGGGGGAAAAAACAACACTTTAAACCACCGCCTGGAATACCATTACAGGCGAAGAAAAGAAAACTTAGTTTTGACTGGGCAGCGTTATGGGAGAGACTGTAGACAGCTATTTAAAAGGGATATACTACAATCCCAAACATCCAGCCGGATTCGCTGAGGGTAGTAAACTGTATGCCGCGGCTAAAGAAGATGGAAAAAGGTTTAAGCGTAAAGACATCGAACAATGGTTAGAGAAGCAGGAAACGTACACCTTGTTTAAGGAACCTGATGAACCAAAAAAGAGACAACGAGTTATTGTTCCAAAAAAGTTTTTTCAGTATGACGCAGACACCGCGCATTTTACTAAGTTAAAAGATAAAAATGACAATTTTTCATATTTTCTTGTATGTATTGATATATTTACTCGATATACATGGACAAAACCTTTAAAAACAGTTAAGGGCGCAGAGACTGCGAAGGCATTAGCGGTTATATTTAGTGAACATAAACCAAAGGTTTTAAGATCTGACGGAGGAACAGAATTTAATAATAAATGGGTTAAAAGCCTTTTAAAGGAGAAAGGAATTAAACAAGTTATCACCAGAAATGAAACCAAAGCGAACTTCGCAGAGCGTGTAATAAAGACACTAAAAACAAAACTTAGTAAGTATATGTTTTACAAGCAGTCTTATAGATGGATTGATGTGTTGGAGTCCGTTACAGAATCGTACAATCTGTCTTTTCACACGAGTATACAGCGCAGTCCCGTAAACGCATTAACAGCTTCAAAAGTAGATATTTGGAACATTCAGTATGAACCAAGAAAAAAGAAAAGCTTTCTTAAGAGGGGAAGGAAAAAAAGACCACCAAAAGGGAGAAGTATATTTAATTTTGAGAAAGATGATGTTGTTCGTGTATCAATAGCTAAGCATCCATTTAGCAGACAGTATAACGAGCATTGGACAAATGAGTTGTTTGTAATAATGGATAGACAGGCAAAACAGGGCATTGCGCAGTATAGCATTAAAGCGTGGGATAACGAACCTATTGACGGTAGGTTCTACGACGAAGAGTTGGAGCGAGTACACGTAGACGAAAACACATCATATAGAGTCGAAAAGGTTATTAAGAAAAAAAAACTTAAAGGTAAAGCGGGCTATATAGTTCGTTGGTATGGCTGGCACCCCAGATTTGACAGTTGGATCCCAGAGGAGGAACTAATAGATTTTGAAAAAATCTAATGTATTTATTTGTTAACTCTAACGATTCCAAGGATAAATTTCCATGTAATACAACATGGGACTTTACAGTGGAACTTAGATCAAATGTTAATTTTGAGGAGCGAGCGTGGGAATGCGCGTTATTGGAAATACAAGTTAAAGGTGTAACAACTCTGACAGAGGATTTGTATGTGTATTGCGATTTGTTGGAGTATGACTCTCTGTCGAAAGATCAGTTTAGAAACTTACTTAGAATAGCTAGTTTAACCGGGGAAGTAGGCATACCGTATTTTATGCCTGTAAAACCGGAAAGTCCATGCGATAAAGTAAGAATATACATTAAGACTGAAAAAGGAACACCACCTTCAGTTCAAAGCGAGGAAGTGAGGTGTACACTTCAATTAATTCCTAAAGAATGAGTTTCGTGCCGTATTTGCCTAGTTCTGAAACGTGGACAAAGGTTACAAATCCCATAGGAAAATCGAATACGAGGCTAATACAAACAGGAAAAGGAGCGAACAGCGATATAGTCGTTGTTAGTCCTTCGGAGCAAGTAGTAGAGAGAGCTAAAGCCGCGTTAGTCGAAGAAAAGAAAACTAAAAGCATGAGATGCAAGTCTCATTTATCGCCTAGAAGCGGAAGGGGTAGGACGGGCACTAAAAATTCCCAGCGCAAACGAGGTAAATCGCAAGCCAATAAAACTAGGCGCAAAACCAAAAAAGCGGGAGGAAGAAAAAGAGCACCCAGCAAAAAGGGTAAAGGAAAAAGAAAAACTTCTACTCAAAAACGACGGTTTAAGCAATAAAAATGTCATCGTCTTCCACATATATACTTAATAACGCGGAGGAAGGATTTACCGAGCGTTTGGACTTATTTCACCTTCCTCCGGTAGACACGTCTATAAAAAACATCTGTATTAAGGAATTTAAGCCTACGGGAGTAATTTCAAGTGATTCACCCATTACATTTGATGTTCAAAACAATTCGGGAAATTATTTGGACTTGAAAAATACACGGCTGTTGACCACTTTACAAATATTTAACGATGGGGGAAAACCAATTAAAGCCACCACAGTAGATGACGTAACTCTGATCAACATGGGCAGCATGTCCATATTCAATCGAATGGAGGTTGGGCTTCAGCAAACTCAAGTTAATGGTGGTGTGTCTTGCAACTTGGCCTACAAAGCATATCTAGACACCCTGCTGCGTTATGGGGTAAATGACCATATTAACTGGTTTTCCATAGGGGGGTTTGCAAAAGACTCAGCTGGATTTATGGACGAACATGTGAAAGCATCAGCAGTGGGCTCGGGCGTTTCAACGCGTCATGGATGGACTACTAACGGTAAAGAAGTGAAACTTATGTCAACTTTAGCTTGTGACATAGCTGAACAGTCCCGGTTAATAGTAAACGGCGTACCGCTAAGCATAAATCTTTACCCGGCTACAGATCCATTTAGGTTGCTGTACGCACCTTTTACTTCAGGCGGTACACGCACTTCTAAAACCTATTCTGTCCACATTAAAGACATCACATTGCAAGTTCCCTTTGTTAAAGTTAATGAGGGGCTACTACAAGTTCAGAATCAGAAAATTGAAAAAACGCCGGCATTGTACCCTATTATCAGGAGCGAACTAAAGGCCTTTAACATTCCTCAAGGTAATTATGAGTGGGGAAGGGATGGCATATTTCAAGATCTAATCCCAGATGAACTTGTGATATGTCTGGTCTCAGGAACAGCGTACAACGGCAATTCTACAAAAAATCCGTTTAACCTACAGCACTTTAACCTGAACAAACTGAGTTTCGAAGTAAATGAAAAATCCGTTCCCGGACGCCCCTTTGAGCCGGACTTTGCTAATAACCACTTTACAGAGGCTTATGCGGCGTTGTTTGAATCACGTCCGCCACATCAAAAGGAGGCCCCCAACATTTCCCAGGAAGACTTTAAAGGAGGATACGCAATATATATTTTTGACGTTAAGAAGCACCGACAAGAAGAAGTGCTTACCACACTAAAACGAGGCAACACCCGACTAACAGTCTCATTTGCGAACAAACTTCCAGAAGCAGTTACACTAATTGCGTATGCCACAAGTCCCAGCCTGGTTAAAATTGACTCCGCGCGAAATGTGTACGTAGAAAACTAAGCATGGATCAAATTAGAGGAATGAGCGATGTGGACATTAATAATTGTTTAAGTTCGATACCAACATACAAAGGAACAGTAACTATTGATGATTTACCGACAAAAGCGCCTAAAGGATCGCGATATTACATATTAAACACAGTTAATTCGTGTAAAGGAGATGAGCACTGGGTTGTTGTCTATTTACCGATGAACAGAAATCAATCTGCTGAGTTTTTTGATTCACTTGGACAAAATCCTGAATATTACGATCCGGTATTAAATAATTTTTATGTAAACAACGCAAAAAAATACCAATACAACGCTAAAGTACTACAAGGAAATAAAAGCACGGTGTGCGGACAATACTGTGTGTTATATATTTATCTGAAATATTTTCATAACTGGACAATGCAAGATTTTTTAAGTATATTTAGCTCTGATCATAAGAAAAATGACCAAATTGTGGAATTTTGGAGCAAATGCGGTTAATAATGCCTGTAATGCTAAGTTACAATAGTAATAATTCATTGAAAATAAGCTTGTATCTTTACTAGTTTTATACTTATAATGTAGCTGTATGTATGTTGAGCAGTAAATAAAGAGTATTAAGCTCATACCAGCCTTTTGTTATTGAGGAGTTAATCCAATGCCGTTTCATTCCACTGCGCTTCCATTTCGAGATACTCTACACTCGCTCCTGTCCTAAGTCTCCAGCTTCTAAATCGTGCGAGAATAGAATCAGCAAACTTTAGTTTGTATGACAATAATAATAATGACACAAATAACATGATAAGTACACCCACACTAACTCCAATACCAATAGCAATCGATCTCCTCGCAGGTTCATTTAAAGTTTCAATAGCACTGCTGGCTGATACAACACTTAAGGAAGGTTGCGAGCTAACGTGGGACCAACTAGCACTAATAGTCGGTAAGATAGTCATAGCACTCAATGTAAGTGCGGAAGTTGGTCTAATAATGCTGACGCTAGTATTTAGGTATGAGCTGCTGCTGCTGCTGCTGCTGCTGCTGCTGCTGCTGCTGCTGCTGCTGCTGCTGCTGCTAATGTTGGTAGTGGTATTGGTGATTGTGGTGGCGGTGGTGGTGGTAGTGGAAGCACTGTGGGTAGTCAAAGGTGAGGTTAGCAGAAAAGTTGAAGGTGGGGTTAAATCTGTAGTGCTGCTAATTGCTGAAGATGGGCTTGGTACTGAACAGTCTGTTTTCAATTTAAATGTTAAATTACTCGGAATTGAAGAACAATTAAATTGCACAGCCGAGTTTGTTATATCCACAAATATGACACTGTGGAAAAAATCAAAAAATCTTATGTGAAACCTATCCATGCTAGAGCCCTTGAAATCGAATACTTTTGTATTTTTCGGGGCGCAAAGTCGAGGATCCATCGGATTAAAGTTCTTGTTCCTGCATATTATTTTATGATCAATATGGCACTCACATTTAGGTGAGACTCTCCAGCACAAATCCATCGCTTTACCCACCTGGCATTCATAGGTATCATGTGTAGCGACAAAAGGAATGAACGCCAGTATTAACCATACCGACAGCAAAACCGTGAAAACAAACATCCTCTTTCCCTGGTCTTCAGAAACGAGAATAAAACACTTCCTAGGGTCTGTAACAAACAAAAATTTAGTCTATCACTACTAGCACATATACATAACATTACATGTAAGTCAATTCTTGAATGTACAATCGCTATTGCGTTAAATCAGACTGTAGCATGGTACGACGTAGAAGCACAAATATCTAGATAATCCCGGAAGTATTGTTTTAGCTCTCATGATTAAGAAATGGGCGCTTGTGGATAAGCCAAGTTCTTCTATTTCTGTATTGTCTACTCGTTAGCGAGTATATCGCTGTAGTCAAAAAGTGCTTATCAACAAATACCCAAGTTGACTAAAAAGCATTATCTCTAAAGTTCATTTTTTACTCCACAACAGCTGACAAAGCGTAAATAGAAAGATAACTACCACAGGCTCCCGCACCCACATTTCATCGCAAACAACACGTGGGACCTAGTTTCTCCTGCCTTGATACTGGCAAAAACACCGATAATATATCGCCCTCAAGTTTACGCATAGACTCATTTTAGTGTGTCACTGTACCTTTCTCGGTATCTTAAGACTGTCAATTAAGTGTATATTTAGCGAAACGCGGGGTTAGACATTTAAAATTAGCTAATTTTCAAGGCTTACCTTTCGGTATTTTCTCTCGATGAACGTTAAGGGAGAAGAAGGCACCACGATGAAAAAAACCGGAAGGACAAGGACGGCAGACAAGGGCGGCAGAAAATAATTCTACTATAGATATTTTCTTTTCCCTTGTCACGGCCTCTTGATGACTTTCTGTATTAACTTGTAAAAATATAGAGAAAGAGAAAAGTCTTCTTAAATTTACGCAATGTGTGTTATTCACACAGATGGGATGTTGTTCGCGCGAATATATTCACTGCGGTGTGTGACGTCACTACCTTAAAGGGAGTTCCCGCAGGGATTTCCCTAGATACACTAGAGTTCAGCAGAAACTATGACGTCATTATTTAAAAATATACCGCTTTCTCTATATATTAACTCACTCCTTTTTAATTCAACAGTGTAAACATTTCAGTGGATTAAGTATTATAATTATCAATCGGTGTATGGCGATGTTCCGGCTATATATGCGTATATTTATCGTAATTTACCTCGCGCGCTTTATTAAAGGGAAACCCCGATATTATTGCCTCCGAATGCAGTTAGTTGAATAAATAAATAAATAAATAAATTTCCTTACACCGCAAAAAGACTATTTTTAATTTATAATTAATTTATAAAATCATACTAATTTATCTATCAGTGAAATTAAAGTAATATATGTACTGTTTACATCACGTGACGAGGTAAACCTTTCCTGTTAGTGTTGGCGCCTTTTTTTCCTTCAAGCACACTACATCCAAGAAAGCAGCAAGATGGACAAGCGCGCCGGCGTTTTGCTTCTTGCGGTCTATTTTCTTCTTTGTGTTGAGGCAAATATTTGCAGAATTTGTGTTTGCCGGGGGCAAACAAACAAGTTAGTGTGCGGTTACCGAGTGA
Source organism: Sthenelais limicola (assembly GCA_942159475.1). Taxonomy (NCBI): domain Eukaryota; kingdom Metazoa; phylum Annelida; class Polychaeta; order Phyllodocida; family Sigalionidae; genus Sthenelais; species Sthenelais limicola. The sequence continues at coordinate 28,128,532 of OW804101.1, forward strand.
CCGAAGGGCATCTGTTCAATCCCCAAGTCAATACGGATTGGATTGAGATAGTTGATTTGTCGGCTGCTCGTCTGTTATCGTTGTCTTCTTTCGATCTACGAAGAACTTTGGGAGTGTACCCCAACCTCAAAACAATTAAAGTAGGACATTTGCAGATCGAAGATTGTGAGAAGACCAGTGCGATTTTTAAATCGCTGCACATCAGCTTTATTTCCTCTTGTCCCAAACAGGTAGGTAAAATATATGTGACCCAACACCCCAAAACCAAGCACTTCTCGATTTTAAGGTGCCTTACAATTCAAAAAGAGGTCAGCTTTAGTTGTACAATGTTGTTCGGATCTTAAGCCTATGTTTATTATTCCAAAAAATCAAAACTGAGAAAAATGACTAAAACTATTTTTATTTTTAAGTTGGAAGTTTGGGAGATGGTAATTTAGATATGATAAAACTTGATGGCGAAACTTTAACTCAATATTAATGAAATAGCGATTTTCTGCCTTTGCATGGCTGTAGTTCAACATGGACTTAAGCAAAAAGAGTCTGTTTTTGGGGTGTTGGGTCAGCGCGTATAATATAATATATATGACACAACACCCTAAAACCGGATATCTTAATATTTAAAAAGAGGTTAACTTTGGAAAATGTTTACAAAGCCGTTCTTGCATATATATGTATACACAAAAGTAGAATTAAATATCATTGAAAGACATAAAACCGGTGTACAGCTAAGGATTACTTATAAAAGCGGTTAAATATAGTTTGCTATGGAAAATTAATATTTGACTACATTATACACGCTGGTTTGCTATGAAAAGTTAATATTTGACTACATTATACACGCTGGTTTGCTATGAAAAGTTAATATTTGACTACATTATACACGCTAGTTTGCTATGAAAAGTTAATATTTGACTACATTATACACGCTGGTTTGCTATGAAAAGTTAATATTTGACTACATTATACACGCTGGTTTGCTATGAAAAGTTAATATGGGCGTGGAAAGCATCCTCTTATGTTATGCCTCGTTAAAATGTCCTTTCTTTTAAATTGCGCCTTGCAAATAACGCATGTAGGTTTTCCCGCCGTTTTCTTAGGTTTAAGTTCCTTATGATGACTTCGGCTATGTCTAGCCATATTTGCTCTATGCGGAAACACTACCCCACAAATCTCACAGAGAAACCCGCAAAAAGAGGTAGAGGCATTAGCTGCAGAGACACGCGTACTTGGTCTTTTCACGCGCATCCCCCTCCCCAGCACTTCTTGATTTTCTTCTTCTTGATTTTCATCATCATCATCATCATCATCATTATCTGATGTAGGGGAAACTGGAAAAATATTTATTGGCACAACGTTACCGCTTTTGTCTTTTAATGGTGTGATTACTACGGGTTGAGAAGATGAGGGTGTAATCGCCACAGGTTGAAGAGTCTTTGCTCTGTTTCCCTTTCCCTTTCCCTTTCCCTTTCCCTTTGCAGGGGTGGAGGGAGTTGTTGATGCGGGAAAGGACAACAACGCGTACACGTTACCGTTATCCACAAGCGCGACAGTAATGGTATTTGGAGGGCAAGGATTAGCGATTTTAGAAGATGCAACAAAGGAGGATAGTTTAACGGGCGCGTCTGCCGGGGGCTGTGCTCCTGCGGAAGCTGAAAATAGTCGCCCTGGTTGAGATTTGGGGCTTGAAGTGGAAGGCGTAGGTTCAAAGCTTTGCTCGAGATTTTCTTGAGAATAACTTGAAGTGGAAGGCGTAGCTTGCTCGGAGATAGGAGTAGGAAAAACGGATTCTAAACCAAAAGGGACGTTCGAGGAAGGGGTTGTATAGCCCACAAATGATCCGTCCGAAGGTGTAGAAGTTGGGGTAGAAGTAGAAGTGAGAGAGTTATCTAAAAGCTGGCACAATTCAGGAAATATTGTTTTAGTTTCTTGATAGCGTTCAAAAGGTAACTTCTCCTTTTCAAGGGGTGTTGTCCTAAAATCCTGAATTTCTTGATAGCGCTCAAAGGGTAAAGTTTCCTGTCTGGAAGGATTTGTTTCTTCAGTTAAAACAGATAGAATTTCGTTATTTTCTCGTTCTTGTTGTTGTTTGGTGAGAAGAACCTGAAGATTAGACTTAGCTTCAATTTCAAGAACTTGGATCTCCCGTATAAATTCTCGCGTTGATAAAATTTGCTCCTCGATACTTTTCAAACCAGCCTCGGACATGATTATGTCAAGACTGTAACCCCACCAGTGAAAACAAGACATAACCTTTAAAGATGGAAAAGGGGAAAAACATATCATTGCCATGTGCATTGTGTCTCCGCGTTTATTGTTTTTGTAAACAGATTAGGGCGGCCACTTTTACCCGGTTCGCGTCGCGCGTGAGTGTATGCGCCCACCCGCCCGCCCACCCGCCCGCCCGCCCGCCCGCCCACCCACCGCCCACCTACAAAATCACTTTTATCCTTTCTCTGTACTAATAGCTATGTTTCATCTTTTTTTAAAAAATAGACGACGCCTCGACTTTATGATGGGGAAACAAACGAAGAAACGCCAAACCTAATTGACACCACCACCACCACCACCACCACCAGCACCACGGCCAGTAGCACCGCCAGTAGTGCCCCCACCACCACCTCGAGAGCCAGCAGCCCTACCACCACCACCACCTCCACCACGAGCGCCAGCAGCCCTACCACCACCACCACCACCACCACCACCGATGCCGCTGCCGCCACCACCACTCCTGCGTTTTCATCTAGGGTCCCTGCCACCAGCGACACCACCACAGCCGAGACCACTTCCAGACAACCCAGCACTACCACCCCCATAACCTCCACCTTCCCCCATGGAACCATCGGCGATTTTCCAACAAAATCAGCACTTGTGAAGGTAAACAGTAATGAACTACTTTTGTACTGCGAGAGAAATAATTCACCATTTTAGATAGTCTTAGCGTGTTTTATTCAGGTGTAATACTCTCAGCGCGTTTTATTGTTGTGTATACACTTGGTACATTTTACTGTTGTGTGATACATGTTTTTTTCATTTTTCAGGGGCGAAATGAATCGGCCATCGCTACACAGATTAGAACGATTGTTTCCCGATTTATTTCAAATGATGACACCGTAGATAAGGTAGTTAAATGGGCTGCAGGCGCCCTCGCGCTAATTTCCATTACTCTTACGGTAATTGGTTACATTCTTAAATGTCGCAAAAAAACCGCGCGTGAACATGAACACTTCGAGTTAACTAACATGGGAGGGAATACCCCGGCGCCAAATACGGGTGGAACCCCATTGGTAGGTAACGGGGAAAGGGACAATACTGTTCCCGCCACGGACTCTCCCAAGACCACGGCGATCAAACATCTAACCCCCTACATCAGTAAAGCTCTGCCTAATTATTTGCTGGATCCCCTCGCCGCTTCTATTTCTCGCGCCACGGAGGGAAAGGTAAATCTTCATCAGGGGCGAGGGAGTAAACGTATGCGCCCTAGGGCGAATACGGTTACCTTCCGCGACTCACTTTATGGTGTTCCTCCCCCTCTTCCCAGCCAACTCCCCCTAAATGATGACGAAGATTATCTGTACCCCCTACCCGCTCCCCTTCAACACTCCGAACGCCGCAAGCATGTCTCTCCACTTTCCTCCCCTGTTGCTCGCAAGAAGACGCGCCTAGAGGTTAGCCCCCTTACCACCCCCATTATTCGCCCCACTAAGGTTCCTCCTCCTCCTCCTTTCTCTCTTAGTAACTATGAAAACATTTTCATCCAAAACCCCGGGCAGGCTATTTACGAAGAATGTAAAAACCCATAGGTATAAAACACCCACTAGAATATATCGGATTTAAATTTCTTTTAAATAACGTACAATTAATAGTTCTATGAAATTTATTACTTTTTTGCTGAACTTAAGGTAAGCTACGTCACGCTAATTAATATTCGCTACGATAAATACATTTTAGCTTTATTAGTTGTGGATTACTGTAAATTGAGCATTTTTTAAACAAAATCTAAGTCCGATTTTTCAGTTCTCTACCTATGGAAATCGCACGATTTTTCTCTTCGTAAATACCCTGCTATATGACATTGAACGGGAAAGTTCTTTCCCTCAAAAGTTCTTTTATATACGTCCTATGACAGCTGTATGCTGGTTACATTGTTTTTACTTGTTATCGTTTACTGTTTGGGTGGGGTTTTTTTTGCCTTCTCGCTTTCTGATAAAACCCTTCCCGCTCGATAGCGATTAGACTCTATTCTCAGATATATGTCTTGTGCTCTATGTAGTAGAACTATATTGGTGCATGCGTCTTTAGTAAAACTACATTGATGCATATGTCTTGTGTATTAAAACTATATTGGTGGGGATCCAGCGAGTAATTAGGTATATGTTTGTGCTCTATACTTTTGATACTTTCAGTATCAAAAGTAAACATCGAACAGTTGACTTTCGATTAAACTTTATTCTCAGATATATGTCTTGTGCTCTATATAGTAGAACTATATTGGTGCATGTGTCTGTAGTAGAACTATATTGGTGCGTATGTCCTGTGTAGTAGAACTATATCGGGGGAATTCAGCGAGTAATTAGGTATATGTTTGTGCTCTGTATTTTTGATACTCTATATTTTTTATACTTTCAGTATCAAAAGTCTATCGCCGCCTTCCATACCTTTTTTTGGCGTACGTGTGTAACTTGATATTCGCGTATATAGTATAACTATATTGGTGGATCAGGCGGGTAATTAGGTGCTCTATATAGTAGAACTATATTGGTGCCCCTTTTTGTTTTTTGATACTTTTAATATCAAAATCGCCACCTTCCATGTCTTTTTTTTGGCGTGCGTGTGTAACTTGATATGTATCATTTCGCGTATATGTTCGCGCTCTATATAGTAGAACTATATTGGTGCTCCTTTTTTGTTTTTTGATACTTTTAATATCAAAAGCATCAACATATATTGCCACCTTCCATACCTTTTTTTTGTGGCGTACATGTAACTTAATGTATCACTACGTTTTGGTGCTTTTATTTTATGTAAAGGGCGCTAGTTAACAGTGCCTTTTTATGTAAAGGGTGCTAGTTAATAGTACCTTATGGACGAAAAATATACCATAAAAACATTGCGGTTATACTTTTATTACTCAGCAAAAAAAACACGTTTGTACCTCATTTTTGGTACTTCATTCTTCGCACAAAGACCTTACAAAGCATTTTATATATATAATATATATATGGTTATGGTTTTGTTCTATTCTATACCATAAATATCAGCATTACGACTGTATTTTATTTTAGAATGATAAAGTTGCTGAGCAATGCCAATTTTTGCTTTTTACATTTCGTTAATAACAAGGTATACAATATGTATATTAATAAACGCTTGTATACATAACGTTAAACACCTTTTCATTGCTATTATTTCACAAAAGGATGAATTTCATGGCTCGGATGGAAGCCCGTATAAGGAAATACACCATGCTCGTAAGACTCTTAGGACGTTCTAAACTAAGATTTTGAAATAAGGACAAGTGCCTTCAATGCGGGACTCGAACGGCTAATGTTTCAATTGCTACCCCCTATCTATGTCGGTAAGAAATCTAACGTCTTATCCATCTAAGCCATTGAAATTCACCCAATTGATACAACTATTTAACTCTGGGATATCACAACTCCGACTAGGGTATTACAGCTAAACTAAGTAATAAACCAATTCCATGCAAAACTTTTCACCAGTTGGTATCAAAAAGGTCAGCTGTGCAAAACATACCACTTACGTATGTGCTGCCACCTAAGGGCTACTTTTTTAACTATTTCTACTAATCCGTATTTTCAAAGCTGATGGTTATAAATTCCGCTGGAAAGTTAGTGTCCGGCATTGTCTCCATTTGAGGAATGGCATTCCATTTCTCTTTTAAAACTCTGTTACAAATTTCATGGGTTACACTTACAGCTGGGTAAAGCTTTGAAATTTTTAAAGTCTTTAAAAACAGTTCTTCGAGGTCAAGCTTCAAATGAGCTAATGCGTAGTCTTCCAGTGATATGTCGTCTCCAAAGTCAACACAACCACCGTGATGGTCCGCCTGACTGCCCGCTTCACATACACATCCAACGCATTTCATCTTTTTCTGTGTCTCATATTCATTTTTTACTAATAGATAATACACCATGGATGCTAGCTCCCTTGGTGTGGGTACTGGAACCATTTCGGAGGATATTTCCAGTGAAATGTCTGGGTTACCTTTCCTCAGATTTTCCATAAAATCCAATGCTGATTTGCGACAAGTCTGTTTGCAGATAAACCTGTGATCAGCGCTAGAGCACACTTGATCGTCACCATTCACAACATTCCACGTGTAAAGAGGCATCATTGGGGAAATAGCTTTCACCTTAGTGGACGAAGATGAAGAAGAAGAAGGAGCGGCCATTCCAAAACCAACAGACTGAGTATCGCTATTCTGATCAAAAGATGCCGCCCTTTTTAAGCCTTTCTCAAAATCAATTTTCGCCAGACTTTCCACTTCCGAGGGCGTCAAGTTAAAGCAATCCCATCTAAAATAAAATATTAAATAATTAAAGTTTCATACCTTAAAGGATTATCTGCTAAGTAAAACTTATTACTAGTAAATTAAACAATTCCATTTTACTCTATTAAAATTTATTATTGTGTTAATTTACTTACGCGATTCTTTCGCCCTCCGGTGAGACATGGACAAACTTTACATACTGATTTCCACTGTATTCACACATTTCCACGCTCCATCCTCCGTCAAATGAAAGAGTCTCTCCCTTAAAAATATCCCCAATGCACAAGATAACTTCACATAAAACTCTAAATGGAAAATAAATCCATCTTAAAGCACCTCCATCCTTTGTTCTAGTGATTTTAACTTGATCGTTATGATTAACGGATGACACAGAAGTCTTGTCACTTATCTTGTGTTCCATTGTCCAAGTAAAGGCTATTCAGTCACGTAATAAGTAGTAGCAGCGAGTCCTCTAGCTGGCTATGAGCTATAATGTTCAAGTCAAGCAAAGTGTCTTCTCCTTATATGTCATAACCAGTTACATTTTTTGTTTCCTAAAGGCTTGCACCATCTCAGCACATTTTAACAAAGTGTGACACTCTGTTCTCATCATCATCATCTGTGACATCGCTATCGTCACTGCTAGCTTCTCCTGCAAAGGATGGAATTTCCCACCAGTTTACGGATGTGGTGTAAAACGGATACCCCGTAAAATAATAATAACCATCCTCTGTGAGAGCAGTTGTTTGGTGCGGAGCAGTTTGGTTGGCAGGAACATAGCACATCATCCCCATGTATGAAGCTATATTTTCTTTTATCTCGTGAGTGCAAGAAAAATGCCCTTCATTTCCTATCCAATTTGTATCCATTAATTTTGTATTATAGCGATTTCTCAGTTCAAAATTTTCCCTTACGTGCTTCGGCAAACTTGACAAATCAGCTTTTTCCAAGCTAATAAACTCAAGTGTTGGGAAAAATGTTGGTATCTCACGAACGGACATACGAGCGTATCCATCTTTTGAGTAGTTTCGAAACTTTTCTCCGTATGCAGGAGCATTTGCGCATAAAATAAACCAGTGCCACTTCTTTACCTCAGCCTTTAATGTATCCCATTCCGCGCCTTCTTCTAAATATTTTAGAGTTTTTTTAGATACAAAATTAATAAGTTCTCCATTTCTTTTAACTACTAAGCTTCTAGTGTTAACTTCAAACTTCAATTGCAGTTTTACCGGATACTTCCTAAAAAACTCTACTTCGGGTACTGTCTCTTCCTGTTGATCATATCGAGCACTAATATAATCCGGATTTATAGAGTAAGCGCACTTTTCATTTATACCCACATTATGAGTGTAAAAAAATCCGGAAGGTTCACGTTCAAAATATATAGCATCCCTTCCATTGTGACAACCCACACGAAAATGTCCTGATAGCTCCCTCCAGTCTTTAAAATCAATTTCAATTTCAGAAATTGAATTTGAACATTCTGCCTCAATTGCTACTTCACAACTCAAGGGTTTACACATACCTATGGAAGAACGCGCCTTAAGTTCTACCTCATCTCCCGCAAACTTTACTGACATATAAGTTGGTGGATTATCCGAACCTACTGCAAAGTAATCTCCATTAATCGCTTTAAAAGTCTCATTCCTTGACACTGACTTTGTCTGTCGATTAAAAACCGGTGTTAAAACTTTCCAGTCCATGGTAACGTCCCCCAACAGAACAATTAAAAAAACCTGTGTTAAAACTTTCTGTCCATATTAATGTCAGCTAGCTAACACCCATATATATACTCAACAGTCTTGCAGCATTAAAGGGCAACATCTTATTCGCCTCCCTTCTCCTTAGCTCCTTGTTAGCTGTTACACCACTGTTTAACCATAAACTACTCCTCCTCCTCCTCATTTTTATTACATTAAGTCTCTCGTGAGTCATCCAAATCCGAGTCAAATGTAATGCTGGTAGTATCCACTACGTGGTAGCAACATCTTTTCCATTGCAACATCGCAATGAAATAAGTAGTACATACAAACAGGTGTATAGTACAGGCACGTAGTATAATAACCCTTATATAACTATAAATAATTGATCAATATTATTATTACTGGTACTTGTACTAGCACCAAGCTGTTGGGTAATTCCCATCACAAGGTAATCAGTTGAGCAATACGTATCTGTTGAGCAACTCCTACTCCCCCTCATAAATATGGAGTCACGTGACCTCACACTCACAAAGGTCATTACGTACTTGTTGTGCAATCCCCCCTCCCCCTTGGATACAGTGTCACGTGACCTCGCACTCACAAAGGTCACGTGACGTCGCAGTAAGGTCATTGCGTACTTGTTGTGCAATCCCCCTTGGATACAGCGTCACGTGACCTCGCACTCACAAAGGTCACGTGACCTCGCAGCAAGGTCATTGCGTACTTGTTGTGCAATCCCCCTTGGATACAGCGTCACGTGACCTCTAATGAGTCAATAGACACCTGTTGAGCAATGCCAATAGTCCCTACGTAGTCTTGAGTCACTCCTATGAGTCATATAACCTTGGGAATTGCTCAATAGAGTTAAATAGCTGTCACAAATCGCTGACAACTGTCGTATTTTAAGCTGTGACAGTTGACAGCAGCTCCTCTGCACCAAGAAAGTTTAGTCCTACTACTTATGTGAATGGAGGAAGGGCTTTTGCAACTACCCTATTTGACACTTGAGAGCTTGTGATAAGACCTTTTGATTGACAGTGATGTTTGGAAGGGGTGGGACTAGGAGATGGTAGGTCTCATGACTAGTGGTCACATAATGTGGTGTTTGCACAAGTGACCAGCTTATCTGATGATCTCCTTAGATCTCATTCTTTAGATCTGTCCATTCCACACTAGGGCTCTCTGCCAAATGTAAGATAATGATCTTACAATAAACAGCAGGTGGTAACTAGTGGTTACATAATGGGGTGTTTGCTTTAGATGTGACCATTCCATCCTAAGATTTATCTGGGTGTGGGTGGAGCAGGCAGGGGAATGATGTGATCCCATATATAGAAATAGGCAAAACTTTTACTTGGGTTGGTGAGAAAGGTATGAGATTAGTTTAGGCAGTAAGATAACTACGATCAGTATTAATTTAGAAGCAAATAATCTACTAAAGTGCCACAAGCTTTACAGAAAAACAGGAAATTACATGGAAAAACAGATGTTTTTAATAGCTTCAGTCGTGACTATTACATGATCACATACAGTTCACAAAATATTGATTGATAATATGGTTGAAATTTTGCCGCTAAATTGGGAGTCGTATGATAAAAACCAGTACCTTCTCTGTTGGCATTTGCCCTTGATAACTTCAACAAAGATGAAGAAGCGGGGACACTGGTCCTTATCACACCAGAAGACGAGAAAGCAGATGATGGCCAGGACAATGGTGGTACAGAGTATGCCTGTGATGATGAAGATCACATTCAGCCATCTGTCAAAGGTACAACGAAGCGTTAAAACTACGTATAGATACCTACTAAATGTTACTTCCTGCGGTAGCTGCACTCAAAGCGATTTCTAATTCGCCTTCTATCTATAATCATGAAAAATGCAGCGAACCATGATATAGGCCTAGACGACCCATACATCGCCATGCATTTATGAGCTTCTGGAGCACATTTCAGACAAAAAGGCAAATTTAAGACATTAAGAATGAATTCAAATTGATAGACCCCTAATTATGAGTTCATTAGTTATTATACAATAGCGACAATATCCTTGATGACAGACAGTTACTGCCCTTGTTTAACCGTCTCCATTGTGGCATATAAATTACTGGTATGTGCCTTGAAATCTGAGATGGGCGAAAACAATGATCTGTAAGTTGTGGATAAGTTACTTTATATGTAGTCTCGATCCGTCTCGAACATTTAGAATATATATTATTACTTTGTACATCATATTTTTACTTTTGAACGTGATTGTAACTAAATTTACGCACGATTGCCAGAGGTTGCAACATGTAACCTTGTTATCAATGCGGCAGCAGTCCTGTTGATTATTAGCCACAGCGTCCTCGTCCTTTGAGCAGTCGACGTAATTGTCTTTGGCAGAGGCAGGCAGCTCCTTGTTCTGTATACATTTGTCAAGATATGCTGCAATGTGAATAGAAACGTGTGTCTGTATAAATATGCTAGGCTAGACAAGTGGCTCGGGCCGGGTGCATCCTTTTTTTACAGGATTGTGAGGCGCAAAATCACAGCTCAAGCGGTTGGTAGAACAGCTGTCGAGGTAACAGAAGCTATAGCCGCGTTTTCGCCCAGCTGCACTCACCACGGCAGCCATCATACTTTCGCCGCGAGCGCATTTTCATACCCTCCTAAACATCGAACGTTTGGGTGATTATTTATCGACATGTCAATAGTCCTGTGTCACCATGTACGTTGAATCTCCATGATTCTATCAATCGCATGATTATTTCTCGTTCTTAATTGTCAAACAATGTGAACATATGTAAATAGGTATTCTAAGAAGATATACTCTAGGGAAAGTTGAAAGAAATGTACTGTTTTGTTTTTTATCAAATGTATGACTAGCGGACTGATTATGTGATTTGATTTACTGGGCAAAAAAATGTAGAAAATGTATGATGATGGTAATTACTTAATCAAGGTTAAAAGTTAAATTGAAGAAAGTAACTCACATAGTGTCGATAATGTTGTTTAATCTGATTTCATGACAAATGAGACGTATCACTGTGTGAAAATTCGGTCAATAAAATTTATTTTAAAAAAAATACATAACGATTACGTCATGTATTGCGGCTAATGAATCTCCAGTCTTATAAATCACGTGAGTATATGACGTACATGTATCTTTCACTGATTGTACAATGGTGTGACTATTTTATGGTGAATAAGTAACGATAACGTAGTGATTTGTATGAATTTTATTATGATATCCTGTACTCTGTATCTCCATAATTTCTTTTTTTCCAACACCGGATATTTATTCAGGTTTAATTATCAGCAAATCCTCTACCAGGGTGATTCACATCTGAAATACAAAAGCCCTCCTTCTTTATATGTACCGTATGAATGTACAAACGATGTTAGGCTGCAATCGTTGCAGTACAGGATTATACATAGAATAATCACATGCAACGTTACCTTTCTCAAATTAAAGTCAAAGTCTCTAGCAGTTATCAGTACTGCGACGACAACATCTCACATTTCCTGTTTGGTTGAACAAAGGTTTACGAATTTACAAGATGATTTCTATAAACCATCTTATGAATGCATTCATGGAAAGCCTCTCCACAAGTATCAAATGTCAACATCCAAAGAGGGACATGAAATAGACAACTTTCCCATGGAACTCACGTATAGATATGTATAAAGTACGAAGTAAAAATTGAACACTGAATTCCAGGTGGGAATGAATTATTCAATTCATGTGTGCTATACTATACTTTAATTGTTTATCGAGTGTCTACATGGGTCAACTGTAACATTCTTCAAAATTGCGGTCCATTCACGTACGATCGATATCTCTGGAAATGAACTGCCACTGAAATAAGATGTATAGTCCTTAAAATAAAATTCACAAAAGTGAAAAGATCTATTAGTTATAATTTTACCCGGTACCGATATTTAGACTTTTTTGTTTTTTTGTTTTTGTTTTTGTTTTTGTTTTTACAACCGACTTTATTTCTGAGACCTGCCATTTTTAGCAGACGTATTTTTCTGCTCGACATCAACCTTTTAAAATATATACCGGTAATACTCGAAAATAACACTGCTGGTTTGTACTATATTTTACTGTGATTTTTAAAAATAATATAATGGAATAACGTTATTTATATTATAAATGTGGTAGAGAGGCTGGAGATCGTAATGGTAATAATAAAACAAATGTTTCTAATATTTGGAGCAAACCATGTGATAGTGGTTGCGTTGTCCTTCAGGCAAACAATGATACATCAGAGAGTGCAGACAAAAGAGTTACAATCGCATGGAAGAAACGCAAATTTAATGATCCTGTGTCACTCGGGCTATTTGCCATTTGTGGGATTTTGAAATAATGATAATAGCACGAAAGGCAATGCAATAATTATAGCTTATAATACATAGTTCTACAGATCACCCTAACCTCCTCCAATACAGTATGAACATGATGTGTAACTTCACATCGATTTATCAGAGATCATTGTGGAAATGCGCCGCTCATATTTGCAGAGAGACCAGCCAATAAACATTCAGACGAAACTCACTCGATACCAAACTTCGCCGTGTTTGCCCATGGGATCATTTTAAATAGCAAATTTAGATGTACAAATTTAAAAGCGTTTCTCGAATTATTTAGCCATACAGATTTGACTGAAAGGGATTTTAAAACCTGTACAAATGTATTTCAGGTCCAATGACAATTGCTAAACCTCCTGAATTGGCGGGAGATCTCCCGATTTTCCGACCATTTGGCAACAATCACCAACCCTTACTATAGTATGTAAGACGCAGATGCCAGAGTACAATACACAAGACAAAACAAGAATAAATAAAGAATAAAATATAATAAAAATAACAACAACCCTTACTCAACTATGATATAAATGTGTAACTATTACTTCGAACTATTACTATAACTACAGCGCAATCATAAATATTTTCATAAACCTACTAAATCATTTACCCACCTCCCATACCCGAGACGCTCCCCGACGTAGTAGATATTCTTCATCAAAAACCTTTGTTTTTTTAAAAAAATATGACCCTAATTATTTGTTAATTGGTCAATAGAAATAGTTGTAATTACACCAAGGTGTTATATATAAATCCAAATTAAAAACTTTGTGACTATATTCCCCGATTATTCGACATTTAAAAGGTTGTAGCGACTGGAAATGTGTTATCTAATCGTTCAGTTCTACAGTAGCTAATCATATTTTGTTCATTGCCTACTCTGGAATATATCCAAGTTTAATACCCAGAGCTTTATCATTACTTCATGTTAGCCCTCAATATTTCCATTAATCAGATCTAAGATCAGATACACTAATTAACGGCAATATAATTACTTTTAGGAAACCAAGTATGTAAACCTACCTGGCGTAGTCTGTGTGGAAACGCACGGAAAACAGAAAGTTACCAGCAAAAAGTGTAGTAAAGCTTGTCTGGTCATCGCGACAGCCTCCTTGCACGTATTGCCGCGCAGACAGCTTGTCCACAAGGGGAGGCATCAATGCCAGCCTCAGAACGCATACTCCACAAACACATTAAACAACAGTCTTCGATTGGTCATATTGATACTTTCCTCGCCAGAGAGGGTTGTTGAATGATATTTCGCAATCATGAAAATGTAGATTTCTAATGTATATAGAACCCAAACAGGAAGGTTAGCATCACTATACATGGGAAAATGGCAAATATCAAATACCATATTCATTGTATATAATTATATGATATAAATATTTTTATTTCTCTTCATCATTTGCAATATTAGGTGAGAAAATGGGTATTCCTATATATCAGCTCATAGCTGGTCTTCCCAGGTACCCTAGGCATATTGTTTTACATTACTATCTTATTTATTGAAAGCTTAATTCTAACATTCTTTATACACATAAAATACTGTTTAATGTGGTCGATAATGTAATTATGGATCAAATACATTTACACATTTCTGGCCTTGTACTAGGTGCCAGTTTGAAAACCTTACTCATTCTATTTTGGATGATTTACATATTTTTATATTTCATTTCGAATAAACTTGATAGCGTCGATTCTATTTAAATCTTGTGTTCTTACATATCTCTCTATAACTTGCATGATTACAGGTTCCTTCTGCTACCTGTTTACTTTCTTATCCGTATCTATCTTGTAATTCATTGATAGTTATAGAACTATAAGCCTTTCCTCCTTACTGGCTGTATGTTCAGAATATCTGACATATACTAACAACCCACCAGATCGGGCTTATAATTATTTCTAAGGATTAATTTTAATTCATTTAAATCAGCAATGTTCTGCTGCTCAGGGGCCAAACTGTTCCATAGTGTAGGCAACACATAAATGAATGCTCTTTTCACCTTTTCTGACTTTGGTGTTATTGACATAAGGTTTTCAACCTCCTTTAAGTGATCGTAAGTTTACATTTATAGATGACGGTTAGCAAATATTTGCCAAGTTTATATTGACTTTTTCTAACAAGTTTAATTTCTTGTACCAAGTTCATCTCCCTGATTGTACCTGCAATTTTTTTTAACACATCTTTATTCACTTTCTAAAGTCTTCCATTGTTTACACACAATGTATTTTCTCTCCATTATTAATGTAACATATTTACATGTTATGCTATAGCAAAGCTTGTTTACTCATGCGTATTATCTGCTATATTATCTAACAGCGTGTGATGTGTGATACCCAGTATTGTCTCTCCCCCCCCCCCCCCCCCCCAATACGTAAACTATTTTCTCTATTTTTCCTCGAGCAAAGTGTCCTCCCCCCTAGTGATGTACACCGTAAGCGCTTTATGTTAGCTACAGTTAGTGTGTCTTCTGCCCACCTGAGGGATACTTGTAACTATAGATTCAGGTTAATTCTAGTAGTATAAAACATGCTTGGTACTGGACTATTCTGGACGATCGGCGACCAAAAACCGCCTTGAGAAAGGCGGGCGCAGCTGGCATATTTTGAATCATTCTGTCGCCCCGGGCTTCTAGAGTCAAAACCCAACCTATAGAGAACTCACGGAGATCATGCCGTTCTCCTATTAAACATAGCGTTAGCCCGAAATCGCAATTATATTATGTCCTCTCCAAGTTTTGTCCGAAGAAATAATCCATCTATAGCGTGATGCAATGTAGCATGGAGCATCCCATACACACGATGGCAGTGGTGTGTGCGGGACACTAGGTAGGAGGGGGCAGGAGAGGAGGGAGGGCGGGGGATCATTCAACAATCTGTAAGGTAAACGTCAGTCACAAGCAACTTATTTATCACAGGAAAAAACATATTCTGGGCGGATTACTTCTGGACTCCGACTTGTTGTGACCCGGTCAAATCAATGCTATCAGCTACTGTTGGGTTTGGTATCGTCTTCCGTAATACATTAAAACAAGACAACATTTATACTGCCATTTGCTATAGTATCTTTCGATACTAGGAGGCTAGCTCAGCTGATAGTTTATCAATTAATACTGATCGTAGTTATCTTACTGCCTAAACTAATCTCATACCTTTCTCACCAACCCAAGGTAAAACTTTTGCCTATTTCTATATATGGGATGACATCATTCCCCTGCCTGCTCCACCCACACCCAGATAAATCTTAGGATGGAATGGTCACATCTAAAGCAAACACCCCATTATGTAACCACTAATTACCACCTGCTGTTTATTGTAAGATCATTATCTTTAGATCTACACACTCACCAAGCCTGACAGCTCATTGTTGTATGACTGGCTATCAAATCATGTGACCTAGTAAAGAGGGGGAGTTTGGAGAGAGGTGGAGGAAGTGAGAACATGTGTTCACCCAACATGATTGACACCTCTGGTCTGGGGTTGAAGCCATTTCTTTACATTATACAGCTAATACAAGTGTCGCTTACACTCTTCTGACATTCTCTCTGTGCCCTCCCTCCTCACAGTTCTCAGCTGTTTATCCTACACCTTGTCATACTCATAATTATGCATATGGGTAATTATCTATAAACTGCCACGCCAGACACTAAGTCCTTAGCTTTATTTTATTTTTCTCTGTTCCTTTGTGTGTACCGAAGTCAGTCTAACCGAAGCAAACATGCGATTACCA
This sequence comes from Sthenelais limicola, assembly GCA_942159475.1. Taxonomy (NCBI): domain Eukaryota; kingdom Metazoa; phylum Annelida; class Polychaeta; order Phyllodocida; family Sigalionidae; genus Sthenelais; species Sthenelais limicola. Next base: position 28,144,828 of record OW804101.1, read on the forward strand.
TTACGTGTCAATTGTTCTGATAATAGCTCGCTACCAATTGTTTACCCTACCAACTGAAACCAGATGCTATAACTTAAGACAATAACCAAGCTTTATGTTAGCGACTGTCACCACCTCGCGATAAGGTGACAGGAGGCGACGGCTTGCTGGCGAGACGTCAACACCTCAAAGCTCATACAAGCATAAAACAATAGCAATTGCAATTACACGATAATGATTCTTAGATGCGACCGCCATAGGCTCGTAGGGATTAGCCAACCTACGGCTCCGGCAATAGGAGCTAAGCATTTAAAGAAGCATCACAACCTCCCAATATCACTTTACAATAGTAAACCATACGAGCAGGAACTTGAGACGCAGAGTAATTTGCCAAATTACCGTTTGCTATCGGTCAAAGATTGGACTGACAAGGTATAATCACAACTACTTATATTTTTATCCGTATATGTAACCATATACTTGCAATTTGATTTGAATTTGCTTATTTTGCACTACTACAGTAGCAAGCAGTATGCACTGAGATATTATTTTTGGGACGCGACCAAATCAATTTATATTGAATATAGTTCTGTCTATTTTTACAAAGAAGAACAATTGGCGCATATACTCAGGTTTTAGCATACGATTATTTTACTTTACAGAAGCATGCTGGCGATCTTTATATTGTTCGGCCTAGGCACGTTTGCCTACAGCGCCGACCCCATCTTAAGGCAGAATGTTGGGATTTTGTTCGAACCACTACCTGCACCCTTGGTAAACGGCCATGATTTCACCGAGGTAATATTTGCAGTCCCATACGAACTACCCAAACCACCGCCAAGGCTCTAAACTACACCTCACAGATTCTTCGTTATAACAAAATCATTGGATTAGTTCCAGCTCAAAATATTGATAACATCATGCTGAAACAGGCCATTTCCTTGGATAGACTCCTGGATATCACAGAGACTCAAATCAATGCTTCGACCTCGACTCTAACATTATTTCTATCGGATCCTATCAATAGTAAACAAGAGAGAACTAAGCGAGGGGCCATCCTAGGCTTCCTGGGAGAAGCATTTAAGGGATTGTTTGGCCTCGCGACAACAAAAGATATCAACAACCTCGTAGGTACGGTAACAAACATTGATTTTGTATTAAAACAATTTGCGACCCAAGACCAAAACACGGCCAAATTAATCACTAAAATAACAGAAAAGCAGGACAATATGTACCATACGTATGTACAGGATAAAGAATCCAACAAGAACCTCTTTTCCAACATGGCCACTACATTTGACTCTTGGGCGCACAATATTTCTTTGGATTTTGGCAGTCTAGAATCGAACTTTGAGAATGCTAGAAGCCAAACAGCAATTTTATTTGAAGCTGTAGCCATTTTATCTCATAAATTACAATATTTACAGGCTCTGAATTCGATAATTGACTCACTAAGATTATTAGCAAACGGAATTTTATCACCAGAGATTGTGAGACCGACTGATTTTGCCAAATATTTACGTCAGATCGATCTACAATTAAAATTAACTTCTCCCGGATCACAAGTAGCGATCATGAACACGGAATATTATTATTCTCAAAAGATCTCAATGTTCGTTTACTCAAAGAGCCACCTATACATTAACTCTAAAATTATAATTTCTTCTACGGAATCTGTGTTTGACTTATACCAAGTGATTAGCACACCAGTGCCCATCAATACAACATATACCCCTACATTTGGAATCACATCGATAAAGACTAATATAAAATTCATTGCGGTGTCAAGAGACGCATCTTTATATTTACAAGTTAATGAAGAAGATCTACACTCATGTAAAGGAGAGGCCATTCGTGTCTGTTCTAGAACTATCCCTAGGATCCACGCCTCTTCCCCATCATGCATCATCGCAATTTTTCAAAACAAATCAGCCATATTAAAGGATTTGTGTCAATTTAATATTAAACCTTTAGCACCACCACCAACTACAGCCATAGCGATTACAAAGGATGAATACTTAGTTTCAACGAACGAACATCGATATGATATTCTATGCCATGGAAAACCAGGGAGGTCCCATCGTGCAAAAGCCTTCTTTTTATTTGGCGTACCATGTTTGTGCACAGTTAATATCGGACCACTTTCCCTCCCAAACTCTAAGTTACCATGTAACGAGACGAAATCTTTTCATTATGAATTTCACACTACCAACCTACCATTCCTGGCTGCTATGGACTTCAACGTGGAACACATCACCCCCAGTGCAGTTAGTAAAATTCCCTTCCATTTTTCTTCCCCCAACGTATCAAGATTTCTAGGAAAATTCGCCCAGGAGGCAATGATAGACACTAACACGGAAATCGATTTATTGCCCTTTGCCAAAGCACTTCTCAAGAACGCTTCAGCATTAGATATTCCGGTTAGAAGAATCCAACAAGAGGACCTATCACTCCTGTCGCAGATAACAACCAACCCAGCTTGGTCATATATTAACCCTGTTTTATCGATATGTTCTCTACTTATTTCACTATTTTTACTTTACAAAATTCACTGTACCGCCCCAATATTTGGATTCACCCAAACGGCCAGGGCATACAGGATTTTTCATAAACTAACAGAGAACGCAAGGGACATTCCTACGATTTCACCTAACAATATATCACATCCAACCGCTATCCCAACCGCAACTGAGACCTTATACATCTCAGCGGAAGATATCAACACTTCCTACTCTTCACGATTATTAGGAAATGACGATACACATAATATTTTTATTATAATGATAATAATCATCATCGCTTATGTGGCTGGAAAAATCGTAAAATTCATCATCACCTTCTGCTTGAAGAAGATAGGGAGGATCAACCCACTAAGGAGATCTAACCCTACTCTAAGCTTGAAAATTTACCTAGGAAATGAAAATTACATGATCCCTATTTTAGCAATTCCGTACGAGTGGGACATGATCACTAAAGGACAAGCACCATCCATATCAGATATATCTTATTCAACCCTCCCATCACCTAGGATCACATTCAAATGGGACGGTCCAGCAAAAATAACCGTACAAGAGGAGGTAGTGGAGTTCCACCTTCCTCCAGTAGTCAACCTTCCATTTAAAGCTTATTGCACGATATTTCCCGCTTTAATGGACCCAACAGTAAAGACAACACTCATCCTCTACACATTTGGAAAAGATCCAATGACACTACTACAATATACAAACATTATCGAGCAAGTCGAGCATGATCCATCCATAATAATCGAACAATCCAAAGAAGAAATCAAGGTGGCAAAACAAGAGGACGACAAGTTTGCCTTACTAGCTAGAGCTTTAATGAACACTCTTAATACAATATCACAGGAGAAATGAGTCGCACAAAGATATACCTAGAAAAACCGACCTAGTCTGACCAAACGATGAACGATTGCGCCTAACGATAAGATATGTAAAAATATAAACAGTTAGATAACAAAAATTCACCCACCAAAAATGCTCAGATAACATCAAAATCAAGACAAACCTCAAGTAATAGCAGCTAAAGGGTATTGCCTCACAATCATTCTTAACATCGTATGATTCTTATGTCTGATATTGCATTTGTGGATATGTATTTTTACTGATTTTTACATTTTTCTAGGATATACCCAGATATGTTGAATGTATATGTAATTTTTCAGCGGGTACCTTCAGATCCATTGGACTGAAAACATTTTTGATTGATATTTCTTGGAAACTAACGTTTCACGATGTTACTTGTACTCCATAACAAATGTATTGCATTTCAAAATGTTTATCTTATGTATACAAATTGTCCAGATAACCTCTAAATACTTGTTAGATCTAATCAATTAGACTACAAGCAATCTTTCACTCAGAGAAAGAGAGGAAAATGTTTATTTTACGGTAGGAGCACAGCTCGAATTACCTCTGGATATCGCAAATACTACAATCTCAAGGTTAAAAACTCAGCGATAAAATATGCAAGCCCGGCCCAAAGGACGCATACTGAGTAGAGATTTGATCGTATAATATTGCAAAAATGTAAAGAATATATTCTTTGGTTGTCATTTTGCAAATTTCTTTTATGAACATGACATTTCTTATTTTTGATATTTCAATGTATGTATAGTTTAGATATTTTTAGCATGTCTACGGAGAGAACATGTCTAACTCCGGAGCATTATGTCATACTCATAATTATATGATCTAATGCTTTTCTATGATTATATAAGGTTACATAACATGACGTAAGGTATTACTAAATATGAATTTATTATATAGAAATATTGTGAATATATTATATATCGAATATCACAAATATTCAGGCTGAGTAATAACCGTTACAGGTTCATATACCAGACGTCACAATTACCTAATCCTTACATGTTTCCAGGTGTGTCTACATATATTATCTTATTAGATTAACATTAAAGCTAGAACAGCTGGCAAGGCTTAATGAGCTAGCCAAGCTGTCTACTGATTACAATCGCATTAATTAGAGGTTGGTCATGTGACCACCACACCGGCTCACCCCTACCTGTGACCACGTGACCGGCATTGATTGGCTATGCATAAATTATATTCATTTGTATTAATTACTCTTATTGGTTAATGTATTCTCCCCTTCTCATTGGTCATTCATATAGACACATCTGGAATTGTTCTTATATAAGCCCATGTTCAGAAATAAATGATTACTTCTCAGATTACTCTGAAACATTACATAACGCTTCCAGCTTCTTATTATTCATATCGGTAACCAGCCGATATGCTATAGCTCTACCATATACGCCGAGAATCAAGTATATTAACCTGCCCCCTCCTCCATCATGAATGAAAAAGTTTTTTAGTCGCCTCTACTGATTGTTCTTACATATTTATATTTAATAAAATTCGAGTTCCAGTTATGACATTGCAGGTAGACGTGCCCCATTCCCCACTGATCACTGTCTATTTTTATGTCTTAACTGTCTACATCTGTTGTCTGTTTATGTTTACTGTCTATATGCCTTTAGTCCATTTTGGGTCAGATTCTGGGGAATTTCGCGTGCACTTATGGTACTACAGACCGCTTGTTACCCTGTAGTGTGTTTGCGTGCCTCCCATTGGCTGTGTGCGCTGACCCATCACAGACTAAAACCAATAAACAACTCAGATTTTAGTGTTCGAAAAAAATCTGAGTTGTTTATTGCTATAATATACTAAAACTAACCCTAAACCTAACCTTAAAGTGGCTAAGATAGTTAAAATGAGTAGTCATGAAATTTTGTGAAACTTTGTCAGTGTAATCCTATATGGTAGGTATTGCAATATATGAAGTATTGAGTACCAGCATTGCGTTTTCATTCATTGATTAGTGAATTTGTGAAATGAATGGGTCGGAACCTAAACCCATTTCAAATCCATGAGGAAATGGCCTTGGAGACCAGGAGGTACTGCCAGAATTCGCCCAAGTGGCCAGAAAGGAACTAATGTCCATTGTATTGACCAGCGCCGACCTGGGGGTTACATAATTCCAGATGTTAACCCAACTGACACTTTGAATATCTGTATGGAGTGCAAAAACGATTTTGCTAACTATCTTACCAAATATCTAATATAATATGAATGTTAGAGTTTTGATATCCACAGGAGTTAGTTAGGTAGGGTAAGGTGATCCAAATACTAGAAAATGAAGTAGAAATTCCGTTACTCGATAATCTAGCCCTCAACAAGAAGTGTCACTTTAAATTGGTTGTCCTAAGTCTGTAAAGGGTCTGGTTTTAAGGTGAGGGATGTGGTAAGAGTCCCACACTTTGGTGGTTAGGGGATTTCCCCAAAGCTAGCGGCCTCGTACGCACTACGAAAATATGGGTCAGCGCTCAGTCAGACACACCCGGACAACGCATTAAATAATTGATTCTTAATGCCTATATATCAAAAGTAACCCTAAACCTAACCTTAAATTGGTTGTCCTAAGTCCTTAAATTGGTTGTCCTAAGTCTGTAAAGGGAATCTCACTGGTTTAAGGAAGGGAGAAGTCGAAAGGGCGAGTGCAATGTGGCAACTGAAGGAACAGTGTAACTACGAGCGGTAATGGAGAAGTATAGTCTACTGCACACAAGCCACCTCTGCTCAATTGGCCTCTCATTCTCTCTCCCCACTCACACTTCCTCCTGCTCTCCCACCCCCCACACAAGCCACCTCCGCCTAGACGAGAGGTCGACAGTGGCATAATAATAATTCTGCTGAACCCAGATAGCCAGATAGCGTGTGAATTTAACACCCGTGGCGCTGTAGGCTGCACTATCTCCCAGTAGGCTGAGACGCAAGGTTCCGCCTTAAGGTGTTTACGCCGGCCGCCACCCGCGAAAACGGCAATAACACCAGCGAATAATGTAACAATGGTCACAGGATTAAAAAATATGAAAAGAGTATATTCTCAGCTATCCATAGGTATATAATTTTACCTATTTGAACGAGTAGAGGCCGAGAAATGACTGCATGGGTATAACCATGTTTAGGCCTACTCTGTTTCTAAGGTTGCGGGTACCATATCCGGAAGCTCCCGCCTCAGCTTTATCTCTGACTCCAGGTGGCGTGATGGCCGGATAGCTTATTTTTGCGCTATTAAGGGCTATTAAGGATAGGGAGAATTATGCATGCATAAAAAACGTAGCTAGTAAATTCGACCCAAGGCCCTTGCTTGGCCCAAAACTTATTAGGCAGATCCCGCTATAATTTCCAAATAACCCCCTATTTCCTATGTGGCCACACTTCTCACCTATTCCAGTGTCTGGATTATACATAATAAGAGAGATTTCACCAAAGATTTTAAGCTGTTACTAGTATAATTACTGCATACCAGACCTCTTGCGTTGATGCTACAGCCGGGCGCTACAGTTCTAGGGACACTCAATAGCTGACATTCGGGCCGTCACTATCGCACAGTGACTCGGCCATTCTTGGTAAAATTCAGATAACTTCGGTAACACGCTCCAGAACGAGGCCCATGTAATGACATCATAGCAGGGACGGTGGTGGGATTGGTGGTTGTTGTTTATGGTTTGGGGGAAGTTGGGGGAAGGGAATGTACAAAAACAATCCATATTTATGAAAGTAAATAGCCCAAGACTTCCATTCATTCCCATCAAATTGTGACGATACTCTGGTGCCACATACTCTTCTGGACTTACACAAGCCAACTCCGCCTAGACGGCCTGCATCCCATCGCCTATGTTTACATAGCGTAGCTATTAGACAGAACATTTCGAATGATGCCCGTAAATCGGGTCTCTCGTATAATACTAGGGCCCATCAAGGGGATCTGCGTTTTCCGATGTATTTTCCCCGTAAAACTGCGCTATTATCACTGTATATCTACATAAACGATGTCACTCTACAACTTGGACAGAATGAAATGTTTCATACGGCCTTATTTAAAAAAGAACCAAAAAGGTGTTTACCCGTACCTTCTCATGGTGTATTCCGAATAGTACCGAATAACTACCTATCAACCCTCTACGTTGGTCAGGCTCAGCAGAGCATGACCAACGATGTCAACATAACAATCGAGAGGGTGGGTGGGGGTGGGGAGGCTATAGATCCTGAGCACAATAATCTTACTAAACTAACCAGCCAAACAGTTACACGGTACACCACCTTGGCGATATGCTTCTGGACTAAAACCCTTCACCCTACAGCTAAAAACAACAACCAATCAGTACCACAAACACTCACAACAATCACATGCGCTCCTGTTAAATTGCGCCCACAAATCCTACTAACGACGATCGGATGTGACAAGCCTCATATATACCGTTGTATATACAATAGGAGGCGACACACACTTTAACAGTAAAACCTTTTATTTACCCTAAAGCTACCCTTCTAACAAGCTCCCCAGATCAACGAAACGGCATGCGATAAACATAATCTCACGCAAAAATGGTTGCAATAACTTGCCAGCGGACAAGTTAACGTCAACCCAGTCATGATTGGGGAGATGTGCGTGCACGTCTCTATACGGGAGGAAAATACCAACACCTTCCCTGACATGTATGTAGCCCGCCTTACCTCCACCCACATAATAGCAGGGTCAGGGTTGCCACAAACAGGTGATGTCAAAATTGCCTGACACATTTAATTTTCTCTGACAAATAGGAGAAAATCTTTTATCATTATCCCCAACCACCCCGTCACTGACCCTTAAGGCTATACTCCCATTTATTCCATGCCCGGACTTCAATACATACAACTAAAATAATTGCATAAATATGTGGTTTATTTAAGAGCGGAGTGGTGTTTGGTATAATTCTTTTCATTAATTAATACACACATTTGGATGTGTCAGAGTCGATCTGGTCTTCGCGCTTAGATCTGGAAATCCATTTTTTCAAAATTCTAGTTTTCACCGACCTTGTAAAAGAAAACCCCAGGTGAGCGGCGACATTGAGCGTGCTCAATACATGCGGGATCAATTATAACTAAGTACATGTATGTACAATACCGAGTTGACCTGCGTAATGGGTGTAGGTAGGAGAGCACTTGACACGGACATCGAGAACAATGAAACCTTGATAAATATTAACTCGTACAGATATCTATTTTGTTTTTCTGGACTTAATCCATTTATTTATAACATCAGATACATTGTCCCTTGATTTACAGATCTTTCACAGGATCATATAAAACACAGTCGATGTATTCAAATTTAAAAATAAGTTTCGCCTAGGAGAAAAAAATCTGGATGAAAGGGTCTTCTTTCCAACATACCCAGCTCCTTTCCAAATGTACATCTTACCTGACTAAGTTACCTTTTCGAAATTTCGTACAAGTTGGTTTGCAAACGTTTATATTCATATAGTGTGCATGTCTGCTTAGAATATTCACAGGTTTTCGCCTGTAACGAGTTGGATGAAGAATCTTAATACTTCAAAAACAGAAAACCAGTGTCAAGTAATGACTTTCTGAGAATAAAACTACAGTGAACAGCAAGGGCACAACGACAGTCTTTTCATTGAGCAGTCCGTCATAGACCATTCGTTGATATTGGTTTCTAAATGCGGCGAAACCATTACAACTCACGATTGAAGGACCAGGCTTTAAATAAATTAAATTACATCCTGCAGAAGGAGTTTCATTTTTCCTGCGCAGCGAGATAATCTCAAACTAACGCCAATTGCACGCAAAGATCAAACAAAAAAAAAGATTTTTTTACATGTAGATATAATTACCTCATTACTCTAAAATAACCCCCAAGAATAATTGAGTAAATGACAATGATATAATTACACGAGATAATTACACGCCAAGTATATTGTCTTGAAACGTCAAAAGGGAATATGACAAAGGATCTGGGTGGTAGTCTTATTGATATACATTAGTAGCATTGACAACAAGGATATCATTTCAAGTTTCAATGGTGAATTACTTGAACTTACTAACAATAATTAAACCACCAAGAACACATGTTTCAATAAATCTTCAAACCTAAGTTGTTATGTTGTTTGTATCAATATAAAACATTACTGTGAATCAAATAAGTGTAATTCTCCAATGATTATTTACAATAACGTCACATTCTTCACATAAGAAACACTTTCGTAAGACATGTTACATCTCTGTCCATTGATTTCCTGGCACCGAATTTATTTTGATATATCGGAAAACACTTGCCGAAAGTCAAGTAACAACATTCATTCTCGAATATCCCCAAAATGATTGAACCCAGAACCGTTTTACATTGGAGGAAATCACTATAGACATTTTCCCAATAGGTAACCCCACGACGATCACCAAATAAATGTAATAGGCACACAGCTTGGCTATGTGTATATCTTCCGACTGTCAAAAGTCCAATACATTAGTTTATGTAGCATGGGCAATCATGAAATTTCAGTTAAAAAGGAAAATATCAAAGTAGAATTGTCGTACTGCACAGTATAATTCCTAATTATGTTTCTCTCACTCAGTTTCAGTCGCTTACCCAGACTGTGTCTCCCAAAAAGTGTAAACGGTACATAAACATCCTTCATATCTTATCAATCACGCCCTGGAATTTCCCACGAATAGATTACTACTTTGGCTCATCTAAGATGCCTTTAGCGAGATCGGTCATTTTGGGGTATTTTACTTTCTTCTGATCTAGCTCGTTCTGTGCCCATAACAGGAGTTTGAGGAGGTTGGCAAGTTTTGGAGTTGATTCTCTGTTTTCCATTTCCAGAATGGCAGCATTTAATTCACTTGCAACCTGAAAGGTAAAAAATAGAAATAATACAGAAATAATATTTCCGTTATGATTATATTTATGACAGTAAAAATCTAAGTATTTCCGTATGTCTGTATCTGTGCCTGTCTGACCCCTTCAACCCCGGGCTCCCCAGGGAAATTTGGGGGTAAATTTCCTACAATTAATATGCATACCGGTATATCTGAATGAATACAAAAATACAATTTAATCATTTTTTTCACCATAAGATATATATACCACCTTGAAGCACTTCCCATAGAGATCCCGAATTTGAAATAGTTATGTTCTAAAAATCGGTTACCATGGCAATGCATTGTTTTATTAAAATAATTAGTTTAGTTTTAGTTTCCTTCAAATATTCTTTAATATATGATTTAACTGTTAGATCTAGATTGGTTATGCCACTAGGAACAATTTGATACCAAACACATCAGGGGATTCCTAATGGTTACCTTGGAAACATCATTCAATCATACCTACCCCTATAGGGTTTACCAGAATACCATTATAGAGAAGGTATGAGAATAGATACCCCTGTATTCAATTTGAGAATTTTCCAACTTAATGGGGATTTTTCGATTTTTTGTTTTGCTCAAGTCCATCTAAATGATTTCCCTATTAAATTAATTTAGTTTTTACATCATTATATCAGTCTGTTACCATAGCAATGAAATGAAAAGACATGAATTAAAAAATTAAAGAAATATTTGGTTGCCATGGCAACAGAACTACCCCGATTTTTACATCATTATATCAGGCTGTTACCATAGCAATGAAATGAAAAGACATGAATTAAAAAATTAAAGAAATATTTGGTTGCCATGGCAACAGAACTACCCCGATTTGAAAATAAATTATATGTCTGAATTCTCCTTGTTTAGACCTTTCTTCTGATACCACACTTGCCTATATCAGGAATTTCTGAAATATCATTATTTTTCTGGGAGAAATTAGCCTAGGGTATATCCTAAGTAGTTTCCATGGTTACCTTGATAGACACAGAAAAAAATGGATTTGTACAACTAGTTTTGATATGCCAGGCAAGAATTGAGAGTTTCATCAAATTTGGGTGAATGTTTGAATGGAAATTAATCATTTGAATTTATAAATAATTTTGAGTGAACATTTATGTATTTCACCAAAATCTGTTTCCATGGAAACGGTTTTTCGGGTAGAACTATAGTTTTTCTTTAAAAATATCAAGGTATCAAAGACCTTCAAATCTAATGTTTTTGTAAAGACAAATTTCTCAAAATAGCTAAATATAGACAGGAAAAGTGACATGCCCTAAGCCCTAAATTGTTACATTGTTTCCATGGTTATCATTCTATCCTCCTTGAGTTGCCATGGAAAAAAACTAGAAAATTAATTTCGATGATGTATGCTTTATAGTGATACTAAATACACTATAATACATAGTTACCCAAAATTTCTATTACTATGTCAAATTTGCCCAAATGGGCAAGATTTGCCCAGTGGGGCTGGCAACAATTGTTGCCAGTGGGGGTGAAAGGGTACTAAGTAGATAATACTGTCTGAGCTAGTTAACAAAAGCTGCCAATAGGTGATATTTGGCTGCACGGACGTTTGGTAGCTCTATTGCCCATGAGTGGTAGGATTAGCGCATAGAATCCAGGAATAGCTAAATGTGCCATCAAATATTATAACCAAACATATGAGCGATAAGCTTAAAATTAAAATCGAGCAGCTACACACACACTTACAAAGTTCTGTGCCGTATATGCATGCACACTGGTAAATAACGATGAACTGAGAATAGAAACACTGTGTCTTCGACTTGTTGAAAAAAACAACTTTTTAAACTCAAACTCAAATAGACTCGTGAAAATCAATTTACTGTTTGTCTTTGTGATGGATGGAGTAAGTCTCCAAATGGCGATGATTCTGGATCCTCAAAGGCTAATAAGGCAAGTGTTCTCTCAAGCTCTGCCAGTATTTCTGGGTTCTCTTCTCCTCTCTCTGCCAAGTGAAGCTGAGCGAATTCCAGTGCGCCTTCGATGTTTCGTTGCCTTATCAGTTCAATAAGATGCTGTTGCTGTAAAAACATAATAAAACGACGAGCTTTTATAGCATGCAATGGAGTGTGCAATGTAAAGAAAATTGTTTTAATTTTTGACTGAGAATTAATGTAAGGACAAGAACTGGCAATCGAAATGGTTCATCTCAAGGGAAAAAACATCCCCTATATTCATTGTGATAAAAGAAATTCTGTTTCAAGAAGCAAGTTGTCACTCGGTCACCAATTTCCATATCACATTCTTTCCCTTTAAGCACTTCATGAGGTTACCCGTTACGTCAAATAACTTCGTCATAAAGTCAGTAAGAGCGTTATAGCTGTATAGAGACAAGAGTCTGTCTCTCTTACAGTCAACCAGAAATTTGAGCCAAGCAAAGGAGGCACTGAGCTGCCTTCACGTATGAACTCTTTCTATGCTTTTTGGCAAAGGGTTGGCAGAAGATGGACAAATCCGAGGGAAATAATGGAAAAGAGAATTGATGTGGCGTAGGAAAGGTAGGGGAGAGGCAGAGTTTGGTAGGGGCATGAGAGATGAGTCTGAGATAGTCATAGTTGACAATATAGAGGAACGGGTGAGAGGCGGAGATCTGATGGCTAGGTTTACTAAACAAAATTTAGAATTTATCCAAACATGCTCCTTTAGGAGCTTAACTGGCTAAAAAGGACTATTTCATTTTTCATAGGTGTCTCTTCCAGGTGATCTTAACACTATTGAGCCACAACAATGATTTTGAACTCAGTAGAGTAACATGTTCAATAAATATTGGGTAGAAATATTTTATCGGACGTTGTGGCAATGTCTATTTGTATAAAAAAAACCTAGGGTAATCAAAGTTAACTGTTTGACAACAGTTCTTGAAACAATTATAATCCCACTTAGATCAATCTCCTAGAACAGTCTAACCATAGGTTACACCCTCCCCATGCAGTCATATGGGGAAAGCTCTGAAAAATCTCCGGGAATGTTAAAAAATCTCTAACCTGCAGATGGAAGTAGAGATATCTGTTGTTGTCTAAGAGTTCTGGATGGAGGTTATTGACGTGTGCTATTGCTTCCTCAATTCGTCCTGTCTGTACTGCATCGCGTATCTTGATACGCTCATCGAGCGTGTCAAGGTCTACAGCCGGTTGAATTCCAGACTCAACTTTGAATTTTTCTGCAGCCTCTTTGAAACCCTCTGGATAAAAATAATACATATAGTTTAATTCAACATTAACATACAAACTCATTAACATACAAATCATCAATACCATCAACATTAGAGAGATACATATGTGTACTATTTTGAAAACACTTCCATGATATATTCGCCAGACCGAACAGATTTTTTTTCGCTTTTTGGCAATATCACTGAGGGTATTGACCAGCATAAGAATATCCAGACTCATTGTTTCAATGCGTTGGGCATATCAGGGGTGAAAGAGCTTTCTTTGGACACATATATACTTCCATATCATACGCCCTTGGGCCTTACTGTTAGTGCTAATTCATCCTATAACAATATTTACATACGTGTATATCAGAACTATTAGGCAGATGATCATAACTCCAGGTCATAACTGGGTCCTGTCTGTAACTCAAACGCCAAAAATATCCTGGTCAGAACTAACTTATTCAGCTATTCATTCCCTGACTTAATAATATTTAATTATCTATTTTACAAGAGATTTGTATTCGAAAATGTCAAGGCATTGTCTCCAATCTGACAATTTTCAAGGCTATTCCAGGCCTGAAATATTCCCCCCCCCCCCTCCAAATTGCAGGCTACTCCTGGTTCTGTGGAGAGTAATGTGCAATATTTGTACGTACTGAATGAATGAAAAAACGTGTACTGAATAAACTTAATTAAATCCAACCTGTGACGAGGTAGTTCATTATGATTCTGTTCATGTCTGCTCTGGTAATGTGTAGTCCGTGGAGACGCTGGAGCCAGTCTTCTCGGCCGATCTCCTCATTCTTCTCCTGTGTGTTCATTCCACTCTTCCCCGGAGTTCCGCCAATCTGAGACACAATCGAAACATTGAAATGATGAGGATGAGGGGCGTAGAATATCAGCAAAACAAGATGCTCAGCTATGACTAACGTCATATAAAATTGCTATGGGCTACATATATATATACAGATAGGCATAGATATATATTGGATACCCACATGTATACTAAGTTGATAAAAGTAATAAATCCAAAAATGATGCGCTTCTTCAGGTTTTGACATTAGTTCTGCGTCCCTTCCGGAAGTTTTCCTCCCAACAAACCAACTGAAAATCAAGCGCTGCTCCACACATGCTATGATATCACAATACATACTGATATAGGCCTACAAAACATGTATGTGATGAGTGAGTGAGTGAGATTGGTTGCTTTACGCTCTTATCAACACATTTAATATGGTTATATCAAGGGCGGGAGAGCTGAGAGGGAGGCAGTTTATGATCATACCCAGGAAATAGAGATAGAGAAGAAGGGAGAGAGAGAGACAGAGAAAAGAGACAGAAAGGCACTTTATGGTCATACCCAGGACCATCATGTATGTGATGATTAATGATAAATGTAATTGATTATTGATAAGCAGTTCAGTTCTCCACCACTGATATAATAATGTGATAATTGATTCGAGAAGATTGTAATTGATTCGAGAAGATTGTAAGGTATCCATAAAGATTGGGCTTTTAGACAACAAGTTTTGAAGTAAGCAAGATGAATGTTCATGTCAATCGTAACACACATGTATAGCACTATAATGGAAGTGTCTACGGGGATATTACAAGTGAAGTGAGTTTCAAATAAGGTGTTTAACAATGAATTCTACAGGCTCAACTCATGATATCATATCATACCTGGCATTTGGCCAAACTGACCCACCATTATTTTTTACCAAAGGTAATTTGTCTAAAATCGAACTGACACCGTGTGGGACACTTATGGTTATGACATAAAGTCGATGGTTTATAGGTATGGTACTATAATTATTATAACTACAGACCAGGAAGTCAAATGCAATGCCTTAGCTGGCCTATAGCAGAGGGAGCCCTAGCATGGTTACGTTTAGGGTTAGTTTTGCTATGGTTTGGTATTCGTCTGGGCCTATACATCCTGGGGCCTATAAGTCCAACGGCAATGCGATCAGAACTTGGGGCCTATAACTAGTATAAGTCCAGAGCTCAGCCTCCGCGACCGGGGCCTATAGGTCTGGTGATCCCACTCGAGAGAAAAGGCTTAGGCCTTAGCGCTAATCTTGACGATCCTTAGTGGAACTTCTTACAAGATGGAATAGAACGATTAATTTATTCTCAGTAAATGTCTATCTAACTTTGGCATAAGGGGGTGCAGATCTATAGGCCCTGGGAATTATAGGCCCTACGCGTTGGACGTATAGGCCCTGTCGATTGGACTTGTAGGCCGAGCTCTGGATTTATAGGCCCCAACCGTTACAGAGGTGTTGGATTTATAGGCCCTGGCTTCAAAACTTGGTGACCGATTTTTTGTAGTTGAGTAATTATTTTGAATAGTCAGTTTTTACTAGGAACACTCCACTACTTCCTTTACTGACTTAGGTCAAGTTAGGACAACCAATTTAGGGTTAGGTTTAGGGTTATTTTTGGTATGGTTTGGTATTCGTCTGGGCCTATGAGTCCAACGCGAACGGGGCCTATTTATATAAGTCGAGAGCTGGGCCTGCACGACGTGGGGCCTATAACTTATATTTCCCGGGCCTATAGGCTATAGACTTAGTATAGTATAGGTTTGGTGTTCGTTAGTTACTTAGTACTAAAAAATTTGTGAGTCTGATTTGGATAATTATATTTTCGGTTCGGCATATTAATGGTCATTGTTCCTTGATGGCTAAGGGTGGCAAACGATCCGAGTATGAGCTATATCTTCAAATTTATGACTCAAATTTAGCGAACAATGTTTCGTAAACAATGAAGACCTTGTGAGCGGTATTGGGAGAAAAGTAGAGGGAAGTAGTTTATAATGCACGATGGGGTGGTAGTTACGGTATTTCCCGATATACTTTAAGCAAATTATCACAGTAAACTATATCAGCAATCTATTTCTTGTATGCTTTATGAAATTGTGGCAATATATTTACCTTGTGGGTCAGGTTGGTTATGAACAAGTCGGAGCTGTTTATTTCCAAATCGACGGGATGATCCCGGAAGTCGAATAAGGCCAGTCGGCGCATGCGCGTAACGATTCGCTATGCGAAATGTCAGCAAAGAAGCTGGACGAAGCGCTGGGGAAAGATATTTTGTTCTGATTGTATAACTATTTAGCATTGCATCCTTCTTGTGTTTTGGATCCATGGATTATTTACCGTGTGTGTGATTAGTTAAAGCTGAAAGCGATCGGCTGCTGTGGCTAGCCGCATTGGATAATTTAGTGACAACGCCTTGATAATGAAAACAAAATGGCGGAGTCGGGAAAAATCTACGGATGGAGATAGTGGAATTACTCGAGGATTATTTATTTGAAGACGAGTATTAACATCATAAGATCCCCCAGGAATATGGCGGAAAGGTATGGTTCTTCCATGTCCATGTTCTTATTGCACGGTCGGACTGATTTGTCTCGCCTTATTGTACCATTTGTCGAACCTAGGTTACGCCGTCGAGCTCTAGCTGATTCCTCCCCCGCCTCTCCGCCTTCTATTAAAGCTGCTACCGGGATTTTTTTTTATCTGCAAACGGATTTGAGATCAGAGGCTTCCGTTGGCTTCCATAGACTCCTACTTCTGACCCATATGTGTTAGACCAGACATATTACTGCCAGCATTCGCAAGAATCTGTTTAATAATAATATCTGTGGACTTGCAGCAAAATAACATTTCATTGTCATTCGCTGTACTGCTGGTGGTTTCGTGAATGTTATCAATGTAGTCGCAGTACTACTACACTACAGGCCTAGTAATACATGACAATATGACTAGGAGTGTGTACTCAGTTCTTGACCAGAGCCTTTTGCACCAATCATTGAATTCACGCACTTATCCTACATTACTCTATGTTCATTTGTTGGAAACTCTGTGAGAATAAGAAAGACTCTTGTCTTTGGTTCTAATTTATAAAGCTGCTTTCTTCTATGTGTTTCATCCCGGAATTAAGATTGCAGTATTGATGGCCTTTTCCTTGGCTGTGAATGACCGTGGTGAGGCAGGGCCAGGGCTGTCCCATAACAAGCAGAGATAAGGTTGTGCCTTGTGGGTTTGGGTTCAAGCTTTTTTCCCCATCAAGGCCAGGGTCAGACGCATATATATCGCCCGATAACTCCCATTGACTACTCTAGCTGTACTCTGGCTGCTTGTAAGGATAATGTGAGTCAGTTGCGTTGGGCATGATTACTCTGCCCAAATCCCTGTTGTCATAGCAACCACTCTCTTATCATTTCTTAGAAAATCATCAGCCATTTACCCCACTTAGCTTAGAAAACTAGTTTTCTATCCAAGACTGGCAAGAGTGTTGTAGCCTTGTTCTGCAAACCTTTTAGTTCGGTCTAGACGTGTATTGGTGTGTATGTGATGACTAAAATAATATTATAATTAGGAAGCCCTAAATATAAATATGGAGCACATCATTTACCCTCAATTATATGACCTGGATAATTCCGTATTAGGCAGGTTTTACCGTTTAGATATTCCAGAATCAATAACCATGAACCAAGGCATAATAATGGGGGGGGGGGGGGGGGGTACTTACATAGATTATGTGCACCCTAGGTATGACTCCCTGGCATACCCTAATTCCCATGACCTTTTACTATTACTGTTTCCTTTAAGCCTCCTGATCTCTATCATAAGTGATTGTGCATGCATGGTGATCTGACTTGTGTGACACTGGTGGGAGGGAGATTCCAATCCTACATTCCTGGGTCAGGCAGGCAGACAAAGGTGGTGTTATTCAATAAATCTTAACCAATAACAATCAAATATATTGGTCACAGGTACCAAGGGGTTACATCTATGCAACAAGACAATCTAGACTAGTCTCGTTGATCCATGTATGGCTAAGACCTGTAGACGTCATTATTTTTTTTTAACTGGTTTTTATTCAACGAAATTTCACATGAGTGTTACGTTTCATTCGAAACATAATAATGTTCCAAACAGCAAATGTCTGTTCACGAGTCCATATTTCACAGTGGTGGGTAGGGCTTGTAATTTAAGATAATAGGATAATAATTATCTAGGCAAGTGGTGGAGTTTTGAAAATATCTTTAATATTTATATCTTTTGAAAATTTCATTTCCCATCTTTTTTTTATATACATGTCATATCGACGAATTGGTGGCATGAAGGTCTAATTTAGAGATTTTAGACCCATCATGATCTTCAAAAAGGTGTACATAACAACCGAATGAGCAAACCGATATATATCCAGCACCTATGTAACAGTATAGTTACCCCATCCTGACCCATCTCTGCTACAACGGACCCCCCTCTATCACCATTCCTGAATGATTATTCCAAAACAAGCCGAGTACAGTACTGTAGTGAGTAGGCCATCCCCTAAGGCCCCCTGCAATAGGAACTATCTCTATCTGTACTCGTTACAAGTGATAGGAGAAGGATTAACAATATTGCATGATCCTGTATCGTTGTACACCCAATGAGAGATCTACTATAGTGTGTGCTTGGGCAGGTTGACCAGTCACCACCCCACCCCTCTTCCCTACTCTATCCCTCTTACTCACCACCTCTCTGCACCACCTGGCCAAAATCGTGGTGGTGGTGGTGTAGGTGGTGGTGTAAACATAGATCTGCACATCCTGACGAGACTAGAAAAATATCATTTGTTCAAAGATGTCTTTAGATTGTGATTTTCACTCGACTTCCCAAGAATGTAGATCTATACCACAACCGATAGATTATCTTATTTTTTTTAATGCGCTTAATGACCTAGATGCCTACGGATGGGAGCAAAGTGAACTAGGGGGTCTCGGTTGTTCATGATTCCATGAATCAGGTAGTGGTCATTTTGTGAGGTAGCTCTATAGTATAGGTGTTGTGGGTGACTGAGCCATGCAGGAGGGATCCAGAGCCGGCTTGAATACCATGGATTTAGGTCATGTTCATTCATTCTTTGTACTCTCATTTAGTTTCATTGTGGTCACCTCTATTTGCCTCCTATCCCTTCTATTTAGCCCTCTAACCTTAGAGTAAAAGCTCCAACCTACCTCAGACCTAGACTTAAAAAAGTAATAGCAGAACCAACGACTAGTGTATTGAGTGAAGAGAGGATCCGATTCTGGACCGGGTCACGCCTGACAGTTTTCCTTGCTTCTAATATAGATGGTTCCTCCTGCACTACTAGAATAAAATGGTTTACAATATTATCCTGGAATTCCTGCTTTTATCCCAGGTTATTTCGGGAACATGACTGGATTTCTTGGAATGGTTGAAATCTTCAGGGCCCTGTGTTTTCCTATAAGAGACTGAGAGGGTTATGAAGTCACAGTGCATGTAAATGTTGTCTCTCTTTGTGTAAATATGGCATAATTATATTTTGTAATAGAGTGTAGAAATACAGTAAGTCCTTCCTACAGTAGATTTTATTTAAGAAGTATACTTTAAAGACATAGATCTATGTGTTGAGCATCTCTGATCCTACGCGTTTCAGCTTGGGTTAGCCTTCGTCAGGGATACTGAGGTTCGGTATGGGATACATAAAGTAAGCAGATGTGTCGACACTGTAATTATGAATACATTTTACTGAAATTTGGAAAATGGTTCTCTGCATACATGTTAAATATGTTGCCTTGTTGATTCCCCATCCTATGCGTCCGATCTAATGTGCAAAACAAGATTTTAACCGAGTTAATCGCAGCTATTGCGAAAAAAAATGTGCACACTATTACTTCATTCCTTTTTTCACTTTTTGTTAAATTTATTGTTTTTGTTTTCGTACAAAGTACGAGTATACAAAAGATCTTATGGAATAGGTATGCATATTTCCGGTTCGACCCCCCCCCCCTCCCCGTACCTAGGAAAAACTTGACCTAAGTAGGCTACAGTACGTAAACATTTTTTGCCTTTCTAACTAACTAAAACACAATCACATTAAACGTCATATATGAATGGTTGTATGTTCTGTCTTTCAGGTGGGAATGGGTGGAAATTATCGAGCCCCGGACCAAGGAGCACATGTACGCTAACCTTACCACTGGGGAGTGTGTATGGGATCCTCCCCCCGGGGTGAAAATGTAAGTACAATATTATCGCAACTCAACCTTCAATTCATCAACATCAACATAAATTGGCATAAAACTGAATAGCATTTTTAAAAATATTTCATCGCAATATACAAATAGGATGGAAACGTTGGGTTTAAAAATCAAAAGAGAAATAGGAAAACTCACCGCGAGACTGGTGAATCTATCTAATGTAAGTAAAAAAAAAAACATCAAGAGTTTCTAGTTGGAATTAACTCCTTGATTCGCTGTTTCGTTGTACGCTTAGCATAAGTTTCCGCGATTTTACTTCCTACAATTGTGTGTGTCAATTGTCTACTCTGACTTCAGTGAAACCCGATTTAACATCGATATTACCAGAAATACGGATCCTGTTTCAGGAGCTCAGAAAATGACATCTATTATGGATTTAGGTTTTAGAGTATCTCGTATCTTTGGGCTGCTGGACATCAACATTTACTACTCCATTGATATCCATTCATCCATGTCTACAAACATGGCCTACAATCTCCCATACCCTTAGTCCCAGGCTGACAAAGGCATTTCCTATTTTCATCAAGGTAGCTTAACTGACCCATTTATGCCATGCCCTAAAGAAACAAGGTCAACTATATATCTAAGAGGCTTAGTTGGATAGCATATTAAGGACCTGGATATTATTACTAAAGGCACTCACTGGAAGAACTGACTATTGTAGTCGGATGTGTACTACCCTGTTGTCCTATTAGTAACATTTAACAATCGATCAATAATTATATTAGCAGTGCTCAAGGAGGATTTGTAAGTTTGGTGTGTTTTGGTACTACATGTACATGGTGTTCTTCGTGAACACATAGCTCTCTATACTGGGTTGTCGTCAGGAATACGATGCTGGATTTCCTTGACTACGAATCGTGACCGTCACGTAGAGTCACGAATATTTATTTTCGCCTGTTTAGGATAAAAGTCATGTACTGATCATTCGTTGGATCATTGATGTTGATAGAATAGTTTAACATGACATAGACTAGTTGTTGGGCAAATACAGCTGCTGTACATGTATTCCCTGCAACCCCTCGATTTGCCTCGAAGATATCATAATTTTAATTCAACTTACTACTTAACGGGTAAGGCTCTCAAAATTCTAAAATCTTAGTGACAACCAAGAAAGAAGCCCACTGGTATAGCATTAGACCTGTAGAACTTAGATCAGTAAGACACATCTTTTAAACAAATTTCGATGTGATTGACTGGTAGAACAATCCAATTCTGACTCTTTCTCCAAATGATATTCCTCCATATAAATAATGTATAAATGATTCTCTCGGTACAAGAATTCGAATTCCCATTTATATTGTATTTAGTAGGTACCGTACCTCAGCCCTATATATGGAAACAATGTCTGCGACCTTTGCTTCGACATATTCGCCCTTTTTATCTTCTTTTTTCAGCTCTTAGAATGAAATTCAATAGTTTTTTTCACACCCATGTTGTGTTGACTTTCCTATCTACCACTTTCACTCGGGGTCCAGACCCAGCTGTGCCCGCGTGTTGTGGGCCAGAATGTAGAAAGGGCTCACAAGTACCGTACTTATCACCTCTCTCAAAAACATGCTATAATTAGCAGCTGGACAACATACCATGTGTGTCTTGTGATTAACCTAGACTTGGGTTGTCTCTAGAGTGAGACTGCTGCTAATGTTTGTAGTGGTCAATGCTCTCTTGTCTACCACTCTCCACTCTAGTCTATAGTAATAGTTCACTGGGGCAGCATGTGATTGTTCCCCATCTGTGTATTTTTATTGACATACCCCCCTGTGACTACCTGTCTCTGTGACAACCGGCCTATGCGGGCACAAAGTCGTAGCCATGGTTACCTTTGAGGCGCCGCCCTCTCCCTCAGCCCATTTCTCCATTGTCCGCCATGAGCATAGTATAAGTTTTGTTTGTGTTTACAATACTTCAGTAAACTATAGAAGGGCAAGTTGTTGGAGGTAAATATCCCCCTCCCCTCGTCCCACTGCACATGGTCTATTATGAATTTATGCGCCAATCGTGCCCATCATTATTTTATTTCATTTGTACTAATCTTGTAGAAGACTACAAGTGTACACTGACTCCAGAACAGGAGATGTCGCCAGATATGCTTCATATATCATCTCTCGTTAGAAGAATTCGCATTGATATTATATTACGTAGGTACCGTCCCTAAGCCCTAACCGTTTACACTCAGCTTGCCCCCAATCTGCAAACACGTGTAGTTATAATTACAAGTACAATATAGAAACGGCCTCCAACTACTCCTATCTGTAGGTATTCTACTAATTAAGCAGCCTTCCATGTTACCTTTGAGGCGCCCAATGATCATGGAGTCGGTCGGTCACTCCGCCGTCCAAGAGAAATAGCATTTGGTCCCAAAATAATTATATATCAACTCAAATTTTGAGTTAATATCATCATAAATATGGTAAAAGTGAAAGCTAGACCGCTGATTGCGACTGTGGTGTTAAGATTAGTTGCTGGTAATCCCCTCCCCCCCCCCCCCCCCCCCCCACCCCGTTGACCTTGATCCTTTAATGTAACTTCAACGTTTAATCCTTCTTATTGACCCGCTATTTGAAAATAGTTTGAATATTTGCCTTTTCTCTTGATTTAATGGTTACCGTATATATATTGGGAGTTACAGATCATATTCTTTCATCCAATAATACATACTAATAATATACACAAATTGGGTGAAATATTAGATTATTTTTTGTAAATCCAGATCTAGATTTCTGTATATTTTAAGAGTAGCAACGCATGAAAACATACACATAACATATATCATTAAGGTAAATTTATACATCTTTTGTAACTGATGTTTTAAATTGTGGCCAATGGAATTGTTTTTGTCCAACCAATACATCTTTTTTAAAGTATAACTTTTCGAAACGATGTTGAAATGTCAAGATAACTCAAATTTAGCTGGGCAGCTAAATTTATTTTTTAGTTTGTACCCTATGCGATGGTTATACATAGTCAATTGTTATGGGTGAGCTGAGGATTTGGGATTGATTGGTTCTTGTGTTGAAATTAATGTACTATCAAATAAAAAAAAAATTTACCTCCGTCATCAATCTACTGAAATTAAGAGTTACATGGTGCTCATACTCTCTGGGAATTTACAGACTGCTTATTTAAAAAAAATAGTATTAATTAGATATGACGTAAGTTTATGTACCGGTACACATATAAATGTATACATTCATACATACATTCATACATTATATAATATAGTACAGATCTATGTATATATAATGTATGTAGCCCATTGTAATTTTATATGACGTTAGTCATAGCTGTTGCATCTCATTTTGATGCGTATTGTCATAGAGAACATACAAATATTTACTTTGGTCCTAAATCTGTTTTTAAAATATTTTTATTCTTTAAGTTCAATAAGCCTGGGGGTTGTCTTGTTGAGTTGACATAAGGAGACTGACAGGGCAGGCATACACTATGCACGGAGCAGGTGAAAGATGTCCTCATACAGCTGTCACTCATCTCACAGAGGCGTGTCTCAACACACTGCTCATGTCAATGCTTATTTCCTTTATAGCATCTATTATTATATTGCAAGTTTCCTATTAGAAGGGACTCGTTATTTTGTAAGATGACATTGTTCTTGCTGCTTTGTATTCATTAATGCCCAATGCATGAATAATGATTATATGATAATGGAGGCAATATAATAATTGGTCAAAATTCCAACGCCCATATCAGTAATAGGAGTAACTAAGTGTCCTATACTATTGACGTCACCCTAGCAGTTTCCCAACCCGCTCACCATTTGCCATTTCTGTCAAACTCAAGCAGAAACATTGCCGTTAAAAAATGTGAAACATAATTCTAGAAATATGAAGTTCACACAGTGATAACACATTCTACCTTTTGGCACTTTCAAATCTATTCATTATGAAAATATGTAAAGTAAATAATTATTTCACTAGATGAAACTTTGTACAGCATCTAGGTATAGTTCTTAGTGCCGAAGAGGTTGTTTACAATATGCCTGCGCTCACTTGGCTGCTTTGCAAGTACGATATAATTCACAACTACAATTTTGAACAATCGCAGGTCACACCCAGTCATTCTCAGCCTAAAAGTCGCCATTTTGACTGTGTAAAAGTGGGTAATAATTTGAGGTACGAACTCATTGAGAAAGGGGCAAGAAAATGGAGGGCTTTCACTCACTCACTCAATACTGCTTTGGACTCTTCACTGGCATCTCTGGTTCAGTCCCCAGCACACATTGAGGCTGAGGGAAAAGATCCCTGATAACATTGTAATCAATAGTGGAATGTTTATAAGCCTTTATATCCTATGGACAATTTTCACTTAAGGAAATATTTCCTTTGAGTCTGGACGGCACAGACGTCTATGTTGAGCATAATTTGGTTATGAAAATAGGATGTTCTTAAACAATAGCGTGGAACCTTTAAACATGATTGAGCGAACACGAAACAGGATTTCATGTTCACTCAACTATAAGAGCAGGGAGACCATCTATACACGTTCTGAAGTATTGGGCGATAGTAAGTTGGTTGTGAGTTGGGATGAAGATTGATCAGGTTTAAAATGAGGAGCTTTAGGCTAATGACATCAACTCATTAGTACTGATTGACTGGCCTACCACATTTGCATCTCCTCTAATCCCCGGTTCTTACCTCACATCCCCCGGCGGCTCTTGTACCTTCTGCTTTTCATGGGTCTTCTTACTTGGATTGAAAGGTCACCAGTCAAGATATAGCCTCGCAAAAAAGGGGGAAAATGCTTGATGAAAAAGTTTAAATTCTTGGACAGGTTTCGATTCCCAAGCAGATCTGTAACTAAAGTATTAGTTATAACCCATTTCCCGAGCTGATTTACATATCCAACTTAACATAGTTCGTGAAAATAATTGTGTATCATTTCAGGCCTTTGACTTGAGAAGAGTGCCCAAGATTGATTTATCTCACAGAACCCAGGAGAATCGCTCATCATTATAATATATGATGGGGGAGTCGCACTACTAACTGGACAGTAGAAACCAAATAAGGGTTGTTTGTAGGTTTTGCAGAGAGACGACTTTCAGTTGATTTTGGATGTTGTTTATTGATAAAATACCCTTACGTTATAATATATGATTAATTTGGTGTTTGGCCTTCTCTCTGGGTAATATGACTGTTCTTATAGAGCAGTTGTAAACATACCATGATCTCTATATGATTACAAGAATTCTGGGAAATGAGGCAATGCTAATTAGTTTATAATATTTATTTTTATAATCACCCGTACTAACAGTTTGAGTGGCTATTTTTCGCTCACTTGTAATGTGAAGGCCTTTATGCATTTACGCATTAATATGAAGGCCTGCCATTTACAACAATAATATACATGTACTATATATAGGAGACGGTTTTTTTTCGTGGTACATCTTGGTTGATGCACTTACATCTCACATGTAATATCATCAAATGTAGAGTAAATACTAACCCTGCAGGCAATGGGTTGCAAGCATCTCATATGAGAGGACAGAGGATATGGTGAGGCCCATCCCCGGCGGTAGGCACCTCATAATGCCTTCCACAAACTCTTTTAGTATGTATGGCCCTGGGTCTAAATTGGCTCTCATAGGCAACGACAACAAGTTGCTCCATACACCAGATCTAGTTTCGAAAAGTGAGAAAAATAGTTTTGTTAGCTAAATCTCACGATAATAACCCAGTTAGGAACTGCCTGTGTGGGCCATATCTGGTATGGTTGACCATACAGTTCTGATGCTAGAATAGTTGACCATACAGTTCTGATGCGGAATGTTGGGCTAAGGTAGGAATGAGATCGAAACATTTTGTAAGCCTAACTAATGCTTGGCATACATACATTCTAAGCTGCATTATATTTCTAAGTGAATTTCACTGATAAAAGGTGGGAAAAGAAATGGTAAACCTTGGTGATGATTTCAGTTTCACAGAAATAATTGCTGGTAATATTCTTATTTATTCTCTCACATATAGTCACATTCCAAGATGCTGGAAAGAATGGACCAAAGGAAGGGGAATTATATTTTTGACCGAATGTAGCTTGGATGCAGCTTTAACCAGGCGTCAACCAGTGACATAAGCCCAAATTACATGCTTGACTAGGGCATATTTACCCTGTGTACTGGGCCCGGCCGATAGGAGATACCAATAGTCTGTAACATGACCTAAAGCCGGTAGCACCCCGAATAAACCATGTTAACCAAATATACCAACGTATTCATAGAGGCTGGGCTTTCATGGATTTATCAGTAATCACACACTTAGTGCGGCCTATTACATAGAATAATGGCTGTCTGTGTATTCTCAGAACCCGTATATATTGGGATGGTATGATTATTGATACATTAATGTACCTATGGTCAGTCGATTCTACTGAGATAGTCCATTCATTCAGGTGTGACACTACATCAATACATGCTCTTTACTCTATTATAACTATAACAAGAAATGAGATGCTTGAGGGATTTTAACGAGGGATTTACCAATTAACGTCAACCCTATAAAAAGAAATATTTCAACCGAACCACCCTCCCCTGAATCTTTCTTCTTGTGGGCATCATATGTGATCCAGAATATGATACGAACTGCAAATGGAATGAGATTCTTCAAATCAAATTCTCCGTCCTAATGCTTTACTGTTACAGTGTATGGTGTGGAACTAGCTTTTTATCTGCCTAATTCAATGTCTTCCAGGGAGAGAAACCATGCTGTGCCCAAAATTATCATTTCGTATTTAGTGTTGGTGGTGTGTGTGTGTGTCTGGGAGGGGGGCGGGGGTCGTTGGATGATTTCATGATATACTGGGTTCGAATCCGACAACCTCAGGCGTTCTCTGGAAGAACTGATTACTAGATTTATTTCTGTAATCAGACATGGAATTACCTCTGTATATTTGTAAACTCAAGATCTGCAAAATAAAAGAATCTATGAATTGAATTGAATTGAACCTTCTAACCCCCCCCCCCCCCCCCCCCCCCCCTCCCGCTTGACTCTTTGCCTCTTCCTGAGCCCCCACCCACCTACACCTGTAAACCTAGGTAACCCGTGTAAGTGAGCTGACTCCATTCTGCTGAGGGTGTGACGTGTTGGCAGAACTACCCCCATATAACCATGAGAACATAGACTTTCTACACCAGTTATGGCAACTAGCAATAGATGGCACCAGGTGTGCATCCTTGGGCAGAACTTCCATTCAGTACCAACATCCTAGATCCCACCTTCTCACTAAGAATATGCATTTTGCCAATAGGCCCTTGTGTTTCCTCTTGGAGCTATTCCAAACACTGCCTATACTGAATATAAAGCGGAGTGAAGGCAGGGTTTAGGGCTGACCTATGCTTGATAGAGGAGCCAGGTCTGGTGCCACGCTTCAACACGCTACTGCTGCTGCTGCTGGGTGCTTCATTGGACGATCCATCGTGCAGCCAGGCTTAAAGCTGCATTACCTGCTAATTTCCACCCCAAACTCAAATATTATAATTTGTGCTCTACTCATTCTCAACCCATCCGAAAGTCATATTAATTTATTTTTATTTAACTATTAAGCCTTAGCCAAATGAAATCTTCAATTCGGTTTGATGGTTCAGTCAATGGTTTTATTCAGTATTCAAACTCTAAAGCCACCATACCTGACCAACTGTTGACAAACAACAGGTAACCATGTATATGGACTGAGATTAGCAACCAGATGAGGATAATCCAATAAAAATCCTTAATCTGAGGTGTTTCTGTTACGTCATAGAATTATTGACGTCACGTCGTAAGAGCGTTTGACTCACTTTGTGGTAGCGCCACGTCATAGCGAAAACATCGTTCAATTTGCCATCCGAAAGTCATATTAATTTGTGGGGGCCTGTCCTTCAATCAACTCACAAATAAATTGTGAGCTCCCCCCCCCCCCCCCACACACACACATACCAAGAACACTATTTCCAATATTATGGTTCTCTCTAATCGTAACTTTAGGGAGTCGATGAAAATTATTAGCAATGCCATTTTTTTTCATTAATTTTTCAGAATTCAAATATTCTAGAGCGCTAAGGGTCAGAGGAGGAAAGAATTAGGAAAAATAGTTTTAGGTTGATTGAGGTGGGAATGTAGCTTTAATATTTCTCTCAGTAAGCGAGAATGATTGATTTGATCCTGTGTCACCCCTAGAAATACTTGGATGAAGGAGGCTTATTTATACTACTAGCCGGCGCGCATGTATGTAGTAGTATACAGTATACTACTGGCGCACCACCACTCTGCTGGCCAGTGCCAGTGGACTATTCTCACCCTGCCACGGAACACCTGCAAAGGCAGTCATCATACACTAAGTGTGGAGAAACATGAGCAGATTTGATATTTGCCGAATAGCAGCAGACATAAGTCAACTGAATTCCCAATTTCTTTAATCTGAAAATAACTAGCACGTGTTACTAACAAACACAGTCTCTATATCACCATTTAGAGGCAGATGCTAAGGCTTGGACTGACCGCTAACACATGAACGTTAGAGATAGATAATAAAGGGGGAAGATATCTGGAAGGCAGGGATTGAAGTTTTGATTAATACGAGCTATCCTTATTTTACTGCATTCATTATCACACAATGAGTTATCACACAATGAGTTCATAATTATAGGGTCTTTACCTATACCTACCATTGAATGAGTCTTGGAGACTTCCGTCTGTGGTGTAAGAACAAGTTATTTATGGCTGGAATTTACCCTTTCTCCTTGGAACTATTGGAAGAACAGTTGTATTCTAAAGCGAACTAGGCGAGGTAAAATAATCATAAATGTTATAAAATTTTTAGACTAGTTTTAATCGGCCATTGAAATCTCCCACTGTAGTGCATGCAGCCTGTTCTGGACAGCAGAAATGTATCGAGGCTACATGTGCACCCGACAACTCACCCACTTCACCCACTTCACCCCCAGATCTTGTAGGGTTACGTGAGGGCGTGAAGTTACTGTCACTGTACCTTTCTACCGTGTCAACATTGGTCATTATACCACTGGTAGCTGTCACCAACCTGCTGCTTCCTTATTGCTTATATATTGTATGTACGTATAACGCGGTAAAACACCCAATTTACCTTCTCTTTTTAGTCTATCTATTACTGGGGCCTCCACTACAGTTTTCTCACTCAGACCTCTGCTGGGCCCCTTCTCATGAGGAATTATTGATATGAATGGGAAAATTGAGGTGATCCAGTCGTGGTAACAAAATGCCGGAGAAGAAAGAAAAGAAATTGCAATCACCACTCAGTTACTTGCCGTTCTCAGCTTAGTTTGGTTTGTCGCAAAGAAAATCGAAACTTTTTGGATTTTCTTGCGACTTTCATTGCATTGGCTGATTGCGACTGTGAAAGGTGCACGGCAGGTTCTCTCCAGGTAACACATGTACTGGAGGAGTCATTGTGAGTTAGTTACAGACTTAAGTCGCTGACCTACTCAAATTCTGATGCCTCTCCGAGTTACTCGCAAAAACACTTGAAATGCAGATTTTCAATAACTCGTCAGCAGTCAACTGAAAAAGGCCTCGTGGAGCACCCCATGATATGCATACAATGCCGTCCCTGCCCTATGGTTCACCCCAGCTAACCACCCAACCCATTTATAAACTATAAAGAAAAACAGAGCGGGGATATCCCCATTGGCATTTATTACAAGCATGGTCATGCTAAGTCATGTTCACATGAGTGATAGGTTTTTATAGTTTGTTACAGAGAGAAAAAAGGCTTGGATTCTGCTGTTAGTGCTGTCCAAATACTTATTATTGATTTGTTTTATGTGGCGTGGCCGAAATACCTCTTGTTATCTCGTTACTGCTCCCTTCTAGGGAGTTTCCGTGATTGGAATGTACTCTCTGTATTATCGACAAGCTCGTCTTAACTAAAAGGAATGTGTAGTCTGTGTGTTAGTGTAATTCTCTATAGCAGGCCACTCTTGTACATCCCACAAAAATGGGTTTATTTTCTTTCATTCATGGGCAGAACATGGGAGCCATGGTCGGGGAGAGAAGCACGATGGTTATAGTCACGGTTATAATGACACGCTACTCGCTAATGGGTTTCCCCATTTTACCCCTGTAACGATCCCGTATCGTGCATGCCGCCAATAGATATGCCGCCAATAAGATGTTTTGGCGAATATATCATGTTATCATCATTTCTTTAGTGACAATCTTTCTTTCCTTTCAGCTTTTATTACTTTCTAATCATTGTGCGATTGTGTAGTGTTCATAATTTCAGAATGATAGACTTGTGTCTGTAAGTGTCCGCATAGCCCAGGGCCTTTGCGTTATCTTTACTTTGACTACATGACAGGTCTGCTATTGCCAACAAATAGTGATTGTTTATGCTCCCGACTACCTGGTCAAGCACACAATACTTGGCAGCCGTCCGTGCACCCGGCCAGCCTTAACTGACTCGCGGGTGGCTATCAGTGCTGCTGATTACCTATTGTCCTCTCCACCACTGCTAAACAATATCAACAGCAGAATGTTTTGTCTTACTTTTGTTCTATATTTGATTATTCATTTACTTGGGTTCGAAGTTATAGAGTTAGGAAGTTGAAAGACAGGTAGTGATTTGTACGTTTGTATCTTTCTAAGTTGACCAACAATTTGACACAATTCCTCCTGCTATACAATTTAATTTGAAACATGAGTTGTAGTAAGTATCAGAATAGGTTCTGTGGATGAGGAAATAGACAATAAGCCTGACTTCTGAATTCTAATACGAATATATTTCTGTGGACAAGTTATAGGGTGTAAAATGAAATAAAGGGATTAAGCATATTTTAATTAGTCGATAAATGTAGGGTTTTTATTTCGATACCAGTAGGTAGATCTGTTTAACCCGCGATATTCTTCTGAAAGTTGAGGCGGTATTTGACCGCAATATTCCACCAGGTTGAGTTGCTGCAGAAGGAGCTGGGGTAGGTTATGGTGGATTTAAACCAGGATTAGAGGTTAGCACATGTTGTGCGTGAGTGTAGCCTGGGGTTGGGGCGGTTCGTGGCTCCATGTTTATAGCAGGCTCATGGCTTCATACAACCCTAGCTCTGCTGCATGTAGTTTACTCGAAAGCAATAAACCCTCAGCTCCCTCTGAAGAATTGTTTCCTTAGACTGATTTTCTCGCAGTATTGCTGTATGATAATGATTGCCTCATTGATATCTAGGCATTGTTCTTCACCTGAGCTCCTCCTCTCCGCCACCCACCTGGCCCGCACCTGGCCCGCCTGCAGCTTGGCTTGGACGTGAATTGTTTTATTGCCAATAGCGGACAAAAGGGTAGAGCACATCAGACTGCAGTAGTCACTGGACTATGTGGCCCAGAAGATGTGCCATTCGGCTTCACCAATCGGCAATATCCTCTCAAATAACCCAAGACTAGAAGTTCAACATAACCCTTGAACAGATTCTTTTAAATTAACACAATACCAAATATAGTTTTCAATTCTCTTTGCTCTCCGTGGCTTGGAGGAGTACAGAAAATGTGTTATTCTGTTCTTCTCCCTGTCACAGTGTAAGTACAAATATTTTTGAGGCGTTGTCTCATGCTTCGTCTACCTACAATACCAAATATGTCAGATGTACCTAGTTGTTCATCATTTTCACCCTATACCTTGAGCAGACTCTAATAATTTATGAGACATAGACCCGTCAATTGTACATTTTCTGACGCCCTTTATTATTGATATCTTTTATTTTTCAAAAAGAAAAATAGGGTTAAAATGTTTCTGCACAGTGTAGGTCTTTCAACTGGTGCCCTCCTGTACTTCTCGGGAGTGGTTGGGGCATTCATGAGTGATTTATCAGCTATTCACAGCAGGGAAAATAGACCGGTAGAGACTGGAACAAAAGCAGGTGGGAAGAGCTTAGCAGGACGATTGCAAGAATACTTAGTGTTAGCACCTCCCAGCCACATGCTTGTGTCCCTGCCATGGGAAATAATCCCCAGGAATAATCCGTTCCATTTCTACCCTAATTCACCCCATAAACACCCCCATGTGTGTGTGTATACATGTATGTATACATGTATGTATGTTATACATGGATTTATAAAAAAAAATACATGCACATGTATGCATGTACATACATGAATACTACTATTAGTATGTGAATATTACTTACTATGTACAATCATTACTACTACTACTACTCTAAATTTTAATTCAACTTCCTGCGGTAAGTCTCTAAAAATTATAAGATAACTATTGTATACACGCATTTTAAGCATGTTAGAGCTCAGCTTGTTTTATCCATAGTATCTCCTTTGTGCCGTAGGATTTGAATGGTGGGAGTATCCATGGTCACGATCTATTTAAAATTCATCAGATGCATGACGTGATTCATGACATGCCATGTGGACAAATATAAAAAAAACTTCTGCCCCAGATAGACACCCGTAACCCTTTATTGAAGTGAGCGATCTGTGGGGACATGGGTACAAACAATGGAGGAGGGAATGCCTCGAGTGAACAGCTACCTTCCTCCCTTCTGCAGATGGCTCTATCACCGCACTGCGCATGGTAATGGGGTCGCTCTGGCCCTCCTGGGAGTTACTCCGAGATCTAGCTGACCCACTTTCCAAATGGAGATGATCCAATAATTAATGGCCTTTCTATCTTATTTCGACAACTGAGGACTAAACCAACTTGCGATTGACCATATGGATCCTTGTATATGGAAGTTTATCCTAATCGGCAATTCCTTTAATATTTTCATGTGTTCAGCTAAGTATGGTTTTGTCAAGTCTATAGATTCTATAGGTTAGCAAGTCCATTTGGCTGCGGGTCTGTTTATGGACTGATATTTGGTGTGCACAACTTGAAGTAAATCATTTCTCCTGGTCTCATGTATACAGTAGACTAAACACAGCACATTTCACAGCTGCTCTTATTTCAAGAATATACACATCTTTTAGTTTTACTCGTCTTTTGACACCCATGGCTCTATTATTAGAAAGGGTCTGCAGGGTTAATTAGGCGCTTGGTAAAATATTATTATACAATAGATGCTTCACAACTGTCTCTGGACCTCAAGAAAGAACTGCTACAACTTGGCACAAGAGCTGAACCTCTATTTGCTGCCGTGTAGAATAAGGTTAACAAGAAGCTGGCGTTGCATCCTAGATCTATGAGAGGCGGACTTACTAAAGAGTGGCAGTGTACTAATTAGTGAACTGGAGGTGTAACGTTAAGCCTCCGGCTCCCTCTTCTACTCTCCTCGCTACTTCTGGCATCCCAGGCTGGTATAAATTATAATATTGTTCTGTAGTCATGCTGCTACTGCCACTGCTAAACAAGTTACCATGGATAATCTTAACAAATCACCACCACCACCACCTGAGGACAGCCCACACCTTCATAACATAGCCCAAGGAGTCAAAACCTCTTAGACGTAAACTGTAATTTCAAAAATCATATATTTATAGTATCTATGATTGGGTGAGAAACTTAAGCACCCCAAAAGGAGTATTGTGGCACCCAGTTGTTTGGATGCCCTGCATTAGGTCACAACTAAATGCCATATTCTTTCTCTCAATGCTCTTGGGAACCATCTTACACGTTGTGTTGATTGGTGTATGTATGTATAGGTTTTTATTTCGGGAAGTGTACACTTTCAATAACATATCAAATTTTGACACCGACAAGAGGGTGAAACCATAGTTCTTCCTGAGGGTCCCCTTTGGAAAAAATGAGTTACGTTGTCAAACAGCTACAGTAGTAGTTGATAGGTAGATAGATAGATGCAGCGACTACATTAATATGACAAACTAATATGGCAGTAATAACATCACAAACAAGATAAAATGGTCAATGAATACACTTAACCAAGAGATTAATTCTATTTTTATTTCTTGATGACCTGCCAGTTAATAGAGGCTAGGAAATAAATTAAGACAGGAAACTACAGCGTCCACAATAATGTATAACAATAGATGATCATTGAGTGACATTGAGGGTTGGCCCAGAATGGAGGTTAAGCCTTTTAGTCTCTGCCTAAGGTATCCCTAAGACTGAGTAAGAGCCCATAGGACATACCTTTAGATGAGAGGCCCATAGGACATACCTTTAGATGAGAGGACTCTTTACAGTTACATCATTCAGACAGTAAAGGATGAATGTTCATCAAACTGAATGAAAATATTGTTTGGTAAATCCTTATTCATCTATTGATAGCTGTCGTTGAAAGGGCCCGTTTCTATGATTAGGCTGCCTGACACCTCCATCTGTTTGAATAATGAGTCTAATTTTTCTTTTAGATTAGATTAAAAAAATCCTCACATAATATTAAAGTACAGTGGCGAATACACTTCTGGGTTTCCCAAGTCTTCAACTATTACAAATTTTTAAAAGAGTTCTGTTGTTCACAAGGCCTCTAAAGCGGAACAAAAACCAGTCAGGTGAATCTAGGAAGCCAAGGAAAGTAGAGAAGCACCTTGGTCAGCTTGGACCCGTCTTGACTTTATTTCTGCCAGATATGATTACAAGACACTGGGCGAGCTCACCTGCCAGTACAAGTTACACTTCACTCATGTCTTGTCCTGTTGCCTATTACATGGACTTCCTGGAAGACCAAGTGAATGAGTAGATTTGAGATAGGATAAATAATAAATCAGACATTTGATAATTAATGATTATTTGAAGATTTTAAAAATCTGGATTTACATTGTTAGTGTGCTTTTGACCATTCCGATAGATTGGTATCTGGCTAAATGACTGACTAACTGGCTGACTCAAGGTCTGGCTGACTGAATGAATGACTGACAGTCTGGCTGAATGAATGACTGACAGTCCGGCTGAATGACTGACTGACCGTCTGGCTGAATGACTGACTCACAGTCTGGCTGAATGACTGACTGACCGTCTGGCTGAATGACTGACTGACAGTCTGGCTGAATGACTGACTCACAGTCTGGCTGAATGACTGACTCACAGTCTGGCTGAATGACTGACTGACAGTCTGGCTGAATGACTGACTGACAGTCTGGCTGAATGACTGACTGACAGTCTGGCTGAATGACTGACTGACAGTCCGGCTGAATGACTGACTCACAGTCCGGCTGAATGACTGACTCACAGTCCGGCTGAATGACTGACTCACAGTCCGGCTGAATACTGACTGACAGTCCGGCTGAATGACTGACTGACAGTCCGGCTGAATGACTGACTGACAGTCCGGCTGAATGACTGACTGACAGTCTGGCTGAATGACTGACTGACAGTCTGACTGAATGACTGACTGACAGTCTGGCTGAATGACT
This sequence comes from Sthenelais limicola, assembly GCA_942159475.1. Classification (NCBI taxonomy): domain Eukaryota; kingdom Metazoa; phylum Annelida; class Polychaeta; order Phyllodocida; family Sigalionidae; genus Sthenelais; species Sthenelais limicola. Next base: position 28,180,576 of record OW804101.1, read on the forward strand.
GACTGACTGACAGTCCGGCTGAATGACTGACTCACAGTCTGGCTGAATGACTGACTCACAGTCTGGCTGAATGACTGACTCACAGTCTGGCTGAATGACTGACCCACAGTCTGGCTGAATGACTGACCCACAGTCTGGCTGAATGACTGACCCACAGTCTGGCTGAATGACTGACTCACAGTCTGGCTGAATGACTGACTCACAGTCTGGCTGAATGACTGACTCACAGTCTGGCTGAATGACTGACTCACAGTCCGGCTGAATGACTGACTCACAGTCCGGCTGAATGACTGACCCACAGTCTGGCTGAATGACTGACCCACAGTCTGGCTGAATGACTGACTCACAGTCTGGCTGAATGACTGACCCACAGTCTGGCTGAATGACTGACTGACAGTCTGGCTGAATGACTGACTCACAGTCTGGCTGAATGACTGACCCACAGTCTGGCTGAATGACTGACTCACAGTCCGGCTGAATGACTGACTCACAGTCCGGCTGAATGACTGACTCACAGTCTGGCTGAATGACTGACCCACAGTCTGGCTTAATGACTCAGTCTCATAAACAAACATGGTGCGCAGACTGAATACCTGAATACCTGAATACCTGAATACCTGAATTCCATGTCCATGTCATGACATCCTTTTCCTGTGCCAGTGGTCATATTTATTCTAGATATTTTACAAAATAATTTTGTATTACATTCCATTTATTATTGAATATTCTGGCTGTGTCACAACCAGATATCTATTTTTCTAACCTACTGTCCTGATGGAGCAAAAGTGACATCCCAGAATAGCGTTCTTTGTTTCTATAACGCCTTCGAAGTGCCCGTCTTCCACAAATCATCTCTGAAATTGAAAGACCGCTCTCTGATGTGAGGAATCAATCTTAATCCATTTAATTGGGATTTTAATCAGTCTGACAAAACACCAATTCCCAACACTTAAAGCAGATTTAACAATAAAACCACGAACGCATTGAAGGAATGTCTTTTCCAAGAAACGATGATTACAAGCCACTTTTACCCTGCCTTTTCCCTCCCTTGCAGCTGGTCCTGATGCTCGGATGTATAAACATTCTTCCCCCCACTATTCCTCCTATAGCCTCTAAGCTCTAAGTCACTTTTTGGAGAGTTGACTTGTGAAATGCCCGATCGTCTTCTCCTCCCCCTCTTTATTCCCAACCCGCCTTCACGTAGTAATCATTTATGGTTTTCTGATGGCGTCTTATCTTCGCACGGACCGGTGAACAAATTTCATTCTGCCCACCCCCATCTTCCAGTCCGCCCAGTTTTTAATCTCAAGGAAGAAGGCGATGGGGAAAACTTCTCATGCTTTTTGTCCTTTTAATCCGTCCATCTTATCCCAGCTCTTCAAGATCTGTGTTTGAAGACTTAGGTCTGTTACTTTAGAGTAGACGTGCCCCTTACCTCAGGGAATGTGTTAATAATGTGTCGTGTAAGGAGTTCTCCGTGGAAGACTTCAATGTAGAGAGGGTCGCACCCATCCCTGAGTAGGCTCCGGTGGGTAAATGTTTATGCTCAGGTGTGACCTTTCTTCCCATTGTGCGGACACCTTCACTTGTGGCTACCCTGTGCTTGTCCAGTCGCTCCAGTCAAGCCTCTTAAAATAAAGTCAAGTTTTACATATTATTTTGGGACTAATATTTTGCGCACACACAAATATGTGGTGTGATCCCTCATACGATTTTTGTTTAAAATGTTTTGAAAGAATCATAGCAATGAACCTGTTATAATGTACACGTATACAAAAATAAACCAAAGCCTAATATTCAGATGGTTGGAGCTGCAAGAAATATCGATTATTTCACGCTAAATACATCGGTGTGATCTGCTAGTATTGCCTGTATGAAAGTAACCGTGCAAAACATATTTGATTAGGATAGGTTTATAAATAGGAACACCAACGAGTACAGGTCGAACTCTGGTTTCACAATTATTATTGCTGTGATTTAACCAAGCATAGTGAAGTCAGATTCTAGAGCATATTAGAAACCGGTGTAGAGCTATAAAGGTCACTGGAAGATGTATTATTGTATCAAAAATTGAAAATTATGTAACAGCAAGTAGTTTAATTTAGATAGAGCATAAAGTAAGGAAAGGACTACTGGAATGACTATATAGATGATAGCTTAGATGATAGTCAAGTGCCCAGAACCATTCATGGCAAGCGGACAATTTGGAACCCAACGGACAAAGAAGAAATATAGTAACTTTTTTAGTAATCTTGAATCAGAGCTCATGTATTTTTTTAAAAATTATTATTTCATTAAAGGCTAATCTTCCAATACGCTTGGACAAGCTGCTTTAGATGTTAATACTCTTTATAACATATTATATATAGTACGACTATATATAGTACCTAATTTAGTAGCTCACATTTTAAAATATGTGATACATGATGTAACTGATAAAAATGGCTGAGCGACTGGTGATAAGTCTACGTTAGAACTGTTCCTCCTGACTGAGTCTGATGTTGGGATATTGTGAGTGCAAAGCCATGTTCGATAAAGCTACTTTCAAACTGTTAGATTGGCAGTCATTGCTTTCACCCACTTATTTTATCTTCTATCCCCATCCTTCCCACACACCCTGCTGTCGTTGTACTCATTTGTAGCAATTTATCATACTTCTCTGCATCCTCGAGTACTTATCTACGCATAAACCATTGTATATCGGTGCTTATAGAAAGCTCGTGTAGATCTATGGAGGTGGGGTCAATTTGATCTAGAAAGGAATCTAGGATCTTTTTTATATTTTTTCAAATGAAGCAAAAGTTCATGTGAAGTCTTATGATGTGCTGTTGTCTCAACATGCGAATTCTGCAGATTACGGCTGAAGTGAGGGGATGAGTTTTGTTTGCCAAAAATGAATACTACTCTACTGGTATATATGTATATGTACATTTATACATAGAGATGTATTGTATATTGTTAGCATTGTTATTGTTGGGGTGAATAGGCACAGCGATATTGTGGTCATGTATATCTAGGCATTCGAGGGATGGGGAGTATGATAGGGGTGTGGCCAATGTTCCTCCACTATGGACGATTTGTTACACTTCTTTGCGAAACAAATTATACGCATATACTGTATATATTATAAATTTGCCTTTCTATGCATGGGACGCCGTTCTCCCCAAACATAAACAAACTTCTTCTGTGTTACTTTGCCGATAGTCTGGCAACCTCAGATTACAGCTGGCCTGGCCTATGCGTGGTAATTAGAGTTCATGCAATGTATATGTAGCCAATGTTTTAAAGAAATTCAAATTAATTTCCTCATATGGCTACAGACAAAAAACATTTTTGAAGATGAATATGAGGGTAGCAAGCAGGGCCAGTGATGACATCCAATGTTCAACTATGTGATTAGTTAGTCACTGAGACATTGTTCTTTAAATTACGTCTACATTCTTAGTTCTGTTTCTATTTATCTCTATTTTGTTTTTCAGAAAAAAGACAGACGACAACCAGTGGTGGGAATTATTCGATCAGAACACTTCTAGGTTTTACTATTACAATGCCACTAGTCAGAAAACTGTCTGGCACCGCCCACAGAACTGTGACATCATACCCCTAGCAAAGTTACAGGTAAGTTTTTTCTAAAAAAAAAATGTTTATTCGACAAAATTTCACATGATCTGGAACATTTCATTCGCCGACAGTTAGCTTGAACCTTCCATTACTTTCATTCATTTTCAGAGTTGCAAAATTAAGATATATTGTCTGTCCAGGCAAGGTTTTTCCCCCTAGAAATCCCACAATTTATCTCCTTATTTGTATTAATTTAATAAAGTGGAATCTCTCTTGCCCTTTCACGTAGATAGGCGAATACTTCCGTAAAGGTTTAGTTCTGTTTGCTCAGATATTTGATTGCAAAGTGGTCTGAAAAATGAATGCCCATAACAATGGCTGAGAGAGAGGGTTAGGTAGAATGGGGGCGCTTCCTCATCTCTATGAAGGTTTGATAATACAATGAAATATTAAAATCATCAAGTTTAGCAAAACGTCCTGCTCCCTCATTAAGATAGATACCAAATTAGTTTCAATTTGTTTTCAAATAAATTGAGGAAAATCTTTCAGTGAATCGTTAACATGAAGATCCTTCTGGCCCTGAGGCCCTGCCTGGGCATATGGCTACACTTATAAGCACACGAACAAGAAGCACTGAAGATTCCGGCACATGTTTTCCCAGCCATGGTGGTTTACTGTGAGTGCGATGCAGGAGTAGTTTATATTTATACATAGCGCGTTTTCTCCACTCCAAAAGCAGTGTGCAACATAAAAATTGTAGTGAATTGGGAGACGAGAGACCATCGGTCTCTGTCAAATTGTAACAGTGGAGACCGACAGGATTTTTACAGAGACCAAAAAAAGGGGGTATTAATATGGTAATTAAAAAATAACCCAGAATAAGAAAAGTTAGACAAGATAATTTTATCACTTGTTCATTTCATTGGGGACAGTCGGACTCAGTCTAATATCAATATCAGAGACCGACACAAATTCAATGGAGACCTGGGCGTCGGTCTCTGAGTTATGTTGCACACTGCAAAAGCCTGTATATATGTATAAAGACGCTATATCTATGACAAGTTAAAGCATAAGATTAATCTCACTCTTCCTCCATGACAGTGGGAGATGTCATGAATATTCCTACCTGTAGGTGGCGTCGCAGCCCCTGTCAGCATATAAATAGGTGTTGTTACATACCAGACTATGTAGCAACTACAGACATTGCTTCCCTAGCCTTATCACCTATCTCTACCATTTGTTATTATCCTAGCATAGGAATACATTTAAGCAGAGGCATAGGCATAGGCCCACCATTGTGGGTGCACTGGTCTGTATTCTCGAGTACCAAAAATCAGTAAAAAAAAAAGTGTCTACCCCGACATAACAGCTGCTTCCAGTTGAACACATCGGTATGAAGCTGGCCAGATATTCGCTCCCCAGGCCATGCAACTAGTTCAAGTTGCCCTTACAGATAAATGATGAATCTCCCTGATCTGTTTCTTGTTGGGTGATGTTTTGGATCTGTAGAGAGTGATAAGAAATAGACACTGTTTGCACCATCGTGTTCCTCAACCATGTCTTGTGTTTTGGGATCACATCTATATGGCTAGTGCTGGCGTCTCTAACTCCATATCTGCCTAATTCATTGAATTCCAGGGAGGGAAACCATGCTGTGCCAAACATTATTCCTATCTAGTATTTTGATCATTATCTATTTTTTATTTTTTTTTACTAGTAAAATCTCATCCCCATTTAAATTTTTTTTAGAATAAATTTTATTGAATAAATTTTCCACTTTCACATAATAGAATTTACTTAACCACAGGGTGATGACCACCGAGAATGTGACGTCATGATAACATACCTTTTCTTTAACTATTTTTATTGGCCAGACATTTAACAGGATAATTAGAAAATACGCATAACAGCTAATGTAATTGTTTTCATGCGTTGCCATCACATAACTTGGTTACTTGTGTAATGTCATAGTGGGAGGGTATAGTCGGTACTAGTTCTATCCATATGGGTCATATTTTCTGAAAATGTACAATTCGCCTTCATTAATTCTCTCAAATAACCCATATTAAAGACAGAAATGAGCTTCAAAATACAGTTTAACATAGCAAAACAGATTCTATAAATTAATGCGACACTGAATATACTCAGAAATACCCAGTATTCATCATTTTTCAGCCTAATTTAGCAGAATTTCCTAAATGTGTAGAGCTGACAATTGTACATTTTCTGAAAATCTGACCCATATATGCGGCTCATGCATGGTTGCATTATACCATTGTCTGTGAGATCATTGTGGGATGAAAGGTTCGTTGTTTTCATGATTTAATTTGTATTCTCCCAAGGTCTGATTTGGACGAGAGCCAAGGGTATTATTTTGCCATTGACTTTGTTGTTGATAGGGGGAGGAAAGTGATATCCTAGCCTGTCTTAGGGCTGCTTTTATTTACAGCTTATTTAAAACAACTGGTGCTTGGGACTGGTGCTCGAAAAAGTAGCTGGAGTGAGTCACGAAAACCGCAATAGAAAGCTTCAGTATGGGTTGATATCAATGTATGTGTCGACCAAATGGTCTGATGATACCATAGGAATGGATCTCCTGCCAGGGACTTGAATTCCTATGAACATTGTTTGTATGTGGGCGATGCAAAACCTCCTGCCCCTTCGAACTGAAAATTAACTGAAAATCAATTTCAAAATGAAAGAAATAATCCAATTCTAGGATACGTGGACATGGAGAAAATGAATATGGATAGTGAGAGGTAATGGACATATCAGTTGTTATAATATAATTCCCAAAATTGAACATAATGATGGAAACTTAAGAATTTAATATCAGGTAATATAGGTCGTCCTCCCTAGGCAGCAGGCCCTGCCATAGGGAGGATGGTATAGGTGGAAGTAGTGCATACCAGCACACTGACACACCAGTAGATGCCGCGAGTGTGCATGGTGAGGCGGCGGAGGCGGCGGGGGCTCAGTAGTAGGCTAATGATGGAGTCAACACGGTGCAGCAGCAATGAGATGGCCAGCTGAGCGCTTCATGTCTGAGTGGCCTTATATTGACTCTCCTCTCATTAATCTAATTAATTTGTCCCTGGTTGAGGATATAAGGCTGTAGAGGGTAGGAACACATTGCTGTCTACCACTAGACTAGCTCTAAGGTCTACTGTTGACATCCATCCATCCATCCTGGTGCCGCCTAATGTAGGCTCCATCCATGTATAGTCTGTCCAAAAAGTAGTTGACACGTGATTCCTTAGTCCTTTAAGGGAAGGGAAAAGTGGGGGATTTTTAACTTCAAGCTTTTGCCCCCTGAATCGCTGTTTGCGACCCACCATGGCCAAATTATATCCAGCTGTATTGTATTGCGCTGCCTCTGTTCTATGTGCAGCTGTTGTTTGGCTTAAAAGGAAGGAAGAGCTAGTTATACTTTATAAAATACTGGCCCTGTTACTCCATGGTTGATTGCAATGAGCGACTCGCTGGGCAAAGGGTTGACAGGTCCTTGTCAGAAATAGAAATACAAAATCTCCCACTTTTCCCTCCCCTTAAATGGACTAAGGAATCACGTTTCAACTACTTTTTGGATAGACTATAGAGCCAGATGACTGCCTCTGCATTGATAGACATTTAAATGCCAAAGTTAGAAACGAGTCGGTATTGTATCCCGCACTTGACATTGATGACCTGAGCTGTTGCTAGGTCATGAAGTAATAGAGCAACTCAGCCCTGCTTTGATGCTCCTACTTGTCTGCAGCAGGGCTGATTTATCCACGAGCAACACATTGAGAGGAGGCAGAGAGATGGAACAACTGGCTCAGCATAGGTGCAGCCCACCTGGCCCCATAGTCCATGGTCGGTAATGGTAAGCTGCCCCCCCCCCCCCCCCACACACACACACACTCCCCAGCCAACATCTACAATACACTCTAGGTCCAAACCCTCAGATCAGATAAGAATGGTATGTCAGCCTACCTCGCTAATCGGTTTCTTGCCCTAGAACTCTGCGTTTTAATGCGAATATGATGACATTTTGCAGTCTTAATAGAATTATAATGACTCTTTGCGGTCTGAGGCGAGAGGCTTTCCCTTCGTTTGAAGGGACTCCCTCAAGTTTGGGCCTAGACTGAATATAATACCAAAGATACTCCACTAGTTATCATTTCATTTCAAGAATTCTTTATTTGCAACGGTGTTGAGATTACAATTAGGTCGTTCAATCACTGATGATACATTATATTATTATCAGTTCCTCCGATGAATGTCTAATGGATGTGCCTAGTTATGGAGAATCGTTGATAATACCTACACCAGTATACTCGAGAGATAGAAGAATAGTCTTTTGTTGTCTATTCAATCAGCAGCTGAGTTTCCGTTCCACTTTTCAACCCTTTCACCTCCGCCCGCCCCCCAAAGTAATTCCCCCGAACCTCCCTCAATCACCGTCTCTCTATTAATGAGTCCTCTGAAGATTTGAAGGCTTTTAAAAGTGTTAATAATGTATGTCACTTTGAGATTGTATCCTAGGAGATCTGGTGAAATTCTCAAAAGGATAATTTTTACTTAGTGCTCGTTAAAGTTGTAATACCAGCTAATTTCCGTTAAAAAATGAAACTTGATTTTGTAGTCTTTCATTCACAACCCAAGTCATCCGAAAATCACCAAGATTTATTAAAGGATTTTGGCCTGGTATTCTTCCTATTCTCTTCAAAATTATTTATTTTGGTGTACACCAGAATCTCTACTGTATTATCAGTCCAAACTTTCATCTCTTAAATTTGGGATATCTCAAAATTGAAGATGTTAGTAGCACATTTTCCAGACAGGTAGGTAGGGTTGATGGGGAAAAAGAGGAAATACCAATATTTAATTTTTTTTAGTAATACAATGAAAAGAAATAAGGAATTGAGGAATAGAGTTTTGGGTCGATTAAGCTGGGAATGCAACTTTAACACAATATTCTAATGTGCAATATTACTGCCTGGTACTAGGCTAGTGCATTGTGGTGGGGCTGCCAGGGCCTCCATGGGACTACAGGTGAGGTGTGAGAGCGGCGCTAACTAGGCATATACTGCAGGTCTGTGCTGCAGCAGGCCAGACAGGCAGAAGAGAATGAGTGGGTGCAGGCATTATATATATATATGTATTCTCTCTGTCTCTCTCTGTCTCCCTGTCTCTCTCTGTCTCCCTGTCTCTCTCTCTCCTCTCTCTCTGTCTCCCTCTTCTCTCTCTGTCTCCCCGTTTCTCTCTTGTCTCCCTCCCTCTCTCTCTCTCTCTCTCTCTCTCTCTCTCTCTCTCTCTCTCTCTCTCTCTCTCTCTCTCTCTCTCTCTCTCTCTCTCCCTCCATGTCTCTTCTCTTCTCTTATTCTCGCTATTACATATATGTAATTTTGCTAATTCCCGACATTGTACATTTTATTAAATGCAATATTAGAATATTAAAGACATATCAATCGATCAATATGCTGATATGTAATAGACACTTGCGTGTACTGATCTGTTGGTGCTAATGTGGGGGGCTATGTTTCTCTTTACCCATGAAATTGCTTTTCCATGATTATCTTATGTACACTGACCTAGAGGTCTGCTCAACCCCCAAACATTGGGGTGCATTCCATATGGGTGTGCAAGTGTTGGTGTCTGCCCTGCCAGTATCTTGCTAATGCCAGATTGGCCAAATCTGCACCTGAACGCCCCCAAGACTACTCATGAGGTCACATCACTCCGCTGATATCTGACCTGACCTCTGACCTCGCCCAAATATCTGCTGCCCAATCGTTTGACCTTTATGACCTTGGGAGAAGCTCGCGTCTACCGATCTGCTCCTTCCCTGATGGTGTCAGTTAGTCCGATTGCTCTTTTAATATTTTCTCATGTGTGCATTGCTTTGGGGGACTATGATACACAGAGACCTATGCAATAACTAATGACAATGGATATCAAACCAGGCAGTAGAAACGTTATGCTTTGTTGATGATAGCTACAGTAATGTGTATTCACACAATGTTAGATATACAGGATAGCAAAATAGAGAAAGTTATTTTATTCCGTAGTACCCGGGGTGGTGCTTCTGTCTGTGTCTGTCCTTTCTCTTTCTCTCTGCCCTCTCTCTTCTCATTTTTTTCCCTCTCCCTCTCTCCTCCCCTCTTCTCTCTTTCTTCTCTCTCCTCTCTTCTCTCTGAATGTGACTCGCCCTCGCCCCCCCCCCCCCCCCCCCCACACACACACACACATACACACGCTCTTGGGGAACTAATAGGCACGGTTTACGCTAGGTAGAGCCACCAGTCCTCAAACCCCCTGTACACAAATACGTTGAGAAGAGAAGAGATCCTGGTGATCCAAGCAAAATCTTTACTCCTGAGTCCTATATTCACGAAGTAATACACCAGGGCGGTGCTACTTGTTCTTGTACTGCTAAATTTTATTATATCTCATTAACATTTAGATTCCAAATCAGACAACTTCTATAACTGACTCTGGGCGTCTGCAACCGAATGGTCACCACTGTAAACTACATTAACAAGGAGTTATTTCATTACATTAACAAGGAGTTATTTTAAAATGCCTATACATCTATTGGTGTTGTTCATCTAGGGTTAAACGGTACTTTTTCTAATTGCTCTTTCTCCTGTTTTCAGTCTGTTTCTCCTTCCTCGGTCATTTTGAGGCCTCTTCTAGTCGTTCAATAGTTTGTTCAGATACCTCAGAACATTGCATCTCGACAATCACTGGATCACTGGATTGTGTCATATTTATTTCATGCTATTCGATATTCTGAAACGGGTTTCTCTTTTTTCCAGACATTAAAACAGAACACGGAAGTACGACCAGAGGATGATGATGAGCGGCCCGTGAAGCGCGAGATCTCCACCCAGACACCTGAGCGCACGCCGGTAGGTGTCCCGTCAGTCGTCCCCAGCACTGAGTGACCGCAGTGTGCCACAGTGGCAGAGGGTCTGTGGAGGGGCCCACCTAATGTGTGCAGCAGGCAACAAACACTAAAGTGCAAACTCTGCAAATCTTTTCACAATAAATTAATTGTATTTAATTGTGGGGGAATATTTTTTCAAAATGCAATCTTATTGCAAACTCGTGTTGAGTCTCTTGACACGAGTCTTACCGGTATCTGTATTTTTTCAACACATTTTTTATTCGGGTACAATATTAATAGCATTTCGTTCTGCCTTGAATCATATACAGTGGGATGTGTACATCGAGATAATAATTAAAGTTTTAAATTAAATATTCATTCAGATATCGGAGTTCCAAAATTGGCCTTATCTAATACATTGCAATAAATTTAATATAAATTTACGGTGAAAAAAATTTCGGTTCCCTGAACAGTATAAAAAAAGTTATTTCAAACACGTACCCTTTAGTGTCAATGGGAAATTGTTGCTACATTCCCAAACGAACTGAAAACTATTTTTCTCAATTCTATTTTTCTTTGATTCTCAGCGTTTTAGAATTCAAGATTTAAATACTGAAAATTAAGAAAAGCGAGATAAGATTAGGAAGAGCTACACTAACATTTTCTATTTCATTGAGGAATTGCTAAGTTTAAGAAGATTAAATAGTGCCATATTGAAAATGTGGGATTCCGGTGTACACCGAAATGAATAATTTGGTAGATGATTTGATTTTACACAAAGAAGAATAGGTCAAAATGAATAAATATTCAGTTTTGGTGACTTTCGAATTTAGTTGACTTCCACACAAATTTTGACTGAACTCAGCTGTAAATAAATAAATTTAAAAAAAACAACATTAAATAAATAACGCAAAAGCAGCAATGGTAAATAAACCTTTCAGAAAGAACGAGAACATGTTAAGATAGTTTCCCAGAGTCAAAAAATGCTCGCTGATGTCTGTACTGGAGTCGGCCAAGGGAAAGGTTGGATTGTGGATTTGCTCAGTTAGGATTTTTGTGGTTATCTCCAACTTCCTGATTCTGTTGGATCGCCTGTACACACACCTCGGTCATGGGTCTGCCCTTCCACTATGATTCTCCATATGTGATATTGGGTCTTATAGTTATAATATCATGTATATGTGTGTATTCCCTGAGCTGTCTGTACTAGTATCTCCTTGTTTAGTTCATGACATTAATAGCTCAGTCATGTAACAGTGTGCAACATAGCCCAGAGACCGACGCCCATGTCTCCATTGAATTTGTGTCGGTCTCTGATATTGATATTAGGCTGAGTCCGACTGTCTCCAATGAAATTATCTTGTCTAACTTTTCTTAACTCTGAAATTTCTCATCAAAAACTCTTGATTCAACTGTCGTTGAGTGTATCTCATGTATTACAAAAACAGCACCTCTACAACAGTAGAGGTAGAGGTAACAGTCTACCTGGCCCTGTCTTAGACAATCTTATTTTCCCTTTTTTTTTACCATAGGCCTATTAATGCTCCCCTTTTTTCGGTCTCTGTAAAATCATGTCGGTCTCCACTGTTACCATTTGACAGAGACCGACAATCTCTGGTCTCCCAATTCACTATGTTGCACACTGATGTAATGATCTCTGGTACAATTATGCGGTAAGTTGTAGACATTTTGAAAGGATGCCTGGCTTTTCAGGAACGTCTGTCCCACCAATTCATATACATGTTTTTGTTAGTTCTACGTTTATGATTTCTCTCAAGAAATTATTAGCCATTTGACTGTTTTACCCATTTATACATTTCATATGTGATCAGCGAAATAAGAGTGTAAGTCTTTTACCATTACATCGCATTACGTATTTGCCATCCTCGTGCAATAAAACCCAATCATTATACGATCACCCTCCTGCAGAAACATCCCCCATTAAAAATTACACGCCCAGCTTTTTACAAAACACTTTATTTATTCATTTACAATTCTCCGTGTTCTTGACGTTTCTCCAGACACTAGACCTTAGCTATATGTAATAGACCCAGCCAGGAAACATGGGAAGATGCAGAACAATCTTGGAAGATTGGTTATTCCGATATTTGGTTTAAGCTGACATTGCAATATGAAATGAATTCTAGAACATTTAAGTGGAAAGCAGTGATTGAGGGAGCTTCTTGCATGTTACCATGGATATTAGATGTGGATTCTGACCTTGGGGTGGTTGTGTTGTAGTTACCGGGGCGGGCACACGGTGGCGTGGTGGGCACGGGCAGCCGACTGCGCACCCATTCCCATCCACTTGGCTCACAAACGCCAGATCTGTCGCGGGTAAGTTAAGCTGACGTCATCGAGCATTTTTGTTGACGTATTTGCGTTTAATGACGTCAGAACTAGAGACATAACCTGTGCATGACGAAACTGTGGCACCATAAGGAGCCGCTAGTGATTAATACACCTTGAATAATTAGTCTTACTAATAACCGCTGCATGACTAGGCATTATTATAAAGCTTCTGCCCCCCTCTGCTACATTGTCATTTTTAAGGCTATTACTGGTAGGAACTAATGAATTTGGCAGTGTTTAGAAATTCACCGACCATTCATGAAAACACCCTTTAAACGGGATATTCGGAAGAGCTGTGACTAGCACAGACAATATTCCACTTCCATTCTTCTTTTGACTTAATATGTATGTAATTGTGAAATGGAAATAAAATCTTATAATAATAATAATAATAAACAGTCATAACTTAAGTATCTGATCGCCATCCATTTAGGCACGGTGCACAAGTTGCGTAACTCACTTAAACTATTTTCCCCCGCTAAAGCATATATATTTGAGCTGTCATTAAAAATTCAGGAGAATTTCAGCAAAATGTATGATAGTTCCAGTGCGACTTGGCCTTCTCTTGAGAGTATTTCCAAATTGGAACTGTAATACAAACCGCGAATTTTGATATACAGGTTTTGTGGTAACTTACGTAGTTAATGAGGTCATAAATTAGACTTTATAAAATGTATTTAAATCGTGGTGGAGATTGTGTTGATACATTTAAAACCTAGAGAAATTGAAAATACAGTTTTCATGAATAATTGTTTGCGCATACCACCTGCCCCCTGGAGCGTGTCCTCCGGGGGCGTGTCCTCCATGGGCGTGTCCTCCGGGGGCGTGTCCTCCGGGGGCGTGTCCTCCATGGGCATGGGCGTGTCCACCATGGGCGTGTCCTCCGGGGGCGTGTCCACCAGGGGCGTGTTCTCTAGGGGAATCTGCCATACAGTTCTATGCAGGAGTCCGTCATCCAGTATAAGGGATTGTTGTGTCAGAACATAATCACAGCCAATGACACCTAAGTTAATTATACAAAACTGCTGCACTGCTTTCAATCATTTACTTCCACTGATTCCTTCACTCTGCTTTTAACCCTGCCTAATTATAACACAATCACGCTCTTCACTTATCATTTGATTAGCAGCAACACGTCACGATTGGTTTGGGAGCTATTTAGAATACTGCAGTGTTTGTGCTTATTATCTCTTTAGTGGATTTTGTCCGTGTGATATTTAATATGAGTTTAATAGCGTCACATTATTATTATATCATTTGACACCTTTCTATGGATATCGAATTATAATTTATAATGTTCTCAAAACTATTGATTGCTCTCGGTTTGAGACTATCAGAGTACCCTTCCTTATGTGTATGAATCATGACAGTTGAACTGTCACACGATTTCCCACATGGTAAATGTGACAGAACCATGTGTAAAGGTTTATCCTAAAGATTCGGGGTGGCTAAGTGGGCTAAAGTACTGTACTCGCCCACCTGCCCAGGTACTAGGTGAAAACCAGCTGAACTAGTCCTGGTAAAACAATGGTGTGACACAGTCACACTAGTACTATAAAGATGGAATAAAGGGCCCAGACCACTAAGCCGATTCTCATGCGTTTTTGCGCCGCAGAGGATACTTCTGCACTAAATTCTGTGAGAATCGCATGGGAATCGGCTTAGTGGATTATGCCCTTAAGTCTGGCCCACTGCCGCAGACACACTGCCGCAAGGACCTTGTGGTGCACGGACATGGACCCATACTCATGGTCTAATGTTCCTATGTGGTACTGTGACTCATGGTTTCTCTCTGTTTATAATATGTATGTATTGGTTAGATTTTTTTATTTATTTTAATCGATCATTACAATGGGCCCAAAGCCAGTATGGGACCACGTTGCTATAGTAAGTAGTGCAGACAAAGTTACCCTTCCTCAGGCACACACGGTGAAATGGGTAAACGGTAAACTCAGTGTCCTGGCAAAACATATGGCACTTATAGATTCATGAGTGTCTTGTTCATACTAGTAAGTATAGTCATATCATGGGGCTCAGTAATTGATCTGCCCTGACCAAATTAGGACTTGGCCACTATATAGGAATGCTTTATTATCCATGATTTACTTAACTTAAGTTTGCTATAACTATTGAGTACTATTGTAATGATGCAAAATGGTGTATCCTTGAACCCCTGTAAGCCGGTCGTTGGCTTTGTATATTTATATTAAAGCGTGTCTGTCCTTACATGTATCAGTATGTATGCAAACCCTGGCGCGTGGTGCACTGTATGTGTCTATCATAGAGTACCTCACTACTTGGGTCAGTGTGAGAGACAAATAGTGGACATGTGTTACACACATAATAAGTATTACCAGGCTTATGTGTACATAGGGGGCATCTCCAGGTTGTTCAAACATAACATGAGGGATGGAATGGCCAGAAGTAAACTGGTGATTATGTAGGAGGAACGGGTCGCTCTAGATTGCTTCTATACTAGAGGAGGACCCTATGTTAGAGGCATTTGGAGGAAGCGCTACTACTGGCTTTATTGGTGGTATTATGTCTTTGGGACGATTTGGGCTATATTCGCCCGACGAAGCCAGGCATTCTAGGGCTGTAGGTGCCCTGGGAGGGGTTGCCCTGTGCTTGCTGGTTATAGAGGCTTGTAATCACCCCAAAATAGTTTAATCCATTAATGGATCAACAGTTGGCCTAGTTGTAGCATGTCAGATGCACGTCCACTATTTCTCCCCAGAGTTTGTCAGACAGTCTATCAACAGTTTGTTTAAGCTAAATTACACAACAAAACTCATAGGGAATGGTGCCAGGGAAGAGTACTAGCCATATTATTTTAGGATGTGTCTATCGTGTTCACTAACGTTATTACGCCAAGGCGTTTTAGATGATCTGTATAATTATTAACCTGCATGCATGTTCTGATAGAGATTAAGCTTCTGTATTATAGCTCGGTCTAACCTTTCTCGGGGATTGCCTCTTACTTCTACTACTTAATTTATTAAGGGTGGAGGTGGATATTTGTTTATTTTATTCCAGTTTTGTGCATTTATTACATTGTTATTTGTGGCCTTATGTATATGAAGAAAGTCCATAAACCTCTCACTTGATTTTTTATGTTAGAAAGTTTTACCATCATCCTGGATTTTCCTTTGCAGAACTAAGTGAAAATGTTATCTTTCCATTATCCATTTCATAACTTCACATGTAGTAGTGTTATTGCTAAAACTAGTTGATTTGGAGATATGTTCTTGACGTTTTGTTTTCATTTTTCTTTCCTCTCCCTACCCACCAAACTTTTATTTGGTTACCATAGAAACATGATCACACTCGCCAGGGGTCTCTGCGGAATAGTAACACCACTCAGACCTCGCCGCTAGTCTCGCGTAGGCACGTAAGTAACATTCACGTTGCGCCCTCTTGTCGTCATAGGGGAGTTGCATTAGCCACCACCTGACACAACCTAGCATTGTGACCTAGAATAGCAATCTCTGTGAGGAGAAGAGTCAAAATAGGCAGGCAGTGTCAATGCAACTCGCCTGTTGTTCAGCTTTATAGATTGGTATGATCCTGAAACACGCCTGTTTCCTACTCTTGGAGTGCAAGAGCTTGCCTAGATTGAATAAGCTGAATTTATTCCATTTTGTGTAAAATTATCACCTGGAAATGATTTCTCTAGCCAACATTGGAAACAATACTTCAATATTCAACCTCCTAGGTTGACTCTTGTTTGGATATGTTATTTTGTAAATATTGAATTGTCGTTATTTGACAGCAAAGACGATCCGTTATGGGACGTTACCATAGATAGTTTATGAAAACTACGAATGTCTATGATACGAGAAGCAAATTTAACATAGATTACTGTGATTCACACACTGTTAGATGGATAGTTAGGTGTTAACCCTGCAACCAATTCCCCTAGTATCCAATTATTTTACCTTAAACACTAACTGGAGCGCCTGGTAGCCGTTGATGTCATCAACCTCGGATCCCGACCCTTCCAATGCTTCTTGTACAACTTTACTAGTACTTACCCCGCTAGATCTGATCAGTACTTGTGATATAGTGTGCCACCACCCGGCAATATACTGTAACTGTTGGAGAACAACAACAACAAGGGCATGAAGGCATGAGGTTATAATTTGGGAAGGCTTAAGCCAGCTTCTGCACTCAGATGTGGGTGTATGCATAGCGGTCTGCTAAGATGCTGGCTTAAATTTTAGAGGTACAACAGTGTAATGCTTCACTTTGCTCCTAACCTCTGTTAGCTTTATTAATACTGAGCGACCGCTGATATGGTTGTCTGGCAATATGCATGTGATAGAACGTAATGGTTGAATAGAGTAGGTCCCCCTCTCGATATATCTCTGTGTTTCTCCCCTGTCTCCCTCCCTCCCTCCCTCCCTCTAGTTCTCTCCCCACTCCCCCCCACCCTCTCTCTCTCTCTCTAGCCCTCCCCTCTCCCTCCCTCTCTCGCCTCTCTCTCCCTCTCTCTCTCCCTCTCTCTCTCCCCCCCCCCCCCCCCCCCCCGGTAGACCTGGGACATCTGCCAGAAGTACTCCATCTTTTTGTAAGAATTAATCAACCAATAACCCATATCATTGTTCGATACTGATGGCAACTTGTACTGCCGGTAGTTAAAAAAAACATGGCTAACATGGTTTTATAATTTTGTCTTATGTTGCTGAGTTATATGGAGAATTGTAACTGGGGCGTGTGTTTTCTTTTAATGTATTCTCATGTTATCCCCAATTTTCTATTCTGCATGTATTTCATGCTGGTGTTGCACACTATAATTGGTATTATATCTACATCCCCTTCGTCAGCTACTCATACACTTGGGCATAAGCGAGGAGTAGTTTATGGTAAAGTTCTGAATTGGACTATTTTTTCTCTGAGGTGTGATTTTCGCATTGCCTACCATTAAATATATTCTAGAAGAGCAGCTAAAGTATTGAGGGTGGGACTGCTGAAAGGCGTAGAAAAACTATGATGATACAAAGGCTGGTGGACGTGGGTGCACGTCTATTGTCTGGCAATAAGGGATGATGGGATATTGGGTGGTGGTGGGGGTGGTGGTTCATGGGGCGGCCCAATAAGTGAGGCCGGGTGACCAGCTAGGAGCTGCCCAATACAGGCTCACTGTATTAGCCTTGTCATTCAGAAAAACCACTCCTGGACTCCAGCCACCTCCATACATACATGCTCACTAATAGCATTTTTCACTCAGTTTGGAATGCCGTAATTAATGTTTAGTGGTCACTGAATCCCTATTTCCATCACCAGTTCCAATATACATTCTAATTCAAGTTTTATTATGACCCTTCGGGTAGTAGACACTATATATGAAAGTATAATGATACAGTGCATTTCATGCCAAGATAGCTAACCGAGTCTTCAGTATGAATGCTGCGCAGTTTGTGAATAAGTGGATTGGCAAGGCAAAAATAAAAGATTTGTGGGAGGATTGTTGGATTTCTTTTATCTTAATAGACAAATTACTAAGCTTCAATTGGACGACATTATTATAAGTAGGACTGGGTGAAATCTGCGTGTACCTGTGAATATTCATGTGTTTAGCGAGGGTGGGTATCCCATGAGCATCAGATGTGATGGAGTTAGTTCTGCCAGGGGGTTACCAGGTCACACTATTTGCCAATGGGGTGGCAGCAACACTAGCAGAATTACCTCCACAATAATAACATGCTTCAATAATCTCAATAGTCCTCATCTTGACGTACTCCCATGTAAACTGAATTTTAGGCAATAATATGTAATATCTCATTGTCTCCCTGTTTATCTCTCCCTCCCTCCCTCTATCTATCTATCCATCCATCTATCTATCTATCCATCCATCTATCTATCTATCTATTTATCTCTGCGTCTGTCTGTCTGTCTGTCTGTGCCTCTCTCTCTCTCTCTCTCTCTCTCTGTTCCCCCCCCCCCCCCTCTCTCTCTCTCTCTCTCTCTCTCTCTCTCTATCACACACCCCACCCTACTCTGCTTATCATGCAATATTATACCCATCCAATACCCCGGGCTATATTCCCTGTAATGGGCATAATATGCCCCCTCGCCCTGTGTGGTTAGGACCTCTGCTCCACCACCAATACCAATGCCAACTTCCCCCTCCCATACTTTCATATACAACACTGCAAATATATATAGAACCACTGGACTTATACACTTTGGTCTGTTGCGATTAGTGTACATACTCTCTAGGGGAGTTTCCATTCACAATCAGTCGAGGAGTTGTCTTAGTCACAAATATCTGATTTAGCATTAACGTGGAAAGCATTTTCTACCAAGGTGACTGCACAAACGTAATATTTTCTTTTTTTGTGTCCGGTTGTAGGAAATCCATAACCTTGTGTCTAGTTTCATGAACTGGGAGATATTGCCACAAACCTATGATTCAAACGTACATAAGGAATTGAGTGATCGGTTTCAATATTGGTGTTTCTAATGGTCAGGAGATATGCTTCAGATACGCTCCTATTATTGTGCAATATTTTACTCCATTTTGGATTATTTGTGAGGATTATGCTGAGGTACTTTTCGATGGGATCACTCTACAGCTGTTGCTTTGTAAGTCAAAAATGGACTATTTTCCCCAGCGGCTTTTTTGTAAGTGGAAGCTATATGAAATATCCTTGGGAATGCCTTGGTTGAATGTTAACCTATCGTAGATATATCAAGAGCTAATAAACTGCTTTGTAGCTCTCGTGCTTTTCTTAATAATAAGAGACAGATTAAGTCAAGGTACTCTAGGCTGATAAGCTGACCTACATTTGCCTGAATAGTTTGGAATGACAAAGAAAGTGGCCCCTTTGAAGAGAGGTAAATGATGATTGTGTCTATCTATGAAGTATTTGTATCAGGGTCACTGGCAGTATTTGAGGAAACCATCGGTCCGCTTATCACCCTAGTGTTGACACTGTTTCACCGCCTTTCTGATGACTATTTCTCATGCTCTTAATCTTGATCATTTACTCCCTACTTAGTGATTAAATGCGCTGTTTGAATTTGCTGTTCAAGCTATAGGTTCTCCATTGGGGTTTTTATAATTAGGTTTAACTAGCTCTACCTTGTGTATGTGCAAGCACCAACCACTCACTTTCTGAGCTTCAGCTTGTTGGCCGGTGGCTCTGACTTAATTGTGGTTGCTACTTGAAAACAGACCTGCTTTACATTTGATTAAAAACGTTACTTCTTTTCTCTTTTATCAGCATCGACACCACCATCACCAACATGCTCATCACCACAGGAAAGATGATTCCTTATCGTCCACATCCAGTGCGAGTGGTATTAGTCAGAGCAGTCAGGACCGCAGCTTTGTCAATGGAGACCGTGTCCAGCCTCGCCGACGGGGAAGTCAAACATCTCAGACTTCCCTCACCCAAGGCTACTCCAGGAGGGAGTCAGTGGAGGCACCAAGGAGATCTTTGGAGTCGCCACGTCCCATGCAACGCTCTCTTGCTATGGACCTGCACAGAGGGTCCATGGACAATATATCTCCTGCTCGCCGTCATGATGTGTACTCACGAGATGACCTGAGTGGCTATGCACATGAGACTGGAGGATCAGTGTATCCTGACGTCTCACAGATCACTGCTGTACAAGTGACCCCGCGCCCCAAACCCCGAGCCTTCCCACGGACCAACCCGGCTTATGTAGGTGTAAACCGGCGAGATGGCATCCCTTCATATAAAAGAATCAACATAGAGACATCTGCCCCTCCCACCGCCATTTATAATCAGCGTTTCTATGACAACCATGGTCAGGCAGGCCAGTCTGCTTATGAGCATGGTGGACATCAGAGTGCATCTATACAAACCACACAGACTTACTCAGGTGAGGGAGGTGGGGACAGGCACCACTTGTATCGGCATGAGCGCTCAGATAGTGATACGTCCCACTCATCCTATGGACGACTCCCCTCAGACATGACTGACAGCCAAATATCCCACTATTCAGGCCAAACCAAACATCAACGAGACCATCAAAGCGACAGTCACTCTTCCCAAGGATCCCTCAGGAACCTACCTGATAGCCATTCCTCTCAGGGCTCATTGCGCAGTAGCCATGAGCGCGACCACCACCATGACTTGTCCTCCTCACACAGCTCCCCGCGACATGTCAATAACAATGTGGAGCTGGCGCAGGACACCAGCAGTGGGGTCAGTTCTCAGCGTTCTCTTGCAAGACGCAACTCGGAACCTGATTATGCAAACCTTCCGATGGTGACTCACAACAAGGCCAGTAAGCCAATGACTCTGGATGACCCAATCACTCGGCATGACCAGGAGAAATTGTCTCACAGTATTGCCAGTGGGGACGATGGTGCAGATGACTTGAGAAGTGCTGATAGCCTATCACCTGCAGAGTATATCCGTCAAGATACGCCGTCTAGTATACGTTCCCACTCCACAAGTCATAGTCATACATCAGAAGGTAAGTTATGGTCTACACATCAAGTTGGGGAATTCATTTATTGGATAATCATGATATTCATTTCCTTAATTTAGTTATCAAATATTGCCCACCCCTGAAGGTAGCCCCACTTACCACAGGTTGGCCAGCATAGCTGGCCTCAGCTACATGAGCTGGACCACCATAACAGTTTGTACACACTAGAAAGTTATGGGTGCCAGTGAACCAAATAAACTGATGGAAACTAAAGATTACCTCCACATATTTCACCTTAAATATCATGACTATGATAATTAAATGTTAGTTAAATGACTATGATAGTTAAATGACTTGTTAATTCTCCATAATTCACTGGTCCTTGGAGTGAATCAGCAATCCTGTTCCAGTGCTTCCCTTGTGTGGTCTTGGTCCCTGCTTCATGACCTGGTCAGGGGATGACTAGTTTGTCTAACAGTTGGTTGGTGAGTGTGGGCAAACTGGATGGGGGTGTCACTGTATGTGAGGCTATATATTTATTTTCTGAATGTATACCTAGTATATTTAAAAATCTAGGTGTTATTTTCAATAATTCTTAACATCAAACTTACAAATGATTATTTAGATGCAGAATGTTCTCACAAATTGTTAGATAAATCACAATTTGAGCACTTGGTATCACAGGTTACTAACGGGTTTGGATTAACACAGATGAATAGTTCTTCATCAATTTGTCGAAAGATTATTGCTGTAAATTGAACTGGCATTGCTACTTTTTTTTAAACCTGGCCCAAACAGGATGTGAAAATTCACTGTGTGCTGTAAAATGGAGAAATAAATTTCACTTCGCTTGTTCTGATCCAGTCTGTTCATTATGGATATACAGAAATTTCACTGCACACAGCAAAATTGGTCAAGGTGGAGATAACGAAAGATTTTAATATTTGTGTATGGTCCAAGTCGAATGCCAACATACAGTCTATTCCTAGAATGGATAAGTTTACCCTCAGGCTCGATTCATACATGTTGCCGATATTTCTGCGCTTCCAAAAACTGACACTGGATGTCTCTGCGTGTCAGCGGGTCATATAACCATACTCTGTCCATACACACTAGGATAAATGATGATTTGTGCTACCAGGACAACGTGTTGTTCTTCTGTAAGGCTTGGCCCCTTCATCTGCTATGATCTACATAATTATTTGTGATGTGCAACACTACATAGTTGTGAAAGGTTTTTGACTCACTGTATGTACAGAGTTCTAACTTTCAGGCTCGTTTCCTTTGGTCTCGAGTGAAGTTACCTGGGTATTGGTTTTTCTCAAATAATGTATTCAATGTGGGCATTTTGAAGCTATTTCAATGCTATTCCATTTGGAACATCGCACATGCTTTGACCTACTTACAGCAGCCCATTTTACGGCAGCTGGGCTTAAAGATGACAGTTGGGCTTAATGACAGTTACATGGCTGATGCAATGCCACCAATGTGTCTTCCCGTGCTCTCACTGTATCAGTGCAGTTGCTGTGTTTCTCTCTTTTTTTTGGGGGGGGGGGGGGGGGAGGGGGGAAAGGGGCAGGGCGTGGAAGGAAGGGGGAAACAAGGGATGGAGAAAGGGAGGGGGAGGGAGGGACAAAATGGGGAGATGCATAGCCATGGGAGGCTGGGCAGTTTCTAAGGGCCTACTACAATGTGGGGGTTTTCTTTTCTCTTTTTGGGGGAGGAGGGGTCTGGGGGAGAAAATCAGGGAAAGGACCATAAAAGGCATTAAATACCTCATGTTCTGGCAAATTTCAACTCATTAATTTATACAGAGAAATGGAAATATCACTACATTTAACATTGGTCCGATCTGATTTGAAGAATTACCATGAGACCTATGGATCGGAAAATGAGTAGGCGACACATTCTTTGAGATTGCAAGCCGGTTGCGGTAGCGGTAGCGATGCAAGGGGTACTGTTTTCATCAAATTAATTCTGGATTATACAATCATTTATGGTGTCTATCAGGACACATTCTTTTACATATATCTTAATAAGAATATCCCTTTCCAGATAACTTTTAATTTCAACATAGTTTGTCCAACAAAGATGAGAATTTAAACTTTGAATGAAGTGTGTTGGATAGGGTAACAGATACGGCAGGGATTGCATACTGACATCAGTCCCCATAGGCTCCCATATTAAAATCCCAAAGTTTATACTCCTGGTTCTACATGATAACGATGAAAAATTGTTCTGCTCTCAACATATGTGACACTTGCAATATCAAACTTTGAGTCAATGAAAGCAATTAATTTTTGACGAATGTTTTATATATTTTGGGGGATTAAATCTCAAAATTTTACTATGGAGCTCTATGGGACATGCACCCAATACCGTTCAAAAGTCAACCCCTGGTTCGCAGCGCCACCTGCAACCACATGACTTTCCGTCTCAAAGAATAGATATATTTTATATGCTTCAAATCAAATCGTTGGATATGATCAAATGGAAAAAACTGACTGAAAATTAGTCAACAAATGAATTACTTCATGATACTTGCATTTTTATTTCATTTTTAGAAATGAGATATACAGGTCCCGAACTATAGTTGTTCTGAACCTGACTGTCAAGTTGTAAAGATTTATGCAATATTTAAACAATAGTGAAAGAAACTTCACTAGCACCTCCAAAAACGGAAAATGAGCGGGGAGACTGAAGGTCGGATGAAAGGGGTGACCGCCTGGGCCATCAGATTCAAGATAAGATGGGGAAATTTGTTACATCTTTCTGCCGACTCATGCGTTCCATCTCTTTAGGGGGGGGGGGGGGGGGGGGGGGAGGCGGTGTAGGGGTTCTTCACCCTTATCTCGAAATCACTAATAGATTTCTACTTAAATCGTGTTGCTGTACTGATCTCATAGTACGGTATACATAGATTTCACATGACGTCACCCAGGTGGCTGGGGAACCCTACTGGCCGCCATTACGGGGGTCAGCGCTACCCTTGTGTCTACAGCGTGATTATCAAAACACAGCTGATAAACCTCACAATGGTGGATACTTGACTAATACTACACTAAAGGAAGACAACCTAACCTATCAAGAAGGATTTGTTTATGCACACAAAAAACTGGTAAAGGTTAAAACAGCCAGAAAACGGGATTTTCAAGTACCGGTATTGCAGCATACATAGACATCTAACAAGCCCCCAGCGATGGCGACGGCCGTGACGTCAGTGGAACCTATGTATAAGAAAAGGGGACGGGTGGAGAGGGGGACGGCAAGGGGTTTCTGGGGAAGGGACAAAAAGAGGAAGGTCGATGGGGGAGCGACACTGACAAGGGAAAGGGTAGAGTGTGTGTGTGTGGGGGGGGGGGGGGGAGAATTATAAAGGTGGAAGTGAAAAAGAGTAGAAGGGATGGAGGTATTGAATAGAAACTACATGCTTTGAATTTCTACCCGTTTTAGACGGGGGGCATCTAGTGCATATTAAGTGTGGATTACTCATTGGTACGTCTTCTCATTTTAGAAGATACACGCTTGTAACTCCACCGTCAGAGTGGGCTATTTCTCTGCATGGTTTTATACAAGTGGTTGACACTCGGTGGCTTGAAAAACGCTCGCAGATAATCTCAGCAGGCAGACGTCCTGTTTGGGCCAGGCTTTATGATGAATACTAATATACTTTATCTAGGCTCTTTTAAATGGATCCATATTATAATTTATTTTTAAGCTAATTTGAATTGTGAATGTTTGTTTTCATATTTTTGTATGCATAATCCTGTTGTTCATATACATTTTTTCCATAATATAACGCAAATATTTAAAGTTTATGTTCATTGCCTTTAGCAATATTTTAGATGATTTAGTTGATATTTGTAGTTAAATAATAACCATTATTAATCCATGTAGGTTATGTAGTTTTTACTAATTTATGCATGTTGAATGATGCACTTGTGTGGTGTTTTATTTCAAGCATGCTGTAACACCTTCTTGCCATATTGACCCTTGTAGCCTATGTGACGTTTACGCCAGGTTTACCCGACCAAGGCTACGATGACTCGGACGACAGCAGCGTTTTCTCCACGCCCTCACCCAAATCCAAGCAACGTGGAGTCACCCCTCCTAACCTTCTTGCTCTTTCTGAGACACAACATGCCTCTCTTAAGCGAAAGAAGATCCCTGAGAAACCGGAACCTATCCACCGGACGCCGCTGTTGGAGAAGAGCCAATCCCTGCAAGCGGACATCGCGCCGCAACGCCCTCTCTCCATGGTCATCGGGTCACAGTCCGAGGCAAATGTGATTGTAAATCCCACCACGGGGTCGCTACAACGACAAGTAGGCCAGCAGGTGAGAACTTAGCATTATAGTCCCTCATTCTGTGTTAATACTTAAATAATCTGGTTAAAATTGATAATTGTAAATTATAACACAATAATCTTTAGTCATACATCATATTTGTATTCCTCTTGTACAACCCCGTCAAGCATATTGTTGTTTTTGTCACTGTATTGCACTTTATAAAATTGTGACATAATGCAATTAGGGATGAGGCCCTCTCCTTGCTCCCCTTTGTGTAAATGAGAACTGATCCTGTTATGCCCACACGTTTTAACACGAAGTTTAAGGAAATCAAATTATTGATTTTACAAGAATTTATTCGGTAACAACAGAATCAAAATTCAACAAAATGTTTATCAATGTTGGAACCTAATATAAATAGAATTGAAAGGGAAAACACGCCAATATTTTCTGTTAAGTGATAATCTTCTGTGCTGATCCTCGATTAGCCTGCAGATTAGCCGACCTCATTACACCAGATGAATATTGCTGGCTCTTCTGTAGCCAGACATATCTGGCAGAGACTGGATAGAGCACCCTACCCGATATACTAACCCTGATTTCGGCCCAAGTTCTTTAAAGTTCAGCTGGACCCCCGTACCCCCATATATCAATTTGACTTTTTAGGAATGACTCTTGAAATACTAAGACATTTTGAGTACTGTCTATGCTTTGGCTCTAAGCCGATTGTATTAACTCTTTTATTCATCAGCCACTTGTTCTCCTCTCTTAAAGCTTTGTTGATTTTTTTCATATTAATCATTGATCTTTTAAAAGAATAAATACACTGATTCATTTTGCGGTGCATCACACTTATGTAATAGCTTTCCTTCATGACATCATTTCAAGATAGCTCAAGATGTGAACGTCTTGATAAATGGATTTACCCGTTTCGGTCATTCGATGCTTTTAGGACCAGTAATAAAGGCCATCCGTTATGAAATCCATTGGCGGGCAATAAATGGTTTCAATTGACTTAATACTTAGTGCTGGGGCTAAAGTCCCCCAATGCCACCAGGGGACAGTTCAGGTTGCAAGACTTGAGTCTCTTTGATGCAGCCACCAATTTCAGTCACATGATCTCAGTAATAAACACCGGAAGCGGAACTAATAAGAACGCCAGTGCCGGACCATAAACCGTTTCCGTTCCAATTGTATTTAGTAACAGTTAAACACATAAACAATACTGAACTAATTAAATGGAAATAGAGGAAATTTGTGAATAGAATATTTGTTTTCTTGTCTGTACTGACTCATATCTTTACTTGATTCATTGTTTTTACGGTGGACCCATGAGGTGCCCTGAAGGAATGCATACATAGTGCTTGTGTTCAAAATGAATCACTGCATACATGATTTACATTAGATATTTGCAGCTTTGAAGTCTACTTTGCTGTTCATGAACCACTATCAAATCTTTCCTTGTGTAGAATTCGTCTCTCTACTAACATTAAAAAGGTTGCTTATTCAAATAAGCAGGTTTCATGTTAGCATTGAGAACAAGTGCCACGAAATATCTGCATTTATTTTGACCACAAAAAATCATAACATTTTTATGCCAGATTTATTTATACGGTAACCCATGTTGCGCCCCATTTCGAGTATTAGGAGGCGAACGATAATTTAGAGGTGAAGATGTATTTTTGCTTGGAACGTTAAGTTGTGTGTATGTTCTATCTAACCCACTGTCCCCTTCGTGATACCCTTGCAGGTCTTTCTGGATGTACTGGTAACTAGTATATTTAATTATCGTTGAGTTATTCTCCTAGGGAACTTGTCTACAGGTGTTGGGGGACATTGTTGTCACCAGACTTCCCGCCCTACCCTAAGCCACCTACCGGGATGAACAAGAGTTAAAGCATGCCTTTAGACACTTATCTAAGTTGGGTTTGTTCCCAGCGTTTCTTGGTTTAGTTTACAAGTGGGATTTTATGATATTCTTGTGTCAGGCCTTTAATATAGAACTTAATTAACCCTTGTCATATTTAGATTTTTATTTTCAACCCTTTGTGGACTTATTCAAAATCGATTTTATAGCATGTACTGGTACCTATAGAGTTGTTTCAGTATTGTTCATTAGATTAAGAACTAACAAGTCGTGTACAACATGAAACATTACATAATACAAGTAATACAGTCCCAACATTTTAACGTGCCTCTAATTTGGTGGAAAAAAATAATTTTGTGTTGGTGCGGAGGCTTACATGGCTGAGGATGTTCTTTAGCTCCCCGCTTATCGGTTTCACTATATCTATATATTTCTCATATATCTTATTAGCATTGTGTTTGGGGATAACAAATAAACCCTGGACTGTAGACTAGATCTAATATTTACATTTTGTAGTTTTATTCATTAGTAATTGGTCATATCTCGCTAGATATTGTTTCTGCCAATTTTTGTTTGATTCCTTCTCATGTTGAGTAGACCGAGTATAATTATTAATAAATAGACATAACATAAGGTGACTGGTGACTGAAACACTAAAGGGGGTGTTACACTGGGCTGGGCAGGCTCCGACGAAAACTCCGTCGGATCATCTGTCGGGCAGAATCTATGTATTGGGAGTTGACTCCGATGAAGCTCCAATGGCAGAAGAGACTAAAAATGTATCGGAGCATAATCGGTTACAATCGAGCTAGGCACTACTGTAAAAGTATTTATTTTCGCGCAGGTACATTTTCGCGCACTCAGAACTTTGACACCTTTTCGCGCGGATTTAAATTCGCGCAGCAAGGTAGTCCCACACCTTGTTTATGCATTAATTATTCCTTTTGCGCAGGATTTATTTTCGCGCAGAAAGATGGGTGCGCGAAAACAGCGAAAATAAATACTACGTGAACATTAATACGTTTACAGTATTCTCCCTCTACCTGGAGTGTCACTGGAGTGTTATCGGGGCCTAATGTAACATCCCCCTAAGCGTGGTACTCGTGTTGATGATTGGTGCAAAGTGTGTTATCATAGATAACAATTGAAAAACAAAGAGTTAGATAATACAATAAAGTAATACATGTAATTGATGGAGCACAGCTGTAGACATGCAATATTGTGGGTCTGTGTCCTCCAACACTAGAACGAAACAACTGCTGCAGCAGCTCTATTACAAGTTTCTTCATAAAGAAATGATTTCATCGGCGCAGAACCTTGTCTGAAGAAAGGCGATGAGATGAAATATGCGATATGGCTTTCAGATTCCATTCTTTGAATTTAATAAAAGGCCCTGCCCTTGTGTCGGTTTACATCGGAGGGAACAGGGTGATGTCGGTGGAGATCTGGTCTGGATATAACTCATATATATTCCATATGCCATGGCCTGGGTGTTCCATGGACAGGTTTACCTTATATATAATACTTAATACTCTATTCTCAGTTAATACACTGAGGATGTCCATTTAGCTTACAAAATTCGCATTCACATTCTAGACTGACGCATAGTTGATCCGCGCCATTGCAGTTGATCTAGCTATTGTAGCAAAGTCAATACAATTTTAATTAATTTCATCCGCGCTTCCCTTGATATAACACAGAAATTAAACCCAGGAACCGCAACTGCGGTTGAAAACTTTCACATGCTTCAAAACAACAAATATATGGAAAACTTGAAGGCAAAACCAGTGTTGGGCCTGACCCAACACGCGCTATTGACACACCGTGTACACGCAGTATGATCTAATGAAACATCTAACAACCCTGAGCCAACTTCACCGTCCTGCATTTGGACATCAAGACTCAAAGCGCTCACACTCACAGCTTCTCCTTGTCTTATATCTAGAGTCTTCTGACAATCATTCAATTCAGTACATTCTTTATTTGTACCATTAGGAAAAATATTGTACTTTAATGCAAAAAAAAAAAAAAATTAAAAAAAAAAAAAATATCGTACTTTAATAGTTGGGTATTCAGATATTCCAGTATGCGCCCATCTGAAGCAACACTGTATTCACGACACATTATATTCTAATACGAGGAGAATTGTGCGAGTGTATTGGTGTTAGGGACAGTGAACTTGGTTTAATTTGTTTAAAACATGGTTTTATGTGTGCAGTCCAATACCTAATACTTGTATATAATATGGCTTATAACAAAGATATTCATATTTACTCATTGGTAAATTTGCACCTCCTTACTTCCGATCAGTTATGAAAGAATAATTGTTTCTATTACTCTTATTTCATTATCCTGAGTGTCACGTATATAATTGCCTATCTGCATGCTCGTGTTCTGTTCATACCTTGCATTGTATGTTCTATCTAATCAAGTCTTCCTGTGCTCAAGCTTAGTTTGTGTCTCTTGTAAAGTATGTCAGGATTGGTTGAATGGTGACATTGTATCCACCCATACCCTTTACACGAGGGAGACTGAGGAGATGTGTATACATTGGTATTATTGTATCCGACGCACGTATTAACTACCAATCAAAAAAAAATGCTATCAAAAAAAAATAAAATAAATAAAATTCTCCCAGACTGAATAAAACCAGGACGGTTGAATAATTTTGGAAATATATCAATATGTCTGATGATATTCTTAATTAGTCAACCCTTGTTTTTTTCCCGGGGCATATATAACCTCATAAATGTATATATGCCCCTATCTCCCGACAAAACGGAATAAGACCCCTCACTCCTTATACACCCCAGACCTTGTGTTAACAATATAACACAGTGCCTTCGGGGCTCCGGTTGCTCGGGATCTTATTTCCTCAATAGTAAATGTTTTGTATATTTTCCTTCGCAATAAATATTTGATTCAGTAAAAGTAAAGTGACACTTCTATACCAAAGATAACGTTTGGCACATCATGTATATACATGTAATAGTTTTATTTCCAAATTGTACATCTACATTTAGTACGGAAAGTATGGAAAAAGGACAAAAAATGAGTCACATAATACTAGTTTCACTCATAACTATCTGTGAGCACATAGGTCTTCCTAGTCTCCCTAAATCATGAGCTCGTCCCTGAGGAGGCTCCTTTAGAATATATCTCTTAATGAGGTTCATCTGCTGCTCTTTGATAAATTTAATTCTGCTATTGTAAAGATAAATATGACAGTCTGCTACATGACGGTCGCTTATGTTTCTGACTTGGTATACAACCTAAGATTCTAACTTGCTATAAGATATAAGAAGTCTGGAGGGGCTTATAGAGCCATAAGTAGGACACCTTGGTCTTTAAAAAACAAAACAAAACCAAGACATCTGGCCTGTACCGTATAGTGCCAAGAGTCATATGAAAAAGGCTGATGCACTGCAGATTTTACTTACTTTTTGTGGTGGAAGTGGCTCCCTGTCATTGCATCATGTTTTGTTGTATATATTATATTCAGGTTTTAATGCAAACTTAGCATGTCTTACCTACGTTTTCGCACATCCTCATATCCGTGGCGAATGTCTTTTCTTTTCTTTCTATCCTTTTTTAAAATATAATAAAAAATAAATTAAGGATTGCTAAGAAGCTATACTTCTTTCTTTCCATCTTGCCTTTTTTAAATTAAGAAATGGTAAAAAAAATACTCCTATGGAGTGTATTCAAATATATTTTTTAATACTGGTTCTTAACCTGTACTTTTCATTTGAAAGAGCATGTATGATCAGCAGGAAGATTTGTTTCTCCCGTCCCCGATCCCCCGTCCCCCACTCCGCATTTGTAAACGTTTCAACATAACTTTATATAGATTGTCCTTTAAAAAGATCTGCCCAGGTTAGGGTCTGCATTAATTAAAAGCTTTACATTGGTAACACGTTGATGTGGGTGTGGTGCTTCCCGTACCTTGCATGCCTGTTGTTGGTGACTTGTGTGGTGTCTTTTAGCCCAGTCTTCATCGGTCTGGAACCCTCTCCGGAGGCTCGTCCTCAACAACCACACCAACAACTACCGCTGTCTCATCTACAACTTCTCTCCACCGGGTGAACTCAGCCCCACCCATGCGACACCGGCCGCAAAAAATAGAGACTGAGAGGGACTTTGAGAAGTATGCCTCGAGTCACTTCAACACACATACGACGGGGCTGTTTGGCAAGCCTGTCTCTCTGGCTAATATGCTAGAGTGGACCAAGGTATAGCTTAATTACAACCTCAGTAATAGACAGGCTGTTACTTAGTAAGAGGATGGTATGATGAAAGTCACTGCTAACATATAAACTACTATAAATTAACCTTAATTCAATGATACCCTATCCACATGGTACTGCATTAACTGTGTATCACTCTGTAGATCTAGATGGAGTGAGTAGGTTGCACACATTGTCATGGGAGATTCTGACTGTATAGAGTATGTACTTGCTTATGTGTTGTGGAGTATTGATACTGGTGTTACTGCCCCTGTATATAAACTACTGCCACCCGACCCTGTAAATACCCCACAGGATCCCCCACCCCACAAGTGGTTGCGTGCTGAATGAAGCCAGTTTGAACGTACATGTAGTTGGGATGTATAGGGAAAGGGTTTCACATAACCTGAATGAAGGAATGGAACTGGGGAAGAGAAGAGGGGAGGGAGCATGACAAAATAGTCCATGTGGATAAGGTATCTTCACGCCAAACAAGTCTAAGAATCAGCTCTTCTTATCTACTTTTAAGTTTAACTAAGATCTTAATTAAAACTGCCGTACATAATCAACGCGGAAGAAGCTACCAAGTTTTGGAAGGCTAATGCTAACAATCAGATTCTGTTTTTGGGTCTCTTTATTTTGGAATGTGTGACCCCTGCATGTCCGGGTGATAAATAACCTCAGTGTGAGTTGATAATACGCACCGCGCTTGTGTGCACGGACCATGGTCCTGTGTTAATTCTTCATCAGTTGAAATCTCAAATACCAAACAGGTTGATTAATACCATACATAATCCAGAGCAGAGTAGATTTTAATGAGTTTTTAACAAAAATATCGACAGATGCTTGTATTTATTAATCTTATTTGACATGTAAAATTTAAAATATCGAGTTACAATGATAAGGAGGTAGTTTCACTCGCCGATCACCGATGTACCAGTGTTAAGTCTTTCACCCTGCCAGTCACTTTTATGCTTTGTCATGTCAATAAGAGCATTGCAATCAACAGTTATTCTCAAGTATATATATTTCTTCTTAATCATGCTTACTATTATTATGATGATGCATGTCCTTTCTTGTAAGGATCTTGGCATTAGAAGGTGTTATGGTATTGGTTTTTTAGACTGAGATTGAGAGGTACGCCCAAGAAAACCTGAACAGACATAAGAAGGGAATCCTTGGCAAGACAGTGCCTGTGGCCAATATGCTCACATGGTCAAAGGTAAGTCAGGATATATGTGGACCACAACATGTTCATCATTGTTATATTTTCACTGTAATTTTTTTTATTAATTTTGATTCTCATAGATCCTGGAAGTCACATTTGGCGCTTCAAGTCCTAAGTACGGTATTAAGATCATGATTATTTTCGACATAAGTTTTAATGTTTTATTGCTCCAAGACATTGTAAGTTTAATTCCTGTTTAAAAATAGCACGCGATGCTCTTCTCTCTCCGTTTGGTTTTGTCTGGTATAATTTATTCATTGTAATACTTGTATACTACCCTGAACAAAAATAATTAAATACACTTCGTTTGTCTAATGTTTTATTTGAAACTGAACATAAATTAAAATGAGAGACAATGGAAGGGTAATTCATTTGAAATAATTTTACAGTAACGCTTCCTTTTGGAATTCTTCATAAATCATGTTCGTTATAGACATTGCCTTAGCTTGGCCATAAGCATGCATTAAGATTTCACGCCTCGATGTTATAAGAATATAAGGCATGGAGGATAAATAATGGGTTAATTTGTATATGTATAAAGGTTGAAAAGCAAACACAGTAAATGTACCATATTTATAAATATTCGATGTTTCTTAAGATAATTACAAATAGGTGATTTGTGTATGTAATTTGACGTAGCTCAGTGTCTTATGGCTGTAGTACACAACTATAATAATTGTATAAACTGGGTAAACTAAAGTAACGTCTGCTGTGTACAGTTAGTAGTACCTGACTTTATATTGTTACCAAAATTCATTTCTCTACTAAATTTGCAGGATGAGATCAAGAAGCCAATGATCAGGACGAATGACAAACAAGTAAAGAAGGAAGCTGGTGAGACATTCAAGCTAATACAAAACTACATGGGCGACCGCAAGTCTAAGGGGTCCCAAGCAGACATAGCGCTAGAAATCACGACAAAGGGCTGGAGCCTACCAGCCCTACGTGACGAGATTTACATCCAATTGTGTCGGCAAACGACCGAAAATAAACGAGAGTAAGTCCAGCAACATTCCACCTTTAAAGCTTTTAATTCCCAACTAAATGAATCAAACACTATGTTTGTTCATTCTTTCTCTGTTTGATCCGTAGCGCCGTAGAATGGAAGTTTTGAATACTGAAAATTAAGGAAAATTGGTATTTACTGTTTTCAGAAATGAATGGCTTTCTCGCCATTTTATAAATAAAGCTGACAATGGAGCTCTAAAATGGAGAAACTGCTTTCAGAAACTTATGTAAAGTAGGAAATGCAAACCCAGTATAAATAAATCCCTAAGTTAATTTTGTTGGTATTATTAATTCTATTTATTTAACTAAGGTGTTACAGTTTATATATGACAATATGACAATTCATTTTGCTCTCCTGTGAATGATGAATAAATCTGTGGTAAATAAATGAGTCATTAGCCACCCTGTGTACATCTTGTGTGTCTTGTTGACGTCCTGCCTAATGTCTTTATATCTTTCTCCCTCAGTGAAAGTCTCATGTCAGGATGGGAACTGTTGGGCATCTGCTTAGCGTTCTTCCCGCCATCAGTCAAGTTCTATTCCTACCTAGAAGGCTATATATACCGCCATCTAGATCCTAGTGTGGACACAGAAAAGGTTCGTATTTTGTTTTGATCGCATCTTTAGGGAATTAATGATTTTTTGTTTTAACATAAACTGCTTGATCTGTTAACGTGTATACGCAAAACGCTTAATCTTTAAAGTGGCTAAGATAGTTAAAATGAGTAGTCATGGAATCGTGTGAAACTTTGTCAGTGTAATCATATATGATAGGTATAGCAATATCTGAAGTATTGAGTATCAGCATTGCGTTTTCATTCAATGATTAGTGAATATGTGTAATGAATGGGTTAGAAGCTAAACCCATGTCAAATCCATGAGGAAATGGCTTTGGAGACCAGGAGGTGCTGCCAGATTTAACCCTGGTGGCAGAATGCCCTTTGTCCTGATCAGTGCCGACCTGGGGGTTACATAATTCCAGATGTCATCCCAACTGACAGTTTGAATATTGGATTGGCAACCAAAAACGATTTTGCTCTCTATTTTACCACATATCTGATATAATATGAATGTTAGAGTTTTGATATCCACAGGAGTTATTTAGGAGGGTAAGGTGAAGCAAATACTAGAAAATGAAGTAGAAATTCCGTTACTCGATAATCTAGCCAGCAACAGTGAGAAGTGTCACTTTAAGCGTAATAATTATTTGAATGTGTTTGTGTTGTAATGGAAGCGTTATGTCATCTTGTAGTTTAAAGTTGTCTAACTTGCACGATAGACAACATATTTCTCTTTCCATATTTGATCACAATGATTATTCTTCGAGGATTCTATAATTTTGATACACAAGGAGAAACCCAACACTTCTAATAATTATATTATATATTTTACACCAAAATCTCTATCAACTATTTTCTGTACATGTTCTATTGTTCTGTACATGTTTTATGTTTACCTTTGCCAATAAGTAAATGTCAATATGTTGTACAGGTTCCAGTCAGCCATTTTGCCGCTCACTGTCAGCGGCGACTAGAGCGCATCTATCAAACAGGTCCAAAGCGGGGGTTGAGGAAACCGGGACCTGAAGAAATCAGTCAGGCTAAGGTAAGGACGGGGAAAATACTCTCATAAATCATTTAAACACCCTCCTTTATGCCATAAACTGGTGGGAGCTTGATCTGTTCCTATATTAAGAATGTTGTATAATTAAACAAAAAATACCCACTTTTCTATATGACATTCCTATATTTTTTGTATTTATTGGCCTTAGACATTTATTATGATAACAAAAGACACGGAACTGACTGGGCGGTTGTATTCTTGCGTAGCTAAATGTAATCTCAGAACGTTAAAACAACATAACCTTCTTAGACATACACAGTTAACAGATACAGCAAGACTCGTATCGTATCGGTTACAGTAAATTGATAACTTATATATGTGATTTGCTGTGTATTGTACGGTCATTTGATTTAATACTCTACTGACATTTCTGGTCATATTACTGGGTTATGGTTTCTTTCTATGTTCATATTTATATAAAATACCTTCTGATGATTAACTTGTTTACTGTGTATGGGCTGTGCTAAAGGGTTACAAGATTAATTTCTAGGCTCCCTTAGCATGGTTGGGGAACATAGTTACAGACATGTTTCAGGTTGCTGAACATGTCTGGTTGCCATTTCTATGTTTGTTTAATTTCGTTTCTCCATTTTAAATTGTACATGAAACCCTGTTTCTATGTATCACCAGGTTACCAGTGGTTAGAGCAAGTATATAAGGTTGTGTGGTGGCCAGATAGAAATCACTTCTGCTTTGACATTACAATAGCCACTACTGCTCTGGGTTGTGTATTTATATATCGTTCTTTCGGCCATTGAGAACTTGATAAATAATACAAGATCCCAGCAAGGTATAACAGCTCTTGTGTGCATTATTAATAATTAGTTATAATTCGAATATAGTGATGTTTCCTTGAGCAATCCTACAGGTGTACCTTACACATATTGCCAAGCTGAACCACCAAGTCTCTACCATCGCTCCACGTATATCCTAGTGATATCTCATCTCAACCGACACAGTTCATTAAAAAAAATAGTAATGGGTCTGTACGTTATTATTGGGGTTTGCATTAAAGTGGCTAAGATAGTTAAAACGAGTAGTCAAAGAATCACATGAAACTTATTCAGTGTAACCATATAGGATATGTATGACAATATCTAAAGTATAGAGCCCCAACATTGTTTCCTCATTCAATAATCATTAAATAAGTTTAATGAATAGACCAGGTTTCAAATCACAGAATAGTAGCCGTCAAGTGCTGCCCCCACTCACTAATGCCCATGGATGTAACTAGTTTTAACCCAGGAGTCTATGGACAACCTCTGGTCAAAAGCCTGGCATTATGTAACTCCAGATGACAACCCAACGGCCACTTTGACATTTTGGGTTGGTGTGCAAAAATGATTTTGCTCACTATTTTACCAAATATCTGATATGATATAAATGTTAGAGTTTTGATATCCACAGGAGTTAGTTAGGTAGGGTAAGGTGAATCAAATACTAGAAAATGAAGTAGAAATTCCGTTACTCCATAATCTAGCCAACAACAGTGAGAAGTGTCACTTTAAGCTTGAGTTGCTTGGCTACACATTATGCTTGTATGTACTTGCAGAAGTCTATCTTCCACCCCTCCATGTTCGGCAACACCCTGGAGGACATCATATTGATGCAGAAGGACAGGTATCCTGACCGCAAGTTGCCATGGATACAAACAACGCTCTCAGAGGAGGTGCTTGGTTTGGGCGGTGCTCAACAAGAAGGCATATTCCGGTCCGTATTTCTACCATTGCTTTAAGCATTATCGGTTATAATAAATGTTTACAGCTGGATTATTATCAATATTACATCGATAAATCTATACACTATACCATGATGACAGCAATATGTTATAAATCAATAATCAATCACTACAATGTACCAATAAATACCAACTTACGCACTATCGGTGGTCTTCTCTTCGAGTTAAAGGGTCATTCCAATGAATCACAACTTTGTTATTATAAAATTATTATAAATGAATATTTTATAAATTACAAATTTAATTATGTAAACGTAAAATAATGCTAAAAGAGTAATGGATACCCCAATTTATTACACGTTGTACAGTAATTCCTTTTAAAGACAAGCTGTGGTTGAATTACTATGGAGTTATGAGCCGCCAACCGTTCCAGCTCCTAGTTAAGTACACCTTTACCTGTCCACAACAAATAATCAATGCTGAGCAAAGTAACCTTATTGGCGTTTATTGCATATTGGCCCACCACAGTGTACCAGGAGACATAGATGAGGTGAATGCCCTCAAAGTACGCTGTGATCAGTGGATCCCACCCACCAACTGTCCAGATCCACACGTGCCGGCGTCCCTCCTCAAGCTCTGGTACCGGGAGCTCCACGAACCACTCATCCCGGCAGAGTTCTATGACCAGTGCGTCAACAACTATGCAGACCCCGAGGCAGCTATTAGCATAGTACACAACCTGCCTCACATCAACAGACTCGTCCTCTGCTATCTCATCAGGTTCTTACAGGTAGGCCTCGCCTCTGTAGCCACAGTAAAGCCTCTTGTCCACTGGGGCGGGCATCTCCACAGTGGGGAGTATTCGGGCCAGTAGACACACATAGCGGATGGAGCCATTTTCATCCAACAATTAGTTCTGACGGGGAATAAATCAGCTCAGTAGATATTGGGGCTTATGTTACATATTATGCTCATAATTATTGTAATGTATAACAAAATTAGGCTTACCTTCAGTACAATTGTCACTATTTCATATAATGTAGATGTGTTGTATTTGGTTACATCACTGACTATTTAGATCTTGATACTGATATAAGCCTTCTAACTATGAAAGCAACCTGATTTATAGTATACATATACACTACAAGATAGTACGCTTTAGGCGTTGCTCTTCTTGCTTCCATGTCCAGTATAAACAACAACAAAAAAAGAAAAAGGTTATCATATAAGCTTTTTATAATCTGAATAGAAACATTTCAAAAAGGACTTGGACTTATGCCCTGATGAAGGCACGAGAGTGCTGAAACGTTGGCATTTTGTACAGTCCGGAAAAATAAAAAAAAGTGTAAATACAGATTCCTCCACAGAAGTCTTTATTTTCCACCACTCAACGATCAACAATTCACCCTTCCTCACGGTTAGCAGTTCCCACAACCAACATTTCAAAAAGGTTTTAGAATTTTACTGAATGTCACCCAAGTTTCATCACACTTGCCATAACTCCCTCCCATAGTTGATTGTCAATTAAATATATTTCCTGTGGGAGACTACACAATATGGTTGACTGTACATATGGGACCGATTTTCAGAAAATGTACAATTGGCAGCTCTACACATTTAGGAAATTATCCTAAATTAGGCTGAAAAATCAAGAATACCGGGTATATCTGAGTATATTTGATATCGCATTGATTTAAAGTATCAGTTCTGTTATGTTAAACTGCATTTTGAAGCTCATTTTTGTTTTAAATGTGGGTTATTTGAGAGGATTGGTGAAGGCGAATTGTACATTTTCTGAAAATATGACCCATATACTGTATGTAGTTGGTGACTGCCTGACTGACGTGCTGCTGTTGTGTGTTGCAGGTGTTTGCTGCAGAGGAGAACGCCTCAGTGACGAAGATGGACATCAATAACCTGGCCATGGTCATGGCTCCCAACTGTCTGCGGTGCGAAAGTGAAGACCCGCGCGTCATCTTTGAGAACACCCGCAAGGAGATGGCCTTCCTACGGACACTCATAGGCCACCTAGACACATCATTCATGGAGGGCGTCCTCTGAGAACAATGTAATAATAATAATAGATATTATCCATAATAATTATAATAGGAGTTGTTATCATTGTTACCTGTGAAACCCCATGAAGCCAAGTCATACCATTGCCATGCATCCTATGGATACCCGACTGGAATATTTGAAAGAAAATGAACAAGTGGAACAATGTACTATCTTATTATTTCCTCATTTATCACAAGTGTATGTATACATGAGTGTGTGTATGTATATATATAAACTATATATATGTATATATACCAGGGACTCTTAAGTCTTCGTCAATTAATCAATAGATATCAACTTGGCAGTGTCAATGATAAATATGATAATGTGTGGTTATTGCCATAATGGCCAGACTCGTCTATCTTTCTGTACGTTAGAAAGCCAGCATGTAAGAATGAACAAAGCCGTTGTGTAAGGATGTTCTAGTTGACAAGTACTACTGCACACTCAACAAGGAGAGAGGGGCGGACGTATGCTCATACACCAGCCACTCGAATACAGTTATCTCAAAAATGGAAATTTCAGGAGATCCTTAGCTGTCGGACGGGGACTTGGAGGGGCTTGAATATAAGAATAACATAATATAAAAACCTAAACCTTGGCTGCTCTTTAAACATCTGAAGTATTCTGTTAATATTCTGTAAGATTGCAGTATTGTTTACAGCAAAACGATAATGAAGCAGTTTTTGTTTTAGGGTGAAATTGTAGGTGAAAACTGATTAATAATCCATCAATGTGTTGATTGAGTCCTCAGGAAGACAGCTTTGTTTCTCCCTTAAGGTCGATCCTCAGTGGTAAAGAAGAAATTATCCATTGCTACGTAGATACTCTAAATCACTATCTCAAATGTGTCTGTATTCTGAGTTGAAATGGCTGGAAGCAGGTGTCCCGTTCTCAAATAATGATAAATAAAAGTTGGTCAGTGGTGTTACAGACCTGCCTGACAGTATAATATAGCTATAGTAATCCATGATAGTGATTCAACTACACGTATCCGACCTCTCCCCCCTTAAACACCAACCTCCAACCATGCAGCATACATGTAAATAGAAACACGCAGTGGCGGTTAGTTTTTAACAGATTGATCATGTTGAGATCGAACAAATGTACATTACATTCCTATATGTTTGAAGGAAGACGATGACGTTTACTTTTGGATTTTGCTGTTCTATTGGTCGTGCATGGGCATAACCTATGTCTCTCTTAGATATTAGCTGCCTGTCAATTAAAGGAAACCAAGACTCACATACGTGAGTATGTTCTAGATGAAAGGTGATAACTCATAATTATACACGAGTCTTTTCATTTCAAAATTTCTTGAGGCTTTGTGACTTAGCTCTCATCTGACCCAGTGTCAATATTATTGTGTTTTGTTTGTTATTTGCCGTATCGGAAAATAGCGTTTACTATGGGAATTTTGAATGCAAAATACTCTGCAAAGCATCAAAATAGTCTTACTGTCAAATGCATAATTCTACTATACTCGTCCGTTTGTTGGCGGATTACAAGAACTTTATTGATATTAGCATGATTAATCTTTCCCCCCTTATTCCTGAACCAATGCCATGCGATGTGTCATATTTAGTTGTCAGTAGAAATCCGTAAATATTCATGTGGGCGTGGCCTAATGGAGGATTTGCATTGGAGCCTCAGTGTGTGCCTCAAACTATTGGCTTTAGTACTTGCAGCACAATTGAACATATCTTAATTTAGAAATTGTTACGAATGCGGAGCAAAATCTGTCTTTAATAGTTACTTTGGGGAACATCCATTCATGGGGATGTGATCGCAGGTCTAAATTCTTTCCTGGGATTAATATTTATGCACCCTGGTACACAAGGAGCGTTATCAAATTTTTTTGGACAAAATTTTATTAAATCGTCTCATAGTGACTCGTTCCAGTTGTTTTGAATAATATTAAGTCGAAAAGCAAAAGCAAATTGATCTTGGAAAAAGGATTTTGTTCATAGTATCCAGGTTTAAAGTGGTCTTACCAGTTAATTTCCGTTAAAAATGAATGTATTAAAGTGTTCGGGCCTGTTTTTCTTGGTGTAAAACCAAAATATCTTCTAAATTATTAATTTCGGTCTACACGAGACGCACACATTTTTCAATAATTATGAGTCTATTTAATCCTCTTAAACTTACAAAATCCTCCATTAAATTGAAATACTTGTATTATTATAGCACTGCCTAGATAGCTGTACCAAGAGGCTAATAAATGTACTATTAATCATGTTTACCCCAAGTTGCCACTGTAGTCAGCTAATTTCGAGGAAAAAAACATGAATTCATTGTAAAGAGAAAGTACCAAATTTATCTTCGTTTCCAGTCTTCAAATCTTCTCTTCTACTCTACTAACAATCAAACAAACAAAGAATTGAAAAAAAGCTTTAGTTGGGAATGCAGCTTTAAGTGTTAATAGTGACATGCAGTATTTTAGTGCCAACATATTCCTCTTGCAAATTTGTATTGCTCTAAAGGCAAGTCCCCGGCTGGTCTCCGCCCCACATGTTTACACAACAGAACTTGTAAAATTGTGATTCATAAGTTTTTACTCGTTGCCTCCAGCGGCGGCAAGACTTTCCACTGCTCGCACCTGGAGTGTACAGTCACTTATTACTCCTGAGACTCGCTCTCTCTTATTTTAGCTCTTGTAAAAAGGTTATTTATATTTCTAGTTTGTTGGACCCAGAACATGATACACATACTGACTTTGTATTCTTTGATATTGATTGATGAATAACGCACAAGGGTATGGCTCATTTAACCCTTGTTTGCTATTTCTGTGAATGATGATGATGTCTTTTCTTGCTTCAATCTAATACAATAACATTTTGGACCGTTCATCACTTAAAAAAAGGATGTATTGTTTGGTGCTCAATAAACTATTTACACGTCTATGACCTGTCCTGAGAACAAGCTCTTAGTGACTAAGGACTTCCACGATCTCCTCAGACTACCGTCATTGGGTTTTGGTCTCGAGGAAAACTACATGAAAATGTTATCTGTGACATAAGTATTCATCTACTGGTCTTTTCGAAAAATGAATAGATTTGTAAGAGATGATTTAAGTAAGCCTTTATTGTACTATAATTATGCTTCCGAATATTAACCCTAGGTAATAATAATAATGATCATGAAGATAATGACAGACGATGTTGATAAAAGTATAAAGTTAGTGGATTCAAGTTGTGCAGAAGTTATTATAGCCGTGTATTATATTGATTATCAGACGAGAATATACAGATTAATCGTGACGTCATGAATTGCAGACCGTTATCATAACGTCAGCTTATCATACATGACGTCACGAGGGAGTATGTAGAAACGGTAAGATGTGGTGTATGGCCCTCTGTGGTAAGGGAAGAACCCGTAGTGGCAAAGAATGCACATTTTGTACATGGACATTCTATTAGTTATTACTTTATTTGTACAGCTGCGTACCTCATCAAGCATTTAAAAGCTTCTGAGGGCACAATGAAAGAAAAGGTTGTTCGTTCCTGCACAGCAAAAATGATATAATGTACAAATCGAAGTTGATTTTAAAATTCTGTTTTATGTGTAATTTTTCTACTACTTGGTCCCAGGCTGAAGGCTGTTGCTAAAGGAAACCCACGCCAGCATCTCATATGGCTCCATCCTTTCTTCTATAATCACCAAAGCTGAAACATATATGATATATATACCGGTCACTTGCTTAAACTACCCTGTCCGCCTATTGTCTATGTCGAA
This sequence comes from Sthenelais limicola, assembly GCA_942159475.1. Taxonomy (NCBI): domain Eukaryota; kingdom Metazoa; phylum Annelida; class Polychaeta; order Phyllodocida; family Sigalionidae; genus Sthenelais; species Sthenelais limicola. The sequence goes on from OW804101.1 coordinate 28,223,484, forward strand.
TAAACCTTCACTTTATGCATGTCTCTTGGCACAAGTCCAGTCAGGTTAAGGAAAATCTTTTCTTGTTTTCAAAGCAGCGATTCTTTGGTCATGATTTGGGAATAAAAGGGGCTTTCAGCCAGTCTGGTTATTGTTTGGAAATTTGATCGGGACGTTTTATATATGTTTTAAGTGGAATATCTGTATGCGTGAGCATGGAAAAAACTGAAGGTGCTACAGGCAGATTTTAGAATGTTTTCCGACTGACCCTCGATGTTAAATGGCAGTACCTTTTTTTAGCATTTTCAGTAAATGTTTAACATTATTTTTATAACTGTGAATATGGTATATCAGAGTTACTTTTTTCTTCCCACCACTCATTTCAATCATCCGTGTATGCGATCATTTATTACATGGCCTGAACGCTTCAGTGTGATATTATTTGCCTCGACGGCGATGACTTGTATTGTTCTTGATATTTCATAGATTAGTTATTTATTGAGTTTGTGGGGAGGTGTTCGCTTCTCCATACAATATCCCATGGTTCCCTAAATACCATCACTCAACTTTACTCTGTACATTTGTTTTTGATTCATTATTTGAGGCCATACAGTTTGGTTCAGATTAAGGTAATAATATTGTTTTAAGTTCTAAGTTCTAATCTACCCAGGTTCCAGGGGGACTGTTTTATTTCCCTTGAACTGTTTTCAGGAATGACTTCCTGGCTCAATTATTGTTAAATAGAAAGTGGATGGCTTTCATATTCTACCCGGTTTCCCACTAGTTATCTCTAAAAGAAAATTAAAATAGATTCAAAATTAACTGAATTACTTTATCAATACATGTATTGGAAATCTTCTCAGGGCAGAAGATATTTTTGTAGTTCTCTTTATTTGTGAACATGAGCATGGAAAGTGGAGAAACTGACAGTGTAGGATGGCCCCCACATGTACATGACGATCCTGTATTTATCCTGAAAGTTGTTAGACTTCTTCATATATAGTTTTGGTTAATATATGCTATTCATTTTAACCACTAATTTTGCATGTACTCGATTTTAAAAGTCTCCCTCTTATTTCTTGTAAGTAGCTGCGAGGAAAAAATGTCGAAATGATTTAAATATGCATATAAGAATATTAACTGGCTGCGAATGAGTGACAGATTTTTTTTATACTAGGTTCGAAGTTGTGTTGGCATGTACGTTTGTCACCCGACAGATTTGTAAAATAACAACAAAAAAACAACCCCACAAGAGTGAACATCATCTTTATGGTACATTTATGAACGGTTGTGGTTTCGGATAAAGAACTGCCCTTCGAACATCAATTAATATTATGTGTAAGAAAAAACGTACGTTACAATAGTTGGATGTTAAAATTGAGTAGGAAGGCAACTGTTATCAGAAATGAAAGAAGAAATGTAAATATTTGTAAGGGTCGAATGAGAAAATAATTTTATCCTATGTCATGTGTCGTTTTTGGTGAGAAAAGCAAAACAATAGATCATTCACTTCATCATATATCCACTGGCAGGAAAGATATGAAAGTTTCGTGTTTAAGAAGTTAAAAACATGTAAATGGTTCATCCCGTTATTTCAGATTTAGGATTACTCTACTGATGTATGATACTGGCTTGCTGTTGTATGCGGGAAATCTTAGGAGTAGTCTTCAAATCCTTTCCACCTACATACATACGTTCCTAGTATGCTACTATCTGCTTTATGGTTGGATCTGCATTGATTCAGATGTCAAAAGGAAATCATTATCTATTGGAATTATCATGACGACGATGTATATGTTTAATAATTAAATGGCAGGTCCCTTTGCGAGCGCACTGTACATAATGAGACGTTTGAACCATATAGCTTACTACAGTGTCGATACTGGGGGAACAACCCATGCCGCTTTCACTAAGAGTATACTGAAGTGCCACCTAGTCTCTACCCTCTGTGTTGCCCTCTGGCGTGTGATGGAGGTACTAAAGCAGCCGCCAGGTGGTGCCCCCTACCCTCTACTTCTCCCACTATCTTTGACTGTCAGCTGTGTGCATGCTTTTGTAACCAATGCTAAGTGTCAAATAAAAAGATATATACTAAGTATTAACGACTCGTCCCGGCTTTGTTATTCTAAATCAATACATCTGTATCAACAATGTGGCTCTTTTCCAGGAACAATATATAGAGAGAATGGGACGAGCCGGCAATAATGGAAAATTTATTGATTTTTCGATTATTGCAGGCGAGTTCCATTCTATATTTATTATATGGGCATAAAACTATTAAAAGTGCATAAAAGTGGCCGAATTGGAGACGAAGTAGTTCATATAGGACGTGTACTATACGTCATCATTTTTAGAGCAACTCTCATATAGAATGCGCATATAATAAACACTTATATTGGACTAGTAAAAGTATATTGGACCAGACAGGTGTTGTGGTCCCCCCGTTCCCCATTTAACAACAACCACAACATAATTTGGTCAGACGATGAACTAATCGGCTAGGATTTCGATCAACTCACAATTGGACTGGGAAGTTTACTACATTGCCATCTAGTGGCGATGAGCAGGACCAAATGAGATATATCTAGCGCATGACAAACCAGTTACTTCCGCTTGATTAGACCGGCTCGGACGTGCCGAACAGAGCTCCTCCATATTTTCATTGGAATTCGGACGCTAAAATTTTAGGATTAGCCCCAAAGTTGGTGGTGTTTTGTCCTGGTTCGTGTAGAACCGTTTGGGACAGTGGTGAAGTTATTAGACGGTGTTTAAGAGACTTTTCACGCATTCCTCCAGGCAGTGGTCAGACTGACCGTTACGAATCCGCCATCTTGAATCGGTGCACGTGTAGTGGACACACGATTCAACCCCATAATCATGGGAAAGTCAGCAGAGGAAAAGAGAGTGGAGGAAGAGGCTAAGAGGAAGGCAGCCAAGGATAAGGCAGATAAAAAGGAGAAGGCAGATAAAGCAGCCAAGGAAAAGGCAGATAAGGCCGAAAATGAAAGGTTTACACAACTCTTGGGAGTGAGTCTGAACCAGGATCAGCAAAAAGCGTTCCAAGAAAATCTCAGGAAGATGCTTAACCCTCAGGCAGAACCGACAGCGGGTGGATCGGGACTAGATAAAGATAAAGAGGAGAATATGGAAGAAGGTGAGATTGCTGAGACTACCAAGATTCTAAATGATATCTTCGACGAGGTCACGCAGACGGAGACGTTGGGACCTAAAATAGACGATGAGACTCTAGATAAGGTAACGAAGCTGTTCACAAAACCCCTCGCTACCGCCAAGCTGGACGAGTACAGGAAAAAATACCCACGCCCGGAGAATTTGGAACATCTTAAGACCCCAAAGTTAAACGAGGAACTTAAAAAAGAAATGAGCAGGGATCACAAAGAAAATGACCGCATGCTCTCGAGGGCCCAGGATTATATGGTAGGAGGGATGGCAGTTCTGTTAGGAAACATGAATTGGGCCAAGACGGCGGCCAAAGAAACCGGGAGTGATGACGCACACATTGCTTTCTCCACCCTGACGGAGGGGATGGTAATGATGGTCAAGGCGTTTACTGAAGTCACTAAGGCCAGACGAGAAGTCATCAAGGTTGATATAAACGATGATTTCAAGGCTTTGTTAGACTATGATAAGCATCCACCTTCAACAGAGTTTCTGGTTGGAGGGGAAATTACCGCAAAGATCGAGTCAGTCAAGAAAGACAATCGTCTCAGAGCAGATCTAAAGAAACCAACAGCAGCGACCAAGAGTAACACTAGAGGAGGGACGTCCTCAAACTCTAAATCTCCCTTCGCCAGAGGCTCTGGCGGCTATGGGAAAGGGAGAGGTGGAGGTTATCAAGGCTATTACGGTAACAGAAACAGCAGTTGGGGAGGTGGTGGTTACCAAAACTCCTACAATAACAACTCGTACAGAGGCAGAGACAACTCGTCTAATTACAGGGGCAAAGGAAGAGGCCAGAGCTCAGAGAGAGGTTTGGGTTTTCACCAGAAGGGGACTCGGTAGAACAGGTAGGTCCCGACGAAAAAGAAATACCTTTTGATGATGACATTGATGTTGCTCAAGTTAACGATTCAGTCCCCCAGGCAGGGAAGACTAAATCATGCTTTAACAATTGGAAAGAACTAACATCAGACCCATTTGTATTAAATGCGATAAGGGGAACTCGTTTAGACTTTGCTAAAATCCCTAAACAAAATAAGGCCCCGGCCGAATACAGATTTAATGAAGAAGAGAGCTTAGCATTAATCAGTGAACTAACTATCTTACAAGATAAAGGGGTAATAGAGGAATCAGAGGAGGAAGAAGACCAATTCATTTCAAATGTGTTCCTCAGACCTAAACCAAATGGACGGTTTAGGGTCATTTTAGACTTGTCAAAGCTAAATGAAGATATGGCATACAACCATTTCAAAATGGAGAGCTTAAACTCGGCCATGGAATTAATGAGTGAAGGGTGCTTCATGGCCTCAATCGACCTCAGAGATGCATACTACTCCATACCAGTGCATGAGGAAGATCGGAAATTCCTAAAGTTCTTCTGGAACGGCAAACTATTTAGATTTACTTGTTTACCCATGGGGTTAGCACAAGCTCCCAGGTATTTTACCAAAATCCTTAAACCAATTTTCGCCTCTCTCCAGGAGAAAGGGCACACTTGCTTTGGGTTCATAGATGACACGTTCATTTTAAATGAAACGGAAGAGGGGTGCAAAAAGACAGTAAAGGAACTAGCTGAACTTTTTGGGAAACTGGGGTTTTTAGTCCATAAAGAAAAGAGCGTGCTCACCCCAACAACCAAGCTGGTGTTTTTAGGTTATTATTTGGATTCAGAATCTATGTTAGTAACCCCGACAGAGGAAAAAATAGAGAAGTTTTTACGTTTAGGGGAAAAAATGAGAAGAAACAAAAGGCCAACGATCAGACAAGTGGCAGCACTAGTAGGAACTATGGTGGACTTAACAAAGGGAGTAGAATATGGTATGGGCCATTACAGAGCTATTGAGTTAGACAAGATCGAAGCCTTAGCCAAGAATAGAGGGAACTTCGACAAACGAATGAGACTTTCTCTAGAAGCTAAAGAGGATTTGGAATGGTGGATGACCAACATTTCGGCGGGCCAAAGGAGGATCTGGGAATGTCCACCAGAAATTCTCATAGCGTCAGATGCCTCAAATGAAGGGTGGGGCGCCGTAGTAAACGGGATCTCCACGGGAGGTAGATGGAAAATTTCTGAGAAAGAATTACACATAAATGCAAAAGAGATGTTAGCTTGCCTCCTAGGAATTCAAAGCTTGTTAGAAGTGAATAATTGTCAAATAAAGTGTGAAATTGACAGCACAACAGCAGTAGCCTATATCAACAGATTAGGTGGTACTAAATCAGTACAATGTGAAAAGTTAGCAAGACAAATTTGGGAATTTTGCCAAGAAAGAAACATCTGGCTTATCGCAGTACATGTACCTGGGATTCTTAATGTCGTTGCCGATTATGAATCAAGAAACTTTAGGGAAAATGTGGAATGGGAACTTCCGGACCCAGTATTTAAGAAATTAAATAAGAAATGGGGCCCTTGCCTGTGGGACTGTTTCGCATCAAGACTGAATGCAAAATGTAGTAAATTTATCAGTTGGTATCCGGATCCAGAAGCCACCTTAATAGATATGTTTACCCAAAATTGGCCAAATGACTTTTGGTATGCTTTTCCACCATTCAGGTGCCTGACCAGAGTCGTCCAGACCCTAACAAGAGACAAGAGGACGAGTGGAATCCTAGTGACCCCGACATGGACAGCACAACCATGGTGGGGGAAACTAATGAGGAGAGCGAAGACATGGAACAGTCTAGGGAAGAAGGAACTAGTGAATACTTCAACGAGAGAGACTTGGGAGATCAGAATCACCGTATGGAGGATTTGAAAGAACTAATGCTTGATTGGGACATAAATTGGGATGTCATAGAAACGATTTTTGCATCGTGGAGAGAAGGAACAATCAGACAGTATAACACACAACTAAAGAAATGGTTTTCGTGGTGCAAAGAGTGGAATCAAAATCCGCTAGAAGCGAACTATAACAACATCCTTCTGTTCTTACAAGGGTTATTGAGTAAAGGTTTATCTCATTCAGCTATTGGTACAGCACGAAGTGCATTGTCAGCGTTTATTACGTTTGGTCACGAACCAAAGGATACGATTGGGGAACATCCCTTAATTAAGCGTTTCATGACAGGTGTGTTAGAAAAGAAACCCTCAAAACCAAGGTATTCGCAGACCTGGGATGTGAACCTAGTACTTAATCACATCCGATCTTGGGGGTCAAATGAGAAAATGAGTTTGAAACAGATCTCTTTAAAATTGTGCATGCTTTTAGCATTGGTTACAGCACAAAGGATGCAAACGTTGCATGCATTGAAGATTCATAATATTACTTGGGAATCAGATCAAGTTGTTTTCTCGATAGATAAGCTGTTAAAACACAATAAGACAGGTTGCCTAGATGTACTAAGAATACAAAAATTCAATGAAGACAAAAATATTTGTCCTGTAAAGGTCTTGAAAACCTATGTTAAGAGAACGAAAGAGTTGAGAGGCAAGGAGCCTCAGTTGTTTATTTCATTTGGGAAATTACATAACAAGGTAGCAAAAGACACATTGTCTAGGTGGACCAAAATGGTCATGAAAGAATCTGGTGTCAACACAAATGTGTTCAAAAGTCACAGTACACGTGCAGCAAGCACGTCCAAGGCACTAAGCCTTAATGTTCCACTGCCTGTTATTTTAGCTAAGGCAAGGTGGACAAATTCGATAACCTTTGGCAGGTTCTATAATAAGAAAATCGATAAACATGTTGACTTGGGTAACACACTACTCAGGGAAAATGTAAGAGTGAATACTTAGAAATAAAAGTTGTAGACTAAATCCAGTTGTGCTTTAAAGTCTCATTTGGTCCTGCTCATCGCCACTAGATGGCAATGTAGTAAACTTTAAAAGTTAAATGAGGCTTACCTTCGGTTAAAGATGATATTTGACTGTAAGTTTATGAATAACATCTAGTGGTGATGAGGGATCAAATGCCCGCCGCTCGCCACCCTGTCACAGTTACTTCTAAATAATTCGTAAACTGGATTTAGTCCACGTCCAAAACTGGTTTGTCATGCGCGAGATATATCTCATTTGATCCCTCATCACCACTAGATGTTATTCATAAACTTACAGTCAAATATCATCTTTAACCGAAGGTAAGCCTCATTTAACTTTTAAATTTTCATTGACTTGGTGTAAATGGGGCTTTTATTCTCATTATGGCTGTACCTGTCTGTATCGAGATATAATGATGCATAGTAAATTCCAGAAAACTGAACTGCCTAATTATACTTGCAAAATTAATTTTGTAATTTAAACCTAATTCCCATCTGCTTCTAACACCCAAACCATGCGAATCAATATTTTCATGGAAACCATACATAATTGTTCAAAATATTACTCATAGTCCTTGGGCTCGTAATTTCCAACGGAGTTCGAGAAGATGGAGGAGCTGCGGAGGAGACTAGGATGATGATTTGTCACTAATTGAAACTATTAAGAAATGTCTTATCCATGAGCAACCCACAGGTACAGTATAAGGTTCCCAGCTAATAATGCAAAATTTGAGTTTGACTTCAAGTTCGTGCAAAGTTTTTGGAATACCAAATAAAATTTAATTCTTTTCTTTCAAGTACTTTAAATCAACCGGGTTATGCCTCATAGTGAAATATGAGACTGATATGCATAGTTCAGAAATTCACATTTTCCATCCTTTATTTCATGATATTACTCCTTACCTGGTTATAAATGTAAGTTTACGTAATTAACGAGTCATATCGGTAATTAGGCACCTTCATTTCTATAGGCAGAAGGCCTCACGCGCGAGCAATAAAGGGGAACAAGGTCTCCGAGGTCGAGCCAGCTGCACTCACCACGGCAGCCATCATACTTTTGGCCCGCGGGAGTCTGACTCGTGCGCCCTGCCAGCTGCACTCACCACGGCAGCCATCTTACTTTTGGCCCGCGCGTTAGGTCCATCGCGCGTTAACGTTGTGTGCGGCGCTGCAACAACGAGCGCTCACATCCTTCTCAGATTCCCCTCTAAATGGTTAACTCCTTAAACAGTTAATGTATCACTTCTGAAGCACTTTAACTCCAAGTCTGCATTTTTGTTATTCATGTTACGTAAAATAAAGTTCTTTTTCATCATTTTTACGAGTATTTTAATTCTCAACCATTGTATAACTTTAATGGTTCTCGTTACTCTTACTTCTGTTCCATTCCCAATTTTAACTGTTTTATGCAATAATTTCGTCATATTACAGGGCAAATCGGCCACATAGTATGTTTAATTTTAATTTTATTTCAATAATTTTAATTACGTAATTATTACGTAACATTACAGGTCACCGTAGCCACGGTTACATTTCAAATTTTGATCATTTTTAATTGCGTAATTATTGTGCAAGGTTACGTGGTACTGTACCCACAATAGTAACATTATTAATAACATAAATATCAGATAATAAGGATTTTTGATTCATAAATCTGTAAAATTTAACCTGAAAATAGGCAGTATTCACCAGGGAGGAGTTCCTGTCCCATGCTAGGTGTTAGTCACAGGACACAGATCCAGCAAGGAGCGCGAAATTATGACGTAATGTTGAAAACGGAGGAGGTTATTGTTGTTTTAAAGATCACAGTCCAAGTTGTCTTTGGAAGAAAAATAAAAAAAAGTTCAGCAGTTTTAAGCGACACCGTGACATGTTAAAGTAAATAATGATTAAAATTAAAAACCACAAACCGAGCATTATATGAACACATCATTTGTTTATTTCAGTTTTTACATATTCTGTTGTTAGATTGGGTTTTGGGCAGAGACTAGAAACATTACTGAAGGTATAGACTAGAAATCCACCCAATTATTACAAAATTCCTTTCCTCACAGTTTAGAGACAATAGCAAAGTCTTTCTTGTTGACAATATCTCCATTAATTTATTCCAACATTGGGTAGAAACATTGGTCCAAGTACAGGTTTTATTTTTTATCTCATCTTAGATATTTTTTCAACTGTACCCATTTTTACGGTCCAACTAGAACCTTTGACATTTTTCTGAAACGGAAATCGATTACAACCTTTGTTCCAGACAGCAATAATATGCTTGTCTCAATATTTAATTAAAAGTTCAACCAGGAAATCTTGCACGACTAAAAGTTATATCAGCGGAATTCCTCACAAAAATAAATACAATTATACCAGTTCTATTGCTCCTATATGACAGTCTATCCTCTTGGGAGAGCAAATGGACTAGTTCTATGATAACATTCTTTTTTTCTTTTCTTTTTTTTAAACACTTTATTCAAACATATCTTCTTATTGACGATTACTTTTGAGATTCTTTCAAATATTGACATAGACATTAAAAATATGTATATATTAACAGAAATGAGACAGGGTCTGTTCCATAATTGTCACTAGAATCGTGAGACTGTCAAGAATAAGTTGTCAACCCTAGTAGGAAAATCCTTGCAACAGTTTATTTTGCGCTTCCTCGTGGTCTTGTAAGGGCTTCTATGTTATGCCTTACTATACATTCACATTCATTAGTAAGCCTGAAACGCTCCATGAAAATCGTTTGACTGGCACATTAAAAGATATTCGGCTCAACATTGCGAATGTTGTAGCAATGTCGTTTAATCAATTCATAATGGTAATGCACTGTGAGGTGTGTCATGTTGTAACTTGGAAGATATGTTTCGCTTAGACTGCAAATATCATTGTAAATGTAACAAGTCCCGGACTTGTCCTCTAGAACGTTAGAAAAACTCTCACATGCCACACGCAACATGATGAAGAAAACATAAAACAAAAGCTGCCCGGCAGTTTGTCAAATACATGAGTACTGGTTATAAATACATAAGGGTCGACGTGTAGGATTACTATATTATTAGGATACAATGCACAAATGTATTGCTCTCTGGCCCGATACTATATATAATATCCGTTAATATCCTGGACTCATAGTCCATCACGGCGGAAATGTACAAAAGTTGTCCCATCACATTCGTCAAAAATGTCTCAAGTATCAATCAATTGCATCATATCTCCGGGTCACCCTGTAGTCTTTAAAATTTCACATTCCTTTTATAAAGAGTTTAGTGCATGCTATACATACACGGCTGATAACTGTCCGTTGTTGTTATTTTTGCCAATATCGGGGCGTTTTTCTGGGGTCATCAATGGGGCCTCAACAGTGAGATTTCCCCATTTATCAAGTCTAGCCTCGATCTCATAAGGATCAATGTCCATAGGAAGTTGGAATCTCTCGTTGTATTCATCATTGCCACGAGATGTGCGTTCTAGACGCGTCGCCAGAACTCGGATCCTAGATCCGGTAGTGTTAGCTTTGACCACCAGGTCATTAGGGTTGTACTCTGGCCCCACGTGGAGAACAAATCTCATCTTGGTCGGTTCTCCAGACCTCGTTGTAAAAGTGATGTTAAATTGTCCCTTTTTTAATGGTATATTCTCCTGGGTCTGCTCCTGGTTGATATTTCCAGAATTACCCAGACGCTTCATGGCGTCTCGAAGGGGTCGGCTGTTGTCCCTTGCAGAAGTCTTTTGCTCTGAGCTACCTTTTGTATGGTCATGATTTCCCGCCTTATCCCCATAGTTGATAGGTTCACTATTTTCGTTCAAGTAAATCACATTATCATAGTCTCTAGACATGTGCTTCGTCAGTGTTCCTAAGCGTTTGCGTTTCTCCCCATTCAGCTCCTGGAAGTGTGTGTGTAAATGTTCTCCGTCCTCATCCATGTGTACAACAGAGACATTAGGAGAGAACTGTACTTGTTTTGGATGGTTGTGAAAGAGAAGGTCTCGTTTGCTCCTGCCAGAACTGGGGCGTTTGAGTATGGAGCCACTGACACTGCTGCCGTGGATTGGACACGTGCTGTTCGTGCTATAGGAACTGACCGACCCAACGTCAGAACTTCTCCTGATCAAAGACGGCCGCGAGTATATGGTCCGGTCCCGCTCCAGGTACCGGTCAGGTGAGTCGTACCTGTACATGACCTTCTCAGGTTTGGACGATGACGTCATGGACTGTGACACAGAAGGGCCAGAGTTGCTCGGAGACCTGATTGCCCTGCGTTTTAGCACAGTGTCAGCGTCAATGAGCAGAACAGTTTTTGGGGTTGTATTCTCATCAGAAATTCCACAAAAGTCTCTAGCTGAGTCTGAGTGTGTGCGGGAGGCTCTATGCAGGGGATATAGCCTCCTTAGGGGCTCCCGGCGGGGGATCATGCCATTCATACCACCGCTAGTGCTGGAGGCGCGGACAGGGCCGCGTGATGACGTCATTGCTGGGGGCATTCCCCGACAGGGTTGCCTGGCTGACAGTAAAATGAGAGAAACTTGCTGATGGTCTAAGCGATGGCCACTTGATGAAGGCTTTGGGTGTGTTTCCTAGCAAGCAATGACGCGTTAGTTAGGTAAATCGCCACCAGTGAGAGGCACTGTTCGTCTGAAAAGAGAAGGAAAGTTTTTGGTAAGTAAAATATTAGGATAGTTCTTGGTATGTATAAAAGTGTTATGAGAACATGCTGTAAATATGCATACAACCACGCGCGTGATATCCCACACATAAACATACAATTTATACGATGTTGAACCTCAGTAATTAGCCTGTTTAATGGTTTAAAATGTAATTTTAGCCCCCCCCCCCCCGTTTCCCCTCGCACCCCCCTCTAGATCCACCGCATGACTGAGCACCCCGGCAATTCACTACCAATCATATAGAATGAACACAATAAATAGAATACACGTCATCCATAGCAGTGCCAAAATACGCCACCTTCTTCACGGGTTGGTTTGTAACTATTGGCAGAGAACCACCTGCGCAGAATCCCAGAATGTCAAACCTCAAGGAAGCTCAAGGAGGCCGAGAGGTGCGTAGAAGCTGCGCAGTTGATATTAGATCAGGGGAATGTACCACCAGCACCCCTATACATGCCTATATGTATATGTTATGAGGGATAGTCTATATTCGTTTATACATGTATATAAATGCATGTACGCATTATAAAAGCAATAGCAATGTCGTTATATGAATGTTGTTAAACTTTTTGACAAATTAATTAGCTTGCATGGTCATCAGAATTACTGCCATATGGGTTAGTTTAGGCAATTTTAGAGAATTCGTAATACAATTAATGGTCCCATGTCATATCCAATCGCACCGCACCTCCCAGTCACCGACCATACATGCTTCCAAGGATCGGCGACTGGAACAGCGACTGCAAAAACGGCTTATTACTGGACATATGGGGTCTCGACCCTGCGCTGATTCCTGACTTGGCACACAGCCATCCTATTGTTGTTGTACATAACCTGCGCATATATTATTGCCAATAATTGCCTGCTCGTGAGCGTGACTCTCCTGTAATAGGATTAATACACCTCGCATCTCGTAAGGGAGTGGAGGAAGATAGAGCTGCAGGGAGGGGCCGTGGTGCGGGGGTACCATTAAGGGTGGTCTCCACTGGCTGCGGTAAGCTCTGCGATAAGCCTTGCGATGGTGTTGTGCTGGTCCTCGTAGGTGGACATGAATGACAAGGTCCTACCTACGTGGTTCACTGGCCATGTAGGCAGGTCCTCGCCACTTCTCACCAACACAGCACCATCGCAAGGCTTACCGCAGAGCTTACCGCAGAGCTTACCACAGCCAGTGGAGACCACCGTTTACACAGCAGGTGATACAAAGATTAGGACCTGACAAATAAATACTTCCTTGATATTGAACGAAGATTTGAAATAAAATTGCTGGCGTACAAATTGGTCAAGGGGTCTCTAGTTCATTGACCGACCGACCGACCTCTCCATGGCAATGTTATATACTTACATTATAGCAAGTTGTATAAGAGTGAAGTACGTGAGCGCAATTAAGAGTTAATTTTATACTTGGTCGTGAACTTAATTCATGCACGTAATTGTCATTATCTATAAGCAACCGAACGGTCACACCCATTTATAAATATCCGAATGTTGCACGAAGCAGATTCAAATTAAAATAAATGGTCAATTTTATCATTCCATTTTGCCAAAATAATTTATTACATCATTAAGGACTATAACTGGACCTGGTTGTTTTCATTCTTCAATCCTATCATTAGCTCTTGTTATCTGGGATAACCTGGAGCTATATAATAGTTGTCGAGGTGGACAAACCATACATAAATGTCACTCATACCAGTAGAGGGCATTAATAACCATATCGTTTGTTATGGTATGGTTAGCGGCAATCTTTATATGCATATAGAACGATGGCTGGAATCACCCACTTACATACAGTATATATGTATGAGAAACAGTCAGTTAGCAAAGTGTATACAGGTATCTTGTGTTGTTTTTGGAGACACCAGAAGATTTATTTATGAGTGTATCACTTCTTGTGAGTAGCCATTTTTATTAGAGGACAATCTTGTGAGTAACAAATTTATTGAATTCTGAATAATGGAACGATCATAAACGAATGAATACAGTTAAGTTATATTCCCGATTATGACAATTATTAACAGCATGTATATTTTTTAAAAACTATTCTTCTCCTCAGTCTTACAGAGAGCAGGCCTCCATGGGTATCTTGACAAATAATTCATCAGTAAACGAATATGTATTATGGGAAAAGTTCCAAATTGGCATGTTAAGTTAGATATGTGGTCTGGCATATGCTGAATTATTAACATGCCTGGACGGTTGATCTAGTTCTGTTTTAGCCTTCAGGAATGAGTGTCTAGACAAATAGAAACCTGAGTGGAAATATGGTTCATTTCATTGGAATCGGAACTAACTTTTCCAAATGTTAATAGACAACAAAAAACCTCATTCTAAGCAGGCATGTCACATAGCACACTTGACCAAAAGTTAGGAAGTCGCTCATCCTGAAAGCCATATACATACAACTCTATAGACTGCCTTCGACGCCTGAAATACAGTAGCATATCTTCCATCTAGAGATAGTACATGACTTTGGTAACAAAAAAACCCCAACAAAATCAATAGCCAGCGCCAATGGTGGACATCTGAGGAGAATGCTTATCAGACGTCTGAGGAGCCAAAGCCCGAGGGATTTAACCCTTTGAGCAGCTCTCTCTGGTGGCAGGACCATGGCCAGGGTTGTAACATGGACACATCAGTCACTGATGGTGGGGCAGATCTTAGAGTCTATTTTACTCTAGAGATAAGCACAGGTCATCCATTGGCTTTATATCAACTTCTGAATTAATTCACAATGCGGGTAACCGTCGCACCTATCAGATTAGCAAAACCATATAATGTATATATTCTGCATATGATTATATTAGTTTCAGACGTGATCACGAAAACGCACGGTAGACTCATAGTAGATATTTCTTTTAGGCAGGAGAGCACTATATTGCCAATATCGTCTGTGGTGTCTCACTTATAAAGATTTAAAGCACATGTAGTTAAAAGTTCTTCAAGTGAACAGGCTAATACATTGTCCGGTCCCAATGTCAAAGATCGGGGACCTCCGGGCAATTTGCACCAGCGTCGCAACAACTTGTTGCATATTGGGGTGCCATCGAGCTACGATTATTGTTGGGTTTGTCCAAAAACAATCGTAGCTCATCGCCGAAATGTTTATGACCTGAATGTAATACAATTATAACATAGCATAACACATAATGATCTATGTGATCAGAGGTGCCGCATCTTCTTGATAAAGCTCTCTGCATTGATGCATATTTCCCCTGATGGGTTTACCACCACCCAGTAGTAGCTGGTGAGATGCCCCTATTCTACGTCCACAGACAGAAACGTTAACCCAGATTGATAGGTGCCCTTATCCTTCAGTTGGTCTCGCACCTGAACCCGTGGGGGGGGGGGGGGGTAGAGGAGGACAGCTAGTTTACCCCTAAAACGCTGAATTCTTCCTCCTTCTATATGATAATATAAGAAGTGCAAGGTCAACACATATCACTTGAAATACAAGTATAAGGAATATCTTCCATTACGTGCATAGACACACTCTAGATATTCCAATGCCGATCAATCAATGACGAAACACTCCCCATTAGCTCTATACGAACATGTCAGTAATAACCTTCACCCTTTACATGCCTATAGCTACATCCTGACCACACACACTCAATAAAACCACCACCTCCTTAATTGAAACTGCAGGACCTAAACCTCTTACTCTCGCCTTCACCCCTCATAGGCCAGGCATAACCTTACACTGAGCTTGATAAATGTCAAGGGTTGTCCAAACTCGCTCCTGCTAAAGGTGAGGCGAGAATTTATTTCCATTAAAAGGTAACTCTTAGCTACATACTTTCTGCAATAATTGAGAATATATGGTCATGGAAACTGCATGTTCAGCAAAAATATCTCTAATGATGTGAGGATTTGCAGGACTTTGCCTTAACGGAGCTTACACGGGTATAAAAAGCATGAGTATTAATGCCGAAATAATATCCAAACACGCTGTCTAAACCCCAGATAAGATCTAACGACCAAGAAATGATAGACACGCAACCGATAATCCCGAACGCAAATTGTTGGTGCAATATGAACTGCGTCTCAACGAAGTGATTTACCGTACGCAGCTATATACCTTATTGATAAATAGCTGCAAGAGATTTGAATACGTATTGTTATATTTTCCATACTTTTCAATTGCTTTTCATCGAGGATTTCTTTTAATCGATATAAATCGGAAAGTGGTGCAACATGATATTCACATCATGAAAGGGGAGATACTTATAACGCCTCCGCAAGGAGGAATACTGAAATTAATTGTCTGTTTTTTTAAAATAAATTCACGCTCTCAATTAAAATTTTATATCGTTCAACAAATGGCAAGGTGGAAACAAATTAAGTGGGTCTACTTGTTGCCGTAACATTAGTAGTATGGCCATGTGATTCATAAAGAGCACTGCATGTTCCGACATATCCTGCCATGGATGTATACATTCTACTCTACAATTAACACACAAAACCAGAGCCAAACAATTACTACGGGGCCCCATAAAGCCAAGCCTCTGTAGCTAATGGGGGCCTAATGGATCCAGTCTTCATATGGGCATAGAACATGTTGGAATAATATCCATTGTTCGTGGTCCACGAATAGAGGGAAGGGTATGGTGGTCTCTGTTGTGTAAGGGAGATCAGGAAGGGTGGAATAAGGCTGATGATGTAATAATATTATGTGTGGTCAATGAGGCATATATATGTCGATTTATGCTGAAGAACAGAAATATTTTCTTTCTGTCCCTTGTTGTAAAGCGCTGTGGTAATACCAGAACGTGAATTAGGAGCAGCCCCCCCCCCCTTCCCCCCACCTGCCTCAATGGCATTCAGACTAGTGTAGTGTAGGATCCGTCCGCCAGGAGGTCCACATGTGAGCCTGGACCTTGCGATGACCCGTCATATAGTATACAGGTAAATCACTGTAACACACATTGCTTATAGTATGTGCTGAATACTCCATGTATGGATGCGATCACATACTGTTAGTTATGGATTTACGGATATTATTTGGCAAATTATTTGGAAACAAAATTTAATGTGAAATTTGCAGACATAAAAGCTCCTGAATTTACCCAACAACAAAAACATAAATCGACTAGGAAAATGGAAAATGGAAATGAAAAAAAAGATAGTAATGCCAGATGTATCGCATGAGCATTTTCTTTTTTTGTACAAAAGCATCTTCTAAAAGGGAGATAAGTTCAACACAATTACCGCAATTACACTGTTCACATTTCCTATCTATATACTTGCATTTTTAACCATTCGATGTTTAAAATAATTGAACGGTCAGGCACCCTGCCATTTCTATTTTCGTCAATAAGTTTAAACAGCACATAATGTTGATTAAATAGCAGGTTTAGGTACACATCTGTGACAAACAGTAGTAACCTCGCGCCTCCCTAGCTTGCTACAACATTCTCAGAGATTAGTTTGTGTAGTTTGTCATTTATAAATGCAGCTCCATGACAGTGTGACAAAACTGCATTAGTAAAAGTCGAGTCATAGCACACCCAACCCTCCCCTGTCTGTCATCCGCGTTTTTATCGGCAGGGTGGATCCCTGAAAAGGAAGATTAATACCTTCCATGCGTATCTGAGTCAATCATCATGGGATTTGTCTTCACCGAACAAGAACTTAGTGTTACCGGTATTTCATTCATTTGTTAGATAACTATTCGTATTATCTATAAAGTGAGATCGGAGGCCGGACAAATATAATTTACGAAGCCCTATAGGTTAAGGGTACCTGTATACAGCTCGTCTCGTTTTTTGCCCACTCACCATGGAAACTTCAACCCGTTTATTGTGTGGTTCTGTGGTCATGTTTTCATTCATTGACCCACGGATCGCCATCTTTAATGATTGACGCCAGTTGCCATCCACACGTTCACCACAACTTTTATTTTTTCTCTCAGTTTCCAATATACCACATGATTCTCTACACCCCTTCCCCCCTGTTGGCCCCACACCCCCTCAGAAGCCAAGCTGTATCATTTCTATAATAGAGACAAGCACGTTATGGCATATTTAGTTTGGTGTTTCATCATCATCCATCATAAACGTATGAAAACTAACTTATCATTCCCGCTCACTGTACGTAAGAGCACCGGGCTCTATCATTTAGTACTCGCCACAATATGGCCAGCTTAGATTCAACTTATTTTTGTTTTATATCCCTGTGATTCATGTTTTGGCCTACCCAGGTCACATGATGTGTGTGCCATGAATACAAAGTTTTATCAGGGAAGCATATGGACGTCACAGATACACTAAACGCTCTATATGTCATTGCCTTACTGCGATATATACTTGTTTCAAACAACAGACAATTCACGCCGCTTAAATGGTCTATCGGGGTCGCATAGCAAGTAACTATGTAGATACCCCTCCCCTTTCTTAGATCTTTAAAACATATTCCTAATCTTACATGACTGGTATAATTAAAAAATAATATTCAATATTTAAATTCCATTGAGACCAGAATTCTCAGGAATGTTTCCACCATTAGGAAGTATGGTAAAGCTGTAATTGTATGATGTACATAATTGCGTTTGGGATGGGTTCATATTCGGCTATATAGTCGGTACAACCTGATTCCAAAAATATCGCAATTTATTCCAGTATCCTTGGCATTCCCATAACTTGAGAAATAATGGGAGGAATTTAGCACGAGATTACCCTTTACAACTCAATCTGTGGCACTGGAAATGAGGGCATGGCATGGGGGAAGTTATAGAGGTTGCTGTGCTAGACAGTTACGTTTAAATCTTGTACTCAGATTATAGACTTTCGAGAGGAAAGATAACAGTGGACCTGATTCTTTCCGTGAAGGTCTGTGATCTGCACTTTTCTAACATTTTCTATAAACTAAACATGCGCAGCTTATCATCAACTAGCCGACTCAATGTGATAAAATTCTCAGTGTTGTTTGATCTACACATCTAAGAGGTATCGAGTCAAACAAAATATTGAAAAATGAAACGAGGGGTTACTGTAAGAGTAAATAGCTGATGTGTACAAATAATCACCCTGTTCCTAACCGACGAACCTATAGCATAACTGCCCCACTCTCAACTCTAAACATTCCTTGGATGTTTTTGTCTCTGATGGAACTCTATGTAGAGATGGTAAAGATCCATCCACATGCTTCCCAGAAGTCTGATTCAAGCGCTTCTAGAGAGCTGTACTCTGGAGGGTTCTTATGGCATGCCTGGGCTGCAGGGTGTTTAGCTGAAAGGCATGGATGTATAGCGAGTTACTCATGTTTACAGTGTTGAGTCCCTCCCTCTCTAACACCTTGCCTTCATGAGCGACCTCAAGCAATATGGAGGCAGTGTCAGACGGCTGGCAGCTTTGCCAAGGTTAATTCCTTTTGACAAATATTTTATTCAAATAGTTTCATAAACATAGTTGTTTTCAATTTCATGCTCATGTGTCACACGTCAAGCTTGTCGCATTATAATGTCACCATTTCAGGAGTTTTCTTCTTTTTAGATTTACGCCATAAATACGTAGCAATTTATCATCGTTATAAAGAGAGGGTTTCCTCGTGCCCCTCTCCGCATCTACCCCTAGCGATCCCATTGTCTACAGCAGAGATAAAAACAAAGAGATCCACTTAGAACTCTTCCTCGCCCGTCCCTCCAGGCCCTGATCCGTACCACACGGTCTGTCTATTCCCGGTTGATAAGGTTGATGGGAGGAAAAATTGAAAGTTGGATAGTGGCCGCGGAAAAAACAATGTGGCGGGACTTGGGGAGGAAGCACCGAGCTGAAGGTGAATAAATTATTTTATGCCTGTCATGAATAGCAAACATACGTAAGATCAACACTAATGAATGACTTTCTCCTCAAATGTAAAAGAAAGAAAGAAAGAAAGAAAGAAAGAAGGGGGCTTTAATTATGTGAGTTGTCGATGCCAATGGTGAATTGTTTTACGATTGATACATCAGCCCTTTTCATGGCAATATCAACCATGCATGGCTCTGCTCCATCTTCTTAGAAGTGCTAGCATGTCCAGCAGCTGAAACCCAATGAGCAGTGTGGAATTACCCCTAGAGCAATGAGACGCCACGCCTCCTCTTGTTACCAGCCTGGATAATGATAAAGGATCGCTTTACCTGCGATACCAACCCCTATAGAGTAGTTAGAAATACCCCAGAATGGATGGTTTTCAGGGCTGAGTAACGGCCTCTAATTTCTCGTCTTGAATTCCCTAGAGCTGTCGTCCTAGGCACGTGCGCGGCATGAAGATGGTTTCAGGGATTATGTAATAATTCCCGTTTCAAACACTCTCTCCCTCTAAATATGTGCGGGAATCGTACAACCTATGGTGAATAGAACCTACTGCCTCCCGTCTACATGCCTATTTGCAACGAGAATAAAACGTTGCTATTACTTATATATTATATATAACATAACCTAAGGGCAGTGCCCAGCATTCGCTGCTGCAAGGGGTTTAGTTCTGGTTCTGTTATTTCACCCCAAAGTCAACGGGAGCTGTCACAGGTATGGATTGCTTCATATAATTTACATCCAACAACACTCTCTCCATGGCTACAAACGATTATTTCGAATTCGGCCGTGTTGTTATCCATCCTCCATATTCCATGTCCATTTATTGACTAAGGACATTGCTCCCCGTCCCATCTTACGTTGCTCTCCATTTATGTCCCTGCTGTGCCGGGCTCTGACTGTTCATTTTGTCTCATATGGCCTTCAATACGTTTGGATCAATCCCTCTCGATACACGCCCCCCACCCCCACCCCCTCAACACACACATTCTTCATGACTTTTCTTTGCTCCTCTTTATGCCTCGTCTGCCCCTTGCTGTCTATGACTGAAGTGTTTCCCCCGCCTTGCCCTTGTTTCTTCATGCGTGTGTCATATCCCAAATCGTTCATGTCTTATATATGGTTCCATAGTGTGTCTGTGATTCACGATTGCGTCATTCAATACAGTTATTACTAAACATTCAATCATCCAGGTATCCATCTCTGAAATAATGGCCATGCCGAGGTAGATCGAGAAAGATTTGGGAAGTTGACAAGCAGTAAAAAGACATTCAGGAGCATTAACACCATTATTGTGTTGATGTAGCACATATAGACCTACAGGTACCGGTATATATATGCTTATAACAATATAAAAAATTACCGGGATTTATTCCCCCAAACTACTCATCACACGTTACAATTTGTAAACGTGTTACACCCAACTAATACCTACTATACCCTACATATTATACACATGTACACCATTACAAGTAAAAAGGTTATACACGACTGGAAGCTAAAGAAGAAGTGTATCTGTACTGGCCACTTCCTCCACCAGCCTCCCCCCTCCGCCCGGAGTGCTCCAGTAGTCTCAGCACGGCGCCTGCACCTCACCGTCTCCCCTCAAACTCACCCAGGTGTAAAAAGCTAACTTGATGTTTATAAAATAAACATTATGACCTTTTTAAATTGAGAAACACTTAATATAATAACAATTTAGGTCACCCCACCCACTCTGTCGGCCGACTGTCGGTCGGCACGCACTGTAGCTATATGAAAGGATGATATACATGGCCTGACACTCCTCCCCCCTCCCACAACTCTTCTCATTTAGGAAGTTCTACGCACCTATTGCCATAAAATACACGTATAAAGTTGAATAAACTGTATTAATGGTTGCATGGTGTGAGTTATAAATAGTGCGATGTATTAACTGTGTGGGCTTGGTACTTATATGGGAAACAAATCCACAAGGAAATGTAAAATGTCAAAAGTAAGGGCATTTTGAACTGGCATCAGAGAAAAACAATAAAAAAGGTACGCATAATACTCCTGGTGCCTATTACTTTTAGGATTTGGGGTACATGAACATGTATACGTATAATATGCTGGTATTGCGCGACAATATTTTGAATAATAATTTTATGTATATATCCGTTATAATGCACTTCATGATATTATGAAGGCATGTTATAGTCCACCCATATTTTAAAATGTAGGAAAGTCACTGCTGTCTATATTCATTCACGTAGTTCCCAACTTAGTTTAAAATAAAAACAATTTTGAATGTTTGGCAATGTTTGGAGTATGGTCAAAACAAGAGTACACAGTTCTACGTTGTATTTGCACGGAGCGTGACGGTTACACGATGGGACAGACCTAAAGCCGGCAATGAATGGAGAGATCTACAAACCTTATTATGACTCGATCTTCGTGGTGTGTCAATTATATGATATCCAAGGAAAGTAGGAAATGTAGAAAATCAATGACAATTATTCCCGTCCGGACGAGAAGTAGATATAACGGTCCTATACAACAAAGTACGATTCCAGGAGACTCGGGGTGTGTGTGTAAGATCGGGTAAGATCCACCCAGGTATAATAGAATTATTGGTAGATGATAAGAGCTATACTGTGTACACCTTTCCTGAGAGCTCTGATCCCACTGTTGTCTGTCTGTGCTGTCCCTCCTCTTATGTCTGGGTTCCAATAGATCTGGATCCCTCTGGATCCCTCCTGTGTATACACTGGAGATGTGTGGTGGAGTGTTGTGGGGGGAGGAGCGTCTACCACGCGTGTGTGGAGCACTCTGTGGTTCTTGTTGGACTGGCGTCTACCGCAGCATGGTGGTGGGTGTAGGTGAGACGCTGGATCTGCTGCTGGTAGGCAGTGAGTGTGGTGGTGGTGGTGCGCAGTGGTGCCACCACCACCACCGCCAACGCAGCCGGCCAGCCCCAAGCGCCGCTATCGGAGACTCCTTGAACTACTTCCGGGAGGATTCAACTAAGATTTATGTTGTATCATTTTTTTGTTTGGTGGTAGCTGTCTGGTGAAGCGGGCCAGGAGGCAGGGGTAGAGGGAGGGGGTGGTAGACTAAGTCAGTTAGCATGGTGACTGTACGTCTACCCTGGCCCAAGTACATCCATTGTATAATATTGATAGTTGTAATTATAAGTAGTAAATTGTGGCCCACTATTATAGTTAATTATTTTCCTAACATATTTATTTAAGAATGTTTGTGAGGAATACTACCAACTGTTCAATATACTTGTACTTCTTGGATACGTTCGAGAAAATTCGATTAGTTTTATATCGAATTCCTGCCTACAGTTTGGAAATCAGTTGTTCCTACTTCAGGGTTGGTCTTATTTAAGAAGTTATTGATTTATATACCGTACACATTTAATTAATTGGTTGAAAAAATTATCCTCATTATTTTCTATCCTATGGAAGAATGTCATAATTATCGCGGTGGTTCATCGATTGAAGTTCAAAGTAGATGTTTTTTTTGTTAAAATATATATTTATTTATATGTCGTACCTTTTATCATACGCATTGCTCTGAGAACAGCGTATCTAGAGTGAGTTATGCACAGGGCGTATTTCACTAGTGAGTTACGTGTTGTAGTCATGGCAACCAAATAGTTTTTTTTACTAAATTTATGGCCGAAATTCAACTTTAAGATTAATGATTTATTTATATTTTTATCATTAAAAGCACATATAATAAAACAGTTAACTAACTCGTTGGTTTCAGCAACGAGATTATATTAACACATAATCTCGTTGGTTTCAGTCACTTAGAATAATGCCCTTCCTGCTACACAACTTGTGCAATATTCACGCTCCTTCAACCAACTTGTTAGTTACCATGTATATACTATTGTAGCTTTATATATGAAACAGTATTTTGCAAACAATTACACATTGTAATTAGGGACAGTGAATGTATGATAATTTTCGAATTTTATGTCATGTTTTATCTGATGTATATGGACACCTTTTACCATTGCATTCTAAGCCTTTTACCTTTTACCTGCTATTATTTTGACTTGGGGTTGGCTTAGAGTAATATCCTTCTACTCTGAGGGGTTGGTTACCGAGTAACCATCCAACAGGTGCTTGAAGGAGTTTAAATAAAGAGATAGGCTAGCGAGCGTTCCGAGTGTTCCGATTAGAATACTAGACATTACAATATATCAATTATTACAATATACCTCAGATACCAAAATGGTACATCTAATTTGTTGCTATCATTATGCTTCGGTTAGTTGTTATTATACTCGTGTCTCTTGATTAACGACCCAACGATAACACTAATCCATTCATCGTCATGCTTTTCTGAGATCGTAAACCTTTACATTCATGGATAATTGTCTGAATGATTAAAATTATTGATATGTTCAGTGATATGAGTTGGTAAAATGAATAGAGACAGATACACATACATGGTTAGATGGAATAAAACCCCTTGTTTTATCGGAGATACATATATATATACAGGTAGCTCTGTTCATAGAATATGAATAATGTGCTGGGAATGAATAGACTAGTTTTTATTGCCAATAAATCTGAGACTGGGATGTTCTTTTTGGAATGTCTTTGAAAGATATATTACACGCATTGCATAATTGGTACTGTTATACGTAGTGTGAATATCATTGTTCATTATAGGTATTGTTCTTCCTGTTGCAGATAAAGTAATAGTTCTTGTATTGTGTACATGAACGCACGGTGCAGTCATGTTGTCAAATAATAATAAGAAGAACACATATTTGATTTACTATTGAATGCATAGCGATAATTAGGGGACATTTAATAGTAGGCCCAAAGATGAGAGAGTCCCTTCAAACGGAGGGAAAGCCAATGCCTCAAACCGCAAAGTGCCATTATAATTCCATTAAGACCGCAAAATTCCATTATAATCCCGTTAGGATGCCTAGTCCTAGTCAAGGAAACTGATTAGCGAAGTAGGCGACGGATCACTGACATGCCATTCTTATCTGATCTGAGGGTTTGGGCCTAGACTGACTCGGTGATTATTATGCCCGTATAGTAAGCCTATATAAGCTGAGCTACGGGCCTACATCTTCATCATCTCAGCCCTACATTTGTTTTAAAATAATATTTCAGAAGTTCAATCGAAAATGGGTTGAAGACTATTTTGTAATTAGGCCTATATGAGAATATTCACTTATTTCCCGACCTAATAATACTCACTACACACATATTCAGAGTAAATATAAAAAAGTAGGCATACTTGCATGTATGCAATTATGCCCACTGTTTTATATTTACTCTGAATTCTATGCTAGATTTGTATATTCGTTACTTTTACATCACAAACCATCATCTTGTTTTAGATAGCGATAAGTCGATACACATCATGAAATGTTTCAATAGATTTATTGGAATAGCTGGAATAACTGTGTATAGTTTAGAAATGTATCTCCCGGAAGTCCCGGATAGTCAACGAGGGGAATCCCCTCTCAACCCTTTACAATACTAAATCCCCCTTTCATTTTTAATCCCACACTTCTAGGGTCGCCTATGGACAACTAACATTCGCTTACCATATACATTTACATAACTTCAATGTCTAGCTATAAGCTATAACTATTTACTATATAGATGTATGAAACCCTCTCATTTCTTCTACTCTGTTTGTTGTTGCCCGCCTACCTTTCTTCCTTCTTTCAATATTCACAATGCAACACCCCCCACCCCCGCACCCCGCACCACACTTCAACTTCCTTGTTCTTATTTAGAAGCGGTGGGGATATTATTATATGGGATATGACTTACAAAGTACAGTCACGTTGTACAAATACAATGAACTGACAATAAAAAACACATACTTTCTGTTTCTGCTCTGGCCAGGGCATATTGGATGGAAATAAGTCATTTTTCTTTTTCATGTCTACGATGCTGCTATGATTGGGATATCCCTTCTGCAAAGGTCTCACGCCTACATCCGCGTCCCTGCCCCCTAATTACTCCTCTATGTTATCAAACGGATAATATAGTCTGTAGTTTTTGTTATTTTTGTTATTTTAGAAAGGAATGCGACACGTGTGACACGTGGATATTGCAATAATGTTTTCTGTTGAATAAAGTATCGAACGTTGGACGTATAAAGCTCAATTAGCTGCGCTCTCCAATGCAAAGTGCAATACGCGGTATACACACACCCTGGTGCCCCCCGCTAACTGTACATTCCACCGGGCATCCTTTATAATATTGCCCGGACAAGGGGCGATGGGTGCATCCAGAACGACTCCGGGGTTAGCGGGTCAAATCCTGGATGTTTATGAATACGTTTTCTAGAGAAGAAAATATTTCCTGGAAAATCGGTCAGAGGGGTACGTACGTGGGTCTGACTGATGTACGGCAGTAGTACACAGCGAGTACCTAGAACTTATCTGTGCCGGCGCAATGTGCCTTGCAGCAGTTTATTAACCTATTTCCTAACTCCTCCGCGTTATCAAACGGATAATATAGTCTGAAGTCTTTTTCATTTTAGAAAGGAATGTGACACGTGGATATTGCAATCATGTTATCTGTTGATTAAAGTATTAAACGTTGGACATAATTATATAGCTTAATTAACGGCGCTCTCCAATGCAAAGTGCAATACGATATACCCATCTGGAAGTTCATGAATTGGTTGCTATGGGTATTCCGGCATTTTTTCGAGAGTAGTACTGTTTTTGCTGAATAAACCCAAATGTGAGGATTGAGAAGATGGATTAGATCCAGTAAATTACTACAAGGTATCAAAGAAAATGATTTTAATAAAATGAATATTCTATTAGGATACAGTGGTAAAAATAGAAGGGACAAGTTGTTCAATTGGATTTTGCTAGCGGCCAAAGCCTATATCTACAGACAAAGAATTTTTCACAAGAATGAAATAGTCTTCAAAGCTTTTGTTAATGAACTAAAGATCAATGTAAGGATACAAGAGGACAATGAGATTGTTCATGGGAGAAGGAGAAACAAAAATAGTGTTTGGAATAATCTCGTCAGAGAAATAGAAGGGGTAGAAATTGTTTAGCAAAAGAACCTTCTCTATTAATCTTACACAAGAGTTCTTGTACCCCCAATATGTCCAGCGGCTAAGAAGAGAGTGATAGAAAAAATATGAAAACCGAAAAAAATAAAAAAAATACAAAGGGACGCAGAGATTTTGTCGTTAGAATTGTAAGAGCCTCGATGGCAGGAAATCTGAATAAAACCTTTTTAAAAACAACAACAAAATAAACCCAAATGTAACCAAAATACACAATTTAAAGGCCTATGCGACTGGGAACGACCTGCGATAAACATCAATGGGCACCTATGGGCACTCGTTTGTACAATAATGATATGAGAAGTAGCTAGAAGTGTATATAAACCCGAGACATTTTGACAGTGGATGTGGAGATATAGTGACTGCCAGTCTACACAGGATCACTCACAATGGGACAACAATCAAGTCCTGCACAAGTCAGTCGGTGTAGCAGCTTCCAGGAAGCCTCTCTTTGTTTCCTCATTGCACAGCCAGTTCTAGCGAACCATATAATAGCCTTGAGTGGGCGGGGGATATGAACAAACACATAATTATACCATAACTGTGATTTGTTCTTGTCTGAATTTACAACCCATTGACAAATTATCATTTGCATTCTTTGACCGCATGGAAGTACAGTGCAATTTACCCGCCTGTTACTGTAGGTATAGAGCATGATACTGGGCATTCTGAAATAGGTGGAAATTACATATTTCATCGTGCGAACAGTCATGAATTAAAGCCCGAATAATAAAGTTCTTTACTGTCAGTTTAATTCAGAGGTTCAGATCAGTCTGAAGACAACGACAGCTTCCAGGATCTGCCTTATTCCACTCAAACAAGAGTCTAAACTACAAAATAAAATGGCAATGTTATTCTGCCCCAAAAGACATCTTCCGTTCTTCCAACGATGTGCATTTTGCACACATCACATCTATGTTGATTTGGGTTGATATCACGTAAACTTAGAACGAGGATACTGTAGTGGATTAACTCATACCATAACATAGAGGCCCATATACACTCACATGCAACATATTTTGACTCATAACATAGTATATCCTCCCATGAATGATATTATGCTTTCACCTGTAGTGTTTTATTGTTGGTCCAGTCCCCACGGTTCATGTCAACCATGATGAGGGCGCCGGATCCTGGTCTCCCCATCTTGAGCCGCTCCTCCGAAAATGTCTTCCGGATTCCTCACATCCACTAATTGTTTATTCGCCAGACAGTGGTTCAACTCAGTGGGTCTATGCTCCCCGATAGTGGCAGGATTTCAAACCCATCTGGATCTTAACTTTGTTTTATGTCTAATATCCTGTATATTTTAGTGTGCTTGTAAAACAGTCTTATCGCATTAGAGCAACTTTTCAACAAAAAAAAAGAAAGGTAACGGTTGGAAGACCTGGATCTTATCCAGAAACCTGCTTACCGATTTGTCTATATTTTTCATTATTGTATAACGTTGGACAAATAAAGTATTTTTCAATTCAATGTGACAGGAAAAGAAGGAAAACAATCCACCATCGAGTCAAGTCAGCGCTAATAAGGGTTTAGGCAGTGTAGGTATTGGACCTTAGATATGGTAGAAGGTCTTGCTATTCTCATTGTTATGGACAACGGGATTTTAAAAAATTCCTTTCCTGTAAGGGTTGATTTCTTGCCACACATTGTCTATCCGTAATAATAATGAGCTACTTTTTATCTGTCAAAATATTAAAAGCTGCACATCCGAGCGGAGCTCAGGTCCTCCAGTATAAACAAGCCTAAATGTGAAATGCTTGGATTCCACTTATCACTACCCCATATAATTAGGCATACATTTCCCGGTGGATCAATCGCATTAAAAAAAGCAATCAAATCAGCATCTCAAAGTAAAATTCAAGAACTTGGATAATCTTGCCCTCATTTGCCCTCACTATGATTATGACAAGTCTTAAATCAGCGTCTTCAAAACACACCGCCACAAACAATGTTCAAAGAACTCCATGTATGTGTATAGTTATTTATAGGCGATTGAGTCATGTGTGAATCATGCTATATACGCCAAGTCTATATCCCAACAATCTGAAAAGGCATCGATATATTTCATTTATTGCATCCTGTTTGGGTTTGATAAGCGCGGAATGAACAACAATGGTCCCCCATTCCTTCATTCTTTCATTCACTCAGGGACTGAATACCTGCATGGCACCACTCCCGGCCTTGAGGAGGGGCGGATTACTGCTTGTTGTGTGGTGGGAGGCTAAAAGTACTGAGCCCAGTCTAGGCCCAAAGTTGAGAGAGTCCCTTCAAACGGAGGGAAAGCCTGTCGCCTCAAACCGCAAAATGCCATTAAGACCGCAAAATGGCATTATATTCTCATTAAAAAGTCCTAGGCCAGGAAGGGAAGATCTGAGGGTTTGTATCTAGACTGAGTCAGCTAAGTCCAGTATTTTACTCCCAAACTTCAGGCTGAATAAACCTAAAAGATAAATCTATGTTGTCTGCTTGGAGAAGGCAACACTTTCCTAACGTTATGGCAAAAATGGGGATTTAGAGAGCAATCCAGTTGGAAACTAGCTAGGTAGGGTGTGTGTGTGTAAAATTTAATCGTCACGTTAAGATCACCAACGACTACCAGTACAATAACCAATAACGACGGTATCTGAGATCTTCTAAAAGGAGAAATACGTGAAGTTTAAGATTTTTTTCAAGCTTTTTTTCAGGTAATAGAAGATCAGGTTGCAGCTTAATTTAATGTGTGTGTGTGGGGGGGGGGGGGGGGGGTAGGGGGGGGGGAGGTCAAAACAAATGTTTGGTAAGATATATTTTAACCTACACCTACTTTTTTTTGCCTTATTTCCAAATAGCGGTGAGATGTCACCTTGACAAGAATGCCCGGGATCTAAGGAAGCCGCGTGACGTAGAGCCTGGGAATGTGGTTAATACATTATTGCACGGTGCTATTCCACTCATTGATTCAATGCCTTTACATACGTCATGCCACACTGCCTTAATCATAATTACCTTTTTACAGCCGCTGATCTATCTCGGCCTATACAGTTCATGATATCAGAGATACAGGTATAACTTTATGTTGCCATAGTAAGCAATAACTAGAAGTCATGATTTCATGCTGTCAATTTCTTGTTATCTTCCAATTACTTATCGCATCGTGCGCAAGGTGCTACAATCATATGACTATTTTTGATTTGCTTCATAGACTAAGAGAGGTAAGTATATAATGTGTGACGTTTGATGTGACCATTCAACTGATTTAAATCCTAGAGCTCTAGCGATTGGTTGCATGGTTGATATTTTTTATTTCCATTTTGAGATAGCGACTATATGGGTCAGATTTTCCGAAAATGTACAATTGGCAGATCTACACATTTAGGAAATTCTGCTTAATTTGTCTGAAAAATGATAAATACCGGCTATATCTTAAGTATATTTGGTATCGCATTGACTTAAAGTATCAGTTCTGTTATGTTAAACTGCATTTTGAAGCTCATTTTTGTCTTAAATGTGGGCTATTTGAGAGGATTGGTGAAGGCGAATTGTACATTTTTCAGAAGATCTGACCCATATGTGTAGTCTGGAGTGCCCGCATGTGCCCCAGTGCCATGTGTATTTCACACACGGATTCTCTGCGCTGCTGAGAACTAAGTGGGGAGGAGGAGTCATGTCCTGAGAACGACATGTTTAAGCATGTGATTCATCTAAGAGCATATCACATGTAAAGTCATGTAATGGTTAGCCTGCATGACTGGTTATACTTAGAAGGGAAGAAGCAATCCATTTATGGTCCTGTAGTTCACCTCACAGCCTTCCAGATAATACAATGTAATAATGCTAAACACTTTAAAGCGAATAGAAAGCCGCACCTGCGAACATGAAAAGATGAAAAAGTGTTAAAATTATTGTGTTTTAACATATGGCATCTCAGCATGAAAAGATGTATAATTATAATTTTAACGATTTTCTCAATGTATGTGATTTCTGCCATTTGATTACATAACCTGAGATGTCTATACTCAACCACGGCCATATCTGTGGTTATCCGCACATAGATAAACCCTCTGGATATTTGTATTTATAAAACACAGATGATAATTCATTATGTACACTGGGAACTGCATGTCCATTGGCATGCACGACTGACTCCTCAGCCCACACGAGTTTATTTTCAAAAAGCTTACATTGAAACGAAGATATTGTCAGTTTAAGTCGAAGAAAAAAATATAAGTAGCTTTAACGCAGAAATCAATACCATGTACCATTCATTTACAATGTTACATAATTATATTATATATAGCGTTACAACATCGCATATGATCACAAGGGAGAATTGTTTTATGGGTGAATCAGTTTCTGAATAGTGTATGTCTTTCCCCTGTTGTCCGAGAATTTCAACGTTTTCAACAATTTACGCACTTTCTGCTCGGGCATTAGATTGGTCAAATTATAATATTTACAATGATGTATAAATGGTATTAATATGCTTTCTCCAGGAAGGGCGGGTATACATTTCACACATATATATATTTTATTTACGCCTTAACTACTGAGCAAGATGAACTTCTACTGGCCAACACAACTCTATTATAGTATAATCACAGCTGCATGGGACGTGACGTTCTCTCAGTGGCTAGTATTAGCTGGAATTATGGATAATCTAGTAAGTTAATCTAACGCCACTGACTCAGCGTCCAACATGCATGATTCAGCACAATCTATGGAGTATTTTTCTTCCCTCTCGACATGATATTGATGGGTGACATGAGAGCGGCGGCCATTGAGATGATTGTCCCTGGTCACGTGATAAGTGAGGTATCAGTCACGTGCCCCTAAATCTATACATCTCCTTAACCAGCACCAATATGTTCAACACTTGAGTCATTATGCCGAGAGGAGCTTTCAC
Organism: Sthenelais limicola; assembly: GCA_942159475.1. NCBI lineage: Eukaryota > Metazoa > Annelida > Polychaeta > Phyllodocida > Sigalionidae > Sthenelais > Sthenelais limicola. The sequence goes on from OW804101.1 coordinate 28,254,798, forward strand.
TTTCGCCTTTCACTTCAACCTTCCCATTTTCCATCCACACATCCCCTTTCCGCATCTCTATCCTCCATCGCAGCCTAATATTGACTCTATTGATCATGTGATGCTATTAATTGGCGAGGTTTCCCCCGTTTCCCCGATAATTCCTCAGAATCACAGAATTGCTAGATCGGCATGTTGAAAGATGCTGACGCTATCTGATATTGAATGATGACCGTGGCGCGCATGATATCAGTCTAAATAATGTAGTTAGCCTACACGATTACGAAACTGGCCGATCTCCCTCGTTATTTTTATGCACTTCTTTGTCGTGAGTTTCATTTTCCGAATAGATTGTTACGCATACCTAAAATGTAGGAGGTGGTATTATTTAGCAATGTCAAAATAACGTGGTGCGTATTCACTATACCCCATGTTTCCGTCAAAATCTTGTAACGCTGCGCAAAAACTAGAAATGGTCCCTGGTGACGTCACTCTGATAGCGTCACCAATACACACAGTCATATATATAGGTTGACGCTACGTAATGCGTATTCAATCGCCTGCTGGAGCGATCGAAATACGCACTGCATGCGCACTACGCTGCTTATTTCTTTACTTTTGAATTTCACGCATTACGCATCACGCAATACGGACACATGGAATCGTAGCAGAGAAGGCACATGCAGTTTTCCCAGTACCGTATCTCTTCAATTCCTCTGCCACCACTCCCGCGCATTCCCGACAAATTATCGCAGTCTATACTTATGCCTAATAATAACAACACTTTTAAACAACTCCAGGACTCTCCCAGAAGCGTGTTGTTCAAATCCTTATTTCTGGACCCTTCCACGGCATGAAAAATAAACTAGGAAACCACAGACACACAACCGGGAAGTGAGCGGGTGACCACAGAGATATTTCTGTGCTGCAGAGACATTGTAACCAGCAGTATTAGAGAAGTATGTTAGTTGAGGGGAAGTACTTACATGTAGTTCTATTGGGGGAATGACCTGACAGGAAAAGGAGATAACAATGTCAACAATTACATACATGTATGTGTGTTGTATTCATGATTAGAGAAGGTCAAGGGAGTCTCCCTAGGAAGTACGGAAATACTGCGGTTATGTTGAAACCATTGTGCATCAATAAAGTGAAGCATTTTTCTGTTATAGATGTACTTAGACGGACCTAGACTGAATCAATGCCATGAATACACATCCCAGTGAAATTTGGTAATTTGACAGCAACTTTATCTTATAAATTTTCCTAGATTGAATCAATATAAATATATCAATGCCATGAATGATAACATCTGGTGAAATTAGTTACACCCGTAAAAGATTATTGAGTACATTGTACTCTGGCCATAATACATCTCTATACTTTCGATATGAAAATAAAAGATACCAATATAAAATATTAAAATTGGCTTTTGATCAAACTATCGGGTCATTCACGACCTTGATGCAGGGAAGGAGTGTAGGTTGTTGTCTAGTTTAAATAAAGCTCCCACCAGTGTCTGGGCAGCCAACACCGCCCTATAGTGCAACAGGTGCCCGGGTTTGTTATTGCCAGCATTGTGACCCAGTCTGACCCCGTCACGTGACTCCCCCCTTACCTGCTTCCCTATTTACCTCTGACCTCCTCCCCGCGCACCTTCATATCCACCTCACTGCCAGCACACAGCAAGGAGTAAACAGCCAGTTGTTGTGGGTTGCTAGACTCATTGCATGTATACTCTAATGTGTCAATTGAAGTTTGGGGCATGACTCCATCTGGAGATTCTTTCCCACTGCTCAGGAGAAAATGCCTACCTTATAACAAGCTTTAATATTGCTGATGACTTTTGGCTCACCCGCTCTATATATCTCGATTTTTGGTGGCATGCCTGATTTGAATCATTTCTATGAGTACTGTTGATAAGTGTTTCATAAACACGTGTAGCTATACATTTATATGTTGTTTTGCAAGAGGTTATCCCGGAGGTTATCCCAAGTTGATCCCTCCCCTCTCGCTTGTCTCCGCCCCCCTCCCCCTGCCCCCTGCCTCCCCCCCCCCCCCCACACACACACCTGGCCATACCCGGTGATCGTGTTTACCTCGTACATCTTCACACGATTGTCACGACCCTCCCCACCCCCGCTTTTATTCATATTTCGCGAGTGACCGAGTGCGGTTGAACTAGGCTAAAAATATCATGCATGATTTAAGCGGAATTTCACCACGCGCGGTAAATTGGTCCAACGCGATCGTCGTTCGTTCGTCTATGTTTTCAATCATGTGTTATAGACTTGCATTTAATGAATTCTATTTGTTGTAAAGCTACCGCAAATCGATGAAAATACCGAGGGGATATAAATATAAGACCTAAATGGCAATTCTTATCATTTAATTGTTAATATTGAAGTACAAATTAATGACAACGATTCCCTATTATAAAAGATACCACAAGTAGATACTGTACATAAATGGTTCTTCTGGATTTATGATTACGTTTAAGTGCATCCAGGACAGTACAGTAAGAACAATATATAAAAAGCAAAAAATAATTAAAGCCCACTTGTATATTTAAGCGCATTAATTATAATTGGGCTCTGAATCTGAACAGATTCAACTCAACTATCAACTTGATATCATTGTTGTTGTTTAAGCAAATTTTTTGTTTATCGATTGATTGCCAGAAAAGAGAAATAGCAAAGAATACAAATTAATCTCAGATCAAAATCTAAGAAAAGAAAAGACCTGCACAGAGTTTATGTTGAAGGAACAATGTAAAAGAGAATACTTTGTAATAGAATAAAAAAGAAACTATGTAAAAGAAATGATATTGGTAGAAATTAAGATATCTAGTTGTAAGAGATGATTATGAACAGAAAAGAGGAAACAGAAAACGATACGAAACATAATGACATTTATCAATACCAAAGTGACTTTAAAACAAACTTATTATGAAGAATAGGGAACTGTGTTATAAAATGGCAGCAATAACACTATTACACACATGCATACTGTATACATTTTTTTATGCCCTGACCCATATAACAATTGTAAAATTACATTAATATCCATGACATGGATAGGATTAAATATGTCCTTCCCTGCCCTACGTGAAGGACAGTAGGACCTCCCATGTATGGGTGAACTGGATGGGTGAACTGGTGCACTCTAAGGCCACTATACCCCGTTATCACGTGTCGCTGGGAAATGAGTACATTTGGAAGCAATAACATAAACACATTAGCCCAAGATATAATAGTGAGATATGTGCTGAAAATAATCTCCGATTCTGCCGATATACCACAGTGCAGTCCCAGGTACATTCCTAGCATTTAGGAAGGAAATAAGAGACTCCGAATAAGAGCAACGCACAAGACCTAGTCATTCCCAATTATAAATACCATAATTGAACACATTACAAAATACATATGCTGTATGTTTTCATGCAGGCGATCCATGTGCATATATATATATACCCATATAGAGATGCAGTCCAACAATTTTAAGATATCAAGAACCACCAAGGCTACTCGCGAATTTGTTTATACGAATCTGTTTGTAAAAAAAACCTATAGAGGAATGCCGGACCCATGCATGTTCTATTGACAATGTACAAATACCCAGTCTATCAATCAATCACTGATATCCGATATCCAAAGTTAATCCTGAGATAAGCTTTGAATTGTTAACCTCAAGTAAAGCCACACTCGGGCAGATGCGCCCTGTCCACCTGACAAAGTTTTTTTTTAAAAAGAAGCTTTTCTCCAACCCACAAACCGCCAGTAACTTGTGACGCTGTAGCATGGAGATCTATAGACATGTTTGTGAACTTCACCACTGCCATCTCCCAGAGAAACAGTTTGGCAGGTGTAGAGAGTTTCCTACACCAATCCAGGGCCTGACAAAGGCTTCACACTAATCTACATTCGTGGTCTCGTCTTATGATACCCTCACTCACACCCAACCATCAGTGATAGGTATACCTTCTTTCATACTCAGGTGTATAGAATCAAGGTCTTTCATTCCATGCTCGCTTCTCACACACTATAAGGTTACGGTCTTTAGTCGCCATTCCTTGAATGACCGTGAGCTATTACCTTTCCTCATCTAAAGTGTCACAAAACCCCAAAATATTATGAGAAAATCAACTTCTTTTCTATTATTCAAATGTAACCGCCCAAGTTTTACTAATGAAATATTTAGTGAGTTTTACCCATTTAAAGGAGGAACAAAGTAGCTCCACAGTTAAACACTACATTCAAGGCGCCACTGTTTGCCTACGTCACAAAGTGCGCAAAATCTTGAAATGAACATGAAATAAACATTATTATTGCCACTAAAAAGAAAGGAGGTGGGGGTGGGTGGACTGAGTGCCACCAATGCAGGTGAGCAGACCAAAATTAACAAACAAACTATATTACAGGAATAGTTCTCTGGGCAATGGCTGAAAGCAGTGACAGCGAAAGGGAACATAGCTATTTTTCCTCTAGTGTCTTGAAATGCCTGTATTGAATGGTTCTTTAAATTGCTGAGAGAGTGGGTTGAAGGTTGGTTTAAAATGTACAATTCAGGCGCACTTTGTTACGTCACACAACACTCTCAGAGCCCTCTTGTGATAAACAGACTTTTTCACCTAAGCTTTCTCAATTTGGGCCTTTAAACCACTATAACTTAGACATAAATGAGGGGAAAAAATAGAGACTTTGGCGTTGTACTTATGAATCCATAAAGTTTTTTTGTCCTAAAAGTAATCTTGAACCCGTTTAATGACACTTTAAATATGAAACTAATCAATATTAGGACGAGATTTGGATCATTTCCGGGTGTTAGATATATAAAATTCAATTTGAGCAAAACATGTTTTCCTTGTGTCATCCTGGCCTTGTCAATACTTGAGATGCCTCTCCAATTAGCAAGATCCGGGCTACCTGTGCCCTGGATGGAGCTGAAAGGGTTGAGTCACTTACTGTACATTGTACAGGTGATACATATCCTTGCGTCTCACTGTCCTCTAATTGGGCTTGGGTTCTGCCATTCTCCTTCAGCTTTAACGACCCCCTTCCCCCTGCAGGTGAGTCACACGGGGAAAGGTGAGACATTGGTCGTCCAGTTCCAACCGCTTCTCCAATCCGGAGATCGGTGAAATTGGCCAGCGTCCATGACCCTTATTAGTATTTGCCAGACTTCCGTCCCCCATGCACTGCATACTCGGCATGGCAACTACATTTCGCCAGAAACAATGACACTTAGCAAACATACAGGGCAATTATTATTGCATAGCATTGTATGATTGAGATCAACAGTCAACTGTCAACCATCAACTGTCCACCATTTGTATTCCGGTTCAAGATAAATCCACCTAACTCGGCCCTAGGTTTTCCAATCCAGTTAACCCCTTTGGATTTCCAATCCATTTGACGTCTTGGTTTTCCACCCATCACCGTGTACCCGCTTAATTCTCAGCCCAATCCTTCCTCACCCATCACCCATCTCTATCCTTCCACACCCTGCATCCATTCCAACTGCACCTGTCCTTTTGCAGAATCTAACCCTGAATTCCTCCATACTCATAACTACTCATACCCGAGAAAGGTTATTATTTATATCTGTGGTGAAATCTGTTGGACGAGGGTTTCTCTCCTGCCTTAACCCCATCATGTACAATGATGTATCGTGTTTTCCCTCGCCCACATCACATGTATGCAACTAAATTATAGACAGGAATAACAAGCCTAACCCTTACTTTATGATATCTTACTACCGCCATTAAGTTCTGTTCGCTACATTGATTAGTATAAAATAATATAAAACATAATGATGATACATGGTTTCATATTATGATTAACATATTTTGCCTCTCGATAATTAATGTTCTCTATTTCTTTTCAGACTGATTCCTTTCCTAACATTACTTTATCATTCGTCTGGACACTCCGAGTCATATATACATTTTTCCGATCCTCCATGTTTTATCTAAACTCGCAAAATTCATATTTTTCAAAGTATTTTCCCCACAAGATGTCTCTGTACGAATGTTATGATTCTTAGAGGGTTTAGCACTCCTAGTCATATGAATCCATGTAACAAATTTCAGGACACTGTATTAAACATATCCTTGCGTTTTGAAGGCCTTTGTATGGAGTATATTTAGTTACTTTACTGGTAAGTGCCAGTCCAGAAACATTGCAAACTTTTCTTTTCAAAAATAAAAATATCAAACTTAAAATATAGAAATACTTATTAGATGTCCTAGTGTTTACTGTATCATTGGAATCAGCTTGATCTCCTGATTTTAGATATGGTGATATCTCAAAATCCATATTTTGCGACTTATGTCTCATTTTCCTAAGACGGATCACATTTCTCCTCTATGACAAAGCCTAATATTCATCCTCACACGTCAATTTGACACTTTTATCCATGCCATTACAATTTCCAAATAATTGTACTTTTGTCTTTCTAGGTTTCACACACAGTGCATTATTCTATCAATCCCTCAAGCCGCCGGATTTTGAAAGTAGAAGACCACTTCATAAGTAAATCAGGGAAGCTGTGATCACATAATTACCACCAAAAATCATATCGGAGTTTTTCCATAATCATATAAAGGAGTTCCGCTAAGGACCACCACGCAAGCTGCGCCACACAAAGTGTGCTATGGACAGCTCCACAACAGCTTTTTTTTTTTTTGATATTTTTATTGGCCACATTACATTACACAAACATTATTTCATCTTCATTTAAAAAATACCCATAACAATCCGAGCTGTTATATTTCATGCGTTGCCGTAATCATTGTACATTGATACCCTATCTGACATTGAAATTGTGATTATGATGTTTCATTACTATCTATAATTATGTAATTACAAAATATAAACATTTGGCTGTTATATACTCCACGATTGTTTCACTTCGCCTCAATCTTATCCTATGATAAGTTACCTAAACGATCAACTTGTTTGATATTCAGCAGTAGGGTATGAGTTCCATCTGCAGGTATTCAAATAATTACGTGCGAAACGTACCTGCCATGTAATGCTTCTATTCTTGTTCGAATCTAATTTTAGCAATTTATTTTTAGGAAAGTTGAGCATCACCATGGCACGCATGCGGTGTAGTGTTACTGGTGGGCAGGCGATGTGCGTTGGCGGCTCTCTGACCTGTCCACACTCATGCACCTCATACACCTAGAGTGACCGGAGGCGGCAACCTTTTCTTTTTTTAACATTTTTATTCGCCCTTTCTTATATCAAAACTCTCAGTTTTCAAAACTGTTTTGTCGTGCCTAATTTTAATCCTAATTATGGCTAGATCAATGCATGACCAAATACATTCACAATGAATAATGTTATAAATTATTTATAAATACTTGAACGTCTTTTTTATATGTTGGACTATTATTTAGCTTTCGATGTCATAATAAATCATAGAACAATGTCTTTGGTTATTTGCACCACGCCCCAATATCCCAAGTTTGCTAATGTAAGTAAAGGGAGACGGTCGAGTGCCGAAACAAAACTCCTAAAACAGAAACACAAGAATCTGGGACAAGGCAATATCACAAGCACACAGTCATTAGGTCCAAACCCTCAGATCATATAAGAATGGCATGTCAGTGATTAGACGCCTAATTCGCTAATCGGTTTCCTGGCCTAGGACTAAGCGTTCTACTGGGAATATAATGACATTATTTGGTCTTAATGGAATTATAATGGCACTTTGCTGTTTGCGGCGAGAGGCTTTCCCTCTGTTTGAAGGGACTCTCTCAACTTCGGGCCTATACAGCACACATTGGCTGCCGAGGGTTGAACAATTTGAGCACATCGGACCCCAAAACCTCAGCAGGTATTAAACAATCCAAGTGCAAATGGCTGCACGAGAGTTCCTGGACTGTGCGCTGATTATGAGGAATTGTTTGTGAGTGTGTATGTATGCATGTCACTGTGTGACGTCACTACTACGCCTAACCCAGGAGGCACCAGGCAAAATCACCCAAATATCATTAACATTGGCGCTGAAGGACTGTAACTTACGGTCCGGTAAATGAGAAGGAGTTCAAATTATGGGAGGGTTTTTATAATGAGTTGTGAAGTGCAACGTGTGGCGAAAGAATACATGATAAGCCGGTGAGAAAAATCTTTTTTGATGAAAATGCTCAAGATTGTAGAACTATAGGAAAGCATAAAGAAATACACAAGTTGAAAGTGAGGTGTAAAAATGTTTTATTGCAGCCGGAAAAGTGAAACAGCACGGATGAGTGGACGACCATAACAGCGTATTGTAACATCTTGATGTTAGAGCGCTGGGTCAGGGTTCTTTGTTGAAATATTGAATAAAGTTATGTTTTGTACAAAAAAAAACATTGGCGGATATTTTCTTACAATGAGGTAGTCATTAGAGGTTTCATCATTGCATTCTTACTATTTCCACCAGGTGCATTTACGCCCTTAGCGAGGAATGCAACATCAAATTGTGTATTTTACCTGTCTGAGATGTCAATCACTGAATAAATGCCGGGCCCATTGCGGCTAATTTGTACTTTAAGGCGTTCACAGAGAAAATAACGGAAAAATTGGAAGCTGGAAATGTGTTGCCGTAAAAATGAATATGTTGAGGCAGGAAATGTATATAATAATCATAAAGATGCCACGACTCCTGGCTTACATAACAAGACGATGTAATTCTAGGATGATAGCTGGATCAAATTGGAAAGTAAATATTGTAGTTAATGTAAACATGAATGATTTAAGGCGATTTCTTAAAATATGAAGTTACAACGTCATCTTGTCATAGTTTGAATACATTTTAAAACCGGGTAGTTTCTCAAAGGTTCTGGTGAATGATCATTTCCTACACGGCTCGTCCATGCCATGCCTAACATGTTTACGTATGGTTACGACTTACTAGAGGACAGAGCGGATTGAGAGCTCAGGGTTAGAATAACACTGATTTATTTGTGGAACAATTTCCCAATAAATCAAGACTACCGGGTGCTATAAATGTGCCAACAACTGGGCGTGCGGCTTACCGGAAGTCATGTATCCATCCAGGATTTGGGTAGGTGGGGGATGGACGTCACTGAGAAGTAGCAATTACCGACCCTGCTGTAACCCGGGGGTGTAACGCTCTATACGGGTTTATCACCATCGTTATAACTTTTACATTACTGTATTATATTAAATAAGAACTATGAAGTGTGGACTTCATTTGGTGAGCTTATATCAATCACGGCAGGGAAGGGCAGGGGTGGTGGGGGGTGGGGCAGGTTCATCATTTTCTCCAAGCAGGCCACGCGTACCCTGCAATGACCTCCACCAAATATCCGGTCAAGTATTTATATATGTGCCATATGATCATTAGCCGATTCCTATAAACATTCCCCAGGATATATAGCAAGCCGTGTTTTCCCTTTACATAGCTTGACACTGGACCCCTCACCATGGTAACCATAGCGCGTGATTGACATGTTTGACTTCATGGAATGTGTGATAAGTGCGGCGGGTAGATTTCAGGTACAGACTTATGCTTTCAGGTACAATCTCACTATCAGCTCCCCTCTAATAAGCTTCCAGGCTGTTAGTATATAGGCACTGCTCAATACTTATTATTATAATCTAATAAATATAAACAATTATATATCATCGATATATCTAATTAAGTCTATTTAACCTCCTAGAACTATATATTATGAACTATTTCTTGTTCAAATTCATTGTTAATTTTTTTATTTCTTTTTTAAATCAAAAATAATATTGAAGTGAAAGTGGTAAAATGGAGGTAGGTAAACCATAACAAAGGATTCAATTCAAGAATTTAAATAGCATGGAGATCAGCATGTTATTGCTCCTTCAATTGAACCAATCTTCACTCTTCTAGGAAGTGTTTTTTTTCCCTTTCTTTTTCCCCCCTAAGAAGTGTGCACAAAAATCCTTGACGTGCCAATGTCAGAAGTGAAGTGTGATTGTGACGTCATTCTTCTAGGATGATGAAGACAATTAAGACCTTCCCTCTGATACTCTGATACCAAGGCGTGTGTTAGACTTAGAGGTGATATTGTTGGACTAAAAACATGAGAAACTTTTTATTGAATAACAGAGTGGTGGCCAATATTGCTGGACTATGTAGAGGAGGCGAGGTGGGAAGGTGGGCGAGGAGGAGTAGATCCGTATTGCCTGATAGCTTATCTCAGGCTGTATGTATAGCGGGAGCAAATGACAACATTTCCTGGAGCTTTATATCAGGCCTTGTTTACATTCTCTCTGCATCATCAACACATAAATAACATGTCGACCTTATCCTGTTCCTCATCCTCAGGCTTATAGGAAAGTACGCGTCATGTTGAACCGTATACCCACCAATGTACCGACGCGATTTCCCCACCGACTAGCAATTGTGGCGAACAGTCGTTACGATTTACTGTGCTACCAATTTAATTCTGTAATTCGTCGGTCGACGGGTGGCTCCGCCAAAACAATTTCTTGCCCAACTGAAGTGGCAACGGAATGATGTTTGGTAGTTAATTGCTGACTCGATCGGCAGTTTCGTTGCCTTAAACCCTGCCCACACACAGCCGATTTGCCTCCCGATTGCCCCCCCCCCCCGATTTGGGTATTCCGATGAATCCTAGGATTTCATTTCCAATCCTGGTTTATATTTTCAAAAACATAAACCAGGATTTGAAATGAGATCATAGGATTCATCAGGAGACCTAAATCGGGGGGCAATCGGGAGGCAAATCGGCTATGTGTGTGCAGAGTCTAAGTGGCTGAACGGCTTAAAGGCGTATAGATGGTGAACAGTACTGATGGTATGCCACACACCACTTGAACCTATTGGGACCACACGCCTGCAGGAAGGATCAATAGAGACATTCACATGTTCATACTGGCATGCTTATAGAATGGTGTCTGTAATCACTATCATCATTCGTAAAATAAACTGATGTGTAATTTGAAGGGATCTCAAATAGATTGACGACGAACGACGAGATCCCGATTTGAACATAGGGAACAAGCCCCACCACTTTTTTAAGGGGTACCCACACAGAGCGTTCCTTATAGTGAGAACCATTTGGGGATTAACAGAAAGTATATTGACGCATTAGCATAAGTCCGTCCGCGTATTAATGGTTACATGTATTATTGACACACCCTTTTTTTTTAAATTCATAATTGAATCTTGAACATCTTTTGGTATCTGTCGGGTAAAAATGGCATGCAGAGCATAAGCCATGGTTTGATGCACCTGCAATATTACCTGTAGATTATGCTGGTCACGCGGCCACCTGGTAGAGCCCAAAATAACCTGGGCGCTGTCCTAACGTGAATCATTGTATCTCTACAATACATTATCACATAACAAGTGAAAATAACCAGGCTGAGCCATCTATAGCCGAGCTGCACGAGCTGGTTAACATCGATCACTGTGAATGTCAAAACCTGACAATCAAATGTTATTTTACTGATTCAGCACGTGGCTGTTTGTAGCAGGCAAGGCAGTGTGTATGTTGATGGTCGCTGTGTGATTGTCCATCTTAGATAAGATGAGAACATATTTCATCATGGTTAAAATCTACAGTCTAGGCTCAGAGCCTCTCAAAACAGATAAGAAAATATGTCAGTGATCGGACGTCTACTGCGCTAATGACTTTCCGGACTTGGAGTATAATGGGATTCTAATGCCATTTTGCGGTTTTGAGCGAGAGGCTTTCCCTCTCGAAGGTTTTTGGTACTGAATTTTAAGAACAAATGACTAAAGGACGGAATTCCCAAGAATACCATTTCAGGTTCTTGTCACGTATAACTTTAAAGAAATGTTGCCAAACGTCGGATAGAGGCCACATGGCATTTTACAAGATCTAGAAGGCATCATGTAGTGATGACTAGATGGATGAGAATCGTTTCATTTCCTCACTATGGTCGCTTACAATCGTATAATAAGAAATATTATATAGTGTATTTCAATAATTAACGGCTTGAAAAAGTGACAAAGGTTATCATCTGGTACACTGGCCCAATTTTAAGGTCTTCCAGACCACGCCCAGCGTCATGATTTACAGTATTAAAGATAATTAAAGTATCAGGATAATTAAAAACGCCGGGATAGTTGGGGTAAATTATAACCTTTACAGTATAGAGATAATGGGGACAACCACCGAACTAATGCCTGAATTGAAATTTATATAAGTTGATATTTATTAAAATTAAGTAACATCATTATTAATTCATATTAACATCCATGTATACCTAAATATGTTGATTAGGTTAAGACAAAACTGTCTATTTACACTGCCAATCAAATATACTTTGTTGCCGCAGTCTCCGACACTAAATTGTACATTCATTCCATATGGTAAATAGGTGTAGTTCATAAAGGACACATTTCTTGCTGTCCAGGAACAAAGAGAGTGAATGATTTCTACCTGATGTGACCCTTCTCTTGTGGATATGCCCTAATCAATAAATACCATCTTCTATCATAATGCAAACATTGCCGCATAATTGTGAAAGTAATTAATGCGTAGGTAGCCAAAACAGTCTTGCAAACCAATAATTGATTGATTGAATTTATTTTATCTGTTTGACAATTCACAAAAATGTAATATATATATATATGTGAATGTTAGATCCAGGGGCCCGTTGCATACCAAGTCCTTACTTAATATTTTCCTTCCTTCGCTACGTGTCCTAGCTAAGCAACTTTTAGGGAAGAACTTCGCAATATTCACTAAAATAGTATAGTAACATATAAATGAATGATAGTTAGATCTAAGAGTAAATATAACACTTAAGAAATGCATGTATATCACGTATGATTCTCGCGAAATGGGCCCAAAGCTGAAATTACCCTGTTTTTATATATTATTGAATTTGTATTCAGACACAAGGTATACAGAATCAGACTTTCTACTAAATAGGTCTTCCAGTGAGCCCTTAAATCCATGCAAACGTTTGTATGTATATTTCTTTTTTTATTTATTTCTGGCCTAAAAATACAAGAAATGTTTTTGTTTAGTCGATACTAGGCTAATCTTTTGATTAATTAAAACATTTGTGCGTTACAGCCACATGTGTATAGAACTATTATGGATTGACAAGTTATGTGGTAGTACATGAGATTAAATTAATTAGTTAACTATGTGTATACATTTCATCTTGATTTAAATCTAAAATTAAAGGTAATTTTCTAGTTTTTACTTGGTAAATGAGACCTATCACTGTTTTGCCCAATGCAATTGTTTAAAAATAAAATATCGTAAGCTTACTAACCATGGCATATGTGTTTATCATATCTTCCAACGAAAATGTTCCTAAGGAAATGATGAAAATAAAAGAAACACAATTTTTTAAATGTGGAATGAATTATTGGATACAACATTTCTGTTTGTGTTTCTTGATGAAAGTGGAGAAAATCAATGGAATATTTTGGCATATTTGTCAAGGCTAAACTTAACCGGTACCTACGTCATGTATTGGAATGAATAAGAAATAACTCACACATTCACCTAATAGTGATATGCCTAAATACACTTGTCCAAAATAAATAAAACTAGCTAAAGAATCTATCTCCCTCTATTTCAATAAAAATCACAATTCCCACGAAAAAAATATATTCAAATGTCCCTACGTCTGAGTAGAGAAAAATTTATCCTGTTTAATATTTTAATAATTACACATTCTTGGCTTACTACTTTTTACATACATTCTACTCCATTCTTAATATTCTGAAAATATGCAGGACGAACACAATACAAATGTTTAAAGTGTGGGGAAAACCAACCCTTCCTCTAGATCTACGTCTGAGCTGGACGCTGAGAATTTGGAGAAAAAAAATGACGATTTCCCATCAATTGTACCTACGTAGGCTCGTCCTCTCTAAAACGCAATAGAAGACTTAAATTTAGATTTAAAGAGAAAATTATGCTCTAACCCTTTAAACACACTTATATAATGTAGTGCCTGTGTAAGCAACGTAAGCGACTATGGTTGGAGGCTTAATGCTACAACAAACACAAGACCCAAGTATAATCCTTGCTAACTCCAAGCTCTCTTTTATTTCCTAGAAAATGCTCAAGGAGGGGAGGATGAGTCGATCGCCGTAACAGACAACTCAACCTCTAATTAGGGTTCTCAGAAGCCCTCCTCTATGACTCCTCAACATAGCAAAAAAGGTGTACAGCAATACAAATACAATATGGCATGAAAAAGAGTAAAATTCAAGGTCGGGTAACTTCCGGATGTCAGTCGGCATCTGATCCAACAAGTCGGGTAACATTCGGGTGTCAGTCGGTACCTGACCCGACTAGAGCAGCTAGCTGCCTAGGCTACTCCTAGAGGTAAGAGAGACAGAGCTGATGTCGAAAAATGACTCTGTGATCCCCGGGTCGATTTTTGACGTCGAACCTATCGAAAAGTGATCCAGCCATCTATGCAGAGATATAAAGACATAACTTTCATACCATATTGAGCATTCATTTGGCAGCAATTATTGAGCTACACCTGCTAATGTATCAACATGAAATGTGATATACCTCTAGAATATTGTTGCGCTAAATGCTGCTAAATGTCGCGCGAAATGTTACACCTATTTACCTAGTGCATTTTCGCGCATGGACCTATTACTACTGTGGCTGGTGGCCTGTAAGATATTGGATATCTATGACCTTAACCGCCTACGACAGCACTGCAATAACATACTTTGTCTGTTTTTTAATTATACGAACATTACAAAATAGCAAGGTTTAAATATTGATTTTAATTGCTGAATGTTTGACCGATTGCTGAATGTTTGACCATATTTAACCAATTAACAAGGACTATGTACGCAAGTGCACTAAGTAACAATCCATTGGATAACTTTGGATTTCTAGTGCCACTGCTATTAATTACAGCAATTATACAAAACGCCAGCCTTTCAAATCATCCTCAAAGAAAGAATAACTACCATACGGTTCTTATTCCCAATTAAGTGTTTTATAGTAGATTATTTTAGAAATTATTTAGTGAAGAAATCTTTCAATCTTACTACTGGTAGGGCACTTTCAACATTGTCAGTTCTTCTAGTGCGATTATATATATTATATATATAATATAGGTTAATATTTTGAAGAACTCGACAAAATAATCAGATCTTCAATAAGAGCACATATTTTGAGTCCATTTCCTATGAAATAACTTTCGATATAATATTATGTATGAAGCCATGAGCTGTTTGGGACATTAAAAAGGTGTTGAGTATGTATACTACCGGAAAACAGAAAATATGGATGACAGTAACAATCCACCAAAGTACAGGACATGGTCTTCTGAATCAAGCCGACATAAATGCCTGAATATATCCCAGTCAACATAAATATTTGGTGAAATGGTACATAATATTATTTGATTGAAAAAGTGTGTTCTCTTCATAAAATCCTTCCCACGTATACTCCTCTTATTGCTTCTATAATTTCATAAGATTTCTATAATTAATAATGTATATGTTCCACATGATGTTATATATTGCACAATTACTGGACACCCATTTTTAATATACATGTATAGGCCAGTATCCTTTGTCTCTGCGTGGTATTCATTTTGTAATTATTGAGAAGAAAATTGCATCTGGTGCTGATATTTATTTGTCCAATGTGAGATGCATGTACCATATGCTTTGATTAAATGCGGTTTCTTGAGATCTATTATGACGATGATGGCAATAATAACCGTGTGGTGCCTATTACCTATTATATTACCTATTAAAATTATGCTTCTATATCATTATGTATCTGATAGGTAGGTGGGCGGGACAACAATGATGATTGCGCGATGGAACGCTGGCATAACAAGGCTGGTGAATGAAAGGCAGGAGAAAATTTCTCCTGCCTTTCATTCTCCGCCTTTCTTTTGTCTGATGGTGGATTAGATCTAAATATCTCTCCAGCGTTCTTTTCTTTTTAGGCCCATTGTGCTTGCCACAAAACACTAGTTTGGGGCTTCCTGCAAGCGTCTCATCGTGCAATCATTAAAAATCTAGATCTAGATATAAAATAATCAAGAAAATAGAAATATATCTATGAACTGAGATTATGTGCTGTGACAACATGTTCTATCCCATAAGATCTGGATAATAATAATATCGAAATATATGTAAATAGAGATATTATATCAAATACTATGTATATGCTTATCAAATTGAAATTGTGTAAATAAAACAAAATGAAGAGGAAAAATAATGAGAATGATATGTATAAGCAGTTATCTGTATTATACATATGTTGTTAAGTAAATCTTTGGTAACATTGGGATACTGGCGAAAAAATGGAGAAATCCAGTATAGATATACGCGACTAATGGAATTATTAACGTTTTCAAATCAAATCAAATCAAATGTACACTGTTTGTGCCACACACAGAGATGCCTGGGACATGTAGTGGGAGGTCGCGTTATTAGTACGTACATCCATTCTGACGTCAAACAATAATTACTCAAGCACGCGCCGATGGGGACTTGAATGTGACACATGGAGTTTAAATCGTCATTAGTCTCATATAAAGCTGCTTTCTAAGCTGTTATGACATCCAACATCTTACCCAGTTTCGACCTTTAAGATCGTTTTCTAAATATACCTTAAAATAGTTAATTGGTTTTCTTTGTTGAATATGACGTCATCGTCGAGCAGTCATTGTGACGTCACATGTATCGCCCGAGAGTTATCTCTGTGTCGACCCACCTATATTCGGTAACTTGGGTAGTTCCCTGCATATAATATGTTTAATCTTTAATCGTTCTCTACAGTATACCCTATGGGCGGGTGTCTAACATGTTCTCAATGAAAGTGTTTATGAATTCCACCGACCCAGTCCTTTCCCTCCCATTTATTGATCAACTTACCAATGAGTACAAAAATTGGCTGACTCAGCTATCATCAATGCTAAGCCAATACTCGTGAAAGTCTCATGGGTTTATCGAAATGGATGTAAGTCTTCCACACTAGTAGTACTTGTGAAATGAAATTACTCTTTTTATTTTCAGAAGCATGTAAACCAATTGGTATTAGGAGAGATCCTGCAACTATACCTTGGTATAGAATGTAAAGTATATTCTTAATAAGGAAGTAGGAAAGTATTTATTTTGTTTGTTTTATTTTACCATCAGCTCGCATTGACGATATTCATCTTTTCAACATAAGTAGAACACATTCATACATACAGAGCAATTGTTAAGCATAAGAGATTTTTGCATAATATTCTAAGCGCGATATCCGTGCTGTTCTAGCTACTGATAAAATACATTTTTATTACTTTAGTCATCAACAACCTACATAAAATATGTTTGAGTATTTAGCACATGGCTGTCAGGGGTTAGTGTAGGTATGTATGGCTAGAGACATGGGGACAAGGAGGTTCTTTCCTGGTAAACCGTCTTCCAGCGTACATCTGATTAATATTCTCCTCGTTTGTTCCAGACCCAACCTTCCTTAATGCCATCTATTGTGCATGGATCCCGGGGCCTCTCTCATAACAAATCCCTACTTAGATTTTCCTTGCTTAGCTATTTCTCCTTCCCAAGCAGCTGGTAAGGAACTTTTAGAGAAGGAATTTGTTATTATATACAGTACTCACAATGCTATTTTTCTTATTCCTACTGTAGAGATTTTCTACCAAAGCAAGGGAAAGTAGCTATATGGATGTGTCACAGGAAAATGAGTCATAAGTCGCAAACTTATGGTAAACTTTAGGACAGCTAATAAGTGTTTTTATATTTTTATTTTTGAAAAAAAAGAAGTTTGCAATATCTCTAGGTGAACAATTACTAGTGAAGTGGCTAAATATACTCTATAGAACGACCTTATTAATGCAAGAATATACCTAATATACTGTCTTGACATTTGATAGATGTATTTATAAGACTTGGGGCATTAGATACTCCAAAAATGAGAACACATCCCCTGAAACACTTCACATATTTCCGTCCCATTCCCCTCCCATTTGCTCTTTTCCTAGGCATTTTACACTTCTGCCCATCTTCTATCTTTTCTAACCCTGTTCCCCACTCATATATTAAAGTGGCTAAGATCACTATTTGTCTATATGTCATTTAGAAATATGTTTGTAGTTTTCGATGACCTGCACAAGTAAGAACATTTGTGTGGAATACCAACTCTATATATTCCTTATATTAATTGATATTTGTTAACAAAGAATGTGGCAGAGATTCCATTGAGGAATTCAAATCTGAGAGAGAAGTAACTTGACCATAAGGTGCTACCCTCAGTGCATGGTGAAGTAGGAGTGAGGCAGGAGGTACATAGTGACATATCTACCCTGTCCCATCCAGCTGGTATCACTTAACTCATTAAGATAAGAGGCGTCGGGGACCTTCCCTCACCAACCAAATTGGGTCTGGCAGTTGTGTAGGGTGCCTATGGCACCCTACAAAATTGGAGTTTTAAACTCTTAAATACACGAAATATATGTAATTCCTACATTAATGCTTCCGGGTATACATTACAAATAGACTAATCTAGAACATATAGTTGAAATTCAGGCAAACTTTCCCCAAATCGGGAGCTCAGTGATATGTGTCACTTTAATGGATTAATGACCAAGGCAGGGTGGACGCCAGGGATTGACAGTCCTTCAAAACATCCTGAGGTGAAGCCAAAGGATGTTTGAATGACTGTAAATCCCGAGCGTCCACCATGCTGAGGTTATTCATCTTTTTCCCCTCCCCCTAACCTAATTGCCTAAATAGGTCACATAAATCCATCTGGGTTAAGGGTCTATATTGACAGAACTTGCATCTGGGGGTTATACACTCAATTGCTTAATCTGCCAGTGTTTTATAGCTTTCCATGTACCTTCCAAAAAGGCAGAAAGGGAGACTAAATGTATGTGTAATGCCATAGACAATTATATATTTCCTATACTACTCACGTCTCTTTGTATAGGTATAGTTATATATTATCCACAAGATGGGGCTATAAACTACAGGCTACTACTTTCAGTTACTTCTCCTTTACTGCTGTGGTACTTCATTATGTACTACACCCATTGATGTGTATGAACAATATCATCAGATGTCCCAACTAAGTTTGGAATAAACAGAGTAATAATAGAATAACATGACATTTGTCTAATAATTAGAGTTTTGTGTATCATCCTAGGGTGTAATCTGGCTTCCCTTCCCCATGTTTATTGTTTTTTGTAACTATTGCCAAATTCGGCCGTAAATTTCTGAAAACCCATTTGCCTTTGTTTCCATGCACTGGGAAAACCCTTTAATGGTCCATGACGTCATGTCATGCCTCACTGCTCATGTCTCGCTGCCTGTAACCTGGGTTTTATCTCCACCATTCAGAATGACAAAGCTGAAAAGAGGTTTAACACGATATGTTGCTGATGGAAAGGTTTAAAATGATATGTATAACATGCTTTTGAGTTTGATTTTTTTTTGTATTTGCTAAAATAAAATGATATTTCAAAATAAATGATATTTCAAAATAATCTTAAATCCTGATTATCAATATTTTGATTTCAAATAGATTAATAATATATTCTCTATACAAATGAATAAAATTTACGGGTAGAGTGCACGCATCATCTTCATTATATAGTTTCTATAGTTTTTGAGAGTTTGCAAATGAGTTGCAAAAGATATTTTGCTCCTAAACGATGTAGCAACATAGATTTATCTAATATTTTAAAGAGATTCCTTTTTCTCCATATGAATAGGCCTATAGTGTTAATCCGTGTAGAAAATTGTCATAATATTATACTGATATAGGCTCCTCATATCAAT
This sequence comes from Sthenelais limicola, assembly GCA_942159475.1. Lineage (NCBI taxonomy): Eukaryota > Metazoa > Annelida > Polychaeta > Phyllodocida > Sigalionidae > Sthenelais > Sthenelais limicola. The sequence goes on from OW804101.1 coordinate 28,274,559, forward strand.
ACATTAAATAAAAAAGTGGTACAAGAAGCTGTATGATTTTTCCAGTCATTTGCCATGAATTTGTAGGCCTGATTGTGGGCTCAAGTGCCGAAGGCGCTTGTTAGTTTGAATATGGATGATGTGTGTGCGTATGTCAGTCTGGATAAGATGGTCTTCCAGAGTCTCCAGGGGCATCGAAACCAGGACTGCATAGATTAAACTAATTAAACCGTAGTATACTCTTCTATTGTCGATGTATTAACATAGTTAAATGCGCATTTTCCTTAGTAAGTGTAATTCTGGTGTGTGGCTTATTTGACTTGTTTGTAATAGTGTTTGGCTGTACCATGTGAATATCAACAGTGTGTAGACATGTGTGCCGAATAGAAACTTGATTTACAAAAGAGGTTCACTTTAACTGATGGTCTTATGTTACAATATATGTGTGCATTCTTAGCATCCACAATTAACCCTCTAAAGTAAACATTTCCCTCCTGCTTTCCACAACTGCATTTATACGAACCTTCCACACATGGGTCAGATTTTCAGAAAATGTACAATTGGCAGCTCTACACATTTAGGAAATTCTCCTAAATTTTAGGCTGAAAAATGAAGAATACCGGGTATATCTGAGTATATTTGGTCTCGCATTGATTTAAAGTATTAGTTCTGTTATGTTAAACTGCATTTTGAAGCTCATTTTTGTCTTAAATGTGGATTATTTGAGAGGATTGGTGAAGGCGAATTGTACATTTTGTGAAAATCTGATCCACTGTATGCATATTCCCATGTGCTCCTCCCCTACACCAGAGTCGAGGCATTTTCTCCACCCTCTCAATAGCAATGCACACCCCTGATTGCTTCTACGCATGCTCAGAGCTTATTCAATCAGCGTCAATCAGTAGGCGTGGGAAAGTGCTCTAATTGCCTCAGCGTCTCTGTGCCCAACACTTTACCACCCAGCGTTCCCTGGTCTGGTATCACTTTCTATTTCTGGCGCTGCACTCCCAGACAGAGGTGTACCTCTGGCATGGCTCGATGTGGACCAGCATACGGAAGGTTTGGGTTTGCCTTAGTTTAGGAATTAGACCTCTGAGGTAGACGCGGTAGAAGTGTCCTCCTTGCGAATGGGATGCGTCTCATGTCATTTTTTAATGTAAAGATTTCCATCATATTATGAATGAGTTTCAATGACTTCTAATAATCTGCCCTGGATGTCATTCCTCACAACATTATAAGCACCCTGTTCCCACCATTTATTGATGTGCATTCAAAATTACTCAGGGGAATTTTATAGGCACCGTATGAAGCACGTCCATGGCGGACAATACGTCATTACACTTGAATATTGTTTAGTTGAATGTCTTGACCTGTAAGTGAATAAACAAAATTTCTAGAAACGTTGTTCATTCTTTCTGAATTCACCACTAAAACAACTGAAGGTCATATTTAGGCCCTAATATATACAGTCCTACACTATGGCTTGGACTAGGTCATATTGACAAGAACAAGGGCGTACTCCCCCCCCCCCCCCCCCACCCCAACACACACAAATCGGCACGATGACGAGCATTAGGGATTCCCTGTGCCGACAGTGGCTGCGGTGGAGTGCAGAGAGTAATGTAAGGGTAATGTATAGTAAAGGGATTGTAGGTGGATATAGAGGGGCAAGATGAAAGGTGTCTGGTATCTGGTATCAACATACTTTGCACCCAGTAATTATCATTAATTCAAGGAAATAATTGGGATTTTCGAGACTGCGGTCTCTAGTCGACTGATGATTTATCATAATACCTCCTCCAATTAATACGTGAGTAAACAGGAAAGAATGTATAGAGACCTACTTTATCCACAATTAGATTTATTTATATTCATTTTTCCCTTGAATGTAGTTCCGTTACATTCAAATAGAAATACAGCAAATGAAGGACCAGAGCACACCAATTAATGGCATAATTAGGATGAATGGCGCGTTGGTACAAAACATTAGAGAGGTTCCGCAAGCAAACCTATCTCCGTATCCATATGATCCTTACTTATCAATATCTTTTTTTTATGAATTACGTCGCATTTTTATGTATAACAAATACATTGTGAGATGAAACATTTTGCTTGATATGTTACGTTATGTTTTTCCTGCCATGTTTTGCCGGACATCTTTCTTCCTTTTAACTTACGTTTTATTATCAGAGATACGGATACGTTTAGGTTTAGGTATGGCTTTAGACTTGCTGAACCTTCCTAATGCAATAAAATCGCGCTGTGCAGCTAGGTTTGTTTCTATAAGATCCCACCGCTCTACTGACTCTTTTATGTTTGACTTGATAATTCGATAGAAATTTGACCTCTATAGAAAATGTTTTATTTAATCTCTAATGCAGATATACAAATAAGACATAAGAATCTCTATAGGATTTAGTTCCGGTCATATTGATAAAAGGATTTTGCTATTGAACTGTCTTATTTAGGATCCAATTATTTCATTGACGTCTAGAGGGGGGGGGGGGGGGGTAATGCTCCTACGAAGAAATGTTTTGTAACATTTGAACCTTCATATAACCTCAATTCTGTAAACTCAATTCTTTAAACTAGATAATTAATATTATCATTGTAAACGAACTATAGAGTCGATACATGAACATATTCGAGTTAACGAAAATGTGTATTTTTGTCAAATTTGTTTTGAAAAAAGTATAAATTCGTAAAATGTCACAGCCTGAATAAACATATTTCAAACATATCTGATCATTACTGTGCTTGATTTAAGATTAGCCACTAATTTATTTCATTAATATTTTATAACATAAGGCCCTGGTGGGCTTCATGCAGCTTGTATTAGTACAATCAACCTTGGTTGTTTTCACATATTATAGTTTGACCAAGAGTCTACACTTATCGCTTGGTTGTTACTGAAGAACTTTGTCAAACCAAGAGTTTACATTTATTACTTAGATTACTGTTACTGTAGAATTATTGTTACTGTAGAACTTTGCTTAAACCAAGAGTTTACATGTATTACTTAGATTACTGTTACTGTAGAATTATTGTTACTGTAGAACTTTGCTTAAACCAAGAGTTTACATTTATTACTTAAGTCTCTACTCACAGAACTTACATTACTGCCAACATATTACATAAGGAGGGGTGAGGTTAGAGCTATTGGAGTATAACCTGTGATATATTTGAGGTCTCCTGAGTTAGGACAAGGAGAACACGGCTGGTACCTATTCTAACTTGTAACATATAGTCCATCTACATATATCCTCCGCTCATCAACATTCAATATTAGTTTATTATATTATATAGTTAATGATTGGACGCCTACTGCGCTAATGGCTTTCCCGGCCCGGAGGGGGGGTCAACCACCATCGTCCGAATGAGATTTTAATGAGATTTTGCGGTTAGGAGCGAGGGGCTTTCCATCAGTTTTGGAGCACAGAACTATATTAGAAGTTTTATAGTTCCGTTGCTTGGAGTGAATCTGTCGCCTAGGAGCCTAGACAGAATGCCAGCACCCCCAGCATGCCCCCATGGTGCATGAACCTCTAGCGGGATCTGTGGCACAAGTGGGTCAGATTTTCAGAATATGTACAATTAGCAGCTCTACACATTTAGGAAATTCGGCTAAATTTGGCTGAAGAATGATGACTACCTGGTATATCTGAGAAAGTCGATAACACTAAAAGACAGCTGTCATGTTATGTTGCTAATTATATATCCAATGTATATTGTAAATTACTGTACACTTTGTATATACCCGCAGGACTGGGGCAAGTGAAAAGCCCTAAAATCTCCCTGGGACTTGATCTACCCAGAATAAATAAAAGCTTAAAAACAATATTTGGGGTCATATTGATTTAAAGTATCAGTTCTGTTAATTCAAACTACATTTTGAAGCTCATTTTTGGCTTAAATGTGGGTTATTTGAGAGGATTGGTGAAGGCGAATTGTACATTTTATGAAAATCGGACCCAAGTATACCTAATCCTCGTCTAATGTGCAGCTTTACTAAGAAAGACAAGGCTACGCTCCAGTGCCTCTCACTACTCCCCACCCATAACCCCGCCGTACATATATATATATGCGCAATAAACAAACAGCAAAACAATCACCTGGAGGATATATCTAATAAACTACAACATGGCCGGGTTTATATATATGTATCTAAGCCTACCTTGCCTAAACTTTCTGAAAGCCAAGTCCAGTGCTGCGCACCATGAAAACAAACACATCCTATGTAATGAGTATCATAATCGTAACCAAGTATTCTATGGTGCGTTTAGTGAAGATCACCAACTTACAAATCCTACAATGATTTTACATAATGATTACGATTAGAAAGTCGCAATTTTATGAACACTGATTAATGCACACTATTTCGCTAGTGATCATATTAGGATGCTTTTATGAATTTGCAAACCTTATGAATTGTTTACAAAATAATATGCATTGACCCCCCCAACCCCCTCAATATGTTTACATATATGTCGACACAACTTAACTGATCACACACACTCACCTTTATGTCTTGAGACTAGGTCTAAACAGGTAAGACTATATGTACCTCTCCGATCCAGTATCGTATTATAAAATGTTTCTTCCAAGTTTAGTTTGCTTTTGCTGCACAATTCTGGACAAGGTCGTCTTGTTCTGTAAACATTGGAAGTACTGTAATGTGCGCTTAATGGGTGTTTCCTGAAGGATCCAACATCCTGTCACATGCATAGATCACATCAGCTCAGATTATACAAGCTTACCGTTAGTAATTACCGAGCGTGCGTCTACTGTATCAACAATTACCACTAACAGCTCTGAATCAAGAAACGCTAACCCGATTGTTTATTCCTTCCACCAATGAGAATGAGAAGGAGTAATTTGAAGAATGTTACGATGACATCTCAATGCCGATACGCCCGATTTTACTCTGGTGCGAAAAGGGCAGTAAATAGGCAGATGGAAGATTTAGCTCAAGTTGATTAGAGTAATTTGATTTGATAATTCTGTATACATTCACTAAACTTCTGCTAAATTAGGTTGAGAATTGATGAATACTAGATAAATCTGAATATATTTGGCACATTGCGTTGATTTAAAAACTGCTACCTTTATGTTGAGCATTGTTTTGAACCTCATTATTTGTCTTAAATTTGGGTTATTTGAGAGCATTGGTGAGGGCGAATTGTACATTTTCTGACGACTTGACCCAATCAGTTAAAGTGTAGTTTTGTAGCACGGAGAAACGGTATTCGCGACGCATGTAAATCTTACTGTATCTTTAATTATCTGTGACTATCATAAAGTAGCCTTGGGCATGTGGACAATACAGTGATCACGAATTTTAACAAAGTTGTCGTAATGATTGGCCCATGCATGAACTCAGTATACATGTATATATTTGGACAAATGCAGTCATGCAAAGTTTACAGATTAATTAGTATTAACTTAACATAAGTATACGAGACATAGCTCACGACAGAATGTCAGAGAAGGGTATAATACTAGTTGTTAATAGACACCCCTACTTCCACAGTGATTATTTTGCATATTTCGCAATTTTATGATGACGTAAGATTACATAATGTTATGTAATATGAATATGAACATGAATGTATTCAATATTCGGTTTACATATTTCCCTGATATTATATCTCCAATATCAGCAATGATAATAATACAATTCCCAAGATTATCCATCTGTACATTGTGATAGCGGGTGGGGTGTGTGTGTGTGTGGGGGGGGGCAGTAGAGTCTGTGGGACAGCACAAGTCCTGCCAGGAAGAGTAAATTCAGCCCCTCCTGTGCACGACTCTCTCACAGAGTAAACATGGTCTAACAACATCGTGATACAGGGGCAACATCACACCAATTAAGAAGCCTGCCTTGCTATAACTCCAGCTGATATTATTATATATCTATTGCATGCTTCATTTGGGATAATTCTGTACAGGCCCGCCTACTTGTATCCATACTTCTACAATTTAATTATATTCGCATTTTTCTCTATAAAGCATTTATCATGCAGGATTGAATCTTACAGAAGGGCTTCTATATCGTATTATTTTCACTGCATCGTGATCAATCTATGTTTATTTCCTAAAAGCTAAGTATCCATTTCGCACACTGCCGTGTACTTAGTCCCATAACATATGACGCGGATGATATCAGATTTCAAATTTTATTTCAGTGGATTAACATGGCGTGCACAACAAGTTAAAGGGGGAGCTTGCAAATAACCTCCACTTGCCTTTTGATGGTTAACAGTACAATACTTGATATATAGATCTGTCTTTTTCTCTTTTTTCTTATTATTGAAGCAGCTGTCTCATCAAGGATGTGCAGTGGTAGGTGGCGAATATGTGATGAATGTTGTCACCACTGAACCGCGATTAGAGCTCGTGTGTTTTTGTTATCAGTAGAACCTTTTGTCCTTTTTTTATATACCATAACTGAGGGTGCAGCACCCAGCAGCCTATCATTTCGTGTGGTTTTTTTTTCTGAATGACGAGACTGGATCGTTCTTACGCCAAATATAAGACAGAGAATTGTGAGAGAGTGGTAGAGTGATTGTTTTCTTTGCCCCTTCCTGGAATGTGTTCTACTTATTAATGACAAATGGAAGTTGAATTGCTTTTTATAAGAGAATATCCTTCCCAGAATCAGCATCGGCAGTCTCCCTCGATCATATCACACAGAGAGGTGTGAGGTGTGGATACTTGAAGGAATATCGACCATTGAGTAATGCGGGCTAATGCATTCCCTGTATTAAATATTGTGGTTATATACATGTGTTAGTGTTGATCATCGTATTTGGCAACTTTCTTATTTGATTAAATATCGCAGACCAAAAGCAAATATTGGGTAGGACTAATATTCAATGCTAAAGAATGCATAAAATGGCTGTTTGACCAATTCAATAGTTGTGACTTACCGAGTATAACAATTGCTTCCCGGCAGTCCAAGACAGGGGCAGTGTTAAATCCTTTATACGCCTCTGAACATGAACTGATTCCAGGTTCTATACACAACAACAGCTCAGACTTATGTCTTTTATTCTACGTGTTATCAATGTCCTGTGGATATGTTGTCAGGGGAAGGCAGTATAGGGGAATTCACATGTCCCTATTTGTGCATAAAACGGTTCAGTTTGTGGTGCGTAGTATCAAGGTATAACGTCAGTCCGCAGGTGGGCAACTGGTGTATTCTGTTACCACACCACACGATGACATATGGAATCTTGTAATGCAAATTATCCTTGCATGAATGTAATAGTGTAATGTCCGATGGACGAGTTTAGCTTGAGGCAAACAGTTTATTCTTCTATACTTGGATCCCACTCGGATACATGTGTATTGTATTACATGTTTTGACATTTCATTCAACTACTCGCCATCACACCGCATTAATCAGCATCCACCTTTGATGAAACCATTGTAAACATCCTTCCGCTTACAGTTAGTTCCAGAATATGTATTTATATATAATATTATATCCTTTTTAAATACATGTGTCCAAATTGACCATAAAATTATAAAAGGTGTTCTGTGCAAACTTTCTGCTATCAGGTATCACCTAGAATAAAGGTAACTGGGAATTATCAGATAATTTCAATAAGATGGAGATTGGTCCAGGTTGGCACCAGTATATGTATAGCTATGTATGCTAAATGATCCAGGTGTGTCTGGTCTCAGCCTCCTCCAGTACCCAGGGGTATATAGTTGTACAGGGAGATCTCTCCGCGTCCTATACATCACACGCACCTTCCTACTGTATATATATACATACGGAACATCTCCTCCTCCTTCTATGTGTAGACGTCACGCTTGGCTGGCCGCGATGTAAATATGGTCCACTGATCCCTGCCCCCCCCCCCCCCTCCCCCAGACCACATACCTCCGCTGCTTGTCATCTCTACAGTAAACATTATGCAATACCCACGTGGTGGCGGTGGGGGACAGCAACAGAGAAAGATCGAGAAAGACAGAGGAGAGAAAAGAGAGGAGACAAAAGGATACACACATAGAGGAGAGTATGGAAAAGAGAGGGAGCTAGAGGGACAGACGGGGGGGGGGGGGAGAAAGAGGGAGAGATCGAGAGTCGAGAGAAGAGAGATACAGAGATCGAGACAGAGAAAGAGAGAGGGAGTGAGTGAGGAGAGAAGAGGGAGAGGGAGACAGGGAGAGAAAGAGGGGGGAGAGGAAGAGGAGAGAGACAGTGGGAGTGAGAGAGAAGAGAGACACACAGAGAGACAGAGAAACAGAAAGAGAGAAAGAAAGGGGAGGGGGAGAGACAGACAGAAAGAGAGGCAGAGGGGCCTGCACGCGGCAGAGGCCTACATTCAGAAAAAAACAAAGGTGCTTGAGCGCACTGTCAGCAGAACAAATGTCTAAAGGCACAGATAATCAATCATCAGGGGGAAATATTTTCTAATCATTCATCAAGAATAGAGTGAAATAATTTTACTAGCAGGATATGTGGTGGAACTACTTTCCAATCATGAACGTAACGTCGCTTTTTTTTTATTTTTAAATTCAGAATTGTTATACACCATATCCTCAGATATGTTAGTGTGCGAATTAAACCATGACTAATTGTTTTCAGGTTTTACTAAAAATATATGTTGGGGGGACTTTGCTTTAATTACCATTAATAAATAATGATGCATAACGAAGACAAGGTTTGGCCATGAACCCAGCGAAGCAAGGGTTTATTCTCACCCAATACATATCATAAATACATACAAGTAAAACACATGTAAAACACATACACAGCACAAAAATGGGTAAGATTAAAAATTTTCAAATAGCATGCACGTCAATGCAGCTCAGGTGCAGGTTGAATAATGAACCAACTGTCCAGGTAGAACGAGTGACGTAATAGTTTCGGGCCACTGATTGGTCCATATGATGCAGGTGCATTACGTCATAATTAGTTGCTGCGTCAGCCCCAAATATAATCATCGATGGGTCGATTCCACATACAGTTTTGGAAAGGGGTAGTGCTAATTAATCATATAAGTTATATATGGGAAAAGTATCAAATGTTTCATTACCATTTGTTATCTGTAAATCATATCAGTTTGTTATTAATGTTATTAATTTCCATAAAACAATAGGGAATTATGAGGAAATGCCGTGTTAAAAGGTTTCCATGCGAACCTTATACCATACAGGATTACGAATACGTACGGTATATACCTTACCCAATACAGTAATGGTCCTGTTTGGGCCACTAAAATGAAAAAAAGGGATTAGAATTGTGTAAATGAAATGAAATGAATAATTGACCGATGTTCTACCGACCGGTACAATTGGTGGGATACACTAGAATGTTCAGTCTTGATCATAAAGCGATGGTTCAATGGATCCTGATGTGGGTCAGATTTTCAGAAAATGTACAATTCGCCTTCACCAATCCTATCAAAAAACACACATTTAAGACAAAAATGATCTTCAAAATGCAGTTTAACATAACAGAACTGATTCTCTAAATCAATGCGCTACCAAATATACTCAGATATACCCGGTATTCTTCATTTTTCGGCCAAATTTAGGAGAATTTCCTAAATGTGTAGAGCTGCCAATTGTACATTTTCTGAAAATCTGACCCACGTAGACGTGCACCTGTGTGCATGTGGCGTCATGGGAAGGTGAGTGTGAGGCACGCTGAGTCACCGCCATAATTTTGGCATCAGCTATTTTTGGTAATCTATGTGTAATTCCTTGTGTACACACTCGAGTCTTTATGTTAGTGGACGAATTGAATCATGACCCTTTGGGTTTTTTTTTGCTGAAAGCGCAAATATTCTGACACCCATATTTCTATTTTAGGTATGGGTAAAAGCAAAAACTGTTCTAGAACTGGAACTGGTTCTAGAACTATAACTTTTTATCTTGAACTGGGATGAAATTCCTAGAGGATTCCGGGCTGGTATAGCATGGCCTATGAACCAGGGACCTGCTTACTTCCTAGAACAGCTATACAACTCTAAGGATGTATAGTGGGTACCCCTCAAATAGACTAGCAGATTTCAGAGTGAACGATGCAAAATGCAATCCATGAAATCAAAATAATATCTCCTCTTAATGAAAGGGATATATAATGGTCAATTTAGAATAAACAAGTGGTAATAGAATAAATTGAAATTTAGCTCTGAAGCACTGACGGGCTGATGGAATTCCAACAAAACAACAAATTTTGATTGCATTTATATTTACTATGTCCCTGTTCCCCCCCGCCCCCGACACACATATATGTTGCGATTCTTGCCTATGTTCTTTCCATTGAGTTTGTGGCCATCATTACATATCTGTGTTTCAGCTCCGGCTTAATATTAATCGATATAAAATAATGATATTTCGTGATCGTATAGTTTACTTCTGCCGAGAATAAATATATATTATGAATATCGATAGCAGGAGATGGGAGGAAATGAACCAAAGCCACTGGATAATTATTAAAGTTAAAGGATCAGGAGTTGAAATATTCTATGTTCGAAACGCAGTTCTGAGATATAACATCAAGAGTGAAATACTTCTTTCATATGTTCCCTTTATTCCTCCTTGTGTGCTGGGTTTAAGGACCTTGCTCCTTAACCCGAATAAAGAACAGGTACATCGAGATAATCAATGATTTCCTACACAAGGTAACATTATGTTTGCAATATAAACCAGGAATAATGAATTAAATATAATAATGACATAAATACAAACTTGAACATAAATGTTGAAATGAGTAATGAATAGCATAGTTAACGTCCGGATGATATAACATAAACAGTTAATTAATGATAAAGTAATCAAGTTATAATATAAACTGCAAATATCGTCATGGGTTGCAATGAATATCCTAGTGGCGTCCGGAGGTACTGCACGGAGGAATCCGGAGACGGAGGTGCCCAGATCCGGAGGTGCCCGGATCCGGAGATACCCGGAGCTCAATGGAAATGTTCAAATATCCTTTATATACTGGAATCGTTACTATTCATGGGCACCTTCAGATACATTTGGTGGAAATTGCCATATATTCCAGCAGCCTGTCATGACAGCCGTTGAAATATAACATTCAAAATGGACATATTTCACAGATCCAGTCTAGGCCCAAAGTGGAAAGAGTCACTTCAAATGAAGGGAAAGCCTCTCGCCTCAAACCGCAAACCTCAAAGTGCCATTATAATTCCATTAAGTCCGCACAATGTCATAATTATATTCCCATTAAAACGCCGAGTTCTAGGCCAGGACACCCAGGCTGACATACCATTCTTATCTGATCTGAGGTTTTGGACCTAGAGTGGATCAATAATCTACACGGCGATACTTAATTGATACAAATTTGACATATTCCATCCTGAAGGTCAGGGTCATCGAAGCCATGGGGCCCTGAAGATGTGCGTCACAGGTGGTATTGTCTGACATATACATTAAGAATGTGTCGGCTACACCTGTGGCTGCCTACCTATAAACACATTAATTATAATTATATCCTTTGTATTGTGCAGTAATTAATTCCTTATCGCGGCTATGCCGCACACCTTACCTAACACTGTATTTCTGGACCTGCTGCTTCCCTGATTAATACACATTTTCATACTCCTGTTTACAGTTGTGTATATACGTTCATTGTATGTGTATGTAGAACGAACATTTCTACCAAGGTAGTAAAAGTTGGAAAGATAATATTATGGTCACTAGCAAAATGATAGAGGTTATACATGTATTCACGCGTACGAACAGCTCCTGTACCCTCGTGACAAACTATATGGGTCATAAATGTATGATGGCCGCCGTGGTTGGTGCTTTTGGGCGCATTGCGGCGAAGCCGACCGGTGGCAGTACATTTTCTTCTTAAGGTTTGAAGAAAAGCAATAGGTAGCAGCATAGGGTTTACTATAATATTATATACTGGCACTTAAAGAAGAGAGAATCTTCAAGATAAAATTTACACGAAATGAAAAGTGTATTTTGGACACGTCTGATAAGGACTTTATGATAGTTGCGAAAGAGACAGATCAATGATTTATATTAATTTGCATATTATTTGCCGATCTTTCTGCCGATGTACCAAAGAAATAATTTCTTCCAGATAGCTTTATTCTCACGATTGTCTTATTTGTATTTCCATGACTCGATGTTATGTGATGGAATTGGTGAACACTCCTTGGTGAATAAAAAGCACAGACACAGGCAAAAGGTATGGGGCACACAACCTAAGACTTAATTTCGAACTAGATTCATCCGCATATAATATCTAGCTCCCTGGTGTATTCAAATAGGCAGGGAGGTGAATTATCTATAGTAAAACTCCCTGTCTAATATAACCTTTATTTCGTGTGTGATAAACAGTCTTTCAGTCGCCATGCGATGGATGACTTAGTGTAGGAATAAGTACGCGGAATAGAACAGTGAGGAGAAGTACAAGTAGAGGTAACCCTGTCCCCCTGCTATAGGCGCCCTCTTACCTTCTCCTCATGACATAACCAATGACTACACAGCTTATACTCATATATATGTGTTTATATTAGGAATATATTATACCCGATAGCCTTTATACCGCCTTTAGGAGTCGGGCCTTGCTTCTCATTGTGCAATATAAACTTAATCTGGTTATATATATACGTCCGTGGATGTTTGTAATGTATGCGGGTTTTTTTTTTACAGCACCGTTGTAATTTTATGGCTAATTCTGAACAACTAAGGGCATGGCTAGGCAAAATAACATTTTACCTAAACATTACCGATGTATACATCGGTAACGTTTAGGTAAAATGTTACTTTTACTTATTAACTATAGTTGATAAGTATCAGTTATGGAAATATATTATTTTGCTGAAATGCGATTTAGTTTTCATACTGCGAAAAAAATGCATTGCATTTTTCGGTATATCATTTTTGTGACGCGGTACTGCTTTTGTAATACTTGAACCAGTAAATGGAAAACAGATAAATTATGAACGATATACTTAGTACGTTCACAATATCATGTTCCAATCCATTAACTCTGTGACCGTGAATGGGACTGATGTATAGTGCATATATTTGTATATATCATATCCGCAGAAAACTATGCTTTTGTAGGTACAGCGAGTATCCGTGATTTTCGTAGGAATACTGCCTCTGCTGCTAATGACGTCCATAACAGACTCTAGGCCTATCTATCCCGCTCATAATTGAGGTCCCTGTTCCCAGGAATAATGTAAAGGGGTTGCAGAAATGTGTCGATCGGGCGGTACTGATACAGTTGAAGCAGTTTCTGCCTCTCTATAGAGGGAACATTTGTATTGTTGTACTGTCTATACCTGCATGTAACCCGGCCGGTGTACGGACATAATCCCGCCAGTGAAACCCCCCCAGCCATAACCCCGCCGTCAGAACCCCCCAAGCCAATCGGAGGATGGGCGTTACAGCACAAGTGTTGCCTCTCCGCTCCCAGAGAATCAGATGCTAATTAATGATTGGGTGTAAGAACCTTTGGAGGTTGTAGTAGCGCCGAAACAACTAATGAAGGAGGATCCACCTGAGGACAGGACCAGCAGGCATCTGTACCATCGATGTATATAACAAAAAAAATCCTTCACCAATACCCACTCTAATGGTTTTCTTGCCTCTTTTACTTATCAGCTTGTGTAGTAGTTAGAAGCAATATTAATAAAGAGATACTAGTATGTAGAATTATATAGTTCGCTGCCACCTTAAGGAATGTAGATGTATAGGTAGGTAAGACATGTAGTTAACTTAAAAGCAACAGACTTAGAGGTGCAGGTGGAAATCTCACACGGGGCAAGCCCTTCAAGAGCAAATAAAATTGGTATATAGTACATCAAAATATGTACATATATTCTGTAGTGTTTTCATTATGTACACTCGTCTGCCAGACCTCATGGTGTGGTGTGTTGTTTCTACCATTCTTTTCAGTCCGGATACTTAAAACCAAGATGTGTGAGTGTGCAAATGCAAGATGTGTGAGTGTGGAACAACATAAAATCATCCCCTCAAAGCGAGGTATAAAAATCATTATAGACACTTCTAAGAAGTGATTCTAGGCAGAACATTTCGATGATGCTCAACATCTGAGGAAACAAGATGAAGACAGACAAGATGGTATCAACCTCGGGTGATGTGGGTTAGATTTTGAGAAAATGTACAATTTACATTCTCCAATCTTCTCAAATAACCCAGATTTCAGACAAAAATAAAGTTTAATATACAGTTCAACCTAACCAAACAGGTTGCTAGAATCAATGCAAAGCCGAATATACTCAAATGTACCCAGTATTGACCAAATAGGGGACTTGCATGTGCCACTGCGCATGTCTACTGCAGTGCATCCTGAGATGCTTTCTGTTGAAATCTGACATACAATTATTTGGGAAATTTTTATCGAAAATTGCAAGAATGTTTTCACCAATATTAGAGTTTGTATAAATGAGTTATGAAAACCAAATGCATGATGGGAAAGATTGGGACTTGTGTTATGGAAACATGTATAACATATAGATATTGACATTAGAGCATTGATAAATATTCCATGCTGAACATGGCATGTTTTCTTTAGAGTTTACACTGTACCATTAGTCCCATAATTCAGTGCGAATCAAGATTCAAAATGGCGGCTATGCAAATCCCCTATTGCAGCTTAATTTAGCAGAATTTACTAAATGTATACAGGTGCCAATTGTACATTTTCTGAAGATCTGACTCATGTAGGAAGCTGGATTGTACCCTAGGCTATAGGTAGTGAATCTCGGTAAAATTCACTTTAATTATTAAGATTGAAATAACAAGATATTACAATTGGTTTTTCATTTTTTTCATGAACAAAGTAAAAGCAGTGGGTATAACAATATGGGAATAGTTTGGAGAACATCGAACATCAATACTATGAGCCGTGGTGCTTGAGAGATTCCGTTTTAGCTTATGGGGGCCCTGTTACTCAAAACTAAAAAGGTCTACCTGCATTACTGGATAGGTTTGTGACAACCATTCTGCACACAACTCTTTACAGGTAATTTGATGTGAAATAAAAGGATAAAATATACAAACTATTGTTGTTATTGGATGAGAGCTGCTTCTATAATTGTTCTATCATAATTATGTAATATTTTCCTCAATTCTATGAGAACTACTGGTAGAAAAACAACAATTTTAACGTAGAAACTGTATATTGGACGAATAGCTTGTGTTCTCTGAAGGGAACGTTAAAACGTCTGTATGCTTTGCGGATGTGAGTGTGGACTCAGTTGGATGTATGTCAGCAGTTCCAGCCTTGTTGTTTGACACCCGTCTTGTTGCTCATCTAAAACAAGTACACTTTCTTGTTCCTCCTCTAGTCGTCTCTTCTGAGTTGTCAGATAAAAGACAGCCATTTTATTACAGCATTCTATAGAGGCTATGAAACGGCACTGAAGGAGGGGAGGAACAGGAGTATAGCCACGATAAATATTACCACTGGAGATGTGTAGGGCAGGGTTCTGGCTGTTGGCTGAGGTTTAAGAGTTCGAGGAAAGGTTTACGTTGCAGTGTTCGCGGCAAATCTGCAGGAAAACGGACAAAAACTATATATATTCATCTTATATGTAGAATCTTCGTGAATATAAGGTTTTATGCAATTTACCAGATGTGATATCACATGCATGTTCCCAACATGTGTACATGTACATACATATAAGGGTTGAAAAAGTGGGAAAGTATACTTCATTAATGATTGAATTCTTTTTATTTGTGGTTTTTATTATATTATTATTATTATTTCTGTTACTGTTCCTCATGTCAGAATCAAAATGCAGAGAATATGAGGATATATACCTCTAATTATATATATACATGTCATCAGGAGTATATCAGGAGTGTAATGTTGGAAATGTCGTCTGCTAAATTACTTTTCTCGTCGCCCTACTTCAAAAACACCAATAGTCTAGATCCACATCCGGCTGCCGTTCTCATTTCTTCTGTCTGCATTATTCTTCCCTCTCTCTGCTTTCGTCTATAACTCCCCTCCCCTGTCTACAAAGTTATTGGCCCGGTTTTGCCTCTTGTACCCACACACCTTCTCATACCTTTTCATCCCTAGGCACCCCTCGAGAGGTTCGCCAGAGATCCGGGACCACGTGATGTAAACAAAAACATCACCTAGTTTCTCACAGAAAGGCTATAGACGTGTCACCCGCCCCTTATGCAGCAAAACTTCCCCAATTCACCTTATTTTAGTCACAAAAACGCAAATTTGAAATTCACAAGATTTTTGTACCTCACTAATATAGTATCAGTTTGTATACTTAGAAGTGGAGTTATTATAGCTCCTATTTAGGCGATTGGTGAAAGCAATATATACATGACTTTTAATGAAATATAATTTTGCAGAAGTATATCGCCAGCGGCTCGCAGAATTGACACAGTCTTTCTGACTCATATGTTTAGGGATGGGTTGGTATTTGAAAGTTAAAATCTATCACATACCTTTTTCTACGATGAGTCATGAATACGTATACAGGCCTAAGTGAAGATTATAATGTTGAATGGGTCGCTTCAGTGCCCGGCCTCAGTGAAATTAACCTTTGCTCGCTCGACACCTTGCCTCTTGGTTCATATCCGTCTCAAGAGGACATCACACAAGTGTATTTTTGTTATTTTTCTATGGCCTTTAGATCCCCAGCGTTGATTAGTCCATTGCCAATTCTTTTCACAGCCGAATATATACCTATTCCCAGGGGAAGAGAATAAATGGAGTATTATATGGGTCAGATTTTCAGAAAATGTACAATTCAACACCGCCAATCTTCTCGAATAACCCGAATTTTAGACGAAAATAAAGTTCAAAATAGAGTTCAACCTAACCAAACAGATTGCTAGAATCAATGCAATGCCGAATATACTCGAATTTACCTAGCATTGACCAAATTTCCGTCTAATTCAGCCGAATGTATTAAATGTGTACAGCTGCCAATTGTACATTTTCTGAAAATCTAACCCATATATGTTACCTGCGCGATCCAATTATAAGGGTTTGTAATTGAACTTGAAGCTATATCGCGAAGATAGAATTTTCATCCAGAATACACCGACCAGAGCCCGATAGGGCAATAATGGACGTTGTATAAAACAGTCAATTGACCATTATCTGCTCATATCATATTTAAAACGATTCACGGGTCTTTACCGGGTGTTCAATGAAAAATTGATGTGCACAAGGGTTTTCACAAAACGTTCAGGGATTGTCCCTACGACATAAGACAAAATTGATTTGATTTAAAACTATTTTATTCAGGTCTATGAACATTTTCATACATAAAACACGGATATTCTCAGGACAGCCTGAATTATTAGAGAACAATTTTACATAATTCAATGAAATGAAAGTACACGTACGAATGTTGTTAACATTACCACTATAACTTTATCGAACATCGGACACCTGCATCGACACTACCCCATGATTTCCCCCATTTCTGCCTCGATTTCTGTTCACACAATTGAAATGTTGTCTCTTCGATCATTTAAAAAATACTATTGTATCAATTCAGTCTAAACATATTTTAGTTGAACTTTCGGTTAACCTGAACTTTAATGGTTACTCCTCAAATGCAGGTAAGGTGGGACATAATATTCTGATTTTTGAGTCAGTATAGACAGCGACAGATTGTTTACAATTTTATCTGAATCCTTTCCCGACGAGTAGGAATGGTAATAAAAACAGAACTTGATTTTATTTTGTCAAAGATTAGCTGTAAATGGAGCTTGAATTCAATATGATAAATGAACGAAACAACTATTTATATAAATACCAACTGCACCTGTGCGGCAACATTTTAGCCTTAACGAGACAATAACTCTTGTACTAATATAGCAAGCGTACATGGCACTTGACCATTTATCATCCTACATGGGTCAGATTTTCAGAAAATGTACAATTGGCAGATCTACACATTTAGGAAAATTCTGCTTAATTTGTCTGAAAAATGATGAATACCGGCTATATCTGAGTATATTTGGTATCGCATTGACTTAAAGTATCAGTTCTGTTATGTTAAACTGCATTTTGAAGCTCGTTTTTGTCTTAAATGTGGGCTATTTGAGAGGATTGGTGAAGGCGAATTGTACATTTTCAGAAGATCTGACCCACATAGTCCACTGTGTTATGACACGGTGCACTGTCAACAATCTGGAAACTCTCTCTCTCTACATACACTCATGTATAATTCTACCCCATTGATATGTCTCTCCATCTCGATGTGGTAGATTCATTATAGTCTTTACGTTTACGTCAATACATGATCAGGTTTACATCTACATGTCATTTGACGTGGCTTGATAATAATCCCCAGGTAACTACACTCTAAGAAGAAAGTGTTCTTTCAAGAACCCTTATGGGTTCTTCGGCTTGTCCCCATGGCAGAACCCCTAATGGTTCTTTGAAGAACTATTTTTGGGAGGTTCTTAGAAGAACCCCCGTTGGGGAAATATGTAGGGTTCTACAAAGAACCCTAGATTTGAAGAACCCTCCAGCTGGAAATGTCCGGGGTTCTTTAAAGAACCTAATGGACAAGGTACTTAAAGAACCCTTTTTTCTTAGGATGTTATAAGCTAAAGCATTACCATTGGCATATTCTGCAGTAGTGAAATTGTGTCTACATATCTCCAGATGGGGCTTCATATAATCCATACAATTCATCTGCACCCAACTGCAGTGTAAACAATGTCATGAGAGATGGCTGGACCAGAGATATGCACTAACCAGCTTAACACTTAATAAAAAAACAACCCAAGAATATAGATATTGAAACGGTTAAGCTTGTAAATAATAGAATGATTAGAGAATGATTGTTGCTGAACGAAATTATTGCATGAGGACTGGCTTGGGCGTCAATATCGGGATCCTACTTGCCGAGAAAAGCCAGCTAAACATCTCCAGGGCCCTGTTATATAAGCTAAGCAAGGAATTTTTTCTGTAGGAATTTTTCCCTCCCTACATTCATTCCTACATAAAATTCCCAGCTTGTAGGAATATTCCTTGCTGTAAAGGTGTGGGTCAGCAAGGTAGAAGGTAAATAGGATGCATAGGATTAATTCATTTCTTGGGTTTAAAGATTAATATAACGCATTTCCTTCAATTTGAAGTGGTAAAGTGGGAAAAATATTAGATACTTTGATTCTTATACCTTTAAATCTGATGCAGATTATCCAGAATGGATTAGAATCTAGATCCACAGGCATAACCTAGAAACTGACCCATTTAGCTGTGGGAATTTCCTACATTGATACTTGTAGTTGTTCCCTATGTAGGAATTTCCCTCAGAAGTTTTCCTACCGAAGTAATTTCCCTCATTCTTTCCTCTGAGTTAAACATGAAAAGACTGGAAATCTAAGGAACACCTTTTAGGTGTTCCCTCAAGAATTCCTTAGGATTTATTGACTGGAAAAAATATGATTTTTACTAGTCATATATATCTGCTATTATTATAGTACAAAGTTTCTGCTGTTAGATGATTTTTCTGTTGATTATTTTGAATAAATCTGGAATAAATCTGGCTAGAAAAAAGAAGCCTCCCAAGCTGGGATTCGAACCATGAACTTGAGAGGGGAGCCTGTCTGGGAAAAAAACAAGCAGCACTGGGTGGGGATTGAACCACCAACCTGAGAGTTTCATTGTTACCAATCAAAATTTGTCCTTGACGTACCAGTTTGTCTCAATTGTTTGTGACTCAAGAGTGTTGATTTCTAGTGAGAACAAGGCATGTTGCCTCATTTACCATGTTCCTTGAAGACTGTTGTTTGAAGT
This sequence comes from Sthenelais limicola, assembly GCA_942159475.1. Taxonomy (NCBI): domain Eukaryota; kingdom Metazoa; phylum Annelida; class Polychaeta; order Phyllodocida; family Sigalionidae; genus Sthenelais; species Sthenelais limicola. Next base: position 28,294,306 of record OW804101.1, read on the forward strand.
AGGCAGGGGATATTGAGTGATTCAAGGAGGGAAATTCTGTAGTAAATTCCTACATGATTACATCTGCTTGGTGGGAAGGAAAAGTCGTAGGAAAATTCCCAGAGAAACATAATTGAAACTGTATGGGACTGAAGGAATTCCCTCAGTTTTCCTTGCTTAGCAGCTGGGAAGGAATGGTTCAGGGAAGGAATAGCCTATACTTTCAATGCTTTTTAGCATAGGAATTGCCCAACGAAGTAAAGGGAAAAAACGTAGGAATTCCCACAAAAAAATTCCTTGCTTAGCTTATACAACAGGGCCCTGTATATATGATCCGCCGATTGCCTGATTGTATATTATGTTGCAGACCTTGTCAATATGATAGACGTTACATCATTTAATTTAGAAAGAAATGGATTTAAGGCATATTTAAGCAACGAGTATATTTTTACTCGTTATTCAGCGGGCCACAGATGAGAGGAAGAATATTAAGTGGTAGGTCCTTGGACAGCTGGAAACTCTTGCTTATGATAGAAGAACGTGACGCAATTGATAAATCATGTTTTTAATTATTGCATCACCTAGCATATTCTTTTGATGAGAAATACCTAGATATATTTTGCAAATATATAAATGAACAGGTGTAGGAAAGCCTAAACTTTCTTATTCGGATTATTTACAATATATTTGATTCCAATTAATGTCCATCACATCTCCATAATCGCCTATACACACATATATATACAAAACACAATACCGTCTCTCAAAAGCACTTTTACAACAAATATAGCCCACGACGGCACAGCATGTAATGTCCTCCGCCGCAGCGTCCGTCCATATAATTATGGGTCAGATTTTCAGAAAATGTACAATCGGCAGATCTACACATTTAGTAAATTCTGCTAAATTTGGCTGAAAAATTATGAATATCGGGTATATCTGAGTATATTTGGTATCGCATTGATTTAAAGTTTCAGTTCTGTTTTGTTAAACTGCATTTTGAAGCTCATTTTTGTCTAAAATGTGGGTTATTTGAGAGGATTGGTGAAGGCGAATTGTACATTTTCTGAAAATCTGACCCATATAGATTGTAGAACATATAATTATATAGACTGATTCACCCCTCTTATGTTTCTGCTGATTGCTTCAAAGCAAGGTTCCCAAAGGGAAGGGATAAGGAAGTAAGATTCGCCGAAAGTAATTAAATAATTACATTAATTCATTATAGCCGAACTCCACGACAGAATGAGGACATCATATATCATTACTGCACACCTGGACATATGAGAGAAGACATTGGCTTGGAGAAGTAAAACTTTATTGAGTTGAATTATGTAATAATTTGATGCTTATTTAATATATAAATTAAATAAATGAAATTTTAATTAAAAAAGAATAACAATTAGAAATAAAAATGCTGAGGAGGGGGAGAGTTATGAGGATATGTAGTATCCTGTAGAAAGAGGGAAGAGGGGGGTCGGGTAGAAAAAGGAGGTGTGTGTGTGTGCGGCACCGTGGAGTGTTTGAGAGTGAGGAAGAGTAACAACGGCCGATTGGTGTACGGCTGCCGCACGGCAAAATACACAATGTTAAAGTATTACAGTCGGCACGGATCGGCCGGCTGGGCGTGTTAATGTGAATGGGCCTTAAGGGGGTAGCGGAAGCTTAGGAAGGCCACTTATATATATTATATATACATGACATAATGTTAAGTTAAAAATGTTTAATCATTGTTTATTATTCCAATACAAATTAACCTGTACACACCTAGCTATTTCTCTCTGGCTCAGGTCCCAGAGGAAGACCACCGTATGGTGAGCTGGGGAGCTTGTTTTGGTTTCCTACAATATTAACACGATGTACTTGCTCTATAACCTGAATAAAGTTCGAGTTAAAAAAAAGAAGAAAAAAGGGGGTTGTGAGCGGAAATATAGGGAGGTAGATGGGAAGGGGAGAGAGTAAGGGTATAGTCCAATAGGTGGCACCAATGACCCCTCATTTGGCTGAAGCCTATGAGAAAACGATTTCCACATCTTGTCATGGAATACGTACGGAATAAATTGTATATTCTTGTATTTCATTAAATAAACTGTTTGTAGGATGCAGTTTTGTTATTTCCTGTTTGAAGTTGATATGGCTACCAAAGCAATTTCATCCCGTACCGTATATCCTCCAGATTTAATGTGCATCTCTTTTTCTCCAAAGATCAGGTTGTTTCCATTATCATACTTTATCAACTTTTACACGCATTGATTTTATTCAGCATAAGAAAATCCGAGTAAATACCAATGTCTCCTCAAATATTGCAAACAATTCTGATACAATCTGGTATCGACATGGAATTTTCTCTATTCAACAGAAGGAGGGACAATTTTATAATAGCGTTCCATTAACAATATGCGCTTTTTGTTGATGAATTGTAAATATGAACTTTATTAACTACTGTTGATTCAGTTGATATATGCTTCTTTGTTACATCAGCATGACTGAGAAAAGTGTAAAATACATAACGTCCTTGCTAAATAAAAATATTTAAATACAAAAAGGTTTTTTGTATGAATATTAGGACTTGTTGATTTTGTAAGGCATTTCCCGAATAAAAACTTATTGAATAAAATACAACGAACCCCATTTAACTGTTTAATGGTGGGTGTAAGGAGCGGGCGGCCGGTGGGACGGTTATAAATGTCCAGTCCCTGAGTGTCCTGCAGCACGACGGCCACATCTATTACTCTATTTATAGGCTGCGGATCAATAGGTGGCGGGGCAGGGCCATTTATTGTGAGATGATGCATCGCCGGGACTTGTGCGGCATCGCAGGCAGTGAGGCAGCAGGCGGGCTGGAAATATGGACTGAGGCGGCAGCAATAAACTGTAGGCGAACAGGGATCAGATTTTCAGAAAATGTACAATTCACCTTCACCAATTCTCTCAAATAACCCAAATTCAAGACAAAAATCAGGTTAAAAATACTGTTCAACATAACCAAACAGACTGTTTGAATCAAGGCAATACCAAATATACCCATATATATCTAGTGTTGATGATTTTTCAATCCAATTTAGCAGAATTTTCCAAAATATGTTGATCTGCCAATTGTACATTTTCTAAAAAGCTTACCCCTAGGCAGGATTCACGGGAAGGAACACGACTTTGTGCAAGGGGCAAACGGTACAGGAGAAAAGAAGGTGTATTTTAAAGTGACACTTCTCACTGTTGCTGGCTAGATTATCGAGTAACGGAATTTCTACTTCATTTTCTAGTATTTGATTCACCTTACCCTCCTAAATAACTCCTGTGGATATCAAAACTCTAACATTCATATTATATCAGATATGTGGTAAAATAGAGAGCAAAATCGTTTTTGGTTGCCAATCCAATATTCAAACTGTCAGTTGGGATGACATCTGGAATTATGTAACCCCCAGGTCGGCACTGATCAGTACAAAGGGCATTCTGCCACCAGGGCTAAATCTGGCAGCACCTCCTGGTCTCCAAAGCCATTTCCTCATGGATTTGACATGGGTTTAGGTTCTAACCCATTCATTACACATATTCACTAATCATTGAATGAAAACGCAATGCTGATACTCAATACTTCAGATATTGCTATACCTATCATATATGATTACACTGACAAAGTTTCACACGATTCCATGACTACTCATTTTAACTATCTTAGCCACTTTAATAGACAAATCTTTATTCCGGTTGAAGTATTACACATAGATAAATTTGCTATTCTCAACCATCAACTTATTAATTTTACTTATTAATTATCTTGTTGGTATTTTGATACATTATGGCAGATCATTACTGACCTCCATTTGTTGGTGGTTAAGTATTTTCTAGTACGTCTATTGATGGTATAGTTACGAAGCAACAATACTCAACACATACAATATCATAGTAGATATATAATCGTGATACATTAGGTATATGGGTCAGATTTTCATAAAATGTACAATTCACCTTCACCAATCCTCTCAAATAACCCACATTTAAAACAAAAATGAGCTTCAAAATGCAGTTTAACATAACAGAACTGATACTTTAAATCAATGCGATATCAAATATACTCAGATATACCCGGTATTCTTCATTTTTCAGCCTAATTTAGGATAATTTCCTAAATGTGTAGAGCTGCCAATTGTACATTTTCTGAAAATCTGACCCATATATGGAAGGTCACGACAAGCATGCATAAAGAAGTGGAGCTAGATTCACGAGTTATCGTTGAGGCAATGACATCTATGGTACATGTACGTCATATCAACGACGTGTAAGTGCGCCGTATAAGAACTTCCTAACATTTCTCAATTTGAAAACAGGGAGGTATTAAGACAAAGGTAAAAGAACAGTAGTTGGGGAATACTAAACATCTGAAAGACAATGACGACTGGAGGTAGTATATTGACATGTTTATTTCTGATTTCCTGATGTATCGGATGGTCTGATTGTCAATGTGATTTAGTTATTTATAGATGCTGTTTACTTACACTCCAAACATGATACGTCATACTTAAGATATCGAACGAGAAATACTATCCACATGTAATAACTTGGTGCAACATCAACCCACGATTTTGTTTTTATCAACTATGCGAACCTTTGTCTATGTTATATATTACTTTTAATGCGGCCACACACACACACAAAAAAAAAGAAGTTTTGTATTGTATGCTTCGTCGATCTTCTGTATCTAGTGATGTTATAATGTTAAAAAAACTTAATTCCTACAGATCTATTGTAAACTGTAAATTGGTTTAGATGTCTTATAAATTTTTCACATGTCAAGTGAAACGTACTGCTATTGCGGAATCTTGGCAATACAATTTGTTAAACAAAAATTAGTTGTACATCTACGATCAAATCAAGCTTTGAGGCACGATCTAATCAAGATTAATGCTGTCCCAATACGAATTTAAACGCAACCAGTGCTACATTCTGATATATTACACTCAAATCATATGTACCCTGATAATAGCTGCGTCAATATAATTTGAGAGTGGAATGACACTCGTAGCACATACTTCGTGGTCTGTCCAACCCCTAGCTACCACCACTCACCTGCTCACCTGACAGATTCGATACCCACCATTACGTAATACCAGAGCTTTAGTCGACCTCCACTGATTTGCTGATTGGTCACTAAGCCATAGGTCAACGTCCGTAGGAACATCGAATAGGCCAATCAGCAGTCTCATTAGCACTCAAACCCGCCAATCAAAATCTTGTTGAGATACATTTATGTAAGCCAGGTTAATTCAGTTGCTTGTGTCAGATACATGTATATATATATGATTATGTAAGATCTCATGTCCACCGAGCCGATTATATGAGGGGGAGGGGCGGGGCGGGGTGGAGTCGGACCGACGATTGGATTTATCAATCTATACCGGAGAGCTCGCTCCTATCTTTGATTGGGAATCATCTGTGTGAAGTCATCGCATCTCAAATTACCATTATGCAGCTATAGGCTGTGATTCTCCAATTTGCTCATATATTTGTTGTCGTTTGCTTAGCTTGACCGGGACTTGACCCCGGCCTTGACCTTGAGAAGAAGCCAACATCTAAGATCTGAGGGTTGCTGGGAATGCGCGCGCAGTCTTATTTTGTCCATCGTGTTTTTATTCTACACATCAATTGGCAGCCAATGAAACTATTTGCAGGTATGTACTCGCTTGTACATAAACAGCCATGAGGCACTCAGCGTATGCGTAAACATCATGCTGAGTGGAATATTAATAAAAACATGATTTACATAAAAAATGGAATGCAATAAAAAAGAGAAGCTGAGTCAATACCTCAGCTAGTTCTCGCCCGGCTCGATTTTTATATAATTATCTCAAACTTCATAAACTCCAGACAAATTGAAATCAAGTTTTTTGCATCACAAATTATTCACGATATCCTGCCATCTTGGCCTCTACAAAACTAATTGTTTATTGTTGTTTTTTTCTCTTTTCACCACTTTTTTCTCTTTCCTTCATTTGTTGTACTTTTCTTCCTTGTTCACTATATAATAACAAATAGCAACGCTTTTATATGGGTGTCCAAAACCCATGCATTCGAAACACACACTTTATCGACCTCAATGTAATGCCGTCATATCTTAGTTCTTTCTTCATTTGATTGTCTCTTTTCTATATCGTTCCGCCCATCTCTCCTATAAACATCCTCCATTCCTTGGACTTCTTTCTACCTTTACCTTGGACTACATTGCTATATTTCACAGCTCCTAAGCTGCATTCTCAGCTATTATGACAAAGACAATCTTACCAAATTTACTCATGATTATTACTTATAGGATTAAAGTTATCAATATTATGCTGCTGTTATATATTTATACAGGAATTAGAAGTAGATTCGGTCGAGCGAAACAGCCGCCGATGAGAGCTAATTAATAGGTGAAATCACCATAGGAAGGGATTCGGATTCGGCTCCTCCAAAAATACAAATAATGACGTTTTAGTAGCCCTTTAGCAAACACAGCAAGACAGAATCCTTCAAAATTATGCTCAAATGACTTTTAAGTAGGTTAGAAAAGAATGGAATAGAAAAGAAAATATTTTGTTTATTATACCGACGTTAACTGAGAGTGCAGCTTTAAGTTAGATTTCATTTCGTCTGCAAGAACTTGGAAAAGAATATCATTGTTAAGGAACAGACGTTGTCGATGAAGATAATTGTTATTTATCTTCTGGATACGTTCTTATAGCAATCCAGTTGCCTGAAACCACCTTGAGATTCTCTTCCATAAATTTGAGGCTTTACAAATGACATAATATTAAGCTCCTCATCTCAAAAGTTACATATTGGACCATTTTTCTTTTATCCTAATACGACATACATAGGTATTTATCACAGCATTATGGTTCTATGAAAAACTATATGTATTGGTTCTAAACCAATCAACCCTCCTCATTGGAATCTATAGTTCAAGAGATAGGTATAAATAGGAACTGTCATCATGAAGTTTATGAAAGTCTAACGGCATGTATGGATGTTCATCTAACCTTAGAGAAAGGGGAAGATCTAACGAAAACCTGTTGAACAACAAAGATGTGTTTTAGAAATTAACACAAATACAGACAGATTGCTGGTGCCTCTATTTGCTGCCATACAATTGACCACGGATCTAGAGCGCTGATGGTTAATCCAGGAGTAGCCTCTCCTTTACTTTGGCAACTATGTGTCTGCTTCCTCTAGACCATGCACTATTATTATAGACCGTACCCCAATGCTGTTACATATAGCTTTAGACTTTTTGTGAATGTTGGAAGGATGCCAATGGTTTTAATATCAGGAGAAGGAGGGGGGGGGGGGGGGGTTGTGTACTCCATGTCCACCCAGGGTTACTCAGAACGTAGTACTATATAGTTTTACTCAGATGTGCTTCCATATTATGTAGCAGCAGTATGCCGTAGCTGCATTTAGTTCTTCACAATTCACAAGCTTATACCTATCTGCATTAGATAGATGTGGGTCTATGTGGGTGTAATCGCCAGAAAATGTACAATTCGTCTTCACCAATCCTCTCAAATAACCCAAATTTAAGACAGAAATCAGGTTCAAAATACAGTCCAACATATAACCAAACAGACTGCTTGAATCAAGACAATACTAAATGTACTCAGATATATATATAGTGTTGACGATTTGTCAGACTAATTTAGCAGAATTTACAAGATGTGTTGATCTGCCAATTGTGCATTTTCTGATGATCTGACCCGTGTGCTGGACATCTTATTTCACCATTTCACATCACTTCCTCTCGGGCTGTAACAGCAAACATGTTCCACTATAAACATGCTGGCTTAAAGATCCAAGTATTGTATGAAAATGGAACAGGGACAACAACCCCTCATCCCTCTTCTCGTGATACATTTTGGATGATTTCTGCATGAGAGAAGCAGCCCTTGCTGCATCTCCGATGACATTTCATACATGGGAATGCTCCCCACCCAGCGATATCTATCACTAATACTACTCTCATTTACCACAAAGCTGGGATGAGGAAGGTAATCTGAGCAGATTAGGGAGCAATAATCCCATCTTCATATTGGTAAATAGGTTCCTTTTCCTCGTACACGTGCATCTATCTCATGGCTATTCATTGCTTTCATTCACTCCAATTGACAGCCTACACAGAATTAGGAAAGTTCTCAATTGTCTATATATTCATGCTTGGAAAAGACAAAGGCATTTAAAAGATATTCGTTCCGAGAGAATCTTCAAATCATCACAAGTAAAGGCCAGTCTAGGCTCAGAGTCAGTGATTGGACGCCTAATACGCTAATGGCTTTCCCGACCGGGAGTAGGTACCCTAATGGGATTCTAATGTCATTTTACGGTTTGAAGCGTGATGCTTTCCCTCAGTTTGGAGGTACTCTCTTAACTCTGAGCCTGGCCTGAGGATTTAAGAAAGTGTAGAGAAATGTTACGCAGAGCGCATCGAAATAATAATCCGGAGGCGGATTAACTTCATACGCAAGGGTTTTCCCCCATACACAAAGGCTTAGTTCAATACTGGCGAATAGTGGTCAGATTAGACAAGACATTTATAAATGCTCTTTTTCCGGTATTAGTACTAATTAACTTTGTTATCTTTGTACTAATTAACCCTGGAAGATATCAGTATATATGTAACAATTACCCCTGAGGAAGACAACCATAATGTCGAAACGCGTCGGGAAAAAATAAATAAGAGAAAAAACATACCGGATTGTCGTTTGTAGGTTTAATTCCTATATTTACATCTATGTAACTAAAACTTAGCGTTATTAATCACAAACCGTCTGTAACTATATAATATACATATATTAATACAAAATACAAACCCTGCCATAGAGGACAAACTCCTGTTTTGTTCATCCCGTAAATAACGAAATAAAATGCTTATTAATCCGCCAATCAATTGAAAGAAGGAATCATCATTTTACCATTTCATGCTATTTTGTATGATTTGATTATAATAATAGTAGTTTTATATTTATTTTTAAAACCAGGTGCTATCTAGTCAGGTGTCCGGGTCTTTAATGTGTACCATTCATTCAGCAAATTCTATACACAATTAACATACCAAAAATGAAAAAAACATACACATTAATGAGATGAGAATACACCAAGAAAACATTAATTTATTTAATCATAAAAATCATGAAAAACATCATTTTGATACACTCCATATTCTCATCAGTCGTCCGGGTATTGCTTCCTTACAATGTTGTAATCTTCTTTCTCATATAGCCATTAGATATGATAATTACATCATTCATAAAGAGTGACACATTATACAAGTTTTTTTTTATAGATTATCCTGCGAATATATATCTATAATCATACCGACTGTGTACATAGAGTTAGTCGTGTTCACAATCAACACACAATTACATGCACCAATATATAAAGTAAGTATGCAGAATTGAATAACTAAAGTTAGTTAGTTCAACATGAGAGACTTGCATGCAAAACATTATTCATCATATCTACAGAGTTTATAGAGTTAAACACTTGTAAGCCTAAAAATAAAGAATACCATTCTAAGACCCTGCCCACACACAGCCGATTTGCCTCCCGATTGCCTCCCGGTTTTGGTCTCCCGATGAATCCTAGGATGTAATTTCCAAACCTGGTTTATGTTATTTCAAAAACATAAACCAGGATTTGAAATGAAGTCAAAGGATTCATCGGGAGGCCAAAATCGGGGGGCAATCGGGGGGCAAATCGGGTGTGTGTGTGCAGGGCTTAAACTGGATTTGAAAAAAAAGTCGCCGCTAGAGGCCGCTAGAGGTAAATTGTATATTTTCTTTTACTTATGACCCATAATTATTATGTGCGACTCTTGGCGCTTCTATATGGCGAGATTATATTGATATGGGCGACACCTAGTGGCACACAGGAATATAAACTTGGTCCATTGCCACTAGTGATCGGTGGTGCCACCTATCGAGCAGATTGTGTGGTAAGACAGAGAGACTGGTGAGTGAGTGAGAGAGATTGGTTGCTTAACGCCCTTATCAACAGATTTAAGAGTGTTTTATCAAGGGCGGGAGAGCTGAGAGGCAGGCAGTTTATGATCATACCCAGGAAAAAGAGATAGATAAGAAGGGAGAGAGAGACAGAGAAAAGAGACAGAAAGGCACTTTATGGTCATAGACTCATACCAAGGACCAAAGTTGGTATCCCCAGAGAGACTCTGGGGATACCAATGTGTCTCTCATAATAATCATAATCCCCATTAAAACTAGTTTGATATGATTGTGGGGTATACAATATAACACATACGGTAGTTGCACGGTGTTATGATAAGGTTTGCAAGATAAGATAAGGTGAGGGGTGGCACCCAGGGTAGTAGTATATGTAATCGCACCCTTGGCGCTGGACACACCTAGTGTGTGAGTGGATTTCTTTAAAAAAAATAATTTCATTTGGACTATATAAAATAATCGATTTAACATTATACATTGAAAAACATGTTAGCAGATATTTTATAGGCGTAATTTTTCTAAATTGATAGCCTTAGGTGATCGATACGATGTTCTCAGTAGAAGGTCTACTGAAAAAGAGAGATTTTGAGATACGTATCAAATTGGTCATGTTTTATGAAAAGACAATTAATAGCATCAAAATATATCGAATATACATGCCCATGTACCAGTAATGTTTATCAAATCACCTATATTACACATCCGACAGTTCCATTGAAAGAACACTGGCATGAGCTGCCGAGTCGATCTGGCTTCACATTCGTATGTAATATAGGGATAAGATAAAGTCGTGTCTACAAAAATCGACTGTTCTGTTTTTTATGATGATGTATTTATTAATGATGAATAATAATGTTATGTGGGTTGTGGATTGGCATTGGTAAATTAATTATGCAATAATATTTAAGTTTGTCAGTTTATACCTCAAAAGTGCCCTTTACCCCCAATAGCCTCACAATTAAACTGGTATACTTCTCAATGTAAAAGTTTGTTGTTGTTGTTGTTGTTGTTGATACTTTTATTTTGACCAATGGACAATGTCAGTGGGTCAAACTCCCTGAGTTGGGAGGATCTCACGCCCTACTGGACACGGTGGTTACAAGTATATAGGGGTAAAAGTGATTTTTGAAGCGGACAACCTTTTCACTCACCCTATATTTGCCATGATTTATAGTATCATTTTCGTCGGCCTTGGTCATATGATATGTTAATAACATATTAAGACATTCTGTGTTGTGGTACGTGTAAACTTGCTCCCCCCACCCACCTAAACAGACACACACACACTTCAAATAAGGTTCCGACAGGCCAATATACTGTATAATGTTCATTATTCGTTTGACCAGATACAGAGCCCTGTAATCTATCGATATTTGTACAATATTCACTGTAAGAGTATGGCATGTAACTTGTACATACACAATGCAGATGAACATATGGTACTAAGAAATCAAATAATGTTTTGCATTTATTATTACACCCGACACACCGATGTAGTGTAATACAATACTTTCTATTAAGCTAGGTAACACGTTAGCACTCCCTGACCCTTAGCAAATCAAGAATTGTATGGAAATCTAGTGAGGACTAGAAATTAGAATACAACGAAGAAAAACATCATAACCTCCAACTTCGGTATTTTGCTGCTTTATTGAAACATCTGTTGATTATGTGGCATTGAGTGACAGGCGTGAAAGTATAATATGCCTCTACCACCCATATCCTATGAACTATTCATATTAACGTTGGCCATTGGAAATTAGAACGATGAACCATTCTACACACTTCTCGTAGTGTGTCTGTATGTGGTGTCAGTAGATAGGGGGTCTGGAGGCTGAACATATGGTCAGCTATATATATAGTATAGCAGGACAACCTACTGGTATAAATATAAATGAGTTTCCGACGGTGACAACAAGTGTATGTTTACATCAAGCAGGACGCAGTCGTGAACACTCTAATTGTATTCATCGCCATGACCCGATTCCCCACTCGACTTGTTCCACTGACCTTTTTTGTAATGCACACATAATATATTGATACCGTACTGCCTCGACTAGAAGCCATTCCATATCATTATACCTGATTAAACAGGCATAACATAATATCAGTTATCAGATATGTTTTATATTATTACTGTAACATAATTGTGATATATCATATATAATTATTGTTCTTCTTATATTCGACCCGTTCTTCTTACATCCAGAATAGGCTGTCCTATAGCCACAGCTCTACCTCTGACATTGACAATACAATAAATATGAAATACCTATCAAACTAATGGATGGGGAGAGTGGGTGTCTCATATCCAAGCATGATAATTATCTGGCGATATAGTCAATAAGCTGGAAACCTGACGGAACATGGTGGGAAAGACCAGAGAGCCAGAACCGAGGTGAGTTCAGCATATATTTGACCTCCTTGTAGTTTAATAATATCAAAAACTAAAATTCATTGTATCTTAAGTATCTTCAGATTAATTGCAAATAATTCGATTGCCTTTGATAGACTTGCACCTGTAGGCAACGCTTCCAACAATTTCTAGGGAGGAATGGGGAATATCCAGAGCTGAAATAAAATGCAATGACATTAAACGCGAACACAGGTATCACACACTGGCTTGGGTAATGAACCATGTCATTTCCAAACGGGTGGAGCGACCAGTTGTCACATTACGGTAACAACCCTGTGTACATGGGACTGTGACATACATTTCCCACCACGCAGGGTCTCCGTGTATCAAAACAACAGCAACAACAGCCACATGACATTCGCTCGTTCCTAGTCTTTTACCAAATTTAAGGTAAGTCATACTAGTGCCATCAGTTTCCTTCCATACTGGAGGAGGCTAGAGGTTTCTGCATAACCACATACCCATGGTGTATGTGCACAAACCACATACCCATAGTGTGTATAGATATATAACCACATGCCCACATGCTGTACGTAGCAAAACCAATCACTGTTTTAATGTTTTTGCGGTTTTGCAAAGGAAGCTATGTCGTATTGATTGGCTCTAGATTCCACCAGTGTTATTTTACCAATCATCTTGATATGGGATATAGCATGTGAGATCAGAATATATTATACAGTGTGACATCTTAAAACATACACCAACGATCATACTATGATCATGTATCATAAATGTAGGATGGTACATCTATCATCCATCTATTCATACTGTAGTAATAAGGCACACTGTATACATGTTACAAACATTCAACCATTGACTCATTGGTACTAATGGGATTTCAAGGACTGTTTATTTTCATTATAACTATGTTTGATTTTGCCTGGGACACGTGGTAGACTTGCTATGTAATGGCGCGGGGATGCATGGTCACGGTCATTGACTCTGCTTCCATACAAACACAACAACATGCCAGTCTGTATATCGACCCGTCATATGGGAGCTGCATGCATATTTCATGTCACTGCTAATGTAAAAATAACCACTTATTCTTCTATGAGTGACTTGATATTTCAGTCTAGTATTTTGCATATTGCTTTATCGAATTTAGTTGTTTTTAAACCCCTATCTACTTCAGCAAATCACTTCTTTTTGACATGTTTTGAGAGCCAAATACTTGAAAATGTGTGAGTATTGGATGGGAAGTGTTTACGGCATTGAGGTATTTGGGCGATTTAAAAGTAACCATTTCTTCTTCTATGAAATTCAGATGAATTGATATTTCAGTCGATTATTTACATGTTGCTTTTTCGAATTTAGGGTTTTTTTGTAGCCCCCATCCATTTCAATAAATTACTATATTGGATAAAAAAAACCAGACCAGAGGCGACCAGAGACTGAGTGAGCCTAAATGATATGCTCTTTGCAGCGCCACTGTGTCCAGCGGTGGTAGGGCGGGAGCAGTGACAATAGATGTATTGTCAAGAACCATGACTATCTATATAAAGAAGTGACCAGGTTTATTTTGTAATCTAACCATCAGGAGTATGAAGTCCTTGAGGAGGGTGGCGCTGCTGTGCGGCAGGGCTGGTGACGGCTGGGACGCTGACGTGCTGCAAACTGCCATCTCACGGCTGGGGTTGGAAGCAAGCCTGGTATGTGAGGCGCCATCTAACAGTACCGTCCCGTACTGGCGGCATGTATGTGAAGATAACAGGTGAGTACCACTACCAGCTGTGAAACGATCGTCCTCAAATATACCAGAATAATCTATGTCGATAATAATTGGGTTAAAATAATTTTGTAAAACCATGAAAAACCGAATTTGATCATTCAATATCGTTATATTCATACATGTATGTGTTCTGTAGTTATAGGATGGGAAAGAAGAGTGCTCTAAACATAGATTGATGAACTAACATAGACTGATGGGGGTGTGTTTTGTCCCCAAACTGTCAGGATAAAAATGTGTCATAGTAAATATCCAATGTATCCAACATTTTTCTTTTTCAAATATCATTTTCCTTTTCTAAGATATTCCAACACATAACCAACATGACTTATAAATATCCTAATATCCGAGGAGATACTTTCTTTTCTTTCTCTCACAGAGATATCCACATAACCATCTTTCTTATGCCAGAGTCAGTTGCTCATTTCCATATACTACTATGTGGTGTCTGAATAGTGGCTAGTAGACTAGCACTAATTCCCTTAGGCTATTCTCATAGACCAGAAATCCGACCAAAGTAAAGTTTGTTATTATATGATACATTTCATTTCTGTAAAAGAATAATTAGTTTAATAATTGTTTTGTAGGTAATGCCCAAGAAATAGTGGTTGTGTGTGTATAAATTGCATTTATTTCTATATTGATATTATTTAGATTATAAAAATGATCAAGGTGCGCAAGTCTATCCATGACGCTTAGGAAAGGAGCAAAAAAGGAAGAAATCCTCACTGTCATATTTTAAAAGGACCAGCTGCAATGCGTCATAGCAGCAGATGACACAGGTCATAGGTAATAGGGGAGTGGTGATAGTAAAAAGACTTCTTGTAATGGGAGAAAAGATCTCAGTAATGAAGAAATAGTCGGTGCCATGAAACTATTTGTTCCAGGAATAAGAATATCTGGTCGGTAATAGGAAAAGGTGTCTTAGTAATGTATTTTGGCTATGCTAAATATGTGCAAAAAAAGTGGAAAAGTCTGTTATATTACATATATCGTACAGATGACAACTCTGGGACACAACAGGGGGAGAGGAGGGGCAACCAATACACATCACCAAGAGGTGGGTGGGCGTGAGTTAGCACTCCATGTATAATATATATTTCATACATGTATACATGCATACTGGAGGCAAATATATATGTTGTACAAAGAAATTAGCAGACTCAGTTTGGACACAATTGAAATATATTGGCTTGACAATTGTTACGTATACTTACCATATGAGGATATATAGAGCCCAGCATAAGATTTCATAATTTTCCCCAAGATTTTATTGCTGATGCCATCAGTGAAATTGCTGAAATCAAACTTTTCTTACACATTATTCCTATGCCTTCCTGACACAACATTTCACGGAATTCTTTCTTTTGCTTTTATTTTGTAAAATTGACATTTTATTTTGCTTTTATTTTGTAAAATTGACATTCTAGTCTCAATATATTATATCTGGTGTCCTGTTCAAATTATTTACATAAAAGTACAAATCATATTTTTCATCTATATTGGAATGGAATGTTATGTAATGATGGTGTCTGCATTGAAACGAGGTATCTAGCAATTAAGGATTTAAATAGGATATGGGCACAGTATTCTTAGTATAGTTCAGATAATTCAGAATGTTATCAACATAATCTCTGAGAAATCTGTGTTCTAATAAGCACTGCTATGTCACCATTAACACAACCTTTGAATTGTATTTTAAGTAAATATTTTAAAACTAATTGAATATATTTTTGACTTTCAATAATATTGAAAAGAGTAAATGGGGATGACTTTATTATCATCTTTTACCTATAAAAAACCCAAATAATGGCATATCACTTAATCAGATGCTTATACAAGAACCTTATGACTGGTAGACACCACTTAATGAATATACAATATAGATTTCTCAGGGATGTTTGCTGAAACTTAATATAATTGAATCTATTTAAAGTCTTTTTAATGTTAATAAACGGTAAATTTCATTTAGGGACCAACCACAAATTACTATAACAGTAACAAATTTGTACCCCTATGAAAATTACATTTTTCGAATCAATAAATCTTAAGGAACTGGGCTTTTATATCAACACATCTTATATTAAGGAACTATACTTATACGTTTCTATTGGCTCATACTTCAACGCATGACGTCACGAATGACATGACGTCATCCGGCATTGCTGGATCACACGCATGATTCTGGATAACTTTATATCATGGGCAGATTTCCCTCTAGAGTGTTGTGTACAATTACTCATTGTGATATAACGAATGAGTAACCACTTGATATGGGGGGGGGGGACACCTGTTACGTTTGGTCATGGGGAAAGATATCCCTGCCAGCCTCCTTTGGTAAGCTAACGACTGGCTTGTGCACATAGGGCTTTTCCTATGCCACTGCAAGGGATACACGCTGGACCATGTCGTAGATTATCTCTACAATATATTATTATTATTACAATATATAATATATGTGTTTCAGAAGGTTTTACTTTTTCGACTAGAACCGTCCCTGGTATTCCAAGATAATAATTATAACAAAGTAGAAAAAGTAAGAAATCTGACATGATTCTGATTCTCCTCTATATGCTTGTGTCTCAGCATTGATGGAGTTATAGTGGGAGGCTCGAATGTACAAGTCAACATGGTCCGGCGAGCTCTGACGTCACGTAAGTACAGTCTTTACTACTGATATAGAGTGAAGGAGTCATGTCCCTACAGCAATAAAGCTGTATCTCAACCCCTCAAATGTCACCGTTATCTTCTTCCATTCCTTTCCTATTCCATTTCCTCCAGGCTCCCAGACTATCATTATATAAACCTACTTTATCATCTCGTGACATTAATGTACATATAAGACCTGCTTTCATTAGCAGAAGGTATATTTTCAATGGACTAATTGAAAATAACTGAAAAAACTAAGGACTAAACATCCTTTTCCGCAAATGACACACATATATATGTTTTACCGCTGGAATAAAAATTGACAGCTGACCCATCGGCGTCTGCCTAGTGACTGACCCTTGGGACGGTGCGTCATCGTCGTTCTACCGACGTCGAAGGCCCAACGGTTAATCTCCCCCGACTAGATCAGTCGCACTGAATTTTGTTTTGTCTATTTACTATTTTTGTGTGTATATAATTATATTCGTATATATATATATGTGCTTGTGAATAATGGGAAGATATGGGAAGCAACGACCAGGTGAATATATTACAATACAATACACTAATAGGCCTACCCACTTACTACATACACCTATAAACGCGAGGTAAATCTCTTGAGGCTTATGCAGTTGCACTGCAGCAGTAGGGTTGGGGCAAGGTAGATACAGGACCCAACCATTATTGCCAGTCTATCAGTGAGGGTTCAATTCTATCAAACATTTGATTGCAAAGTATAGTCGATAGCATTAGGGTCAGATTTTCAGAAAATGTACAATTCACCTTCACCAATCTCCTCAAATAACCCAAATTTCAGACGAAAATAAAGTTTAAAAAAACAGTTCAACCTAACCTAACAGATTGCTAGAATCAATACAATGCTGAATATACTCGAATTTACCTAGTATTGACCAAATTGCAGCCACATTTTGCAGAATCTACTAAATGTGTACAGCTGTCAATTGTACATTTTCTGAAAATCTGACCCATTAGCAGACCTGACCTAATGACCGGTGGCTTCTGATCATTGTTCTTCTTCTGACATTGGGCTCAAATGCCTAAGTTATTCTCCTGAATGTGAAATGGTACTAAGCTGTGTTTGTGTGTTTTAGGTAAGGCCGTGCTGTGCACAGACCTGGTTTCCCTCCAGCCAGCAGCCATCACTGCCTGCTATGAGCATGCACACAACTATCACACCACCTTCATGATGGCCTCGACACAAGGGTAAGTATGGGCAGTGGAGGGGCGGGGAGGATTAGCGGGTCGAGAAGGTTGGGGAAGCGGGGTGAATGGGGAATATAATGTGGAGAAGAGTCAGTTATCAGTTAGTTTTATTCAAGTAAGCATTATTTTTTTTTTTTTTTAAAGCTTTTATTTATACTGGGTAGCTCAAGTCCCAGCAATTGGGCTTTTCACTTGCCCCAGGTGACAAAGACCTGTATATACAGTAAGGTACAATATTTACATTTATAGAAGTCGTTGCTGTGCCACTCTTAGCTGGTGTTTTTAATCATGAGTGTTGGCTACGCTTCAAGAAAAGAAAAGTCTGATTTCGTTGTCTTAATTCAATGTATCAAGATAATCAACAGGTTTTATAAAAGAAAGTGGTTCGATTCGGAGAGGTATGTGAGAAATAGGTATATTAAGATAAGATAAGACACTACTTTGCCACTTTGTACTCGGAGATTGTACTCTTAGTGTTAGCAGGTCTTAGTTTGAGTAAGGGGAAAAGAGAAGGATCAGTGGAGAAAGAGGGAGGTCATGTGTTGGGGGGCGGGAAGAAAGGTCGTGGTCCTTAGTCTATTGGGGTGAATAGGGTGTTTAGCCATAGCTTTTGATTTGACTTAAAGGTTTCAATCGTTCCTATATTGCGCTGTTTGGCAGACAGTTCATTCCAGGATTTTGCTGATTTTACCTGGATTGTGTTCTCACCAAATCTAGTTCTGTAGGGGGGGATTTTGAGTGTTGGGGCCTCATTCTGTCTAGTTTCTCTTTTGGGGGGATTTGTGAAATTGGCGTCTTTGCTTCTTTTGAACGCTAATGTTCGGAGGCGAACTATTCTTCTAAATGGAACTTAACTGAACTTGCTGATTGTTGTGCTGTACAGATTGTTGTTGGTTTGGTAGCTGTACCGTCAATTGGGGGGGAGATCCTCCATGTTGACTCGGGGCGGACGAATGTCTTTGGTCTAACGAATGATTCTGTTGTGTCGATCCGATGTGATTAGATGAATAAACGTAATTGTTCGGTCCTTGCACATATCCCTGGTGATGGTAACTATTTTCCATTTGTTGGGATTGATTTTGTCCTAGTTGTTGCGTGGGATTGACAAAGTTCTGGTTCATTGGTCGCAAATCCCCATTCATTTGAATCTGCGCAGGTTGCTGCGGGCAATTACTATTGACGATAGTCTGCATGTCGTCTTTTGAGAACATATTTAGATCCTGAAGGTTTTTGCTCGATCTAGTAGATCTAGCTGCCATACGTTATGGGTCTAGATGGTAAATCCTAGTTGATGTACTGATTTGGAATGAAGAAAGTTGGTTTAGACTCCCACAATTTCGAAAGTTTTCCACGAGCGGTCTTTTCGCGTCCTACCTATGGTCCGCCATATTACATTATATAAGCTTATAATTGGTCTGATAAAGAAGGTATACTTAATATAAATACACAGTACATATGGTTTTAAAGCTGTGTCTGGTCTGTTGGTCTCTTAAAGCTGTGTCTGGTGAACTAGTCTGAATGTTTAGGCCAACGAACCCTGTAATATTAACACTTGGAAGCGCACCTTTAAGTTCATAGAAAAAATATGAGAAATTCGGAAACACGATTATGACGACATAACTATAAGTAGGCTACAACCAATAAACATGACATTCAGGCTACAATATCAACGTATGTCAAAATTTAGTCAAGATGAAATATTCCATATATATATGATTGTTGTACTACCAACTCCTAGACAATGTGTCAAGTTTTATACCAGTACATATATTGACTGTAACTAAGAAGAGACAAACCATTTGTCTACCCTCCACCGGAACCAACGTACATAGAATATGTCCATCAATTGAGAGTGAGCAGTCCTCTTCATACCCTCATGTTTCAACTTTCATATGCTAAGAATTCATCGGACCAAATGTACCATATATGGATAAAATTTTCAGAAAATGTACAATTGGCAGCTGCACATATTTTGTAATTTCTGCTAAATTCTGGTATAAAATGATAAATTTGGGGTATATCTGAGTATTTTTTTTTATATCGCATTGATTTAAAGTATCAGTCCTGTTAGGTTAAACAGCAATTTGAAGCTCATTTCTGTCTTAAATTTGGGTTATTTGAGAGGATTGGTGAAGGTGAATTGTACACTTTCTTAAAACCTGACCCATATATATGCACAGTCTCATCAATGATCATGTGCTTTTAAGGTATGCGGTGTCCAGGGGGTTGTGGCTGCAGGAGCGGTTGCGGAGGACACTGGAGAAGGTCAGGAGGAGTAACAGTAGGTGCTGGCTGTCCTGGTCCTCCACCCACACCACACAAGGTAGCCACACATTTTTTATTTTTTTTAAAACTTTATTAAAATTTTATTCTGGGTGTGCAAATCCCAAACTAGGGTTTTTCACATGCCCCAGGTGTCGATACATTAGGTGATGATTTTTCAGGTGTCAAATTGGCATGGCATGGCATGGCAACATTACAACATTACAACACAATCAACTAAAGTAATAAATCAACGACAAAATATGCGAAAACAACCTTTGTTTAGGAATATTCCGCATTGATTCAGTTTATAGTAGAGAGTGCTCTCGGTCTAATTTCTATTTTACTATACCATTTTATCTATATAAAGATATGCTTAGTTTCATCTTGGTTAATTATAACCACAGGTGAGGTGTACCAAACTTGCGTGAGTAAGGACATTGGAGCCATCTGTTGGCTAACAGGGGAAGTACCGGAGATGATCAAGTCTGACGTCTATACAGATTCACAGTGTAAGCAGCGAGTCGTCTCCAACCTCTACTATCCCACATGTAGGGTCACGATAGAAACAAATCAGCTTCACAGGCGTGGAAGAATCCTGGTAAGTATCGCAATAACACTTCTAGGACAAGATTATTTTGCGAGGTGCCAGATGTTTCGCATACGCAATGACTTATAAATGGTTGAATTACATATATCACAATGTGCTGAACATCATATTATAGTTTTTCCCAATGTCTGAAACGCAGCCCAATGTTTTCTTTTAAGTTCCCTTGTAATCCCTAAAGATCCGGAATCAGTCGGAATCGGCATAGCACACTACACATGTGGGTCAGATTTTCAAAAAAAAGTACAATTCGCCTCCACCAATCCTCTCAAATAACCCACATTTAAGACAAAAATGAGCATCAAAATACAATTTAACATAACTGAACTGATTCTCTAAATCAATGTGATACCAAATATACTCAGATATACCCAAAATGTATCATTCTTTTAACAGAATTTAGCAGAAATTACTAAATATGTAGAGCTGCCAATTGTACATTATCTGAAAATCTGACCCATGTATAGATCTACTTATGAGTTTAATTGGTTTCAGGAGGAGGAGGTGGAGGAGTATGGGGAAAAGAGGCAGACAGGTGGGCGAGGAGCCGGCATGCTCTCTTACACATTGTCCCCTCACTACAGGGCTCACATAGAGGCATCTACCAGTCTGTCACTGAGGAGACCGCCAGAGGAGCCAGACACAGCTAGACATAGCCTATACCTCCAACTTCAGCACTTCCATGACACTCACCTCAGTAAGTCATTATTACTGTGCATTTATATAGAAGCAGATTCATCCTTTGGTCAGTGTAACACACCGGCTACTCAGGGTTCAAGGGAGGGCTTTGCAGCTTATTATACTATTTTCGTACAGTTATTGTAAGCCAAATGCAATGATGGGTGTTAAATTCACTTGGTACCATGCATGGGGTGAAACGTCTTAGATCCGAAGAGTTCAGTGCTTTTTATCCAACGTGTCAATATCAACTACACACCATACAGAGTGCCATTTGATATTGATCATAATTATACTGATTTGTTGAGAAGGTATTTACATGTATTTAGTGGTTAATTATATATATAAGCCAGTGGTGTGAGGAGTGCAATGTCCTTCACCATTCCGAATCCATATAGGCTAGACACATGTGTGCCGTTATGAAAGCCCGAAAGCAGAGGGCCGGAGTGTAGTTACTGTACAAGTGTTATATCCTAATATCAGAGAGCAGGGAAAGCAGGGAAAACCCCTGTATTAGGGACTACAGTCACTCATACAGGGTTTTCTGAATACTTTGGGTGAAGGTGGGGTATGTTGGAGGTGGAGGTGGGGCATGTTAGGTATATAAATAGAATACAATGCATAGTTATGCACGAATGGATTTCAAGGTCGCCCTGCCGTCGCCATCGTAAAATATGGGTCCTTATTAAAGTGGAAAAGTACGACGAGACACATATATATAGGTTGTTTCACGATCATCTATCGTAACTCAGTACGATGATGTGTTTAAATGATAATCTGTAAGAGTGTAATATGCTTTAAACTGGTGAAAGACTATATTTTCAAGGGATGAGAAATACTATTCAATGTATCAATACAACTGCCATGAGTAGGAGGGACTTGTTTCATGTATTGAAGTATTGCATTTACATAGATAGTAGATTAGATTATTAGGTAACACAAATCTGTAACAATAGTTGTCCTGAGAGCGAGGTTGAAGTCGTCACACTCGTTTGATACAGTGGCACAATATACATCGCTCCATGTTACAACTTCATGCAGTGGCATCCGCCATGCAGTAAACGTTACCGACCATGTCTCCATGTTGGAAAGCATAAATTATATGATATATTTATTTTAAAAAAGAGAGCAGACAATGGTGGCATTGATCAAGTGGCATTTACTGGCACGCCGCCTTGTGCCGAGTCCAGGAATTTGAAAGAAGCCGTTTTCATAAAGTATACATAGAATTTCATTTCGTTTATCAAAGTCTTATTTGAGCTGCAAAGTTTTGCTAAATTGCTGCTGAAACTAAAAATATATAATATTAATTAATTCCACGAGAATTAGAACTATATCAAAATGTTTGATGTTTTACAGCTTTTATTGAAATTGTCAAAATTAAAGCTCATCATTTGCTTCAAATTCTTAAAATATAATTAGATAAACATTAATTTTATAGCTTCTTCATCGGAATGTTTTGCAAACTATTCAAGAACTAGAATAATTACAGAGTATCGTAAATTATTTGATAGAAACAAATCATTGGATAAATTTATTTCCAACTCTCATGTTGCAGGAGACTTGCCATACAGGGAGGGAGAAGCAGACGAGACGCTGAGGATGGCTCACGTGACCAGTGCGGCGCGGGAGTCTGCGCACACCGGACGTGACGTCACTCTGTCGAGCTGTCACAGTCTGCAGCACGTGCAGCAATCACTGTGGCCTGAAGGTCACGCCGCCAGAGGCGCAACAGTCAATCTATGAAACTGTTTACAGTCAATCTATGAAGCTGTCCTGAAAGGTGTGACAAACTCTGGACCAAGACTTTTCTTTTGACTCAGTAGTTCCACTGATTTATGTAAGTCAAAGATGTATAATCCCCGGGGGGTACTTGGAAAAGGGGGGCCTTTACCGTGGCACATACCTGTATACACTATGAACTCAAGTACCCCCCCCCCCGGGGTATAATCCAGTTTATTCATATTATCGGATAAAATACTCATACAGAACAAGAAATGCAGGCTTTCTGTGCATCACTGTAACTGCAGTAGGAAACTTCTCTTCCTTGCCACCAGTGATTGTTATATGTAAATGAGCTTCAAAGTCTCCAGACTAGATAATAAAAGGAGCCTGATGACCGACCATTTGTGAATATGCAGATTTACTAGCACTTCTTTGGCCTATACCTATACCTATACAATGACTTCATATGCTGGCTTAAGCTCCGAAGATACACACCGTTTGTTAGATTCCTGTTGCACGTTATCAAGGCCAGCTAGCACCAGTTTCGGTCCACCACACTAGGACGCCAGCAAGCATCTATTAGAGTAAAACAATAATATCCCTCACTATGTGATGGAGCAATCTTATCATTTGGGTGTCCATGGTATCATGAAAAACAGTTCAACTGCTGCTGCAAAATGCTGCTATGAATAGGGTTTCACTGATCTTTTGTTTACATTTTGTTTACGAGGACTAGTGAACTTCATTGTGGTCTCGCCCTAGTCCCCGGGTGGAAGGGGTGCAACTGCAGCCGCGCCCGGGTTTGAACCCACAATATTCATGCCTGTGAGCCAACCAACTCAGCGAATCAGGACATAATATATGTTGACGTGACTACAAAGGCATGAACTATTTCACTCGTCCACACTGTGACTCTGTGCCCACAAAATTCCTACAATTCTTTTAAATATAGAAGTGGAGTCGTCCTTATCCAGGTATCAGACCATACTTCTATTGTTCCATCTCAACAGCAGTCCCTATATAATATACTGGCTATTCATATGCAAAATATGATTAACAGGAACATTTACTTAAGAGATGTCCGTGGTTTCATCAGAAGTAAATGACTGAGAGGGGGAGGGGGGGGGGTAAGACTTTTAACACTTTTATATGATTATTAATATCTTCTCTCACCCGTTTCAAGGTTCGATTTACTTCTTTATTCACGGAATTAATCCTGTGACAGTAGGTTTTAAAATATTAATCTCTCCATTGTGGAAAAGTTTCTCTTCATGAATAAAACTTTAACTTGTAGTTCAAACCAGTTTATTATTCCTATATGTCGGGGGACTCAATGCAAGTTTTCTGTTTTACCCATACCATTAATTACAAGCAAAGATACATGTCATGAGTAATAACAGGACATGCATAGTGTTATTATTATTATTATTATTATTATTATTCGTTTTAAGGCCAATACTTATTTAGACGGATGGAAAAGGTATGGAAACTCCAGTAAATGTCACTCCGATCCAGTTTAAAATTCTTTTTATTCTTTCACCCTACGCGTTTCGACCCATACCAGGCCTTCATTAGGGGTGTACATGACAACAGCAGTTTTGTGCAATTTAGACAGTTACAAAGAAAAACGCAATATTATTTTCAGGCGTCGCCTATTCGATGAAATAAATTATATAATAGAATACAAATTTCATATCGCACTTAAAAAATAAGATCCAATGACAGTTGTTCTACCTCTTTCTAAGCTATAGCTTTATATGCATACTCTTTTTTATTTCCTGACCATTCATTCACACGTACATGCCTGAACACTACTGTACCTCTAGGTATTTACATAACCTCATACTAAAAGATTTTCCCTGAAAAAGTCATATTAAGATGAATATAAAAAAATGCAGACTGTAAAAATGGGTAGGATTAAAATCGTCTCAATGACGAACACCTCTGAGTGGCTCTGGGGCTGAGAGAAGAGTGGCTCGTCCAGGTGGAACGGGGACGTCATAAATGGGTCAAGTTTTCAGAAAATGTACAATTCACCTTCGCCAATCCTCTCAAATAACCCAAATTTCAGACAAAAATAAAGTTCAAAATACAGTTCAACCTAACCAAACCGATTGCTAGAATCAATGCAATGCCGAATATACTCGAATTTACCTAGTATTGACCAAATTGCAGCCTCATTTAGCAGAATTTACTAGATATGTACAACTGCCAATTGTACATTTTCTGAAAATCTGACCCATATGCGGGACGCTGATTGGTCCACAGTTGCTGCGTCAGCCCCAAATATACACATCGATAGGTGGAGTGAGCGTTTGTGAACCCAAATGGTACCACATGCATCGATTTTGATCTCGCCATTTTCGATTCTTATTATGTCTTCCTCCTGCATCATAATTAAGGTAACCTGTGTCATCATGGAACCATTTAAATAGGTCGGACCATGCATGACTTCTAGAATATGTATTCCTACATTTCACGAAAAAGTGACTGATGTCATCATAATCTTCACAAAGAATGCACTGGGTGCTTTCTTTAATTCTAATGTTATATAAGTAGGAGTTGCAAGTAATTATTGGATGTAAAATCCTGAATTGCAGCGTTTGTAGCCTAGTTTCTGTGTCCTTTCCCCTCCTCTGCTCTCAAAGAATTTCTGCGCTGCCACTTCGGGTTTCTGACATATATAATAATATATAGAGGTGCACACTGCTCTATTTCCCTGTGTAGCATTAACCTTAGTACAGGATATTGTTGCAACTGGTCCAGTGAAGCGGAATGTATAATTGGGGGATTAGGGTACTACCATGGGTATGTACCAGATAACCCCGTGGTGCACCTGGATACATCTCTATATAGAGAAGGTTAGAGTTTGGAGGACAATACCTGCATGGGGCAAGGACCCCGGGCAGGCGGCTATACGTACTCCGCTGCATACAAACTCTTCCTTTTATCACACGCCCATATTGTGTCCCAGGTGCAATAAAGAGGTGCAATGAATGTATTCAATATGACGATATTAGAATTAAAAAAAAACAAACGTTTCTATTTCGGTGTTTCTTTTGGCGAGTATCACAGGTGTGGTGGGGATTAGACATCTATCAAAGAGCTGACTGTATGTTATAACAAGTTCCTTTAGAAGTTTATTGAAAAGCGATCAAATAATTGATGGAGAAGTATCACATTGATATCAAAAGAAAGGTCTTTTTATTCACATTTTACACATCTTTAATTCTCATTTTACCCGTCTCAGACTCTGCGATTCCAATCCAGACGGAGAATGCTTATGAGTCTGAATAAAGTTTCTTATACATATCTTCAGGTCAATTTGAGCCACAAGTAGTTG
The DNA here is from genome assembly GCA_942159475.1 of Sthenelais limicola. Lineage (NCBI taxonomy): Eukaryota > Metazoa > Annelida > Polychaeta > Phyllodocida > Sigalionidae > Sthenelais > Sthenelais limicola. The sequence continues at coordinate 28,320,910 of OW804101.1, forward strand.
GTCAGATTATAAACTGCAACATTAAAAAGAACCCGTCAGACATGTCCAAATAACAAATATCACCCTACGATACCTTTATAAATACAATTACGTAGGGCGGTATTATTTACCCCCAAAGCTATCGTGAAGGAATGAACTGTGCATACAAAACACACCTGTAAGATATAATAAACAAAATGTATATTGTAAATGTAAGTTTTGCTTGTGGGCATGAGTGAGAAGGATAACACAGGGTTATACTTAATTTCTATTTATTATAGCTACTATTGCCTTGCAGCTCAAAGCCCCAAAGGTAAAAATAATGAGAAGAGACAATTTAGTAACATTATTTTATTGAAAACAAAACAAATATAAAATTACATTAAAAGTGTTGGATGCCAGGGACGGCATAAAACAGTTTTGAGCCATGGTTAGTGAAACCATTAGAATGGTGATAGTGGACTTTGCTACTGGGCGTCCGTGTCCTCAGGATGCAACACATGATGATGGCGGCCACCAGGGACGTCAACACGATCCCAATCAGCACACAACCAACCAGCCATCCTATATACTCCTCCCTGGTTAACACCACTAAGTCTGAAATGTATGTGTAAATGGGGCAAATGTTCTTAGAATATGCATTCGTTTATTTACTAAATGTTTTTCTTTCCAGGAAGAAAGCAATCTTTTTATCTCAATATCAATGAAATATGAAAGAAAACATTTTACTTTAATCACTACAATTTCCCAAAAAATGTCCAACAGGGATTTCTCAAATGAAGGATTTAGCCAGATTGATCTATATTAAATTTATGCTAACCAACTGTTACTTATGTCTATGGGTTTTCTGCCAATACAGACATTTATTGTTCAAACTATACTTTACTCCCAAGTTTTACTGACAGCATTATATGTGGTAGAATACTACAATCTGAGAATTAAGAAAAGAATTCGGTCAAAGGTCAAAATAGCAGGAAGAGCCATTTTAATAACATTATTTTATTGAAAAAAAAGTTGGGTGATCCCATTAACTATGTGTCAACTTGCTAAATTGAAAAGCTTGTAATAAATAATTGTAATTGAGATTATGTTACCTTTATTTTCTGGATGATCTGACGGCCATGGTTGCAGCGGGTATTGTATTGTAGGACAAGCAGGGGGAGGCACTGGAGGTACGCTAATTGGTTCAAATTTACCTCCGTACTTAATTGCATGTAGGCTTCTGTCACGATAGTCCTCAAATTGATCATCAGTTAATTCAAACTTGCTAGGACATGTAGGCATTCCCGGAGGAACTGGTGGGTAATGGGACTGCCCTATATTAAGCATGAGCTTCATATAGCCCAAGGGGTAGGAATGGTGGTTGTTATGGCAATGGAATAACCAGGGTCCTGGGTTGTCACTTCTGAAGCGTATGACAATATATCCAGAAGGTGGAAGCATCACTGTATCAAGCAATGGTGGGTCAATGGTGTTGAGGCCAGTGGGGGAGCCAGGCGTCCAGCTGAAGAATAGCAATGAACACATCTGTTAGATTTAGACTTGTATCTCTTTATTGATTTTGATGGCATCAATATGTGATGTCTAGTGAATGGTGCTTTGTGTCAGATTCACCAATTACATTACAGTTGACACAGTGCCTTTAGGTGCTGCTAGTTGGAGAAGCTTTAGAGGGTGCTGATTAATGTCTCTTATACTAATATTGTCACATACTGATTGAACAATTGTCAAAACCGGGGACATTTTCTTCTACAATAATATAACATATTTGGTGTAGATAAGGCATAAACTGTAATAGACATGTTATTATGTTAATTTATTTATTGTAGACATTCCCTTCAATTTATTCAATGAAGAGAGTAGGAACTCTACTGAAATGAAAGTCAAGACAGTCACAGGATGTGTAAATTAACGTTTTAGGGGATCACTGGACTTAGTTGTTTTAACTCTTTTGTACATACCTTGGGTGACGACAAAGGACATCATCACAAGTAACATCAGGGTTTGGAGTGGAGGCAATGGCAAAAGGTGGATCCCCAGGTTCATAGTCCTTGTAGTCCGAAAAACCTATCTTCAAGATGGCAAAATGATGACCATGCATGTGGATTGGATGGGGACCAGCTAATGGGTGATCCTCATCAATATTCAAATTAGTTATAACAATTTGAACAGATTTGTTGAAGGGAATATCCACCATGTGTGTACAGTGGCATGCCTCCCCTTCGGAACAGGAGTCGCATGGTTTACCTTGGCTGTCAGTCTGATATACTGGAGATGTTGGTGGAAGGAAAAAGTAGGAGTTAAAACCGGCAGCATTCGGTTGTAGTTTAGCATTGATGAATATCTCTACCTCAGGTTCTGCACTATCAAGGCCATACTTATACCTCTCTCCCTCCTCATACTCATGCCTCAGCTCAGCGACATTGTAGCAGGATGTGTAAGCTGAGGCCGGGTACCTTAACAAGGCACACCCAACCACAGTACAAGGGTCTCCAGCAGTACAGACTCGCTCTGTACTCGTTGGTTCACTTGATTCTGAAGCTCCTATGTAGTGAACAATTGCTGTGACTTCTTTAGGCGTTGGTTCAACCATTAAATCTTTTGTAGTTTGTGCTCGCATCCAATAATTATCAGTAGCTTCAAGGGCATCAATTTCAAAATCAACTCTGCCTCCAAGTGGAAGAACGATGGAGTCAGCAACTATGGGTGTAACGTTGGCTCCATCCAATGCAATGACTCGTAGTTTATGTGAATCAATGGAGACTTGAAGACTCTGCTCAGCAGCGGAGTTTACAACCCTGAACACAGTTTTTATGCCTGGTGTTACAGCAAATGTGGTAAGTGGTGCCCATGTTGGACCATCAGCCGCTCTTCCTCGTCCATTTATAAGGGCACTTTGCCAAATAATTACAGTTTCTGCAGTGCCGTCAACCTGTGAAGATATAAAATAAACTTTATTGTAGTCTTCTCCGGAAGTGAGTTTCCACCATTATGTTGGGATTTTGATCGTATTCTGTTTTTATATCTAAAAAAAGGGATAGAATTCAGAAGATTGAGCATCCACCCCTATAATCCATACAGTAGTAGTAGACTTTGTATATACATGTATAAATTTATATCTATGACTTTTCTCACCAACTCGGACTCCCCCCTCCCCCGGTTCTCTACATTATTCCACTCATGTTGTCATATATACTTCAATTCCTCCCATTAAGATGAACAGATCCATGTCTATTATTTTGTATATCTCAGACAAATATTTATATATATGTATAGAATTTTTATTCAGTAATGAAAATGTTACAGAAATGGACCAAGGACTTCTACTAATAGATCTTCCAGTATGCCCAAAATAAAGGGAAATTAGGAATTTATACATCAAGTTCGTGAAAATAAAAGTAACATCAAGATGAAACTTTAAGAGTTTTACGTCATATTACTTATTAAAACATTTGAGTTTTACGTCATATTGCATAGTAAGACAATAGGTTGGAATGTTTGAAATCCCAAAGTTTAGCAATTTAGTTACAATGGATTATCTCTTGTGTTTATATTGTAGCAGGAGGGGACGGAGAGGGACGAGTCTCTCTAGGTTGGACTGACCCCTGCGACCTGGGTTCTTGGAAGTCACTCAATCCACACGTTCCCTACATAAATCTGTTCACACCTTTGTATCTAACTCGTCTGAAGGGACGTATGGGACGACTTAACCTGTCAACACCTTGCTACCATTTTATGTCTATTTTATTGCTTGAGTTGTATATAAGGCCAAGTGTGGGCCATGTGAAATTGTCACTCCCTGTTGACCATTCCTTGGATGATGATGTGAGCCTGTGTCTGGAGAATAAAGCCTTGCTGAAAACCATATTCCTCTTCTCTGATGTCTGACTAGATCGAGCGCGGGCCGAACCGTTTGAACCCCAAGGTCACGAGTACCTTCGTCCACTTAAGTTACTTATATCGCTAAGTCCCTCTTCTGTGCTAAGCTGCCGCGCTACCCCTGATAGCTGACCATTGGAATGGACTATGTAATTGAGCCTAACTTAGAACAACTCTGGGACGAGTCGGCCCCCAGTAACCAATCATCTCCCCCTCTTCCTCCTAGCGGTCAAATAACGAATACCATTAATTCCCACTCCAACATTGGTGCCAGCGGTGGGGATCGCACTGAAGGAAGAACAAGTCGCTCGGATACAGATACAAGCCCTCTGGCATTGTCACCTTCCATGGAGATAACAGTAAACCCAAGACTGAGAGAAAGCTGGAGGACGGATAGGGCCCCAGCAGACAGACGGGTCAACATGGTTGGAGGTGCGGATGTGGAAGCAAGGCCCCTTGGAGGCTGGAGAGGAGCCAGACAGGATAGGGCGCAAAGAGAAAGGGCAAACTTGGGAATTGAGGTAGAGGATGATCAACCAGATCTGGACATGGGTCGCAGACGAGCTGACCCTGGGGGCTATCCAAGAATGCAACGGCAGGGAAGGAAGGTTAAGACAGCACCAAGGTCTTCCTCCTCCCACTGATGACAGTCCCCAGGATGAACAGGAGATGAGAGAGGCCATGATCAGCGATCTGTGGGGCCAGACCGATAGATGTGTGACTCAAGGTCACGAGAACAGGATCCAGAATTTGTATGAGGAATTTCAGAGTCTGTTCCATAGAAAGGGAGAGCCTCAGGGGAGGACTGGAATGGCTAAACACCACATCGATACTGGTACTAGCCACCCAATCAAGAGCCGGCCCAGACGTGTACCCATCCATAGGCGACAGATCGTGGAGGAAGAATTACGCAAGATGGAGAAGGGAGGAGTGATTGAACCTGGAAGCGGTCCCTGGGCCAGTCCAGTAGTGTTGGTAAAGAAGAAAGACGGGGGCTGGAGGTTCTGTGTAGATTATCGTGATTTGAATAAAATCACAAAAAAAGACGCTTACCCTCTACCTAGGATGGATGACACTCTCGACCTTCTGAGAGGCGCCAGCGTATTTTGCACGCTCGATCTGGCGAGCGGGTATTGGCAAGTGGAGATGGATGCGAGTAGTATAGAAAAAACGGCCTTTTGCACGCATCGGGGCCTGTATCAATTCAACGTTATGCCTTTTGGTCTGGTGAACGCTCCTTCTACCTTTGAGCGATTGATGGAGACAGTTCTGGCTGGTCTGGTCGGAGAACAGTGTCTTGTCTATTTGGATGACGTAATAGTGCATGGCCGGACCGTGGAGGAATGTGCTGATAGACTGGCAAGAGTGTTTGAGAGAATGAAGACGGCTGGTCTGACTGTCAAACCTAGCAAGTGTCAGCTCTTTCAGGCGTCTGTGGCCTTCCTTGGGCACGTAGTATCAGGGGAGGGTGTAGCCACTGACCCGGCCAAGATCGAGATAGTGAGAACATGGCCTTACCCCTCCAGTAAAGAGCAGTTGAGAAGCTTCTTAGGCTTCTGCTCATACTATAGAGCGTTTGTCAAAGATTTCTCTACGGTGGCAGCTCCGATGTTTAAACTGACCAAGAAGGATGTACCTTACGTCTGGGATGAGGCTTGTACCCAGTCTATGGATGCAATCCGGAATTCGTTATGCACAGCCCCGGTGCTTGGCTTTCCAGATCCAGCCGCCCAAATGATCCTTGATACAGACGCCAGTGGCCTGGGGATTGGCTATGTCCTCTCACAGGTGATAAATGGACATGAGAGAGTGCTAGGATATGCAGGGCGCACGTTAAATAAAGCAGAAAAGAATTATTGTGTGACTCGGAAGGAGTTGCTTGCTATCGTTTGTGGGGTGAGGAAATATCGCTCCTACCTCATCGGCGGAGATTTTTTGGTTCGGACAGACCATAGTGCTTTGAAGTGGCTACTGGACATCAAAGAACCAGAAGGTCAACTTGCTCGTTGGGTGGAAGAGCTAGCCACGTACACGTTCAAAGTACAACACAGAGCGGGCCGGAAACATCAGAATGCCGATGGCATCTCGCGCATCCCTTGCGGCCAGTGTCATAGGATTGATCCGGAGGAGGAGGGTGAGAGCGAGCCCGCTACCCTTAGGACAATCACCTGGGACGGAGGACAGGTGGTGATGAAAGAAAACCAAAAGAATGACCCTCTGTGTATGCTGTTTAAGCAAGCCCTGCGAGATGGTAATGCACCAGAGATCAATGAGCGGCTGCCAGATAGTGACTGGCTGTGGTTGAAAAATGAGTTTGGATCCTTGGCTGTTGAGCATGATTTGTTGGGAATATGGAGGTGGACGCCAGCTGGCGGCAGAGATTGGAAGGTGTATGTACCCCAATCAGCCAGGAAGGGATATCTGGAGATGATACATGCTGGACCGATGGGTGGCCATTTGGGAAGAGACAAGACTATTAGTAAGCTCAAACGATCGTGTTATTGGCCGACGATGACCAAAGATGCCACTACTTTCATCTCCACGTGTGTTGTGTGTCAGCAGAGAAAGCCCCCTCCCCAACAGAGAAGGACTCACCTGGGAGAGAGACCGCTCAAAGGAGCGTGGGAAGAGATTGCGATGGACATCACAGGGCCATTCCCCAAGTCTGATGATGGTAATCGATATATCCTGGTTATTGGAGATCTGTTCACAAAATGGACAGAATGTTTTGGGATACCTGACTTTACTGCCAAAACGGTAGCAGATATCTTGGTGGCTGAGGTAGTGTGCAGATATGGCGTTCCACTTATATGGCACTCAGACCAGGGGAGGAACTTTGAAGCGAATTTATTCAAAGAGGTGGCAAGACTGCTAGGGATTGATAAGACTAGGTGTTGCTCGTACCACCCAATTGGAAACGGGCAGATCGAGAGATATAATCGTACATTGACCACAATGCTAACTGGAATGGTGAATGAGAGACATAGCGACTGGGACAGATTTTTGCCCTACCTGGGGGCAGCATACAGGGCCTCAAAACACCCAGCCACGGGGTTTACTCCAAATTACTTAGCCATGGGGAGAGAGACCAGTATGCCCTGGGATATTGTGTATCCGTCCCATGGAGAGAGATTGACCACTTCTCAGGAGGAGTACATCTCTGACATGTTGGAGCGGATTGAGGTTGCTCATAAAATAGCTTTTATGAGCATCAAGCTGACCAGGCAGAAACAGAAGGGGTACTATGACAAGAATGTGAAGCAGATCACATACACCCAGGGCCAGCGGGTATGGGTATACCAGCCTTTAAAGAAATTGGGTAGATCACCAAAATTCCAACGCTTCTGGACAGGACCGTGGGAAATCATTGATGTCTTAAGTGACATGGTATATCGAGTAAGGAAGGGAAGGCTTCAAAAGGTGGTTCATGCGGACATCATGAAGGCCGCCACCCTTGGTGAGGATGTGATTTACCGGATTGACCATAAAGCACCACCCGGGAGCGGGGAGCGTGAGCAGATGAGCCATGAAATGAGTATTGGGTGTCCATCTGGCCGGGAGATCACACTCCAGGCCCCGATGGGTGTGGCAGACGAATGGATTGACCAGACGAGGAGGGTGAGGGCACTGACAGGAGCTGGAATTAAAGAACAATCAGCTGTGGGAATAAAAAGATGTGAAGAAACAAAGCCGTTGGGCCGAGTCGTCCCCGTCACCGACAAAAGGGAAAGGTGTCCAGGCCTGTGTCCTCCAGGGGAGGGAGGGGGTGGTACCACCCTTATAAAAGACCACTCGTCTCCTGACCCTACATTCAGAGTCACGATGGCCTCAGACCTGGTCTGTCCCTACTGCCCTCTGCATTTCATCGATCGCCGCGATCATCGCAAACACAAGGAAACACACGAGGACATCATCTTTGGTGTTCAGTGTCCAGACTGTCCACAGATCCGAGCCACTGCCCGGAGGAGAGAGCTTGGGGACCATCGCTTGGCCAAACATGGCACCCCGAAAGCCGAGCAGGAGGAGCCCGTAGCGAGCATCTACGTGGTCACCAAGGGCCACCCGCTCAGTGGGAGGAAGGCCACACCCCATGAGGCAGTCATGTATGACCGGGGATTCCATCTGCTAGCACAGCTACCCCCTTCCCCGGAGGGTGGGCCCACCGAGCCACCCCCACGACGAAAAAGGCAGGGAGGGGCTGATTCTCAGGGACAGGAAAACAAGAGACAGAAAGTGACAGCAGTTCCTCCACCGATCCCCACCCCTGACAAGAGGAGGTCAAAAGGGAGATCCAAAACCCCCCACCCCCATAGGACCAGCAGAGGCGGCCCCCGAAAATCACTGGAGGCGATAGCAGCACCCCCTCCTGTCGCGCAGCTGTCCATGCCCCTCCTCAGCGAGTTGGTTGGGGATGGGCCAACACCTCTTCCCCGGAATGACCTGGGCCGGACTCCCCCCTATGTGTTAGAAGAAACTGTGCTTGTGAGGGACGTAACAAAGAAGTCACCCCCAATACGCATCCCTGCCAAAAGGATGGCCAACATGCTTGCCCCAGAGTTACGAGAGGGGGCAAGTCCAGGAGTTTCTAGCAAGACCGAGTATGATGGGAAATACTCACTCCCACAGACCACCGGGATCGCCTCGGGCCACTGTGACCCTCTTCCCCCGCCCACACCCCCAGCAGACCCCACAATAGACCCAGACACCCCCTGCATTCCGGAGGCAAGCCAAGGGCTGGTCATTCCAGAACCAGACCAGGACGGAGATACGTGGGAATTGTCGAGCAGCACAAGGGGATTGCTGGAAGAAATGGTTTACGCTGAAAACCAGAAACCAAGAAAGCTAGTCATTCAGATGGCCACAGTACCTCCCAGGCAGACTGAGGTGATCAGTGGGGGAAGATTCAATCCTCTTGACTCCCACCCTCGTCTGGCTGACATGATCGTGCCCCCTGGTATCACCCATGAACTGGAGGAACAACGGTGGGAAATTATGAGAAAGGGGCCCATCAGGAGAATAAGTTTCTTTCGGCGCTTCACTTGGAGAACGCAGGATGGGCGGCCATTATTAATACAGCCCGAAGGACCGCCATCACTACCTACCTGGCCTGGATTCCCCGACCAGGAGGAAACTGACCTCCATACCCTCAAACCATCAGGAGAGGATGGTATAACATTCACCCAGGAAGTCAAGGCCACCTACAGAAAGTCAGCTGAATAATATAGCTGGTGTGTGTCTCCACCCCGTATTTTTCCCTTCTCTGGGATGAGAAGTTGTGTGTAATTTAGTTTGTGCTTAATCGAGAGAAAAAGTTCTATTATTTTCCCTTCTCTGGGGAGAGGAGTTGAGTGCCTTCCCGTTGAGACCTAGTGTCTCTTTCTCCAATGTGACAGTTCCTTCTACATTAGACCCAGCGAGGCGAGGTTGTGTCTATTCTGAACTTTAGTCGATTTGGCGAGAAATTCTACAACAAGTGCTGCCTGAGCGAGAGAAGCTGAATTTTTCATAAACTTTCTTCATAAACACAAACACTTAGTACTCGGTACTCTTGTGCCTTGGACAGTATTTTTATACCATTTCATGACACTCTCGGTGGTGTATAATGACATTTTAGTTTGAGATTTATATTTTTGATGTGTGTGTGCTATACCGCATTCTTGCGGTGAGGGCCCAGGCGTGGCTGGCTTGCCACAACAGACGGACCGCTATCGGGTGTGAAATCCGAGTAGCCGCTACTGAGAGATAGCAGATGTGGGCTCGTGTCCACGTTGGTGTTTGTAGTGAACCGCCCCCTGGAGGGCAAGGGCTGTCTGTTTAGACAGACTAATCTTCTTATTAACGATAGACGAGGCGATTTATTGCTGGACTTGTGTGTTACTTTGATTCTCTCTTGTATTGATTGATTGTTAAGTTAGAAACCACTATAATTGATAGAGTAAGTTCAGTATTGCTGGCATAGGTTTGAATTGACAGTTTTTGTTCTCTTGTGTGAATTTGTACTTTTATATGTTAAAACCTTTTTGCAATGTGTGGATCTGAGTGCATTCTCAGGGACGAGAATGGACCAAGAAGGGGGCTCTGTAGCAGGAGGGGACGGAGAGGGACGAGTCTCTCTAGGTTGGACTGACCCCTGCGACCTGGGTTCTTGGAAGTCACTCAATCCACACGTTCCCTACATAAATCTGTTCACACCTTTGTATCTAACTCGTCTGAAGGGATGTATGGGACGACTTAACCTGTCAACACCTTGCTACCATTTTATGTCTATTTTATTGCTTGAGTTGTATATAAGGCCAAGTGTGGGCCATGTGAAATTGTCACTCCCTGTTGACCATTCCTTGGATGATGATGTGAGCCTGTGTCTGGAGAATAAAGCCTTGCTGAAAACCATATTCCTCTTCTCTGATGTCTGACTAGATCGAGCGCGGGCCGAACCGTCTGAACCCCAAGGTCACGAGTACCTTTGTCCACTTAAGTTACTTATATCGCTAAGTCCCTCTTCTGTGCTAAGCTGCCGCGCTACCCCTGATAGCTGACCATTGGAATGGACTATGTAATTGAGCCTAACTTAGAACAACTCTGGGACGAGTCGGCCCCCAGTAACCAATCATCTCCCCCTCTTCCTCCTAGCGGTCAAATAACGAATACCATTAATTCCCACTCCAACAATATGTAATATCATTAAGTAATTGTACGTAATTGAAAATTTTACAGTTAGATATTAAAACAATTCAATATTGCCTAGAATAGACTGGGCATTTAAGATTCTCTAGGCCTACTAACAATGTATAATTCTTAATATCTATTCTCTCTCTTCATCTTTTCCACATGTTTATATAAATTGTAAGATTTTAGCCCCAACCCCTGCCCAGTGATGACATCAAGATACCACAATATTTTCTATGATAACTCATACGCCAAACAAATAGCCATAATTATTGTAAAGAACTCCATTATCGTTATATATCGATTTTACAAAACAGGACTACAGGCCTCTGAGAAAGAAGAAGAAATCGTTTTCCTTCCTTTAATCAGATGTAAAATCCTTTTATAACTTAGCCTCCTCTTGACTTAGACTCAAGTGGTCAAACTCTGAAAAATACTTCTCTTTCATAGACGGGATTAATTGAATTTTCTCCGGCAAACCATTCCATAAGGATGGCATTTGGTAAACATATGACCTTTTGAACGTTTCTACATTTTTATCGCCAGAGATTTATATCTCTATTATCAATAGATCTTGTATCACGAGATTTAGCAAATGCCAGGCCTAATATATGGGCATCTCTTCTTGTTTTAAGCAATGGTAGTTCAAGTTTTTTATGTACCTCTTCTGTGCTAGTTAACTTAGGAAGGTGGAGGATTATCTTAAATGCAGAATTCTGCAGGGTTTGAAGCTCCTGCAGGTGCATTTCCGTGGTAGACCCATGAAACAGATCCCCATAATCATTTATTGGTAGTACCATCGTTTTATATATTAGTACTTATCGATATATCATCGTCGAAACCAGTTTTTCCTAGTCATTTTAGGACTGGACAAATCCTTGCCAATCATCACATAAATTCTATTAAGAAATTGTACATACATAAAAGAAAAAGCCCTCTCAATTTTGACGATTTTAGTTGTCCCACACACTGTTTTTATTCTCAGTGCAGCAATAACCTTGTTCCATGTTTATACTATAATTAGAGTTTCGCGTTTGCAGTTTATAAAATCGTATCAGAAGGTGCCTGCCGACCACCAGTCCTTTTTTTATGTAATATACATGAATGGAATAGAAAGGTCTGCAGTGATATGAATATACTTTTTTTTTTTTGGTTGTGATAGAAAATAAAATATTACCTCCAATTAAGGACAAGCAGCGAATTGGGATATAAAGAAAAACGATATTGCTGTTCAATTTTAAATAATTGACAATGATATTGAGAAACTAGAAAATTGACTTGAAAAAAGGTCCTTTTTTTGTCCTTTTTGGTCTGGGGAAGTCAGATTATTCAGATAGACTAGCAAAACTAGGGTTCCCCTGAAAGCTTTAAACAGGCCGCATCCAATAAATATGAAATTATTAACCTATGTATATATATTCTGGGCCCCCAAAAACCCTGTGCTGCCCCCAAAAGAGAATCGACCACATATATATATATTTAGGTCAGATTGTCAGAAAATGTACAATTCACCTTCACCAATCTTCTCAAATAACCCAAATTTCCGACGAAAATAAAGTTCACAATACAGTTCAACCTAACCAAACAGATTGCTAGAATCAATGCAATGCCAAATATACTCAAATTTACCTAGTATTGGCCAGATTGCAGCCTAATTTATCAGAATTTACTAAATGTGTACAGCTGCCAATTGTACATTTTCTGAAAATCTGACCCATATATAAATATGCAAAAAGGATAAGAGGAATAATAAGGATTTTGTCTACAAACCAGTCTATCAAATTCCGCCTCCCAGACATGACCACCAGTGCCACCATGCAGTGGATCTGTGGCCGCTACTTGATGCCCTTCATAGTGGTACCAGTCAGTCAGCATCACAGGATGATAAGGTGCACTAGGGACTGCATTATGGATGATCAGCATTCCTATACATATATAATAGTATTGGTGAGACGTGGCTTTAAGAAACTCCATGGGTCCCCCCCCAAACTTCATTCAGTACCATGCTGGTACAGTTAATATTATTATAGATAATCACATGTATTGCTATATTTTGGTTACGCTCTCATCATTCATTCATAAAAATTCTATTTCTATTTTATTTTAATGCAAAGTTATTTATGGCGGTCATTTTGAATTCTGGCAATACAAAATTCCCTATAAGATCACTTGAATTACGACTCAGAAATCCTAAAAATGCCTAAACATCATCAACAACTCACCTTTAAGGCCATCATTTGTCTGGGAGCCCATGTGGGAGTGATACCAGAAGGTACCAGCAGGCTCAGCTATGAAGCGGTACGTGAAGTCATGTAGTGGTTGTATAGGACACTGTGTGATAAAGTCCACGCCATCCATCCAGGGTGTGCCCCGCTGGTCCAGCCCATGCCAGTGCACTGTTATTGTCTCATCCAACAACTTATTCACCACTTGAACAACTACCTGGAAATAATGGATGAAATGCATTCTCATGGATCATGTTAACATGGATCATCAACTAAATATTTAAGAGTGGAATCGTCTGCTAGCAGACATGGCTGAATGTATAGAACAACGCAAGATATAATACTCTATAAGTAATCATAAATAGTGGTAATCAAACGTAGGAAAAATATGTTATGCTTAGACGATACGAGTGAGTAGCAAAATTGTTTTAACTCAACCGGCATTGTTCCGCGATGTATGCAGTCTACCCTAGCTAGCTCTAAAAAGTTGTTTTCCTAGGACTTTTTCAAATCACCCCCCACCCCCACCCCGGGTCTCAGGTCCCAATGTTTAAGAGGAGTATTGATCTCGATGTAAAACCTTCTATCTGATTTATGCTCATGTGAAAGGAAATAAAACGCTGTTGCAAAAACAAAAAAAACAATTAAATATTTTCATTAATTTGTATACTTTCCCTACCCATCTGAAAGTCATTTGACCAAAGATTCTGACGAGTTTTTTTTTTATTAGGAGTATTTATCAGCCAATACACATACAATAACATTATAATACAGGCATTAACATATTATAAAAACATAGCAAGATAGTGTCTTGGACGAGTAGGGAACAGCCTCAGTCTTAGTCTAGCTAAGTCTGGTAAAATGGCTATTACCTTACAAAAATTTTTGACCTTTCTCATGTAGCTGAATAGTGAAAGAGACTATCTAAAAGAGAACTAAGAGATAGCTAAGATGAAGGATGATAGATGAAGAATAGGAGTACATTGAGCACTTTTAAGTATATAATGATAACAAGCTTTCGGCCTTGGTTAGGGCCTTAAAACGGTCGTACGAGTCAATGTTTCTGGTTTCAGGGTCTAAATTATTCCACAGTTTAGCTGTTTTTCGCTGTATACAATTCAAATCATAGTTTACTGTGTTAGGTTTTTGGGATAGAAGTACTGGCCCATCCCATTGTCTTGTATTTCTTCTCTCTTTATTTAAATATCTATCTTTCTTGCTTCTCCTGAAGGCAAAATTTAAAATATGTGCTCTTCTTCTATCTTCTAGCTTGGGCACATTAGCCAGTCTGTGAATTAACAGTGTATCAGTAAGGATGCGAAGTTTTAAAGCTACCTTTATACATTTGTTATGAAGAACTTGGAGAGCATTCAATTCACTTGTATTACAACCACTATAGGTAATGTCTCCATAATCAAACAATGGTAAAACATGACTTTTAAAAATTCTAAGTAAAACATACTGTGGTACAAGCCTTGATATTCTTCTTAAAAGGTACAGTTTATGGCTTACAGATTTGCGAGTTTGCCTAACCTGAGCAGAGAATTTCAAGTGTGAGTCTAGGGTTATTCCTAGATACTTATATTCTTCCACATTTTCTAGCAAGGTATCATTTATAGTAATATTTGGTTGTATATGTCCCACTCTTGATCTTTGTCCTTTGAGGTGCATACACTTTGTCAAAGTTAGCTTATTGCTTTGTCACCACTTCCAAAAATTTACAGCATCTTCTTGAACCTTCCTATTTAGATCAACAATATTTTTGTCATGACAATATATGACAGTATCATCAGCAAATAGCTTAATTTTACAATGTTTGAGACTATATTCAGCATCATTTATATATATTAAAAATAATAGTGGGCCTAGAATAGAGCCTTGGGGTACACCATAACTAATCTTCCTAACAGTGGAGATAACATTATTACAAACAGTGACTTGGGTCCTGTTAGATAAGTAATTTTCCAACAGGGATAACAGATTTCCTTTGATACCATATTTGCTTAGTTTAGACAGTAGAATATTATGATTCACAGTATCAAACGCTTTTTTCAGGTAAAAAAACACTGCAAACGATGTCTCACCATTATTCCTATTATTTAGTATATCGTCAGTCAGGTCAGCTATTGTATCTATAGTAGATTTCCCTTTTCTATAACCATTTTGTTTGTCAGAAATCACATTATTATTTTCAAAAAATGTAATTAGTCTGCTATGAATAATCTTTTCCACCAATTTGGCTTGTAGTGGCAATTGTGTGATGGGTCTGTAGTTTGACATAATAGATAGGTCTCCACCCTTGGGTAGAGGGGTAACACTTCCAGTTTTCCAAGCATCCGGTATAAAGTTAGAGGAGAATACTAAATTAAATATATGACATAATACTGTTGGTATTGTCATAAAGACATCTCTAAACACAAGAGATTTAATATGTTTTATATTGCTGGACTTACTTAGTTTGATTTCTCTGGCTATTTTTTGTATTTCTTCAGGTGAAGTATTTATATTTTCTAGAGTGTTAATGCATTCATGTCCAATGAAGGTCCATTGGGCATTGATCTTTTCAGCTAGTGATTCCCCTATAGATGCAAAAAATTCATTGAATTTAGTAGCTACTTCTGATACAGGTACAGGTACATCTGAGGTACTGTCAATAATATTTATTTCTTGATCTTTGTTTTTTGATTTTTTGGGTAACAAATTGTCTACTAGCTTCCAGAATTTTTTATCATCATCAATACATTCATTACTTAGTTGAGTTATATATTTCTTCTTTGCTTTTTTACACAGTTTGGTTAGATTGTTTCTAGCTCTTTTGGCTTGTAGCCAGTCTTCATGCTTTTTTGATTTTTTGGCTTCCTTTAGGGCTTTATCTTTATCTCTAATCATTACTAACAGTTCATCAGTTAACCATTTCTCTCTTGGCGGAGTAATTTTTCTTGTTACAACAGGGCACATGTTGTCTAGGATATACACTGTGGTTAATAAAATCCACATTAATACATTGTTGATGACCGGAATATTTGACTGCAGTGGTTACTATATATGGAGTTCTGGATGAGGAGCTTAGCCCGAATTTTTAAATGCTCGGACTGAGAGATTTTTCAGGAGCAAAATCATTTCTTTGGGTACAACATTCTCGACGAATTCTTGGGATATTAATCATATGGATGAAATGGATGGTATAGATGATAACTATTCTGACATAATAGACATCCAAAAACCATGAATCCAGCGATTTCTGTGCAGTACAACTAGTATACTTTTATCGAATATAAGGCGTCGGAAACCACCCATATAATAATGTTGGTACATAAGACAAACTGGCACCAGGCGGAGACAAGCGTCAAGGTGACTTGGAGTACTAGTATTATGTGAATTACTCCTTCAATACATTGATGTGTTATGTATTATGTAATGAACTGCCATCTTGAATCGAAATTGAACTAAAAAAAAGGTGTCGCACCAGGTTCTTTCTTTTTTCTGACAAAACAAAATCAAAGACTTGTGCAAGTCTAAGGAATACAGTGAAAGGTTATAGACAATACTGCGGTTGAATACAATATAAGAATAAATGTAAATGGGTGACAATAGTAAAACATAGCTGTTTTTTAATAAGCACAATTCCGAAAGCTCATTCCGTGCCCAGCCAAACGTTGGCGTGGACACAGCAATGTCAAGGACATAAGACCATACAATAACAAATGACGCGGAGGACTATCTAAACCTCCGATCCACCACATAATATGTATAATAATATTATAATATATGATTAATATATTATATAATATGTAATGTTACGAGCAGGTGGTCAGACATCTGTAGTAAAACCTGGTGTTTCTACACTAAGACACTACCACTAATTTAGACGTCTTGTGTGATTTCTGTCCAAACATTATAGCTTCATTCTAAAACGACCGTGACACTTTATTGAAACGTGCACATATATACCGATGAAGAGGTAATTGAGGCAACATGACTTCAGAGGTCGAAGATAATTACCCTGGTTTTCAAGCAAATCTAAATGACATGATATATGGATGAAAAATACTTGTTTACACAGAAATAGAGAGAACGATAGGAGAGAAAATGAGAGAGACTGAGAAACACACAGAGACACACTGTGATAGGGGAGACGCAGAAAGAGAGGTGCCCCCGGGTAAAGGTCAGATTGAATAACCCTGGTTTACGGTAATATTATTAGAAGTCCTCAGTGTAGATCAAACGTGTCTGTACAGTAGGTCAAGCAGAACTATGTATTCAGGCCCGGGTAGGTGTGGAGTCGTGGACAAAGCCAGAGATCACACAGGGAATGGAATACGCCCCACCCCCCCTGAATCCCATTTACTATTTACCCCACTTATAAGCTGGCTATACGAAGCTCTGTGGGAAAATCTCGGACCCCAGACTGGAGGGTCCAGATGCATAACCTGTAGACTGTGGTGTCTTAGGCTATTTAGTTGTATAATTATGGATTATTTTTCTCATTTTCAATTACACTCTCCTCCCCCGCCCATAATTTAATATATAATAGAGATCGCATGAAAACCTGTAGATATATATCAATTTTATGACGCTAATATATCTAAGCAGCATGTTTATATCTAAGCAGCATGTTTAGATAAAAGTTCAAGGTAGTGATCAAGCTATATGCATCAAACAATAGGTAGAGTTTTTTTGTTTTTTGTCCCAGAGTTTGTATAAAAATATAACAGTACTTGATGAGTAAGAGCAGTTTTTTCATCAGTAATTCATTTGTTTTATAGATATTTTGACATCAAGTTTCTAGTGAGTATAATAACTTTCATATAGTTTATCCCTCGTTAACACCTGTACATATATATATTTTTTTCAGAGGGTCGGTTTACAGCCAGAGATCTGTCGCTTTCAGGTACCATTTCAATTCTTCCCAAGAGAGATTTCTATACTCTGCAGGGAGGCTATTCAATAGAGTAGGGCCTAGATAAGGTGGAGTTTTTTTGGATTTTTTTCTTTTTTCGGTCTTGGAATATTGAAGACAGTGCCATTGGCGAGTCTTGTTTCCCTTGGCATTTTTCTAATTGAATCTGGATTTTCCTTTTAATAATCATAATGCCTAGAGGAGCAATTTTGCTTCTCTTGCCTCTCTTATCGATATTTGAGCCTCTCTGTAATCAACATTTCTATTATCTGGAAATATACAATTCTAAGGGCTCTTATCATTAATCTCTCCAACTTATTACAAATGTTGGCATTAGCCATACTCAGGAAAATCAACCCGTATTCGACCTGTGATAGAATGTGGCTTTTTAAAATTGTTTTAGCCATATCTAGTGTCAAATATGATCTAATTTTCGTTAATAAGTAAATCTTATGTGATACAGCGGATTTAATTTTTAGCATGTTAGCATTCATGTTGGTACAGCAGTCCAATTTAAAGCCCAAATAGTTTATTGTTTTGTAAGTTTTGATGGCTGACCCATTTAAATATATCTTGCTCATTTTTTGGAAATCAATTTTATTCAACATTGCTTTACTTCTGAATACCTGAAGTTGTGTTTTCTTTTCATTTAATCTAAAACCATTACATAGCATCCACTTATTAATATTTATAGCGACAGCTTGTGTCAGTCTCAGACAATCATCAAGGTTCACTCTGCTTACAACTACGGCAGTGTCATCTGCAAAGGCTGATGTGAATTTTGCTATCTGCTGAGGTAAGATTCCTAAGGTATTGAGTGATATCGTAAATATAGATTAGAAAAATAAGAGGGCCTAAATGGCTGCCCTGGGGTACTCCTCTGTTTACTGGTATTGGTTCTGAAGTGTGACGGTTTAAAGTGGTTCTCTGGACCCTGTCTTTCAAGTAATTTTCTATAAGCTATTTGGCTAGATATAAAACAATTTCAGTCATAAGAGGCCTACAACACAGTAACTATCACTTGTCATCTGACACTTAACATCTGACAAGTTCTGCATTCGAGAAACGTTTCCCTTGGAAACGGAAATTAGTTACATTATGTTCACACTAATTGTAAGTTGAAAACATCAAAAGTTAATATACTAACTGATCTATGTCTTGTTCTATTTGCAATCCCTACCTGGACAAATTAAATCTGGCTCTGAATCCGTTCCCGAATTCCGTAGGCCCTTTAAAATCCCGAATTCCGACCTGTAGGATTTTCTACCCGGTTCCCGAAAAGGTATTCCCTACCCTGATCGCAGGTCAGTGACAGTGACAGGATCACAGGCATGGTGGTTAGTTAGGCGGAACCCACACATTCAAGAACTCAGAGCCGAATTGGCCTGAAGACAATTTGTATGAATTCAAAATTATTCTTAATAAACATACTTGAGTTCGGTAATGTGAGGGCTTTCTTAGGAAGAAACCTCCAATTCATATGACAAATCATGGGTTCTTACGACAATTCATAGGCAAGATTTTGGACTTTTTGTGAGTTCCCAATTCGTACGAATTGCGAGTTCTTGAATGTGTGGGCCCGGCTTTACTGACTCCAATATAAGCAGCAAAATAGAGATTACTAAACAAGTTATATCATCATTACACATATGCAAGACAAAATAAACAAGAAAACTATTTATTTCCCATCTGTCATTCAGCCACACACATCCAGCAGCACTGACAAGAGGGGCGCTTATAATTATGCCTACCCATACATAATATAGGCTACACACACCTATATGTAGTATATAATTAGTGCAAACAGAAAACGGGCCATCGATCAAGCATGCATACATTACTTAAATACATTCCAGCATAGACAGAAATAAATCATATAGAAAAGGAACATTAGTTTCCCCATGGATCTTCAGTTCTTTCATTTATTAGCTTCCTTGAGTGATATATATGACATAAATTTAGATGCACTATGTAATGAGTTTGTTGATGGAGTGCGAATATCCAAGCGTGTGAAACCAGCGATGTATGCATACATTGATATGTTGCATTATCTAGATTTTACATGATTAATAATGACCCCTGCAGCAAAGCAAGAAACGCCATTCCTTGCACACCAAGTATTTTTAGGAAGAAAGCCACAACAGCATCTATTTCTTTTTTTTTTTAAACATTTTTTTTTTCAAAAAAATCTTTTATTCAGTCTGTCAACAAATGGGCATCTTCTCTATCGGGGTAGATAACACTATTTTTACATCTGACCCTCTTCTCATTTGTGTGTGGTTCTGAAAAATAGGTTTTTACATTTTTTTGCAAGCAGACATTTAAAAGGGGTACATAATATTGAGTACATAATTATTTTGTCATTTATTTATACAAAGATGTAGAATTGGTTTTTCACTCTTGGAGACTCTTAAGGTCTGAGTGGACATTTTTCCACGCTTTGTTGTTTTCTACCGATGTGTTTGTCATTTTGTTTTGGTATAATACAGTAGAAATTTTATTCACCAATTCTGCTACTAGGTGTTTTAAAGTAATATTTCCTTCATGGAAGAGTTTTTGTTTGTATACGAAGAACTTAGTATTTAATATGATCCAGTTCAATATTTTCGTGCTAGTATCATACATAGGAATACCAAAGATTATGTTTTTTTTGAAACATGATTTTATTCAACCTGCCAACAAAGCTCTCCACACCTCGAGCATATATATCTAGATCTACATAGCTCGTTTCTTGCTGTTAGAATAGAATATCATTAAGACCTTCGTCACTTGGGGTAGGGGGTATGTATATTATATTTTCACAAACTACCCACACAAAATGATTATCTCGCCAAAATCTCTTCTGGACTCTATAATTTTTAACAGAAACATTTCCATTGTGTTTTAGAGATTCTTATCCTACACTTGCTGTGGTGCCCCTATTCTCCAGCATTGGCTTGGGCGGACTCCCATGCTTGAAGAGTACAGTCCTGAATTCCAGGTGTACTCTTTGAGCATTCTGAGCGGACTCTTTAATGAAAGAGTCCGCTCCTAAGAGTCCTCTCAGATGCCTGGGCGGACTCTTTCATTAAAGAGTCCGCTCAGGTATCTGTTGCAAATAATTTTGAACTAGGATTGGCCTGGATTTGAACCTAGGACATTTTGACAATAAAGATTAATGATATTCTTATTATCAAAATTGATTTTTCTTTTTAAACAATTTTATTTCTCGGAAATGTCACATAGAAGTGATATGTGTCAATTGATATATATGATATTTATATTATATATATATGTTTTTTTTAAATCTTTTTTTTAAAAGGCAAATTATAATATATATAATTATATATAATATAATCGACAGACAGAAAGGTACACGTTAATATAAAGCAAGGTCATAAAAACACCATCAAAATTAAACTGCATGCACTAGATATAGTAGTACTTGCAAAGACGGCAGTCTCTAATGACGGGTGCACCAAGGTAAATGGTGCACGGGCGATAGCAGGTCATTTATGAGGGTTTAATTGATAATCCCCAGGGAGCGTGCTATAAGTGGGCAATAGCTAGACTGCAAGACAGGGCCCACAACAAAGGAGCTCCTTGCACACCGGTCATTGCTGGGGTGTTGGCATGGTGGGCGAAATAGAGCATGCAAGGGGAAGCCAACAAAAATTAAAAGTAAAAATTGACTATAACAAAGTATACTTAAATACATATTTATCCATTTCAAGCACAGAACATATCAAACAACTAATTGTAGGTCTAACAGCCACGACACTGGTCTTTTCGTAGCATTACGTGTAATATGTTTTTTTGTATTTACTTTTTTTACCAGGACTAGTTCACCTCACGGTGGCCTTCCACTAGTAATTTAATTCAATCCTCATGCCTGTGCCAACATTGAAGTATTAAGGCCCATTCACATTACAACGGCCGATTGGTGTACGGCTGCCGCACGGCAAAATGCACAATGTTAAAGTATTACAGCCGACAAGGATCGGCCGGCCGGTTGTGTGTATGTGAATGGGTCTTTAGTCAATGAGGCATTTCGAGGATATTTGGCGATACGCAGAATTAACACATTCCTGAGGGCGAAGAAATTGAATAAAAATGATCGAAATATTCCACTTAATATGGTTTGCGTTTTTGCAGTAAGCTGTTTATGGAAGTACAAGGCAGAATCCACAAGAATGCTTACTGACCTGCGCTCCAGCAGTAACCTCCAGGGTTGGAGCAGGGAATTGACCATTGATGGTAAACAGGCTTCTCTTGATGCCGTCCGTCGTAATCACATCCTCCGGGTCTACTTCATTCCCGATAAAGTCTCCAGGTATGAACTCAGATTCTGCAACCTGGAAACGCCCATTTACATCGTCATATTCAACCTCAAAGACAAACCCGCTCACAGAGTCCTTCCATATCAAGTTCTGCTCACGATTAATTACGAGTTTGTATTCGCAGATGGCGTCATAGCAAATTTCACATGTAACTTGAGAGATTAGGAAAAGTACTATAAATGAGCTGGTGCCGAGCTGATGTCTCTCACCCATGTTGGCTCTCCTGCAGACGGCCTGCATTATGAAATCATATGGAGTTTCAGCCTCCCAGGTAGCTAGAGATGAACTTGCATGGCTACTCATCTGAGACACTTCATGGATTCGTAGCCACGAATAAGAATATACTTTTTCAACTGAACCATAACATTTTATGTCAGAATAATTATAATGCTGATCCTGGTTTTGAGGGTGAGTAGCTAAGTATATAGAGTAGAGGATTTGCATGTCTTATTTAGCCATGTTACAGTGCATATTTGGATGGATTCAGTACAAGTCTGAAGTGCACATATTTAGCAACTTTTTTTTTTAAAGAAATTTTATTGAGCTGATTTCAATGTTTTACAGAGATAATCTCACAGACTCAAGGGAAAAAATTTCAACTTTCAATGATACAGTATAATTTTATAATAATTTAAATTTTAACATTTATATAGCAACTTGAACCGACGTAAATTACATAGAGTGGTCGGGTTCAGAAACATTTTGGAGTTATGTGCTCCTGGATCAAAGTATGTACAGTACAGTATTTTGTTTTTTGTTTTTTCCATTAGGCACCTCACGTCAATGTAAAAAAAAAGCAAGGGTCTTCACGAATATCATAGCTTGGGTAAACGCCAAATACATGATGGGACATATGAAGTCTAGTTGTATGGAAATATGTAACACACATGTATAATGTTTATTTACAGATCTCTATTAAACATTTCATGCTGAACACAACATGTGTTCTATAGCCTTTAAACTGACAATACAAATTCCATAATTCCTTGCAAAATGAGATTCAAGATGGGGGACATGCAAATTCCTTAGTGTTGAATTCCCATCGTCACACAAAGATGTATTGAATATACATGTATAAGATAAGATAAGAACTACTTTATTTATCGAAGAACAGTACATGATAAATGATATATGATAAACAGGTATACAGACTTCTAGATTGCCTCCAGATCTCCCTGCCGTTACCTTGGCCAAAAGGTTAAGTTAAATAATAAGAATTTAGTTTTATACGAGATGAATAAGGGTAAATAGAATACAATAAGGATAAAATAAAATAAAATAACATATTTAAGGTTAACATAGTTAGACTGAGTGGGTCCTTTGGGACCTTCAGGTAAGAAAGTGGTATCAAATAGAGATAAACAGGTGTACTCCTGAGTGTTCAAGTAACCCTACATTTCCAGTTACATTCAGCTGAGGATATAACATCGACTCCTCGATTCTTCGAGTTATAATATATACATTCATTATTACATTTGTTATACAAACGTTAGAATATTTCTTTGTATACATGGTACGTGGATAGAAGATCAGGTATACTCCTGAGTGTAATATTATAACAGGTGTACTCCTGAGAATATAATCATCAATTGAGCAATGAATTATACAGGAACCTTCAAGTAGAGGTATTAATCTTTTGATTTGTGAATAGTACATAACATATACAATTAAAATGTTATGGTATACATACACTTATGGAATATACAGGTTTGCAATTGCCTGTATTACTCACACTGTGTCTGCCAATTTTTATTCAATGGTCACGGGTTTCTACCGACCTATAAGCACCTCCTGAAGTCGAAGGCCTCCAGTATTAAAGATCCTTTTGGTCTGTAAGAACCGCAATTAGTTCTAATGATAATGAAATGGCTAATATTCATTTCCATTTTTACCTTGAGTTCCAGTGGCCAGGATTAGTAATTCCCTGTATTTCCCTCTTCATTTCTCTCTTCTGTAAGGATTTTGTTGAATAAATATATCTTAAACTAATACTTAACTCTCTCCTTTCCCTATTCTTGTTTCGCCCTCACCACCTTCCTCTCCCCTCCCTGGCCCACTTTATGGGGGAGCGCATGGTGTACAATAATTAATGTGAAGCATTTATGTCCGTATAATTATAACTTTTAGATACATGTATACATATTGGGCATCTAAGGTTTATGTTGTGTTATTAAAAACTATCTATAAGACTATCAGTAATTAAGAGCAGACTTTTTATGCCTTCTTAATAGGAAGCATGACGTTTATGTGGTACTAAAAGAGGAAATCTTCTCCATGAATTAAGAAGTTATAGCATGTATACACTGAAAATACTTCAAATGTGATAAAAAGGTGAAATATAATGCATCCAAACTGATAAGCACATTATCACAGCAATTGTCTTAAAGCTATATTATAACACAATTTAATAAAAATCATATTTTTTGTTCAATGTTTCCAGTCTTCAATTTTGTGTTATATGTTTCCGCGATAGAAGTTACTATTCAACGTGTCTAGGGAGGCCAAATCTTAGGGGCGGGGAGGTCCGGGGGAAGTCTAACTGTTTATGTTACTAGTTTAAATAGTCAAGAACCAGCACCTTTTTTTGTAACTTAAAAATGACCTCATTATTTTCACGTAACTGCTGTAACTTCCTGCTGTAAACTCAATTTATACTGTAATTTGTGATTTGTTGTAATAATTATCATAACTTGTTGTTGCCTTACACTAATCCAACTTTTTTTAAAAATCATTTTTATTTACCTAATCCTGCCTTCTGGCTAAAACATTATTAAGATTAATAGGTTCAAGGAAAACCTAACGAATGTAAATTTAGGGATATTGAATGTACAGGTGCAGCAGTTCTAATGTACCCCCCATCAGGTATACCCCCCCTGGTATAACTAACCTAGGTCTAAGATACCGGGGGTACATTTAACCTAGGCCCAATATTTCCCCAAGGGTCTATTGGACCTAGGTTGAATATACCCCCGCCAGTTTTAAAGTACCCCCAAGGGGGGGGGGGACTAAACCTAGGCCTAAAATACCCCCAATATAAAAATATAGAATTCTTACCTAGCTGTCTAAACTTATGAATGCAAAATCGTTGTTTTAACTACCTAATTGAGGAGGTAGTCTCATGTTAGAGGTAAACAGGTATACGGGTATATATGGTGAGTGAGTGAGTGAGATTGGTTGCTTTACCGTCCAGCGCCTCCCTAAGCACCGTATCGACTACTGAACCAGATGGCAGATACGAACCATTGCCTCATATAATAATATATTATGGTGATTGTATTTGATTTATCAACTATTTTCAACCAAGGCGTTCTTGGAAGATCTGTGAAAACACAGAAAGTTCTAGCTTATTTCCGATTATTGTAATCGTATTTTGAAAGGAAATAAAAACATTTATATGTGCAGCAATTTCATGTTTCCAGGCTTTTAAACAAATACTTAGAAGCATTCATTCTGTGTTTTATCTCACTCGTAAGCAACAGCCGTTCCAACTGTAGTGACCTTTTACCCCCTTTATTATACGGCTTTACATTGGTCGGATAACATCTCCGCAGCGGCACCCACCTCGGCAGCCATCATACATTTTGTCCTATACTTCCCGCCTATACTTACGATGCTTTTGTCTAAGCAGGGAGGTATGTACTTGTCTCTAGACAGGATTAGGTCGGGAGGGAGGGAGAGATCAAGATATATAAAGAGAGTAGAATGAGAAGATGGAGAGAAGGGGAAGGAAGTGGCGGAAGGGTTGGGGGAAGGGAGAGTAATATGGGGAGAAGGGGCCAGGGTGAAAGAGTAAGAGAGAAAGGAAGAGAGAGAGATGAGTATAGAGAGGGAGCGAAAGAGAGAGAGACGGGGGTGATCAAGGGAGAGGGAGGAGGGGAATTTAAGAGGGATGGACGGTAGAAAGAAGGGAGCTTCCTAGTATCTATATTTCTTTCTCCCTGATCTAGCAGAATTTATTAAATGTTTAGAGCCAACCCTTGTACCATTGTGCATTTTCCGACGCCCTGACCCATGTGCTTCTCACTCTCCCATATCATGTAATTTGTCACCAGTATATGGGACTTGGAACTATCACAATATTATGGTTTGAAATAAGGCAGCATGTTTGTCCTAAATGTAATGTGTTACAGAAAAATGAGTTACGTCGCAAAATTCATATTTTTCAAAGTGTTTTATTCACAAGATCTCTTTGTAGGAATGTTGTCATTTAGGGTATCTATAGCACTTTCGTGTATACATGCATTTCAAGACAGTGTATTAAAGTATCCGTGCGTTTCTAAAGTCATCCTTTGGACTATATTTAGCTACTATACTATAGTAACTGTCCCAGAAATATTTTAGACTTTTTTTTTGTCAAACATTCAAACACAAATTGAAGCATAAAATATAGAAATACTTTTTTGAAATACTTTTTTGAAATACTTTTTTGATCTTCGTTGGAATCCACTCATTCCCATCTTTTCAAATATGATTGTATCTCAAAATCATTTTTTTTCTCGACTTATGACTCATTTTTCTGTGACACTTCACAATGGCAATGTTTTGTTTTCCGCTTCCTGTAGAGCAGGGCAGAGGGCGCTTCCACGAGATCATCCAGTAGCTGAGATTGTAGCCTGCAGGTGGCGACACGGGTTTACACCGGAGAGCTAAATAGTTTATTACTATTGAAATAATGATATTTTTATACTATTTTTGATAACGTCGATACACAAATCTTGTTTGATACAATATGATTGTTCTTTATTTCTCTGTTACAGACCATTATGATTTATACACATGTAACATTGGTAATATACTACTCTGAAATAAAGACATGTTTATATTGACAAAAAAATGTGTGTATCCATATTGTCTATTGGTCCGATGATAGAATCTACCATGCAGTCAATAAATAATGGCAGGGTGATGGAAGCAATTACTAGTCTGCATATCCATCGTATATTTAATTTGAGAACAATTTGAGAACATTATATTGCATCCTTTGCATACCCGTGGATAGTAAATAAACAAATTGTTCTCCTTTAGGTCATATTTATAGAGCCTATTGACATGATACCATACATGTATTTCTACGTGCATTTAACTATAATTGTGTATGAATGAACTCTTGCACACAATATTAACCCGATATGATTAGTAGATCTATAGTAGCGTGCATAATTATGAGCAAACCAATAGTCATGAACATGTAAGTTTAAAAGCAGCGTTCTCACTGCCTCTATTCATCTTTCTATTATCAAGTACTGACATATGCCATGTGAATTACAATATTACTATTTTTGGTGTCACAATCAGTTTGGCGCTGAGAGATTTTCCTTCTAAACTCGTATATTCCAGTGGGATTATCCCATCCACGGACATATCAATAGTCCAACATTTCAGATTATGGATATTAGATTAGGATAAGAATAAGGTGGAGGAAACTAAGCAGAAAGAAGCAGTTCCTATTATATCCACATACATTTGATCCTTTTACTGCAAACATATTATATTGGAGCTTTATTACCTCAGCTTTTGGAGGTCAGAAAATGGTTGGAACCCAATATGAGATATGTATTGAAATACTGCAACCTTCACATGATTTCTTGTGTCTCAAATATTAATAACTGTTTCATATACGAAGGCTCAGTAATTGAATTTAGTATTATAGCTTCCTTACATGAAAAATTGTAGGACTATGAGTATGACTGGATTGATAGCAGTGTAGCATTAACATAATACTATGATATATATATATAGCCCTCTACAACATTGATAATTGTACAGAAATACAGGGCAAAGAAGGAGCGATAATATAAGTAATTCTGACTCTTTCACTGGACGAACAATAATTGTAGCATACGTTTGCAGTCTTTGCAGTTTCATATTCATGACTATGCAGGGCAAGGCAGGAGTTCTAAGATAGTTCTCTCCAGATTATAGATTATAAAATTACAGTATGACAAGATAATTTCTATCAAATATAAATAACATCAACTTCCATTAGTTAATGGATTTTCCGGTTGATAAGGGGAGGTCTGGTAGTGGCTAAGTCTATGGTCACCCGCTCTGGCGCCACCAAATATCTGCCTTTGACGTTCCACCTTCATATACTTGTGTCTCGAAGGTTTCTCCATAATATCAGGACATCTTATACTATTGTACTTAGAAGAGGAATCGCTGCTATGAATATAATGCGCGCATCTGTAGCATGATCAAGCAAAATACATAAAATTGATGAACTGACACAAGTAATACAAAGCACACTCACGTATCACAATTACAAAGCTGCTGTGATATCTTTATTATGTTTTATTCACAACATGCAACGAAGATCGAGAGACGAATAATAAAATAATTTGCGATATGCAGGATCTCATCTTATTATTTGTATCATCATCCTCATCTCATATAGCTTCCCTTAGCTTCAAGGGTCCCTCCATCAGGTCACTGTTACATTCTACATGTCTATTGTTTCTGTTAAACAGAGAGTATGTTGTCAGAAAATGTACAACTCACCTTCACCAATCCCCTCAAATAACCCGAACCAAAGTCACAAATTAAGTTTAAAATTCAGTTCAACATAATCGAACAGATTGTTTGAATCAAGGCAATACCGAATATACTCAGCTATAGCTTGCACTGATGGTTTTCAGATGAATTTAGCAGAATTTACTACATATATGTAGAGCTGCCGATTGTACATTTTCTGCCAATCCGACCCATGTAAGGGAGTAGTGGGAAGCAATTCAACTGTGAGTCTGAATCCGCGTGTGGCTGCTGCGATCCGCCCCCTCCCAGGCACTAGGGGGTTGGTAAAACAATGTTAAAAAAGCTTACAGACTGTGTCTAACATTTAGTATAGAAGCCTTTAGTGAAATACATAATGACCCCGGTAGAAAAAAGCAATGAACCTACAAACCCTTTATTAGAAAGCTGGGGGTCTTCTCGACAGGGATATGATATATGGGTCAGATTTTCAGAAAATGTACAATCGGCAGATCTACACATTTAGTACATTCTGCTAAATTTGGCTGAAAAATTATGAATACCGGGTATATCTGAGTGTATTTGGTATCGCATTGATTTAAACTATCAGTTCTGTTTTGTTAAACTGCATTTTGAAGCTCATTTTTGTCTAAAATGTGGGTTATTTGAGAGGATTGGTGAAGGCGAATTGTACATTTTCTGAAAATCTGACCCATATACTAGCCTGCACTGCCTTATGATCTCTCACCACAACAAACGGCCACTCACAGCGCTGCTACAGATGTCCATGGTTGATTAATTTTTGCAAGCTATCACCCATTTCATTTACGATTTAACCTCGGAATGAGGGTTGAACCATGCTATACATTAGGTCTAATTATAGATCTACAGAAATTAATTTTGATTGACAAAATCAGGGAGAAATTTACTAGAAATCATGGCAGTCAGGAATTATCATGAACCTATTTATTCCCTGCTTAGACAATGATCAACATCATCAGCACAATTCCAGAAGGCAGGCTACAATGAAACAAACGTTAACTTTGAAAACCAGTTTCTAAGAAAGACATCTTAATGATGGTTCTAGGTGAATAGCCACCCGGTAAAAAGCCACCTGGCCACTAAGCCACCCGGTAAAAAGCCACTCGGTAAAAAGCCACCCAGTAAAAAGCCACCCTGATAAAACCCCCCTTAGTCAAAAGCCACTCAGTAAAAAGCCATCCCACTCAAATGCCACCCGGTAAAATGCCACCCTGTAAAAAGCCATCCGGTAAAAAGCCAACCAGTAAAAAGCCACCCCAGTCAAAAGCCACCCTGGTAAAAAGCCACCCGGTAATAAAAGCATAATTTATATGATATGATATGCCAGGATGTAAATCATATATACCCGTGTATAAGCCCTGGCTTCTATCAATTTCAGATGGTGATTTGACCCAGCTTATATTCGGGGTGGGCTTATATTCGGGGCCGGCTTATATTACACTAACTAAAAACCAGTATATTTAGCTGAAACACATTTGTATTATTATCTTTACTTATTGCTCTGGTTTTTTGTGGTTTTTACATTTCAACCTTGCCCCTCCGTTCTGCCATGGCTGAGGGATTATGACAAAAATAACAAAATTGAAAAGTAATAAAAAATGGTCCATTCTCATGAAACGGTTCCAAATGGGTATTTTTAGAAAGGTCATTGGAATGAAATGAAATTGCTAGTATAGGCGCCCCATACCCTACTCTTCTATACCCTGAAAATGCGTTTCTTATGTATGGAAATTGTTGGAAGTATACTCTAAAATATATTGCATCATGGACAGTGGTGGTCACAAAGATATTCTTCATATCTTATCCCCACAAACATAAAGTGACTTTTTTTCAAATAGGTAAAATAAGCTTAGAAAAAAGATAAGGGTTTTTTTCAAAACACAGAGAGCACCAACCCATTTCTGTGTATTGTCTTTATCATTTATTGGAAATAAAGTTTCTCATACATTTGAATAATCCCATAGGAGACAGCAAGGAACATTTGCGATGGTACACCGGGCAGCAGAAATGTGCCGGCCACCATCCGGCACCACCCTCAACCCCTCTCAAGTCTTGAACGAAGGGGAGCGTCTTTCCCACAATAATGTAACATGCATAAGGAACT
The DNA here is from genome assembly GCA_942159475.1 of Sthenelais limicola. Taxonomy (NCBI): domain Eukaryota; kingdom Metazoa; phylum Annelida; class Polychaeta; order Phyllodocida; family Sigalionidae; genus Sthenelais; species Sthenelais limicola. Next base: position 28,351,492 of record OW804101.1, read on the forward strand.
GGCAGTGGGAATGTGGAGGGAAGAGACATTGCATTATAGGGTCTGGTGTAGCATTCCAAAGTTCCCCATCTCAACATTCCCATTTGATTTGCATATAAATCTATTATTTCAGGAGTAAGTGTGTTTACAGGCTCTCCTCAGTTACTTGTGTTTTGGAATAATGAGACAATTCACTAGACCTCTGATCAATTGAAAGTACTTATTCTCTAATTTGAAATATTTTGTTGACGATTTACTCCTTCTCATTCAACTTTAGAGGGGCGAGGTATGTGGAGCAAAATGGTCCAGGGAAAATGCACAGGCAGGCCTTGCATGTTGATTTATTATTTATTATTGGTCCAATTCTGCCAACAAATGAATCCTCAGTTTGTGATAAAAATTATATCCTGATACACCTGCATAAATGAATGGTTCCCTTTATGGTGGGGTCATTTTTACATAACACCAGCCATACCAGGGGAATGCGTTGGGGTGTGTAGTCAGCCATGTAGGCCATAGAGCATGGTATATTAGTTGCATGGGTAAGGCCGAGAGCGGGTTGGGCAACCGCGGTAGCCCAAGCTTTACAGGATGGCTCTTTACCAGGTGGCTTACCGGGTGGCTTTTGCCCGGATGGCTCTTTATCGGGTGGCTTTTTCCTGGATGGTTCTTTACTCGGTGGCATTTAGCCTAGGTTGGCTTTTTACCAGATGGGTTTTGCACCCAAGTGGCTCTTTACCGGGTGGCTTTTTTCCAGATGGTTCTTTACCAGGTGGCTTTTTACCAGTGGCATTTTACCGGGTGGCTTTTTACCGAGTGGCAATTCGCCTGACACCCTTAAGGATGTCCCTGGGATATTACTAGTATAGCTGCACACAGACACCCATCCTACATAAGACACTACTCCCTTGGGTATCTATCTCCTTGTACTAAGGGACAAGACCTCTGTCTGCCCATCATATATGGGTTAGATTTTCAGAAAATGTACAATTGACATTTAGAAAATTCTGCTAAATTTGGCTGAAAAATGATGAATACCGGGTATATCTGAGTATATTTGGTATCGTGTTGATTTAAAGTATCTGTTTTGTAATGTTAAACTGGATTTTGAAGCTCATTGCTCTCTTAAATATGGGTTATTTGAGAGAACTACTGAAGGCGAATTGTACATTTTCTGAAGATCTGACCCATATGATGTCTTGTGGTTTGAGACAAGAGATTTGTTCAAAACGATCGCATGATGTGCAGACAGATTCATTCTTTCCCCCCACTTTTTTTTTTAGAAACACGACCTTGGCTCTATCTACACTTGCTAGCTGCTCTCTCTATTCTATTCTCAAATATTCCTCTCACACATTTGTCCAATGAATTAAATGGTTACTAGTATACATTAGAAAATCTCGACCTGATGTTCAACTGTGATGTAAAATATATACGTATTTTCGACTTCTAGCTTTATTTGCTTTTTCCTATGTTAAGCCAGTATTACAAACTCTAAACTAAGGAGAAAATTTAGAGCGAGGACTTGGTTGGAGATCCAACCTCTAATTTCCATTATTGTCCAAAAACTTCTAGAATGTATTTTGCACTGAAGCTTTGATATTTTATACATACATCAGTAACGATCTTTGAACATCAATATTCCCCGCGGATCCTTATCAATCTTGATGTTTGGTTGCAGGGATATGTCCCTGCTAATATCAATAAATATCTTGGTATGTTACCGTCCAAAACCTTTTCTCACTGATGAAACAATCATGGCAAATAGTTAGGCCTGCTCCCACTGGGAGTCCCAGGTTCATAAGAGACATATTATTAATATAATATGATGATAAACTGCAGTCAAGAACCATATCAGTATACGTGAATTAGGAGCATATTCCAATTGCTAGTTGAACCTCGGAATCCAGTTATTTTCGGGTATTTGACTTCTCACTGAGTCTTAGTGAGGTCAGAAGTGGAATTAGCTTTCCTCATCTTGTATTTCTTGTCACCAATCATGCAGTAGTAGGCGAGTGAACCGGCACTGCCAAAAGCACGGTGCGCGAGAAGTGATGCCGAGTGCTTGCTGAACTCTCCACGCTCGTACATCCAGACACAGCTTACTGCAAAACACAAACCAAATTAAGTTTTTGAATATTTCCATCAATTTTGTTATTCAATTGCTTCACGAGGCACGTTTTCCTGATGCCAGACCCTCTTGTATGATTTCCGTCTTCTATGTTTTGTCAAATATGTAAATAAATGTCCAGGATTTATTAATGGAAGCACTGGAGCTATTAGCCTAGGTGAGTCAGAGGATGAGGATTTCTTTTAATAAACTGGTTTAATAAAGTACTTAGTAGCCTACCAATACCAGAAGAGGCAGCTAAGGCGACATATATATCAATATGTTTACTGTGTATAAGGATATATTAGTAATAACTACTATAGTACATTCTATCAGCAAGGTATATTTACAGTTGGTCTGGCACTATTGACTAGACTCATACAAAACATTGAATAGTGTAAGAATGTCAAGGTAGGAATATATTAGTTTGTATGGTCCTAGGTACTATGTTAGGAAGATGCTTTTAAATAGTTGTAAAAGCATGCTTAAGTTGGGATGGGATTTGTCATACAATTTCCTAAAACTTAAATAACTATAGTTTAAGTTAAGTGGCGTCAACCTGAGTGTAAAATTTGCGTGTAAAAAGGTCACCGTATAAACTCAGGCCTAAAAGCGCATTTATTTGCTCCAGAACCTATCATGTCTTCCCCTACGGGCACATGATAGAATTAGTTAAAATCACCTCAGAGAAACAGTTTAGAGAAAACTGAAAAAATCTTATTTCATAGGCATAACTATGATGACCATTTGATAGGATTAAGAGGTACATTTACGCGCACTTTTTACGGATAGATTACTCCCGTTAACCTTGTGTCGTTACGGTGACCATTTTACGCGGACACTTTACGTACAAGTGTATACATGAATACGTCAATTTATGAAGTGCTGTGAGCAGACGTGAAATATGCAGAAGGCTTTTAATCAACAGCATCTGAGAGGACAATATTTTGCTGCATAAGGAAGCTTTACACGGATAGGCATGAGCTTAAACGCTCCCTTGATAGTGAGAAGGGAAATTTCAGGAAATTGAGTACTGCTCCTAATTACTCAAATTATGGTTGCCTAAATCAGGTTTAATCCGTTCTATGTTATGGTACTTTTTAAAGGTTCCCTGCATATAATTGATACATTAGTAATGTAAGCTTATATATAGGCTTCACATCTATCTGGTGCATGTGTATAGTTAAACAAACCGGTTAGCTACTGGTTTGCTATACTGGCTTGGGTAGATGAAAAACTTGATTTGAAGATTATGATGTAGTTGCTGAGAACTCTTGTGGTTTAACTATTTATGTAAGTGGTTTCTGCTCTTGTAGTTCATGTTTAGTGTAGCGTGTATACCTTTCATAATCAAAGAATAATAGTTGAGTAATTGGCAATTTAAAAAATGTGATTCCTAAGTCATTTAGATGTCAGATGAAAAGGTGTAGTAATTTTGAAACACGGTGATGTACTTGTTAAGAATGTTCAATAAAGGGAGTTGCTGGGGCTCCACAGAAACTGAACTGAAGCTTATTGGTAACATGGTATATCCTAAATGAAGCTTATTGGTAACATGGTATATCCTAAATGAAGCTTATTGGTAACATGGTATATGCTAAATGTAGCTTATTGGTAACATGGTATATCCTAAATGAAGCTTATTGGTAACATGTATGCTAAATGTAGCTTATTGGTAACATGGTATATCCTAAATGAAGCTTATTGGTAACATGTATGCTAAATGTAGCTTATTGGTAACATGGTATATCCTAAATGAAGCTTATTGTTAACATGTATGCTGAATGAAGCTTATTGGCAACATGGTATATAGAATAGAATAGAATAGAATAATCTTTTATTTTATCTCCATATGCTAAATGAAGCTTATTGGTAACATGTATGCTAAATGAAGCTTATTGGTAACATGGTATATGCTAAATGAAGCTTATTGGTAACATGGTATATGCTAAATGAAGCTTATTGGTAACATGGTATATGCTAAATGCATGCAACTGGTGGGAATGGCCGCATACAAGGTTTAAGTCAAAAGGGGAGACTGCTCGAGCACCGGCCTCTTTACAACCTGCAGTGTTGTATTATGTATTGCACGGTAAACCCTGCAGGGTGACGGATGGCAGACTTAATCTATAGCAGTATATGAGCGATATGATGTATTAGCTCAATCACGAACGATTTTAGAATATATCTTCTCTATCTCCATAATATCTGCAATATAAAGTTGGGACTGTAACAGACTCACCAACATACTTTGGGAGAGATAGATAGAAGGAGAGGGAATCAGTACACCTTGTCGAATCCTATGAAAGGTGTGGACATTTTGCCTTTTTCTTCCCTATCTAAATTTCATTTCAGTATTAAATCACTAGACTTAAGCCATACTCTAGAACCGGTTGTTTAAAATGATATATACACATAAGAAATTTGGAGCATTTTCAAGCCTTTAATTATGATAATTAAGAAAACACGTGATCCTACGAAACGGCCATTTTAATTGGCTTGCAATGATTATTAAAACATCATTGAATTTTATTTTTTACTGCTTCATTGAAGCTCCACAATGTTATATATGTTAACACTATAAAAAAATAGGTAAATTTTGATCTTTCCAACTTTTATTTTATTAAAAAAAGAAAAAAAAAGTGTATATTGGTGGTTTGTATAATGCTATGAAACTGAATTTATATAGTTGGTGCTGGATAAAAGCTGAAAACAATTAATATGTATATATAATATAATTATTTTTGCACAAGTGTGAAGAAATTAGGCCTATTTTCCAGATCCCGGTAATACTGAATATGTACTTGTAATCTGAAGACTGCCAGGGATATATAGAACAATCACAATGTTCATCCGTATCACACCATCTATCTTGCAGCCTCATATATGTGTCACTCTTCTGGCCCACACATTCTAACGTTGCTGACCCAAAAGATAAAAACCTTGTTGCATTCATTCAAAGGTGGACATAGAGAAAGTACAAACATATAGAAGAAAATAAGAAAATAGAATGAAAAGGAAAGTTGCCAAAACATGTGTTTCAAGCAGTGAGACTGTGATTCCACTAAGTGTTAAGGGGTGGAGGAGAGACGTAGGAGCAGATGTGAGCAGATGGCCCAGGGATATGGGAAGTTTGTGAGCAGTTCGCTAGGGTGCAGCAATGTCATAACAGCTGGTGCTTAATGCCATGACCATTATCAACACATTCCTTCATGTATTTCTTCTTCACAACTTTCTTAAATGTTCTTCAATCGCCCTTAATTGATTCCCGACGTTTACCAGTATACACTCAGGCTTTTCTTCTTTTTTAAAAAAATTATTTTATGTGTGCAGATGCGTTCCTCTTTACACAGTCACGCATGGCTATGTATATGATTCGGGCCACCATATATATGACTGTACGAACGCTTTGGATAAACTTGTAAAAAGTATACATTCTAGGTTTAATACTTTATCATCACAGATATTCCGAGATTTACTCTCCACCATGCTAAAGATGTTCAATATTTCTGTTTTAGTTTCACAGGTTTTCCCCATTCAAACATAGGAAAAGCACACCTATTTGTACATAGCTTGGTGGCTGGATTTCTTCATCGCAAAAATGTGTAGGTTATTTAACCTATTTGTGCCAACAAAACATACACACCAGACCAGAGACTTGTTGATTATCGTCCCACCTTATCTCAGACTATTTGTATTTAAATATTTTATTCCAGCCAAACATGTAATATACACTATTCTCAGTTGTAGCTGTACATCCAAGATATAGTTAAATTTGTCGTTACCATTCAATATAAAGTATTCGATCAATCATTATCATTAGTATTGCCCAATATCAGAGAGAAACAACCTTTTTTTTAAAAACATAAATTAAAAATAAAAACAACGTACAGAAACGGAAGAATTCTGACAGTACAAACTTATACAAATCTGGCGCCCACAACTAAAAATTATGATATTCCAAGGATTTACTTGAACAAAGGTAATACAAAAGTAACATACAATCAGAGAAAAAACCAAAATTGTCCTCTAGCAGGGGCTACAGTCTAACCCAGGGTTAGTTACTCTGATGTCTGATTCGGCCAAAGAGTCATCCGGGAGGTCCCAAACACCCTCGTCTCTCAAGAATAAAGCAAGGGAGATCCTTTTCAAATAGTTATCAAATGTTATTTTATCTTCCAATATACTAATTCTAATCGGCAAGTAATAGGGGATGTGCATGTCTCACTGCGTATGTCTGACAGTGCATGCTTGGATAGATTCAGTTAAATCTGACATACAAATATTTAGCAACAATTTCATGGACAATTGCCAGAAGGTTTTCAACAATATCATAGGTTGTGTAAATGATCTATAGAAACGAAATGCATGATGGGAAAGATGAAATCTTGTGTTATAGAAACATTTAAAACACATGGATATTGATATGGGACGACTGATAACTATTCCAAGATAAAAATAACATGTTTTCTATAGATTTTATACTGTACCATTACTCCCATAATTCCATGCGAATCAAGATTCAAAATGGCGGCTATGCAACTCTCCTATTCTAGAGAATTCAGTTCAGAGATATTCGCAGTAATATAAATGGAAAGGCACGAATGAATATTAGGAATAACTTCTAAAGGGATAAATCCTATAAAATGGGTTCAAGATGTGAGCTGACAACTAGTATCTACAGACTAGGTAAAGCAGGTACACTGGGGAGCTGGGTGTGAATATTATCAAGGCGAGTGGAGAGTTGTAAGGCAAGCAAATTCTGTCAGGAAAAGTGCAGGAATGCAAAAAGTGAGAAAACTGTAATGTAAACCAAATAGCAAGCATTGCCTTATATTCAGATGCTTACAAAGCGTTGGTAACCAGGTGCTATTGGAAATGATGGGAAAAAATGTGCTTATAATATAATGGGTAGACCACACTAAACCAGCCGACTAATTTATCAGTGATCATACATTTAGATACGTTTCAATCATAACTTCAGATGCTTTCATACTAATTGGATATTTTGATTAACTATTTAAAAAAATGAATACCTTCTATGAAAACCAGAAGGCAAGACTGGCTGAGAATATTGGTTTAATGTGGTTTGGAAAGAGCAGTAGAGATATGGAATAGACATAGATCTATCCACTGTGGCTATATCCTTCTTGTGATTGGCCTGTGTTTGGAGACGTGCTTTAAAGTTAAAGTTGATATAAAGTTTATCATTGATGTTTCATCAATTAATTGTGCCCGCTTGTTTAATTTGATACTTAGGTGATTTTTGCATCCAGATCACAACATAAATAAAGCGTGTGGCGTGTGAACAATTAAGTTGTATAGCATTTGTTGTGCCTGTTTCGTCTCATGCATCAGAATATTATACTAGGCAACAGATTCCACAGACCCAACGCTTGCACACGCTGGCTGCTGTCACAATAGGTGGACATGTACACCACAGTGGATACACCCATACATGGTACAAGAGGTATATTATTATGAAAAGTCTGATGTTGCAGCTGGGCCGACCTTGGAGCGTTCTGCCTTGTATTGCGGTGCATGGTGCATGTAGCGGGAGCCTGTGCCCAGCCAGAAATAGGCGGTAAGCAAGAGGTAGGCTACCGTGCCCGTCATCAGGCACAGGGTCTTGCTGCTGTGCCACACCGCACTGGGGGGTGTGCACATTCCGGAGACTGCAACCAAATGTACAGTAGTGGTAGCTGTAGTAGTAGTAGTAGTATACAAGTAGGTAAACTGTTGTATGTCATGTCACAACTCTTTCTGCATGAATTCCATGTACATGTATAACGGCTTATTAACCAACTCTTGATTTGATAAAAGTATCATGTATGTGATGTTTGTACTAATAGTGAACCCCCACCCAAAAAAATGAAAATATCAGTATACCATTTCACTGTGAACACTTCAGTTTAGTTCCTAGGAGAAACACAGAACTTGAGTTTTTTTGTCCGTGTTAAATACGTCACTAAATTTGATACTAAAGTAGAGAAAGAAGAACTTTTTGTTCAATATTTTAGACGAGTGGATAGTTTTGAGACTCGTGTCCCTCAATTGGACGATGCAGGGGCTAGACATGGTCTTGTTTGGTTGGAGAACTGGACAAGAAGTGTGCTTCCTACATCACACTAGATGAGCCCACACAGTACAGGTGGGTCCACATGTGGATCAGATTTTCAGAAAATGTACAATTGGCAGATCTACACATTTAGGAAATTCTGCTTAATTTGTCTGAAAAATGATGAATACCGGCTATATCTGAGTATATTTGGTATCGCATTGACTTAAAGTATCAGTTCTGTTATGTTAAACTGCATTTTGAAGCTCATTTTTGTCTTAAATGTGGGTTATTTGAGAGGATTGGTGAAGGCGAATTGTACATTTTCAGAAGATCTGACCCATGTACGTAGTGTGAGGATTTGTTCTTATACATAGTCTCTTGTCTTTAAACTGTCAGTTTATTGGAGAAACTTATCCTCTGTCGATTGATTCAGCCTTGGGCCAACCCCATTGCTATACAATTCTACCAGCTGTAGCTGGCGATGGACTCAGTTACAGCCTCTCATGCCCCAAACTGACGTTCTATCTCCCACATCTTCTCTTTTAATCATTTCATTGATAATTCATTTTCTGTCAAATCTTGGAAGTCATCTTACAAAAAAGTGACCGAGAAGCTGGTAAAATGAATGATATAACCTAGGCAACACAGGATAACCTCCTAGCCCATGCTTAATTTGCGGTAATGGGTCCTTGATAATTTTTTCAGCCATGACAGTTATTCCCGATATGAATTCCTAAATACCAATTCCACAAATTGAAATAGCCGTATATCTGGCTTTAGTATCTATAGTATAGATCATCCAGCATGAGGGACCTGGGTCTCTACTTAGGTCATATCCACTGCCATCTGCCATGGTAGCATCCCGATGTAAACCTTGTGTGTTGTTCACTGAAGGTATTGTTTATTATATTGAGTTGCTCAAAGTTTGTGTGAGTAATAATGATCCTGTGTTGAATAAGAGTATATACATATGTGATGTGTTTCAGGAAAATGAGTCATAAGTCGCAAAATTGATATTTTTCAAAGTGTTTTTTTCACAAGTTCAGATTATTGGAATGTTATATTTTTTGGTGGGTTGATCACTTATAGCTATATCAATCGGTGTATCAGATTTCAGGACAATCTATGTAATATATCCTTTCGTTTTGAAGGTCCTCATATGGATTACATTTACTTATTTTACTGTTTATTGACCCCCAGGAATATTGGAAACATTTTTTTCAAAAACGAAAATATCAAACTTAAAATCTAGAAATATTTATTAGATTATTAGACTGTTTACTATCATTAGAATCAGCTTGATCTCATCTTTTCAAATATGATGATATCTCAAAATCTATTTTTTGCGACTTGTGACTCATTTTCCTAAAACACATCTCATATATCCCCTTTAGCTCAGTGAATAACAAACTATGATGCGAATTTCCTCTGCGGAGGTATATTGACCACTGCACGAAGGAATTACGAAGAATATTCACAATAATGCTCAAGGGGTAAAATAATCTGTTTTAGTTTGTGATGTACAATAAATGCATATAGTTACATCAGGCGTTGGTTAGCATGCCACTGTTTGAGAAAGAAAACGTGGTTTATATTCATATTGATGTGGGAATATATTTGTTTTGTATTAATTAGTAATTAACAATTACTGGTAAGTTCTATCTAAATATGTTAAGGGGTTAGGTTTGTATTTAGCAGGAATAGATAAACCTACTACTAAGCCATATGCACTACTAATTTATACCCTAAAAAGAAACTTTGTAAAACAATTTTAACTTATGTATATGATCAATTTGTGTAGCAGAACATTCGATTTTCCCCAAAAAACAATTGTGTGTATTGGTGGTGATAGAGGAATTGACATTACAAGTAAGAATAAGTTTATTTTGTAGCTGCAACAAATACATTTTTAGGCAAAATTCATAAAAATGTTAAAGTCCTCATAGGACATCATGAACAAATGAAAAAAGAAATCATGAACAAATGAAAGAAAAATGGCATTGATTTATTACCTTCCCAACTAGAACCTGGAATACAATCTTAGAAGAAAATTTATTCCATTCGTCAGAGATATTGACTAGTGGGTCCTTCCTATTCACCCTGTGAACAATGAAGGAGGAATGTGACAGCAGAAATTGACTGTTGCAAAAGATGCACTTGGCACTAGAGATACCCGGGAGAAGAAATCAGTTAAGAATTTAGTTATAAAAGCCAGTTGTTGCTCGAATCTGAACCAGATCACACGTCTTTTGGTGTTCCTCTCTACTTCTCATAATCATTCCTTAACAGTTACTATTAGTTTTATATTTCATCTCATGTGTTTTTCTATCAAGTTGACAAATCTTGATGCAATCGTTCATCTGCAGACATGACAATATTGGGGAGGCAAATACAGCATTGAGTAGTATGTACACACTGTGGGAACTAGAAGGTTCTACGTAGCCAGGGGTCCATGCACTTGCCATAACCATATTACCAAGTCACCAAACTGGAATTTTCCACCCCAAAATAATAGCCACAGTATGGATAAAGTGAATGGAGAGAATGGAATAGGATTGAATAGAATGATCTTTAATGAAATTCTTTTTTTCTTTCCTACAGTGCAATTAGTTGACATCTTCATACACCTATCTAGCCAGCGTTATCTGTACATTTTCGATTCCAAAAGGATTCCCAGACTGAAATAAGTGCGATTTAGGCGGGTCCTCTTAATAATTACTTTGGGAGATAAGGACATTTTACACCAAGAGGAACATGTCAAAATCCTTTAATACTCTATCTGTCATTGAAACGTCATTTTCGCCTGACTGAACAAATGCTGCTTTCACGCACAACCAGGTATTCATAATAATATCATGTACAATGGTGTATATGTAAACCTGTCAAGCATTTATTGATTATTTGTGAAACCGGAAAAGCCGAAATTCAATGCTTCTATATATCTTTATGAATAGTAGCAGTCTCCACCCAAACCCAATCTTGTTATTTTGCAATATCTCTGGGTTAGTAAACTACAATTGTATATATGTCACTTTGCGGTTTGAGGCGAGAGGCTTTCCCTTAGTTTGAAGGGACACTCTCATGTTTGGGCCTAAACTGTGATGTACACATAGGGAGAAGGGTCACGAGGAGGAATTGGTACACCAGGGGGCAGAAGGTATTTTTGAAATACTTGAGCCCCAAGGGAGTTTCTGAAAACAATGTCATGCTAGACCTTCTTCTACACGACTACAATAGGTAAGGTTCTTATAATATTTTTATATTATTAGTTTTATATTTTTACATAAGTTTCGATATAGTCGCCTCCGTCGATACCTGACACCTGCAATATCCTTTGGGTAGTAGAAATTGGCCAAGGACCCTTACTAGTTAAGTTAATTTTCCCCTGGGAGCCTCAGGATCAAAAGTGAAAAGATATCAATTACGTTCATGTCATTCACACAGGCCCCAACTACTGAACGGATATGGAGATGGAAGAAAAACAGCTTTTGCACCATTCGTTTTGAAATGTAATGTCGAGAAATAATAATGCTTGCACATAACGCCGCTACTGTGTCATGTCGCATACATATATAGCAGCAGATCTATGCGTCAGCAGCACAATGATGCTAGATGCGTGAGCTGAATGAAATACAAGGTAAATTATAAGTGCTTGTCAAGTATACATCACATTGTGCCACCAAGCGACAACAGATCAAAATTGTCAGTTTTTCTCTTCTCCTTTGCGTGAATGGCGTACTTCTGTAGGTAGTGTATAGAAGGCGCAGAGCATTCTATCTAATCAGGTTTAATCACAGAAAGGCGTCACCACAAATAATACTTAGTCTCACTGTGTGATTTCCCCAGATTTCTCAACATTTTTAAAAAGTACTAGGGAGACATTGAATAGCTTGCACAACGACAGTTGAGCCTTTAGTATAGTTTCTATGAGGTGCTACTTCTAAAATCTCGATTTTACCAATTTTGAGGGGTGCACACAGCAAACTTTCAGTACTTGTGCCAACAACCTTTCTGGGAAGTTCACTCTCATTATGCATGTCATAGTTAGCCATTATAAAGTGTACATGTAGAGTGGAGTAACTTACCTATGATCTGAATGATAAAATAGACAGCGCTGCCCAGCAACGACCAGCGGATTATATCTTTATCAATGGACTGTAACGTGCACCAGAATATGACAGCAAGACCTGTGGGAGAGGAGACGACACACATGTATACATTCACGTATTACTGTTTCGTTTTCAGCGAAATTGTACATCTAATAAAATAAATTTAAGTTGATGATTTCCAATGCATCGGGCTAAGTAAAAGAAACTGTTAACATTAGGTAGATGTTCCCTAAATATATTTGTTGAATTATGTGTAGTATGAAGCTAGGAAGTGAGCAACGATTAATCATTTTACATCAATATATTCTAAATCATACTTACATCTTACTTGCTTACAATGTACAACCGCCTGCCATTTTCAGTACATGTATATTGGTTTGGTGTGAAATAGTTTGTATCTTTTATGATCAATTATTAGAGACTGTTAAAAGAGAAATGTCGTCTGCGAGAGAACGTCCACTTACTGAGAAGCGCGCCGCCGTAGAGCCTGATGGGGAGGAGTGCGCTTGCGTCAGCGTCTGCAGCCACGGCGAAACGGAAGAGATGAGTTGGGAAAGCAACAGCCTGCAGGACACACGAATAACAAGATAGAACACTGGATTTACACAACATATACTTGAAATAACAACTAAAGCCACTGATTAGTTTTATAAATAAGGTAGTTGTCTGCGAGCACTATACATATTGCCTCGATGGTATAGACATGGATTCTAGGCAAAAAGAGCTCACTCCTGGGACCTGTTATATTTATAAGCTAAGGAAAGGATTTTTTTGTGGGAATCACTTCACCTGTAGGAACAAAACTATTTCTTCCTACGTGACATTCACAGCTGGTAGGAATATTCCTTCTGGTAAAAGTGTGGGTCTGCAAGGTATACAAGGTAAACAGGGTGCATACTAATCAATCATTTCTTGGGTAGAAAGACAAATATAACACATTGCTCAAATTTGAAGTCGCAAAGTGGGTAAAATAAAACTTGTTCTTATACATTTAAATACGATGTACATTACCCGGAATGGATTACAATTTAGATTTTAGATGTTATAACTTGAGATCGTGCCCCGAAAAAGCCCAACTCAACCCAAACACTGACTAATCAAAGGTAAGAATGATAGAAAAAAATATTCAAGAAACTGAATAATCGAATGGTAATCAATGCGAAGGACATAATGTTTGGTATTATTCAAAATGGCCAAATGCAAAGATTGTCAATTAGCTAATCCTACAAATAAAAGCTATCATCCATAGACAAAAATTGTTTTATGAAGGCAATATAAGTCTAAAAAGTGTACTGAGAGATCTCAAAGTAAGGTGTCGCACTGCAATTTGTCAATATGAGAAGCAAAAGAAATGTGTAAAGGAAGAAATCAGAAAATGGAAGCTGGTACAATTCGATATCTCTGAATGGTTAGAATCAACAGAAGCGTAAAGGCACAATGAATCTCATTCAATACCTTTGACCTTCATGAAATAGCGACGATATAATACTCAATGTACATGCATGAAGCTAAAATACTCAAAAATAACTTGATCGCATGAAAATCATAAATAACATTGCATAGTTACACTTTTAGAATTAAAAATTGTTTCTCTTGTACTTGATCTCGATGTTAATGTGTAATAGAATAAACCAGCTGTCAAAAAAAGAAAAAAATGAATGATAGAAAATCACCATAGCTACACGAAGACTGGTGTTTGCATTCCTAATATTCCCGTTGAGCAAGAACCACTCCAGTGTACTTATTTTGATGCCTTGACCCATTAGTTTTATGAATATACTAGCAAAGTACCCGTCCTCCGGACGGTCATTCTCTCTCCCCACACTTCCCCCTCTCCCTGTTTTCCCTCCCCCTCTTCTCTGTCTTTCATACCTGTTTTTCCCTCCCAACCCCATCTCCGATTTTCCCCGCCCTTCTGCCTCCCCCAGCTCCCTCCCCTCTTCCTCATTATTATCATTATAGAATGTTTATTTCTCATAGCATACAGTTACATAAAAGAGAAAAAGGGGATAGCATATGATCTGTCAGCACTACTCTGAAGTGTGTTGATCTTCCCAGATTTCCTGATATATTTTGGATTACATTTTGTTTTATTTTTTATGATGAAGTTGCTGTTACATAATGTTTTCCATATTTTACATTTGTTTTAAATTTGGTAGACTGGTAGAGACATTTTTAATTATATATTCAAGTTTGATTAGAAAATCATGCTCCCCCTCCCCTCTCCGATCCCCCCCCCCGACACACACACACTCTCCCTCCCTTCTTCCTCATGCTCCCCCTAGGTCCCCCTGGACGTAGGTTGTGGGAAATGACGTAGTATATCTCAGGGGCTTTCCCAGGCTATAGATAGAATGTGGTTATCCCAATTTAAAAAAGACTTCAAAATCACATTTTCACCACAAATACCTTCACAAACCACATACGACAACATCCAGAGAGGGGGATGAGACCTCTAAAGATGAGTAAAGTGGTTTGTAAAACAACAAATTCCGAGAACACTCGGGATAAAGAAACCCCTCTTTCTACCATTTCTTTTCTACCTCTTTTCGTAGAAATCGCTCTACATTTATATTATATGGATGGATGGGTACATTAGCGAATTATGCTTGCAAATAAGTAATCTTGAGACTTACCCATATGCCCATGACAGTGAACATGAGAGCGGTGAGGAACTGCCATATCCTGATACCCCGCGGTAGTCGTACATACAGCTGTTCACTGTGTCCCAGGATCTGACTCAACTGCCACAAATAACAGATATAACAATTATATATATACCATAATGCTTCCATTAGTTCATGGAGAGAAAGATGAGCCACACCCACACATATATGAATTCACAATTCGTACGAATTGAGCCCTTAAGACAAGTCGTCGGGTAAATCCTAATAAATCGTACGAATTTGTGGGGTTTACGATCTCAAAATTTAATTACTTATTAAGAAAGATTTTGAATTCGTATGAATTGTCTTAATGCACAATTCGGTTCTGAGTTCTTGAATGTGTGGGCCCGGCTTATTATATGAATTTATACAAGCTTTGTTTGTATGATGAATTTGGGTCTGAATTTGGTTCAAATCACAATCCAACCCTTTGGGGTGTCGTACGATTTGACCCTCTGTATCGATCGATTACAAACCTCCGTCGTGCCAGTGGGTATATCATGGATATTCGTAAGAAGGTCTACACACTGTTTAATATAATAATGACTAATCGTATTAACCATCCTGTCATTCATGCATAAAACAACTGGTAGTCAAGCATTTTTCACATTTCATAATATATTTTCATAAATCATATTCATGGCTAGACTTTAAGCTAGAATATGTGTAGATATGCTTACTTTTGATCTGTGAACGTCTCCATCGTCTGTTTCACCCACTCCCAGTAGCTTCCTCGTCTTGAGGCGACTGTGCAGGTCCCCACTGCTGTGCTTTCTGCAACATAGAATAAAGTACATGTAAAAATTACGGAAATATGTTGGAACTATATAATGTACAATTTTAATATTTGGTAATAAGTTAGGCTATAAGACAAGCACAAGATTCCCCCGCCAATATTCTCCCCGCCGAGAATCTCCCCAATATACATTTTCCCCGCCAGACGCTCTCCCCGCCAAATGACCTCCCCACCGACATTTTCCCCGCCGATTTATGTAATGCAGCGGGGAGAATGGATCGGGGAGATTGTTGGCGGGGAGAATGTTGGCGGGGGAAACGCCAGACACCTAACTGGATATCATAACTGATTGTCATCTAAATACCATTAAGATGTTATTAACTATATTATATACATTTCAAATTAACATACTAATTAACTAATTAAATAGCGGTCCGTTGATTTTAAGGCATACAAAATCTAAGACAAATATCTATGGCAATTCGAAGCAGTATTAATAACTCTCAGAATCTTGATTGAGATTGTGTTTTTTTTCATTGCTAAGGACAGGCTCTAGAGCAGTATTAAAGCCATAGCTAGCCATGCTATCTGATCCTCTGACTCTGATTTTGCTTTTTACTTTCAATGAAGATGATAACATCTAATAGACAGGCAGACTTTGGCAGGCAGGCTGACATTTCCAATCACCATGGTAACTGGAAAATTCTGAATATGGACAAATTCATCCGGCAACAATTTGCTTACAAATCTTGCTGATGCGAAAATAATATGCCTTCCCTTGTCACTACTTTATCTCAATGCGTTGTGGGAATGTGGATACTTTTAATAGCAACAAACACAAATTAAGAGGTAGGTTTTTAGAACAACAATTATAACAGTAACAATAAAAGTAATCATTGTAATATTACGGAATAATGATATCCTTGTGAAATGCTGCCTGAAAACATCTTTGAAGTATAGCGCATTTTTCTGTAATTGTTTAAATATCGCACTGGCCTTAAATAAAAAACAATCAATTAAGCCCCACCCCAAGCATTGGTGTTGGTTACTGACAGGGCTACACCTGTCCAGCCTCACTATATACCTCTGTTTCATATTTCACCTTTTGGCCACGCACTGAGCTGAACTACTGCCCCCAATACCTGTACCACTCCAACACACGACCATTCACACATTGCTTCCTTCTATCACATTATCTCAATATTCCTATTTACCTCAAAATGTGGCGCCAAGGTTTTCTGTCTGTGCTCATTGTGATTATAAAATGGATCCTGGTAATATCAGTTTAGGTAAGTCTACTGTAGGAGTGTGTTGTCAGACTCGGGTCATCATCAGTCTATATAGGGGTATAGTCATTATAATGGTTCTGCATATAATCCTACAGTGCACAATTCAGTTGTTTCTTGCAGAGGAAACCTCTCTCTTCCCAAATTGTGGGAGTAATAATTATTTGGCCCTGAATAATATCTTATATCTCCTGCATGCCTATATTCTAGAACACATTACAATAGCCACTGACAGCGCATCCGCACTAGTAGACGTGTGCATGAGTCCTTGATCCAGTGAGTGGATGATGATGGGAATCTAAGTTATAAAGGTATCGGCAGATCTGGAGCCAGGTAAAGATGTCCAGGTAATCCTTTAGACCACATAAACTACTTTATTCCCCTTCCGAGTAGAGGAAATATAGAAATATTCCAGAAGTGTTCTTTAGAAAGTAAGTTACATCGGAGACAGCACCGCCCAATACCTTTGGGAAATATAGGTCCTCCCAAATGATAACTATTCAATTATCATTTATCATGCATCATAGATTTACAATGACTAGCATATATACACCAGTGATTATTGTTTAGAACAATCGTGAGCTATGGGAATATCTCCGTAGTCTGGTGGCGGTAAAGTGACGTATGAGAGAGTTATACCATTGTAAAATACTGCCAAATGCAGTAGTCACATATTTGTCCTTTTTTTTAAGCCTTTCACAGGTGAAGTCATGGTACAGTTATTGTTATTCTTCCTCTGTCCTCCTTAGTTGCACTAGCATTAGCTCACGTATCCCTGTAGCATTGGATTGATGATCGTGGTTACCTTGCGATTCCCCCATATAAGTATATATGCTTTTTACGATCTATTTGAATGCTCGGTTGTTTACCATAATTTCAGAGCTGTTATAACAGCCACCATCTAGATACAAGTGTCTCCAATAAATGCGAAAGGAAATGTCAATATATATTTAAGTTGATTAAGAGTCATTATTGAAAGTCTGGTTTCGGAGAGACAAAAAGTGTATCCATATATCTCCTCTGATCTACCTGTCCCTTGCATGCAGGTAAGGTAGAATAATGATAGCTCCTGTTATGTAGAGGACACACAATACTGGGTATCCCAATTATATAACTTTCCAACACTCACTTCAGTCGTCTATATTCCTAATTTGTGCCTCAAGAAATAAGACAGAACTCATCATAGAGTTATAAATGTAGGCAGTGATGTCTTGAAACCTCTTCTATGCCCCAGCTATCCATTCGTGTTTGCCATGATCCTAAAGACATGTAGAAGATCAGTGATGAGGAAAATAGGCTGCCACATCTTCTAAGTAGTGGTATGTATTGTTGGTAGTTTAGAGCTCAGTAATTAGTGTAAGAACAATGATGTAGGTTGTGTTCTAGACGTCCAACCGTGCCGCCACACCACCACCAGTTCATCTACCAACGCTGCACATCTTCTCCACAACTTCCTTACCTGGACTCTTTAACACCTGCTCTTGCTGTTTGCTACATTCTATAGGTGTAAGCCTTATATTGGGGTAAGAAATGTTACCCCAAAATATCCAATATTGTTCTCTTGTCCTTTACCATACACTACTATCCCCTATGCGAATATCTCTTTATTGAGAAGTAGGGAAGATGGAATAATTGGAATACCCGATAAGTATGACTACCACATTTTTTAGGTTTGAGATATTTTAATCGGAGGATTCTTTTCTTCTCGCTTTTCTCTCTGCCCTCTCGTATTTCGCTCTCTTTATGTATCCGAAAGCTTATCCCTCCCTTCGGTCTTCTCTCTCTCTCCCTTCTATCCTGGCTATTATTTTCTTCTATCATGTCCAATCCCTTCACAATATGTCCGCTCTCTCCTCTTTCGC
Source organism: Sthenelais limicola (assembly GCA_942159475.1). Classification (NCBI taxonomy): domain Eukaryota; kingdom Metazoa; phylum Annelida; class Polychaeta; order Phyllodocida; family Sigalionidae; genus Sthenelais; species Sthenelais limicola. The sequence goes on from OW804101.1 coordinate 28,370,301, forward strand.
CTCTTTTCCTTGAATACTAGTAACCATTTTTCTCGATTCTGTCCCCTGTCCCAGGGGAAGGTAATATATCTATACTAAGGACAGGATTTCAGATCAGGCTCCAGGAAGTCTGGGCGTCGGATCAGGAAGACATAATTATTTAGGCTTCTATATATTAGTCGAAGATGCTTCCAAAGCCAACAACTGTATACTTTCTATCTTTTTCAATGTTTTTCAAGACATTCATCCATAGGATTTACAAGCTAAAAGCTACCCAATGGAAACACATATCCCAATAATTAACAAGAAGTAGGGCAACCGCCACATAAATTATCTATACACATATATACCACCTTCAGGAGTTCATGTCTGAGCTATGTATGTATACAGTTTATTTCCACATGATACAATAATAGAAATGTTTACATCTGGAAATGGGTGCCCTCTTTTATGATAATCATAGTTCTTCCAGAGGGTCCCTCTAAGTATACATATAAGGCATCTGTTGTAGCGCGCTTTCTTATAGAATACATGAGGGGCGGGGGTTGGGGGCGGGGGTTGGGTCTCTGCATCTTTTTGGATGACGAGGATCCGTCCATGTGCGTGAGGGATGTGAGAGAGCTATACGTAATGGGGAAATATATTTATATCATTTTAAACAAGATGGAATTGCGTTGTTATACAAATTAATATGATCAAAACCTATATGGGGTTGAACATAAAGTTCAACCCCATATACAATGTACAATACATTTGGTGTATAGTATTTACGATTCCTACTGCATACGTAGCAATGCTAACCTGTAAGCTGATTGTGCAGTATCTTTATAGTTTTGTCAGGAACCCATATGACACTCATTTTCAAGAGCAAGGTCGACTTTCGACGAAAAGATTTCTCAAAATCGGTTCTCCGATAAAATAAAAAAGAGTTAAGGGAGGTCTCCACTGGCTGCGGTAAGCTCTGCGGTAAGCCTTGCGATGGTGCTGTGATGGTGAGGAGTGGCGAGGACCTGCCTACATGACCAGGGAACCATGTAAGCAGGACCTCATCACTTCTCCAGCACCAGAACCAGCACAAATCATCGCAAGGCTTACCGCAGGGCTTACCACAGAGCTTACCGCAAGGCTTACCACAGAGCTTACCGCAGCAAGTGGATACCACCCTTTATAGTTCAACATCTCCAAATAAATAATGGGTTAGAACCTGCTGCCAGTGCAAGCCTATACTAAAACAATCTCGCACACATCTCTATATATAATATAAATTATGTCGTGAATAAACATGATCTAAGGTATTTCATGAACATAGTCGATTGCATAGCCATCTAAATAGAACTGAACATGTCTAATAATGTCTGAAGATGCGTGTACGCAACGTTGATAGCAAGAATAACAATTCAACAACATTGTTGTTCACATTATTTATAATATCAAAATGTAAACAAACAATCAGTGATAGCATCTGGTAATTGAATTGAATTATTCTTTATTGTCATTAGTTCTCTTTTCAAACAATATGTCGTATGCAAACTTTTAATTAGAGACTTTCATAAGGTATTCCATCACATCCGTATCATGATGCTGGTTCAGAATTGGGGGGACTGGAGCCTCTTGGACCCCTTCACTGTATCTTAAAACCACGGTACAATAAAACCTAATCTGCGAGTTAATCTGTATGTAAGGTTTCCCATGCGTATATTGCAACCTGTGGGGAAGCCCTTCACGAGACTGCACTGCCACATACACGGGCCTTCTACCCTAACTAGTAATCGCTTCATGCAATTGATTCTAAATATTTTACAACAGATAAGTTGTTTGTTTGGGTTTTATTATTCAATGGAACCTTATGGTTCTTTTACTTAACAAGGAACGTGTACATAAATGACAGTTACATTTCTGACCCCAGGCTCCCTTTTTGTTGATTTAAAGAGTATAATATAAAAATACAAACATATGTGAACATATAATACAGCATATAAATTATAATGAATAATAAGATGATTCAGGTCAAGAACTACAGGTCTTTTCCATTTGTATTTCGACTAGATTTCCACTCTTTTAGAAAGATTGCCTTTGTAAGTCAATTTGAAAAAAAAACTCCTATCCTATTAATTATGCATTGCAAAGTCATTATAATAAGGTTTGGAAGATACTATCAGATCAATATTATTACAGATACACCAAAAACATTTAATTTTAATACAACTTAAGAAAAATGTTATATATAACGGGAATAAACAGAATGGTGCGAGAGTGGATGATGGCAAGAGGGAAGTACAAACATATCTGAATAATTTTGTTATTTCAACAATCCTCAGTCTTAAATAATTACTCGAAAGAATAATCTACGGACAGATCCGAACCCAAAAGTCTCGAGAATCAACATCTTGGAGGTTAAGGACTGAGCCAACTGCTGCCTCCTCAAACAATTATGGGAGCTGTAATACTCATTTACAGAGACGTTATCGTCCCCTATTTTAATCCCACTCATTGCCCGAGGTGTCTGATTCCCTGTTAGGCAATTACTTTTAATTAAACCGATAGTTTAATTATCGCTAACTGGGCTATAGATCTACGTGGTGCGTGAAATATCATGATGACGACGTGCATGAGGCCTTTTCCTCTTTGCCGCTCTCTCTCTCACTCTCTCTCTCTACCCAGCTTTTATCATGACCAGGTGCTCCTAAATCACTCTGCCCTGTACATCTGTATCTACTCTTCTCGCAACCGTTCACGACACTCTCTCTATTTGTGATGTGTTACAGGAAAATAAGTCAGAAGTCGCAAAAAATGGATTTTGAGATATCGTCATTATTTAAAAGATAAGATCAGTGAATACCAATGATAGTAAATAATAAGACATCTAATAGATATTTCCATATTTCAAGTTTGATATTTTTAGTTTTGAAAAAAAGGTTTGCAATCTTTGTGGGTGTACTTTTTTTGTTTTTAAAAAGGTTTTATTCAAGCATAACCTGCCATCGTGACTCTTTGTGGGTGTACTAGTAAAGCAGTTAAATATTGTGGGTGTACTAGTAAAGCAGTTAAATATTGTGGGTGTACTAGTAAAGTAGTTAAATATTGTGGGTGTACTAGTAAAGTAGTTAAATATACTCTATAAGATGACCTTAGAAATGCATGGATATACACATGTACTAAATACACTGGCATGGAATTTGGTACATGTATCCATGCTACGACAAGCGTTAAGCACCCAAAAAGTGAAGACATCTTCTGACTAAAACACTTTGATAAATATCCGTTGTGCGACTTGTGACTCATTTTCCTGGAACACATCACATTTGTCCTTCCTTCACTTTCCTCCCTATCACCGTTCTCTTTCCCCTTGTCGCTACTCTTGCTACTCTTGCCTCTCTTATACCTCTCACTAATCACCCATGCTTCCACCTCTCCCCCAACACTCCGCCTGTACCAGGGGTACTTGGGGTGTTAATTATTAATCCTATAGACCTCTTACCCAGGCTGCCCCCTCCTCCTGCCCTAACCTCACATTCTCTACATATATACTTGCACCTGAAGAAATAACCAATCTTTATATACTACTCATTCAAAAACGAACAAATGCATATAAATGAGTGATAAGTTGATATATTTCATTTTATGTTTGATTGTGAGAATACCAGTAGGTTTGGGGAGCAAGAAGGAAAATGGTTATTCAGTACTCTAGACATTGGTATCACCAACGCTGACATTATGATGCGGGTGCTTTCTGTAACTTCGATGTTATCTTGACCCACTATTTCATAAATTGATATTTCTCCCTTCTTTGTTATCACTGTATATATGTCACTCAATAAACGGCAGCCTAAAGGCTCCATGAAACGGGGAAAACGATAATTATCACTGAATCGGAGAATACAAGTAAAATAATTCCTTTTCATTGGGACAGTTGCGGACAGACAGGAAAGAAGCAGGAGAATGATAAGGGTAGAAGCGAGAGGACTGAGAAGGCAGAGGGTGGAATCTAGAGAGGAGGTTGGGTTACATCTAAATCCAGGTAAGGGATGCAATCAGACGACAGTAAATATTTAGTGTGTGGTATGTGCCACTCTACCCGCTCAACGTCACCTATTGATTAACCAGACAACTACTCATATAATCAATGCGGTCAATAAAGCCTATCAGACCCTTGCCTTTCGAAGACACAAATATGTTGTATGGTCACACAAAAAACATCTTTATCAACTATATTGTATTATATAGTGTACAATAAAACAAGAATTTCCCTGTTTGGATTAAACCTCCAGCTAAGAAATTAAATTTCAAAAATATATTGTATTGTTTATTTATGGAAACATGAATAACGATAACAATTTACGCTGGAAAAGGGAACAACCCTCGTCTATGGCAGAGGGTCCCTGATGATTAAATTAATGATATTTATCAAAATTGTCACTTTGGTTGATTTCATAGCTTCTGTATTCCTTTGTATTCTCCAAAAGAATCGCAGTTGTTTTATACTTTAGAGCATTTTACTGATACCTGATCTGCCAGGCAGCTTCAGAGAAAGCAGATTGTACTGCGAATATTGCGGATATGAAATCATTTCAAATGAAAATGTCTTGTAATAGCCACAAGGCCCCTATTGTTTTACAATTTCAAAAATTTTCAGAAATTTTCAGAAACGGTTGCCATGGCAACTTGACAATCGAACATAATTTCTAAGAAGTGACAGTTGTGCCAAACTATTCCCCACATTGTAAGCTCTGATAATATGTATACTTTTTCAGAACTCGTATAAAAGAATAAAAAAACTATCAGGGTTCAATTGGAGGGATGTCTGGAAACAATGTGCCAATATGGGCCTTATTTAGTGGCTTGGGCTATTAGAGGAGCTTCATACCACACCACTTGACATGACATCAAGCCCTCACCCCCTGCCTCTACAACCTGTCTGCCTTGGCTGCACCACATGCATGGACACATTTGTAAGGATTGATGCAGAAAGTGTATTGAGTTGTAATTGGTTGTGTTTGAGCCGTTTCTTGAATTGTTTGTATGAGAGATTCAGTTTTTGGCAAGGGCAGCGGTAGGTTTTATTTATGTTGCAAGTGGGTGTTTTTTGGTATGTAGGGGTTTGTGGGTGCATCTTGGGATCGTCTGAACATAAGGCATAGTAGGTGTTTTGCCCCTTAGATCTCTATTTCATAACTGTAATATTATTTACATTAAATAATCTGGACATTAATTAACACTTTAATCAATTGATTAATTACAACTATAGGCTAATCATTCATATCTTGAACCCCAGTCTAGGTATGTCTTTTATGTGGATATTATTCCAGGTGGGCAAAAGTTATTATACAACCTTTTATAAATAATACCTGACTTAGAGAAAAATTACCACAAGCATTACAGGCTAGTTACTCAGGGAAGGTATGTAATGGGATCCAGGAAAATATTCACAAGATCTCGTTGTTGGAATGTTCTCACTTTTAGGGGGTTTAGTGCTTCGAGTCATATAAATATCTGTAACAAATTACAGGAAATCCTATTAAATATATTCTTGCGTGTTAAAGGTCATCCCATGGAGTTTATTTAGTTACTTTACCGGTAATTACCCACCCAGAAATATTGAAATTTTTTTTTCAAAAACAAAAATAGCAAACTTAAGATATGGAAATATTTAATTGCTGTCCTAATGTTTAATATCATTAGAATCGGCTTGATCTCATCTGTTCAAATATGATGATATCTCAAAATCTATTTTTTGCCACTGTGTCTGGAAGTGCAGAAACGCTAATAACCTGGAGCAGACGTCCAGCCATCCTTGGTCAATCAATGCTCCTCCAGGGCCTCCAGCCAGTAATACATTCGGTATAAAGCCTCCCTCCCCGCTATAAAGCCTCTTGCTTCCCACAGGTAGTAATTCCCTAAACCAGAATGCCACATCTGCAATTACACAGTCGCTGATATTTGGGATAATGTAAGCACAGTCTAAATATAAGACAATTGCCTCCTATATAACACATGGGTCAAGGAAGGTTGCCCAATCAAATAATACGGGTGCTCTCAAGGACCTTGTTTCTAATGTTAGACAAGCCTCCTTCATGAGCCAACGTTGGGGCAGCAATGTTTCAACTTCTATTGCACAAATCAATACTATACACAGCTGGGGAAGTCGGATATTCTGGAAGTTAAGGAGCCCACCAACAAAGTGGGACTGTGGGGCATAGAATTATTGGCCAAATAATAGTCTTTCCAAAATTGTTAGCTTTACTTAAATTGCGTGAATATGAATAGCAACTATGAACTATAAAATCGGTGACTGCAAAATGAGGCCCCCTTTTGGCTCTCATTGGTTATTTTGAGATACCAAACTTTGAAGGGTTGTAATTAAAAAATGAGCATGGTGACCCATTGATTTTTTTCCCATTTTCATGAGCAGAAACACTCCAAGAATCAAATTACAAAGTTTCAGAAAAATGACATTCATTTTCATTTTGCACCAAATAGTAGCGTTTGTCTTTAAATTTAAGCTATTTCAGAGGGTTGGCGAAGGTGAATTGTACATTTTCTGACGACCTGAGCCATATAAATATACAAGTAGTAGAGACATGTTGAATAATGGTGCTGATTACTGCAGGTAATAAGACCAATCTATAGTTAACTGAGGGTTACCAAGGAGACGTGCTATCAGTCTACATCGTTACCCTCTATTGGCTAAAGCATGAACTACTGCAATGAGGGATATAAGGCATGGAAAGCAGGATTATGTCTGAGGTGGCAATTCTTGGCCCAGTCCCTTTCATCATTAGAGAAGTTGCTTATCTACTCGGTATTCTCATTAACCTGACCAAAGTCATTGGTTATGGGAAAGCCCACATAGAGAAAGATAGAAACAGGGTTGCTTAGAATTTCAGGGACTTAAAAACATAGAGATTGCCTTTTTTTTAAAAAGATTTTATTCATACTGGGATAACATTTCCCATTGATATAGGATTTTCAAATGAGCCCAGTTTGACAGTCATACTGGTATAATAAGTGGTTGTACAGAAAAATTAGGAATCCCAAATTAGAACAGTGTACTTGTTATGTTGAAACACTGAATAAAATATTAAAATACAAAATATAATAACTGTTTTTTCATGAGGTTAACCACTAGCCATGAGTGTGACCCATGCTCAGTGTGACATTTTAAGTATGAATGAATCATGATTATTATCAGAACTAACTTCTCAAAATAGCTTTGTAGATGCAGTGAGTAGCCACTATCATGGAGTGGGGTCCCTAAAAAGGAGTGCAATACTACAGCAGCAGTATAAAATATTAATTATCAGGTAATGGTTGATATGAGCTAATTATGTTGTAATAATTTGAAAGTTTCAATGGTAGCAATCATTCGAGTCCTAGGGGATGACTCATTCCAAGTTTGGGCAGTTTGGGCACCTTATCTGGTGGCAACAGACATTTTTAGGGGAGTTAGATTAATTCGTTCTATTGCTCGTATCATTGTCCTTAACAACGTTGGGGAGGTGTATGTGGCAATCTCAGAGCAAACGGACCTTGGCAGTGAAATTAAAACAACATTCACATTAACGCCTTAGGGTTCTTAGCTCTACTATATTGCCTTGATTAATTCTAAATACAAGTAACAACAACAACAACAACAAGTACAACTCCCATTGCTCATATCAACAAAGTGATGATACTAAATCCCAAAATTGTAATATTGAATAAAATGGATTTTTGTTCCTTATATTCCAGGAACCAGGGAGGCTGACTTTAAATCGAGGCACAACACAGCAAATACTGAATGGGCCCTAAATCAATATAATGTTAAGGCTCTGTGATGGCACTGGCTTCAAGTATAAGTTCGACAAATAGGTGACCAGGCTTCTGGATAATAATGAGGTGACGGCTGGAAGACCTGGATTTTATCCAGAAGCCTGGTCACCTATTTGTCTAACTTGTACCTGTATAACCTCAGACAAAGAAAGTAAATTTTCAATTCAATTTAATTCAATAATATCCAGGTCTTCCAGCCGTCACCTCAAATATAATAACAGAGTGACTGACTAATAAGTACAAATATTAACAGGACATAAAACAAGTTATAAAACAAAGTATTACGTTATAACACATGTTATGAAACAGATACTACCAAAACTGATAAATATTACCTCTCATGATACATAGCACCGTCAGTTCATTTTATAAATGCTCATTATATTTGGTATTTACAATTAACTCCAACTTCTTATAATATTAAAATCGATATTTTCTAAATACTTTCTAAGCTCCTTCCTTCTTTCAAATTCATGCGCTTCCGGTCTTATCTTAGCTCGGTTTATCTTTTTCCCCATTTAGGCTAGTTCTGAAATGCATCCAGAAAATATAGATGGAGAAAGCAATGCGATTGTGTTAGCCCTGTAGTGGCCAGACCAACCATGCTGTTCAGCTCTGCAGAACATAGCAGTAGAAGAACCACTTTTCCTCAGAAGGAAAAAAGGAAATCTAATCCCATTCAGCGAGTGAGGCAGGCAGAGCCACCTTCACAATACTCCCATAGTGGCAATTCGTTTCTAGAAGACGAGTAATTTAGGCATTTTGAACCAAGTTTCCATGTAATGTATTCTGAAAGCGTGGATGCCCAATACCTTGAGAAATTATGCACTTCACGAGAGTAAATGGAACATTCTGTGTAATTAGATGCATTATTCCAAGAAACCCATCAGAAATAGATGTAATGCATTTTCTTGCCTCCTTGGCCAGCAAGGGTCCGCCTTGCAACAGCATGAAGTTGATAGGTTCATTGCACAACTCTGTCACAACTGGCCATGCCATGTTAGCGCTATCGGGTTAATGAATTAAATAATTGTTTTGTATTTGACAGCACGGGAGTGGCGATTACACATATGGCAGTGCCAGATTGACAACAGGTAAAACATGCTGATTTACACGTTAATTGAATAATATCTGTAGCTTGAGCTTAGTGTGTTCTCTTATTCAGGATCACTCACGAGAAACTAAATAGTGTTATATACCTTTCTACTGTGCTGTGATATAAAACAATAGTATTGCAAATTATATATCATTTCTATCGATACTGAAATATCTACAATCAAATTCGAGAGGATTCTCCCGAAGTTTAGACTCTCTTCAGATGATTGTGGATTAGTGTACCACAGTTTTGATGATATTCAACAAGACGTCAGAGCTAAATTACGTCGAATATTTATGCAGTTCAACTTTAAACCTAAAGTAAAAACTAAATCAGGGGTGACGTGTTGTCGGCAACACAGCTGTGCTCAGTTGATTTTGTTCTTAATAATGAATTTGATACCGATTAATTATTAATCAAATTAATTAGACCTTATTGCACGTGTGGGACAGATGTGGGTCAGATTCTCAGAAAATGTACAATTGGCGGCTCTACGCATTTAGGAAACTCGGCTCAATTTGGCTGGAAAATGATGAATATCGGGTATAATTGAGTCTATTTGGGATCACATTGATTTAAAGTATCAGTTCTGTTATGTTAAACTGCATTTTGAAGTTCATTTTTGTCTCAAATGTGGGTTATTTGAGAGGATTGGCGAAGTTGAATTGTACATTTTCTGAAAATCTGACCCATGTACGCCTGTGTGCTCTATCTACACTGTATGTAAGTACCACCAACACCTGGTAGGGGACGCTGTGGGCCAGCACTCCAGCACAGGTGACCTTCACCTTCACAGTGACTCCAGGTGTGGATAATCGGGGAGACCAACACAGGATGTGAAGCTGATTAATCCACCATTTGTATATTTCAAGAAAACGAACTCGTATTAAAAAACGGAATATTCATTTGATTTAGATAATGGGATTGTTGGGATTAGATATGTTGGAGAAGCCCTGGATATTCATATTACATGATCATATTCAGAAATTATATTTCAGGGATCATTTCCATTATGATGCTGCAGGAACTTAATAAACAATATCAATAAAAACAGTGTCACGGACGCTGGTTTTTTGCCATAGCAAAGCCATCTCCCATATATTAATTCAAACATCGTATTGCAGTCAGCGATAGAGCTCACCATAGCTTAAACATATATATTACTGATTTAATTATTGTTATTAATCTTGACTTAATCTGCATTTATATTATTATTTATAAGGGCCTAGTCCTGTGTGCCGATTCTCATGCGATTCTCACAGAATTTAGTGCAAAAGAGGCCTTTGCGGCGCAAAAACGCATGAGAATCGGCTTAGTTGGCATTGAATAAATGTTCAGATAATGACACATAGTATATACATATCTTCGCAGGATGTAAATACCAAAGAGATGGTACCACTTTGCATTGCTCATAGAATATGTTACATCATGTTACGTAACAGTGTGTTACCACTTTATGACCAGTAATTATCATTAATTATTATAGGCAATAGGCATTCATTGGAAGACCTGGCTAATCAGGAATTTATTTTTGTATTAACCAGACATCGAGCTACCTATGTGCAACAAAATCAGCAAAATAAAAGAATACTTGAATTGAATTGAATTATTATTATATTTAATATTCAAAATTAGTAAAATGTTTATATTTCATAAGGAAACATTAACCAGGAATTTATTGCAGTAATTACGGTAGACAAATCCTCATATAATAAATACTTATAGATATATAGATTTCACAGATCTAGTATATATACTTTACGGCTGATGCAAACATTTGCTGGATGCCATACATCTGACAAAGAAGTAAAAACCCGTCACATTAGCAACGCATTGTCATCTAAACTTCAGGCTATATCTATAGCCATTCCCCTGATTAAATGTTCCATACACAGCCAATATCACTTTCCCACCAATCCATTCTAACGTAGTAAATACACTGTTTGAAATATTCTCTTGCCAACTTCAACAAATCAATCACAAATGTTTATGATCTTTTGACGATATATTAAACATATTCAACACTTCATAATCACTGCTAAAATAGAGGCCATTTATTCTGGTTCAGGTGATTTCTTTCTGATCACCTTCTGACTTGATACTAAGCAACTGTTCCGAGAGAGGAATGATGTTTAATGAATGAACATAAAAAATTTAGATTAAAACCTTTACTTTTACCTAGATCAAATGTTCGCCTGATGCCCCCAACAAACAAAACATTGGATTGTATTGTATATTGTTTATTTCAGTAATGAGTACAAATAATTTACGTCGGAAAAGGGAGCGGCCCTTTTCTATGGAAGCCATAGCTCTACCAGAGGGTCCCTGATAATTAAAGTTAACCAAGGAAAAGTAAAATAACATTAAAGAAGGCTGTAGTAAACTACTCTATCGTAATGAGGTGTACTAGCTACAGGACAAACAAGGTGAAGACATATATATACACAATGTTCCACTTAACTTGAACTCGGTTTATCCGAATTATCAGTTAACCTGAACCTTTTGCAATTTCCCTGCAGACTTCCAACTTAATGAATCTTTCCCTTTATAGCTTAATTTTCGGTCATCCTGAACTTTTTCTGATTTCCTCTCGAGTTGAGGTTTAGTTACCCTGCGCTACTTCTGCTTCATCAACCAATAAAACACTTCCTAATTAGGTCATAGCGTATTGCGTATCCACTTATGGTATTGGCTAGCATCATCATATACATATACCCGATGTTGTGTCAATGCATTGAGCATATCAGGGTGGAATAATTAATAAATAATTTAATTAACTGAACATGGGACAACTATGATGGCAGTTCTGTAACATAAGTCAAAACATAAGTCAATATACATACTTTAATACCATCTGTCATTCATAATTGTCCACAAGTACTGGACTGGTATAAAGCTACAATAAGTAAATAAATTGTTTAAAGTTTCTATTTTACCTGAGCCTGATTTCCGAGGGCCTCCGCTGAACGCCATATAAAGAATTACTGGGCAGTGATTCAGATCTTAAATTCCTCCTGAGTGGAAGCAGGGGCTCCCCTTCCTCCCGTACCTCATCCATTGGCATCATGGCATCAGAGTTCACAATTTTCGGGGCAAAAGGTTCCTTTTCACCAGTCTTGTTGACTAAGGCAAAAATATTACCACCTGAGTTACGTGTATGTAAAATAATCTGACTGGTAATTGCGTGACTCTCCTTTGGTATTTCAGATCTGGCATTTCAAAGTTTTTCTTTACGAAAGTTCCTTTTATAATTCAGTCATCTTGCCTAATGTACGAGTATAGATATATTGTCCGTATTATATCCTGTTGCTATGGCCTGTATTACCTCCTGGTTTATGTTATGTTTGCCTTCATATTAAACACATTAATAAAGGTAGAGATGCTTAAATATGCTTCTTAAATGGTCATAATTTCAAGGCGCCAGCAGTCTGCAGCACAACCCTATCTTGTAAAGGCAGTCGAGATGTGAGAGCAATTGGCAACACCCCATGAATCTACGTAGTGCTATAATCCACATATAATCCAATTGATGATATGTTCAGATGCTACCAGGATCTATCTACCCTGGTGTTGGGCTGATATCATGGCTAGTACCACACACATGCTATTACATGTATGAGGGTCTGACCACAACAGTCGGACAGTCAGGTACTCACTCTATCTCTTACAGGATATAAGAAGCTGACATACTGGCAATGTTGGTATAAAGGTTGAGGCCATGTTTCGACGAAACCGAGTTTATATTAAGTTTATTTTTGCTATTATTTGGAACATATATAATGTCATATGTTTTAGTATCCTGAACCATGAGCCTATCTAATATCTATCTATATGGGAGTTGGCTTATTCCATCCCTGATACTTTAAAGGATTCTTTGGGGATCGGTTAGAATATTGAAATGGGATGAGATGATATATATATCGTGCTGTTGTCCTTTTCCGTAATATCATATGTCTAATCACTCCTTCGTGTTAAGCAATGGAACGTGCATATATATGTGATGTACATAGGACAATTAATGTATAAATTGTATATTCGAATGTAGTTACTGAATAAATGAACATAAGATGGACATTAAGTCTATCATGTTATCTTTCTACAAGACAGTATGCTGGGAACGTCTAATAACTATGATATATACTATATACAGTTATAATAATTCTATCAGATATTGTGGTGAATTGTGTGAACATAACACACGGGCTATCCGGGTGCTATCCTCAGTGAAGTCATACTTGTATTAAATACCGTTGTATATGTACCCTAGATATTGATACAAATCGCCCACTCGTAGATTAAGCACCAGATAATCCCTGTAAGCATGCCTCTCACACAATATATGTATGTCCAGGGGCGTGTGGTAGAGTTAATCCTATTTGTATAATGACTGAATGTCTATATATGTGTACTGGGTGAGTGATTGATGCAGACTGGTAGGCAGGCCATGTGTCCAGATGCTCTCCCGGTGGTGCGCTAGATACACTGAGTGACGCGAGCAGGTCAAGATGAGCAGGTCACCATGCAACATATATCTTACACTCAACATCTTAAACAGACAATTGTAAATGTTGCTGTGATATTGCTTACTTCTATAGTTTATGGCAGGGTAATTATAGAGCGGGGATTTCTCTCTGATGTAGGGTATTTCTCTCTGATGTCGGAGATTTCTCTCTGATGTCGAGGTGTGAAAAATAGCATATACCATTAGTTCCTCTTAATCAGTTCACATCCCCATAAAACAGCTGGGCTCGCCTCCCTCCACCCAATTTGGGGGGAAGTTCCTCCTGTCTTAGATTTAATCCTCTTTCCTCTAAGCCAGGTCATGATAGCCCATATCAAGTAGGCGACCTTTAATGGCACTTAAAATCATAAAATGACGCCTAAATGACCAATGGATATATGGCCTTTCCTCCTCTTCCATCTACCCCTTCCCCCTTCCCTCTAAAGGAAAGGAGCGCTAAACTATATCTTAAAGATCTTTATTTCTAATTTTTGTAATCGTTTGCACGTCACATATTCGGCAGTTGTACATGGCTACGTAGTCTCATCCATATTCTTAATATTTGAGGTCCGTACGGGAGGATATGTATATATCAGTTTAAAAAAATCATTAGAATCATGATCTTGATCATTTACACGTAAATATGAGTGATTATTGATATTTAGTGAGTATTTAATGAATGTAAACTCTTCCTTCATTTAATAATAAATATGTTATCTTACTTTTATCATAATATTATATAATGACTATCATTATGAGATATATACCGATATATAATATAATATGATATTGGACGATCGGCGAAGCCACCTATTATTAAGGCTAATGCACCCAATTTATGCAATTTATTATTTTTTAAAGTTGTCTTACCAGGATTAGCTAGGATTGAATCAGCTCATACAGGTGGGAGATGAAATTATCTCATTATATAATTATGTTGCCAAATAAACTCATATAATGACACATATATGCGGGAAGATATAAATGTATATAATTCAATGATATAATATATTCAAGTGCAATCACTATTGGAATCGGCACTTTAACTAATGTTCTGGCATTTACGTATATTATAATTTCATTTAATAATTGACTCTTTAAATATGTGAGTGGATGAGAGCAACCACCAGTATTATCAATTATAAGTAAGTAATTGTCTAGGCATCGGGCTTCTGCTAATTAATGTACTTATCAATGACCCCCCCCCCCCGCCCCCCCCCCCCCCGGGCAATACAAATTGTGTAAATCCCACTCCCTACCCTGGACCAATCCAAAATCCGAATATGGTTGTTATTGTTAGTTACAATAAAGGTATAACTGTGGAATAGTAACGTGCCCCCTGAATGTTCCCGCGGCTGTCTGTGTTCCTTAGCAACGAGCCAGTAGATCTTAGGCTCTCAGCGCGGGCAGTGGGCAGATTGATTTGAAAATTGTTCTCTATGTCCCACTTACCTTGACTTGGATGGAGTTTAATGGAGAAACAAAATCCGAATATAATAACACATGGAGGTGGTCAGAGGAGGGTCTTGATAGATTGTACAGTATAGGTTCCTTATAACTAGCGAACCGCAGCAATAAGCTACGACCTGGTGGAGCCCTGCTTTAAACCTCAAAATATACCTGTTCTCACCCGCACCTCACTATGCCCAAATCCCTCTCCTCACCCTCACTTTCACTTGAACTGTTACAACACATGGTGAAATTTATATTGTTTACCAATGATGCATGTTAGCTCATATCTGAATAAAAGTGAATAAAAAAAATGTACAAGGAGGTATAACAGAACCAGCGGGTATATAAGACCTCTCCTCCATTCATGGCTTCTGTTAACCACATGTCTAACATATGGGTCAAGTTTTCAGAAAATGTACAATTCATCTTCGCCAATCCTCTCAAATAACCCAAATTTCAGACAAAAATAAAGTTCAAAATACAGTTCAACCTAACCAAACCGATTGCTAGGATCAATGCAATGCCGAATATACTCGAATTTACCTAGTATTGACCAAATTGCAGCCTCATTTAGCAGAATTTACTAGATGTGTACAGCTACCAATTGTACATTTTCTGAAAATCTGACCCATATATAAGAACTTTCGCTCGGAACCCATTGGACTGGCCCCTCTAAAGCATCAAGGGGAGAGATTCCGTCTACCTGGTTCCTAGTAGGGCATTAATATACCTATGTCATACCTGATATTTTCAGCATTTCAATAAGAGATGTTCTTAATTATTTCAGATATCAATGACACTCACCTCCTAACATCTGTGCTTTGTTCTGAACTCACTAACCACTGTTTAGGGTTTGCATTTAGCTTTAAAACTGAGCCCACACTGCCATTGTGTGGGTGAGCGAAATGAGGTGTGAAAGTGAAGTGTCCCATGAGGTGTGTGCGACATTGAGGTTGAATACACTCCTACATTGTAGTACATTTCCCTACATAAGCCACGCGAAAACACGTTGGTCTATTACAATAGATGTCTAAATTATAGCTCACAGGAATACACATACCTGTAACAGTGCCATTAGACTATGTACATGGTTGTGAGAATAAAGGAATAATGACCAACTTTATACCATTACAGTAGATGGAATTATTTTGTATTAAATGTTCAGTTAAATATCCAGAAAAAATAGAAACAAATAGATTGTTTTAACGTTGTATGTATGTAATAACTTTATATCTAGTAATACAGTTACATATAACTGTATTACTAGAAATGGGGCAGGCTTATGATAACCTTCAGAACGCAATGATATATTCAATGCCCTTGCCCAGGTATACTAAAATAAAAGATCTAAGTGCAGCCCTATGTGCAACCCTTGCGCCAGGCAGCTGAGCCAACTGCAGCCAAAGTGCAGCCGGATGTGCAAGGCTGGCTTACACTGGCTGCACTTTTCCCTGAATCCGGATGTAGTCAATAGCTGTGCAAGGGCTGCGCATCCTAAGTGCATCCGCGCAACCTGGGAAGGTATAGGCATATGGCAAATAATAATTAAAATTTTAGGTACATTAATATATTAGGAGAATGGTGTGATAAACAGTATATAAATAAAGCAAATACTAGTAACCTTCAAAGACCAGTCACAAAATGTTGTAAATCTGCTTCATCTCATCTTAATCAGTTTATTTATTATTCCATTCTGGTCAATTGATCTATTTAACCTAATAATGTTCGTTATCGTGATAATTTATTGTCTTATCTTTTGCGTATAATTATTGGAGACTTTGGAGAAAATAAATACAAATACCAAAATTTGATTCCTTAATCACAACATTATTGATATTGATACTGACAGAAATGTTGCATGTCACTAACACTCACTTGAGGGTTGTTCCAGAAAACCGAATTCAGGCCCCTGACCTTCATGCTTAGAAGTTGGTATGCTCTGGTATTCTAACACACTTGACCAACACCTTAGGCATACATTCGATAGCCATTTCACCAGAGAGTATTGAGTACCGCAGGGTTATTTGGCCTTCATGTAACCATTGTTTGTCCCTGGGGTAAACTTGATCATCTTCAGGACTTTCCATTGTTGGAAATAAAGGTTCCTTCGGAGTTTGCATTGAACAACTCAGAAACTATCCTTTACATTCGAAAAGGCTTGCGGAGCCCGAGAACTGTTAACATTATATCATTTAGATAGGTCCCTCTCAAACATTATAACTCACTTATCCGAATTAAACATCAATACTTACAAGAAAATCTGTAGGATACTGTGAGTTACTTGTGCTCTAGGAACCGCTTTTCTAACAATGTATATGATAACGTGTGACTACGTTAATTATACACGATGTGTTATGTAACTAATCTAACAGCCTGGGGGAGACAGGAACTCTTGATGACTACTCAGTTAATTAGGATTAATAATTAACATTTAGACCAGCATTATTGCTTAAGGCTGAGTTGTGAAGTTTGTAAATCATACGTGTCTCATATTGATGATACTAGTCATATTGATGTTATACCTGGCCTCTGCAGCATGCAGCCTCTCCGACTGAACAATTCCATAAGAGGGCATGCAGGTAAAGATGAAGTTGTAGTTCTAGAACATATTTAGACATGACAATAATTCTTTATTAGCAATTAGAGTCAAACTGCTGGCCTACATCCTTTTTTAAAAGGTTTTATTTATTCTTGGTGTTCTCATTTAATAATTGCTTAAACACATGCATATGACTGCAAACATCTGGATACTACCCCCTGAAAGCTCAGCGATCGGAAGGAAGACCATCAGTAGGTGAACCGATGAGCCATACTGTAAAGTTAATTTGATTGATCCTGATGACGCGGGGGCGCGCTCCCCTCCCCTTTTCAAAATCAAGCTAGGGTATTTGTGGTGCAAAAGACACATGAAAAACGTTGATATTATTACGATTTCCTATTACCATCGCCTGATAGTCCTAAAAAGGATTCTTTTTTTTTTAACTTTTGTTTTTGTTTTAAAGGTTTTTATTCACAATATCCTGCCGTCGAGGCTCTTACAATTCTAAGACACGATTCATTAAGTACTAGTACAGGGGCTGGGGGTGATTCCGTGTGCAAGTCTGAATGCACTAACTTTCTCTCCAGAATCATTTAGAGGGTACCCTGGGATGAAATAAAATCGAGGGTGACAGTTCTGAATCATGGGCATAAGTTGGGAAATTGCGATTGAAGTTTGATAGCCTTGGATTAGCCCCAATTATTTGGATCAAGTATTTGAAAATGAAAGATTGGATCTATTCTAATGAAACTTTGTGAGATTATAGTCTATAGGAATGTTGATTTTTTTAAATAAAATTTTTTTGCAGAACCATCATGAACAACCATCAGGGGGCGTTTTTTTGTGTTTTTTTCTGTATTTTTTTAATACACTTAAGTTCATTTACAGTTTGAATCTAGCTTTATCCATTTAATTACAAGGGATTGATATGGTCTTAAACTGCTTGAAATGGGCTTCAATTTGATATATATAACATGTCTCTATGTTAATAATAAAAGAAGTTATGATTTTTCAAAAAATAAATTCGGCCAGTGGTGTAGGTTGCGGCCGTGTGCCTGCCGAGGCAAGATTTTCACTTTTTTACAAGATTGGCTCATCTGACAGCTTAGACTTCATTAACTTTTTTGTTCAACTCATAGAGCTCTTCAATTCTAAACCTTGTGTTGTATTCTCTTATCAATTATCAGCCACCAGGGGGCACTTTTGTCCCAAATTTCACTTGTTTCCACTTACTCTTTAGTTTTAGGTTGCAAGGAATCCATTTTCCTCAGCCATTATTCTGTTCCAACTTGTGTTGTATTCTGTTATCAATTATCAGCCACCAGGGGGCAGTTTTGTCCTTAACTGCTCATTTTCACTTACTCATTAGTTCTCTATTTCACATACTAATTTTGCACAAGAACCCATAATAAATTAGGTTTGAGCTAACATTATACAAAATGTTTAACATAATGGCATCTGTACCATGCACAATGCTGTCATTTGGGGTTATATGGATTCTTGCAGCCTGATTCCTCCAGATGTTTGCATTTACAAAATTTGCAACAGGCTAGCCCTTGTTTTCTACATCCACATCTTGATGTTGCACACTTTTGACAAGTGCAGGCCTCTGGAAAGTCTTCAGGAAGAATACGTACATGTATTTTAAAGGGAACACCAGTCCGTCAGATGATTCAAAGCCAAATGAAGAGGGTTCCAATGACAACTTATCCAAACAATTGACCATTTCATATGTAGCATAGAATGCCCGCAAAATATGTCCTCTTGTGGAATAACTTGTTGGTGGAAGTTGGTCCAATGTTATGGATTTACTCTGCAGGTACAATGAATACCGAAGCTCATCCATGTTTTTGGACTCAGTTGTTCGTTTTAGCACATGTACCAGGTAATTTTCAGCCTTGGTAATTTCCTCCTCCAATTTGTGATGGAAGGGATTTTTACCAAATCCCTGAAGGTGTTCTAGAGGACCTGCTTTTAGTGCTGCACCTTTAGTACCAAACTTGTTTGTAATGTCACATCCTGTTAGACAATGCACAGCTGGAAGGACTTGACAGAGTGGTCCAATGGTATGTGCTAGAGAATGAAGAGGGAGATACCTGGTTGTATTTCCTACACCAGCTCTCATCCACATCTCTTGAAGGCCATGGCAATTGAAGGATTTCCAGTAGTACAGGCAAAGGACCATTACGTCTGTGTCTGCTGATAAGATGATTATCGTTTTCTTCCCCCTCTTTATTGCCTCCATTGCATGTGGTATAATGCGGTAATCAACTTCTTCTGTATCAGAATCAAGCTCAGGAACCTTTTCCTGCACAGAATGCTTTATCCTAATACATTGCTTGTAGACTGACTTTTAGTCAAGCATCCCACCAATAACTATTTCTTCATTGGGAAACTTCCCTGCATTTCTGGTGAGCCAGTCAGCTAGCAGCATCTGCAGCTTTGCCTTGTTTGTGATGGATGCCCAAAATGCTTCCATATTGATAGGGAGAGGTGTGTCCATAGCAATAGAACTGAGCTCAATTGCCTTTGATTTTGCTCTTCGCTGTCTCTCTGAATCCTTGACTGAGCCAGTTATATATGAATCAAAAACAAAGTCAATGCATGATGCATTCTTACATATCCCTTGAATCATTTGTCCAAAGCTCTCACACATTTGGCCAAATGTTTTGAGTGTGGAAAATCTTATTCTCCGCAAATATGCCATGACATCCACAATACAAGTACTTTGACTTAGTGGAGGAGGCAAAGGATTGTCCTCTTTTGGAATTAATTTTTCCAGTTCATGCATGAGGTCACTTTTGGTTGGCTTTGTCATGAGTCCATCCTCATCAAATAAGGTGCTACGTGATACCAACTCATATTTGAAAAGTTCTCTTGGTATCATATCCTCTGACATGTGCAATATCAAGGAGTTTATGTGACCGACCCAGCTCTTTGGTCTGTCCTTTCTTTTTGACTTGGACAGATTTCTGTTTGGAATGGAGGCTTTTAAACGTCTTGAGGTTTGTCCTGTTTATTGTATCTGAAATCTTTCTAGTTCTGTCAACAAAAACTTCATGGCGGAATTTGGCATACTTTTCGGCCCCAATATTCTTGACATTCAACATCTGCTCCCGGATTTCTTCACTCATGATTTCCTGAGTTAGAATGTTATGCAGAGCATGTTCAGTGTTAGACGTGATGTTGAATGGATTTTCATGATATTCAACATAGGACATCATGTTTCCTACATGAGCTTCATATGTAGCAGTGAGGGATTTCCGAAACTCATGATTGACACATATCTGCCCCAACTGCATTGAATATGCCTGGACTTCGTTTCACAACAAACTTTCCTTCAAGAAATGCTGTATGAATGTCAGGAGCTTTTAGTGGGAGCCCTCTCATATCTTCAAGATAAACTGAACACCAACGTAAATAGTTGACACGGTCGAAAGCAGCAAACAATGGAAGGATACTTTGTACCGTGTGCAGATGGAGGCTGCAGTCTCCTTCTCGATCAGCCCGGACAAGGTCTTTAAGAAGACCAACCATTTCAATAAAATTGCACCAATATGCAAAGGTCTCACTTTTAGATCTTTGAGCCTGCTTGAAGGCCTGAAAATCCTGGAAAAGGCTGCTTGATGAATCAATGAAGGCCTGAACACTTGCTCTGCTCTCCTGTCTACACTTGTCAGCCACATTTTGTTTCAGCTTCTGCAGGGATTGAAGCACATGTCCATACTCTATTACTTCTTTTGACTGAAAAAACTGGCCCCATAACAATCTCTCCATTGCTTCAGAAAGAAGTAGCATTCCCTTTAATGCTCGGCTGTAGTTCTTACCACTTAAAACCGATTCCACAACATTGATTCCAAACACTGTGTTTTCAGTCCATATGCTTTCTGCTCCACTTCCAGCGAGATATTTCCCAATGCAACCAATTAGGACCTTGATCATATGAAAAGATCCAATGCAGATGACAATGTCATTGAATTCAGCAGGTCTAAGCAACATAATTTCCCTTGCAATGTGATACACTCCTTCATCACATGTTAGTGCTAGATGTGTTTGATCAAGCTGGGACAAAATACTTTGGAAATTTTTTAATGCTGTATACACTGTAGCATACTCAGTCACAGGGTATGGGATGACAGGGATGAATCCTACATTCATTTCTTGTAACTCTCTTTCTGATACAACTGAATTGAAGGACGCCCAGGATGGCATCATTTGAGTAGAGGATGTAGCGTGAAGTTTTCCATCGTTCGACTGATCAAATTTAGCCAAACACCAGGCCATATCTTTGAGTTTTATGGTCTCGTGTTGAGCACCATCCATTTCATAAAGATCTAGAGGAACACTATAATCTGATAGAATGCTAGGCTTGCATGCAGGCTTGGTAAAGTCAAGCAATTTTTGACATGAAAGCTCATGAAGGAATGTTTTACAACCATGCTCAACTTCACTGTTAGAGATGCATGGCTTTCTTTGAGTTGTTTCCTGCTTTGCCTGAAACAAGACACTTACAGTGTCATGGCTTCCCCCAATACCTGAAAGTGTTGCTTCTTCATGATCAAAGTTGTCAAATGCTGCTGTAGTGAATACACTTGGACAAAATAGGCTGGGAAGAGGGACATTACCCTGACTGGAATGCACAATCAAAGTGGCCATGTCATTGTGGTATCTGCGAATTTCTTCATAGCTTGCGGCAATACCAAAATGATTAAAACTTTTAATCAGTGTACTACTTTTGCACACATCATGTATTGCTTGGGCATTTAACAGGTGTAGTGGTGTCCGCTGATGTCCTCCATGAACATTAAAGAAAAGGATCTGGAATAGGGCCTCTATCTTACGCTTCTTCACACTAGAAATTTTGGAGGTCCTAAGGTCACCTTCACTTTCTGTATCACTCTCTTCATCTGAATTTCCATCATAAAAATTCTTTGGATTGAAATTAAAGAGACTTCCTAGAAATGAGAGGGTTCCCTATATAGGCCTAAATAATTGATAATATAAGAGTTGATGGACTTATAAAGATATAAGAGGCTATATGGTGGCCTGGTTCAAGATACAACCTGGTGCTAATTGCAACCATACAAATACATGTGTTTGACAGCCCTAAGAAAAGAAACTAAGTCTAATAAATGGTGGGATGAAGTACTTATATATACTATATATATACTGTATACATATAATGTATACTGTATAGATATAATGTACTGGAGTATAAAGGCAAAACAGGGGCAATACTGGTTTGTGTAGCACCTATAATAGTCTTCAGTCAGAGATAGAAAGTTCTCTTTCCCCAACCATGGAGTACTAGAGAGTGAACGGGTGGTGGTGGGGCAGGCTATTTATAGATGAGTGGCCTTATCACCGCGACCTCAGAGAGAGCACCCTGGGGTTTTCAATTGGCCTTCAAATTTGTGCTTTCTCAATACCACTAATTTAATTGTCATACAGTCTAAAATGGTCCCAAACAAAAAATTTGATATGTGCTTAAAGCTCAGGATTTTCTCTCTCCAATGATGTCATTTGTGGATAGATAATGGAAAATACATAGCGCACAGACAAGGATATGTCCATTATTTCAGCCAAGTTTAAGCGTTTTTGTATACATTTTGTTAATTGCTGAGGTTATTTTTCATAAAAAAGTTAATGAAGTCTAAGCTGTTAGATTGGCTCATCTGACAGCTTAGACTTCATTAACTTTTTTGTTCAACTTATAGAGCTCTTCAATTCTAAACCTTGTGTTGTATTCTCTTATCAATTATCAGCCACCAGGGGGCACTTTTGTCCCAAATTTCACTTGTTTCCACTTACTCTTTAGTTTTAGGTTGCAAGGAATCCATTTTCCTTAGTCATTATTCTATTCCAACTGTATTTGTAAGGTCACAATCCAATATGGCCACTACAGAGTACAACAAATCTAATATCTCAGGTCCTGTTTGCATCACATCTATATGGTGTAGTACATAATGAAGTCTGTGTTTATTTTTTTTACCTTTTTCAGTCTCAGCCCCAATATAAGGATCAATATACAAAAATGACACTTGAAATAGTTAAAGAGATAAACCACAGTTCAACTGGGAAAAAAACTGAAAATAACATTTTGTTTAAACTTTGCCTCATGAAAGAACAAGGTTATGTGAATTCAAAAAGCCAATAAAAACAATATGTCACCGGGTTAGTTTTCATTTTAGGGAGCCTCAAAATTTATGGTTGTTCACTATAGAAGTCTATGAGAAAAGGACAATTTTTTCGTTTTTTCAGTATAAAAAAAAAATTGAAAATAACTTTCTCCTAAAAATCTCTATAAACATAGCTAACATATTGCTTTACCCTTTCAAGCAATAAAAAATGGGGGTCACCGACCTTTTAAAAAAGTTATTCAACTGAATCTGCATCCCGATGAGTTAAAAACAGGAATATTGAAGATTTTCAATGCTAAATAATATATTTCAAAATATGTTGATACCCTGTTCTTTCATACATGAGGGTAAACATCTATAGTGGTTATGTTTAGAAGACATTTCAATTGAAAAATGTTATTTGTCTGTCTGAAATCTTGGAAAAACTGAGAAAATATCCATTTTTCCCACATATTTCAATACTAAACTTTGCTGGTCTCTAGAAAGAAAAAAAAATATGCTGAGATCCATTTTATTTTGCTTTTTGTTATCCTTCAACCATGTACTTTCTCAAGACAAAGTTTGAAAAAATTACTGTCAATCCTTATATTTCATGCATTAGTTCCTTTAACTCCCGCCTGCAGCAGTGTGTATAACAGTGGTTTATCTCTTTAAGAGACATGCTGCATTATAGGTTTCTATTAAAAAAATATGCATTCTTTCAAAAATAACCTCAGCAATTAACAAAATGTATACAAAAACGCTTAAACTTGGCTGAAATAATGGACATATCCTTGTCTGTGCGCTATGTATTTTCCATTATCTATCCACAAATGACATCATTGGAGAGAGAAAATCCTGAGCTTTAAGCACATATCAAATTTTTTGTTTGGGACCATTTTAGACTGTATGACAATTAAATTAGTGGTATTGAGAAAGCACAAATTTGAAGGCCAATTGAAAACCCCAGGGTGCTCTCTCTGAGGTCGCGGTGATAAGGCCACTCATCTATAAATAGCCTGCCCCACCACCACCTGTTCACTCTCTAGTACTCCATGGTTGGGGAAAGAGAACTTTCTATCTCTGACTGAAGACTATTATAGGTGCTACACAAACCAGTATTGCCCCTGTTTTGCCTTTATACTCCAGTACATTATATCTATACAGTATACATTATATGTATACAGTATATATATAGTATATATAAGTACTTCATCCCACCATTTATTAGACTTAGTTTCTTTTCTTAGGGCTGTCAAACACATGTATTTGTATGGTTGCAATTAGCACCAGGTTGTATCTTGAACCAGGCCACCATATAGCCTCTTATATCTTTATAAGTCCATCAACTCTTATATTATCAATTATTTAGGCCTATATAGGGAACCCTCTCATTTCTAGGAAGTCTCTTTAATTTCAATCCAAAGAATTTTTATGATGGAAATTCAGATGAAGAGAGTGATACAGAAAGTGAAGGTGACCTTAGGACCTCCAAAATTTCTAGTGTGAAGAAGCGTAAGATAGAGGCCCTATTCCAGATCCTTTTCTTTAATGTTCATGGAGGACATCAGCGGACACCACTACACCTGTTAAATGCCCAAGCAATACATGATGTGTGCAAAAGTAGTACACTGATTAAAAGTTTTAATCATTTTGGTATTGCCGCAAGCTATGAAGAAATTCGCAGATACCACAATGACATGGCCACTTTGATTGTGCATTCCAGTCAGGGTAATGTCCCTCTTCCCAGCCTATTTTGTCCAAGTGTATTCACTACAGCAGCATTTGACAACTTTGATCATGAAGAAGCAACACTTTCAGGTATTGGGGGAAGCCATGACACTGTAAGTGTCTTGTTTCAGGCAAAGCAGGAAACAACTCAAAGAAAGCCATGCATCTCTAACAGTGAAGTTGAGCATGGTTGTAAAACATTCCTTCATGAGCTTTCATGTCAAAAATTGCTTGACTTTACCAAGCCTGCATGCAAGCCTAGCATTCTATCAGATTATAGTGTTCCTCTAGATCTTTATGAAATGGATGGTGCTCAACACGAGACCATAAAACTCAAAGATATGGCCTGGTGTTTGGCTAAATTTGATCAGTCGAACGATGGAAAACTTCACGCTACATCCTCTACTCAAATGATGCCATCCTGGGCGTCCTTCAATTCAGTTGTATCAGAAAGAGAGTTACAAGAAATGAATGTAGGATTCATCCCTGTCATCCCATACCCTGTGACTGAGTATGCTACAGTGTATACAGCATTAAAAAATTTCCAAAGTATTTTGTCCCAGCTTGATCAAACACATCTAGCACTAACATGTGATGAAGGAGTGTATCACATTGCAAGGGAAATTATGTTGCTCAGACCTGCTGAATTCAATGACATTGTCATCTGCATTGGATCTTTTCATATGATCAAGGTCCTAATTGGTTGCATTGGGAAATATCTCGCTGGAAGTGGAGCAGAAAGCATATGGACTGAAAACACAGTGTTTGGAATCAATGTTGTGGAATCGGTTTTAAGTGGTAAGAACTACAGCCGAGCATTAAAGGGAATGCTACTTCTTTCTGAAGCAATGGAGAGATTGTTATGGGGCCAGTTTTTTCAGTCAAAAGAAGTAATAGAGTATGGACATGTGCTTCAATCCCTGCAGAAGCTGAAACAAAATGTGGCTGACAAGCGTGGACAGGAGAGCAGAGCAAGTGTTCAGGCCTTCATTGATTCATCAAGCAGCCTTTTCCAGGATTTTCAGGCCTTCAAGCAGGCTCAAAGATCTAAAAGTGAGACCTTTGCATATTGGTGCAATTTTATTGAAATGGTTGGTCTTCTTAAAGACCTTGTCCGGGCTGATCGAGAAGGAGACTGCAGCCTCCATCTGCACACGGTACAAAGTATCCTTCCATTGTTTGCTGCTTTCGACCGTGTCAACTATTTACGTTGGTGTTCAGTTTATCTTGAAGATATGAGAGGGCTCCCACTAAAAGCTCCTGACATTCATACAGCATTTCTTGAAGGAAAGTTTGTTGTGAAACGAAGTCCAGGCATATTCAATGCAGTTGGGGCAGATATGTGTCAATCATGAGTTTCGGAAATCCCTCACTGCTACATATGAAGCTCATGTAGGAAACATGATGTCCTATGTTGAATATCATGAAAATCCATTCAACATCACGTCTAACACTGAACATGCTCTGCATAACATTCTAACTCAGGAAATCATGAGTGAAGAAATCCGGGAGCAGATGTTGAATGTCAAGAATATTGGGGCCGAAAAGTATGCCAAATTCCGCCATGAAGTTTTTGTTGACAGAACTAGAAAGATTTCAGATACAATACACAGGACAAACCTCAAGACGTTTAAAAGCCTCCATTCCAAACAGAAATCTGTCCAAGTCAAAAAGAAAGGACAGACCAAAGAGCTGGGTCGGTCACATAAACTCCTTGATATTGCACATGTCAGAGGATATGATACCAAGAGAACTTTTCAAATATGAGTTGGTATCACGTAGCACCTTATTTGATGAGGATGGACTCATGACAAAGCCAACCAAAAGTGACCTCATGCATGAACTGGAAAAATTAATTCCAAAAGAGGACAATCCTTTGCCTCCTCCACTAAGTCAAAGTACTTGTATTGTGGATGTCATGGCATATTTGCGGAGAATAAGATTTTCCACACTCAAAACATTTGGCCAAATGTGTGAGAGCTTTGGACAAATGATTCAAGGGATATGTAAGAATGCATCATGCATTGACTTTGTTTTTGATTCATATATAACTGGCTCAGTCAAGGATTCAGAGAGACAGCGAAGAGCAAAATCAAAGGCAATTGAGCTCAGTTCTATTGCTATGGACACACCTCTCCCTATCAATATGGAAGCATTTTGGGCATCCATCACAAACAAGGCAAAGCTGCAGATGCTGCTAGCTGACTGGCTCACCAGAAATGCAGGGAAGTTTCCCAATGAAGAAATAGTTATTGGTGGGATGCTTGACTAAAAGTCAGTCTACAAGCAATGTATTAGGATAAAGCATTCTGTGCAGGAAAAGGTTCCTGAGCTTGATTCTGATACAGAAGAAGTTGATTACCGCATTATACCACATGCAATGGAGGCAATAAAGAGGGGGAAGAAAACGATAATCATCTTATCAGCAGACACAGACGTAATGGTCCTTTGCCTGTACTACTGGAAATCCTTCAATTGCCATGGCCTTCAAGAGATGTGGATGAGAGCTGGTGTAGGAAATACAACCAGGTATCTCCCTCTTCATTCTCTAGCACATACCATTGGACCACTCTGTCAAGTCCTTCCAGCTGTGCATTGTCTAACAGGATGTGACATTACAAACAAGTTTGGTACTAAAGGTGCAGCACTAAAAGCAGGTCCTCTAGAACACCTTCAGGGATTTGGTAAAAATCCCTTCCATCACAAATTGGAGGAGGAAATTACCAAGGCTGAAAATTACCTGGTACATGTGCTAAAACGAACAACTGAGTCCAAAAACATGGATGAGCTTCGGTATTCATTGTACCTGCAGAGTAAATCCATAACATTGGACCAACTTCCACCAACAAGTTATTCCACAAGAGGACATATTTTGCGGGCATTCTATGCTACATATGAAATGGTCAATTGTTTGGATAAGTTGTCATTGGAACCCTCTTCATTTGGCTTTGAATCATCTGACGGACTGGTGCTCCCTTTAAAATACATGTACGTATTCTTCCTGAAGACTTTCCAGAGGCCTGCACTTGTCAAAAGTGTGCAACATCAAGATGTGGATGTAGAAAACAAGGGCTAGCCTGTTGCAAATTTTGTAAATGCAAACATCTGGAGGAATCAGGCTGCAAGAATCCATATAACCCCAAATGACAGCATTGTGCATGGTACAGATGCCATTATGTTAAACATTTTGTATAATGTTAGCTCAAACCTAATTTATTATGGGTTCTTGTGCAAAATTAGTATGTGAAATAGAGAACTAATGAGTAAGTGAAAATGAGCAGTTAAGGACAAAACTGCCCCCTGGTGGCTGGTAATTGATAACAGAATACAACACAAGTTGGAACAGAATAATGGCTGAGGAAAATGGATTCCTTGCAACCTAAAACTAAAGAGTAAGTGGAAACAAGTGAAATTTGGGACAAAAGTGCCCCCTGGTGGCTGATAATTGATAAGAGAATACAACACAAGGTTTAGAATTGAAGAGCTCTATGAGTTGAACAAAAAAGTTAATGAAGTCTAAGCTGTCAGATGAGCCAATCTTGTAAAAAAGTGAAAATCTTGCCTCGGCAGGCACACGGCCGCAACCTACACCACTGGCCGAATTTATTTTTTGAAAAATCATAACTTCTTTTATTATTAACATAGAGACATGTTATATATATCAAATTGAAGCCCATTTCAAGCAGTTTAAGACCATATCAATCCCTTGTAATTAAATGGATAAAGCTAGATTCAAACTGTAAATGAACTTAAGTGTATTAAAAAAATACAGAAAAAAACACAAAAAAACGCCCCCTGATGGTTGTTCATGATGGTTCTGCAAAAAAATTTTATTTAAAAAAATCAACATTCCTATAGACTATAATCTCACAAAGTTTCATTAGAATAGATCCAATCTTTCATTTTCAAATACTTGATCCAAATAATTGGGGCTAATCCAAGGCTATCAAACTTCAATCGCAATTTCCCAACTTATGCCCATGATTCAGAACTGTCACCCTCGATTTTATTTCATCCCAGGGTACCCTCTAAATGATTCTGGAGAGAAAGTTAGTGCATTCAGACTTGCACACGGAATCACCCCCAGACAATGGACTATACCTTATATTTTATAGTTTTTTTGTTATTTTCATATTTTCTTTCACCTGTTCATTTTCTGACATAACAATCATACAACATCAGGTAGGATACCAAGCAATGACAACCACTCGTCTCTATCGTATTGTACAGGCACATATCTCCGACGAGGTACCAAATCAGCTCACAACTTCTCATTCCTATTACTTATTACGAATAAACCAAAAATATCACTATTGTTTTGTTTTGTTCTAAATCACCAGTAGAGATACATCCACCCAAACAGGCACACTTCACAGTACCAAGACAGATCATAAAAAAAAAGAAAAAAAAAAGGATTCTTAACAAATAAAAACTGTGGGACCGATAAAAAAGAAGGAATACCTTTCACTTACAAGTAATCTTGCTTCCAGGTAATAGTACTTACAAATGTTGAAATTATGTAACCTCTTCTAATATCAATAGGGCTTGGAAAAGCCTAGACGTAACATGTATGTATACTTACGTTCTAATAATTTCATGGTGAAGATTTTTCGACATGAAAACATAGCTTTAATTAAACCTCCCTTTCAGTATAGTCATGAAACTTAGATCAAAACTTGCAAAAGCCTCAACTGCCCTCAAGCAATGCCATCTTGGATTACCAACACATTTGGTGAAGGTTTTTGTGTTTCTATGTGATTTTGATCTTTTGGTAATTACCAGTCTTGAATCTGGGTTTTAAACTTGTTTAGTGTTTCGAACATTTGTATTAATAACTTTATTAGCAAATTATGATGATTATTAAAGATATTAGTACATCATATTCTTTACTTTTATTTTGTTATTTACTCAATTGTCTCTCTTCTTTTAGGTTGATACATTCAGATATACACATTATAGAGGCTTCCTCTATAGTGGGGTTATGGAACCTGACATCACAAGTATTATTATTTATGTACTATTTTCTGAGTGAAATGAAGACGTAATAAATAGCTGTACAATTCCGACCCGGCAGCAAAAGCAATCCTACATAATGGTTTCAGTTCTGAGCATGTCACCATCTGGCGTTACATGTGAGAACTATCAACATGTTTGGTTTACAATTATGCCATGATATTGTCTTCCCCAATGTCTTTCACTTTATCGTAATGTCACCAGCTGACAATAGTATAAGTTATATTTCAGATGCCCCTGCTTCAAACATGGAAATATTCAATTGCAATGGTGGCAGCTACACTGATATTATGCTACACGTGTTTTACCATTTGAAATATATCCTAAATAGTAGCGATGGATGGAATCTAAAACCGTTCTACGTAACATTTAATTTAACTAATAAAAATAATAATAATAATAGGATCTACATTTGCCAATGTACGTTCTAAAAGTTTTCCAAAGTAAAGTCGACCTTTAGTATGTGCCTGTTTGTTGGCCTGAATCTGAGTCAGAGAACCCTTAAATGGCCAGGCTTTTACTATAGATGACGTTCAGTGACGTCGCGTCTCAGTCTTTCATCTGAGCAGATGGTTTCGTTGCCATGGTTAACCCTATTTGTGCGAGATTCAGGGACGCTCGCTGCCTGTGCCTCACTCAGTGATTGTTTTCATTTGTTACCAGGCGGCGCTGATTGTCCCACCTATAGCTTTAATTCCTTGATTATCGCCCATTCCAAGTTGTTAAACTGCTCACTTCCTTCTCCACTGGACGAATCGTGGCCCGTGCGAAAACCATTTTCGCCGAAAATAAACACAAGCTTACGACCGCCACCTATGCCTCTATAACAGAGAACATATGTATCACCAAACCCCATCCAACTCACTTTTCCTGCTTAATTCGATCTTAGACTCTCTAATTCTTTCACCGTTCGAAAGGGAATGACATCAAAAGCTAAATCTGCGAGTTTAAAAGAAAACTGGGTCCCAGATGTGGCGATATTAGCATATAATTAAAGTGACACTTCTCGCTGTTGTTGCTAGATTATCGAGTAACGGAATTTCTACTTCCTTTTCTAGTATTTGATTCCCCTTACCCTACCTAACTAACTCCTGTGGATATCAAAACTCTAACATTCATATTATATCAGATATTTGGTAAATATAGTGAGCAAAATCGTTTTTGCACGCCATACAGAAATTTCAAAGTGGCAGTTGGTTTGGCATCTGGAGTTACATAATGCCAGGCTCGACCAAATGTCCATAGACTCCTGGGTTAAGGATCATTTATATTTCTGACCACTTGGAGCCTGTGGCAGCACTGTTTTGTGGCATCACCATTTCCTCACAGATTTGAAATGAATAGAGCCTTCTGACCCAGTCATTACACATATTCACTAATCATTGAATGAAAACGCAATGCTGGAACTCAAAACTTCAGATATTGCTATACCTATCATATATGATTACACTGACAAAGTTTCACAAGATTTCATGACTACTCATTTTAACTATCTTAGCCACTTTAAAATAGAAAATAACCCCAAAATGAGACAATTGTAAAAAGGCTACCTGCAGTGGCAGTGGGATTCAAATTCACAATGTCCTGACTGGAGGCCTGACACCCTACCACTGGACCATATACCACTGGACCTACTAACTATATTATGTAGGAGCATGTAATTGAGAGTTTGTTCACTACGCACTAAGAAATATCCCTAGAAATAGGACGAAATTGCATAGCGTGTCATGTGCATTGCATAATTTTAATTATACGCGTTACAAGGCATTGTCATAACGGAATTTGGGGATTAGGAAGTCACTCAAGCGCGCCATGCTGCAGGCTTATGGTAACCTTCAAAACGCTATGATATATTCATGAGATTTGGTACACATATTTATATGACTAAAAGCAATAAACCCTCCAAAAAAGGAACATTCCAACAAAGAGATTGTGAATAAATCACTTTAAAAAACTTTGGAATTAAAAAAATAATGTGTGGGCACAGAATCGGGTGATTTATATTGATTCAAACCCCTTGATGCGGCGGACGGAAATAATTTATTACAGAAGAACTATCCGAAAGCATGGCTGTCTTCCCAACAGTCAAGAAGTTCTGGGATAATTTTTATATTAAGATTGGAAGCATTTTGAGGGAGCTATGAGCTATCTAGTGGAAAGTGTAAAAAGTTATATTTGAATTACGGATATATATATATATATATATTGGAATGTACCTACGATTTAATACAAGAAACTTCATACAACTTCAACTCTTATTCTTCATTATTCCCTGAAAGTTATTTTAACAAAAGCAATATTTTTGAGTTTTTACAAGTGGTCATGATTGGGGCGATGATGATGACGCTCTTAATATTGATGATTATATTGATGACGATGACGCTCTTAATATATTAACCGAACAATGCAAACCAACCATAATGTTGAATACACAAATGCCACTAGTAGTACCATGATTGGATAGAAACTTCAAACTAGAATAATTCGAATTCATATTCCGACCAGGCAGGAATAAAAACATATTAGCGACTTTGAGATGAAAATGTAAAACCAACTGGCAGCAGACAGCGAGGCATGACAGATATTGTCTGATTAACCTTTAACAAGCGCCAGTGTTCAGTCATTTCTATAATTAGTAAACTTGGTTTAGAATTAGTAGTAGTAGTAGTAGTATCCTAAGATCAGTCTTTGGACTAAGGGCACTTAATTCACAAAAGGACTATTAAAGATCAATACCAGACATGAAGTCTTTAGATCCGGATCAATGGCTAGTCCTTCTTGGTCTGTTTCATGTCTGGATCTGCTCCTGAGATCAGTGATAACATTAAAACAACAAAAAAAGGAGCCTGGGGCCAAAAATACAACTGATTTATGGACATTTTTTTTACGAAATAAAGGAACGTTTGGGCTCCATTGAATAATAATAATAAGATTCAGCTATATCTGCTATAGCTATTATTCAATTCAATTCAAATATTCCTTTATTGTCTGATTGGTACAGAAATATGTGGTAGGCCAATTCTGGCGTGCCAGCTCTTCCTATGGATGCCACGCAACATCATTCCTTATAGGGACAATAGAATTACAAAGTATGATGAGATCAACGAGAGAATAACAAAGTAATCATCGTTTAAAGATGAATATAACAGCGAAGATTGGTATCTGGTCGACAAGTTTAGCAATTAGTTAATGTAATGGTCTAATGGAAGAAGACTAACGAACGTCTGAACTTCATGAGAAGAACGAAGCAACTGATTTAATGGTAACTAATGGTACAGGCTCCTCCAGGAGGGTACATGCATAATAATGAGTGGGCGGAGCCCTTACGTAATATCCATGGCCTAGCATGTATAAGTAGACTTGCACAGTCCTAGCTAGTTAAGTATAATTAGCGATTTAAAGTAATGTGATAATAGGTGATAATTAATAATAATATAAATATAATGAGGTTACACAATGTTACGTAATGTTACATAACACTGCCCCCCCCCGCCCTCAATCAGATACGAAGTATCGAGTGAGGGTGTACCCTAAAAACTTACAAGAAAATTTTTAGGAATTTTTGAAAAATTAAAAATATTAAGAATTAATAATTTTTAAATAGCTGTGCTGTTACCTAGTTATCCATACCAAGCCATATGCGCGATTACATTGTGCGCAAGAAGATATTAAATACATAAAGCAAATCATACGATTTAATTACCATTTTGTAAAATATTTTCAATAAATTCATAAAGATTTAAAAACGTCGTTATGAACATGTAAGAGTGTAAACTCAGAAAGTGAAAGAACTGCTAATACTAAGGTCTTAATCGCTTGAAAAATCTGGCTAATATCTTACACAAAGGGTTCCATGTCATAATAAAAATAACAAAATGACAAGGTCTGCAAACACCGCAAGTGTTAACCCTATGAAAAACCAAATTCCAGTGTTAAATTCCCAATAGTACGGTCCAATCTGAGAATTTTACTCTAATCACACATATTAAAAGAACATCGCGTATACCAACACGCGTGGAATCCTGAAATATATTGGGATCCTATGTTAAAGTCTAAATAGTCCGGTGCAAACAGGAACAAACTACGTCGTTCTAATTTTTCCTATGTTAAATTCCCAATAGGTCGGTCCAAACAGTGACACCAGCCGGCGCCACCGTCGAATCGGTTTTGGACCGGACACCTACCAAGTATAAATAGCTGGTCATTTGTGCGGTGAACCATTGAGAACGCCACCGCTGAGCCGAACACACACCCGTACTATGGGCTACAAAGTTTTTTCAGAAAGAGATTGTTATATTCTACTGTTGTCTACCTACACGCACATAGGCAAGGATCCATTGCCGACTGAGCAAGAGTATTGGTATATTCCAACTACCCGCCTCCCATTCCTGGTCCATAGCCTATTCCTTATTCAAAATTAGATCTTGTCTAATCTAGTAATATACAAAAAAAAGTTTACCGATACATTCAGTTATCTCCTTTTCAAATAAATACCCGGAGATAAATAAATTCAATAATCCCGCAAGGCCTGATATGTAATCAACTGGCCTCGCTTGCTGATTATGTAACAGGTCAACCCCATCCCCTTCTACTCCTACAAGGATGACGGTTCACCCCGTCGCTACGCTCGATTTTTCAATCGCCTAGCAACAATGTCTTCTTTCTGCATCTACTTGCAGTAGAATACATGCAAAATAATTACCCGTGGGTACATATGACTAGCTAAATAACACTACAACTTCAAGTAATAAAGCGACTGATCCGCTAGACTTAGTATTGCTGACGTATCATATCCACCTAGTCATAAGATCATATAAATCTCTTGGTCTATGGTATGTCAATCCTACTCACGCTATTTACACCAGTAAAAAGAAACCATCTGTCCTTATTGGAAACAGATCTAGTGACTCCTTTAAGAGTCTGTACTACATAGTCGTCCCCTGTTGGTGTGATTACACCCTGTCTTATGGCCATCGCATCGTATCCTCAGGGGGTATCCTATTACGTATACAGTACTTAGTGCGCAGTAAATCACTTTACAGCCATATGCCACTGTCGTGTGGCGCTAAATAAACAAAACACTTGAGGGAACCATATGGGTTATCTCAATCCTCAATGTATAACTCAAAGTAGTTCCTCTAAACATATTAACTGTTATGTCTGGTAATTAGATCTACACTAAAAATACACATATACCAAGAGAGCTGAGTACCTACTCAGCAGTAACATTACTAAGTAGTTTTGTGACAAAGATTTCCAGTCAACACTGTATTATAGCATCAGTACTTCAGGTAGATCAAGATTAGAAGATTAGATTGTACACAAGGAGGGCATCCATCTATAATTAGATACAGAATAAGCTCTGGGTAATGTTGTCAATATTAGGCGTCCAAACCAAAGAGAACAAATCAAGCATTATATAAATATTGAAGTTTGATGTTTTGTTTTGAGTTTTTCCATTATTTTGGAGAGATATATGAATGTGAGATGATAAGACCACCGTGATAGAGAAAGATAACCTTAGTTATACGATTCTACGTTCGATTTGATAATGATGAAATGATGATGTAAATTAATAATGTATTAACCAATCAATTAACTATGATCGAGCCATATATAATGTTCTCATAGAAAAGAAACTTAATGAACAATTGTCACAATTTAAATTGGGAGTATGGATTTATTTCGTGCAGTTTCCCAGAGGCATTTGCATTTGCTGTGGTAGGGTTGACTTGCAGCTTTCCTGGTGTTCAAATGTAGTTATTATTATGCATTTATAATCTCAACCTAAGCATGTCGGTCTGGAGTTTTATACCACACACTTATTAAAGGGATACAGAAGTGTCAACACACAAGTCACCGTGTGGCTTCGATCTTTTCTCTTCTTACATATTTGGTTGTTATTGTCAGTGTAAATATTTCCCCAATATTGAAATAACGGAAAGCAGCAATAGTACTTATAGTAATCACTAAAGATATATCTACAGTACTTGTGTCTTGATGCAAACAAATTGGATAAGCCGGGACTATCCCCCCCCCCCCCCACCCCTCACCCTGCGCCTCTGTGTCTGGACATCTGACTTCTGTGTACATCATACACAATAGACACAATAGCTCTTCTACTTACACAGGCATTTAGTGTGTAATATAATATAATATCCGAGATATACACTAAATGATATCCGAGGCATGTATAGTGTACACAGGCAATATCTATTTAAGATGGGTCTCAGATTTACTGCTATTAGCATGTTTACATCTACAAAAGCCTACCCGGGTCATGATCCTGTTTTAGTAATAATGATAGTATCATTAAATTGTATTTGGAAATTGACAAAAGGGATATTTACTTCTGGGATTTAATCCAGGTTTTCCAGGAGATAACTAAAAAGGTAAGATTATAGGTTGGTCTCCACTCGATCATGTCCACTGGCTGCAGAAAGCTCTGCGGTAAGCTCTGCGGTAAGCCTTGCGATGGTGCTGTGATGGTGAGAAGTGGCGAGTTCTGGAGTACATGGTTCACTGACCATGTAGGCAAGGACCTCGTCATTCCCCTCCACCTACAGAACCAGCACAAACCATCGCAAGGCTTACCGCAGAGCTTACCGCAGCCAGTGGAGACCACCCTCAATAATGATATTCATTTGGACACGATTTAGGTTATTATTTCTTTTTATCAGTATCAATTCATCACCCTGAGTATTAGAGCAAGAGAACACACACAGACTGGTTTATTGGAATGACGATGATTAATAAGCTAGTCATTAATCATTCAAAAGTCATAGTAGTCGGTTGTTTTACACATTGTGGATCACTGATCATGGCAGTATCTGTTAGATAAAGCAGGAATATTACAAGTTATAACTATTCAATATGAAATCTAAACAAACCAATACAATCCATACACCCCAAGAGCGTTTAACAAGTGCATGTGAAGTAGCCATAAAGAGAGCGGCCCCAGTGGACAACTACTGAACCAATGTGTCCAGCCTGGCACTATAACCTCATCCACTAACGCTACTTGGATACATACAGGTTGATATTGCTCTCCTACCCTATAGTCGGCAGGAGTAATGGGAATGGGACAAGCATGCACATTATTTTCAGTTGATACTTTCTGCTGACGATGCTAACATTACTATGTTACTCAATGTACAGTTACCCTGCGCTGTATGTAGCTACTTCTCATGCTCTTGTTGTTATTTTGGAAAGCCTTGCAACTTCATTGTTCCAATGATCATAGGCTCATAAAAGAATGGGTTATGTGATGGGTTCTATGTCTGAATATGAGAGCCACAACACATTCTAATCCTAGGAAGAGCTCTCTGGGGAAGTATGAAACATAAAAGTTTATGCAACTCTCCCAGTCAGTCTCGGTTTGATTGCTAAGTGTAATGTTTGAATTAATTTATTTGACAGGTCCATATTGTGGTTCTGACTGTGAGGTTTGTTATGAGTGTGGTGTATCCTTGTCCCAGTGGGCACTTTATACATTAGACAAGACACAATCCCTGCTACCACAGCGCCAATATGTAAAATGCGTAGGGCTCAACAGCTATATATACGGGATGGGCGTGGGGGTTAATCCTGATTCTAACTTTCATTATCATAAGTGACTGTTCTACGTTGGGATGATACTTACAGCTAGTGAGAGATGGACTGGCATACAATGGCTGGCGCACATAGAGGCAGACAGACAGATCCAGATAAGCGTGCAGAGCAAGACAGTCCTGCATTGGCATATTATACAAATAGATTGCAGATGCAAGATATACTTATTTTCCCCATTCTCCTCGTTCCCCATGAGGAGAATAGCGGATTAAAGTAAAGCGGTCTGGCCACTGTCAACAAAATCGTTGGCGATGCGTTGGTGATGAGCTAGTCAATGAGAATTTTGTCAAATTTATTGCGTTGTCAACTTGTCATCGTTTTTCTCTCTAGTGGAGTTGCCCCATATTATATACTTGAACATAGCCACATGGGTCAAATATAGAACCTAAATTCGAATGTGGTACTCAAGACAATATTGTCCTCGATGTATTTTCTTTTCATAACCAGGCTCTTGGGTAATATATGAAATACTCCTCACATAGGCATGTAGCAAATTGTATGAAATGTATATATTACTCTGCTCACACCAACGAAAATTGGTCAGTAGATCACAACCAGAATCCTCACTACAGACTTAGTATCCTCACTTTGGTATTAGTATTAAGGGTGGTCTCCACTGGTTGTGGTAAGCTCTGCGGTAAGCCTTGCGATGGTTTGTGCTGGTTTTGTAGGTGCTGAGGAATGAGGAGGTCCTTGCCTACATGGTCAGTGAAC
This sequence comes from Sthenelais limicola, assembly GCA_942159475.1. Lineage (NCBI taxonomy): Eukaryota > Metazoa > Annelida > Polychaeta > Phyllodocida > Sigalionidae > Sthenelais > Sthenelais limicola. The sequence goes on from OW804101.1 coordinate 28,408,865, forward strand.
GATGTAGGCAGGACCTCGCCACTTCTCACCATCACAGCACCATCGCAAGGCTTACTGCAAGGCTTACCGCAGAGCTTACCGTAGCCAGTGGAGACCACCCTTAAGTGTATTCAAATATTAGTCAGTTGTCCTCACCACTGCTACTGCTACTAGGGAATGTCTTAGTACTCCTACCACTCCAGCCCTTAGTGACCCACAGGGCTACCTCCGTGTCACCATCCAACTCTTGGTAACCTACAGAGCTATTACTGCCTTGTCTTACTATCCTTGTCACTCCACTCCTTTAGATCCACCGGGATACTACTACAACCCTTGATCTTTCACATGTACATGGCAAAGAGAGATCTTTCATGGTCAAATATTTATTAATGCCGTTAATTAATACTCTTAATACTGTGTAGCTCTAGCATATTGCCCCCCTATGAACTACTGAATGAAATATAAACATATTGACACATTTTGTTGTTAGACTTTGTCTCATTTTGAGAAAATCAAATATTCTCCTACCTTCACACCACTTATTATGAACAAATGCTGATAGAAGCGATACATACCTGAAAAGAGAGAAGAAGGGCATGAATTAGAAATAACATACATACATTCTGCATAGTAAAAACATTTACAACATCGCTTTGTGGGTTATCTGTTGTTTCCATATGAACTATGAATCATGTAAATTATGCACAATGTTTAAATGTATAGTATTCTCTCTCTGCTAAGTTCTCCCACTCCCATTAATGAAGGTGCTGATTTGAGTTGCTCAATCACGTGTGAGCACATAAACATAGCCAACACCACCTCTACCACTGCCAGTCCCTGACCCCTTTTACTCCCCCCTCTCCCCCTTCCCACTTCCCTCACATCACGCAGGATAGCAGAGATTATCAGATTATTAGATGATTTATACATAAAAGGCCCAGTACTAGGTTTCTGGGGAACGCTTTGTCAGTTGATCAAAATATATAAAAATCCCAGCGAAGAAGTTATTAAATATAACTAGCAAATACCCGTGCTATGCACAGGATTTGCTAGTTGGTCAGTGGTGCCAACACTATCTCCCCTCATTCCCTCTACCACCATCTATCTTTTTCAACCTTTTAGTAACTTAGTACCTGTAATGTATTACAGGTACTAAGTTACTAAAGATGCTTCAAATAAAGCCCTATTAAGATGCTGTTTTGGGCAATTCAGAGACAATGTGGGATGGATACAGAGTGCTGAAGACTGAGGCACAGAAAGAGAAAGGGTGAGACAGGGAGAGAGAGAGTAAGAAGAGGTCTGGACTGTGAGAAAGACAGGGAGAGAGACAGAGAGAGACAGGGAGGGAGGTGTATAATGTTATAAGTCTGGGCATATATAAAATTCCACACTGAGATGGACTGAAATTGTGTAACATACAGAAATACAGGGCCACAGACATGGCAAGAAGCACAAATAGAGAGCGAAGGGGGAAGCAAAGTGAGAGACACATATTTTTTTTTAAAGAAATTTTATTGGATCTTTTTTTCATAACATGATAATCTCATAGAATCCAAGTAAACGTGGTTGTACAGAGTTTTCATTACCTCTTTCCTAATTTAATACATTTAATCAGCAAGTTGAACTTGATATTAAGTTTGTTCATTTTGTTTCTTTGATCACAATATCCGTATATACACAAATAAACGCTTCAAAATTTTTTTGGATTTTTTCCTCAGAACATCAAACATTGTGCTACTCGATCAGTAAAATACACATATATGATAGATAAATACGAATTGAGAGAAGGAATGTGAACATTTGCCTCATTTCCTCTTCGGCCATCTTCCTCTTTCAACTTCTATTTGTAACTGAGCGCCCATATTACTGTTCATGCCTCTCTCCCACTCTCTCCACCCCTCCCTCTCTCTCCTGCTCTCTCCTCCCCTCCCTCTCACTCTCCCCTCTCTCCCCCTTTCTCCAGCTCTCTCCTCCCCTCCCTCTCTCTCTCTCCCCTCTCTCGGCGATCCGTCCGTCAGTTTCTGAGAAGAGAGGGGAAATAACATATTTGAGGTTATACTATTAATATATATATGCCTCAATTAATCAATTCTTTACAAGGGATTCTGTCTAATATTTGTTTATCAGGAATCAACCGAGTGCATACAATGCTCTATCAAGGCACTCCTCTAGCTGAATGTATAGACTACTGCTATTCCCGGCCATATTTCACATTTTGAAGTGTGATTTTATGAAAGAGAATGTGTTCTGTAAGTAGTACACATGTCTTGCTGAAACCGGAACTGACCTATATCACTCACAAAAACAAAAACTTTTTCGGGACTGCAATCCAACATTGGTAAAAACAGAAGTACTTTAATCATGTGTTACCATGCAAAAGCGCAATATTTAACACTAGATTATATTTTCCATTATGTGTGCTAGTATTCAGAGGTTATCAGGCTTCAGAGTCAATATTTCTCTAAGCTGACTAGCCAAGATAAAGAGGTGGCAGATATAATGGATGTTCAGCTAGGGGCGCTTATTAGCATATAAATTGAAGCCAAGTATCTACCTATAATACCCTTCACGACATTAGAGGTTGGGGGGAGAGCTAGGCTGCAATAAGCGGTGAATCCAATATCAACTCCTAACAATAGAGCTCCTTATATGCGACATCATATTAAAGGAATGCAGAACTGATCCCACGTATTCTTCAATAAACAATATTGATTACAGGACCTTTTAATAAGGGATTTGCATGTGCCACTGCACATGTCTGTTAGAGTACATCCTGGGATGGATTCTGATGAAATCTGACATTCAAATATTTGGCAAGATTTTTATCGAAAATTGCAAGAATGTTCCATCCAAATAAAGATTCAAAATGGCGGCTATGCAAATCCCCTATTACAGGACATGAGGGATACATTAGGAGACCCTTCATACTCTCCCCCCCCATCCCAGCCTGTCTTGGTGCTCGCCTACAAGCGTCCTAAATAAGAAAATTATGTTATCTCACCTCTTTTAACTATAATAAAATCAAAATGATGGCCAAAATCAACGCTTTTTTCTGTTTTAACTTTTGTTTCCCTTTTCATTTCCGTTTTGCTTTTGATTTCAACAACGATCTAGATCTCGCGAGATCTCATAGCTACTCATGAAAATTCAAGAGACATCTTTTATTAGCTTTTATTCCATTGACAAATTAAAGCCTAGCGCTTTAACTCATATGTATACATCTACCAATTTGTCCATCAAGAAATATTCAAAACATTTCTTCCCAAAATAAAGATATCAAATTTAAAATATAGAACTACTTATAAACTGTTCTAATGTTTACCATCATTAGAATCCGCTTGATCTCATCTTTTTCAATATGATGATATCTCAAAATCCATTTTTTGTTACTTGTAACTCATTTCTCTGTAACACATCACAAATGGTCTGATACCATTCCCCAATCCTTGTCAGTATGGTAGACCTATCGTACAAGTGGCGGCCCACACCCATTTTTTTTAAAGAAATTTTATTGAGCACATTTTCATGGTACATGATAATCTCATGATACTCAAAGCTACACTAAAGCTGCCACACAAGGTGAGAACACTAGAGAACTTCTTTTTACCATTTTGTTAGAATTAACCCACTCCCTCACTCCCATTGGGAAATGGACTCATCCGCAGAGCAAATACAAATAGCTCCAACAAACGCATCACTGTGTAAAGATATTCCTGTTATTTTACTTATATTTGCTGAAGATTGTGACATGCACTAAAATCTTCATCTTTTAATCTTCAAATTTTCATCGAAAATGTTCGTCAAATAAAGGTTTCGAGTATAAATTTAGTAGGGAAAATATTAGAAAAGGTTGTTTAACAACAACTCTCGATTACTTTGAAGACAATAATCTTTTCTATTCCAAACAATATGGCTTCAGAAAAGCAACATGCATATATTGATTTCATAAATGAATCATAACCATCATTTAGAAAATAAGGACACATATAATATGGCAAAGTTTTTCTAGATTTAAAAGCTAGTTAATGCCAATAGAACCAAATCGGAGGTACCATACTTGGCCCAGTGTTCTTCTCTATATTTATTAATGAGCTCAACATGGTGGTAAAAGAGTGTACGGTTCATCATCTTATACACACATAATAAACTTATAGAATAGATCTCTGGTGTAGACTGAATACAATCTCCATTAACACTTCAAAAAGCAATGTCATGCACTTTAAAATTTCGAATAAATTAACTGACCCGCAAAATATTAATATTTTAACCATAGGAAATGCTGTGATCGAAAATGTCACAGAATATGAATATTTAGGCCAGAAAGGTATATATAATATATGTGTGTCTCCTCTTTGTACATCCTCCTTAGGTACAAACCAAGAATACATTGAATTGAATTGAATTGGATTGGACTGCAGCTCAGTCTGTTATCAAGCATGCATACATCAACAGCAGTGGGAAAAACCTATAGATATAATCAAAACTTTTATGGGAGCGTTGATTGGAAAGGTAAAACCTTCTATTTGGTACAAATAAAATTGCTGGAAATTGCATTAAGCTTCCCATGGGAAAACCAAGGGACGGCAACGGGGTATCCAGCGACACTACAGACCATAAAGACCAACTGTATATATATCCTATGTGCTTGCCATTTGCATGCGTATTCATCCCGATAAGAAGATTAGAAGCTTAATAAAGGTTAATAGAGGTCTAAATTTACTTATATCGGATTTATATTCATGGATACCATATACATTAATGAGGATGCAGTTTGAAAAGGGACAACGCTCAGTGCCTCAGTGCCCCCTCAGCTGTTTCTTAATCCGATCCTGCTCTTGAATTCAAGAAAGAGATTTAAGAAATAACGCCAGAACAGATAAATCAGCCGCTTTAATATCTCTTTTTATTACAAATATTAGCCTTCAGTGTCCATAGCAATTAGTTGGGTGTCTAATAGCGGGAGAAGGGACATCTGTTTACCAAGAAGTCGTATCGCTAAAACATCTTAGTTTCCATACAGAACTTTGTGCTGTCTGTCGTATTAACCACGCTGGGAAGGATGTTTGGTTGCATTTTAACAGGATAAACATTTTGATAGGATAAAAGTTAGAATAATTCTTTTATTCGTGTGGTTGGAAGAAGAGGGCGGGTAACCTATGGAGAAAGGGATGGTGTTAGCTTTGAATAAAAGCATGTTTTGGGGTGGTTGGCTGCTTGGAGGAGGGCATAAATTGCCATGACTGGTTGTTAGGAACAGGAACAAGAATGGAATATGCGAACACGTTCTGAGTACGCATGCGTAGTGAGGACTAGGTGATGTTCAGTGGCCGTGTAATGTGGGTGTGGGAGGGAGGGAGGGTAGGAGGGAGGGGGGAGGGAGGGTAATGGTCAGGGCATTCCCGGAGAGAGGAGGGAGATGAATGACTCTGAGGGGGAGGTGTTGGCGGAAGACATGTTGAATACTGTCCGATCCTAAAATGACATCCTGTGATTCTGTATAGATCTCTCTGGTGAAATGAAATGCCCTTATATCATAGACGAGCAATTTACCCGAAGGGCCCTATTGCATGAGGTTGCGCTAACTGAAATCCATATCGTTATGGTTGCGCTAAAGCCTTACTGTTGCAATATTTAGCGCTCCGCAAAGTCACCCTGCGGATCACTAAAAAGCCATTAGTAGCAAATAACGTGGTGCATTGGTGCACCCTGAATCGGATCACTAAGTAGAAAAAAGTGCCCAGAAAAACTTTTGCATATTTAACAAAATAATTGATATATTGGACTTTATTTTATCTACCTTCTTATGATGTAAAGAAAATGATCGCTTCAAATTTTTGAACATGCAAAATTGACTTCTGTTTTATAAAAATGTATATGGATGAACTAGCGAGGATCGTCAACACAGCACATAGTTCTGACCTGTTTCTAATGGTGTGGGCCCTTTTACATGCTCTTTATCGAAGCTTAAGTTAAAGCCATCAAATTGATGCAGTTGAGGTTGTAAGCGCCACCATTATAACATTTAAACAATATGTTATGGTTGGCAGAGGTGCCTTGGCCCCTTAGCCCCTGTGGAGGAGTAACTAATATGCTCAATACCTTTATTTAATCCCCAGGGTACCCCCATCTCCCCACCATTAACACCAGTGCACCTTGGTTTCCACCCCTAACCTACGCAGCTAAAACGAGCAGCAGTAATTGCATCAATCCAACTCAACGACGCTTCACAAATTGTTGCTCACAATAGGGCTCCAGCAGACAGCCAACAGCCATGGGAGGCTATGTCAGGAAGGAATGGGGCATTCATTGCATGGAGTGTGTCGCACCAATGGGCTCTTGGACACTCCGATGAAATATGTTATTGCAAGCAGGTCTTGTGAAGTTCGTGTCTTGTTATTTTTTTTTACATCTTTTACCAGGACTAGTTCACCTCGCAGTGTTCTCCCACTAGCTAGTACCTGGGAGGAGGAGATGATGAAACTAAAGCTGCACTCGGGTTGAAACCCTCAACATGCCACTCATGCATGTGGCACTGTGCCTACACCTACTTATGATGAGGTAAAGTGGGATTCGGAGGTTTCAGTTCATAAACGTTTTCTAGGTTTTAACACCTTTTTTTTTTATTCATATGGGCTGCTTATTTATGTGTTTGTGGAGGCATATAACACCAAAGACTACTGTAATAAGTAGGCTGTGTGGAAGTAAAGAGTTGGAAATGCTTTTATTATATTTAGGGAAGATTCCTGTAACGTGTGTGTGTGGTACATAAATCATTCAGTCGCTTTACACTCATCATCACCTTGGCTTTAGCACATCACTATCAGATTTGGAAACTTGTTTTATTAAAAATAAACCCTGTCAGGATGAAGATAATGATGAAATCCTTATTATCAAAATTAATATTGATGATGATCTCTGATGATCATTTTCATACATGTCAGAGGTATATAAATACTGAAACACATACAATGTCCTCCTTTAATTACATTCGCCATATATGCGATGAGGTAAAGCGGTTTTCTTGATTGGTGTAGCCACAGTGAGCTGACGCAGCACTTTAGACCACTCGGCCACCCCACATCCGCTTAACAAGATGTACAATAATAATACAAAAAAATGAACAACTGTATGTTGGCTAATGGCGAATTCTATTCTTACAATTTTGTTCGCGCTCCATGTTTACTTGCCTATGTGTAATATAGTGTTTACACACTTAAGGGGATTGAATCCCGCGTCCAGCTTAGGACAGCTTGCAAGTTGATAAAATTAATCTACAGAAAAGGCTAAAATAAGTTTTTTTTATCAAGAGTTTCTACATGCGACAAGGCTGGACCTTGCAGATGCATCCACTAGGGGGCTGCATCCATGTCCCACTTTAGAGAGACCTAATTCACACAATTTAAGCTTTAAATGAGACTGCACTGCACTCATTTCTAATTCCCTGAAGTAAAAAACATGGTTTTTATTTTACCCAGAGAGATGCAATTAATAACTCAGCGTGTCACTTTCTGTGCGGAAGTCTACACTTGTGACAATAGACTCTGGCTTGCACAATATGGACGTCATGTTACGCTATTGTGAACCAGGTTTTGCAGACTTTCACCCATTCAGTGAAGACCAATTTAATTTGTATTCCAGTTTTCAACTTGGGAATATATATCCCTGGGTAAGGTCTCTCGTGCGCAGATAGAGTTACTTACATTATTATAATAAATGGGGAGCCATGGTGAATCAAATGACCTTACCGTGCAGTTAGCCATCCTTGTCACACCAATGAAACCTAATCAGGCTGCTCTCATGTCCTATCTAATTGACATAAACGCTCATCATAAGATCTAAAATAAACCCCAGGTATTGTTATGTCTAAAGGTAGATTTGAAACATCGGAAACTACCTGAGCACCATGACAGAAAATACAAGATGACTCAATCATAGCTGGTTACCATATGTGATGTGTTAGAAGAAAATGAGTCACAAGCCGAAAAAAATGGGTTTTGAGATATCATTATATTTAAAAAGATGAGATCAAGCCGATTCCAATGATAGTAAACAGTAAGGACATCTAAGAAGTGTTTCTATATTTCATGTTTGACATATTTATGTTTGAAAAAAAAGTTTGCAATATGCAATTTCTGGGTGAGCAATTTCCAGTAAAGTAACTAAATGCACTCCATAGTATGACCTTTGAATCTCACGGATGTACACTGTTAAAAAATCAGAACATTCCAATAAAGAGATCTTGTGAATTTATAAATCCCTTTGGAAAATATCAATTTTGCGACTTGTGGCTCATTTCCCTAGAACACATCACATATAATCTCAGCACCCATGGATTGGTAACAGCTATTCTTGAGTCTCGTGACTTGTAAACTTTTTCAACACAAATGACCACAGTGAATATGTACACACACGCCAAGAACACTTGAAACTAAAAGCACATAAAAACGAACGTCCACTTTGTCATAGTCAATAAAAGGTCAGGTGTTGAAAGGGAAATCACAAGCATAGCAAACCACATTTAATTATTGGCAGTAGTAGGTTCCATGATGTGTCATTCTATTAGAGTCAGACAGAGCTAAAACTCTCATGTCACGTCTCCATTACGCTTGGAGAGATCACGTTTTATCATGTTCCAGCAGATTTGTTATGGCTCAAAAATGGATGATAAAGTTGTCACCAGTTCTCATGAATAATCGGCTGGCAGCGTTGTCATTATTCTCTATAGTGATCTTGATATGTTTTACTCGGCTATTAACTGGACTGTTCAGTGATTGTAGGTCCTTGTTATTCATGTTTAACGTGAATAGAGGACGAATAAGGGACACCATTTTTTAAGGCACATCTTTACTTGTGAATTGTAACATACATATGCAGCAGCATCTGGTGTAAGGTAATACCTTGGGGTAGGAAAACATCTCCAAAACAGGGTTCAGGAGAAATTGAAGACGAAATCAACTCAAACTTTTATAAATATATCATTCGAATATGCATAATAGCATACACACGAATTTTAAGTCTCTTTCTAAACTCATTTTGACGAAATAGTGAAACCTGCCTGATAGTATACACATGTATATGGACTACTGCTAGAGCACTAGAGCACTACCCACCATTGCTGATGCACTGATAATATACATATGGACTGCTGCTAGTAGAGCACTACCCACCATTGCTGATGCACTGATAATATACATATGGACTGCTGCTAGTAGAGCACTACCCACCGTTGCTGATGCACTGATAATATACATATGGACTGCTGCTAGTAGAGCACTACCCACCATTGCTGATGCACTGATAATATACATATGGACTGCTGCTAGTAGAGCACTACCCCCATTGCTGGTGCACTGATAATATACATATGGACTGCTGCTAGTAGAGCACTACCCCCATTGCTGATGCACTGATAATATACATATGGACTGCTGCTAGTAGAGCACTACCCACCATTGCTGACGCACTGATAATATACATATGGGTCAAATTTTTTTAGAATGTACAATTGCAAAATTTGCGACCTATGCACATTATACTGAATGGGTACTGTACACAAATGAATCAATCCGGATGATCTTGGTATCATTGGAAAGGGGACATCCTAAGCTTTACGGAAATGTATACATTAGTATACATAAATGTAAGTTTTGAATGTAATAAATCGCTCTGAATGTTGATATCCTATCAAAATACCTCAAATTTCACTACTTTTCCATATTATATCTCCGTCCTTTAAAGAAAATAATTGTTGCAGGTATTAAATTCCAACTGGTTCCATTTGTTATGCATATTTATGACAACCTGGTAAAGTTTTAGCCTTCTATTATCCCTATTCACAGTATGTCAGTCCTATACTGAAATGTCCAACATTCAGGAATCACTTGGGCATACCCGGTATCAAACATAGATTGTAGTATACTGGCTGGAAATATATCTGCCACATATGATCTAAAGTATCTAGAATACACTTTAACATATTAGTGATGCAATTTTGGGATGATTCGGCCAGTAATACAGACATTAACAGGGCCATACCCCAATGTTTACCAGACCAGAGATTTTATACAATTTGGTACCGGGCATCCCCTGCACCACATCACAATATAGATCCAGTGTCACTGCAACTGGGGAACTAAAATCCAGAATATGTAATTGTAGTATCTATCCTAATATTCACACAAAATGACAATCTTCCAAATAAATTTATTTTGGAGATATGAATGCAAATGACATGGTGGGTATGCCCGGTATATTGAGGGATGCCCGGTATGGCATGAAAGGAACAACTAGGAAACATATTCACACTGGTTTCACATGACCTAGCCTCTTTTTTTTAACTCTGGAAACCAAGTCAACCACCATGTGAAGTGATTGGGTGGGTATCCCTGACATTTCTTGTACATTGTCAACCAGAATGAGAGTGACCAACGATTATACATGCCCTTGTATGGTGTGGAATTATTGTTAAGATGTTTAGGAATCAACCATCTGTGTGATATTCATGTGTCTAATCATTAATTATATATTTAAAAAGTTGTTTTCAACAATTATTAGTGAAGCATTTTCCTGTCATAGGTTAAAGGAAGGATTATTTTAGCCTTACAGTTAATAAGAATCCAAGAGGGTATACCCGGTACCATCATCATTGAACATGATTTCTATGCACATTTAATAATCATTTCTCAATAGGGGTCATGTTAAGTTAGTTTTTATTGATCAGGAATGCTATATGCATAATTCAACAAACTTTTAGGAATATGAGGGCAGGGATTTTGAGACAAATGCATTCTGAATTGATACCGGGTATGCCCCACAAATCATTTTCTGTTGATAAATGATAGCAAAATAGCATTATTATTGTTTGTAGGGTCCTCCTATTATGTGCCAATGTCCCTTGCAATTCGTTATTCAAGGTATCAGTGAAAATTTCTTCATAAACACAATAGATACCTTTTTAAAGCACATTGAATGAGTGGATGATACCGGGCATCCCTTGATACCGGGCATCCCCACTTCAATCCTTATACCCTTGACTTAGTCATCAGTGAACCTAAAAATCCCCATAAAACCTATTTTGCCAACATATTATGTCTTACTGTATATATGGATGTGGCTTTCTGCCTAATTTCCATGCAATTTATTTGAACTTGATTCAGAATCATGATACCGGGCATCCCTGGGCATCCCCTGAAAGGTAGAAATTTAAGCATAACTGCTACCCATGCACCTTTATCTACTCTATTTTTTGCTGTAACGTGGCCTGTTCAGTCCCCTAACATGTGAGAACATTAGAAATGAGATATGAAAAGTTTTATTTTTTTCATGTTCTCAACCACCATATAATTTTGTTAAAAAATGTTATGATCCATCACACTGAGTTTTTGTCATTGATTTTAGAGCCTGTATTCATTGCCATACATGTTTCCTATGTAGTTACTAAGTTTCCATGTGATTATGCCCATTTAAGTAGCCACAGTGAGATGTTAGATAATAGGTACTCTTCTGGGGGATGCCCGGTATATAGGGGGATGCCCGGTATATTTGAGAAGATGTTTGTCTCAGGCCAATTGAGGGCATATTTAGTCAAAGGGTGACTTGAAATTAGATCAATTGTGTACCAAATATATGCTGTTTATGTACTTGCTAGGTTTAAAGTAGTTTTGTCCACTTTTGTAGCCACAGTGAGAGGTCAGATATAAGGTACCTTACTGGGGGATGCCCGGTATTATATGTAAAGGGATGCCCGGTATCAAAGATGGCTTTCTATTACCAATTTTCTCAGGGATAATAAACATAATAAATTGGTAATAAGTTGCTATATTGATGGAAAAGATGTATATGTTACCAGAAAAAAGGTTTTTACCCCGTTTATGGCAACAACTGAAACATTATTGAATTTATATTTGAACCATATGTTACCGATCAAAACACTGCTGTTTTGGGAAAATGTGATGTATTTGCTTTCATGTCTCACATGATAATCTTGGATGATACATAGTTATGGATTGGTGTACTTGTAAAGAAACATTTAATCCTTATGAGAAACTACTTTTTATTTGGAAATTGAATCATTATGTCCTGATTTATTGAGAATATAAGGAACTGCCACTTCATTTGATACCGGGTATACCCAAAAAAAAGATCACCTTGTTTTAACTAAAATAAAAACTGACATATTGAAATTTGGTGAGTATAATTGGTGTTTTTAGGTGGTGGGGACATCTGTGATACCAGTCAGAAGGAATATAAGTTTATATTTTTTTTTTTTTTTTCAATCTTCCTATACCTCACAAAATCGCAATTGTACATTCTAAAAAAATTTGACCCATATGGACTGCTGCTAGTAGAGCACTACCCCCATTGCTGATGCACTGATAATATACATATGGACTGCTGCTAGTAGAGCACTACCCACCGTTGCTGACGCAACAGAATTTCCACTAATATCAGATTTCACCAAGAGACAAACTAACTAAGGGATCTGACATTTTAAAAGTTACTCATCTTTAGAAAGCAAAACAAAAACATCTAAAGCACTCATACTAATGATGAATAAGAACATTATACCTGGATACCTGTTAAGTGCAACACAGCCATTCGTCTATTATCTAGATCCTCTCCCAAGTGCATGACTTGTCATATTTATGGCCGGGCATGCCCCCCGCCACTGGCACCCGACTAATGATATTATTATATACCTGTCCACCTACCGCGAGGCAATTGCATGTTGGTTCTTAAAGGGCCTGCGTTGTAAAAGACATTCTACAGAATGTCGCTATTCCATGTATAATAACCAACAAATATTCCCATGTCTAATGGGAATTCTCTTGATTCTTGCATGTTTGATGCAAAGATCAAGCTTCGACTTGAAGTAAGTGTTTTTATGACAGACTTTTTAACTTGTATAATAAATGAGTCCCATTGTGTGGATTTAAAAAACTTACTTTTCCACTGGAAATTCAGGGATGGCTTTCTGACAGCTGGATGCAAGATATACATGTAAGTGCTACGAAAGATGGGCAATGTAATATTGGGAAAATAGACAGAACAGTCCATTCCGATTTTCAGTACTAGGAGGAGGGGTGGGGGTAGATTAGAGCCTATTGTCAGATGACCAGCGGAGGGAGCCTCTAAACCACAGGGTGACAGCTCAGTAGTGAGAACTACGACCCCATGTGTGCGTATTGCCTAATGCTTGATGTGTAGTGCGTAATGAGTGTTCACCAAAAGTAAAGAAATCATTAGGACTGAACCCATGGTACATGGTGCTCACTGCGTGAGATTGCTCTATGCTCAGTGTTGTCCACACAGTTCAGCAGGGTACAGCAGAATGGCGATGACACAGGTGAGACCACTGATAACTCCACGTGACCGTACATATCACGCAAGCGGACATTACGTCTCAGCTATAAGTATATCAGTCATATTTAAGAAAAGTAATAACCAAAACTTCCAAAACCCCAAACTGAGAAAGCCCTATGGACCTACATGAGGGCTACATGTCGAAGAAGGTATATTAATCGTTTAGGAAAACTATTGGAGATAAATATATATGCTATTGCCTTGAAGAGATTAACTCCTAAAATTATTACACAACTCAAAGATAATCTTACCTAACTAAACTAACAAACTAAATGTCACAACTTAAAAGTCACACAACTTAAAATCCCATTTTGCGTCTTTAGACTAGTTTTTCTGTGAACCCAATTATGCAGATGATTTTGCTCATTAGATTTTCTGTTCTGACATAACATCAACATTTTCCCATTGACAAGCCAATCTAAGACTCTTATAACTGAGCATTTCCAATTAACTTACATCATTAACACATTATAACTTGGGCCCACTTCATTAACATCAACTATAACGACTAAAAGTAAATGAACTGTGAAGAAGGAAAACGAACATTAATTTCTTATTATGCAAGAGAGTTGTGATGCATTTCTAAATACAACTTGTGATGGTTAAAACGAATAACAGGTTAGTGTTGCTTATTCTATTACTTATTTACTGTAGCAAGAGAGACAGAGAGAGAGAGAAACAGAGAGGGAGAAAGACAGAGCGAGAAAGAGAGAACGAGTGAGTCTAGTTTGGTCCCACCTTTCTATTACCCACCATAGCGGTCCGGTCACTGTCGACAAAATCGTTAGCGATGCGTTGGCAATGAGCTAGTCGATAAGATTTTTGTAAAAAATGATTGCATCGTCTTTGCATCAACTTGTCATCGCTATGCCTTCTAGTAGCTGCGATTATATATGTAAAAGCAAGAGAATTAGTTCTATAGTTGCCGATCTTATTCTGGTTGTCGATGCAAAGATGATGCAGCTACCGATAAGCCTCTTTATCGAATTGCATCGCCGGCAATTACATCAACTTTGCATCATCTTTGCATCGACTTGGTTTTGTCTTACTTAAGCGGTCATGTTTGATGTTCATCGCTACACGTACCGATGCAATTTTCACATCGCCCACTCATCGCTTGTCATCGCTGGCATAGCGATACAAAGACGATGCATTAAATTTCACAAAATTCTTATTGACTAGCTCATCGCCAACGCATTGCCAACGATTTTGTCGACAGTGGACGGATCGCTTTATATATGTTGGTCTCAATACACACATGCAGAGGGAAAGAGAGAAACGTGATCATGACATGTTGTCCTTGTTATCCCTTTTATCCAGATATTGTGTATTGAGAAGCAGGAAATGTACATCACTGGAGAAGGACAGGCTGAAGCCAGAGTTGTGTTGTTACCATGGTTTCACAACGTGCATGTCCATATGGGTAAGATTTTCAGAAAATGTACAATTGGCAGCACTACACATTTAGGAAATTCAGCTAGATTTGGCTGAAAAATGAGGAATATCGGGTATATCTAAGTCTACTTTGGATCACATTGATTTAAAGTATCAGTTCTGTCATTTCAAACTGCATTCTAAAGCTCATTTTTGTCTTAGATGTGGGTTATTTGAGAGGATTGGTGACGGCGAATTGTACACTTTCTGAACATGTGACTCATATATATGGGCATGCCCTAGGCATCGTGTGATCGACGAGAGTCAGTCATCTTTAGAAAGCGAAACATCTTAGTATGCCCTTATCCAAAGGTTTTCTCACACTCACATACAACATAATCATTTCCTGGTATGCAATTAACTCGTACAAACCGTAATTACTTCTTGTTATGCACCATACCTAAGTCATACAAAGTATAATACATAATACTGCTCCACTTTTTTGTGCTAACTCTTTTTTTTATTTATTTGTAATAAGGCAGTAGATTACAGTCATTGCATCGCGATAATGACTTCATTACCCGACTTGGACATTGTTAGAACTGGCTCAACGCACTCAATGGAGTACGCTGGTTAAACAATATATAAGTCCCCGTTTTACAAAGTATGCTATGTAAAATATAACAACAGCTTTGGTAGCCAGACAAGATACTTCGTATACATTTAAGCAGTAATTGAACGATCAAGTATTTAAGTAGGAACACAATAGAAAGGAAAAATACAAATATCAGTCATCAGAAACCCATGATATACAATCTATGAAGACGCTATAAGATCAAAGAATATACCCTCTGTGACAAATTATTGGGTTCACGTGGGCCCTTAAAACCTCTATTTGGAAACTAATGTCTTCCCTCACCCTTTTCCACACTTAAGCACCTCTTTTTACAGTGAGAGATAATTTATATGTACACACTCAATAATCTTTTTTTCACTCATCTTCTATTATTTACTATATCCTTTTCCTTTTTATTTCCCTTTAACATAAAATCTCAAAAAAAGATTGGTGTCGAATTGAGATACTGTTGAAACAGAATACAAATATATATATTAATTGTATCTTGAATATTATTCTGTTAATGAAGGAATAAAGGGAGTTCATCGACTCTACTGAAAACGAATTATTTCTTTATCTCCCTTGGAATATTGAGCTTCTCGCTTATAGTTAGATCCTCCACTTACCTCTGTCAGGACATAACTATAATATTATTATTACATACATGTGAGTTTAAAGAGCTTTCTGAAAGTTGTGGATGAGATAGCAATGTGATTACACGTTCTGTATGTTTGCCATAGCCACAGATGACATAAACGACACGATCGGTTTGGTTTTAGAAGCTGCACTCTTAGTAGCACTGCCTTGCAGGTTCAGAATAGGGCTCCTCCACTAGTTGCAAACTGAGGCAAACATTAGGGATTTTGATCTTGAAACAACAAATTATTAACGATGTGAATTCGTTTTACATTGAGGTTTTACTTCAGGCAATGGCATTGGTGGTAGAGTGACCATATAAATACCTTATCCAATATATATCCATAACATCCACTGCCCCGTCACATACATCCCATAGTCCGCCTCGTTCTCCTCTCACCTCATATAAATAGGCCAGCTCCCTCTCACCTACCACACTTCTTTCAATTCACCTACACTACACGCTTCTACGCGTTCAACTCCCACCCACCCACTCCCAAAACTAAAAAATCTTTCTTTTCTTCTATATCATTATATTCTATATCATCAACCCACAAAAGATAGGGTTATATTCTATTTATCACCAAATTTACAACTTCTCTTATACAACTTACATCAATTTTATTCAAATACAATTTTATTATACCAACTTCTCATTTTATCAAAAATAAAACAAAATAAAATTTTATATTTGCCCAAAACTGCCTCTCGAGTTCTTCAATACTTACTAATGCTTCACACCTTAAAACATAATCAAATTGGTGTTACACATGGATTCAGTGCTAAATGGAGCTGAGATATGACATTGTTATTGCGGAGTGTCAGTCATATTGTTTTAGTGTATAATGGCCACCAGGGAGCCACCCCATTGTTTGTGGTGGTTTTTGATAACCTTATGCCTATACCTAACACAATGCCAAATAGCTAAGAGTTGTCACCAAGTGCAAAATTCGTGCAAATTTGGCCAAATCCCTCTCTGCTAGTACCAGTTTACATTAATGGTATCACTTGACTGAGTTAGTGCATGTTGTAGACCAAGTCGCAGGGCGTCTATAGATATTCCCACAATCTTGCGAAAACAATGAATTAACTATTTAATCATTTGTCGTACTGGTTACCGATCTTATAATAGTAACAATATCACTTCTTTAATAGACACCCTTATGGCTAATCCTCACACACATCCACTCTTTACATTCTGGTGAAGAGATAAAAGTGTGTTCACTGGTGGGAGGGGGTGGGGCTGTAGGTCTTGCCACCTGGGACTGACCATTGGCCTGTTGTTACCTGTATGTTATGTAATTTGCAGTGCACTCCTATAATAACTATAAATGTATTCTTGTATATCTCTATTGGGAATGCATGATTCTCATTGTGGATTTACTGGTAACCACCTAGCTGAGAAACGGTTTAGAAGTAGTGTTCATGCCCCTAGGGCCCCTTCTCTAGTACCCCCTACATTGAGTAGCATGCATATCACGTCAATGTTGATGTGGCAGTGATCTGGAGGAGGCTAGTTCCCACAGGTGCTGCCTGGTGACACCACCGTGCTCCTCCAGAGGGCAGCCCACATTGGAACCCATTCGTTGCAGTCAGGGCAAATTGTTGGCACAATTACAGGACTACAGATATATATATAGTTCTAGGAGCGGATACGGTGGAGGA
This sequence comes from Sthenelais limicola, assembly GCA_942159475.1. NCBI lineage: Eukaryota > Metazoa > Annelida > Polychaeta > Phyllodocida > Sigalionidae > Sthenelais > Sthenelais limicola. The sequence goes on from OW804101.1 coordinate 28,426,497, forward strand.
CGATGATCCACAGCCCAGGATGGGGATCCAGTGTCACCTATAGACTGCATTCAACCGTTCCTGGACACCACCAGCAGGGGGACAAGGTCACAACTGGCTTTGTCCGCTGCCATTAGAACTACAAAGGACCCAGACAACCAAGGCATCTACCACCGGAACCCCTTGTAGTACAGTCTAGGGGTCTTCTCACTCTTCGGTCTCTCATAGGACCAAGCATGACTGTTGGCCAACACGTAATAAAACCAGCTTAATAATATTCCCCTGTATTTGTTATCTCCTTCGCATACATAAAGCAAGTAAACACATTTATTACACCCCTGTGCTGTTGCTTCCTATACCTTCAGCATTGTATGTCACACTTGGTCAAAGTGGTGCATAACATGTGAGTTATGTCACCCTGGGGACATACAACAAGTAGGTCCGCCCAAAACGTAAATTACTTCTTTTATTTTTAATTATTTATATTTTTTATTTATTAATGGGGTGTAATAAATATGGAACAAAGCTCAGGTGAAGTCTGTACACTTGTTAGTGACCACGGGAGCACAGAAGATCTCGGGCTAACGCCCTCTAACTTACACTATGTATAATTATTCCAGGCCATGAAAAAAACCCATGTATAACGCCATGCATCTTAATGCTAGGTAGCGCAAAGGTCATGGTTTCAAACGATGAATAAATTATTAGTATTCAAGTTAAAAAGAAAAGCATGTTTTTTTTGCAAGTGCTTACTCGCATGTTCTCCTCAAATATATTACAGCATAGCCCGACATTAAGGAACAGGACGTTATTAAGAGCAATGTATAGAGACCAATGTTGAAGAGAGAGAGAGAGAGAGAGAGAGAGAGCGGTAGATATTTTGAATAAAAAAATAAAATGTTGAAGGGTGATTGTGGAGGTAAAATTGGTGAACGCACATGTAGATGTAGATAAGAGAGACGATCCACAACAATAGAGGTAGAGAGAGAAAGAGAGAGGGCGGGTGGTGTGTGTGTGGGGGGGGGGGGGGCATCAAACAAAAAGGAAGCAGGCGAGTTGCAGAAAACAAATTGAATGCAATTAAACCCTAATTCATTAATCAATGGCCAGTCTGTGAGGAAATTACAACTGGTCTTGCAAAACGAAAGTGAAATAGAAAAGCCCCAAACATGGCTATCAGGCCACAGGGTGATACCTACAGGATATTAGCGTTTGATGAGTTAGTCCCAGCTTCCATTGCGGCCCCCGGAAATGACGTGACAGTATCCCACTTCCGGTTTCACAAGCTCGTTTGGGTTGAATCGTTCAGACTATAATCTGTCCGAATAATCGAATAGGTGAATGTCTATACTATCTTTGTAAACGTACTCCCTATTTCCGTCTAGATCCCTTTCTCTTGCAATTGATCCGTCCTCTTTTGCATGTATTTTATATATGAGCGAACATGGAATGGCGTCCGGTCTTAGATAAAAACTGGTTATTGAGGATGGTTTAGCACACAAAAGATCAGTCGCTGTGCTTTGTGAATTAACTAACCGTCTCCTGAGGTACTTCTATCTGCAGTGCAGGCACTCAAAAGGTATCCGTTTGAGTCGGTGCGTGAATCAAAGGGATTGTGTACAGATTCAAGAGCCTTTGGTGGTACTTTCCTGTAAAAATAGTAGTTCATGTGTGAGGTTGTGAAACATATTAAGGCCTTCAAGTGGTCCTCAAATTATATCTCCTCAACTCTGTAAGTGAATATATTTCAGTTTTCAATTTTCCTTGCATATTCTGCTTACAATATACATGGTATTGGTGTCTGGTCCTTAACATGTGTGAAAACCTTTCTTTAGCTTAAAGCACCTTACTTTTATTCATAATTACATTGGGTTTTCTGTGTCTCTTGTGTGGTATATTTTGTCTTGATTGAAAGTGGATTTGTGCAAACTGTTAAATCACTTGAGGTAATATTGAGACTGGAAATATTGAAAGAACCTGTGAATGCCAATATTACCTCAAGTCTACATCCACATACATTCCGCTTCGTAAACCGTAAATTCCAGAATTTAATAAATTTCACAAAACCTTCAGAATAAAAAACAATGTATTCGTAAACACATTTGAGCCGAATGGAAGCTGATAACATGTTTTCATATCCATAAATCAAATCGATCCCACAATTATATCTTATTATAACTCTTAATGTTATTATATTTGTTTTTGATTGGCTCTTGTCTAAATCGTCTAGTCATATTTCAGGGCATTGAAAATCAATTATAATGATGCTAGGAGCTGTCGTTAATATGTTTATGTCTTTCGATCCGTTGATGTGAAGGGATGGGTTATGTGATGTATGCTGAGATTTTAAGCTTTAGAAATCGAGGCACATTTATACATGTGGTCTAAAAATAGACCGAGATTGCACCTGAATGGCACTATTTTTGTCACTTTGTGTATGTTCAGGTATGAGTTTAGAACTGACCCCATTGAATTCGTGAAGTTCAGATAGTAGCAAGGATTAAGATGAAAAGTGAATTTACTTGCATATTTGAACATCTGATAATGGCATGATTGAGTGTAATAATAAATAACTTCCAAATCATTGGCTGACCTAGTGTATACTTGGTAAATAAGAATTCGGAGCAATCAAACCGTTTATAAATACCCTTTATCATTCAGGGGTATTACAAATATGTGGTAGCTTCACTAATTATTATTCATATCAACTTGAATGTATTGAATATTTAGTCTATTTGGGCAAATCTTTAGACCAAAATGTTAAGTTGGATATGGAGATATATGGATATAGCTTCCTGGGTGACAGATTGAACAAGAACATCCAGGCGCCTTGTGGTATGTTGTCCAAATATGGCCCTTTGGGAAAAGGCTTTCCTTGACAGTTATACTCCTTCCTAACTGCTACTTCTTTTTTTTTTAAATAAATTTTATGGACAAAAATTTCACAGTGTGATATTTCTCATTCGTCATCAAAAGTTATGGTACATAGATGGTGATTTTTGTTTAGTAATTACAATTCAGTACAGTTACTCCTATATTTTTTTTTAATTTCTTTACCTGCTTTAACCTTACATATATATAACTAAATGTATTACTCTCTAAGGTAAGGTAAAGGTATTCATTGCATGGAAGCGTTATCACATAAATCTATAGATCTGTACCAGACTACTACACTGTTTAGTTGGTGTTTAAAAATCCAATGGTGATAAAACCAGAAAGATTAAATTGACGTTCGAAATCTTATTCGAAATCGGATTTCTTATCCTAGTGAAAACTACAGGGGTGGCGCCCTGATACATTCTTACTGTGGTGGGGAGTATTTCATATAAAACTAATTCATATAGAATTAAATATATCAACAAACTGATGAGCGCAGGTGAGCTCTGGGACAAGGACTCTGATTTGCCAACACATGTGTAAAGGTAAGGGACTTCACCTCCATTCAAATCACTCACTCACTTCAGGGTGCGTGGAACAGTGTAATTAGTGACAGCGGCTCTCGTCCTTTTTTGAAACACATCAGTGCACTCAACACGGAGGAACACTTGCATATAGTATAGTCTACATGCCACACTATATCATCTATATATATGTACTTTATATAACCCGTAACTCCATTAGTATTGCCTATTGTACATACCATAGTCATAACTAGCATATATACGTAAATACAGGTACACAAATGTTGATATTAAAACGTTCTGGTATAAGAACACCACCAAATTAGTCAAAACAAATAAAAAAACAATTTTCTCGAATTATTTACTGTTCTAAATCTTTTTTCTAAATGACCCATACACCTTCGATGTATGGAAACTAAAAAGCAAATATGAAAACACCAACTAAATAAGTTTGTACGCACAGATAGCACAGGGGGAGAAGAGGTTGAAGAATGAAGACAGCAAAGATAGGAGAAAGAATATAATGAAAGAGAGGGTGAGGAAAGTGGAAGGTTGCGAAGGAGAGGAGAGAGGAAAGAAAGCATGAAGAGAGATGGGAGTGAGGGTTGCGAGGGAGAGAGGAGAGGGAAAAAAGCATGAAGAGAGATGGGAGTGAGGGTTGCGAGGGAGAGAGGAGAGGAAAGAAAGCATGAAGAGAGATGGGGTGAGACCGAGAGAGGACATAGCAAGTTGATAAAGCAATTGAAGAGTAGCACATTCAGTAGTGTAAATAGCAAGCTATTATTACCATGCAGTAGTAGTCCAAGAGTCAGTATGTGTGTGTGGCTGGTGTAATGGTCTAACGTCTACTGTGACACACAGTGGAGTAGGTGGGAGTGGGGGCAGAGACCAAGTGTCTGACCAGGTACTTTATACCAACCTCTATAGCTCTGTCCACCCAAATATGGTCTCATGGAGGAAACCGCATTTAGGTCGTTAAAGTACTGAGTGATATCCGAGATTAAAGCACGCAACATTGACATTTGCAAACCACAAATTTTTACAAGAAAATCGAGATAGTTTAACGTTGCATGTACAAGAAATACTTTTTAATGTAGACAGTCCTGTTGGAAGATCTGTCTATGAGAGAGATAAGCGACCCATTGCCGCATAGATACCATTATGTTTATCAAGTGGAACTTATTTACTGCAATTAAAGAGTTTAAGAGAGTTCTCTATATAAGAATTGTGAAATCTTTCACTAGTGCAAGAATCTATACATTTTGCATTATGTTAAAAGGTCTCCAAGGCTAATTAAAACAATTAGTTGGTAAAATAAACTCAAACAAAAGGTTGGAGCCAAAATACCATAATGTAGATCAGTAAAACAAGATTAGGTAGTTTTGAAATAGTTCGTCATGGGATATATTTGTGTTAGTGCGACTAAGTGCTTAACATCATACGGGACCGACCATGACCTGAGTTTGACCCCAAAGCTTCTGTACTACTCTCTTATTTACAGCACTGTCTGTTGGTCCGTGTGGTCGTGAAAGCACGGACCTGAAATCCCAAATATGTTGTCTTTATAAGTTACGCTTTAAACAATGCAATAATGAAAAATGAATTTGGCATCACCGATTTCAGGTACAGACGAACACAAACATAACATTTGAGATGTACTCTATGAATTAAGATCCGATGAGTTGTTTATTTATCAACATTTTGAATTTGCCATTCTGACAGCAATTGTACATTTCTAGGCGAATATGTATGCTCGACCCTTTCTTAACCTCAAACTTATTTGTTATTCTGCAGTGATCCCGAGCTGGGGAACTTTGGTAGGCTGACTCCATTATGTGAAGTCCCAACCTTTCCTACATTTATCTATTATATATGTCTGTCCCTATCTTCTTTTTTTATTACAAATCTGGCCAAACATTTACATTCATCTTCAAGATACACAAAATACGCGTGTCCACCCTGTGGATGTTTTTCTGCGTTGCCTACATCCTTTCACCGATTATCGGTCTGATTCTAAAGATTACTTTAATCCTATACACTCTCAAATACAATTTAAAGTTAGTACAATCTTTCATTTACATCTTGCGTCCTTTAGATTTAAAAAAATGAGAGGAACACCGCATGTTTATGGCAATTATTACCTGATATGTAATTATCTTTCGCTGAACAACGCATAACATGGTTATTTATCCTCTGCATGGGTTCCGATAAATGCATTTCACTTTATACAATAGGAACTACGAATGTTGACAAGTAACCACAATACGTCCTTTGACGTCCACACTTTGTGTAATCAATTTTGAAACCCAGAAATAGCTGCCAATATCGGGAGCCAATTGTCGCTCGCCATTTCCTGCTCTCATATGAGAGTTAATTATGCAAAGCCCCACCCACTGGGCGGGACTCATCACTACTGTCCATTAGATAATTTTCAGTCTGAATCACTGACTGTCATATGTTTAGAATTATCATATTATTAGGAAGTATGTGAGGGAATAGGGCAAAGCTGCCTCAAGGTAAAAGGGGGCAGTCATTGAGGGTGCAACAAGTGACATAGTCTATATATAGACCTACAGGTGCACGGTAGGTCTATTACAGCCTGACATGAACAAAGTTGACTTTCCACTGATAACAAAAAAATAATAGTTAGTCAATAGGAAGGTGGAGTATGACCCCATGATTCAGACTTTGATAGACCCTATGTGGGCATGGGTCGCTTTATATCCTACAAGTGACACTGGGTCTGGCTTGTCAATGCAGTGACCACCCTGCCTTTGAAAAAGGCGTATAGCCATACCACTCCTGAGAATGACTTTGGTCGCACCAGCCATTCGGTCATTGCCCACTTAGACTGATCTCATCCCATCTGCCCTGTTCTCCATCATAATGACATAAGTTTTTCACTGCCGATGTGAGCAAAATCTACTTCAATGGCCAATAACATATTTAAATACAGTTACACAAAAAAAAAATCATGGATGTTTTCAAGCATCGCCTTGTAGTGTGTGAGGTGAGCCCCTTTACACCCAACCCGCAACCCCATCCAGTTAGCGGCAGGTGAGATTCAGGTAATTCTGAGACCATGAACACTAGGAGTGGATAAGGATGAAATGCAATGCATGTTTACAGGTAACAAACACCTGTCTCTTTCCTTTCCTGTCTTCTTCCTGCACCCGCCCCCCCCCCCTTCTGTTTGTTTTTCTGCTCTTTGCTTCCTTCTTATTTTTGCCTGGCCTTTCTTTCTCTTTCTCTTCACAACTAATGTTAAGCATAGTTTAAAGGTAAAATGACAAAAGATCACAATATACAAAACAGGTTGCAGTAGTAAAGCAATACACACATATAAGAATAAAGTTGCAATAACAATACACAACGTGATGTAAACTTCATCTTATTCAAGTGATGTGAAAAAAACCTTTAAAAACAAAAAAAAAGTGATGTGATAAAAGGGCAAATAAGCTATGTAATAAGAGGCAATAAGACTTGATAAGATCACAAAGTAGTTACTCTAGTTCGCATCATCTACTGGATAAGTTAAAGGCCAGTTAAAGGTCACATCCACTACATTTGTGATTAGACTGATAAAACTGGACCATATTTGTTTTTTTATTCAGGATGCTAATACAGCGTATCAACAGATGCTATCATGCTTACAACTAGTCATATAACAGGTACACTGTCTGGTTTGCAAAACAGGTCTGATATAGTCATATAGGCTCACAGGTGAGATATTAGTTAAGAACTCCATGGTCTTTGCCCACTGCTGTTTCTAACTACTATGGGGTATAGTCTATCATTGATCCAGGTTCTAGGTTATGTGACTTAAACTAGTTGGTTAGGTGTGGGTTGTTTTTAGAACTGGTTCATTCGATGGGTTGTGATAACAGATAAGTCAGCAAGAAGAACTTTACTGCTTGATGAGTTGTGGCCCAGGGTAAAAACCATTTTCGCTGAAAATAAACACAAGCTTAGTACTGTCACCCAAAGCTCTGGTATGAGGAAACTATATCTCCCTGAACCTCATTTGACTCACTTTTCTTGCTTAATTCGGTCTTAGCATCTCTAATTCTTTCACCAATTGAAAGGGAATGATGTTAACAACTAAATGTGTCAGTTTAAAAGAAAACCAAGCCTCAGATGTGGAGATCTTAGTGAAATTTTTAAAGAAATGATTAAAAAATGACACAAATCTAAAAAGGCTATCTAATATGCCCAGGGATGTCCCCTTGAAAGTCCAATGCTCTAACCACTTGACCATTGAGACTGGGAATAGGGAGCATGCATCACCTACCCATTGATTCATCACATTTCAGGTTTACTCATGGTGATTGAGGAGAATGGGGAAAATAAATTATCTATGAAGGATCCTGTGTTAGCCACATGCCATTCAATGATTCAAATTAATCATAAAAGTATATCTTGCATTTGTAATCTATTTCTACAATATGCCAATGCAGGACTCTCTAGCTCCGCACGCTCTCTGGACTTCTCCTCTAAATAATCTTGATTCTCAACTCTCTTAACTATACAAATGCCTAAGATGGTGCATTTGGCTATTGGACCTTGAGTCTCAAATTGAGTGCAGCAGGCACTTGTCACCATGGCCATGTTGTGCCTGTTAATCGTGTCACTAGTCATGCTAGTGAACACATCCTGCCATTTACCCTTTGCACAATAGGGGATTTGCATGTGCCACTGCGCATGTCAGTTACAGTGCATCATGGGAGGGATTATGTTGAAATAGATCTGACATTCAAATATTTGGTAAGACTTTTATAAAAAAACTGCAAGAATGTTTTCCCCCATATCAGAGTTTGTATAAATGATCCATAAAAACTAAAAGGATGATGGGAAAGATGGAGGCATGTGTCACGGTAACATGTATAACACATGGGTATTGACATTAGAGCACTGATAAATGTTTTCTAAATACATTTTTTCTAAAGATTTTAGACTGTATCATTAGTCCCATAACTCCATGTGAATCAAGATCCAAAATGGTGGCTATGCAAATCCCCTATTACACCTGCCTGTGGAGACCCAGCTTGGCGACTGCTCAGTGACCAGTCACTGACCACAACTAATAACCTCTCCAGACTTTCTAGTCTTGTCTTTTCGCCTCAGTGGACATGGGAATTTAGTCAACAAAACATGTTCATGTAATTAATGTCTACTAGATGGCCCCCGTCTAAAACGGGTAATATATTCTCAGCATGTAGTTCCTATTCAATTCCTCCATCCCTTCTTCTATTCTTTTTCACTCCCACCTGTATAATTCAGGCTGGGGTGACATTGCATCAAACCAGTAAAGCCCAGCTGCCGTAAGTGGGTTGAAGCACGTGCAATTTTCCGAATGGAATAGCATTGAAATAGCTTCAAAATCACTTCCTTGAAAACGATATTTTTGGTGAACAATACCCAGGTAACATCACCGGAGATCTATGTAAGCCACCCTGAAAGTTAGAGCCTTGTACATGCAGCCAGTAAAAAGCCTTTCATAACTTTGTGCAGAGCCTTGAATGTTGTACATTGCACAATTAATATAGTGTGGATAACACTTATAATGTGATCCTACCGTATTAATTGCTCCTCAGGTGGCTATGTACCTACTAGTGAGTGTTCCTCACTGTGTCAGAGCTAAACTTATCTCTAGTGCTCCTCTCCCGCACGTCCTTATCTCTGCTTTATACCTTTACATGTATGCACTATACCCATACGAAGTACTCATTCGTGACTATCTTTTAAGCAAATGTATTTGGCATCTAATGTATTATATGTGAACCTTCACCTATTTATGTATGTATGTGTGTGTGTGTCTACAATATGCATGTGTGTTTATACATGGGTGCATAATGTATACATATACACACATGGGTATATGTAATGTGGACCTGCATGTATACATGTATATATATAGTGATTATCGAGGGGTCGCCTTGGTTCACGTAAAGGCTACGTAAAGACGAGAATTCTTATATAATAAGACTTATATTGTATAGATTACTGCCTATGGAATGTGTTGTTTTTATTATCTGTGAGTGGCCTTATCAACTCATATAAGTTGTATACAGTCTGATTATGTGACAAGTTAAAAATTACAAAAATATTTTACTTGTGGTACGAATTGATTAATTGTACATATGGTAGTGTGTAATTTATCTATCCGTATAATATATGTGAAGAGGGATTTCTTTGTCTGACATGTTCTTGGAAAGTATTATGTTAACAACCGTTTTTCTGATCTCTACTTCTCTACAGTCCCTCTCTGAGGGACAAAGAATGTGGTTTGTAAGGGTATCTGGGGCGGAAATATAGTTTTTTAGTTGTGCTCTATACAACTATTTTTAGCCTGGGGAAGCCTTTGGGAGAGCCTTTCTGGGACAATGTGATATATGTCCCAACGTCTGTGGCAATGCGGGATTCCCTAGCAACGCGTCCTGTGAAAGTCCCTAGCAATGGGAGAGAGAGGGAGAGAGATCAGAGGGGGAGGAGGGGGGGAGTGAGGAAAAAGAGAGAGGAAGGTGGGGGGGGGGGGGAGAGATCGGAGATCAGAGGGGAGGGGAGAGCGAAGGAGCAGAGGGAGAGGGTGGGAGAGATAAGATAGGGAGAGGGAGAACAGGATAGAGAGAAGAGGGGGAGAGAAAGACGGAAGGGAGAGGAAAGGGGAGGGGAAGGAGAGGGTGGGAGAGGAAAGGAGAGAGTGAAGAAGCAGAGGGACAGGGTGGGGGAAATCGGAGGGACAATTTAAGAGGACAGAGCGAGAGGAGGGGGAGAGAGAATAGCTGGTAAGGACAGGGAAAGAGAGAGGGGAGAGGGAGGGGGAGAAAAGGAGGGGAGAGACAGTGAGAGGAAAAGGGTGACCGTCCGGAGGGCGGGTACTTTGCTAGTACACTTATAAAGAAGTAAGCCACTTCTGTTTAGACCTACAAATATGACATTTCTTTCTACTAATCCAATGATTAGTAATAGGAATCTAACAGGAATATATCACCATATTACAACAAATAAAATGAACATCACAAGTTTTATTTCTACAAATTAGGCAAAATGCTGACAGGGGGTTGGAGTGCAGAGGTGGGGTGGGGTTGGAAGGACGGGGTGGGGGGGGGGAGAACAGAGGAGGGGAGGGTGTGAGGGGGAGTGCATGTGAGCAGGGAGGGAAAGGGAGAGGGGGATTGCGAAATGAGAGACATTTAAGGGAGAGAGTGAAGAAAGGTAGGAAGAGCGAAATCGAAATAGAGGGAGAGTAGAATGAAGAGATGGAGAGAAGGAGAGACAGAGCAGGATGGGGAGAGAGGGCAGAAGGAGGGGGTGAGGGTGAAAGGGATGAGAGAGGTGTGAGAGATGAAAATAGAGATGGAGGAGAGAGACAGTGGGATGATCAAGAGATATATATCAAGGGAGAGGAAGAGGTAGATGAAGTGGGTAGGAAAAGGGGAGAGTTAGGGGACGGAGGAAAGTGAGCGGGAGGGAGTTGTAGGAAGGGAAAGGGAGACAGGGATGGGTGAGAGAGAATAAAAGAGGGAGAGGGGTGAAATGAGGGGCGCCAGGTGGTAGTGGGGTGGAGGCAGAGAGGGTCAGTAGGATGAGGAAGGGAGGGGAGGGGAAGGTGGGCAAGGATGAGAGAGTAAGAGGCGTGAGAGAAAATGGAAGCGTGAAAAAGAAGAACATAAAAAGGGAGCGAAGGAGAGAGAGTGGGATGATCAAGAGATATCAAGGGAGAGGCAGAGTCAGGGATAGATATAGGCTCCCTTCCTCTCATTTGGATTGGAAAGAGTAGCCGCGGGAGAGGGAGGGGAGGTAGGAGGGTGAGAAAGGGGAATAGGCCTTGGAATACAGATCTATATTTAAATATTGCTATCCACAATATGCGCCATTTTGAATGTCAACCATCACAGATGGATTTATTGCTAGTGTAACTAAGGAAGTATATATGGAATTATGTTAGTGTGTGTAATGAGAATTGACGGTGTGTACAAAGTCAGATAGTATATGAAATGACCCTTGTATTATAATCTCAATTACACCAATCTAACTGACTGCATCTATGGTAATAAGCCTAAATAATAAGCTGGCCTTTCCTTTCTAAAAAAGTGAAATAATTGTAATATAATTTTCAATCGCATCAAACAATTGTGATACACAACCCACAGTTTAATACAGTTCCGAGTAAGATTTTAAAGGATAAACCATATGGATGGCACCAAGTTAACGACAAGCACATACCATGGAAAGAGTGGCACTCGCTCACTTTCCTCTCATTTGACTCAAGCTGCTTTGTGTTTATTCGATGTTGCGTGTCTCCTACACACCAATCCCTATATCAGGACATGCAAGGTGTGCAATTCCCCGTCATATCTCTCTACTTCCTATGTATGTAAACGTTGTTATAAATCCATGTGACACTCGTTATGGTAAAGGCTCTCCCCCTTCTGCGTTAGATCTGCTCCAGGACGTCTCCTGTGAGTGTGAGCTTCTCCTTAAGGTACCACTCCTACACCTCCAGCGCCCCCTCCAGCACTACCTCAGCCTCTCCTCCTGCCTCTTTCCCACTATACTGCAGGAGGAGCTTGTGGCCTGCACACTGCCACCACCAACACTACTTCTTGCTGCTCCAGCTCCTTCTCCCACCAGGCTCTTTCCTTTCTCTTCTCCTTCTCTTACTTATCCTGCCTTAATGAAGTACTTAACTTAATCGGATCAGTAATCGGTTAAGGACAGTAGTCGGCTTAGTGTGTCTAGTGCTTTACTCAACATCTCCTTCTTTTCAAATCTATTCTCTCCCTTTTCCAGTTCCTATTCCTCCACCAGCCCCTATTCCAGCCCCTATTCCTCCACCAGCCCCTATTCCAGCCCCTATTCCTCCTCCAGCAGCCCCTATTCCAGCCCCTATTCCTCCTCCAGCCCCTATTCCAGCCCCTATTCCTCCTCCTCCAGCCCCTATTCCAGCCCCTATTCCTCCTCCAGCCCCTATTCCAGCCCCTATTCCTCCTCCAGCCTCTATTCCAGCCCCTATTCCTCCTCCAGCCTCTATTCCAGCCCCTATTCCTCCTCCAGCCCTTATTCCAGAGTAGCCCTATTCCTCCACCAGCCCCTATTCCAGCCCCTATTCCTCCACCAGCCTCTATTCCAGCCCCTATTCCTCCTCCAGCCCCTATTCCAGCCCCTATTCCTCCTCCAGCAGCCCCTATTCCAGCCCCTATTCCTCCTCCAGCCCCTATTCCAGCCCCTATTCCTCCTCCTCCAGCCCCTATTCCAGCCCCTATTCCTCCTCCAGCAGCCCCTATTCCAGTCCCTATTCCTCCGCCAGCAGCCCCTATTCCAGCCCCTATTCTCCTCCAGCCCCTATTCCAGCCCCTATTCCTCCTCCAGCCCCTATTCCAGCCCCTATTCCTCCTCCAGCCCTTATTCCAGTCTATATTCTCCTCCAGCCCCTATTCCTCCTCCAGCAGCCCCCATTCCAGTTTCTATTCCTCCTCTTGTTCCTCCTCTAGCTTCTAATTCTCCTTTAGCTCTAACTCCTCAGTTTGTGTTAACCAAATGTGAAAGATTGAGTGATTTAAACGTTTGAATATCGAATACAGATAATTTTATCAGGAAATGGAAAATATTTCTTTTGTAGTTATCTTTTTGGTCAATGATATTTGAGAAAAGTGACAAAAAATGACTTCATTGAATAACGATTTATAAACTAAAGGACTAATCTCCGTTTTGCAGATTCCTCCGTTCATTATCTTATTCATCCTTTGTATGCCCAACTCTCTCTCTCTCTCTCTCCTCATTTTGCACCTCTTTGATTTCTCCACTCTCTACTCCAACAAGATTTTCGTTCTTTTGTCTTTGGTTGTTTCCTGACTTCCAACCCTCTCCTACCCCTATACATTCACCCTCATTTCCTTCACTTCCCATACCTCTTCCACCTTCTTCTCCACAACTTCCTAGTCCTCCCTTTTCCCTCACTAATATCTCTTCCCACACCCATATCACCTTCATCTGCTCTTTTCCTTCATAAGCACAGATCTCAATCACTGTGGACAGCGACATAAAAGGGCACGTGGCATTTGCCTTCAACACAGTCATATCAGCAACGGCTACCATCAAAAGAACACATTACTTATCAGATCAGAGGCACTTTCATATATATCTCAAACACTCTTTGTAGGAGAGTTTTATAGTATTTTGCCCTTCTCTGTCATGTGCCAGCAAAAGATGGTTTGTTTGCTCTCAAACCTTGCTATTTATGTTGCTGCGATTAACTCGAGAGTCATCCTCTAAAATTGATCAAAATGATAGGAATCACAGATTGAGGTGAATGGTAGTAATGCACTACCCTCTCAGCCAAAGCTTATACATCGCATATTCGATCAGAGTAGTCAATATAGTGTAAAACATGATGTATGACACATCTTTATATATCAGAAAAACACCCGGAAAAATATAATTATATAAAACGATTTTGTCTACAGTCAATACAATCTACAATAGCAGGAAAGGTCACTCAGTTATATGGAATCATGGGAGACGGTTCTGATTCTGTTACCCTATTTTTGGAGTGGAAAGTTGAATGTCATTCCCTTGTGCACGGTTTTGTCAATTCCAATTGAAAATTCAATTAGGCAGGTTATGAAAAATCTCAAAGGTTAATTGCTCATGGATAAAATAATAACTACTCATGCGTTCATTTTATGAGTGAAACTGTTTGATAGTTCTTAAATTTCCTCGATACCTTGGACTTTTAAATTAGATCATAAAACGTTAAAACCAATTATAAATTGTAATTACAAATTTGATGAAATTTCCATTTTATCTCTTTGTGCTGTACAAAATGGAAGTTTATACGTTAGTTATGGGAATGATTCATAGACGCCATGGGGTATAGCCAAACATCAGACATGTTTAATAGATATTTAGCATCTGCTCAATTATACATAACATATAGAGGAAGTCACTCTCCCTAGAGCATGAAATGAAGCCACCTGAAGCCATTGCCATCACTGCTGCTTTAACTTATTGTGCCTATAGATACACCTGTCTGAGCCAAATATGGAAACAATGTGGCAATGGATGAGGTGGTTTCAAGATTCATGTCGCCTCATCCAACAAACATGATTGAAATATGAATCTTCATAGTTGATTCTGAGGTCTCGTAATGTGGCCATGATGCGAAACAATCGCAAAGCAAGCATTGGGAACTGTCGCTGCTGTTCCATTCTTCTGCTAGCTACTTCTAGCGTACTTTATCAAGCATTGAAGTAGGTTAGATAAATGGGTCACCTGTTTCTTCACAGTGTGAAGATCTAGATAAACTGTCTTGTACTATGTTAATACACCTTTATGACTTTTTTGAGGAATATAGATCTATTAGAGATACCTGCTCCCATATATGTTATAAAAGCTATATTGAACAAATCAGATCTCAGTGTATCCTTAAAGCTCCACTCTCAGCTATGACGGCAAACACAATCTGGCCAAAGTTACTCATATTATGACTTATAGGACTGAATTCATAAATATTCTGCTGCTGTTATATGTTTATACATAAGTTTGAAGTAGAATACTTAAAGTGATATTAAACCAGAAATTGATTGAGATCTCCAACTCAGACCGTAAATACCATCCAAGTTTGTATTTCATAGTATGTTGCATGATGCTGCACAAGTTCAGATTACAGGCATAACAAGATCTCGTTCCCAGTCTCATTAATTCCCATTCACTTAATTCCTTACCTCCATTATCGCCCATTCAACTCTCATTAATGTCTGGTAAGAGCGTTGCTGTAGCACCAGACACCAGTGTATTAATAATTAGGGAATAGAGAAAAGACAATTCAGCATTGCAAGAGCAATGTTGGAGACTTGGAAAATGTTCATCTGACTGTCCACGAATGTCGATTATAATCTGATATAAAAGCCTATACCTTCTCCTTGACATTGATTTATTTAGTTTTGGTTAAATCAATCCAGGTGGCTCTTTTGTCATTTAATGGGGAGTTATAGGTATTCTGGTTGATAGCAACCGAATATGGTAATGTCGATATCTAATATGCTTAGGCAGATGATACATTACGGTACGAAAGGATATAGTTACTATGAACTGATTTTGAACTGCTCCGATGTTATCAAGGGTAATATTAATAGACGACTCTATATGCAATATAAAAGTGAGATGTACAAACCTGTAAGGACTTTACTCTATATTGGGATAATTCCACAAACTCATATGCTTATGGTCAATTCTGACGAAATGGGGCCAATGGGTGATTTCAGAAGTCATTTTTTCAAACCTCCAAAGATTTAGGAAACGTTTGTGCATTGGTAGATATGTTTCTTACCCGAAAATTGCTACTCGATTGGATCACCCTGGCAGCATCAATTTTAATTTGAATAACTTTATGTTTCCTGGGTGCCTGCGACGGGGTAATGTGTAGCTTTCTAGGGTCTGTAATGTCTAGAGATGTGAACAACTTTTAAAAAAGAATGCATCGATGTAGGCAGCCCATCCCGACGTAGGCACCCCATACATATATGCATATCATAGTTATTGGGGGTTGATTTCATTTTTCTTTTACAGACTTTACTCCCCCGACGTAGGCATCCTGTGATTTTAGCCATTTCTTCTTAGCCAAAAAGTGGCAGTAAAAATAATATCTTCAATATTTTCCCCAGAATTTAACCAAAAAAAAAGCTTAGTAAATGGTCAAATTTCTTTCATGACGTAGACATTGTGACATGAATTCATCATTTTGAGTGCCTATACGTACTCATTTAATTTATTTCAGGTTTTTAAAAAATGTCAATTTTCACCTGGGATCTAAATGATGGGAATGAAAAATAAACAAAAGAAATAAAAATGTATGCTCAGTGAACCTTGGAATTCAAAAACGCTGACAGTCCCCATTTCGTGAGAATCGACCATATATAAAATCTTAGTCAAGAAGTCCTACCTGAATTGTCGTACAAGACATACATCTTAATGTCAAACAGTTACGTACCTGAAATAGAAAAAATCAGATGGTCATACAAAGAGCATTGCTATAGTTATAGGCATCTAATATATAAGGCTTATAATCGTATGCATTGCTCGCCTCTATAAGTTTCCAAAGTCTACCTGAGAAACTATTGTTTGCAATATAGGTGCAGTTTTACAAGTCGCCACATATTAATTGTCTAAAAACATGTGTTATGCTTCTACTATAAAACGCCTCAACTAGTTTGATTACTGAAAACGGGCCTAGTCTAACACTTAAGCTCAGAATGTGAGTGGGATCTCAGCCTGCGCCCAGCAATGCTTTCTCTTATGCTTAATGCTGCACCCTCAGTTAAAGTAAAACGGTAAAACACAATATTGTCTAAATTTTCTTTTCCACTTAATCTTTTCTTAGGATGACTTCAGAGGTAACAAGGTATGTAGATTGAGGAATATAAAACTGTCAAAATGATGACATTCCCTTTTACATTTACATATAGATACATCCAACCGTCTCTACTTCAAATTCTTGTATGAACACATGCTGTGAGTAGCTCATAGGGAGCAGATCAGAGAAACCAGCATTCGGTATAATTCCATTTACAAAGTTGACTCTGATGGGAGGTCGCATAGATCACATGATTATTCATTCTGATTGCAGAGTGTCCTGGAACCCCCCAGAGCCCTTTCTTCTGTCTTTCTTGACAGAAAATTGTCGTGTAGAAACTACAAGTGCTAAAGGTAAGCCCGTGAGCACTCCACCTCCAAGGGTTTGCAGAAGAAACCAGAGAAGCAGACCTTTGTCCCATGAGGCAGAGAGATATGAGATGGACATATCTGACCGTCTCCTTTACCATATGCTGACCAGAGACTAGCCATGCCTAAAGTGCAGGCATCAGCATTGAGGAGGGTTTAATGTGTGAGCTATGCAGGGATTCCTACTGCCAGACAGGAAGGTTATATATTCATGGTTTATATATTGGATGTGACACTTGTCTTATGTAGAGACATATAATTTATAGGATACCACACCTAAAGGAATGTGACAGGGTTTAAGTGTATCTAATTATGTGTATAACAGTCAAGTACTAACAATTGGTGCCATTACAATAGTATGATTTTATTTTCTTAAAGGAAAGCACAGCACAATTACATTGATGTAACATATACAGTGATTATTATAATAGAGTGATGTATTCTATATATTAAGATAATGATTGAGTGTCTGTCCTTTTCTAAAGCATTGCTCTCCCGCTTACGGGTGGCCTCCTTGGTGATTCAAGCTTCTCACCCCATTATTTCCCTCTTTTTCTCCCTCCATCCCATACCGGATGTTCTGGTCTCGACTTTTGAGTGGGAAAAGTGCACATTTAGTAAATTCTGCTGAATTAGACTGAAAATGATAAATACCCGGTATATCTGGTTATATCTAGTATTGCCTTGATTCAAAGAACTTGTTTATGTTGAACTGAATTTTTAACCCCAGTTTTGTCTTAAATTTGGGTTATATGAGAGGATTTGGGAAGGTGAATTGTACATTTTCTGGCGATTTCAACCATATGCCCTTTTTAGCCTCCCCTTCTCAAACTATACCTTTTTTAGAAATCATGGTTGCTATTAGAGGCTTTACGGTAGGGTTTGCTTGAACCTTTGGGTGAAATATACATCATGCACATTGATGTTTTCCATTGAATTCAAAAGGGAGGTCACTTATGTCATTATGTTGCCACTGATTACTGTTCATATGCTTCAAAGATGTTTCTTCATACGCACTTCTGAGGCATATATGGAGGTCAGGGACAATGAAGCCTTAGACAAATCGATTGGTTGTGCATTCTATGTCAGGTACACCTCACTCCCACATAAAACTCTGGGAATATGGCAGCTTACACCAACTGAATAACAGACAGTGTCTGCAATAATAAATTTTATGCCTTCAGACAAACACAAACGTCATTAGATTCTTCATTTCAATGTACAGAACATAATATTGTAGTTTTTCCCGACGTCTGATAAAAAGATATACTCAGGTCAGTGCTTTTCTTTAAGATTATGTTTTAACTTCAAAGTGATCAACAACATATAATACAAATGCCAGTATTTTTATACCAAAGAATATGTGCCAAAGATGAATGAAGCTTTCATCCTTTCGCTTCGGTTCACTAACTAGTTTACTGACTGGGTATTTTGACTAGTTACTTTATCATGACACTTAAAGTATGGCGGTTTTGTCATTCTTATGTCTTGATTCATTCACTTTTTCTTTGCTAGACATAGAAGCGTGTAACTACCTGACTGAAACTACCAAGGTTTACCAAATACACTCGATTCCAAACTTAGATGATAGTTATAGTTTTTGCGATTTTATTTTGGGTTGGTGTGTTATGCAAAGTACTAGTATCCCTTTCCCAGAAGATAAGTTATAAATTGGTATTATACGGAGGCTCAGCCATATATGTAGCTACCATGCTCTACTCGCCCTGATTGATTTGGATTGATTACAAGCATCGATATTAATTAATCCTCACATGAGTATTATTTTTGGCTTGATAAGTAAATGCAAGTATTAATAGGATAGCTAGGTCTTTTCTAGCTGACTGAGCTCCTTGAATGTCTTACATTGGCTAAATGCCATCAGCCATGTGATACAGAAAGGTTCATCAGACAGAGACGGGCAGCAATTAAAGCGGGAAGAGAAAGCCACGCTAGGTATCATATTGTCTCATTTCCACCAATTAATGCATTCCCATCCCTGACTCATTCGCTTTTTGTACGACTTTTTATTCACTTAAAGTAAGTCCCACTCTGGTGTAGCTAACATTACGTATGGAACCAATTCATACTGTCTTTTCTTCACTTTTGATTCCCTTACCAACATCATGAGCTCTTCACTGGTTGTTGAATGAAACTCGACCAAAAGCTATTCTTTACTGGTTGAACCTCCAATAATACATTATGGCACTCTGTGGCCTGTCTAATCAACTCTTCATGCATTATTAGCATTATTGGGGATAGATATAATCACATTAGTTATTGCTTTAACAATAATACAATGGGTTCTACCATATGGCTGGAAAATATATAAATACCTAGGAGAGGACTTGTATATTGTATCTTACTTAAAGGTATACAGGACAGTTCAATGGAAAAAAAAACGCCCAGTCCAATTGCCATAAAACTTTCAGGGATTGTTTCTTACTACAGAAGAAACAAATAAATGAAAAAAAAGTCATGGTACCCCGTTGTTTTTTTTGGTAGGGTCACTTGAAAAAAAAACGGTGGTTAACTGTGGGAGTCTAAGACAAAATGTGTTTTTTTTTCACGTTTTATGGAATAATAAAAAATGTCCTGTTCAAATTATTTTAGATTTACTACACTTTTATTGAGGTCATATCCCACAAATTAAAAAAAAATCATATCTCACCCCGATCAAAAAAAAGTTAGGAGACTTCTAAAGTTGACCAGGTAGTCCACCGTTCATGGCTGGTCTGGCTGATGCCATTCATTTCACATTAATATTCGTCATTGCACAGACTTTTAACTCATTTGCATGGAGTGTCATCATCAGCCAAAGGGTTTTGCCTAAATATAATTGTGATTATAATTCCCACAGTGAAAAATGTTCATTTGTCATGGCAATAAGAGAACATATATGCGAAATGAATTTTGAAATGATTGAAATGAATTTTGATTTCGACACTAGACACTAGGGGGACCACCGCTTATAGATTTATATGGTACTGACCATGGCTATTATAGTTCAACTAGGAGCCGCATAGGGTCGTATTTTCGGATGCACCCCTATACATTAAAACCTATAATAGACCACTTAATTTACGCCATTCTAAATCAGGAGCTTTGGTCCTTGGCAAATGCAAACCCGATTTAACACAAAGAAAAAAGTGCATGTAATTTTTCAAATGATATCATATTCATAAGGGAGCGAAAGACTTTTATTTTCCTCATTCCTATCGGTATATAGATTAATGTGGGCAGTATGCATTTACTATCCCTATTAGTTCTGCTGGTGTCTTGCTTCTGCCTCTCCCCGGCACTCACTCTTTCTCTTGTCTCTCCCTTCACTTCTTCCCTGCCGCTACCACCAGGCCCGGGCCCGGGCACCAGGACTTCTGTAAGCTGATAGATTAATATAGTATTAGACTCATGAGGGATAGAGGGCAGAAGTTGATTGTGTAGGATCATTGTCCCTTGATTTCGTCTCGGGACAATAATCCTACACAATCCTAGAGCAGGGGGGGAGACGAAGGGAGAGAGGGCAAGAGGCAGTGGGGTCGTTGTATCCCAAATGATGATCTAGACACTGAGAGGCCAAAGGGGTAAGTGGCAGTCCAACTTTAAGATCACTACAAATAGTTTGTTGGGCTAATGGTCATCCAGCAACAAACATCAAGACCCACAATAAATAGAAGACATTTAGCTATAACGCTAGGCACTGAATATTAGGTAAGAGTTTTAACAGGAGGGGTACCAACTATTTTTGTCATTTATTTCATTTGAAGCCTATAGCATTTTATAGCAGATTTAATGTGGCTATGAGAGCCACAAGAGTAGTTTATCAAGTGGGAGACCAACTTTATGGGAGCGACATAGTGTAGAGGATATTCATTAAAAGAGAAAGCAAACTATAGTGTCACATACAGGTGAAAATGCTTAAATACATAATTAGGCTACTTTCATAACAAATACCATAGTTTTGTGTATTATGAGAGACCAATGTAAAGCATTCCATCTTTAGAAACGAATTTTTATCTACAGTTTGCCTCAGTCAGACGCAGGTATTTACGTAGTCAGGGAGATAGGTCACTTGGATGGAGTGGCTTAACTTTAAGCTATAGTGGCTATAAGGAAGGCTATAAGGATACACAAAGGTTACAGTAAGTAATACAGGATATATGTACGGAGGCCAACACAAGATTTGTAGAGCCAAAGCCTAGTGGCAGCAGATGCAGGATAAGGGCTAAGGGCAAACAGTTTTCCGAAACCATCAAGATCTACATGTGTTTAAAAAAATGAATTGCAAAATCAAATATAGAGATGTAAATACAAATTTAACCCCTCGGTATGGACTTCGTTTAAATCAAAATTTTGTTTTTGTTATTCAAATCCGGGAATAAGCAAACAAAATTAATATTGACTAATTAATGATAACTTATCTTATTTATGGTACTAAGTCAGAAAAGGAAATACATATATTCTGAATAGCACCTTTTTAGAGCCAAGTTTCCCATTTGGACTCAGTCTGTCAGGATAGATCACATTATGAAGGTGCTAGATACCGACCCCTATTGCACACGTGAGGAACCAGGATGGAGCAGGATAAGGACATGGCAGTACATGGCAGAAGGAGTCCCAGGATTAGACATCGAGGTATAAGAGTATGACAGCGGGTAGAAGTGTCTAAAGCCTACTTTGGGATGATTTCTGATATAGCAACTTGGAAGCCATGTCTGCTAAAAGTGTTTAGCCAGTGTGTCCAGCAAGGCATGAAAGGAGAATATTGATAAAGCCAGTCCTATAAGTCATAATATGAGTAAAGCAGAAATCTTCATACAAGGTTCTAAAAGGATTAGATGTATTAGACCTACGCCACATTAACCGAGGTATCCTATAGTAAAACTTTTTAAAGTGGGCTAGAAGTCATTTTCATCGTTTTTCTTTCAAGTTTTGACAAAATGTAAGGTCCCAAATTCCCAATTTTCTTATCAGTTTTCTGACTGTTGACCAATTACCTTCATTACATTTTGCATCGGCAGTGAAATATATATAGAGAGAATGGGACGAACCGGCAATAATCGAAAATTTATTGGACAAGATTCATCTACATAAGCATGATGCTGTAGGCAGCGTGCTTATGTGGACGAATCAAGTCCAATAAATTTTCGATTATTGCCGGCGAGTTCCATTCTATATTAATTATATGTGCATAAATTTGATCATAATATACTACTTTAACTTGTAAGATATCACTGAAAAAATATCAAAGAAGTCTCAGAGAGCCCCGCTGCCCCGCTGCCAACCCCACTGACAGCCCTGTTAGTAGGCAGTATTTAGGCCTACTGATATTGTTGAATTTAAACGTTCATATCGGGGCCATTTCTTGAGCTACAATAATAAAGCTTATATCATTTGATAGGGAATTTAATTCTCTATTAGATGGTGTGGTTTTTATTATGTACTTTTATAGTTATAGTACCAGAATCACGGGTGGATTACAGATCATGGGGATCTCCACAGGGATCTCCACAGGGATCTCCACAGGGTTCTCCACAGGGATCTCCACAGGGATCTCCACAGGGATCTCCGCGGAGACAGCGGAAGTGCTGAGGTAACGTCAGAGCTATTTTTAGACAACTACATTTTTATAGGACACGTCCTATATGAATATCTTTATAGCACCCCACTTATAGCACCTCTCATATAGCATGCGCGTATAATGAATATACTTAGTGTTACTCCAATAAGGGATTAGGTATCACCATCACAAGATTTCAGGCCTTTGCAGGATGTGATACCAGACGTGCTATATTAAAGAACAGCCAATTTACCTTGTAATACAAATCCCTTGCTTTTCACAGAAAGATTATTGAATAAAAACTTGGATGTGATTCATTTAATATAAGTGAAAATGTTTATATTATATATTACTAAAAAATTGTAAATACCAAAAACAGAAAGACAAAATCTCTTAAGATAACTAAAGTTCAATAATTCTAATCAGTATCATTATATCTCCTTCATCTGAAGCTTAAAGCTATTACGATGAAACAAATCTCATCACATTTACTCATATTATGACTTATAGGACTGGTATTTCTACCTGTTGCTGTTTCCATCACAGAATATTATACAATTTAGCAAATAACAATATAGATAGAATTTCTTAAACATGAAATGCTAAATTGGGGTTGGGCATGGGGGAGTCATGCCACCTTGTGAGAATCAATCATTTACATTCTTCAATACAATCCACAATGGCTTCCAAAACAATACTGCTTTATTCACTTGTTTCAGCTACTTGGACCAGTGGCGTTTCCTCGATCTGTATTAATCGTTTTAGTGAAGGCTGTTTGCAACTATGACTGGAAATCAAGCCAAATTAGTTCTAATGGCATATATACAATAGGTGAGGTAGTGATCTAATAACCACCCAGGGATGCAGTTACCATGTAGGTACATGTGCCATAGAGCTGTTTACTGGTGTATGGCGGTGATATAGGCAGACTGATGGATGCAGGGGTTAGTATAGCTCTCCCTAAATCTACCTCTATCCTCACAATCCTTTCAATACAGGCCAATATAATGATTGGCTCCCTCTCCTCCTGCCTCTGCAGCAGATTGAGACATTTCTTTATTAAGGGGGTCCACAGGGCTCACTATTAGCATTAGCATTGCGGGGGGACCCCACTATGGCCCTACCTTATCGAACTATTGATATATAATTATATATAATTGAAGTCATTTAAAACATATTTAAACTATTTAATTTATTACAAAGCAAGGTGAAAAATAATGAAAATAATAATAAATAAGTAACTATAATAAAAGGATGAAATCATTGGATGTTTGCCAGCTGCTATGCAAGGTATTCAACTAACGAGGTTGGAAAGGGGCGAATACAATTATTAATAACTAGCAAAGTACTCGTCCTCTGGACGGTCACCCTCTCTCCCCACACTTCCCCCTCTCCCTCTTTTCCCTCCCCCTTTTCTCTGACAATCATTTAGGAAATTTTCCTAAATTTGGCCGAGAAATGATGAATACCGGGTATATCTGAATATATTTTGTATCTCATTGATTAAAAGTATCAGATCTGTTATGCTAAACTGTATTTTGAAGCTCATTTCTGTCTCAAATGTGGGTTATTTGAGAGGATTGGTGAAGGCGAATTGTACATTTTCTGAAAATCTGACCCATATAATTGTAAAGTATCAGATTCTAAAGCCTTGGCAAATTGAAGTAAATTCCACCTAGAATATTTATTCAGATTCTATACATGGGCCTATAACTGGAAATTTTTACCTGATTTTTAAAATTTTGGTTAGGTCCCCCTGGACGTTGGTTGTGGGAAATGACGTAGTATCTCACAGGGGGTTTCCCAGGCTATAAATAGAGTGTAGAGATCGCAATTTAAAAAAGGCTTCAAAATCATATTTCCACCCCAAATACCTTCACAAACCACAGACGACGACATCCAGAGAGGGAGGACAGACCTCTACATATGAGTAAAGTGGTTTGTAAAATAACACATTCGGAGAACATTCTGGACAAAGAAAACCTTCTTTCTACCATTTCTTTTCTACCTCCTTTCCTAGAAATCGCTCTAGCCGTATGGATTATAATCGACCCATCGATGGAGATATTCCCGGTGATCCCTTTCCACTCCATGCCACAACCACGCCCCCATGTGACGTCATAAAGGTAGTGCGACAAGATGGTTCTCCCTACCCTCACAAAATTTTATATAACGCACTTATGTATACCCTTATACTCATTAGCATAAGAGTAAGTATTACAAATACTAGTGGTAGCATTAGTGAATAGCTAGACACAGCAGTGGGCAGAATAACTATGGCAATTCTTATATGAATTAAACCCGTGAGCCTATGTCACAATTATGTTTCACTGTATTGTTTGACTTGCTGTATAAACATCCTAAATAAATAATAATAATAAAATCTCATTGTGACGTCGCACGGAGGTGTTTTCCTTCTGGACATTTTTTTCTATTATTCTTGACTATTTATTGTATTTGTATATTTATTATGGTGAAATAAACCTTGCTTTCTACTAGGTTCCTGGCCACTCTTAACTCATCGTGCATAATTTCCTTTATCAAGATCACCCCAGGACATATATGACAATGATATTAATTGCAATGATTCAGCAGTTGTTCAATAAGAAGAGTTTGGTCGCTATGGACCTAAAATCCTGTAATTTAATGGGCATGACTATGGCATATAAGTTTTATTACATATGCAGCTTCATACCATCCTCCAAGGTTTAGTAAATATAATCTTTTTCTGTGTATACTTTTTATTTTTCAGAGATTGGTTGCATCCCATCCCCTGAGTATGCAGGCAGACAGATAATGAGGCTACTGTAGCCCTCCCTAAATCTTTCTTGAGTTCTCTTGAACAGGAACACCCTCAATATGATACAGATATCAGGATAATTGAATATCTGCCTCAAGGACATCGTGGGGCGGGCTACCTAATGGACAGACCATTATCCTTAAACTGGGTCTGTAACTATAAAGTGCCTCATATCTTTTGATAGAGTTTCTGTTTATCAAATCTGCCTTATACATTCAGCTATACACAAATGCAGTATTGTGCAGGTAGAAAATTATTGCTTCTCACAAACCCCATTGTCTTAAATATGCAAGAACAATCAATCATACCTGTCCCTCCATTGTGTGAAGAAGCTGCTAATAGACAAATAATCGTTCACGACTGCATAATTATAGTCACGCACTCAGACGTGTATTTAACATCTATAGATAGACTAAATAACCCAAGTGTAATTGTGTGTGCTGTGAACCAATTCCTAGTGAGGTTCAAGTGCATGAATCTGGCTATTTTTGTTAGACTTCCCCATTGGTCGAATGGCATCCTCAAACATGTACCCCAACTGCTAGAATACCCTCAGCTGTATTCAACTATCTTCATTTACAATCTGGTAGCATTCCTATGAAGGCTATCGACTATAGCGATACCTCTCCTTTACTCACCCTCGTTATATTCGTATTCCTTAAATAACGAAAGTCTGGGTATAATAGCTGAAATAGACACTGGAATATGAAACTGTACTGAGGCCATCCGGTAACATTAAATCAACACAATGCAGCAGCAGCAGACGACAATTGGTAATTTGAGTAGACCTGCCTTTCACTATGTTGGTATGCTCTTATTATTACTAAGAGTCCATTGGCGTTCTACGATTATATTTTCTTACACACAATACGTGCATTTTCGTATGGTAAAGCGTGGCTCACTTTATGAATATCCTATTGTCTATTTAATGGCACCAAAGCGTGGCGTGGTATTACCGGCGAGGTGTTTAAGTTTGCTTCAACATTTATAAATCATATGGTTTAATCACAACAAGTCACTGTAGATTGGAAGTTTGTATCCATCCGGCTGTTCGAAGAATTAGATATAAAACTGCTCAAACAGTCCAGGCCCACACTTGAGAGAGTCCCTTCAAATGAAGGGAAAGCCTCTCGCCTCAAACCGCAAAGAGTCATTATAATTCCATTAAGACGGCAAAATGTCGTTATATTCCCATTAAAACGCCGAGTTCTAGGACAAGAAACTGATCAGCGAAGTAGGCTGAGGTACCATTCTTATCTGATCTAAGGGTTTGGACCTAGAGTACAAAGAACTTGTGTGAACTTTCTAAATATATACACATTAAAGAAGACCTTAATGTTTGTACCTATTCAGCATGTTAGGTAATAACTTATATCTAATGTTAATCTGTTGACCGTATGTAGACATATTGGCACATGTCCTGTAACCAATGGTGTATATCTCCCTCTTTTATAAGGATAAGACACAACAATGACACCTGCTTTGATTTTGGTAATCGGCATTAATATTTCATTTGTTATTGAATTGTATGGAACCAAAGAACACCAATACCTGGTTGAGTACCTACCCAATAGTGTAGGTACTCAATCAGATCATATGTAATTCATAGTCTCCTTCTTTTGGGAGAGTGTTGGCATCGATTGTACACGTCTTACTGGCCTCACTCCATTGCCGAGCCTGTTATAAGGACTGGGGATCTCCTATATCAATTACATCTATAGTCTCCATGCATTATATTATGCAGCATTCTAGCTAGTTCAAGGGCCTCTTTGTTCACCTCATTGACCAGAGAGGCTTTGAACACAGAATCTCTCAGTTCCCCAGGCAGTTTGCCCCCAGACATATTCTTTCTAAAATATTATCCCTGTCATGTCGTCACTGAGCAGGGATCATACAGGTAGTTTATCAGGCTTTCGTGGCTACATCTCCAAGGTACCATTTGGGCCATCCTAGAGTAGGCACTTAATCTCTGGGTTATCTAAAAAGGCCTGAACGTGACGTGAGGGGCTGGGGGCAGAGGCCCTGGATAGGTTTCAGAGCGCTGAGGGACTGAGTTGTCGTTGCCCACCTCACAGGTATATATATATTTAATCTCTGTCTTCGACGGCCTTGGGGCTGTAACCACCTTAGGTAAAGACTAAATTAATTAAAAGCTTCCATGCTGTGCCTGGTGGTACGCACCAGCAGGGCCTCAATACCGGTCTTTAATCCTTTACTATATGCATGGGGTAAGGAGTGGGTGCTGCATTTACTTATATTATAGTACTGGTATACATTATCCTGAAACAGCATTCAAACCTTGCCATTTTGTATTCAAACTCCCCGGGAAGCAAGTACATTTTTATAAATATCTTGGTATTAAAGTGTCTAAGATAGTTAAAATGAGTAGTCATGAAATCTCGTGAAACCCTTTCAGTATTGAGTACCAACATAGTATTTTCATTCAATGGTTATTGAATGTGTTTAATGAATGGGTCAGAAGCCTCTATTCATTTCAAATGCTAGACGAAAGAGTTTAGCCACCAAAAGGTGCCCCCATGCCTCAAGTGGACATGAAAGAAACTAATAGAGTGACATGGGGCCCCAACCTTGGGTTACATAACTTCAGATGCCAACCAAATTGGCACTTTGGATTTTAGCATGCACATCGAAATGAATTTACTCACTGTTTTGACCAAATATCTCATATACTATGGATTACATAGTTTTAATATCACCGGGGATTAGTTAGGAAGGTTAAGAAGTACCATATACCAGAAAGTTGAGTAGAAATTCCGTTACTGGTGAATGAAGGCCAGAACAGTGAGAAGTGTCCCTTTAATTTAGACAATTAATTATGAATGGACCACTCAAATCACTAAGCAAATTCATCAACCATATAATATACAGGAAGTGCGATTTCTACGAAAAGATGTTGAAAAGAGGGGTTTCTTTGTCTCACATGTTCTCGGAATTTGTTGTTTTACAAACCGTTTTACTCATGTGTAAAGTTCTGTCCACCCTCTCTGGAGGACGTTGTATGTGGTTTGTGAAGGTATCTGGGATAGATATGTGATTTTGAAGCCTTTTTTAAATCGGGATATCCACACTCTGTGTATAACCTGGGAAAGCCCCTGTGAGATACTACGTCATTAGCCACAAGCTACTGCGTCAATTCAAGGGGGACCCGACTACAGAGGAGTGGGAGAGTGAAGAAGAGGGGTGGCACAGGGAGGGGGTATTGGAGAGGGGAATGGGAGGAAGAGGGTGTAGAAGGGGAGAGTGAGGCAAAGGGAGAGGCTGGGGAAATAGAAGAGGGGAGGGGGAGGGAAAGAAGAGGGGCAGGGAAAAGAGGACGGGAGGGAGAGGATGTATGGGAAGGGACAGAGGGAAGGGAGAGAAAGCGAGGAGGGGGAGCATGAGGAAGAGGGGAGGAAGAAGGGGTATCGGAGATGGGATTGGGAGAGAAAAACAGGTATGAGAGACAGAGAAGAGGCGGAGGGAAAAGAGGGAGAGGGGGAAGTGCGGGGAGAGAGCGGGACCGTCCAGAGGACGGGTACTTTGCTAGTAAAACATATCTTTTCAATGAAATTCGGCCAAAATCTAGACCTACGTACTGCTATTATATATGCTTTGTAAATAAACAATTATATCTTTTTTCGATTATAGTTTTGCTTATCTATCCTGTATACCCCAAGGACAAATTAATTCTATCCAGAAACTGCAACATAACATACTAAGATAAGCAAGAGGTATGCACTATAGAGCAATTGTATTAGAACTCCATAGTTCAAATATCAACTCGGTAGTACAGGCTTCACCTTCTTTGTTTTCTACAGACTGTATGTATGACTGTATGAGAATGTTTGAAGTAGAAACCTGATTCCCTCTTCAATAGATAATAAAGGATATATTTGCTCTTATGATTGTCCCTCAGAGACATAGCAATAATGCAGTAAGGCGACACACCGAGACAATTTGCAGTAAGACTAGATCACTATAGATACCTGCAGGTTTGCTGTAGGTACTTATATTGTGTCTACCTACCTTATTCTTCCAGCTATTGCTTCATCTGTCATACTTGTTAATATGATATGTATTTGTCGATATCGATTATGGATATTTTATTGTTAAACAGCTTCTGACTATTCAGCCAAACCTAGTCACTTGTCAGCTTATTATTCCCCCAACAAGCATCGTCAGATATGCTGTAGGTACTTATAGATCTCACTTCCAGATCAGGTTATCCACTACCTGTTCATTGATACAGCTATGAATGTGGGCTGTGTTAAGCAGATGGGCCAGTAGAATGCATGACCAGTTATCAAACACTCAGGAAAAGGAGAGAAACCTCCTCCTTCTATGCACGGGGTTTGAATCAAGTATAAGGGACTGTTCATTTCACCCACTTGGGGGGGGGGGGGAGGGGGGGAAAGGAAGAGTTTTCAGGGAGGGGATGGGGGGGGGGGGGCGTCTTTTGTGCAGCCTCTGAAGGGGGGTGTGTGCACCTTTTTCTTGCGCAGACTCTAAAAGTAGGGGGCATCTTTTTTTTTGCACAGACTCAGAACTACAATGATGTAGGGGTTAACGTGGTTAATTATGATCAGTCCCTAAGTCCGGTATTACATTCTGGCAGCCTCCTCTCCGCAGAGAACCTTTATATCTGAGAGTTTTGACCAATAGCATTGACCAACCTCGAGTAAAATATGATTTATTACCAAACACAGTGCGGTCTTCACTCTCACATCAAGTCCAACATCGAGTGTTGCGGTGCCTAAATATGATCATCATTGTCCACAATTGAGTGTCATTAACCACTGCCCGACACTCTCAAGTACTGGTCACGTGACCATAAATGCATGAAATTGATTGGCTGAGAGCTAAAGGCGGGTACAAATCCATTACTCACTGGGTACTAATATTTGGCGATAATAGGAATGTGCCGAAAATAGAGAATGTAAACAAATTAAAGTGAAATAACTAGCCTTCACTTGCTTACATCCCCCACAGACGTGTCTGAACATCTGATAAAAATATGGCAAAATCGAACTCTTGAGATCGCAAAATGCAACGCTCTTATTGCGATATGAGTATTTCCAGTATTTTAATTGTGCAAGTATTTTCCATATGTAGTGACCCTTGGTAGGCCTATCGTTGGGGAGGAAAAGCAAGTACTTTGTTTGATAGAATCAGCAGCACACGATATTACAAAAGGAAACACACAACCTAAAGGGTGTAGTAGAAGTATGATAAAAGGTAGTAAAGAGGAGTTAGTAAAATAATGCAGTATACTGAAACAAGACGCCACCTTGTGGTTGTTAAAATAGGATAACATTTGCGCAGAGAAATGCGCGTAACTTGCGAGCGCAACATGCGCACCCATTTGTACATTTAGCATTATAGAATAACAGTGAGAAGTATATATGAAAACCGTACATAATGTATGGCATTACACAAAGTATATAGTTGTAATACATTCTCAAGAGTTTTGCCATAAATTACACGCTGACTGCAGATCAACCAGGCAGATTGGGAAGAGCCAGTAAAGCTGGGGGCACATATTAACGATTTCAAGGCCGATTTGGCACAGGTCTACGATTCGTCGTACGATCTCGTTGTAATGTTGTAAATCTGATATGCATACCATTGCTCACGACAGCACAACTTTCACCTATATATGTGGCTTACAAGTATAGTGTCTCATTCCAGTGCCCTGGCAATAATTTGATGAAGGACAGGTTGTAGTATTACAGAGGGAACATTATATAAAAACGAAAACGAAAATTGCATGAAAAGAGGTTTAAACATAACGCCAGCGAGACACTCCTGTGCAGACTATTTGCTACTTTTTTTGTATTACAAATCTGGCCGTACAAGTTAATCAAATTCACAAAAAGCGCGTGTCCACTACGTGGATGTATTCGTGCGATGCCTAAATTAATTTTCATAACCATTGAATATAAGTCTACATTTTAACGTCGTCATCAAACCGGCATATAATATGTGCCAAATTTCTAAGATTATCAGCTTTAAGCGGCCCTACAACAATACATTGTATTCATCCTCACATTAATCCAACTAACGATAACTTGGGGAATAATAATCTTGAATTATCTCATGGAGCTTCGCCTGTTGGATAGAAATAACACTAGGTGGAGGCACTGTCACTCCACGTGCTTAGGTCCATTGCAGATGTCTATAGATATCTATAGGAGGGAAAGGTTCGGGTCTGGTTGTTGATTGACTGATATGCATGTATATTTTCATTGTTTTCTCAAACGCGTCATCTTTTTGTCTCCAATATTGATAAGTATTATCCACGCGTTCGCTATCGCAGTTTTGGGAGCCGTTCCAATGGAAGTTCCTATTCAATGGAAAACATGGGAAATCATCAGCAAGTCCAGGGGACATTCTTTAGAGCTTTAGAGTGGGAATCTATCATAGTTCGAATATTGTTATCTTAGTTTTTTTTATGTACATGTATATACATTTATTGTAGCGGATTTGACCAACAGCCTGAACCAGGAGAGTATTGTGGAAATAGTGCAGCGGAGTCTAATACCAACGTACACAGTATGCGGCACAACGTATGTGTTAGAATGATAGAAGGAATTGTAAATAGACACGGAACAGCAGTTAAATGAAATTTGAAACCGTTAAATTTATATCTTAATATTTCCTTCAGGTCTATAGAGTCGTTTGATCATGTTAAACTAACAATCAGGAATACACTATTACCGCTGTTGCCTGATTAGGTAATTATTCAACTCAAGAGTTTATTCACAGATGGTAAATAAAAATAGATAGGCGGGTAGTTTTTAATAGGTAATTATTGTCTGCCGCTTTTCTGTTTCTGTGTGTACATTTATACTGCCTGACTGTGTGCTTTTTGTTATATAACCAGTTCTATTACAAGTTATACTTGTTTGTGTTCCTACGGACATTATGTCCCATTACTTAGCTAAAACTGAACAACTACATATTCAATTTGACCTCTTCGCCGTGTCAGGGCTCAGGGGAAGACCACCGCAATGGTGACCTGAGGAGCTGCTATATGAAATTTAAATCATTGATGTATACATGTAAGCTCATTCCTGAATAAAAATGATTTAAAAAAAATTGAAAAAATACACATTATAATATACCAAGCGGAATGTCAATCCGAGAGAAACAGTAATAGCAGTGGTATACATGCGAACTAACCGAAGTCGGAGCAGTTCTCGCTACCAGTAGTCGCTACCTGTCGCACTCACCACGGCAGCCATCATACTTTTCACACGGGGATAACTTTAGCTCTAATCCCACCTAAGCGGCCATGTCCGGTATATAGACTAGAAATTAGATCCACACTTTAACTACTGATCGAAAACAGATACAATATGGTGTCAAATGCTAAATTAAGACAATATTAGATGAGATGTTTGACAACGTGTTTCCCTGATTTACTTCTGCATACAACCGTGACCCCTCACATCTCACGATCATATCATCTCACATACCATCGTAGAATATTCTGCCAAGGCATGGAAATG
Source organism: Sthenelais limicola (assembly GCA_942159475.1). Classification (NCBI taxonomy): domain Eukaryota; kingdom Metazoa; phylum Annelida; class Polychaeta; order Phyllodocida; family Sigalionidae; genus Sthenelais; species Sthenelais limicola. The sequence continues at coordinate 28,459,467 of OW804101.1, forward strand.
ACTTTACCTCGAAAAACGTTGCGAAGAATGTCCATAGATGATTTTTACCCCCCCCCCCCCCCTCCCCCAAGATTTGGTTTTCTAAACAAAATAAATCAAAGTCTTAGACAGGTCTAGCCCTATGGGCGGGTAGAGGCATGATCAATATCTCCTACCTACACGAACATTTAAGTTGGGGCATCATAGGAAGTAGCGGTCTGAATCCTCAGTTCCTTATCTTCACAAAAATATAGGGGTTATGAATGAAAATGGGATTTGGTGCTGTCATCTAGTGATATAAAATGGAACTGACGTTCAGCTTTAACAGCTGATTGAGTTTGGTCTGGAACCTGGTAGTAAGGAGGTGTAGGCTACATACAGCCAATAGTTTCCCACATGGTATCGTATATAGTAGTTTCATACTAGGTTTCATAGAGCTACAATATTCCGTTTCTCATGTATACAATGATTAACAGAGAGATTTGCAATGGTGCAACCCATCTGCATATCTGTTTTTTAAACCAACTTTTCCCTAAATCGGGGACAGGGTTGTAATGATGTTTTAGGAATTTCTTGAATTCCTTAAAATCTTCAATGTTTTGTTGCTCTGGAGTCAGCCTGTTCCATAGTGAAGGTACTACATATAAACAAGATTTTCTTACTTTTTCAGTTTTTTGGGTTAGAGGTTTTAATTTCTTTCCCTCTATTATCTAGATTTGAGGCATCATGTGCCATAGTAAAGCCCCACTCCAGAAGATGAGTTTGCCTTATTGTTTGTAGTTTTGGAAGTTCTAAGTCAATATATAGATGGAACCTAGCAAGGGGGAAGTCTGTACACTTGTTATTGACCGAGGGAGCGCGGGAAGTTAGAGGGCGTTAGCCCGAGATCTTCTGTGCTCCCGAGGTCACTAACAAGTGTACAGACTTCACCCGAGCTTTGTTCCATATTTATTACACCCCATTAATAAATAAAAAATATAAATAATTAAAAATAAAAGAAGTAATTTACGTTTTGGGCGGACCTACTTGTTGTATGTCCCCAGGGTGACATAACTCACATGTTATGCACCACTTTGACCAAGTGTGACATACAATGCTGAAGGTATAGGAAGCAACAGCACAGGGGTGTAATAAATAGGCAAAAGCGCATGAGGGACGATCTGTGGTCCCATATTTCCCGCGGGCGTAGTGATCTCAGTGAGGGCGCGTGAGCGCACGAACTGAGATCACGTAGCCCAAGGGAAATATGGGACCACAGATCGTCCCGAATGCACTTTTGCATTTATTATCACCTTTATAGAGGTTGTTACAATACGTTTACCTATATTTAAGCTAAAAATGGTTGGAATTCGATGAAAATCGATGCCCTAAACACGGCCCCTCCCACCTGAGCTTGCTTATAGTTCCGGGTCTTTGCTATCGGTAAATATCAATGCGCACATGATCTGCCGGGTTGTGACAAGTCCAGCAGAATGTAGTTCTATTTTGAATCGTTATTTCGGTTAATTTTCGGCGTATTACTATTATTAAGACATGGATATGATTTAAATTACTTAATAAGATAAATGTCGTTCAGTTTGATATTCAAATTCCCGTACTTTTCGTAATTGAACTCGGCGAACTTCGCCGACTCGAGTCTTGTCACTGAGCCTGACTAAGCCTAAGCTTCGCAAAAAGCTGTGCAGGAAAATCGCTCACGTTTTTTAATCAATTTGTTGCCTTTTCACAGCTTTAAATCTTTTAAAAACTCAACTAATGCTTTGGTAACGGGTAGACTTCGATAAACATGAAAGGATTTTAGCTTATTTCCTTTATTTGATCAGATTTTTTCGTGACCGCTCCCAGTGATAGCTTCAATACCGTAACTAAGCACGCCGATCTATACGACAGTTGCCTGCAGCTCTCACAAGCGCCTTCGGCGGTGGTTAGTTTCTACCTACACCTTTGATCGATTATAACGTCAACTAGATAGAGAAAATAAGTTACTTGATTATTTTTCTTTAGCTATGGTCGATTAATATTATGTGTATTTTTTGTGCAGAAGGAATTATTTAAATAGAAATATAAAAAAAAACGATCGGGACTATTTTGTTCATTAGGTGCGGGTAATACGGCGGGGAGCGGGTAATACGGCGGCCGTATTACCCGCTCTCTGTGATATGACGCTCAGTGCTTAAGTCAATGGGCGTATCATATCAACTCCCCCAAAGGTATAATAAAGGCCTGATCAGTACTCATCCTTCCAAAATTCTGAGTGGTTGGAAGCCTTTTTAGATCAGATTTATTGCCACCATTAGCATATCTCCAAAGTCGATGAGAGACCTTATTGCTACTTTGTAAACTCATACCATCTCACCTGAAGAAGGGCAAACTAACCCGAAAGCTTGTGTAAAAATAAAACCAGTAATAACAACAACTTTATCACACCTCTTATAAAATCATCATTTACCTAACGACCAATATCGATATACAGCGATATCTTTCCCTCCCTACTTTGTAAATTTTTAGCACTGTATTGTTGTCTGTTGAGTGTCTTAGATGGTTTAATTTATGTACTTTTGCCCTTGCTGACCCTCTTCCCATATATGGATATGTTGCTTGAAATTGAGATTTTTTTATCAATAGTAACGCTTAGATATTTGTAGGTATCAGTATTTGATTATCTCCTATGTACAACTTTGTTTTAGGATCTACCTAAATTGCGTCAATCCAGCGCGTTTGGTATGATTTAATTCCCGTTTATTTCGTCGACTTAGTAAGCCAGTCCTTTTCTTGTATTCCTCATTTTTGAGACAGTATTTTCTCTTCTCCTGCTAAACCGCCATTGAACCGTCGTGAGAATGACAAATTAAAAAATCATTCCCTAGGAATTATCATTACGATTGAACTATTCTTTAATACTATTTCGTCATTTCTCTGTTAGATAAACCGCTGTTTTCAATTTCTAGATAAATTATGGGGCATCCCAACTGGTGACTTGATATTTTCTTTCTCCTTGTTAGATGCTTTTCTTTTTGGCTTTTCTTAAATGTGTCTCCCCCCTGGAGCGTAATTTAGAACCATTTTCTATCTGTGGTAGCCTGAATTGACGCGTGTGTGTTTGCTGTAATAACATTGGCTCTAAAATGAGCAATACAAGAAAAGGACTGGCTTACTAAGTAGACGAAATGAACGTGAATTAAATCCTACCAAACGCGCTGGATTGACACAAATTCCCACACTACTCTGTCCCTTATAGCATATGGTAATACCCCAAGGTGGGGTAAAGACTTTTAACGTGCGCAATCAAGGAGAGGGTCCTGCGGTAAATGTCTCATTTGTGCATGGTTGATGGCGGTAAACTTGTAGAATTGGACGATTTTAACAAATTCTACTATATGCACCAGTTACGATCTGAAGTACTCTCTAAGATACTCATATCGAGTAGCAACGTGGACAGGTACTGGGATTGCTTCGTCATTATCTCCATAACATTATTTTTCATCATCACGATCACTAACATTAACATTCCTATGTCTTGGTGAGTGGCAAAGTGACTCTACCTCTCTCTTCTCTTATTATTCACGCTTTTCTGTTTCTCATATATGTGCATATTATTTTATGTAACTTTTATTGTTTTGACTGTCTTACTCAGAAGCTCTTCTTCCCACATGTAAACCTAACTGAATTGCGCTAACACTCTTAGTCAGTGGTACAGTACACTTCCATAGTATTCAAACCTAAGCATCACTTGTCGCAACTACAACTGGGAATATGCTGTAAATCTGGGGCGAGTGATAAACCCTGTTATGGTGCTCGGTGACCCAGTATGAATAAAATCTTTTTTTTTTTAAGAAAAAAAAACGTTTTGTACTCTTGCATTGCTGCATGATTTAGCATTTACAATATGTCATTCTACCAAACCTATTACCACAACATGCGTCAAGGTTACATGACTCGTCTCTACTGGATGTTGATAGGGATATGCGGGGATTCATAGGGTGGAAGTCCCAATCACCTTCACTCAACACACCCGCCACAGTCAAAAACACAAACCTTGTCAATCTTTAAGGAGGCTGATGTTCTTATCCTTTGGTCTTGTGTGTTTGTTCACACAGCCGCTCTGTTTGTTCAAAGGTGAGCAAATATTGACAGAATTATTGGAAAATTTGCCCTTTCTTCACATTTGCACTTGTTCTGTCAACCATGCTGCATCCAGAGTTCAAAGAGGTTTTATCTTTGTGCTGGGCGGGACTGCTATTGATCCTGTGGGGATTGACAGATGGAGAGAGAACATCTTGTGTGTTAGTGAGAGGGTGTTCACACCTAAATATGGCCTCCTCTTCCTTACGCGCTCCTCTTCCTTTCAAGCTCTCTTAATTTACAGCCAGAATCTTAGAGATCTTTCCATTCACATTCATATTTTCTAACTGTTTATCAGAGTGCATTGTGTTGTGTATTGTGTACGCTGATGACTCTTTATACTTAAATGTGCAAAAGGAGATTATCTGGGGAAGATTGCGTTATTATTATTATTATGGCCAGAATGGAACATGGTTGTGTGGAACTGAACTACAGGTAATTAGTTTTACCACTTTTTAAAATCGTCGGTCCCTACATTTCCCAATTCAATTGACTCACTGTCTATCCCCACCCATCCCTCTGCCCCTCTCAACCTATACGCAAGCTCACCAGCGTCTTATCTTGATGCAGACAGTGTATAATGGTCTTTGTCACAGCTTGTCAACGCATGCGCACAGACACATGCCTTATCAAAGTGCTCATGGATGTGTAAGGAGGAGGAGGAGGAGGACACCAATCTCTTATCTCATTACATGCCACGTTCTGTTTTACTCTGTAGCCATGCCGCCACTACCATCACACGCCAACACCAACTTCAGGGTGTTCTGCAGGCTGCTTATTATTCCAACAACCTTAAAAACGGCATAATCACTGTATTCATTTTCCTGCCAGAGCCAGAGCCAGAGTTCGCATACTTTCCAAATCTAGGTGACTGTTAATATATATAATTAAACATTGTAGCAAAGGTCTGACCTGCGTCGGTTGCGGCCACCATGCAACCCTACGCACCTATGTAATTTGCATAAACTGGGAGTTATAAAGGTTTGCTGATACACTCAGTGGGTAACGATCGATTAATTTAGGGGAAGATAGATTGCTGTGTATGTGTAATAGAAGATTAAAAAAGCTACATACTTTATTTTTTGTCTAAATATTTAAACCTATACATTTTTTCCTTGGAGATGAGACATCACATTTGTGAAAATCTGCCAAATAAAGTTGTGTTAAAAAAACACTGCCCGAGCACTGCCTGGAAAGTTGTTTAAGAGAAGCATGCATGGATCCCAGTCTTACACACACAGAGTGAAAAGCTGTATTTATCAGTTTAAAGACAGGATATGCCCCCATAATATGTCACAATTGGCTTTAGGTTGGTTCCTAGATTCGTGCAGGGAAGGATTCATGTTACGGCTCATCAGGTGTTGGTATTCCTTTTTAAAACGATGTTCACACGTTTCAACTTTCCTGAATTAAAAAAAATGTTTCTCATATGCTCAATCATGAACAGGTGGCTTTGTCATTTACGAATATTTTCCCCAAACTTCAACTTTAGTTATTTTTAGGAACAAAATTCAAGGATCATATAGCCATTTAGGTTGTATACGTTTCTAGGATCCCAAAGCTTTTTTTAGCCACGATAGAGAACGTCACATGTTTCCATGAAACAAAACTTCATATTTCCCTTCATGCATTTAGTTTTTATAGGTCATTCATGATATTAGTGAAAGGATCTATGCATTTTGCGATGAAAAAATGTTGTTTAACATTTGTATGTCAGATTTGAACTGAATCCATCCCAGCATGCACTGAACATCACCATTATAGACATGCACTTTGAGACATGCAAATCCCCTATTGATATAAACAACCAATGCCACAAAGACTGCCCTAGCCTTGTCTTTCGTAATGTAGGACTTTCGCAGACATATTCGCAGTTCTACTTTCATGTTGTAGAGTGGGACCAGGGAGGTAGGTATATACAGAGGGAGTGGAAGCTATTTCCAACTATGTGACTGTTATAGTGTTGCTGGGAAAAGGCAATCATCCAATAGCCAATCAATGTTAAAGCTATTTCTAACTATGTGACTGTAATGGCATTGCTGGGAAAAGGCAATCAAATTTACCTGGTAGCAGGATACTTTGTCTAAATTCAACAGCACTGCAGCGCCACCTGGTATGCAATAGCGATAACACAACCCTGACAATCATGGTCCTGTACGATCAGCCCGTGGCTTCCACTCCCTCTGTATATACCTCCCTGGTGGGATAGAGGATAGAGCACAGTTTGAGACTGGACGACTAAATTTGTTTTAAACCAAACATCTTAATTCAGGTAATATTAGTATAAAATAAATCCCACCCTCACGAGTGATTTTCAGTACGTCTAATATTATTAATATTATACAATATGTACATATAAGCGAATAAAGCATTTTTTTTAAAAAATTACGTACCAAATGATGGCCACTAAAGCTAAAAAGTTGCAAAAATTCTCAAAGTTGTGAATATTCACAGCTTAAGTAACAACTATTACAACCTTAATGGTCGTAGACCTGCTGCGGTAGAGCGAGAGGTAGGCGGAGGCTAGACGGGCATGGTTCATGCGAGTTTGTTTAGTCATAATACATGGAAATAACCGATGGTTAAAAAATAAGGGAGATGGGGGAGAACGTGGCCAGCAAAGCCACGTGGGCAGTGGGTCAAGCGAAAAGGCACAGTCATGGTACGTAAACATAAACTTTCTCAAAGCTGATATCGAGCCGGCAAAGCAATTGGGCAGTGGATCAAGCAAGGGATACTGTCTTTAAATCTGACAGACATTTACGTTCCCCACGAAAACATTTCAATAATGAGATCGCCTGGCGCGACGTCGAGGGGCGCGACTCATTTCCCTACCTTGGGGTTTTGCAAAATGCAAACAAACCGTAGCAAAAAAGTGATCACGCGATTCAAAGCAAATGTGAAAGTCAAGCCCTGATTTGACAGTGAAGTCCGGTGTTTTTATCTTGGATATTGTGATTGGAGTGACGACACCAGATACCAGTAACCACACAGAGATAATTGAGACAGTCTCACGCAATTAAAATGATTATCACCTGCACCACCTTTCTTGGTTGTTAAGTTGAAAAAAATGTAGGTGAGATCAATATGCTTGATTTTAATGTAATAGTGTCAATAACGTTCCTACTTTGTATATTGCAGTCGGTTTGTTTATGCAGCTGGAAGACTAAAAAAAACCTCACCCAGGGATGTTGGGAAACCAAGTTAAAATAATATTATTTTGGCAACAGTGAAACCTACTAGCTTGTATCGAGTTGCTCCACTCTCTCAAGTTTTTCAGGTCTGTCCGACATAGCCTGATATTGAAAATTGCTTCCAAGACTTTGATGCATATATTTATAACAGTTTTAGAACGTGGGAAGGTAGGTTTCTATGTTTGAGAGATTCCATCTATGTAAATAAAATATTTCATTATTTTTCACGCCAGTAACTCCTAAAGCCACACTCCCACAGTGCTATATATGGGTCAGATTTCCAGAAAATGTACAATTCAACTTCGCCAATCTTCTCAAATAACCCAAATTTCAGACGAAAATAAAGTTCAAAATACAGTTTAACCTAAACCGAACAGATTGCCAGAATCAATGCAATGCCAAAATGTACTCGAATTTACCTAGTATTGACCAAATTGCAGCCTGATTTAGCAGAATTTACTAAATGTGTAGAGCTACCAATTGTACATTTTCTGAAAATCTGACCCATATATATATATAGCTGTATTGACTGCCTGTCCCCCAATAGGGGATTTGTATGTCCACCGTCATGATTCTCTCATTCTTGATTCGCATGGAATTATGGAAGTTGTACGTCAGTGTAGAAGATCTAGAAAACATGTCATGTTCAGCATGGGATGTTTAACACTGATCTCATATCAATAGCCACGTGCTTTACATTTGTTCATAAAACAAGGCTTCATCTTTCTTATCAGGCATTTGGATTTTATAGATCATTTACACAAGCTAGGATTTTGGTGAACAGATCCTTGCAATCTTCGAACAAATCGTTGCTAAATATTTGTGTGTCAGATTTGAACAGAATCCACACCATTTCACTGTAATAGATATGCGCAGTGCGACATGGATATCCCAAATTGCCAAGTTCCGTAGTTTGTTCCATCAAAGTGAAATAACTGGCGGAGAAGAAAATAAAATTTATGTTCCTGAAATCCACCCACCGTCAGAGACTCTCCACTCACCAATATACTCGCCATATGTTTCTACCCATAATATAATTTTGCGAGGTGATACTAAGCCATCGAGGTAAACATCAGGAAAGTTATAAAATGCTTGTCAGCACTTTTAGATTCCACCTGGCATTTACATCATTTACCTGAGGTACCTGAGGTACATGCCCAATGCTCACCTCATCCCTATTAGATACATTTAGACTAATGTGAAGTCATGCCCCGACCACCTGCATGTACCACTGTGTCCAGTGTTAATTGGGGGAAGGCTATACCTTCAGACACACTTACTTACTTACTGCCACATTGCATGGGTCTTACACAGCTACGAGTCATAGTCACCTTCTATGGGGAGCATCCATTAAACAAGTGAGTATTGACAAGTGAAAGCTAACTTTGAGACAACAGTGTTCCTGCCTTATTGACTAACTCTACTCAAAGGATAGCTGTGAAAATAGCAATTATTATCCATATGGAGTAAGTATAACAATAATTATTATGGTCTTGGTCAGACCAGCCAACAAGGCTGAGAAAGTACTTGCAGCTTTTACTTAGGCTGTGATATTCTTTGAGTCCCTCCCTGGATCATGTTTAACTCACCTAAAAGAAGCAGAAATACATATTAGCAAACAGATTCACTTCCCAGTGGAGAAAGTAAATGGTAAACATAGGTGTTCTAAAGGTTCGTACCTGCATGTGTAATAGAGAGGAACCGTAATGTAGAACTGAATGAGGCAGAGGATTGGGGCGGGGCGGGATAAAGGCCCTTAGTCGAAAAGCATGCTTAATTATCTATAAACTTTGAAAAAAATAATGTTGATTTAAAGGTTAGGTTAAACGCACAATATTGTGCGTAGCGAATATTAATATTTCTATTCACCCCCTTTACTGCAATTATCATATAAAAAAAACTCCCTTCTTCTCTATCTCTACTTCCTGGTTATGATCATAAACTGCTTCCCTCTCAGCTCTCCCGCCCTTGATATAACACTTAAAAGTGTTGATAAGGGCGTAAAGCAACCAATCTCACTCACTCACTACAGGTGTGGAGTATACAGAATCCGCTACTTGTTTGATATGAAATACAGTGTTAACTCGAACCATTGAATCACACGAGTAGTTCTAACCCCTCGTTCAGTTCTATTTAAGTATTACTGATATTGGAGTTGACAATCAATTATTTTAGACTGGTTATAAAACCTCAATTATAGTGATAATTCTGTTAATTCTGCCAATTTTGCTTAATTAGTCCATTGGCTTGTAGTGGCGAATTAACTTTCAAATACTTAGCTTGTTGGACGGTGGTGTTGTATAGAGTGAATACGGTAGAGAGTGCGTGGGAGTGTTGCAGACCTGTCTGCATTATCTGTGCCTCCAGCAGACTGGCTAATGTCATCATTCTCTGCCTCCTCTATACAACTCCACAAGTCATAATTATAGCATTATAGCATTCCTCCAGCGCTTGGACCTCCACCCTCCCCGCCTTCCAGTTCTCATCATAAGGCAAGGAACAGTGTCCCTTGTTCAGCTCGGAGACATCCTCATAATAATAAGACTCAAAGACTCAAAGATTCACAAGGTTAATTACTCTTCAAGCAAGTGCTTGTTAATTATTACTTAATATTGCCTATTATGTAACATTACTCATTGCCATTTATACCTGTAATGCCTGCCTTATTATGTAACCTTGTATTGCATTATTGTTATCATGTAAGCCATGTAACATGGCGCGCGCATACTTAGTAGTCAGAAATAAACTGACATTTACCCACTCACGTGTTTCTTTTAAAACGCTTCCTATCTGTTATAAAGCATTGCTCCCGTTCCTTTCCATAACCTATAGGATCTCACTCGGTCGCAGCATATCGGTATAGAGATATCACTTGGGGACAGAGCAATTAATCAATCAACTTGGGCAAAATCTAATAATAGTTCTGGATTGATATTGCTATTCAAATATATGGGGAGTGCATGATAGTGTTACTTGATGATACTTGACTTTAGTTGATTGATGGTACTTGGACTATTAAAAATGGAAGCCAGGCCATCGGCTCTATAGACTTTGCACTGTCAGAATCAATGCCCAATCCATCAAAAACTGCAAGGAATTGCATCATGGAGAACTGGGATATTATAATCTAGAGTATTAGCAATTGGAGAATCTGCTGACATAAAGTTGTGCTCCCGATGCTGAAACGAAAATCACTATTTTAGGTGATGGCCAAGTATGAAGGGAGGAACATAGAAAGGTACGGGGATACTACCATATACTACGGGGATACTACCATATACTACGGGGATACTACCATATACTACGGGGATACTACCATATACAGTTCCCATCGAACTGGAGGTAAAGAGACAGGAAACTACAGACACAGATTTCTAAACACGTAACATCCTGGAATACTATCATGTTTCTTATGTTTCTCTAAAGGTGACTTCATTGTATAGTTCTATATGACTACATATATTGTATAGTTCTGTCACTATAGATCTATATGCGACATTTTGCCCGCCTAATGACTTTCTCGAATGCTAGTTAGTGCTTTACATTGGGTAAAGTGGGAAAAACCTCTGGTAGAAGTAAAAGTGTTCATTGATAAGGTTTCAATGGTTCCCCCGTTTCCTGAATGAGGGCACATTGAGCTGGAGCTGGAGGGGTTGTGCTCCCTCCTCTCCTAGGCTTGACCCCACTCCAGGGTGCTCAAGTGGGTGGTCAATACCACCATCCTCCACCCCGCGCCTAAGGAGAGCCGGCCACAAGGCAATCAACTATGTCGTAAGGGATCATTTTTGACATTTCATATAAGAACTCTTTTGATATCATAATGTATTTGACTGTGTGACCGCTTTTCTTTATTATGTGCCAGAAGTTAAACTATAGATCTACTCACTTGCTCTATTGTCAAATAAACTGTTACCATCGTGCTCCAGCACTCCAGCATTCACACTAATTACCTGAGATACTGTAAACGTATTAATGTTCGCGCAGCATTTATTTTCGCTATTTTAGCGCACCCACCTTTATGCGCGAAAATAAATCCTGCGCGAAAGGTATAATTATTGGATAAACAATGTGTGAGACTTCCTTGCTGCGCGAATTTAAATCCGCGCGAAAAGGTGCCAAAGCACTTAGTGCGCGAAAATTTATCTGCGTGAAAATAAATACGTTTACAGTACATAGAAACTAAATTATGCGATTTCAGGAGAAATTTATGACAGGTTATTGATTCCGACTTTTCACCACATTCTATGATAATGGTGCATGCTAGGTTCAGAGAGCAAGGTTGATATGACACCCCAAATTAATTGAACCCTGTCGAATATAATTATTCTCCTTTGTAATTAGGATGGGAGCAGGAATCTCTCGATTAATTAAATCATTAAATGTTTGGGTTGGCAGTATATATATGCGCCTGATCTGACCCATCCCATAGATGCTCCTATTGACCGATAAGCCATTTTGAATATATTCCCTATAGGGTTCTAAATCAGCACAAGATGTAATATGCCTCTTTGCTTTCAGATACCTTTTTGCCTAAAATCCTCAGTACCGAAACAGTTTATCCCTTAAACATGTGATGAAGGGTTCTGCAAGATAATGATCCACAAAGGCAGGTCTACAGCTTCCTCCAGTGTTTATTCATATTTCAAACACAGTTATACATAAACCACAGAGTCAACAATGATCATGGAACCAAATCCATGCTAAATAATAGCCCCCGTGAGCCTTGTATATCCTTATCACTAATGGTTGTATAAATATGTTAAATAATAATAATAAAAAAAAAATAGCCCATGAATCTTATACTGTAAGTAAGACGCGACTTCTGCTACTGCCCCAGGAATTGCTGGGTTGGGGTCTTTTATACCCTCATGATCTGAACAGACAAGTTACAACCTCTTTGGACAGTGTCTTCAAAGGGTTCCATAAATTTTCCTCAACCCAGCTGGCATCCCTGCTTGTGGGTAATGACGTCAAGGGCTTTCCCAGGCTATAAATAGAGTGTGGGTATCCTGATTTAAAAAAGGCTTCAAAATCACATTTCCACCCCAAATACCTTCACAAACCACATACGACGACATCAAGAGAGGGGGAACAGACCTCTACAGATGAGCAAAGTGGTTTGTAATACAACAAATTCCGAGAACATTCTGGACAAAGAAAACCTTCTTTGCCTCATATAGATTTCTACCTCTTTTCCTAGAAATCGCTCTACCCGTATATTATATGGATGGATGGATGGATAAGAACAAGGGGAAGTATAAAGGTAGATGGTCCAGTAGATGCTTCAAATAAGGCCAAGTCTCCCCTCCAGATATTACCATTCCGGTGGTTGAGCGTCAGCTCTAATATCTCTTAACGCCTCAATCCTCTTTCCGTGGGTTCAAGACAACGTGATGTCATGATAAGCCCCAGCATGAAGCACCAAGGGCAGGTATTGCTGGTGGAGGGAGGAGAATAAGAACATTAGGCAGGCGTCAGATGCAGGGATTGGCCAGTGGCCTTTTGGGATGTATGGGAGAAGTAGGCTAGTGTTGCAGTCCCCAGTCATGTCAAATAAGAAATATCAGCAATGGATAGAAGAAACCTACCAGGCTCATTGGCCAATGATTTGGTTAGAACCTGAATCATTGGCCAGTGGACTTTGTAGGTAGGACCTCGCCACTCCACTCCACCTACAGAACCAGCAACAACAACACATCTGTTAAATATTAATTAAATCTCAAGGTATAGATTTAGCCCAGAACAGAAGGACAGTGGAGGAGTAAGTTGTAGGTTTGTTTATTGTATTGAGGGATCCGACGTTTCGGGCTCATTAGCCCTTTATCAAGGAAAATATTAATTACATATGCCGGCACTTTGCTGAAAGATTCTTCAATTCTGTCAGTCAATATTCCTTCTGCATAGTTGCAGGGAGGTGCATAATTAATCATCCCCTCCCTCCCTCATCCCTCCCACCCTCCCTTACTGAGTGACATTCCTTAATGCTCTCATCCCCATTCTCCCAAGTCCACATCCAGCATGTAGAGGAACTGGTGAATTCTCTCCGCTCCTGCAAGTAATTACATTCCAGAAGTTACAAGAGGAATATGCCTCCGAGAACCTGATGTGTACGTGCGTTGAACGATTGTAAAGTTTATTTATGTCTTACTATAATATATAGAACTTCTCTTTTTCATATGAAAAGGTTTTTTAATACCTATACTTGAATCTGCAGTCCACTAAGATATTTGAATATCTGAATAAATAGTGACGAAGGGCAGAGTAGGAAAATAGAGAAAAATGATGTCTTATCAAGCGTCTGGGACGCCTCTTATCAAAGTTATTAGAAATTTGGCTGGTCGTATAAAATGATTTATTGTTATTATTACCTGACTTTGTTATTATTACCTGTGCTGAGAATAATGTATCTACATAATGCATTCGCTGAATAAAGATATTAAAACAAAAACAAACAAAAGTAATTCAATGTTATAGATTATATGACTTTATACTTTTTTCCGTTTGAAAGTAATGATGGATTACTGCATTACTGTTTGCACCATCCAAATTATTTATTTATCTTAAGGTGGTAATATTGGAATGTATATGAATGCTTTACCTTTGAATGTTTGACTATAATTCTTTTTACTTTTAAAAACTGATATAAATACTCAGAGAGGCATATAGGAAAGCATGGGATATAACCCAGATTCCGCAATTTACACATAAGTATATATTACCATCCTTCTCTTTTGTATATCATTTCGAATAACATGTAGTCTATGTGTAAGAATGTCAACATAGCTATAATGTGACTGTCAAAAAGGAGCAAAATATAATTTTTAAAAGATGGCATATAAACTTGAACCACCCGGCCATAATGGCATGTATGTGATCTGTGTCAATTACTTTTGTACCTTTATTTAGATATTGTAAAATAGATTCATTGAATTTGCACTAGACATACTGAGACAAGCATTATATAGATCTATATATCCATGCAGGATATCCATCACAAGTATAGAGGAGACCATAAGTATACTACCTACTTCTGTAAGAGTGCCTTTGGTAATGAGATTTCCCTATCTCTATAATAAAAAGTAAAAGATATAGAGCTGTTCAGCCGAACCGCTTTATGTGGAGCGCCTTTAAATCGACTTGCCTCCGCTCTATAGATGTGCAACAATCTATCAACCATAGCTGACTATAGTGTCTCCCATCTACAGTACTGGGCTGACGACAATATAGACCAATATAGACTCGGTGTACGCACTATGTTAGGCATTGAGTAATAAAGTCTTTTCTTATTTATTTTCGACTAAGTACCATCATATGCCAGTTGTTAGACATCTCTCGGCAATTGTTGCGACCATTTTCAGCCACAGATTGTTTGTATATTGAGTTGTATGTATAAGTTAAAAGGTGGAAATAAAATATGCAGGTAATAATCAGGAATGAGATCAGATGAGATCAGACCGCCTTTGAAATTAGATGTTGATCACTAACATGTGAAACCAATGTGATCGAAACTGAATGGCAGAAAGGCCTTCCACCCCCTTCCATAAAAACAGCCTCATGATACTGGTTTAGCAATTCTCACAGGAACTCTGTCAAAGTAACAGATAAGGTACAGTGTAATGTGCCACATTGAGTATCTGAAAGTTGTGACCAGTCTTAATGCAAGATGTATAAGTCAATAGTAATATTGTTTAGTAAAGCTGTGTCTGATCAATGCAGACCGTACCGCTAATACACTCTGTCTACACCTCCTCCATTAAGGCCTTTGCTCTTTGCTCTTCCTACCACTTTCTGTGGCTCAATATTTGTTGGTATTGATCAGCCATAGTTGTGCAAAATGGCCAAGTTGCAAATGCGCCTCTTTGGATTAGTGTGAACTTGCTTTCTTAGATATAGCGTAAAGTAAATCTTACCAAATATACTCATTGTCTGACCTTATATGTTTATGTACGAATTTGAAGTTGTCAATTATTTCTCCTACTCAAATACGCCTCTTTGGATATGTCGTCAATACTTTCCCTCATCCCCGTCCTTCAAACTGTCTGCATTACAATGTGGATATATAATATATATGGGTCAGATTTTCAGAAAATGTACAATTGGTAGATCTGCACATTTAGTAAATTCTGCAAAATTACGCTGCAATTTGGTCGATACTAGGTAAATTCGAGAATATTCGGCATTGCATTGATTCTAGCAACCTGTTTGGATAGGTTGAACTGTATTTTGAACTTTATTTTCGTCTGAAATTTGGTTTATTTGAAAGGATTGGTGAAGGTGAATTGTACATTTTCTGAAAATCTGACCCATATATGAAGGCCAGTTGGCGGGTGTATTCATGATGCAAGCATGGATGGATACACCCCTGTGATGTACTTCCCACAGAAATGCACTCAATGTTTACTAGTGCTATTTGTGGATAACAAACCATAATGAAATAATGCTTCTGTACAGTTGATTAATTACGTTCATGGGGAAAAGAAAAGAAAACAATGAACAAGAGTGAAAACCACTAAATTGAAAATTAGGTAGGAACATATATATAAGTGGATGCATTGCATCTGATATAGCTGTATTTTATTCTTTACAGAAGCTGGTGTGAAGATGTACGCCAACAAGAAAATAATGAACCGAATTGACCAAATTCTATGAACTGAATATTACCTTTTAATCAAATGTATTGAATAAAGTATTAGATGTTAAGTTAACGTTGATGTGTCAACAAAAATATTAACACTAGGGAGATGCACGTTAATTTAACCTTCAATCTTCAGGCTAAAATTGTGGTTAAAGTGGCTAAGATCACTATTTGACTATATGTCATTTAGAAATATGTTTGTAGTTTTCGATGACATGCATAAGTAAGAACATTTGTGTAGAATACCAACACTATATATTCCTTAGATTAATTGATATTTGTCCCATCCATGTGTTATCACTTAACCAATTATGATAAGAGCTGTTGGGACTTCCCCAACGACATACTTGGCTGTAACTGTTGAGTCTCCGGGTGCCGTCAGTACCCTACGAAATTGGAGTTTTAAACTCTTAAATACTCGAAACATATATATCTGATACATTAATGCTCCCGGGTATTCATTACAAATATACTAATCTAGAACATAGTTGAAATTCAGACAAACTTTCCCCAAATCGGGAGCTCAGTGATATGTGTCACTTTAATGTTAACACCAATATTAACGTAAACCGAACGCTAATACTAATGTTAAGATTCCCCTTAATATTGACATTGAGATTGCGCAAAATTGAGTCCACACATTCACATAAATATTAAGGTAAACTATTGAGGTTGCTCTATATATCGCGGTTAAGTTAACGTCAACTTGTTACCTGGGATATAATTATTTATGTCACCCGCCCAACCCCAAGCAAAGCTTGCTTTTTCTGGTAGCTCATGCAGATGATGGTATGATTGCCCCTGGCGAGGTTCTCTGAATGGCACCCTTTGATGTGCACATACAGAGCTCTGATAACAGGATTGCATACATCTGAACTGTCTGCCAGAAGAGGTTGGGGGATGTGTGTGTGTGTGTGGGGGGGGGGGGGGGGGGAGGATTGTATTGTATCCAGGCTAATTGTTGCTTACCACCCATAAACCTTTCGTGTCGTGTAGTTTCGTGTCATGTAAACATTGCTTTAATCATGATTAATGAATATTATTGGTCATAGATATTCACATCCAATGGCAATGGAACTAATTATCAAGCATTTACAGCGACTTGAAACGAAAACAGATAAATGTAAATTAGTCTGAATACGCTTTTAAATGAATATAGGACTGGCCTGCTGCCAATAGGGCAATATGTGGGTCAGACTTTCAGAAAATGTACAATTGGCCTTCACAAATCCTCTCAAATAACACAAATTGTTCAAAATTCAGTTCAACGTATAGTAGAGTCAATATAAGCTCAAAAATAGCCCTACCTTGAACAAATTGCAACAAAGCGTTTTATGATTGTTTCTAGTAATTTCAGATGTACTGAACAACATATCAAAAGTTGGACAAAATCGGAGCATGGGAAAGTACATAAAAACGCAAAAAACAAAATGGCTGCCTCTACCACTTTTAGGCATCAAAACCAAAACTCCTATGAACATAGAATGTAATATCTCAGCTCCTTTTAGCACTATACCCATGTATTATAGCACTTTTTCTAGCTTTGAAGGGTAGAGGAATCCATTTCTGAAAGAATATTTTGATTCCAAGGTCATTTTCAAGGTCAAAATCCAATATGGCTGCCACCGGGCAATGAGAAAGTCATATCTCAGCTCCTTTTAGCACTATACCCATGTATTATAGCACTTTTTCTAGCTTTGAAGGCTAGAGAAATCCATTTCTGAAAGAATTTTTTGATTCCAAGGTCATTTTCAAGGTCAAAATCCAATATGGCTGCCACCGGGCAATGAGAAAGTCATAACTCAGCCCCTTTTAGCACTATACCCATGTATTATAGCACTTTTTCTAGCTTTGAAGGCTAGAGAAATCCATTTCTGAAAGAATTTTTTGATTCCAAGGTCATTTTCAAGGTCAAAATCCAATATGGCTGCCACCGGGCAATGAGAAAGTCATATCTCAGCTCCTTTTAGCACTAGATCCATGTATAATACTACTTTTTCTAGGTTTTTGTTCATGAGGATTCTATTTCTGAAGTTATTTTGGGGTTTCAAGGTAATTTTCATGGCCCAAATCCAATATGGCTGCCATTCATAATTTTAGATGCAATAACTCAGGGTTAAATCAAGCTAGAATGACATATATCAGCTCCTGCTAGCACTATAACCAAGTATGATACCACGTTTCCTAGGTTTTGAGGCCCAAGGAATCCATTTCCACAATATTCTTTAAGTTTCTAGGTCATTTCATAGGTCAAAATCCAATATGGCTGCCACTGAAATGGGAATGTCATATCTCAGCTCCTGTTAGCACTACATCCATGTAAGCCTATAGTACCACTTTTTGTAGGTTTTGATATCTATGGATTCCATTTCTGAAGTCCTTTTATTGCTTCAAAATTATTTTCAAAGTCAAAATCTAATATGGCTGCCTCCGGGAATACAGAATACCTTATAATATCTCAGCTCCCATAAGCACCAAATGTATGACTAATACTACTTTTTCTAGGTTTTCAGGTGGAAGGAATTGATTTCTGAAGTTAGTTCCCTGTTTAAAGGTTATTTTCACTATCAAAAGTTATTTTATGGTTTTAACTCTCTAATTTAAATGAAGAGGGGACACCTAAAATGTGTGTGATCATATAATTTGTGAATTGATGTGTTCTAGGAAATGTTTTTTCACTGAGTACACCAAGTTGGCAAGGCATGATGCAATTACTTTATAAGGATTGTAGTCATCTAGGGAAATCTTCAGTACAGTTTCTCCCAATAATCAACATGAATCCAGGGGATAAAATCTGTTATGTATTTTGTCCACCCTATATCATCTAAGCAAACTTGCATTAGGACAACATGCCAGCTATTATTACTTTTGACCAACCACCATTTTGGAAGGCTTCTGAGATAGCAAATGCTGTTCCAGAGAACAGCCCTATCAGGAAAGTAGTGTTATTACTTGGGAGTTTCCATACCTTAATGAATGTATGTGTGCCATTGGAACTTTGAAGGTGGAAAGTGGACTGAGGGAGATTTTGGAGACAGTGTATGGTGGAAATGCTGTTGTACACATGATGAGCGGAAAGACAGCATAACAAGCCTTTCATGGACACCTGCTGGTGGATCAGTGTCTTACACATCAGATTGTTTTTAGAATCATGGAAGATGATCTTGAATTTCAAGACCAAGTGCTTGAATTGAACACACTGATAGGGACTGGGGTAAGTAACTTCAGCACAACTTAGGGTGGACAGAGTGGACAGTTCAATAGTTGATGACTATGCTTCATTCACTGTCACTATGCAAGAGACACTAGTTTTTTTTTATGGTTATGGGGGTGGCACAAGCATAAAAGATTGTACACCTCCTCATTGGGTAGGAAATTGGAATGCCTACAAGGTGAACATAACAGGGGCAACCAAATCTGTTGGGAAAAAGGAAGTCTTTCCGTCAAATGAGGAGAACATGCAGGCAATGATCCAGCTAATGATAGAATCCACCACCCACATCAGAGCAGACAGAGATCTCATTATACTCTTGCTCTACCATGTAATTGTAAGAAACTGCACTGAACTTTATTACTGCTCAGACAAGGCAAAAACATCAGCCTATAATATCAAGTCCTAAAGCAGATTGTTGGTGGGGAAGCCTGTAGTGATTTGTTGTTTCTCCTTGCCTTTACTGGATGTGAGTCAACATCCAGAATATATATGGGATTGGGAAAAAGAAACGGTTTCGAAAGAATTATCAAGAAAGATAAGGGAATAAGAGACTTCTCAAAAGCATTCTGTTCACCAGAGTGATGCAAGAATAATGTGGCATCCAATGATTGTAGGGCAATGGTAGCTTTGTTTAATGGAAAACAGAATGACTCTCTGGCATCTATCAGATACAATATTCCAAGACTTTTGTCTCCCCTGAAAGACTGCCACTAACCACCTCAGCCTGTATATTTCACTCCCTGCGGACATACTAGGCTTACATGGATGTAGTGCTAACAGGAGCTGAGATATGACATTCCCATTTCAGTGGCAGCCATATTGGATTTTGACCTATGAAATGACCTAGAAACTTAAAGAATATTGTGGAAATGGATTCCTTGGGCCTCAAAACCTAGGAAACGTGGTATCATACTTGGTTATAGTGCTAGCAGGAGCTGATATATGTCATTCTAGCTTGATTTAACCCTGAGTTATTGCATCTAAAATTATGAATGGCAGCCATATTGGATTTGGGCCATGAAAATTACCTTGAAACCCCAAAATAACTTCAGAAATAGAATCCTCATGAACAAAAACCTAGAAAAAGTAGTATTATACATGGATCTAGTGCTAAAAGGAGCTGAGATATGACTTTCTCATTGCCCGGTGGCAGCCATATTGGATTTTGACCTTGAAAATGACCTTGGAATCAAAAAATTCTTTCAGAAATGGATTTCTCTAGCCTTCAAAGCTAGAAAAAGTGCTATAATACATGGGTATAGTGCTAAAAGGGGCTGAGATATGACTTTCTCATTGCCCGGTGGCAGCCATATTGGATTTTGACCTTGAAAATGACCTTGGAATCAAAAAATTCTTTCAGAAATGGATTTCTCTAGCCTTCAAAGCTAGAAAAAGTGCTATAATACATGGGTATAGTGCTAAAAGGGGCTAAGATATGACTTTCTCATTGCCCGGTGGCAGCCATATTGGATTTTGACCTTGAAAATGACCTTGGAATCAAAAAATTCTTTCAGAAATGGATTTCTCTAGCCTTCAAAGCTAGAAAAAGTGCTATAATACATGGGTATAGTGCTAAAAGGAGCTGAGATATGACTTTCTCATTGCCCGGTGGCAGCCATATTGGATTTTGACCTTGAAAATGACCTTGGAATCAAAATATTCTTTCAGAAATGGATTCCTCTACCCTTCAAAGCTAGAAAAAGTGCTATAACACATGGGTATAGTGCTAAAAGGAGCTGAGATATTACATTCTATGTTCATAGGAGTTTTGGTTTTGATGCCTAAAAGTGGTAGAGGCAGCCATTTTGTTTTTTGCGTTTTTTTGTACTTTCCCATGCTCCGATTTTGTCCAACTTTTGATATGTTGTTCAGTACATCTGAAATTACTAGAAACAATCATAAAACGCTTTGTTGCAATTTGTTCAAGGTTAATTGCTATATTGACTCTACTAGTAACCAAACAGACTGTTTGAATAAGGCAATACCAAATGTACTCAGATATACCTAATCTTGACGATTTTTCAGTCTAATTTAGCAGAATTTACTGAATATGTAAAGCTGCCAATTGTACATTTTCTGAAAATCTGATACATGTATACACCCCAGCCCTCTACCGCCTCCCGCCAGAGGCAGGCCACTCCAAGCTAAGCAGACTTTGAATCTCGCCCCGCTTTGATGTACAGAACCTGGCATTGAGTTGCAGGCGTACATCAACAACATCCTCTTGACGTTTGTGGGGTAAGAGGGCGAGCCACAGATGGCCATAGGTCATAAGTCATAGGTTATACTGGAACCATAAGGTATTTATTTGTCACACAATTATTTAGTTTTGTTAAAACCTTTTCGCACCGCACCCGAAAATATGTGAATGAAAGAAGGTTGTTCCCGTGGCATTCTTCCCTATGAATTTTGTCATCATTTAGATCTTGAAATACTTGCTACTTTTTGTAGACATATTTTAAAACATTTTTGACCAGGACTAGTTCCCATCATGGTGAAACTGCAGCCACGTCCAGGTTTGAACCCACAACATGTCACTTATGTCACTGAGCCTGCCCAGCACTTTAGCCTATTCTGCCACCCCCACATCCCCATGATTAATGAATAATAATAACATGATATGACTAATACATTTCACACCATGTCACTAAACTAAATTTAACACCAGTCTTGCATAACCTCGAAACCTACTAAAACACACAGAATCTTGTAATTATCTCCATATGTAAAAAAGGTAACCTGCAGGAATGACTATTCTTGAACAGCCCATGAGAAAATCACCAAGGTTTGCATGTTTACATTCACTTTTTCTCTACCTCTTCAGTGATAGCAGTCTGTGACATTTCTTTCTCTGACCTAGATGTTTGCAGATGAAGAGACAAATAACCAATAAGGAAGAGTTATATTTGTGTTATCCTACATCTTTCTATATCAGGCCCCTCTCCTTGTCACAGAGTTTCTATTCTTAGAAGATGAGTTTGTAACCCATTCTGCATTCAGAATGAATCCATAAAACTGGTTAGAACCGCCGACTGGAAGGGTCTCTCTGGGTCTTTCTTTTTGTTATAGAACTTTGCAAAAGTTTTTGCATCTGTCCATCGCCCTCACTTTAAAATATAGTCTATAGGCAGTTTCATCTCAAAGACCTTAGCAACACTTGCCCCTCTCGTGGATGAGCTTTATATTTTCTGGTATCAATGCCTACTTCCTTTAGAAACTCTTTTGTCCATCTGGCTACTGTGTCTTTTTCCAGAGAGAGCCATAATGTTTCCCCTGAACATTCAAGCCTTTAGTTCGTCAGTTCCTCTAATTAAAATGGCCAGTTCCGCTAATGGTCGGTTCCTCTAATGGTCGGTTCCTCTAATGGTCGGTTCCTCTAATGGTCGGTGCCTCTAATGGTCGGTGCCTCTAATGGTCGGTGCCTCTAATGGTCGGTGCCTCTAATGGTCGGTGCCTCTAATGGTCGGTGCCTCTAATGGTCGGTGCCTCTAATGGTCGGTTCCTCTAATGGTCGGTTCCTCTAATGGTCGGTTCCTCTAATGGTCGGTTCCTCTAATGGTCGGTTCCTCTAATGGTCGGTTCCTCTAATGGTCGGTTCCTCTAATGGTCGGTTCCTCTAATGGTCGGTTCCTCTAATGGTCGGTTCCTCTAATGGTCGGTTCCTCTAATGGTCGGTTCCTCTAATGGTCGGTTCCTCTAATGGTCGGTTCCTCTAATGGTCGGTTCCTCTAATGGTCGGTTCCTCTAATGGTCGGTTCCTCTAATGGTCGGTTCCTCTAATGGTCGGTTCCTCTCATGGTCGGTTCCTCTCATGGTCGGTTCCTCTAATGGTCGGTTCCTCTAATGGTCAGTTCCTCTAATGGTCAGTTCCTCTAATGGTCAGTTCCTCTAATAGTCAGGTTGTCATCTGCCACGTTTTCTATTTTCCTAGAAACCATCTTTACATCCCAAATCTGTTGGTATCTGGAACCCGGGAGGAGTGGAGAGTGGTGGGTGGGGGGAACACCCCTTTTAATATTCTGGTTATTAGTGTGTGATTGGCCACTGTCATGCCTCTTCTCTAATTTAGATAACCTGACAACTGTGATGATCAAGATTTGATGATGCCACAGTATTGTAAACTCTAAGCCAGATCAAAGCTAGTTTGCAATATAACGCACTCCTAGCAGTGTTAATTGCGGCATATCCCAGTCTTTCCTTATATAAGGACACTAGACATGCTATATTACCAAATCTATACTAGCATCCATTTCTGATACTGAGTTTTTTTTTTTTTTTTTTTTTTTACAAAAGGAGTTCCACCTCTTGAGAAAAGCATCATACTGCTGTAACGGCCCTGTCCTCTGCAGTTTAGCAGCAGTAGGGTCGAGACCCTCATTCTCCAACTCTCCCTAAATTCTCCATGCTACTAGGTTTAGCTTCCACTGCTTCCCTGTAATGGGATTATGGATGGGGACATTGGGCAGCACCATCTTTTCCCTGCAGATACACTTCAGAAGCCCGTAATAAGGTTGATTAACTCAGTCAGGAGTTACTCAGGATTCCCCCGAAATGCTCTGCCTCCATTCTTTCTGGCTGCACGAAAAGCGACACTGAAAGGAGGAATGCATTTATTAATATAAATCCAGAAAAAAGTAAAGAAGTGTATATGACTGATGGGTCCGTGTCTGGCTCCAGCTACAATAATTGTCTAGTTTGTGAGCCAACCTTTAGCTCAAGATATCTATCTCCGGTAATTCTTGACAAGAATATGTTTTAAAACCTTGTCTGGCAAACACCGTTCAATATAATCCTCTTTTCTGCTTCTATGTTATGTTCTTCTTCACACAATCTCCCATATATCTGTTTTGCAATTTGGTCACACATTCTTTTGCATTTATATATGCCAAATCCTTCCAACACAGTCCACAGGCCATGAGGCGTCTGTAGGGAAGCCCTTGTCTGGCGAGAAAATTCTCATCTAAATGTTTCCCCTTGTCATGGTCTGTTTCCATCAATTTACATCGTTGTAACCTGCTTTGGAAGTTGTCATTTAACTCTCAGAACCGCTGGCCTCTGCATTTGGGGCTTTAATCTTGTCCTGCTCTAACCTGGGGTAATAAGCTTTTCCAAATTATATTGGGATTTGAGTTGCACTGTCCTGATCACGACATGGTTTTCCTCAGATGCTCTGACATGGTAACCACTCCCCGGGCCTTCTATGTGGGTGCTCTTAGGTCCTCCCCTGCTATGTCATAGGAGGGGTAGGAGGGTTCCTGTCAGTTATAAGTGAAGTATATGTGGTGTCTCACAGGAAAGTGAGTCACAGAAATGGATATTGTTCAAAGTGATTTATTCACAAAAACCCTCGCTCAGAATTGTTTCCTTGTCTAGATTGCTCAGCGCTGTCAGTATATAGTATAAATGCACCTACCAAATACAAACAATGTGTATTGATATATATACATTCATGGATATCCGAGGTTATCTTAAAGAGTATTTTTAACTAAATACACAGGTCTACTTTACTATAGTGAGTGACCATTAAGAAATATCCCTAACATTTTGTTCATGCATAAACTAATATAAATGTACTTTATTAGATGTTCTAATGTTTACCATCATTGAAATCGGCTTGATCCCATCTTTTCAAATATGATGATATCTCAAAATTCATTTTGTGCGACTTGTGACTCATTTTCCTGGAACACATCACATATGGGTATACCATTCCTTGCTTTAACACTTCCCTTCTCATCATGAGCACATGATGCACAGCCATGTTCTCCTGGAAGTGTTTGGAGCTTTTTCCACACTCATTATGGTCTAAGCACAGTTTATGGGTTATATTGACGTTCACTATGGGTATAAGGCTGGTCGTGACTGAGACAGAATGGAACAGGCTGACAATAACTGAGACAGACTTGAAGGAATTGCGCAAAAGATAAATAATTGTTGATGACGCGGCTCAACCGAAGACATCTAGCGTGTGTGGAGCGGCCTAGATATATATAGGCCGCACATGGATTGAATCCCCACGGATGATTACATTAGAGGTTCTTCCTGGCAAAGAATAATCCTTTCTCAGAAGAGAGATTGACGTTTATCTTCTTAAGTTATCCTTATCTGGCACGCCTTGGTTCTGTACATCTCATAGCGAGAGGGGAGTAGGACCTCCGAGATGCAGACAGCTGGAAATAAACTCTTTATAGTCCTCCCAAAGGAATGCTGATTGAAGGGACTATAACTTGAATTGCTTTAGCGGCTATGCTACAGCAGCACCGGTGACACCAGATTGTTGGCAACATATATATGCAGTGCAGACAAAATAGTCTACACGATGGAATAAGGAGGAGAATAACTAATGCAAAGGCAATGGAAGTACCATATTTTCTAAGCTGTTCCATTGACAGGACACGACGAAAACCATTCATTGAATGAGAGTGTTTATGATCTATATGTAAAACTACCGGAATACAAAATTTAGTTCCAAAACAAATAAAGGGCCCTATAGTATTTATTTTCTAGCAGTAATGAGATGATCAACATATACGCGATACAATATTTGCACTATAGATTAGTACAGTAGAGTTTGCACAGTAGATTATTTTATTTAAAAACTCTCAGTCGTCTGATCTGGCTTACACAAAAACCTGCCAACATGTACATCAGACAGCAACCGTCTATGAATCTATGACTTGTGATTAAATCCATACCTATTGTACATCATAAAAATATCATATCATATAATCAATAGCATGCGTCTGTGCACATCTTGTTTCTTATATTGATGCAATGCTGATTGTTGTTCCATGTCAGTTTGTACTTTGATATGTTAAAACACACAGATCAATTATATATATACGACAATGACGACAATCTTAAAGGAGGCATAATGGAGATGATATGAGAGATGGTATTGGGTGCTTATCCTTCTCTATCACAATCATACATAATAAATATCATGTTTCATATGGACACTGATATATTGAGCACAAGGGGCACTTGGTAGTGTGCCTTTAATATTTTATCATCATATGACAAAGGTTCAAGTTAATTCATCAAGGACTCAACTGTGATATATTTGATGTTGGGATACATCTTTGATGTTGGAGATATGCATCCATTCATTTCATGTCAATGATATGAATTGTAAAATCAGTATTTCAATGCGTATCACATGCGGATTATCTATAGTGATTGTATTGCCAATCAATATATGATTCAATTCTTCAGCTACAATTAACTAATTCAGATGTAATGCTATCATATTCTTTACAAAAAAGGAATTGGGAATATCTGTTTGTGTTTCTAAATTGTGCAAAGTTGGTTTACAGTGCATCTCCTGTTTTTTTTGGCAAATTCTGAATTCTTTTATTTTACCATTCACTACACAGATAGTTCTATTCCCTGGATTGATTTCCTTTTAATCTGTCTGGTCTTGGTCCTTCAAGTCCTTCATGGTTCGTGGCATACACTGGGGGAACTGGGAACTCTACCCCAATTTGTACCTTTTGACAAAAAAATAATTAGCTGAACTCAATATTTGGGTGCACAATTGGAGATCTGCGATCTGTAATATGCCTAGATATAAAAATATAGATTGAAAAGATCCATGGTGTAAATAGTGTGTTTCCATTGAATTATCGTTCAATATATTGGCCTTTAAAGAAATGAAAAAAAATATATAAAAAATATAAGTTTCGGAGGATAAAAGTTCTGTGACGTCCATTAAACTACCAAACTAGACGCGGAAGTGTTCACGTGTTGCAGGGTTGACAATAACGTGACAGGAGGCAATTTGTGACAGTAACAAAGTCAAGTCCATATGTCAGGCCTAGTTAATGCTAGCATCGACCTTTGCATGATTCAGCATTATTTGCCACAGTGGGTTGATTGTGCTGGGGAGGTGGATTGTGTGTTAGTATTTGCGTACAATTACTCGGTGGAGGAGACTAAGTATTATAGATTGTAGGCACAATATGCGCCCCTGGATGCACAAATAAAAGGCATTCTCTCAGTTTTAAATGTGCCATGTTCTCAGTTCATATTTATAGTACAAAATCTGTATAGATCTTCATAATCAATTCTCAGGGCCAGACGAATACCACATATTGAATAGGGAGACAGTGTTATATGCTGATGGAACCCGACTATGAAAACACACTTTAGAATTATACTAAAAGAATACAATACTTTTTAATTTCAAATATAGATTTCATATGCAAATTAGTGCTCATTTATGATAGAAAAAAATGTTGCATAATGGAAATGACGTGGATATCCCACAATACAGGGCAAATGACATATATATCAACATATACATCAACGACCTCCACTCTGTAATCGAGCATGCCCAAATACAACACTATGCAGACGACACCGTACTATTCCACAACGATAAAAACATCCACACCCTGCACAAAGACTTGCAACACGACCTGAACAAAGTATACACCTGGTGCAACATTAACAAACTATCTCTCAACACCTCCAAATGTAAAACAATGTCGTTTGCCCTGAGCCAAACTGCAATGCAAAAGCATAACCATAATAGTAAGAACCTAGAACTAGGCCACACAACTCTTGACCAGGTACATGAATATAAATACCTAGGATTCACGCTAGATGACCAGTTAACATTTAAGACCCACACCAAAAACACCCTAAACTTAGTCTCTGCAAAAATAACCCTCCTCTATAGAGCACGAAATTCTTTAACACCCAAGGCCAAACACGACCTGTACAAAATGGCTATCCTCCCCAACTTCGACTTCTGTGATTTCATTTATGATTCGGCCCCACAATCCCTTCTACAAAAATTACAAGCCCAACAGAACAGAGCACTAAGAATTATCTTCAACAAAACAAAATTCGAAAACGTTGACCAAGAACATAAAACCCTAAACATCTGGCCCCTTCAAGCTCGAAGAGATAAACACATACTAGACATATCATTTTATTTAGCCCAAAGGCAAGAAAACCTGGATGGCAGAAAGTTACCCACCAGGAGTCATGCCGAGGGCAGAAAAAACCTAATAGTCATTAACTCAAAATTATCCAAAATTAATAACTCAATGATATACAAATGCCAAAAAAGGTGGAATGAGCTCCATACGGATGCTCATAAAATCGAAGACAAAACTGCTTTCAAGAAATACACAGAAAGGATCCTTTACCCCTTTACCCAACCGTGACTGTACCCGAACTATTCCTGTATAACTCAGGGTAACTTGCTTTAGTGCCCGAACCTTTATTACCCAACCGTGACTGTACCCGATCTATTCCTGTATAACGCAGGGTAACTTGCTTTAGTGCCCGAACCTTTATTACCTCTCCTTAGTAACCACTACCCTGTACAAACATGATCAAAGTGCCTACACATGACATGTACCTCTGCACCAATATACCTCAACTATGCCCCATAAAAAATACTGAGTAAACCTATACCACTGTCTTAAGTAACATGTACCTACCATACATGTATATTACAACGCAATGATAACTGCCGTGTAACCACCACACGTGCCAAAGTGCCTTAAACTCTGCCTCATGAGTGAACCTACATATAACTGCATATGCGTATACCAATGTACCTTAATTACTGCCTCATGAATGAACATAAACTGTATACCACTATACACCTATTAACCATTTCAACCATGTATACTCATTAAGATCTCATAACCATCTCATTAAATTAGAACTAGTCATAGCCACTCCTAGTCAAACCATTATAGCTAAAAGTAAACTCACATTTATTATATTGTAGTCATATCATTGTAGTAATAGTCAAACTGTAACAAAAAGTAAAGATCAAACAAGAATTCGGGCACCCAATGGAAGACCTAACTAAACAATGGTTTACTTAGATAGTTGGACAACCCTACTGTATAACATCTTCAGCAATAAAAGAATCCTTGAATTGAATTGAACTCGTTCATTGTAGTGGTAATTACAGGAGATATTCCTGTCAATGGATAATACTGTATTTCTTTCCTTTTATTAGCATTGCATGAAGCACATTTGTACCTTTGGCAGGCAAAGCTAATAACAGGGCATGCTTGACGTAATTAGAACTATCTGTAAATGCCGTAATCCTTTGTGATACTAAGAGGACATAATGGGTTTCCATAATTACACAAAGAGTAAGCAAAGCTTACCTGTCATATCCCAGCCAATTGTCAAACATCCTATAGGTTTCTTAGCTTTTCTTGAAATACGGCCACATTGTGCATGATTAAAACAGCAACACAACAACTGCAAGATTTCTTATATAATAGTGGATCTATAAATAACCCTTGTGCGTATAGAACTATATGACGACACAGCTGCCCCTGGGGTCATTAGCTGGGACTGTTTAGGACGTCTACTGGTCATTTACCTCCCTGCCTCAAACCAGGTTGGTCACTTGGTCGGAAAGAAACAATTCTCGTGCACAAGAGGGAGAGAGAATAGGGGGATTGTGGTGACCCAACCATAAGGTATGGAGGGGACAGGAGGGAGAGAGCAGGAGGATTGTGGTGACCCACCATAAGGTATGGAGGGGACAGGAGGGAGAGAGAGCAGGAGGATTGTGGTGACCCAACCATAAGGTATGGAGGGGACAGGAGGGAGAGAGCAGGAGGGCTGTGGTGACCCAACCATAAGGTATGGAGGGGACAGGAGGGAGAGAGAATAGGGGGATTGTGGTGACCCAACCATAAGGTATGGAGGGGACAGGAGGGAGAGAGAATAGGGGGATTGTGGTGACCCAACCATAAGGTATGGAGGGGACAGGAGGGAGAGAGAGCAGGAGGATTGTGGTGACCCAACCATAAGGTATGGAGGGGACAGGAGGGAGAGAGAATAGGGGGATTGTGGTGACCCAACCATAAGGTATGGAGGGGACAGGAGGGAGAGAGAATAGGGGGATTGTGGTGACCCAACCATAAGGTATGGAGGGGACAGGAGGGAGAGAGCAGGAGGGTTGTAGTGACCCAACCATAAGGTATGGAGGGGACAGGAGGGAGAGAGAGCAGGAGGATTGTGGTGACCCAACCATAAGGTATGGAGGGGACAGGGGAGAGAGAGCAGGAGGATTGTAGTGACCCAACCATAAGGTATGGAGGGGACAGGAGGGAGAGAGCAGGAGGGTTGTAGTGACCCAACCATAAGGTATGGAGGGGACAGGAGGGAGAGAGAGCAGGAGGATTGTGGTGACCCAACCATAAGGTATGGAGGGGACAGGAGGGAGAGAGCAGGAGGGTTGTAGTGACCCAACCATAAGGTATGGAGGGGACAGGAGGGAGAGAGCAGGAGGATTGTGGTGACCCAACCATAAGGTATGGAGGGGACAGGAGGGAGAGAGCAGGAGGATTGTGGTGACCAACCATAAGGTATGGAGGGGACAGGAGGGAGAGAGAGCAGGAGGATTGTGGTGACCCAACCATAAGGTATGGAGGGGACAGGAGGGAGAGAGCAGGAGGGTTGTAGTGACCCAACCATAAGGTATGGAGGGGACAGGAGGGAGAGAGAGCAGGAGGGTTGTAGTGACCCAACCATAAGGTATGGAGGGGACAGGAGGGAGAGAGCAGGAGGGCTGTAGTGACCCAACCATAAGGTATGGAGGGGACAGGAGGGAGAGAGCAGGAGGGTTGTAGTGACCCAACCATAAGGTATGGAGGGGACAGGAGGGAGAGAGAAGAGAATGTTTGCTGTGGCCTATCTATAATGTATGGTTGGCAGAGGAGGAAGAGAGAAGAGCGGATCCCATCATAAGCTCAAAAGGGGATGTGGGGTGACCGAGTGGTCTAAAGTGCTGGTTCAGCCCAGTGGCATGAACATATTGTGAGTTGAAACCCGGGTCATGGTAAAACAAAAATGTACAAAAGCTATGGTGGCTATGGTGGGGTGGAAGAGAGAGAAACCCATAAGTTATAGTATTCATGCAATGGCACACAAACAATTCAATGCGGTATTAACTCCAGTTACATTAGATCAGGACGTTTTTTGTTCTTATTCAATACAGTTTCCCATTTACATAGGCCTAGTTAGATAAAACTAAACAAGAGGTTAGAAGTACAAGTGTGATTCAATGGCTCAAGTTTACACTTTATTTTGTATCCAACAAGTGGCCGCAGGTGGCGCATTGGATGCAATATAAACTGTAAACATAACATAAATAGCAGAATTTCCAAATTATTGTATTATTCATAATAACCACGTTTAATGTGAGGTCAACTTATATCTATGGTTGTATATACAATGCACGTATTCAGCACTAGGCTGAAATGAGCAAAAGCTCGGGCTATCCCAAAATTCACTCATATTACTATCAAATGTTATGGCTTATATTATTAAAGGCATTTGATAAAAACAGGTTTCAGTGGCTTAGTATATTGGATTAGATGATGGTCATCTGTGCAAACCAACTCCGCTGGTTGATATAAAGTTGACCACAGGCAGGGAGTGGGAGCTGGCTAGTTATGTATTCTTGGACTGAGAGGTTAGACAAAGTTAGTATTGGAGTTGGAACAGATGGTACACTATAGAAAGTAGCGGTCATTCGAACCACTTACATTAGTACCAGGATTTTGGATGCATGGAGCTCTTCTACCAACCATTCATATCCATTGAAATATATTGTTCTACCAAACAGAACGTCGCTCGGAATATACGAAGAGGAATAGTCATTAAAGTTAATATCAACCTATGAACTTTGACAATTTTATACAATTTGGTCCCCCACGTTCAACAGATTTGGGGACCAACAATCGTTCTAGAAAAGAGGGTAGGTTAAAACAATTAAGTGAAGAGAAAGTAGGACAAGTTCAAGTTTATTCCTCAAACGGCTTCTTCTTAGAGTGTAGACTAGGCTGGTATCAGGCCACCGCGACTACAAGCCATCCCTAGTTTATATTCACCGCCTGTTTGATTCTAATTGGATTTAGTATTGGACATCCGCAGACATTTCTAGACAACTATACTAGAGTCAGGCCACGGCGAATTGCTCCATTGAGCGCAAGTTTTGTATAGTCATACTCTATGTTTCAAGAGTATTTTTAGCTTAAGTAAATGCTGCTGCGCTCCATGATATTTCATCCACTTGTATTGTATTGTAATAGTTTTATTCCCATTATAAGTGTACATTTATTGGGGAAAAGTATGGTCTAATAACCTTCTGTGAAATATTTCTGGAATGTAATAAGAAGGTATATTTTGCGATGCCCTACTATTATTGTACTAAGTAGATACAGGGCTCTTATGAAAACCAGTGTGAATTGAGATGTTCCCTGTATGAAATAAAATTATTTGAAAAAAAAAAATACACAGTTCATCCAGGCCGTCCCTGGTTAATTTTGTTTAATAAACATATTATATATATTCGATCTTGTTGTCAATACAACTGTTTTGTTTTCATATTACATTTTATATTATATTTTATATCACAACTTAGTTTGTTACCAACCTGCAACTAACTGATCCACACTATGCATTTTGTTTTGGAAAACCACCTGTGGATCTCTGCAGACTGCCATGCTTCACGGACATACAAAGGCATTGATACTTTCATAGTTCTATGTAAACAATAGCGAAGATGAGCAAGCGAACCTATCGCCGGTGACCTAACGTAACACCGGCGATTCTTGTGCTGACGTCACCACTTCTGGGGTTTATGCATAGGTAATGAGCTAGGATATGAGCACTGAAACATACTGATTCCCTCTGCTATGCTGACCATTTCGCATCTATATTGTGAACTTTTTGCATGCAAAAAATGTCATGATGTTCAAGTTTAAATATTATTTTAAGTAACCCTTGCTGGAATTCTTTCTCTCATGAATTATTTTGATCAGAAATAGCTTCGGAATAGACCCTCTGGCATCATGGTGGTTTCAGTGGGAAACTGGTGCCGAAACAAGCGCTTATGGCTGCCGGCTTCTCATGGAGGGCGCTACCATCGCACATCTTAGGTTACGTACCAGTGCTCATCCTATTACATGTGAAGCATCTCGATAGGGACCCATGCATCGACTCACAATAGGTTAGGTTAAGGTCAAAGCAATGTGCGCCGTCTGATCAGCCTCCCTAATGTCAGGGGAATGACCACACCAGTTAATTTCACCATATGGAATACACATTTTCACTTCTTGTCTGTCTGATACGCTATTTTAGAACAACCACTTGGTGCATTTCATCTAAAAAACAAACTTTCTACTATATGGGGCATATCACAATTATTAACTTTGAACAAACTTATATTACATATTGTATCCGGGTTCATGACTTGATCACTATGGTAATATGGTGTGCTTACAAGTATTCCTACTCATTATATTCTGAATTTTGCAAATGGTTTTGCAGACTAAACTCAACACAACCAGGCTTGTAAAATTGTCTATTAATTCCAAATGCTTAACTGGAGTGTACTGGGTTCGAATCCTATGGCCAACATTTCACCTCTTCCCTCCAAGGCACTAGTGGAAGATCAGCTGCATGAGCTGAACTAGAAATATTCTGGTAAAACAAGATACTAAAAGATTGATAGATTGGATAGGGCTGGCCTCAGGACCCACGACGTTGGTGGATTTTCTCATACAGGAGAGGTTAGATGTGAGTTGAATAGCTATTTCAAAAGGACCCGCGCCGCAGATTCTAAGATATGACTGACTGACTGGAGCCGACCCTCATATGATCGTATTATCCACCCGCTCGGCTCTACATAGAAGTGACTGTAAGGTAATTACCAATCCACTGTATATGAATATGATATAAATGTCTAGATCATAAGGCAGGTGGTGGGAAGAACGCCTCACGGCGATACCATGATTTTGTAATACTGCCAAAATAAACAAATAATAAAGAGAAAATCGTATTTTAACCTCAAAGCGCTAGTCTGTATATGAAATCTGCAATATTCCAGACTAAAGCTATACTGGGAATGTAGCTGAGAATGTTGTACCAGAGAATATCGTGGGTTGGATCGGTTGGTGGGAATAGTGGAGGCTTTATGCCCCAATTTTGATTTTAACTCAACTTGGTTATTATCATTATTGGTATCATCATTCGTCCAATGCTTAACGTTTCTTCTATATTTAGAAGAGGAATTAAGGCTGATACTGGTAAGGGGGTGGGGGCGTATTTTAAATGTTTATTTTAACTTGTTTATCTCTCTCAATGCTACTGTTTGGGAGATCTGGTCGTTGTATAGGACATTTAAACATTCACAAATCATGAGCTATGGGATACCCACTTGGTTAGAGTTGCCCCTTTGCTGCTTGCCTTGCAGCACTTGCCCGTCAACCAAACCACTTGCTCGTCCCATTTCCACCCTCGTAAACTCCTGGTACTCGTATCTCTTAGTCAGGCACCAATACCAAATAACCAGATAAATCGTAATAGTGGTAGTGTGCGGAGTTAACGGTAGTAGTATACAGGCAGGCATATGACAATGGCCACAGAAGAATCTGGTTATCTTGTGTCCATCTGTTGGCCCCAGCACCACCGTACTGGGGCATGTGCCCCTCTTTGGAGAACCATTTCCCAGCCTAGAGATCCCAGAAGAGAAACACAGAAAAGCTGTGCTAAGAGAGAATGTAACGAGCATTAGATGTTATATTTTTTGTACTAAATATCAAACAAAATCGGTTTATTATCGTTTAGAACACCTTGTAATGATTCTAGGGGGTGTATTCATTTCGCATAACTATGCTTGTGAGGTGAGTGAGATCGTCTGAAAATGAACAATCAGTTGCTGCATCAGGACCCAATCCTAATCAAGTTATTTGGAGAGGCAGGAAGCCTGGGCAGGTGACAATACAAACTGGCAAACATTTGTGATGACTGCAACATCTTACGTCAATATTAGTGCAAATGCGAATGGGGGAAAAACATTTTTGGAAAACTCTTTCATGGGTCATTTTCGAGAAAAAACCCAATGAAATTGGGTAATTTTTAGGAATATCTTATTTGGGACATTTGGAAAATGACAAGCATTATTCACTAATTTTACATTTTTTTCCGACCACCTCCCCATTAGGCTAGAATAAGACTTGCAAACAGCATCACCATGCGTTGATCAAAATCATATCAAAATAAAAATAAAAAATTGGGTGCGTTGATCAAAATCATATAGAAAACATGGTGGGGTTTGAGAGGGGACAGGCGAGAGGCGAGAGGTGAGATTTAAATGGCGAAAGGCGATAGGTGAGACTTAAATGGCGAGAGGTGAGACTTTAAGTGTGATAGGTGTGAGGGGAGATGGCAGCCATGGGCTTCCGTACTTTTGCCAGTCCGCCTCGTGTAACACCTACATTAAGGGTTTGACGCTCCTAAATTCCACAAATGCAGATCAAAGCTGATCAAAGCTGTTGATCGTGTCAGGATCCCGACGTTTGCACACTCATGTGTAATCCTAGCCTTTTACCTTATCAGCAGATACCACCTGATACCACCTGATACCTGATACAGGTCTGATACCTGATACCTGATACATTGACACCACCCTAATGCACGCGCTCTAATTAAATATGGCCCTTCCTCCTCTTGCCCTAACTGGTTAATCCAATAAATCCTGAATTTTCCTGTTGAGCTTTAATGTGATATTATGCACACCTCTGGATTTCACCGTAATATTCACAACTCCATGATAAGCTATATAACACTAAGAAGGTCAAGTATATCAATTGTCAGATCTTACATGTAAACTCAATGGTTGTAGAACAGCCAGCTACTGCCGGACATCTACCTGCCAGGAATCTTTCCCACAACCTTTACTCACTGGACATTTACCATCTGGACATTACCCCGCCGGTACATCTACCATTCAGGATATTCATCTGCCTAGGACATTCACCCGCCTTATCTCCAGTTTTAATGGGAACTTTATACTATGCATGCACTTTTTATAGAAATTATGTCACCTTTGAGATATTATTTGCACGTTATTGAAAGGGAATTCAATTTGATTAGGGGAAGGATAGAGGACCTCGCTTGCATAATGATGAATTTGTCAGTTCAGTAAATTGTTTATGATACAGCATAGACAGGCCTCCTGCTAGTAACCTACCATACAACACCTCCACCTCCACCTCATTAACATTTCAGGAAAGAGATATACTTCTTGGAAGACTTGTATCTCTATAATAGCACCGACAGCACCCATACAACACCTATACAGATCATTGATAACCATTATGCATGGATACTCCAAGGAGGTGCTCCTGTCTTTTCAGCGCCTGCACTTGTTATACATGCATGTACCTAGAGAACAGGTCAATGTGACTCTGAGTTAGAGTCAGAAATAGGTATAAAAGAGTCAGGCAAAACGAGTCACTTGATCTGACTCTTTTAGGAGGTGCTGGACTCGGATTTAGAGTCAAATGACTCGTTTATGTTTCTCTGTGTGTGACCTTGAGAGAGGTTGGAGCCTCTTGGTACCACAGTAGCCAGGATGTCTGGTGCCACTTGGTGGGGGCTTCACAATCAAGAAGGTAGCGATTAAGATAACGATTAAGATAGCGATTAAGAAAAGTATAAAGGCTAAACTAAACAAGAACTAAAAGAACGGAAATCCAAAATAATAACTCATTATAACAATTTGTTACTGCTATTTGTTTCCATATTGGTCAAGAAATAAATATGTGTGCATTTAGTTCATATCGGACATAATATTATGATTCAATCATATTTATTCATATCCTTTATATATCTGTCTGCCCCCCTCTCTCTCTCTATTCCTCTAGCCTCTCACTCTTTATATTCCTCTCACATTCACTAACAAAGCTCAGACATTTATTTCCACCTTTTTCCATCGTGGCCTCCTGTCTAAATAAAATAAATAATGACAGCCCTAAATTGATTTTCCTGTACAGAGGTTACGTGCTGATTATAATTTAATATCAAACCTGTCTCATATTGTAAGATATTAAGCCTCGATCTATAATACCTTCCTAGCAACGATTGCAAAAACAGGTAGAAACAATAGCTTTACCAACAATAAGTAAACATGGCGCTAGTGGTTAGGCCTAGGTCCAGAAAAATTTCTCGACCAAGGATACAGCCTTTCTTAGAGTGTAGCTCCAGGCGAGTTATTGCTAGATATAGACTTGAATTAATTCTCTATACATTAACTCCTGACTTCCTAGACTTTGTTGCTATACATACCCATGTATAGAAATATTAAAACTTCATAATCAATTGTCTGGTCCCAAGCACTAACTCTCAACTAACTATATTATATATAAATACTATTATTTAATTCTCCCAAATGGGCAACATTTGATTTAGGAGGCCATACTTTTAGAAAAAAATAAGTTAATGACGAGCAAAATGAGTAATTAGGGTTAATGATAATTTAGACTATCAATAATAATGTAGTTAATCATTGGCATGTAATACTTGCGTAATATGATATAACACTACTTACACATGAAGAGAGAATATTGGGTATATACACATAAGAACAACAACAATTCATATATGCTTAATGATATTAGGAAGGGTCATTACGGTTGAGCAGCAATGCATTGTTCGCATCGCCATATATAATATAAAAAAATCATGAATTCACAAAAATTCGATTATCTAGAATATGTTAAAACAACGAAGTTGACGATGTCGGAGACACTAAAAGCTAACTTTTCTAACACAACGATTTTTGACTCTGATTAATTTATAAAAAAAAAACATCAAATAAATAATCATTTATTCAAGCAGTTGCGAACGGCGTATTTGTCTAAAACTTGTCACCCATGCATTGCCCCTGATAACCACCCTTATCAAATATGGGGCAATATATCAGCATATATGGACATGGTATAGAGGCTCTGCTCTTTGTTAAAAATGAAGATTTATTCCGACCGATTTTAAGTGAGGATTTTAAAGCTTCCTTTCCATATAAAATTACAATATTTCCCCTTTTTCAGCATTGCCTGGTATATTCAATGGGATAGGGCCTTGATCTATTAACAAATCATATCATTTGCTTTCTTTCATTTGAAGTAGGGCGTATTATCATCACATGGATATTATTAACATGTACACACAAATATTCCGGTTCTTATAGGGAACTCTACTAGAGAGAAAAGAGTTCAGATCATGTTAGCAGCGAACCCTGTCTATAAAACAGGGCGCGGGGCCCTTAGCTCATCGCTCATCATAAATGATATCCTCTCTGTTATATCATCTTAAAACAGGCTTCGAAAGTCGTATTGCTAGACGCACAACGCAGCCTGGAGAGAGAGAGAGTGAGACAGAGAGGGAAAGACTCCAAACGTATAAGTAGCATAGAGAAAATGGGGTTCAGGTGCTCATTTCTATGTAGATGTACAAATTTGAGGGCTTTTACACTGGAGTGGAAGGTCCATAGAGGGCTTGGGTAATACCGCTCCTCTTGTGTAGTTCTTCTACTCAGCTATTAATGAGGCATGTCAGATCAAAGGTGTATCGTGCTAGGTTCAATGCAATGACTGTCAGGTGGACTGCCATGGCGTTAGTTAGCATAATGGGAACTTGTAGTACATTTGCCTGGTGTGAAAGCCGCTGAGTACATCCTATTCCCCTACCCCTGCCCACTGCCCCTCCATCTGTCATGTCATCACTGTAAGTCTATCCCTCTTCTCGATCATCCTCATCCCTCTGCTTCCTTCTATAGTCTATCCAAAAAGTAGTTGACAGGTGATTCCTTATGCCCTTTAAGGGGAGGAAAAGTGGGAGATTTCTGATTTCTATTTGTGACAAGGACCTGTCCACCCTTTGCCCAGCGAGTCGCTCATTGCAATCAACCATGGAGAAACAGGGCCAGTATAACCAGCTCTGCCTTCCTTCTAAGCAAAACAACGGCTGCTGCACATAGAACAGAGGCAGCGCAATACAGTACAGCTGTACATATGGCCATGGTTGGTCGCAAACGGCCATGGTCGGTCGCAAACGGCGATTCAGGGGGCAATAGTTTGATGTCAAAAATCTCCCACTTTTCCCTCCCCTTAAAGGAACTAAGGAATCACGTGTCAACTACTTTTTGGACAGACTATATGAAGCTACTCTCTCTGTCATATGTCTCCTTTCTTAGCTTCACTCCTATCACCCTGTCTCTTTTTCTCCTTCTCACCAATCTCCTCTATATCATGACCTAACTATTTCTATCCTCTCAATGTTTATAGTTTATCGTGTCCCCTGTCTGTCTTCTATTTGTCTCTACCAACTCTACTAATCACCCATCCTACTCTTGCCATACCCCACACTGTCACTCTCCTTTACCTCCACACTTGTTTACCTGACAGCAAATAGAATATTTCCATCCAGACCACACCTAGTCCCATGCCTTTATTTAGTTGTTTCCAGGTAATAAAATCTGCATTCTGTATTATTCAGCTGGTCAGTAACATCCCATTTTGTATCACAAAACACCAGCAGAATATTCCTGTTATATTGCCTGACTACACATACGTCTCACATATTTTATTAACCAAATATACTACCTGTCATGTATAGAACATAACATGTTTTATTATATATAATACATATCTGACGTGGGGTTATCGTAAATGGTTTTATTGTCAGTGTTAAACCACTATAGGTTTAATATAAAGAGAAATGGGAAATAGTTCAGTCAACCAATGGATTTGTACCAGGATTATCACTGATATTCAACTGTATAACTTTAAACTTTTAGACTTTTTAGATTATTGAAGGCATATATATATATATGATAAAACAGTTAACTAACAAAGCGAAGTTTGAACATATTGTAACTGTACAAACTGTTTAACTGCAATACCAGAATATACAAATACAACATTTTATTTTCAGTTGCTTAGAATATCGCACTTGTTGCGCCATATGGCGACTCGTATTTAACCTGACAAGATCTCACTTGTCCCATTTGGTGCCCCTTTCAACAGTATGCAAAAATAAGGCAACATGCGTCTGTTCATAAGAAATCCTTATTTAAAATATTATTTTGTAGCTATTTTTCCTTGCTAGGGTAAGAGGCTTCCACTGTAGGAGTAAGTAATGACAGAGTATGCATAGCAAATTCCTTCCCTAAAGATTCTTTCTCACCAGAAAAGCAAAACCAAGTAGCTAAGCAAGGAATATTTTAAGTAGGCAATTCTTATGAATCAGGCTATCCAGGCTCCCTACACCCGTTAGTAAGCCTCTACTGTCCACCAGGACTGTTTGATTTCTGACCTCTATTGACCTCCAGCTCCCATGTTCAGGTGGCAGGGAGGTAGTTAATCACTTATCCTCTTACTGAGACTTAGCCTCCTACCCCAGGTAAGAGCATCTGGAACAAGATTGGATCAGTTTGCCACTAGTTCTGTCTGTTTAACTCTTACAGATCACTAATAGACAAATATATCCGTCACCCCAAAAACTCGTGTCGCCTTATGAGGAAGCAAATGGAAGGATTTTGAGAATTACTCAGACACGATGTGGAATTGATCATCTAGATAATCACTCACAAACTTCCTGATTCACTCTTGGTTAAGTCCTAACATGCCATTCCAATCAGCATCTCATGAATTGAAATAATTTCCGTATTCACAGAATAATACAAATATGTACAATGTCTATGTTGAATAAAGATTGTTTAAATGTTAAACTAAACCTATCTGTCTGTTCGCACCAGGCAGTTGTTTTGCGCCCAGCGGCAACATTATATAACCTTCCCATTATGTGTCTCATTAGCAAAAAGTAACCTTTTCAAATCTCTATAAAATGAGTATTCCAGGTGCTTGTATTGGTTTGATTGCAATTTCCCTCCCAATTCACTATTGGTTAAGCCCGCTTGCAGACCACCCTTCAGGCTAACGAGGCTGGGGGAGGGAGTAGAAGGGGGTATTGCTTGATCAATATAGGGAGCAGCTATAATGCGCTACATTACACTTACAACTGTTCAGCCCCTGGCTTACCTTTTTTCTCTACGCTTGACACCTATATATAATAGCTAAGCAAAGCCCACACATCCGTGTTACGGGGTGGTAGCAAGGGTTAGTGTCCTAGTGACAGGGGAATTGTTTCTTTTACCTCCCCTTGAAATATATATGACTTTTCCATCTCCATCTGTGAGCTAAATGCTTATAATTGAAATATCTTTATCTTATTTTATAAATAGGGACTGGCCTTGAACTACTTACACTGGATAATTTTTTCCAGTAAGTTTGTCCCTATAAAATAACAATATTTCAATTATAACTATTTAGTTCACACATCGAGATGTTTAGTTGGTTTCTAAAACTGAACTTGTTCTGTTTTAATGTTGTCATGTTCATTTTGTTCTCGGAATGAAATGTATCGGACCTGTGAAATCTTTAATTAGGAAATAAAACTTTTTCAAAGGGAAAACAATCTTCAGTGCCAATTTCGAAATAAACGAGCGAGGCATCAGTTTTCTCCAAAATGTAACATTACACTGGCAACAATGTTGACGACACGTTTAAGCGTCTCTAAGTGTATGCGAAAATTCAGGATACGGGGGAAGACCGGGTTTACCCGACCCGTATAAAAACTTTGGCAAATACCACTTATTCTCCTGAATAAAATATGTTGAAAAAGAAAGTTTGAGTTTGTAAGATTACTTAACTTATTAGTATATCATACTTCTTAACTGTCGGCAATTAGAAGGAAATATTGCCGTTATGGAGGTGGAGAAGGATAGGTAGGTGATGCAATAACATACTTACTGCCTTATAGTCTGTGTTGTGATACCCTATAGAAGTAGATTCTAACTCACCTGAAAGAAAGGACATAGAATATTCATCAGTTATTAAGGCAATTTTCTGCATAGAAGTATAAACGATTTGGATGGCTGAAGTCCCCCTCTCCATCCCCGAGGACCCAAATATATACATCACATTAACCGCAGCAGCCTCACTATGTAGAATTTCACAAGAACTATAATGGGTCTGTCATCTACAGACGATCAATCTTAAATACCATGAACACAAGCAATCCATCAAGATGAAGGAGTAGTGATAATAAAACAGCTTATCCCAGGAAGGTGCCTCATCCTCTGACCCATGTCCTGAATCTTGACTCATATTACTTAACGAGGATGCACCAGGGGACTATCATTAGGTAAAGGTGATATATATTCGCTGTATCCATTTCATATATTTCTTATTTGTGTACAAAACAAATAATGAAAACAACAATGTCTCTAAAGCTAATTGAGAGATGAAGTAAATGCAATAGACACATGGCTAGAACTTTGTTTCGTAACATGATAACAGGATGCATCTACATGTATGATACTGGATACATTTGTGCATACATAATTTTGACATCAGACATCACTTTCTGATGAACTTACAACACCCTTGAGAATAAGATAGCTCAATAAAGAAATTGACAAAAAAGACGATATCTGGCGAAGATCTATGACAATTCCATGAATTATTTAGGAGAGTCTTATATAATAATTTACTCAAGAACTGGTAATTGTTAAAGACTAACTTCACTTCAGCTTTACTGAAGTTCTCTTGGAAGGTTTTTATTGGCAGCTAATCAGTTTTTCATATATTGGGCAGTGTTGACAGTTCCATGGTACTACTGTGGTATTGTCGTCAGGCACTCTGTCTGGTGCATGAACATGAGCATTGTCTTCTTATTCAGTTAAGATAATTATCTATATATTATTTTAATGCCATGTAATGTACATAGTTATAATTATAACAAGAGTTAAGGGAAAAGACTGAATGGTCATAATTAATACAACTCCCGTTAAAGGAATATTCACTCATCTTCATCATAAGGAATCACTGCATATGCCATTAACGATGAAAATGCTTCAACACTATTCCTTTCAATGAAAGCGATCAATCAACGGGTGGAATCTAAGATTTCTTGCCCAACAACCTTTCTGCTCATGTAGCATCATTCACCATTCATCATCCAAAGAGAATTAAGTGAAATCATAGTCAGACAGAGCTGCCAGGACGAGATTATTTATATATAATGTTCTTATGCCCATAAGAATGATGGTAAAGTGAACGGGATAAAACAACCGAGAAAGTACATAATCAGTGCCTCTGATGTTCACTTTCCTTAATCTATGAGTCTTATTACTGAAAGGATAGGCAGAATACACAGAGAATTGGTAGGTAGTATTTCTTTCATTATATCGAGTGGTGCTAACATCAAATACAATTAATGGATGACCCAATTTGCTCATGCCCTTTGACCTGCAGTGACCTCAAGTATGTGAATGAGAAGGGCGGTGAAAAGAATGTCTTAAAACCAGTTGTAACTGCCTGGGTAATTCCCATTGGACACCGTTAGAACCCAGGGCTATGGAGTAATATATATAGTTGTTGCCACTTGACTGGAAACTGTAGTGGGCTAATGTTTGACAAAATGGCGTTGTAGGAGTTCTTTTTGTTGGGGTCGATAGAAACGTGTCTGCTGTGGATTTGTTGACTTTCATCTATTGTTTTAAAGATAGCGATGTTATTGCCATAAT
The DNA here is from genome assembly GCA_942159475.1 of Sthenelais limicola. Classification (NCBI taxonomy): domain Eukaryota; kingdom Metazoa; phylum Annelida; class Polychaeta; order Phyllodocida; family Sigalionidae; genus Sthenelais; species Sthenelais limicola. The sequence goes on from OW804101.1 coordinate 28,503,038, forward strand.
GGCTGGGCGGGGGGGGGGGGTACACACTTTTATAATTATATATGTCCACTCTGTGTGAATTTTGTGAATTTCAAAATCGAAGTGACGTGGATTGACCGTTTCTCCAGTGGGGAAGAATGTCAGGAAGTGGTTAATGTACCTATTGGTAAGTTCCTGAATGTTCGTTGGTACTTTTAATGAACCAGCATTACTGGGGCAATGGTAGATCCATGAACCCACTAAGTTGGCTACCGGATGGTCCCTCCTGCATAGCCCTGATAAAGACATGTTCAGGATCCGTAGAGCATACTCAGTTAACATTGATCACACATTTATCATAACGGACAAAAAGTAGAAATAATCTACTTTAGAGTAATTCTACCTTTTGTCCGTCCGTTATTGCCTTAAGCGGTGAATACACAGTCACGATTTGGGAATCAGACACGATTTCAGGATCTACGATTAATCGTGGGTGCTTATTTGCCTGAAATCGTGCCTATTTTTGGACCTACACATGCACGATATGGAGAAAAAAGTGAAATCGTGGGTAAAAAGTGAAATCGTGGATGGGTTGGCAGTCTAGATTTGATCTGCGATTCTGGAATATAGATCTGAGAAAATAGTTTTAAAAAACGACCCTAGAAGCAAACAAGAAAGTAAAAAACTGTAAAAATAAATAAAATATAACGTTACTCATTTTCCTGTGACACATCACCGATTTTCTGGTGTTTTTTTTTCTCTTTTTAATTGTCGAATAAACTAAAATAAAATATGAGAAGAATGAGACCTAATGTCGACATGTGTAGAAGGGAAACTCTGCATTATAAAAGTGAAAAAATTGTGTTGATACTCCAAGAATTAGTGAAGTTATAGCATTTTAAAGTAAAATTATAAATAATTCAATTCTTTTATATTGCCAGATCGCAGATAGACCTACGATTTTCGGATTTATTCGAAAATCGTAGAAGCACCTAAGATTTATCGTAGACCCCATTATAAAGGTCTACGATAAATCGCAGCACCCTCTACACATCAACTATTAATCGTAGAAGCAGCGGCGATTTGATTTGAAATCGCAGAAGACACTTTTTTCCCCCTACGATGAATCGTACATCCAAATCGGCACTGAATCGGCGCTAAATCGGCGCTGAAATCGTGCATGTGTAGCGCATTTGGCACGATTTGGGACCTACGATCTGATGTACGATCTCAAATGGACAATTCCAAATCGTACGACGGATCGTGGAGCGCAAATCGGCCGCCAAATCTTGACTGTGTATTCACCGCTTTACTCATCACAAACTTATTTGATCAAGATTGTCGAGGATTTCATGTTGTTTTTGATGCAGACCAGATCTCGACGCTCACTTTCTTTCAGCCGATGCAGCTTCAACTATTTGTGTACACATATTGCAGCAAAATTATTGATAACGTCTGTCCTTTAGACCAAACAATGAGTGCATTTAGATATTTGGTATGACTTTCTTTAACATATATAATAGCAGAGAATGTCACTTTAATCACAGAATCCTTGTATGTTCAGTTGTTGTACATGAGTGAGGAGAAGGAACCTGGAGGAGGAAATTAGGCCTTGAAGAGCAGCCTAAGTGCTCCATCCATCTCCTGGCTTGTATCATAGACATATCTATGATACATGGGTGGAGGAGAAGAGAGGTGGTGGAGGGGAGAGGTAAGATAGGAAACTATACTTCATGTAGAATTGCGGGGTTCCTGGGGAGGGTGATATGGCAGATTAGGTGGCTTAGATGGCTATTACAAATTAATAGAGATCTTGCATGCATTTATATATATAATATATGGGTCAGATTTTCAGAAAGTGTACAATCGGCAGCTCCACACATTTAGGCTAAATTACACTGTGAAAAATGGCCAATATTTGGTATATCTGAATATATTCGATATATAGCCTTGATTCAGAAAATCTGTTGGATTATCTTGAACTGCATTTTGAACCTCATTTTTGTCTTACATTTGGGTTATTTCAGAGGATTGCTGAAGGCGAATTGTACTTTTTCTGACATCCACCATCAGCCGTTGTTTTGGCCTTGAAGTGTCAGATATTGAGACATGGCGGTCCTTGTCAGATCTGCCCACTCTTTTACTCCAACTTAACCCTTCCTTCCAGCCCTGCCTCCCATTTCCTCCTGGCCAGTATTTGTTTATTCCACACCCTAATCCACGAAGCTGCGTCTCATTGATCACATGACCAGTCACCCGAATATTACCTTGATCCCTGTTGCTCTCATGGAGACTCACGGAGACTCATGGAGGGCAAAGAACATGGTAAATAAGCCCTTCACTGACTAAGGTGGAGGCTAGTGTGATAGACGCTGGACATCTCCCTCTCATCTATCACTCATCCTTAACCAGGAAAGTGACGGAAGATCTGGTGAATGTATTTAATCAGGGTAATAGCCAGAGCCAGGCTTGATGCTGGTAAATATGGGTCAGATTTTCAGAAAATGTACAATCGGCAGATCTACACATTTAGTAAATTCTGCTAAATTAGGCTGAAAAATGATGAATACTGAGTATATCTGAGTATATTTGGTATCGCATTGATTTAAGGTATCAGTTCTGATATGTCAAACTGCATTTTGAAGCTCATTTTAGTCTTAAATGTGGGTTATTTGAGAGGATTGGTGAACGCGAATTGTACATTTTCTCAAAATCTGACCCATATAATGATATCAGCCTCCTATAGATGTTCTTATCTCCTATAGATGGAAGCTTCTCTTTTGATAACTTTCAAAACATTAACAATAAACCGGAAAGGTTTTCTTTATATTATCTAGAATGTGTGTTTCTATATATAACCTTTTTAGGCATGTATCTTAATTCCTGGAATCCACCCATTGATGTGTATATTTGGGGCTGACGCAGCAACCAATTACGACGCAACTCATGTGCATTCTGTGGACCAATCAGTGGTCCGCATTTATGACGTCCTTGTTCCACCTGGACGGTTGGACCATTATTCCCCAACCCCCGACAAAATGTTGTGTTTTAATGATGTTATTGGATAAGGAAATGACATGGGCAGAAGAAATCTTAATTGAAACTAATCGCCCCAGTCAAAAGAGCACTTGTAAAAATGACTTGACAATTTTCGTTTGAGCAATGCGATTAGGAAAAAAAGTGGTTCTATTAAAGCTGCATTCGCAGCTAACGTCGGTCAAAAACGAAAGATTTTCTACGTTTGTCCCATTCTTTTCCAGCCCATCTAAAAGTCATTTTACCAAAATTTTGGAGGACTTTGTCAGGTTGGTTTTGCTACAGGACCTGCTAAATGTCCATATTTGAATTTCAGGGACCAGCCGCGAGCTGCTTTCCTCTGACGACTTCACTTATTTTCGCTCACCAGTGGCCGTTTTTCCACACCTATATGTTATACTATGATTAAGTTTGGTACGACTTATTCGTCGTCATAATTGACCTTTAATAATTCTTGCTAAATAATCAGAAACACAGAAAGGCCTGACTCTGTTAACATTTCTAAGTACACAGTTTAAAAATTGTTTCACACATCGGAATATATATACAAATCTTGTTGACTTGGCACATTTGGGCTAGAGTCAACCTAGTTATTTATGTGGGATTATTGTGTGCATTTGATCCGAAACAACATATTTGAAGTGAGCCGCAGGCCTATCCCAGTCGCATGCCTATCCTCTATGTGTATACAACCTCCCTATCTCAAATACAAGGTAAATATGTGATGGGTATGCGTATAGCTTCACAGCATCAGGACCATTTGCTAAGGGGTCCTACTCTGACTTACGGACGCATCTCACGGCGCTGACATTGCCTCCAGTAGAATGGGGGGGGGGGGGCGCAACATGTAAAGAACTTCCCTCACGTTCCCCCCACATACCAAGAACTGACCTCAGAGAAGGATTCAAATCCCTCCATCCACGACGGAGGAATGTAACTTCAAACTCTAACATCTAACGCACTGTAAAGGCTGGGTTCCACTGGCCGGCTACTACTCCCACTACTCCTCCCGCTAATTTGACAGTCTATTGCTCCCTCTTCTTTAGAAGCGGGAGCAAACAACTGAAGGTAACCACAATAGGTGCTATTGCCCCATTATTGCCATCGCTACTTCTACCACTACTCAGAAATGTGAGCAGACGACATTTTATTTTCACATGGAAATGAAAACATCAAGTAACATGAGGCACTGGTAACATAGAGTGGTGCCATTGCCCCACTTCAGCTCCTGCTACTTCCCGTTACTTCAGCTACAAAGTAGCGGCCGTTTAATATCAAACATGTTTGATAGAAGCAGGAGCACTCTACACTTCGAAAATCGGCTAAAAGAAGTGGGTTGTAACGTGGCTATGTAGCAGGAGCCGTAGCCAGAGAGTAACAGAGATGGGTGCTATTGGCTAATAGCACCCATTGCGGTTACTTTCAGTTGTTTGCTTCCGCTTCTAAGAAGCGGGAGCAATAGACTGTCAAAGTAGCGGGAGGAGTAGCAGGAGTAGTACCCGATCAGTGGAACCCAACTTTTAAGACCTAATTCCATGACCCGCCCACCTGTGCCTTCAGTCATGAGATCCCTGGCATACCAGGGAAAGGCGCACAAATAAACTGTGACAATAAATGTGAATACACAAAAGATACAAGACAATAGAATATACAACCAACGACATCAAATATTAATAACCATGTAACCGTGTATATATTCACATGTACTAAACACTTTATTCCCAGCCCCGCCTTTACTTCTTGTCCTACACTGGTGAAGCAATAATGCTTCATTCATGAGAGTATTTTCTCACATAATTCTTGCACTACATTTCCTCGTCAAAATTACCTTTTCCATATTGTGGCCTCTTTACGTCAGCCATGCAGCCAGGTTCTATTGAAATTGATAACACTAAAACAAATTACACATTCTTCAAGTAGGCATTTAATAATTGTCTATTATGCCTCGATAGCATTATGACAATATTTCCAATGCTTCATTATCTAACATCTAAATATTCAGGATCTGAAAAAAGACGTCCACACATACTCATCTGATTTAAAATGAGTATTTGGTGCAGACAAAACGAACAAACTATTAAACAATAGAACCAATAACCAAGAGTTTGGAGGAAGGTTGAGTTAATTTCAGTCAGGATGACAGGAACAAAAGGAGGTTTCGTTACGTAATGAGTGCCATCCAAAACGTCCTTCTGAGAGAGCAGCCGGTCACAGTATGCCTTTTGTTTTACAAGAGAAAGGAAAGATAGTTCTGAGTGGCTGGCGAGAATGACGCTACAAAGCCAAAGGCGGATAGGGTTAGAGACTGGAAATAAAAGGGAAGGAACAAACAACGAGGAGAGAAACAGGAGAGACAATGCAGGAGACAATGCAGGTTTAGTGTGATAACAGGTAAACATACATAAATAGATCCTTGGCGGAGCGTCCGGAAGGACCAAGACACAAGTTGTGGTACATTATACTAATGGATAAGAACTACCTGTTATATATAAGAATTACTATAACATATCCACAAACATCGTTGCTAAGTGTTCGTCCTCTTGATCTCCTTCCCTACTTAACCTCTGCTCTACTTCTCCCCTCTCTAATCTTATCCTGAGTCTAAATAACATAAGCCACAGCTTAAACACTATAGGACTGCCACAACCAAAGTCGTATAATTATTATTCTACAAGGTGGGAAAAAGCTCATTCCCCTGGGGAGTAGAGGCAAAGTAGCTGCTTCTGCTGACCCCGAGAAACATCTAAACAAGCAAGTTGGGTTGTGGTTCTCTCGGTGACCACCATAATAAACCCTGCAATTATAATAAAACTTGCAATAGGGGAGTTGCATGTGCCCCTGCGCATGTCTGTTTCAGTGCATGCTGGCATAGATTCTGATGAAATCTGAGTTACACATGTTTAGGAACATTTTTATCGAAAATTGCAAAAATGTTTTCACCAATATCATAGCCTTTATAAATGATCTATGAAAACTAAATGCATAATGGGAAAGATATGGACTTGTGTCATGTAAACATTTATAACACATGGATATTGACATTAGAGCATTGATAGATAGTCCATGCTGAACATGGCATGATGTCCATAGATTTTACACTGTACCATCACTCCCATAATTCCAAGCGAATCAAGATTCAAAATGGCGGCTATGCAAGTCCCCTATTATAATACACGCTTTAACTCTTCCCTCGTGGCATCGTGCCATACCGAAAAGTGACCCCATCTTAAAAGTGACCCAGGGGTCGATTTCTGGCAATTTAGCGAATTTTGGCAATCGAAAAATGACCCATGCACCTTATCGAAAAGTGACCCAGTCATTTATGCAGTATTATAAAGACATACTGTTTACCCAATATTTAGGATTCATTTGCCAGCAGATATGAAGCTAAAGCTGTTAATATATTAACATGGAGGTGATATAGCTCCAACATAGTGCCATGCTAAATGTTACCGCTATATTACCGTGGCTAACACCTCACTCCACATACTGTTTAGCGCCACAAGCATTACATTTATCATAAAGAAGCCCATCTAGTCAATATTACTATACAATGTCTAGTGACGACATACATTTTATCTTATTGTATAACCGTCAAGGGTACTTCTGAGGAAGATATCACACACAGAGAAGTCCTGACTTTGGTGATTGATTTCTGATGGGATGGGTCACGTTTTGATTGCTAAAAATCGACCCCTGGGTCACTTTTTGATGGGGTTCACTTTCGATCTGACACCGGCAGACAGCCGTGTCAGCCTCTTATTAATCACCTCGCTACCACATTTGAGACTGAGTAAGTAATAGTATATGTGCCGAGCCCCTCTTTGGCACATCTTTGGGAGGATCAGGTCAGAAGTAAATAATTCACGAAATTGAAATCTCCTTTAAATCTCTTTCGAACTGCAAACAGACTATCAATGTTATATGACCTTTGTTACTCTGTAAAACCCGGATAAATGTCCATTTCACATTGGTTGAAATCTTAATCATTGCATACACTTACTTTCCTATTCGTACACAATTATTTTCTAGTTTTAGCTCTTCTCCTGAATGTATTATATCTAATCTGTATTCGCAAATCTATTTACAAAATGCAGTTTCAACACTGCAATATTCTGATTGATACATTAAGATATGGAATGGCGTAGATAGATAATCCCGTATAGAGTGATCACTAAAGCGAACTTGTTAAGTTTGAAAAGAGATGTTTGCTTGAGCTAGAATGAGGCGAGCGATAATAAAGAAGAATTCATGGAGTCTTCTATTGCAATCGCTGGTCTCCTTTCTCTGTCTCGATTCTCTTGTTATCTGTAAATGCAGCGTGAAATGACTAATATTGGAGCCTAGAATAGTTCCCTCTGTGCCAATATCACGCTCTCATCGCTCTGTTAGAGGCGTGAATGGCAAATATTCACCTGGCAATCGGCTTCTTGCCTTCTACAAATCAGGTATTTATTCCTTAAAGGTATTTCCATGCAAACTCGCTAAAACGTCTTCACATGTAAACCAGCCCTGTTCTGCATAATTGTGCAATTCATTCTCTTATTTGATTACATGTCTATACACAACCATACGAAAACACAGATAAGCGCATGTCTTACATATGGCCTTTATATGCCTAGATAGGACGGGGGCTCTTGATGGTTGCATCAAAGGTGATCAAAAGAAATATATAACACGATCAAAAAAGTTGCACCTGTGCGACCTTTCGTATGCGGATAAATGTAATCATAATTTATTAACAAGCTCTTACTTAAATACGTTCAACATACATTCTTACTCAATAGTAAAATATCATTTAAATGTAATGTATGCATCCCTATTCAAATGTATTAACTTATGACTGATTTATAAATCAAGGAAAGGTATTTCATAGACACTTCAATTTCAATCAAAATAGACCTTTCAGATTCCCACAGATCGGACATCACATCACTATTGGTTAGGATATGTTTGGCATATGCTGCTATGTTGGGCGGCAAGTTAGAGTGACCCTCACCGGAACCGGAACCAGATCTATTACCTTAGCGACCAAGGTCAACGAACAGACAATTTCAAACAAAGGCTGCCGTGCAGTCGGTTGGTGAAGACCAGAATTTTTTTTATTATTTCTTTCTCTCCTTCTGGAGTTTGCAGAGACGTGAAATTATAATCAACCGAGCCAAATAAAATACATTATATTACCTATTGTTCCGGGCCGGGCATGACATGAACCAATAGGACTTGTAACTGGACCTATACATTAGGGAGACTCCGCAAGCTAACGTATCTCAATGACCTAACCGTATTCGTGTCATTTGTTTGTGAATTGCGTCGCATTTTTATATATGAACAATAAATTGTAAGATGAAACATTTTGCTTGATATGTTACGTTACGTTTTTTCCGCCATGTTTTGCTGAACCTCTTTCTTCTTTTTACGTCTGTATCGTTAGAGATACGGATACGTATATGTTTAGGTATAGGTTAGAATTGCTGAACCTCTGTATTCAATTGTTTCATGTCGAATATTGTGGTGTGGCATACGTTAATTAGCACATTATCGGAGGCTACCTGTTGTATTCTGGTGGTACAAAATATGTGTACCTATACAGAGAAACACAAAGAAAGTTATACTTATGATTCAGTGCCACTCCCTTTGTCACATGTATACAGTCACTATTCATCAGTCATCTACTATTAGAATAGGTTTGCTTGATTTTCACGTAATTAATATTGGACTACAGAAGCACCAGCCACCAGCCCAGAACAACGTGGGAACTAAGGGTGGGAACTAAGCGTGGGAACTAAGCGTGGGAACTAAGCGTGGGAACTAAGCGTGGGAACTAATGCTGTAGACAAATATTGATTTTTCGGACTCTGTGTATGGATGCACGAAGTCAATGATCATCCAAAATCCATGACCTCACATCTTCTTTCTCAAAATCATTCATTGTCTTACCTTATAGCCCAAAAGGGAAAAAGTGTACCTGTATAATATTATGTGTTGCGTCAGATGGCTAATGCCGACGACTGATTGACTTATTTGCCTAGAATTTAATTACGTAATTAATTTGACTAGTGATTGTATACATGATTTCATAAAGTAATTTGTATTATTATTATCTAATTATATTTATATAGGCTGAAAATGTTATACTTGATACATGAGCTTATGAAAAAAAAAACAACAAACAACAAACAAACAAACAAAGCGTGGGGACTAAGCCGGTGTTTGGAAGGCCATCATATGCGATGTGTTATAGGAAAATAAGTCACAAGTTGCAACAAGGATATTCTTCAAAGTGATGTATTCACAAGATCTCTTTATTGAAATGTTCGGGTTTTTAGGGGGTTCAGTACTATTAGCCATATGAATGTATACAGCAAATCTTAGGACATTGCATCAAATATATTCTTGCATTTTGAAGCCAGGTCATCCTCGGAGTACATTTAGTTACTTTACTGGTAATTGCCCATCCAGAAATATCATTTTTTTTTCAAACATAAATATATCAACTCCTGAAGAAGGGCAAGTCGCCCGAAAGCTCGAGAAACCAAATAAAACAACAATCAAGCTTATTATGCTATTTCATCAATTACATCAACTATTTAAGCCAGCCTCCCCGATATACAGCGAGCCTCCTTCCCTCTACTGTATAAATATATCAAACATAAAGCATAGAAACACTTCTTAGATATCCTTAATGTTTACCATCATTAGAATCCGCTTGATCTCATCTTTTCAGATATAATGATATCTCAAAATTTATGTTTTGCGACTTGTGACACATTTTGCTGCAACACATCACATATTATATACCGCGGTGGTCATTTCTGGCCCACCGTTGGAACAATGGTGACGTTTTCAAGTTCAGCATCATCAAAAGACAAGAGCCAACATAGGCCTATGTGATGTAGACATACAGAACGAAAAAGCTGATGGAAAGATTCTTAAAATGATAATGTATAATTTGCTTTTGAATTTGAATGCTCTTTCTTATTTGCCACATTTTGGGGGATAGATATTTGCGGAAGGATGTCAGAGGCTACAATTTTAGAGAAAATCAGAATCTCTGTTTTAAGATATTTCGACCAAAATGTGAAAAGTTAAGGAAATCCTAATAGATATAGAGGTCTTCTATATTTGGCATAATCTTTCTGAAGAGAGAGAGAGAGAGAAAGAGAGAGGGAGAGAGGGGAGAGGGAAAGAGAGACCAACAGCGATTAGTTGTAGTGCGTCTGCAGTCACCTTAGGAAACAGGAAAGTTTCTACTTGTGGTGAAGTGGCTTAAGTCAAGGAACCTATGTATATATGTGTCTGACACTACAGATGGACGGTGTCCTCTCCACCAGACCCTCTCTAAGTGCTAATTTAAACTTGACTCTCTTCTCCTCAAATTGCTGCCTTCAACTGGACATTGAGTGGAAGGCCTTTGCCAGATAGGTTGGTTTAAGTCTACCCAAGTCGAGACCTAAACTAATTACATGACCCGCACTTGAAGTGATCAATTTTGTAATAAATGCTTTTAGAACTTGTGTAAACCTCATTGGCAATGTATTTTTCTTACAAAGTGTTACCTTTGAGACCTTACCAGAAGTGCTGCTGGAGGCCTCAGCACCGCTAATCACTTTGCTCTGTTTCAACAGGAGTAATGGGTTTATTTATCATCCTAATTATACAAGCCCAGTCTAGGCTCAAAGCCCTCAGAACAGATAAAAATGGTACGTCAGTGATTGGACGCCTACGGCGTTAATGGCTTCTCTGGCCTGGGAGTAGGTGTTTCTAATGGGATTACAATGGAATTTTGCGGCCCTAATGGGATCATAATGGTGTTTTGCGGTTTGGAGCGAGAGGTCTTCCCTCAATTTGAAGGGAATCTCTTAACTTTGAGCTTAGACTGAGCCATTATTTTCATCAAATCATAGGTTTGCTATGGTTAGGTTAGAAGAGAATGAGAATAAATAAAAGAAAAACAGTTATATTAATCAACTATTGGTTATGAAGAGTTATATAGACTTTGCTCTATGTTGGTTAAAGAATATCGTATGCTCCAGGAAAATATAGAGAGTAAAAACCCTTTTGAGAGTATTGAGATGAGCTGTGCAGATAAAGCTCAGTCGTCTCCACTGAGGCAAAGGAAGCTACTTCACTGGGTAATGGACATGGAACATTGCCAATAGTATACGCTTCTTATAAAAAGCAGTATACTCGATTTCACAACATCTTCGCCACGATGGTCTTCCTTTTGCCCGCTAATGGAACAATATGAATATATATAATGATATGAGTTTGATATAATAGGTGTTAGTGGCTAGTAATGGTGCTTATTATCAGATATTGCTATTTAGACAAGACCAGGAGTCCTCAACCCATGATATACTTATACAGTCTAGATATCATATAAAGACACAGTGTAAAGTTGCTGATGATAATAATAATGATTTTTTTATTTTGCAATGACTACACGTTACAAAACTGGTGGCACACTTCGATAAGAATCTGGTCTTCCAGTGATAAATAGAAAGATTATTTATTTCAGTTCATCTCTTTGACAAAAATATCCCAAAGTACCTGATTGTACACAACTTTGTGGCATTATTCCTGTTTTCACCAAGTATGAACTAGCTCCGATGCTCCCATTCTGGGCCGTATAGACCAGAGACTATAAAGAGGCATTAAATTAGATATCCCTCTCTGAGGACAAAGACGAGTGTCCATTAAACGTTAGTACATGTCCAACTAATCACCATAAACATTATGGGAACCTTTTAATATTGGTATTCAGTGGTAGAAGAGTTAATAAAAGCCGGGCGGGCCCTCGTCCTGCTGCTTGACCACTCTTGAAGGGTATAGATAGGATGGGATCAATAAGGTGATGTCACCAACTCACAAACTGTCATATTGCAATGTTAAATGTTAGTTGCTAGTTAAGAATGTGCGTGACCAAGGCTCGGAGTGACGCCAGTAAATGACTATAATACCCATGCATGCGTGAGATCATATGTATCATATATAATATATATAGTGAGGCTAAGATGTAGTTTAGAATTGATGAGAGCTCATACAGAGTACCTGTGCAAAACACATTCTTAGAGTAGATAGAAGGGGAAGGGGGATCGCTAAAAATAAGCTCAATTTCGCCACTAATTTCCCCAAATACGATGGAAACTAATCAACCTTATACTACTTACGTGTGTAAGCGGGTGTACTTAACGAATGAGAGCAAAGGCTCAGGGCGATGCCCTCCTGGAATTGGGTATAAAAATCCCTCAATGTTTTAATACAAGAGATGCCTACTCCAGTAATTGGCTTGTAGTTCTCATTCTAGAGTAGTACCTATATTATATGGGTCAGATTTTCATATAATGTACAATTCACCTTCACCAGTCCTCTCAAATAACCCACATTTAAAACAGAAATGAGCTTCAAAATTCAGTTTAACATAACAGAACTGATACATTGAATCAATGTGATACCAAATATACTCAGATATACCCGATATTCATCATTTTTCAGCCAAATTTAGCCGAATTTTCTAAATGTGTAGAGCTGCCAATTGTACATTTTCTGAAAATCTGACCCTTATATAGCTCTATGAGTGATCATGGGTTGGAGTGACTCAGTGACATTGGCACATATAAACACACTTACTGCAATGTAATATCTACCTCAGTACAACAAAGCGTGTCACCTTAAATATAAGAGTTCATAGGTCATAGCTTCCCATTACCGCCTTCTGTGTGGTCTGTTAGCGATAATGCACAATACTCCTTTCACAGGTTCACAGGTTCACAGGTTCACAGGTTTCAATGACCCTATTGCATGAAGGCCATCAAAACCAGGAGAGAAAAATACAAAAATAAAGGGAAAGGTCATGTTGACTAAACAATGTCTTATAATTTCCTTAGCATTAGTATTTATTCCGTCTCATTAAGCACACTCCCTCAGCCGTCCCTCATTTCACATCTCTCCACCGGACTAGAGTTGGAGAAACTCGCCCTGCCTTGGGAGGATGCAAGTTGGTCAGATTTTCAGAAAATGTACAATTTAACTTCGCCAATCTTCTCAAATAACCCAAATTTCAGACGAAAATAAAGTTCAAAATACAGTTCAACCTAACCAAAGAGATTGCTAGAATCATTGCAATGCCAAATATACCCGAATTTACCTAGTATTGACCAAATTGCAGTCTAATTTAGAAGAATTTACTAAATTTGTACAGCTGCCAATTGTACATCTTCTGAAAATCTGATCCATGTAGGTTTTTATCTCTTGCAATGAATATTAAACAATTGAATATGTAATGTGCAGACGTCCGACAGAATCATTAAGTGTTGAAACCTGTGTGTACTGCCATCAGCGTCTATCCCGTGTAAATTAGTGTAGACTGACTGAATATTCCATGTTCCATGGCCGTCTTTGTGGACAGCAGACGACAGGATAAAGTGATTATACCAGCGTTCCTCCAGCATGTCTAACACTATAATTGGCACATCGCCAATTAGTGGCCAATCCTCACAATACCGCTCTGGCGAAGATAGCATGTCCGGAACTAAGAAGTCATTTACCTCCAAAACTAGTTTTCAAACTTGGGAAAATGGAAACTGAAGCAATCAGTTTGCAGGTAGTTGGAAAAACTACCATTTAGAAGTGTAATGTTATGCACTGTAAACAGCTTCAATTTGTCCACACCCTTTTTTGGAAATAAGACAAACTAACGACTAAAATGGAATTTATCCCAAGAACTTCAATCAGCATTCCGTGGGTGAACCATTAAACTAATTTGATTACGTTTTTCTGCATGGCGTGTTCAGTTTAGCTCCTACTTTGGAGGCTTCACAATCAGGAGAGGCGGAGGACATGTATCCATTCTTGTACAAGTGCTGGTTGGAACCCTTTTCCTTGATAAGATGGGGGCAGTTCAAACTTCCAATATCTTTAGTTTGTTGAGACAGATTACTCTACCACTACATGTGTTATAAAACGCACCATACATTTGCTTTGTCATGTCTGATCACGATCTCTAATCAATGATTGGCATCCATGATATAAAGACCATTATTTTCTCATTCCTGAGAAAATACAAACAGTTTCAAGGCAGCATTTACAACACTAGTGTATTATTACCTATTATGGGTTGCATACACACCCCTTTGTTAAGGGGCTTTTTTGCTACTTCAGCCGAAATAAAATGGAAAACTTTAGAAAATGCCACAGTAGCAGTTTTTGTTGGTGGAGTCAATGACAACACTGCCCGCTGTGTATTAATTGCTTCCATCAATTAAAAGGTAACGTGTAGGGACATAAATTATCAAACATCCATTTTATTGTCATAGGGAGTGATTACACACTTCTACAACTCTCCACAAACTAACGCAACTCCTTTGGCACTGGTTGAATCGAGTCTTAGCCCTGATAGCTGAGTGAAGGGCAGATCTATGTTCATAGCTAGGTCCGAAATACGTAGATCATACAACTATACTCTCTATAGGCACTCTTCCTTCCTCAGAATAGCCCCGTAATCTGAGGAGCCCTTTACAAACTGCTGAGTAACTTTATAACCCTTCCTATTGTATTACACCAAAAGAATGTTCTTTATGACATTCCTTAAACTTTGAGATGTATACCGCTGCATGACGTACCTGCTCTAAGTGATACACTATAGAACCATACGTGAGGGATAGAGGAAGGAGGAGGAAGGAAGGGAGGGAGAAATGGAGAGAAAGGGGAGGAGGAGGAGGAAGAGGAGGAGGGTAAGGAGGGGGAAGAGGAGGGAATAATAGGCGGAGGGGGAGGGAGGAAGAACAGTGAGAGAGGAGAGACAGAGAGAGGCTGAAAAGGAATCTTGTCCAATGATTTTTATATTACTAGCAGCGAGTTTCATTATATATTTATTACCAAATATCTAAAGAAAATCTTGAAGAAATTTTGAGTAGCTACTTAGTAAAGAAGTGTCAGTGTGACAATAGAAGGGGGATCGAGCGGGAAATGTAGAGCAGGAGAGAGCAATAGCAGGGGGGAGGGGTGCAATGTAGATCAGGAGAGAGCAATAACAGGAGGGAGGGGGGAAATGTAGAGTAGGGGAGAGCATTAACAGGAGGGAGGGGGAAATGTAGAGCAGGGGAGAGCAATAACAGGAGGAGGGAGGGGAGGGAGGGGAGGGGGAGGGAGGGGAGGGGGAAATGTAGAGCAGGGGAGAGCAGTAGCAGGAGGGAGGGGGGAAATGTAGAGCAGGAGAGAGCAATAACAGGAGGAGGGGGGAAATGTAGAGCAGGGGAGAGCAATAACAGGAGGAGGGGGGAAATGTAGAGCAGGGGTGAGCAGTAGCAGGAGGAGGGGGAAATGTAGAGCAGAGGAGAGCAGTAGCAGGAGGGAGGGGGGAAATGTAGAGCAGGGGAGAGCAGTAGCAGGAGGGAGGGGGGAAATGTAGAGCAGGGGAGAGCAATAACAGGAGGAGGGGGGAAATGTAGAGTAGGAGAGAGCAATAACAGGAGGGAGGGGGGAAATGTAGAGCAGGGGAGAGCAGTAGCAGGAGGGAGGGGGGAAATGTAGAGCAGGGGAGAGCAATAACAGGAGGAGGGGGGAAATGTAGAGCAGGGGAGAGCAATAACAGGAGGAGGGGGAAATGTAGAGCAGGGGAGAGCAATAACAGGAGGAGGGGGAAATGTAGAGCAGGGGAGAGCAATAACAGGAGGAGGGGGGGAAATGTAGAGCAGGAGAGAGCAATAACAGGAGGAGGGGGAAATGTAGAGCAGGAGAGAGCAATAACAGGAGGGAGGGGGGAAATGTAGAGCAGGAGAGAGCAATAACAGGAAGGAGGGGGGAAATGTAGAGCAGGGGAGAGCAATAACAGGAGGAGGGAGGGGAGGGAGGGGAGGGGGAGGGAGGGGAGGGGGGAATGTAGAGCAGGAGAGAGCAATAACAGGAAGGAGGGGGGAAATGTAGAGTAGGAGAGAGCAATAACAGGAGGAGGGAGGGGAGGGAGGGGAGGGAGGGGAGGGGGAGGGAGGGGAGGGGGGAATGTAGAGCAGGAGAGAGCAATAGCAGGAGGGAGGGGGGAAATGTAGAGCAGGGGAGAGCAGTAGCAGGAGGGAGGGGGGAAATGTAGAGCAGGGGAGAGCATTAACAGGAGGGAGGGGGAAATGTAGAGCAGGGGAGAGCAGTAGCAGGAGGAGGGGGAAATGTAGAGCAGAGGAGAGCAGTAGCAGGAGGGAGGGGGGAAATGTAGAGCAGGGGAGAGCAGTAGCAGGAGGGAGGGGGGAAATGTAGAGCAGGGGAGAGCAATAACAGGAGGAGGGGGGAAATGTAGAGTAGGAGAGAGCAATAACAGGAGGGAGGGGGGAAATGTAGAGCAGGGGAGAGCAGTAGCAGGAGGGAGGGGGGAAATGTAGAGCAGGGGAGAGCAATAACAGGAGGAGGGGGGAAATGTAGAGCAGGGGAGAGCAATAACAGGAGGAGGGGGAAATGTAGAGCAGGGGAGAGCAATAACAGGAGGAGGGGGAAATGTAGAGCAGGGGAGAGCAATAACAGGAGGAGGGGGAAATGTAGAGCAGGGGAGAGCAGTAGCAGGAGGGAGGGGGGAAATGTAGAGCAGGGGAGAGCAATAACAGGAGGAGGGGGGAAATGTAGAGCAGGGGAGAGCAATAACAGGAGGAGGGAGGGGAGGGAGGGGAGGGGGAGGGAGGGGAGGGGGGAATGTAGAGCAGGAGAGAGCAATAACAGGAAGGAGGGGGGAAATGTAGAGTAGGAGAGAGCAATAACAGGAGGGAGGGGGGAAATGTAGAGCAGGGGAGAGCAATAACAGGAGGGAGGGGGGAAATGTAGAGCAGGAGAGAGCAATAACAGGAAGGAGGGGGGAAATGTAGAGCAGGGGAGAGCAATAACAGGAGGAGGGGGAAATGTAGAGCAGGAGAGAGCAATAACAGGAGGGAGGGGGGAAATGTAGAGCAGGAGAGAGCAATAACAGGAAGGAGGGGGGAAATGTAGAGCAGGGGAGAGCAATAACAGGAGGAGGGAGGGGAGGGAGGGGAGGGGGAGGGAGGGGAGGGGGGAATGTAGAGCAGGAGAGAGCAATAACAGGAAGGAGGGGGGAAATGTAGAGTAGGAGAGAGCAATAACAGGAGGAGGGAGGGGAGGGAGGGGAGGGAGGGGAGGGGGAGGGAGGGGAGGGGGGAATGTAGAGCAGGAGAGAGCAATAGCAGGAGGGAGGGGGGAAATGTAGAGCAGGGGAGAGCAGTAGCAGGAGGGAGGGGGGAAATGTAGAGCAGGGGAGAGCATTAACAGGAGGGAGGGGGAAATGTAGAGCAGGGGAGAGCAGTAGCAGGAGGAGGGGGAAATGTAGAGCAGGGGAGAGCAATAACAGGAGGGAGGGGGGAAATGTAGAGCAGGAGAGAGCAATAACAGGAAGGAGGGGGGAAATGTAGAGCAGGGGAGAGCAATAACAGGAGGAGGGAGGGGAGGGAGGGGAGGGGGAGGGAGGGGAGGGGGGAATGTAGAGCAGGAGAGAGCAATAACAGGAAGGAGGGGGGAAATGTAGAGTAGGAGAGAGCAATAACAGGAGGAGGGAGGGGAGGGAGGGGAGGGAGGGGAGGGGGAGGGAGGGGAGGGGGGAATGTAGAGCAGGAGAGAGCAATAGCAGGAGGGAGGGGGGAAATGTAGAGCAGGGGAGAGCAGTAGCAGGAGGAGGGGGAAATGTAGAGTAGAAGAGAGCAATAACAGGAGGGAGGGGGAAATGTAGAGCAGGGGAGAGCAGTAGCAGAAGAGAGAGGGGGGCAAGTAGGCAGCAAAATCAGCAAATAGCGTGTTTGATTTTTAGATTTAATGTTCTTAAAGATATTACCAAATTTCCTACACAAAACTACAGATCTATACAGTAGCTACAATTGATGCTTGAATGCTCTATCACTTCATGTCAAAAAAAAGTTATTACAGAACAAGTGGCTGTCGTGTTACCTCATTACCAGGCCTTGTTCTGTCTGATTTCCCCATTTCCCCCTGTGACAGCGCTACGTAATATGCTTCCCCTACTGAACAGGAGATTCAGTGGTAATAGTAGGTGCACTGACAGACCTTAGACAGCGGGATATTACCTGTCACAAGTATAGGGCCAGACGTGCCAGAATATATGTAGATAATGCTATTAGTGTAAGTTGAAGAGGGCCAGTCAAATCCATATAAAAGAGTAACATTTTGAATACCATGGACATAAGAACAATTTCTTTTAAAAGAAACCACCTCGGTATTCCAATTTTGTTTTCATGGAATATGTTGTCATCAGTTTTATCTTTATGTCATGAATTTGCCAAAATGGAGCATTTACTTCTCCCGAAGGACTATCAAGCTAATTGACACAGTCTGTACTGCATGTATTATTTATTACCAATAGCTGGTCCTCCACTGGGAACAAACATGCT
The DNA here is from genome assembly GCA_942159475.1 of Sthenelais limicola. Classification (NCBI taxonomy): domain Eukaryota; kingdom Metazoa; phylum Annelida; class Polychaeta; order Phyllodocida; family Sigalionidae; genus Sthenelais; species Sthenelais limicola. The sequence goes on from OW804101.1 coordinate 28,521,427, forward strand.
GTAGAAAAACATTTCTTTTCAGGGGCCTGCTTAACCCACTTTAGGTTCACTCATGTTGGGCAACGCCACTAACACACATTTACTCACTGATTGACCTACAACTATGACAAAAAAAGTGGATGAATTTCGTTTTGAAATTTGGCGTGGAGATTATTTCTCTCCCACAAAACATGTCAGATTATGATAAATGTGGAATATATGACAAAGAGATTCTTGTATGGCTGACTCTTTCAGATGCGGCCAGTCTTGGACTGTCCCCTGGGCAGTTCACAGCCCTGAAGCCTGGGTCCCCTATCTAGTTTATCCACATTATAACTATATGCCAGCCCCAACCCCAGCCAGGGAATACAGGGTAGCTTGGTACAAAGGGAGTAGCAGGATCCAGAGAGCTGTGTTAAGTTGGGGAAAAGAAATCAATATTTGACAGTGGGTTGAATACCGTAGGGCAAGAGGGCCCCTTGTCTCCCACACAGGTGACTTAGCATCTATTCACATCATAGCCAAATGTACCTCAGGATGGTCCCCCGGGCACTTATGACCATCCACATATTACAAACAGCACCTAGCATATTACCAGGACTGGTCAGAGACCTGCAGTAATAGGCATCATAAGGGTCAGATTTTCAGAAAATGTACAATTGGCAGCTGCACATATTTAATAATTTTGCTAAATTCTAAAACAAATTGTAAAACTTGGGTATTTCTGAGTTTATTTGGTATCGCATTGATGTAAAGTATCAGTTCTGTTATGTTAAACTGCATTTTGAAGCTCATTTCCGTCTTCAATGTGAGTTATTGGAGAGGATTGGTGAAGGCGAATTGTACATTTTCTGAAAATCTGACCCATATAGCCTTAAGAGGGATGGCTTCCTTATAGTGTGCCCTATAACAAACATAGCTGGCTGGAACTCATTGATTTATCAACCCGATGATGTGAATAGAGTGTGATTACAAATGCCTATACTATGAACTTGTAAATATTATATTACCCTGGTTCTACCCCAAAATATGTGCACCTTGTTAAACAAATGTTGTTTGCCTGGCTCATATTAGTAAGGCATTAAGTTGAACTCGCATGTACTCATGTAGTATATTTGTTAACGAGCTTGTACAAGGCATACCCTATACATTACCCATATGTCAGCCTGTGCAGGGAGTGACCTGTACATGTGCATTAAGTGGCTGGATCTGCTGTCTAATGGAGCTACTCGTGTATACATCTGAGCAACTCAACATCTTTTGTCTCCACCATCTTGTATGTGTGGTTCAGGCCACCTGCACGTGTTCATTCAACTATGTAGGTTTATTTAGGGTTTTGCAAGTAGGTAGAGCTCAAAATAACAGAATTTGTCAATTAAAGTACATACTCTGGACATGCAAATCTAGTTGTACAATTCGAATACTGTTCTAACGTTTAAAAGGCTTAGATAAACATGTTTGCTACAAAAAAAAGCATTGTTGCTGCAGCCTTGTTTTACAACTTCCGTTACTCAAACCCACTCTCACAGGGTCCCCCTGCCTTGTAGCACTACCTCTGTCACACCTATCCACTGTCACAGGGTCACCCACAGGAGCCCCCTGCCTTGTAGCACTACCTCTGTCACACCTATCCACTGTCACAGGGTCACTCACAGGGGCCCCCTGCCTTGTAGCACTACCTCTGTCACACCTATCCACTGTCACAGGGTCACTCACAGGGCCCCCCTGCCTTGTAGCACTAACTCTGTCACACCTATCCACTGCCACAGGGTTACTCACAGGGCCCCCTGCCTTGTAGCACTACCTCTGTCACACCTATCCATTGTCACAGGGTCCCTCACAGGGCCCCTTGTCTTGTAGCACTACCTCTGTCCCACCTATCCACTGTCACAGGGTCACCCACAGGGACCCCCTGCCTTGTAGCACTACCTCTGTAACACCTATCCACTGTCACACACAGGGACCCCCTGCCTTGTAGCACTACCTCTGTAACACCTATCCACTGTCACACACAGGGACCCCCTGCCTTGTAGCACTACCTCTGTCACACCTATCCACTGTCACAGGGTTACTCACAGGGCCCCTGCCTCGTAGCACTACCTCTGTCACACCTATCCACTGTCATAGGGTTACTCACAGGGCTCCTTGCCTTGTAGCACTACCTCTGTCACACCTATTCATGGTCACAAGGTCACTGTCAGTGCCGACCCCCGACTCCCCCCCCCCCCCCCCCCACCTCTCCTGCCTTGTACTTGCAGGACTACCTCTGTCACACCTATCCATTATCACAGGGTCACTCGCACTACCAAGCAATATGTTCTGCCTAGGCTATTATAACAATATGATGATAGAGTGTGTAAGTGTCATGGTGGCGGGGCGCGAATTAACGAAAATTAGTCGCGTAGTTGTACCGATGTGTGGACCGGAAGTAAACAATCTCCATAGAGTTAGCATTGGGGCGATAAATAATCACTCTTTACATCGCCCCTGTAAAGGTTTAAGGATTATGGAGGCAATAGTTGAAATCGTGTGCCTCTAGAGATGGATATATGTGAGTTACAAGTCCTAAATCTCTATGATCGATGAAAGAACAGAGATTTAATATCGCGGTAACGTTGGGGCTATGGGACTTTCGCGCGACATGTCCACATGACGTCATGAAACTGCAACAGTAGCGTGACTCAAAAATTCGCCGCGGTGGACTACTTACGCGCCCTATTATGTATAACAGTCAAGTGGTCCCATGTCTAGTGGACACACCCATACGTCACTTTGACTAATTACTATAAGAGACGAGAGCCGCAAGGCTTGTATCATAATCATACCCTATTAGGTGTGTATTGATGCATAGCCCATTATAACGGCATCAGATAAGCCTTATCAGGCAGCGATAAAGTATTCCCTCGCTGCATTAATACATCACCACCAGCTTAATGATGCCAGTCATCATGTAGCCTGCTTCTCAACTTGACAATCTCTGTCATCAACTATAGATTAATCTTTTATCATTTAGTAACACATATAGCTAGTATACTCACGATTACTGGTGTGAAATCATTTTGTGGTGGTTCTTAATTATTAACAGATGAAGAGAGTGTAGATGGTGTTGATGAATTTCCCAATGAATGCAACCAATATTTTTCTATTCGTTTCGGATTTCTAAGGGTAAATACTTCCTATGAAGTGTGTGTGTCTGATCAATTTGTGTATGGGATCAATTTCCATCAATCATTCTACCCTCTCTGAAGTTCAAACCTGGGAGAATATGATAATAGATGATAGATTATTCCCTTGGACTATTTATTAAAATGAATGGAAACGTATAAACTTAATAATGACGGGACCCTTCCTAACGCGACCCTTCCCCACCTGCACCTGCCCTGACAGACATTCATGAAAGATATGGTTCTAGGACAGATACCCGCCGGACATGTACCCGCCGTACGTATGTATGTTTATTGTTTATTTCCAGTCGCTCAGAGCAATAAAACACTCGTTGAAGCTGTTGCCATTGTTTGTTCCATTCAGTCAACCTGATAGAACTGATGTTTAACACGTGGAAATATAAAAGGGCATAGGCCTATATAAGGGCATATTGAGGCACACTTCGGTTCTTAAGAGAATATAAATGTATGATTATTATACGATTATTCCTGTTTTGCTACCTCTCTTGCTATTTTGTAATGTATGTATTCAGCTGGTAGCGCACCCGACATACATGATGCAAGAAGCATGGCATATTTTGGGTTTAGACCTAATAAGCTATAGATGTTTCTTGTAGGGAATAACAATGGGTGGCTGTGGGCGGTAGATATGCTGGGAGGTAGAGCACCGCAGGCCAACCACATATGGGTAGATTTTCGGAAAATGTACAATTCAACTTCGCCAATCTTCCCAAGTAACCCAAATTTCAGACGAAAATAAAGTTCAAAACACAGTTGAACCTAACCAAACAGATTGCTAGAATTAATGCAACGCCAAATATAGTCGAATTTATTATAATATTGGCCACATTGCAGCCTAATTTAGAAGAATCTACTAAATGTGTACAGCTGCCAATTGTACATTTTCTGACCCATATAGCCCCCACCCCCCAACCTCCAGTCCCTAACCTCCAGCCCCCAACCCCATATAACCCCCAACCTCCAGTCCCTAAGCCCCAACCCCCAACTCATAACATCGCAGCTACAATGATGTACAATAAAGAAGAAACGGCTGCCATGGAAACCCGTTCTCATAAAACCCTACCTCATCGTTATTACTTCCTCCTAGAACCTCTTAACTCTTTACCTCATGACGTCTCCCGATTCCTCTCTAACTGCTAGAGTGCGTTTACTGGAGCGCTTTGTTCTAAAGCCCTGAATGATGAGAAATACTGTTTTATTGTAAGATAACTGTGGTCATTAGTTTTTAATGATGTCATTATGACTCATACATTAAACTCCACTTGAGTATTGGATATCAACAGAACCTTAAGTCTCCATTTATAGTCCTGCCATATAGTGATTCCAAAGGGGGCCCTCAGGAAGATCTATGGTTTCATAGAGGACACCCACCCGCTTTTTCGGTGTCAAAATTTGATATGTCATTGAAAGTATACGCTTCCGAAATAAAAACCTATACATACATACATATTACACCTATGTATGGCAGGAGTATAGGCCCGTAGAAGAACACACGATGTTCTACCTTGCTAAGGTAAATGGACTTCACGGGCAAGACATGCATCACATAGCAAAATTCGTAAAATAATGAAGGAAACATAGATACACGGAGCCATTGGAAATACTGGCGTATATTAGATGTAGTTAAAACATTTAAACAAATGGTTTTGAACTGAACGTGTGTTTGTTTTCTTAATATTATTTCGGAGTAAGCATGTATACGTATGTGTTTCAGATGATAAGCAATTGTTGCTTCACACAGTGGCAGTCTGTGATTATATGGGCGTCAATAGTCATACACTATCGTACATCTTCACACACAACATGGGTGTGGAGGCTGTATCAGCCGTCCTCTTGCTCAGTTGTATAATACTAAATGATAAATTAATTATTCATTTGCTTTTTAGATAAATAACGCGCACATCATTTCCCTAGACTTAAAGGCTTGATGCCTTGCGGGTAGGACCTACTACTAACATGAATAATTTTGCTTTTATTAATTTAACCCTTCAATACAAGTAAGAATGAGTACGTTATAGGCGGGTCTAAAGTATTCACGATTAAAGTGTTATACTATTAAAGTGATACATAGACTGGTTGATGAGAGGCCTGTGAGACACGTACCACCTCTCAGATACGCTTCCACTTAATGCCTGCAACTGTATCGAATGTCAATATATTGTGCTGCTTCTGCGCATGGAGTTACATCTTCCTGTCAAACTAGTCCCTGTACGAGATACTGTTTTACAATGTAAATGTAACTGAGTGATGCATTAAGATGGGTTCACCATCCACACAGTGGGCAGTGCTGCTAATTATAATACTCTCCGTCCTGATTATTTGTTTTGTATTTTGCAATATTTAATCCTTTAAACTTGACTTGTCTTGTCCCAAGTCCCTAGATGGATCCAACTCAGAAATGAGGGAAGACGAGTGCTGAGGAATGCTGGATAATGGTAATTTGGTTGACCTAACTGGGAGCCAGTATCCCTTCTTGTTTAAAGAAGATTGTATTAATATTATGGGCTATACGTATAATGGAGAAAACTGCCGCCTTATGATCATCTTATGTTGGCTTTGATGTATGGAAATATCTGGACCTAGTATTTTATTTGCCTACGTCAGGAGATATGTGTGCATGTCCTTCGTTTTTAGGCGCTACAGCATTAAAGCGCCTGATGTGTGCATACACTGGATGTTCTGAATTGGGCATCATATTGCAGGGTTGTGAGCCCGACATTGCTCGTGTCTCTCCCTATAAGCTACACTTGGATGCAGCAGCAGGGTTGGAATAGGGGATTTGCATAGCCGCCATTTTGAATCTTGATTCGCATGGAATTATGGGACTAAGGGTACAGTCTAAAATCTATAGAAAACATGCCATATTCAGCATGGAATATTTATTAATGCTCCAATGTTAATATCCACGTGTTTTACATGTTTCCATAATACATGTCCCGTCTCTCCCATCATGCATTTAGTTTTCATAAATCATTTATGTGAGCTTTGATTTTAGTGAAAACATTCTTACAATTTTTGATAATATCTTGCCAAATATTTGTATGGCAGATTTTAACAGAATCCATCCCAGCATGCACTGCAGTAGACATGCGCAGTGAGACATGCAAATGCCCTATTAATGATGAAGTTGTCAATATAATGTTGGACCTGCATGTGTGTGATTGTGTCGTCCTACCCTTGTGACTCGACCCTGAGGTGGTGTGGAATGTGGCACACGCAGCCACGGCTCACCTTTAAACCACGGGTGACACAAACATGCAATGCAGTGTCAGTTAGCCACAAATAACCTTGAAGTGGGTGGAAAATGAAGAACATTTGAATAAAAATGGGTTTAATTATATTATAAAATAATTCATATCTTCTTCATATAGAGCTCTGGCATTGTTTATCATGCCAGAACTCTATACAATGGTTCATCATCAATTCCTTTTTTTTTTAAATCAAATCCTTTTTTTATTCAGAAAATATGTTGCTGGCAAGTGCCAGAGATATATCTTTTTGCGGTTTGGGTATAACCCGGTCTGCCACCGCAACCTGAATTAATCAAAACGTAAATATCAGAAATAGAGTGTACAAATATTCAAATAGTACCATATCTGATATAACAGTATAATGAAGGAGTTTAATGAGGGATGAGATGAAGATTTTACATGTTTTCAATAGGATAAGATAGTGACATATGTTACATTTTCACAGTGGGTTTTTTCACAGGAGATTGCTAACAATAATACAGCTTTCAGCATCTGGCTACTGGCTGCAAGATGCGCCCCTGACTGCTGCACCTGGAGAGGCACAGTAGGGTGGGATTGATGGGGACGTGTACAATAAGGGTTTAGCATGGATGGCAGTGGATGAATGACTGTAGAGACTTGCTGGTCTCCATGCAATGTACATAATGTATGGCTATATGTACTGTATGGGTCGTAAGGCAATGTGCGAGCGTATTGCAGCAGTTCCAAAGAGGGCTTAGAGACGCCTGATCATAGCCTGTCCAACCTCATACAGTTCATGGTATTATTACATACGTGTGTGATTACAGCGGTGCCATTCGGGGGTGCCATTAGAAATCTCGTATCACATACGTATGTGATGCGGAACGTACTGGCGGTTCTGTCATCGGTATGTCCACAAGAATCGATGGAAATCAAGGTAAAATGTCATTAAAATCGTCTTCTCTTGTTGATTTAGTATGAAATAAATATCTAATAGACAGATAGAGGTTTCAAATCGGTCTCGACGGAGGGTCAAATCGCACGACACCCCATAGGGGTGGAGTGCGATTTGACCCGACCGATTTGAAACCTCTATCGGTCTATTAGATATATTTATAATACAGTTCATGTTCATATAGTTCATGTTTTTATAATAGTTAAGGGCATTATCATAATTTAAGGACAAACGGATTTAAACTAGGATGAAGACCTGATGCTGCAATTTGTGTCAACCTACATGATACAATAAAGAATTTATCCATCAATCAAAATTAATTTCCTAACCGTTTCGTAATACACACACAAAAAGATATACGTTTAAAATATGATTTACCGAATCATATAAAAGAAATTTAAGTTCTATACCATACTACTTTCAGATGACCTTCATACACGGTCAAGGTCATTGTTTCCTGAGTATATGATTAAAAAATATATAAATATCACCAAAAATGAGAGGGAAGGTCAGTGATGGTAAGGATGACATGTTAGTCATTTTATTCAGTTAGTCTCGTCACCCTTTGCCCCCCAAGTAAATAATAATCAACATCTCATTCCATAAGTTTTCAAGTGATCCTAGGCCCCCAAAATAAAATACTTAAAACTTAGGTTGTTATAGAGGGGGTAGGGGTTGCCTCCCAAATTCAGCCTCTGGCTGCTGGTCTATCTGGTTTCCATTGAAATAAAGGGGCGAGATTTATTTCAATGGAAACCTAAGATAAATAATTTGAGTCCCTCCCTCCCTCAGGCCTCCTGAAGACGCTGAGCTATTGGTCACGTGTCAACCCTGGAGGCCAGCACTTAGTGGTTGCACCATGCTCCAGGGTGTGCTCTGCTGCAGGTTATACACAGGAGGGACAGGCAGAGGATATCTGGATAATTCGCAAATCTTCTCAAATAACCCAAATTTCAGACGAAAATAAAGTTGAAAATACAGTTCAACCTAACCAAACAGATTGCTAGAATCAATGCAATGCCGAATATACTCAGATTGACCTAGTATTGACCAAATTGCAGCCTAATTTAGCAGAATCTACTGAATGTGTACAGCTGCCAATTGTACATTTTCTGAAAATCTGACCCTCGTATAAGGGACAGGTCACTCACATATGTACCATAGGTAGGAAACATAACAAACACAATATTACTGAAATTGCTCAAGAACTATCGCAATAAGTTCCAATGAATTTGCTCTTTCCTGGTAATCACAATTCTCCTTATTTAATTTGGGTGGAAATATTATTACAAATGGATGCTTATTGGCAATTGTCATGTTATATTAATACATTGCAGAATGATATACTTACAGATCCCTTACTCAAAGCCATTGAACGCGCAACTTCTCATGGAATAATTCCTTTAGCTATTCTGTGAATGCGACAAGTACTGCTTAACTGCACTATACTTTGTAAATACCTATGGTATACATGGGTCAGATTTTCAGAAAATGTACAATTGGCAGCAGTACACATTTAGTAAATTATGCTAAAATAGACTGCAATTTGGTCAATACTAGGTAAATTCAAGTATATTTGGCATTGCATTGACTCTAGCAATCTGGTTGGTTAGGTTGAACTGTATTTTAAAGTTTATTTTCGTCTAAAATCTGGGTTATTTGAGAGGATTTGCGAAGTTGAATTGTACATTTACTGAAATTCTGACCCACATGTAGAATGAAAACGTGGTACATGTTTTAGTTACCGAACCACGTGAGCAATTCCCCACTTAGAGGCAGGCACTGCCCCCCCCCCCCCATACATGGGTGCTTTGTGTGAGTGACAGCCTCGGGACACGACCAGACCTGCAGAGACAGGACTTGCCCAACTCTCTCTCTTCCTCATTATTAATTGAACCTAGGAATTCCCAGCGCTTCGTGACACTGACCAGGAGGTAAATTTGAAAGCGAGAAACAAGAGCGTTTGAGATTTTAGCTAGCACAAGGAACAACAAGGAACGACTTTGTCAGTCAGTTACATTTGTATCAACAGATAAAACAGCGTCTTGTTAAAGTAAAGCTGATACGCTATACTTCAATAGTATAATTATACGGTATATCAAAGTGATGCAGGCCTACATAACCAAGTAAGAAGAGACATTGGTTTAATATTCACCGCCAATAACTTTATTCGTTCAGTAGGAAAAGTGACGCTTTGGAGCAGAATTGTTCTCGTACAAAGCAGTCATAACCTTGTCACAGATTGTATGTTAGCCCTAAAGATGAGTTGTCCCATGCACTTAGTTGGTGGAACTGTGACATCGGTGACCCTGGTTCTTGGAGGTCACTCAGTCCACACGTCCCATTCAGGTAAATCACTCCACACCTCTCCCTAGCTCATCTGGAGACGGGTGGGGACGTATGGGACGAGTGGGGGAGGATCAACCTGCCAACACCTCCCCACTATTTTATGTCTATTTTATTGCTTGTGTTGTATATAAGGCCCCCCAGTGGGCCGGGTAGGATTGTCACTCCCTGTTGGGCATTCCTTGGATGATGATGTGGACCTGTATGGAGAAATAAAGCCTTGCTCAAACCATATATATTCCTCTTTTCTGATGTCTGTCTAATCAAGCGCCAAGGTCATGAGCACCTTTTACCACTTAAGTTTCTTAGATTGCTATATCCCTCTTCTGCGTTAGCTGCCGCACTACCCCTGATAGCTGATCATTGGAATGGACTATGTAAATGAACCCAACTTAGAGCAACTTTGGGATGAGCCGGTCCCAAGCAATTATCTCCCCTTCATCCTCCTAGCGGTCAAATAACGAATAGTGAGAATACCCACTTCAACAATCTATTGTAATGAAGTGTGAAGTCAAATCATCAGTTCCACTATTCATCACTTGAGGCATGCGCAGAGGCTACCTCGCCTATTGGCGTCCCAGCAGCCACCTGGATCGGCCACCTGGATATGGGTAACATTTTCAGAAAATGTACAATTCGCCTTCAACAATCCTCTCAAATAATCCACATTTAAGACAAAAATGAACATCAAAATGCAGTTTAACATAACAGAACTGATACTTTAAATCAATGCGATACCAAATATACACAGATATACCCAATATTTATCATTTTTCCGCCAAATTTAGCAAAGTTCCCCAAATGTGCGTAGCTGCCAATTGTACATTTTTTGAAAATCTGACCCATATACAAAACCCAGTTGTCTTGATGTCACACAGAGTGGGTGGGATGTGGGCTTGGAGTCCTACCAGAAGGGAGTAAGTGAATAAAGGTATGGATTATTCATGGAATAATCAACATTGCCAAACAGGACACCTGATAACTTGGTAAACATAATTCATGGTCCCATGGATTTAAACTTCAGTAGACGTTTAATATTCGTGAAGTGGATCAGATTTGCAGATCCTGTCATGGAGAGAATACCCATGTATTCAATATCATGGTTGAAGTGAGGCGCTGGTGGAGCGACTTTGAATAAGTTTTATTATGCATGCATGTCATTTAAACTTACTGGAGGTAGCTAGGGATTTGCCTGTCCGGATATCCTGCTCGAAATTGAGTCCAGTACAGGACCAACTCTTGCTCCTGGTACGGTCCAGGTGCCATGAGAAACATTAATTTTATGTAATTATTTATGAATATTTCTATTTGCAGGGTGGGCACTATGGATAAAGTCCCGAAATGTTAGCCAGGGAACCGACTAAATACTAGGTGCCAGACTACTAACGTGGTATATCTACTCACTACACTGACTTAGGGCCACCAATTTAGGGTTAGGGGATTTATCTACCGGACCCAAGGTGTCTGTTATGTATGATTGATGGGAGGAGTCTCTTATATAAGGCTCCTATTGTGTCCATTTATAAGCTGCTGAACGTCGAACCCTCCAGATCACTTCTGCTGCAAAATGCCCTCTCGCCGTGTAGGGACCTGTGTGGGGTCGGGGCAGGAACTGATCGCCCATCAGATAAATCCAGACCCCAACCGGATAAGATTATATTTATAGATACTCAGACCGGGCATGACATAGAGAGATCCTCCTTTAGCCGTTCTGGAACCGCTTATTCAAATACTACTGACGTTCACTCGCTATATTTTTTTGGTACCATACTATAGTCTGTCTGACTAGTAGTTAATCCGGGATTCATTCGTTCCTTTAAGAAGAGAGAAAATGGGGGACTTTCGGACAGACTATACCATCACCCTATATCCCAAGTGGCCAACTATATATCATCTCATCTCATTATTATCTTCATTGTCAACTTGATTGCCTGTAACAATATGTTTAAATTGTAGTGCAGTAGTCGGGTGATTAACTTTCTTCACTCCACACACCTCTATGTATTTTCTAAACATGTCCATATTTTCAGGGCACAACGAAAATCACGTAAGGGTGAGATTGCTGTAATTTTGTTAACTTCCTAAATAAATAAATTTGTCCAAAAACAATATCTATATATATAGTGCCTGATTTATGATCTATAGCTATGAGAACGTTTCCGAACTTGCCATGGAAAGAGGAGGCCCAGCCACCTACTGGGCAGTTCTTTAGCAAACTGTCTGACACTACCCGCCCAGGGGGTCAGGGACAACAATATATTCCTGTTTTAACGTTTTCTTGATGTTTCTCACAATAATATAAATGTCACGGTATTCGAATTTAAGTATGGTATATTATATACCATGTAATATATTATTGGAAATATCCATGCTAAAACGTGAATCGGTAAAACGTAAAAGGCGATCAACAGGCTGCGTACATTGAAACTAAGTGGTATTATGAAATACTGCACAAAACTGGTTCACAACTTAAAGGCGTATTGTGGCAAGAAAGGCATTACTGCCTTGAACCAGTGGCTATAACTACCTGAGGCAAAGACTACAAAGATTAATAACCTCAATGTTGTTTGTAAGATACTAGTAGTACCTCCCTTGCTCACCATGCAGTACATGTAATGGGAAGAGGCTCTTTCCGTATAGTATGAGTTAATACACATAATCTAAAGACTATTATATTACTCCTGTATTACGTATAGTCACCAATAGGTATTGCCATCGAGATAGGCCTATGCAGTATGTATTATCATGGTGGATATATATGATGTAGAGAATCTCTCAGTACCTATAATATAAACCATAGTTCATAGCATCCCCTCTAAATGCTGAATGCTTGCTGTGCCAATTGATGGATAGACGGCCAATGGACGTGGAGACAAATAAATGTTTATTTGTTAGGCAAAAACTTCAAAAAAAAGTTATAAGGGAAGTCGCATGTATGTTGTTAGACCTTTCTGAATTATCGGCTTATCCTTGAGCTCCAACTGTTTCTTTGTATTTCAGACCCCGGCACATGGCACCCGTCCATTATTAAGGTAGTGACCCACTAAGCCCTGTGCTAATGGTACCCGCTACTCGTCAGCTAACCATAAACTCCAGCTAGGGTGCAGTCGTACTGGTGCGCTCTGGACCCACGCTAAAGTGATGCTTTCTTCCTTCAGTAATTGCTTGGCCTTAGCCTACGCTAACTGCTTGTTTTTTCTTCTTGTTTTAAAACCTTTTCTCAACAAAAATGTTGAAACTCAATTACCACACCTTGCCCTTGAAAATGAAATACACCGAAGCGTACTTATAGCATAGACATCTAGCGTTAACATAGGCCAGCCTTAGTTAGGCCAAACATAAAATGTTCTGATTAGCAGGAGAGGTTAACGCACTAGGGGCATTACACCCACAGGTAAGCACTGATCCATGCGTTAAAGTATGGCGACCTTACATATTGAAATTTAACTGATCACCTGATTTTGATAGCAAGAATAATTTCTGTATCCTTCAGCTAAAATTATAGCACACGCCCCTTATCGTGGTAGCCGAAGGAAATTCGTACTGGAATACCAAGCCTGACGAATAAGGGACCGGGCTGCTGAATTAACAAAAGAACTGGACATTTTTTTTATGTCCCAGATTTCGGAAATATAATATTATTCATTAAGAAATTATGTGATCGTAGTGTATTCCCTTGTTTGTCTAATTTCGAATATTCCCATAAGGGCCTTGTCCACTAAGCTGATTCTTATGCGATTCTCACGGAATGTAGTGGAAAAAGGTCTCTTCGGCGCAAAATCGCATGAGAATCGGCTTAATGGACTAGGGCCGTTAGCGTCTTGTGCAAACTCCTATGACCTGAACCAGTGCATATCCAAATCCCCTATTCTAATATCCGCTACGCCTGTCTGTACAGATATTAAATGAGGTCCTAACGCATATATCATTTACAATCGCCTCCAACGCAAATTCCATATCTGGATAATGATTGATCATATCCCTGGTGAGTTTATTAGATTGGTCTTCTAACAGAACGGGTTGCTCTTCCTACTTATGAATAAAAGAGACTCTAGCTCAGGAACCGATTCATACTCCATCAAGCCTTAAGCCGACGTTAACAAAACATGTTATTGAATGTCGTTCAGAGGCAATAAAGCTTCTTGGTAATCTATCTTATATAACAGCAACCTACTAGCCTCATCAATATTATCATCACAGATTTGTCCTGCGATTACTTGTTGGGAAATAACGTGTTAACAACGAACAATATTGCACTACCGCCGAATACTGTTTACTGACTGAAATGTTTAGCATGTTATCCTCATATTAAAAAAGGTCTGAGAAATGGAAGGTGAATGAGGGGTTAGCCCACGTGGCTAGGGTATTTATAAATAGGCAGCAGAAGGTGGCGTAGTAGAGAAGGTGAGGTGCATTTTAGGATTCCTGTAGGTTTAGCCCATGGCTAATGCACCGAACAATATTCGAAATGCAAATAATTATAGAATTATCAGTACTTATTGAAACATTGTATGAATCTATTACTATACATGCAATGGTAGAGAAAAAAATATTAAGGGTTTTCATTGTTTAGAGTAGAACCGTAGACATAACTGTAACTATTTAAAGATAAGCAAGCAGGGCACACACTGGAAGAACTTTAATTTGAGAAGTTTACAACTTTTTTTGTCAACGTTACACCTATTAAGGCAAAAAAGGAATCATCTTATCATAGAATGTGGAGATAGGAGAGCAACTCAGCAGACACCATGTCTGGCGTGTGCAGTCTGCATGGGTATACATACTCTCGGTATTACATAACAGCTGGTGTAGGGAGCTATGCTAGCTATGGGTAAGTACTAGATACTGACCTGCAGGCTAAATTACACATTAGCCAGCAAATGAGCTACTAATTACCTGGTGGGAATATACCTTAGGCTAAACAGCTCAGTTGAGAGACATAAACAAAGATTGAGAAGGTTTTAATATTTCTGCTAAAATTAGTTCTGATTTTGAATACATCCTTCGATTTGATATAGGTATAAGTTTGGGTGCTATCATATAGCAATGGGTGATTTCTTGTGATATAAAAACCCAATACAAACTCGTCATTGATATGCTTGACGTTTCTATGCACACTTGATGGTTGAACCAAACGTTTTTCTCGAGTAGCCAAAGGCCACACGTGAAAAACCATCAACCGCGCATAGAAACGTCACATGTATCAATAACTCGTTGTCTTCTGTCTAACAATACCATGAAGAGTGAGATGTATTGAAAATCAGAAGCAATTATGTCCCAAATGACATTGTGTCCAATGGCAATATTGAGGACTGTGACCACACATGTATGTAGCATACATTATATGATGCTAACTGTGCTCCTTCATTCCAGCAGGGATGCGTATATTTCCCCATTAACAGCAATGATACCCCCTGAAAAGTGTTTGAAAATAATATTTATTATAATTGTTACCTGGGTATACACTTTATAACAACCAAAATAGATGTTTTAATTCCCTACTCTTACACAGATCTAGGAGAGACAGACCCAGTGACCATGGACAAGCCTAGTAGGACAAAAGGACTTTGTCTCCAATATTCTCAGGTGTTTTGCCCATAGGACGCTTCAACTAGGTCGCCAGGGAGAAGCGATTGCGAGTGCTTGTGGACGGCGAGTTAATCACAACAAGAACATGTTATTTCCAGTGAAATGAAACATATTTGTAGAACACCCCAAGACGCAGTGATCTTACATCATGATATCACCTACTTCTACCTTCCAGTCTAGGCCAAATACACGGTTGAGAGTCCCTTCAAACGGAGGGAAAACTCTCGTCTCAAACCGCCAAGTACCATTATACTTCCATTAAGACGGCAAAATGTCATTATAATCCCATTAGAACGCCGAGTTATAGGCCAGGAAACCTATTAGCGAAGTAGGCGTCCAATCACTGAATACCATTCTTATCTGATCTGAGGTTTTGGACCTAGACTGCTTCTCACAAATCCGCAATCCACATTTTCCTCTTCCCTTCCATATTTAAACAGGACCCATGCAGCTTTTTACGATAGTATTTTCGTCTCACAATAATCAATCTTCTTTACAGCTAAATAGGAAATTTATGAACAATGTCATCTATCATTGTGCAGAAGAAGCAAACTGGAGCGTCAATGACTTAATTTAAGACAAATATTTGAATGGCTAATGACTTGTGACTTAGTGGAGGACGGTTACAAATGCTGGTGATACAGTAGGTGGAAACCAGTCTGCTCAACCAGTAGTTCATTAAGTTCTACCACTCCACATACCATTTATTATGTTGTACATAGAGGAGACTTCATGAGGAAGCGGAGCTAACTGATGTAGGCCTTGGATAGAGTGTATACCATAGTTAACATTATTACACCCCTGTGATGTTCCTTCCTATACCTTCAGCATTGTATGTCACACTTGGTCAAAGTGGTGCATAACATGTGAGTTATGCCACCCTTGGCGCATACAACAAGTAGGTCCACCAAAAACTTAAATTACTTCTTTTATTTTTAATTAATTATATTTTTTATTTATTAATGGGGTGTAATAAATATGGAACAAAGCTCGGGTGAAGTCTGTACACTTGTTATTGACCGAGGGAGCGTGGGAAGATAGAGGGCGTTAGTACAGACTTCCCCCTTGCTAGGTTCCATCTATTTAGTTTTCATGCACTAATTAACTGACTGATTAATGTTGGCAGCTACACGCTAGAGACATGAATCAGTAATTAGGTGTAGGGAGATAATTATAGTAAGAGTTGTAATTAGCTTATTATATTGTTAAATAGTAGGATGTAAGTACATTATGTACCGTTATAGTGTTAAGTAATGCTGCGTACAGTTCACTCATTGATTGATGGATCATATACCAGCCACATAGAAAATCAACCACTTTTAAACTACAACTTATAAATAGAGTTCACAGAGTTCTCCTTCCCGACTCTTTGGGATCACAGCTTTTATCAATACCAATTATCCATGATAATCATGACGTATCATTGATGGAAAACCATGTTCCTATCCTTTGTACTTTGTGGATAAATTCAAGGCTCATTCTCTCCAATGATAGTCTTTACAATAGAAACAAGCTCCCACATCAGTTTACAGTCCCTGCATGACAACAGCATAATCATTGTGCATTGTGTTCCATGGACTTCAGAAAGACGAAAGTCTAATGATGATGGCTGCTGATTCAGAGAATAAAGGGGTCAGATTTTCAGAAAATGTACAATTGGCAGCTCTACACATTTAGGAAATTCTGCTAAATCTGGCTGAAAAATGATGAATACTGAGTATATCTGAGTATATTTGGTAACGCATTGATTTAAAGTATCAGTTCTGTTATGTTAAACTGCATTTTGAAGCTAATCTTTGTCTTAAATGTGGGTTATTGGAGAGGATTGGTGAAGGCGAATTGTACATTTTCTGAAAATCTGACCCTAAAACACATTTGTATTGTATCTTTAGCGATTAAATGGAGTAGCTGACACAAGACGTGAAAGCAGGTGTAACATTTAAACACCAAGAACTGGATACCACCACCCACTATGAGGGTCAGATTTTCGGAAAATGTACAATTCAACTTCGCCAATCTTCTCAAGTAACCCAAATTTCAGACGAAAATAAAGTTCAAAATATAGTTTAACCTAACCAAACAGATTGCTAGAATTAATGCAATGCCAAATATAGTCGAATTTACTATAATATTGGCCACATTGCAGCCTAATTTAGAAGAATTTACTAAATGTGTACAGCTGCCAATTGTACATTTTCTGAAAATCTGACCCACTATGTGTAACGTGTCTTTATAAATACGGGTCCTGCTAGTATTACTATCATTTTCGTTTCCAATAAAGAGTGGGTGCTTACAAAACAACATAATACTCAACTTCAACAGTGCTTGCCTTTATAAGCAACCCTTGCAATATTGTTCCTTTTTGTTTTATTAGGCTTACAGCGATTTTGTGATGAAACACATTTAGGATATACCTGTACGTGACTAGGCATGGGCAGGTGGTTCTCACAAGTAAAGGTATTGGGTCAAATCCGTGTGCTAAATATTCATAGGATATAGAATATTTTGTTAAAGGTTTTTTTTCGCCTTAACCTGCCATCTTATGACCGTTATAAATCGGGTCCCTTGTATTTTGTATTTTTGGGTGATTTTCTATTTTGCTTACAC
The DNA here is from genome assembly GCA_942159475.1 of Sthenelais limicola. Lineage (NCBI taxonomy): Eukaryota > Metazoa > Annelida > Polychaeta > Phyllodocida > Sigalionidae > Sthenelais > Sthenelais limicola. Next base: position 28,539,300 of record OW804101.1, read on the forward strand.
TTCTTACACATGCTCCAAGAGCTATTGAATATTTATATGCATAGATACAGTGCACAACTATTAAAATCAAACGTTGAGGATAAGAATATTACTGGAACTCCGACACACGTGAAATGAAAGGTTCTATAATGGTTATACGTACAGTCTTTTGCCGAAGACAGATAAAGTCATACAGCTGTATAATCTATTGGTGTTACACCTGTATTAAATGTATATTAAATGTGTATTAAATACACCAATGCACCAGCAGGCCGTTTTAATATCAGCCACAGGTGGCTATTATTGTAAGAATACCATATATAATGTGGCAAACAAGGTGAACTTTAGATACTCGCCGAGTAAGTCCAGAAGCAAAGGGGCTGTAAGCCGAGTTGCTGGGCTTCTGAGCTTACGAGGCGAGTATTGTTCACCGAGTACTTCACACTATGGCTTTCTTACTCTTATTCCATGATTTCATGCAGAAAATTCGACATTTTACCATTTTCAATGGAAGACGATACTCAGGAAATACAGTCCTGATTATACGCTCCGCCCTGCAGCGGCAAGTATTGTCATCATAGGCGCAGCTCACAGCCTAATCAGGGAATAAAGGAATAACGCCCTCGGACTGTCATGACAGTGTTTAACATTACGTAAGCATAGATGCAACAAATCTGATGAGAAACCAGCAGGAGCCACTAAAAAACACTCAAGTGATGAAGAAATGATTAAACCACAAGACGCGATCTTCTCATCTGTCATAATTCTTTTCGATGATTAAAATGATAGATAATTTCACAGGTCTCTCAATTAATGAGTTTTAATCTGATCCTTTCAACCGAAAAACATCAAGTAATTCGGGTTGCAGTTTGATCTGCGATATTGGGGCCTATCAATCTTCCAACATTTTTATGAGAAGTTCTGACAATTTAAATTCAATCTTGCCCATTTAATGGCTGAAACTAATTGAATTGTATCTGATCGGCAGAACATGCAGTACTGGATTAATTAAAGTCTTGCAATATCAATTATTTCTAGGATTGAAGAGTGAGTGATGCTCAATTGTTTAATGAAATCCAATTGTCAGGTACAATTTAAAATTGTAGGAACCAGTACGCTAATTATAATACATACCCAAAGCCAGCAACTCACATAGAATAAATGACCTTCATCCAATATGTATTACACCAATGATAAGCAAGGTCTTTGAAACAATACAAGGGCCTTCGGCCGAGGCCCCTCCATCAGAAAAACATATCACATTAAAAAAAAGGGATCCAAAGAAGAGCTAAATTAAATAATTTCATTGTGATTATTATCACATATTGATTTGTGATATAATATTTTATGTACCGGTATGCTATTCCTATGCAAAAATTGCCTAGGCCTATAAAATAAATTTGTCCAAACAGGTATTTTGTTTCCAGAGATGATGAAGAAACCCCTTCCCTCCCCTGCCTATAGCCCCTTCTCCACCCCTCCAGCCATTCCTTCAGTAACACTGTTACTAACAGAATAACCAATAGCTGGAATGGAGAAAGCGTAGCCTCCTTTAAAGAGTATAAGGTAATTAGCTGATGTTTATATTCTATTTTTGCTATCGGGTATATATGGTCTTCTCACTACCCCAGTATACGGCAGATACGTTGCTTACCTTTCGAGTTTGTTGACATGATTCACTTTTCTTTTGATGAGGGGAGTGGTGCTCTCTGTGGTGCCCCCACCACCGTCACCACCTCCCGCCTTGCCCAGCACCCCCGACTCACAACCTCGTGTATGACCCGTAGTGGTAGAAGTTGTTATGGATCCTTCCTCTGCGATCATCTTGTAAATATCCAGCTAACACACTCGGCTAATATCCCTGGTAGAGTATCCGCTCTTATAATCCTTCGTCCTCTCTTTTGTGGAACAACGCAATCCCGATTAATTCCTTCCTAAATTGTCAAGAGACAAATCCTTCTCTGATATTTGTAAATGGTGTTTATATTATTTATCTTATGATTCTATGATTCCTAGAATATCTTTCAAAATTCAGATATCATCTTCGGTCTACTTTTGGGGTAACGACGGCAATTTATACCTGTGTAGAAATCCTTAAGAGACAAATCGTTATATAACTCACTTGGAATCGTTGTGTGCCTTCCACTCTATTTCCTGTTCATTGCGGTAAAAACAACCAGATTTAAATCCAATAGGTTTTTCAATATACGTGCCGATCTGCCTTATTCAGTCGTAGGAATTCCTAACTGAGGTATTCTGTATCTTTGTTCCAGCTATTCCTTTCTGAACTCGAGAGATTCTCAAGAATCGATAGTGTGAATTCAAGCCCAAGTGTGTTATCCTTTTTTAAAAATCACAACATGCGATATCTTCCTAACTAAATTAGTTTTCAATGATAGAAATATTCCAGTGAAGTTATGCTATACAGCACTTTCAATAAAATGGCAATACTTGCAACTGGGGAATGTTTCCGCAACGCGTGAAAACTTTTTCACTTCAAACTTTCAGCAACAGTCCGAAAGCCTCATGAATAAAACGCAAGTGTGAACGTTTACTTAGACTCACTAGCCCTTTCAAACTCTAGACCTCTAACCAAAACACGAGTATACTAATTGTGGTGTCAATATGAGAGCGATAAATATATAGCAACATCAAGAATCATATTAATCATGGGTTAATTGAATAAAACGACAATTTCAACGGAAATTACAATTTCAGCGAAGACTCTTATTATTAAGTATTATGCCATTCCACTCAGACTAATTGAATGTAGTAGGCTGGTGTTCCATCAGGCTCATATTAATCAAAAGCATTCTTTTCAAATAACGATGGAGGTGTGGGATAGGAAATGCCTTTGTGGAACAAGAATATCCGGTGTGGAGGATGCTTACCTTTGGCAGCATGTATTAATATTTGAGCATTCAATAACTGGCAAACACCCGGCTATATGTGTCCCATTCAGCCCTGAATTATGAATACATAAGGTTACATATATACAGCTAGAAATCTAACAATATCCGTGAGGAATTAGGTTACGAATGTGATAGTGGAATAGCAATCGTATAAAAGACGTCAGTGTTCTCAGGACCAATCTCAGCTTAGAAGTGTAGGACAGGATGAGTGTGAATAAAATAGAGATGGATATTTCAACCCAACTAATAAGATGTAGTGGATACCTGACAATATGCTAATAGTTAGTATACTATCCAATTTAAGAGAATGCTTTGAATCCTGTGTGAGTTACTATCCACCTCTTTTGCGCAGCAGCAGCCCTTTCTACTCTCCTCCCCATGAGCAATCAAGTAATCACTAATCCCTGCTTTTCCTCCAGCGCTCAATTCTTTATCACCACTTGATAAATTCTCTCTACTGCACTTGTAAGTGCTAAATCCCACACACCTGCAACAGGGGGGATGGTATGCTGCGATATTTTCCTCTGCCTGGAATGTTTACTTGTGAACGTAAGAGCTCAATTTATCGACATGTCAATGCCTTATCTTTTTTTTAAATGCTACACTCTTCCTAACTTGTTGTAACTCTAGATTCCCAATGCTTTCTTTTTGCAAAGCTCCACTCGCAATAGCTTGTGTGTAAGATTGATACTGGTATCCAAAGTTCTATGGTTTCTCGTAGGAAAGCGTTACAAAATACTGTTGTTTATCAAAAGAAGGAAAATAACTTAATTATGATTTAAGCTTCGGTGCCTTGCTACCTACTCCCTAAATCGCATTAAATAAATTGATGCAAAGTCAAGCGTGGAATCCCTCTTCAACCTGGGGAAGCTTATAGTTCTGCCTCTTGGCTTTCCTATTTTATGTATATAGTCAGGGCAATAAGGAAATTGCAAATGTGGACCTTTTCTATATTAACATGTAATCACTTTTAGCTTCCAATATGAAATATTTATCTTGCAAATGTCCTCTCGTTTCTTATCGATAGGACCACCGGAGTGTCTGTGTGTTCTCCTGCCAGGTAAAATAAGGATTTATCTAAGCTGCACAGGTTCCCTGCTAATCACACAATCTTAATTGTTTATCCTTGTCCAAGCCTTGTTGATCTGAATCAGGCAATTAAGTCAGATGCTTCTTTTTGATTTTTGATTAATTCAAAATTGGTTACCGTAGAATGAGTAAAGATATGGAGGGGGAGAACTATGTTGCGTTTGCTTTGTTTACAAACGGTACAGCTCTAACGGTCAGCTGATCTGCTGACTTCCAATAACCCTCCTGCTTCTCCTTTTCCAGTTTTAGAAGCCAACCTGTTATGATTACTGACTTCCATGTATAGAGACTCATCCTATGCAATCCTACATAACGTAACAATTGTTGCCTCTCACTGTAGGCGAACGGATTCCACAAAAGTATCCACTTGACAAGAATAGATGTCCGAGCAATTGTTTGCAAGGTAAACACGTTGAGATGTGTTGATAGGTTGACGAAGGTGGCGGGTATTCAATGCATGCCCTGGTTGTATCGGGCTGTAAATGCAATAAGCACTCAGGATTGTGTGTTTATCTGTGTGTGGTGATTCACTGTTATGAATAAGGGAACCTTGCCCTCCTCTCTCCTCTCTCTCTCTCTCTTTCTGCTACTGCGCCTGGATCTCTATCTGTGTAACTGGTGTGGGATGCTGCAGGATGGAAGCGGTTGTGGATAGGTGGCATGGAGGAGGAGGGAAGGCGGGGGAGGAGGAGGAGGCTCGGAGTGGCTCGGAGTGACACAAGAATGTGCCACGACAAGTACACCTACCGAGGGGCACGCGACCAGCACGATGCATGGCTTCTTGCTCCGGGGATAGGAGGAGGAGGCAAAAGCGCGGGAAAATATTTGCGCCAAGATAAATGTCTGCTGATTTGATGAAAGAAATGTAAGAAGAGGAGCTGGGAGTTGGGTTCTGATGGGAAGAGCTCTGCTGTTATTATCTTCTCTCTGCAGGGGGTTCTATGGGCGTGGCGGTTTGAGGCAGGCCGTTCAAATCTCTATTTGGACAATATATAAAGACCATTTATTGTCAATCATTTTTAAAGATATGTATCAGATTACTAATTACATGTATATTTAACTCTAGTCTAATTATTAGAGCTTCTATTTCCTTTTACTATTCCATATTGGTGGAGAGAGATGCGGATTATGGGCCCTATATAGTACTGACTTGAGTATTTTGATACATTAATTCTCACTCCTCAAATACACATCACTTATATATACGAATTCAAGCTGACTAACTACTATACTAGCTCTCCACCCCCACCCCCAACCCCCATACATACACACACCCCTCCCCCAAGATGTGTTTCTGGTTGACCTCGCGCCCACTCCCGCTCTCCCAGCTAGAAACAAATAGAAAAAGCTTTTTAACCCCAACCCCCCCTAAAAACATTTCCTCGTCCGAACCAGAATGAATTCCAGAAATCAACTATCATCAAGAAATAACCATTTCTTCACGTTTTACAACAATCATTGCTATTGTATGAAATAACCAATTTCTTTCACTTCCCGAATGGTGGTTTCCTCAACAAAGAACTTACCACCACCCTACCAGTTTTATTATCTGCTTCGCACCGGAAACACCTTTTCATTTTGCCTAGTGTCTGCCACAGTCACACATGCAGTGGCTCATACAACAGTTCAATTCCATCCTAGCTGGCCTGGAAGGTCGTGACTCAATGAATACAAGTATTGCAGCACTTAAAATCAGGCAACTCGTAATTGAGATTCACAGAAAAAGAGGTCGTGAAAAGGTCACTATCATAATACACATAGAAACCAATTTCCCGTGGCTTGAACACGGCGAAAGCCTTCCTTGGATTAGGCAAAAAAAAAATAGGTGTGTTTCCGATTTATCTGGCTGAAAACTAGGTAGGGGGGTGGTAATTTTTTTTTGTTAATTTTTTTTTGTTTGGAAACCACCTCCCAGGAACTGGGAAAAATGTCTTTTTCATAACAATAGTTGTTTTGAACATGGGAAATGTGCTTTTTGACAGTTTCGGGTTAGGAAAACCTGTTTTCCTGCTTTTATAAGCTTTTTTTGTCAAAAAATCCAAAAAAACTAAGATATGATGGGGGAAAAATCAGGTATGGTAAATTTTTTTTTAGGTAGGGTAAGGTTTTTCTAGGTAGGAGGGGGGGGGGGGTAAATCGGAAACACACCTTTTTATTTTGGTCTTAGTATAGTGATGTGGATTCTACACCGTAGTCGGCTTGGCAAACATTCTTGTGCAGCCTGGTCCACCGTGCGAGAGTCTCACCTATATAACCTATATAAAGTGTTGGACATACAGGTGAGAAACGCATCCCTAATTTAAAGTGACTAAACAAAATAGAGCTCTCACTCCTCGCGCCTCTCGGACATTGTGTTTAATTTATTGTTGGCCTCTGTCCTATTTATTTTTATTACTATTATCATTATTGTACAATTTAGGACAAGAATAGGACATTTGCTTTCCGTTTGACAGTACTTCCAGAGCGTCCTTGCTGCATTCCCAGCTAAAGTGACCCAAAAATATTGTTCTCGTTTTTTTCTTTCCTTTATCCTGAGTACTGTAGCATGAAAGATTCAACTAAAGATTCAACTAAAGTTGTGATTAATAGTGCAATTAGTTGGCGGCTTTATATACCAATCTAGCCAGTGTTATCCTTACATTTTCGATTCCAAAAGGATTCCCAAAGCTTAAGATGATGATAGAGAGTCAGAATGAAAAAAGGGAGATTTCGGCGGGTCCTCTAAATTATCATTTTGTGAGATAATGAGCTTTTACACCCAGAAGAACAGGTAAACATCCTTTAATACTCTGGTTGGATGGGTCTGGAATGAATAAACAGCTAAATTGACAATTTCATTTTTGACGGAAATTATTTGAGAATGCAACTTTAGCCTGACAAATAAGTTTGTCAATAAAATGTATCAGAAACTAGCTAACAGTTCTATCTTGCATATTACAGTAACAACTGCTATGCCTTTCTATCATATTTTGTAATCGTGCCAGTTTCTCTTGATATATTTGTCATTTTTCAGGCTAAATGAGTGTTTAGATATTTGTTTACGTTGCTTTTCGCCATTATTGTTCTTGATACGTTCATTCATTTGTCCTGTCATTTTATATCTCGGCCTTCTTGCTTTTCATTTCATTTAATCATTATCATCACGTAATAGTGATTAACCACATGATAATTAATGACCTAATTAGCTATTACCTATATGGATAATGACCCTCCTATATAAATAATTAATTGCAGTAGTATGCAAGTCTAGTAGAGAGGACTGGGTAGCAGCAGGGGACAGGTAAGGGATGTAAGGTCAACCAATAAGAAAGGAACATATATAATATCAGTCATGTGAATCCAATGCTACTAAACTAGCTTCCCAATAGATATAGAATAGTCACATAACAATTATAAGTTATAATGGAGATATAACAATCACACGTATGTATACAGTCGATTGATTAATCATAGGTTAAACAGAATTATGCTTTGATTAAGACCTTTAAAGAAAGGTCGGCCGAAGCATATGATCACCTAACTTTTTGTCATTAAGAGTTCTTGATTCCCAATTAACTCGCCTCATGTGTTAGTAGCGTTGTGGTCGGTCAAGTTCATATTACTGGCCATTAAGTCACTAATTACTTGAATTAACTAGGTCATTTATGGAGACACGTTAGTACAGTGAGGGTGGCCAATGAGATTCGTTATTAAGTTTTGCTTTCGTCTACACAATATATGACCCAGGGCCCTAGTAGTTCAACATCTATTTCCTTAATATACAATGTATATAATGGATGGATTCAGATTCAGCTATATATGGCGGGGGGGGGGGGGGTATATAGCTCTACACATCCAGCATCTATAGTCTATAGTTGATTTGATTTGATAAATATTTATTGACATCATAGATATAGATTTTTAAATAAAATCCCTAGATTTTGTAATACCATGCATAGGCAAAACAATCTTTTTCAACGGTTTCAAAATTCAACTATTGTACAGGATAGGTGCCTCATGCCATGTCTACATATTAGACATCATAGATATAGTAAAGGGGTATATTCTGATATTCAGAACTGTGGGCGGTTTTCAATTTTTTTCCCCAATTCCTTCTAAATACATTTTAATTCTGAGGTGAGTATTGGCACAACATCTTGATAACAATTCTAGCCACATCCCTGGCATAATGAAAAACCTTTTCTTCTCATTGAAGACACTTCATGTAGTTACTCTCCAGACAATACAAGTTTTACAGTGTATCGTAACCTAAATCATTTAATTGGTGAAATACATCCAGGGAACTGTTACACCAACATCAAGGCACCTACCTGTGCGATCAATTTCCACTTCAGAATGAATATTCTCCACTCACCTACGAAGTAGAACAATAACTTTTAACAAAGTTGGTATTAAGGGAAATGGTGGTGTTTAATAGTTTTAGGATTATATAGTTTGACGATTATAACTAAAGCAACATTTTCTTAGTTTTATCGAGCCTTCAATTCTCAAAAGGAGCAGACAACCAGAATTCATATTTTTACGAAAACACAAGATATATTTTGCAAAGAAGCCATGTAACATGGTATTATCAATACTATGTAATGGGAATGTTTCAATTATTTACCTACTCAGGGGGATATCATACCTTTGTCAATACGGAAGCCATCATAGATCACCCATCTAGGTGGAAATCATTCTCTTTTTCTTTTCACAATCAACACCTAATTGGACAGAACATTTCTGTCTATGCGATATATTAGAATTTAAGAATCCCTTGCATAACGTTAATAGGAACCAGTTACACAACCTTACATCGCATGTCTTCCTAGTACAATGACACAGGGGCAACACACCTAGTGTACCTTGGGGATGTAGGCACTAACTATGGTTGCCAGGATAGATCCAATGACGTCACACCATGACAACGTTTACATTGATCTATAGTGTCAGGTTCTAATGGGATCATCAATGGTAACGGAGATTAATCATTCTATTTCGTTTCATCGAAACCTGACAATAATATAATGTGAGGTATGTATATAGAGCCAGTCAGATCACCGAATCAGTCAGATTGGCAACAGAGCATTTGCCTTCCGAAACACATGTTGTGAAGGACGTTGCTATATCATAAGTCTGAGGCAAACATTACTTAGTCTGTAGACTGTAGTCTGTAGAGTGGTTAGAGACCCAGCTCTAACATTGGGAAAGTTAGTGGGGCTGGCCTACAGACTAAACATTATTATGATATGTTCTTAGAGTTCAAGGCATATGGTTTCCACATTGTATTGAAGCAGCGTCTGAAAAGTTCCATGAAAGATAATACGCTTTTTTCTATGTATCTAAATAATATATTGCCCTTTCAAATAAATAAAAAAATTAAAATGATGCCATGATGTATGGAGAGGTATATCCCACGTGTGGGCGAGTGGTTAGAGACCTACGCACAGTCTCGGGAGAGGTATGTGTAGGATAGAGGACGAGAGTCTGTTTTCTTAAGAGAACAGAGTTGGGTTCTCTAGCATGCTTATCCTCCAACTTCAATTGTTTGTTTATAATTGAGGTGACCAAATCCACCCACCCCCTACCACCCTACACCCTACCACCCTACAACGATCACTGCCTCATCAGTGACCAGTATCCTCGAACTTTGATTGTTTGTTTATTATTGGCCAATCCAGTCCCAATACACATTTGCCATTACCACGAATCATTCACAATATGCAACACCTTACACTTCCTACCACTGTTCTATATTGGTCTTCACCAACACATAAGTGATGTGCTACAGGGAAATGAGTCACAAGTTGCAAAAATAGGATTTTGAGATATCTATTTGGAGAGCCAGTTAGTGATGACAATTAATGTTATTAAAGTAGTATAATTATACCTGATTCATATAACACTTTTCTTGACTTCTCACCACCAGGATGTGTTTGATATAATTTGCAACATTGATTTGTATTCTCTAAATTCCACATATTCATTATGTTGAAAGGAAGATTTACTATTTCTCTCATTGGATTCTAGAACAAAGGAATATATTCAATGTATTGTAGCAGGTTTCATTGTTAATATTTAATAAGATATCCCTGGTAGGACTCACACAATTAGACATTTATTCAATTCACCACTTAATAATGTATCAATGTGCAGAAATCCGGTAGTACAAAAGGTTTGGCCACATTTCTTATTTTTAAAAACAGCATTTTCTATTTCAGGAATCATACTATGCTATAATCTACAGATCTTATGTGAGGCCGAGTGGCCGAGTGGGTAGAGCATTCAACTCTTAATGAAAGAGTGTACATTTACGACTTTTGTGTATTGGTCTTTTGGGTGCATACTCCATATCACACATCCACACCACCTCCTGCTTCCCTCCATACCTCCGCCTTGGCAATAATATCAGATTTATGCTGTGGAAATGTTCTTTCAGGAGCTGTTGTTACCGCCACTGAGTTTTACTGCTTGAAAGCTTGGTAATATAAAGTGTTTAGACTGGGTGCCATTTTGATGCGAAGTACAATTTATGTGAGACTTAATCAAACATTTAGAGCTCTAATGGAATTGTCAGCACTATTTCCATGGATGATGATTATAGACATGGTGAGTTTTCCGTTCTAGCCAGTTCATCTGCTCCTTGTCCCTTTGAGCATGACTACTCTATGGTTAGTATTGCAGGGTTATATTTAGAGAGAACATAATAGAAACATATTACAGCAGATACAGATGCGTATACACGCATGTAACAAGTCTTATGTGTGTTTGTTCGAACTAGTTATTATTCAGGCTTTATCAATATTTAATCGGGTTACATTAAAATTCAACCAATTTAGAAAATACACATATATCCACAATACGCGAATATTCCCATGTGCCGCCTGATTTCCATAACTAACCCATTTAAACCATGACTTTTAGAATGTATCTGATTATTCTGAAACTTTGGTAGGAAGGTACCAGAGCTCCAGTGAGTCAATGGGTAAAATTTTGGAAATTTCTAAAAAAGGGTTGCTAAGATACAGGTTGGGTCGAAAACGACCCCTACAGGCATATATGGGGGTCAGGGGATAACATTTCTATTAATGTGGTTACTTAAGGGCAAAAACTGTGAATTTTGTTGCAGAAGCACCAAATTTGGTATAGAGGTAGTTATTTTGATTTCCTATTATTTTGGAAGAGTCCACATTCTGAAATATGAAATCAGTTGCCATGGAAACCGATTTTAAGGTGGAAAATGGAGTTTTAGGCAAAATTGTTATATAATTTGAACTAATAAACGTGCAAAGATAAGCAGATATTCATACAAAAGGTCTATTCATAGAGAATCTGATAATGTCTGTTTTGCAACATTTTAATATATTGATATTGCTATGGCAACCGTTTTAAGGTGAAAATGGGCTTTTTAAGGGAAAAGGCCAAATAATGGCCATATAATTTGCTCTGTTGAACATGCATTAGTAACCAGGACCTCATATAAAAAAAATTGTGATGCAGAATTATGTTTTCCAGGGTTTTGCAAATTTTGTTACCATAGCAACCACATTTATCCTCAGATTCAACTGCTTTAGGCTTATCTAGCTTGATGATAATGCAGGTGGATACAAGGAGTGGAGAGAACTCTTTGTCTAAAATAATATTCATTTCTATGTGAAAATGTAGTTAAAAGATGGATTTAATTGGTGTAGTGTTTCATATATAGTATCTGGTTTCCATGGTAACACCCAAAAAACAGACCAAAAAGTCAGAAAAACAGCATTTTAGTGTCCGATTTCTACACTTTGGTCAGGAATGGCACCAAATATGGCCATATTGATGGTATGTATGAGAAATAAATGCTTGGCTTCATTAGCACAGGTTTTGTAGCAATTATATATTTGGCCATTTTCCCTTAAAAAGCCTATTGTCACCATGAAAAAGGTTGTCATGACAATGAAAATATGTAAAAAGTTGACAAAATGGATAATTTTGAATTCTCTATTAGTAGAGCTTTCATATTCGAATGAATATGTTTATGGATTTTATGTTTATTAGTTAAAATTATATGGCTCTTTTCCCCCTAAAATGCCATTTTCATCTTCAAATCAGTTACCATGGCAACATTTTCTAATTTTAGAATGTGGAACCTACCAATATGATAGAGAATTTAGAAATCTACCTCTATACCAAATTTGATGCCTTTGTACACAAATTCACATTTCTTTTCTTGGTCAATGCCATGAATGTATGGACTTATGACTACCCAAACTGTTTCATACCACTGGTGCTAAGTTCTCCACCCAATAACAATATGTAAATTGATTCTAAGGAGGTTACCATGCCAAATTTCTATGCAAAGTTATCATGAAATAGAACATAATATTATTTATTTGGTTTGGTCTCCAAAATCAGAGAACATTACTGATTTTCAGGGATTTCCACAATGAAGATTTACAGCTTTAATGGATGGTTAAACTCCAACATTCAGGGCAATTCTGATTATAATTTGGTTTCTATGGCGACTGAAACATTCAAAACCATGGTAATCATATACAACATGATTGGGCATCAAAAGACCTTTCATATGAGGCCCTGCTTATTGATGTACGTCCAATAAAACAAATCTTATGGCCATTATTTGGCCATTTTCCCATAAAAAGCCAATTTTCACCATTAAAAATGTTGCCATGGTAACGACAATGTATAAACTGTATTTAAACCAATATTTGCAGATTCTCCTTTAATAGAGCTTTCTTATGAATATCTACCCAACAATCTACATTGATTAGTTCAAATTATATGGCTCTTTTAAAAAAATATGTCATTTTTCAATTTAAATCAGTTGCTATGGCAACCGATTTAATACTTCAGAATGTAGATCCTTCCAAAATGAGAGAAAATAAAAGCTCTACTTTGGTGCCAAATTTGGTGATTTTTTCACAAAATTTGCATTGACTAGCCCTATTATTAGCTGCTCAGTCATAGTCAGTATTGTTGAGATTTTTTTGCCCCATATATGCCCAGAGGGTCGTTTTTGACCCAACCATAAATAAGCTTAATTAGTTCTGTATCAAATTTTGATAATTCTACTTTAAGTGTGAAAATAGATGTCTGAGGTATTGGGTACTCCATTCTATGTATTTTTTTCTAAAATTACTTTATATATTGCAATATTTAATCATTTTTAATCATCTTTCCTGCTTAGACACCTTTTTTTTGTAGCAAGCAGACAGCAGTGATGGTCACATGACCTTATATAGCCCGTTGTCAATGGCAACACTAGTTATGCAATGTAGAGATCCTAAACTTCCCACACATTCCATAGTAATTACATATTTTATTTGATTTCAATATAATAATGCTTATGAAAAAAGCATCTTCCATGGGTCGAAAACGACCCCTATAGGCACATATGGGCTAAAGCTATACCATGAGAAACTGTGCAGTATAACAGATGTCATAGAAAGAGAAAATAATAAAATATCACCAACAAGAGTAAATAATCAGTGATACAAAGTATACGAACGAAGTTATATAATAAATATTATTGATTAAAACTTAAATTATGTTATGGGTACTTTAGCCGTGTAATTTGCATCCATAATCTGTTATCATGCATTTGTTCACTGAATAAACCTTGATGGAGGTTCACTGGATGTGCCCCGTGGGGTGTGTATAGGGTTGCATGATAGAAGAGGCCCGGAAGGCATATGGGTCAGATTTTCAGAAAATGTACAATTGGCAGCTCTACATATTTCGCAAATTCTCCTAAATTAGGATAGAAAATGATGAATACCGAGTATATCCAAGTATATTTGGTATCAGACTGATTTAAAGAATCAGTTCTGTTATGTTAAACTGTATTTTTAAGCTCATTTCTGTCTTAAATGGGGGTTATTTGAGAAGATTGGTGAAGGCTAATTGTACATTTTCTGAAAATCTGACCCATATACTGAGATACAGGCAAGGTGATGTAATGCTGCCAATTTCTAATTAAATGTATTAAGATAAACTATGGAAAAACTTATATGTGAGTTTTATGCCCATTAGATTAGACATTGTGCGCCCAAAACATGTTTCAGTGTGGTTTCTCAGCTCGGGAGCTAAACCACATGTTTATTCAACGGCTGCTTTTCTTCACACATTGGCGCAACTTTGCCATCACTTTTCCTCCACCCTGTCTCTGGCATTACAATATGTCTTGTAGCCAAGGCATACGGTACTGTCTTCTACTGCTTGTTTCCAGGCTTCCACTGATCTATCTGTGACACTGACATTGACCTTAAGCACTAGGTAACATATATCCGATTACTGTACAATAATGTGTCTCTCCCTATTAAGAAATATCGGTGTGTGTAAAGTTCATGGTCAACAGCCCAAGCCGTGATGTAGACTATTAGACAGAGGAATTATACAGCAGAGTAGACCATAGAGGGATCGGTTTATGTGGGAGACGTAAGGAGGGAGGGGAGGTGAGGGACAAAAAGTCCTCAGATCTAGACATTTTTACATAAAAGAAGCTTCCCCGATGTCTCTTCCACTGGCCTCCCTCTTGCCCTCACACCGGTACCATTGTCTCTGCCTTGCCATTGCCCAGACATGTGTGTATGTACATGTATGTAATAGTTTTATCTCCAGATTATCATCACAGTTACATTGTATCAGGGACAAAGGGATAAAGAAGATACACATAATTGTTATATTTAGAACCATCTGTGAAATCACAGGTCTTCCAGGTCTTCCTTGATATACAAAGTTTGATAGATGCAGTGATGTTTGGTTAGATTATTTTTGTCACTCATAATCTTTCCTTGCTCCCTTTTCCTATCCTAATATTAATATTGAGTCTGTATTTACGTTCAAGTACATTAGAGTTTGGCTGGATCAGCACCGTTCAATGACAAAACAGGTGGGGGTTAATTGTGGTATTGCCAGCTCATATATTTAAGGATACCTAAAGTGAAACATTTTTCTTAAACAAAAATGTGTCACCTTATATTTTAAGACTTTCGCCTTACCCATCCTTGAGAAGGCAACAATGTGTATTCTAGGCTGCAGAAGATATTGAATCGTGCATTGAGTTCAATTGATCCCAAGTCCTAACAAGACGTTGGTTTGTTAGGGCTGCATAAAAGGTTACGATTACTCCCACTTTCCTGACAAGGGAACTCAGGCTGCTGAATCTCCTTAATTGCACAGACCTTTTTCATAATGAGCAAAGAGTCAGGATGTTACAGGGTGGGAATTTAAGGCCGGCTAAGATAATACGGTAGAGGAAAGATAGAATCAGCAGGTGTGGTGTCACTGTTTGGAATAGCCTTGACGAACATATTAGGGCTATTGATGATCAAGCCATCTTTAAGAAAAAATTGAAGATGTTATATTTTAAAAGGTTCCTTGACAATGGGTCAATAGCATAGATCACCTCGAACAAATGGTGCCGTTTGGTTTTGTATTTTGTAGGTTAATTACTATCATGATCTGACCAGTATCACTGTCTCTCTTCCTGAATTTGTCTCTAATTTATAATATTTACTGTAATTTTTTCCCCAAATCAGATAGCCTGATTAGATGTACATAGGCTACTGAAGGTGGTGGTTTTTTTATATTGCTTTTGAAATTTAATGAGGATTAGTACAAGCCCCCTTATTAGGCTTGCTAGCCAATTGGTATTATTGTTTAACGCTCGCTTATTCCTTTTTATAACGTAACGACAGAAGTCACTTGTGTCAATCTTGATTTTTGTTGTTTATTTATATGTACTTATTACCTTCTCTAGTAATAGTACTTAGTAGTAGTAGTAGTAGTAGATTAATTTTTGTGTACAGTAAATCAGGATTTCTAAGAATAGCATCATCGATGTAATGTAATTCAAGAATAAAGATCTAAAACTCTTAAACTCATCCCTCATCTACAAATGAAAACTCTTAACTTAATCAGATGACTACAGATGAATCCTGACTTATTCAATAAAGGTTTATCAAACCAGTTCAACCCATGTATTCTCTTATTCTCACTTGTTTCCCAGCAGTCTGGCCTTGCCAGACTTGTTTGAAAGTTGTTATTCAGCCGAACGTTACATTAATTACACAATTCTCAACCTGAGCTGATCTTTAATGATCAACGAAATAGACCTATAATTATACAATCATTGCGAGTCCACCAGGACCATGAATTTTTATAGTATCCTAATTAAGTTACAAATAAGCAGTATAATATAGACATCCCTCATCCGACCCAGCATGGCAGACACATATGAAGGAAATAATAATTCTCCTACATCGATTCGACGAGAAGGGGCCAATCATTAATAACATAATCAGAAAATACGCGAAAACAGTGCTACAATGATCAAGAGGTCTGAGAAGCTTCATACTTGTACTTCCCATCATACTCATTGTTGCATCGTTCTGAAAGGTCCATTTTAAATCAAACGTGGCTAGAGATTACAACAATACTGAATAAAAGGGAAGATGAGGAAGACACTGACACTGTGTTTAGTCTTTAGTGATGTGAACATGTCAGCATACAGGCTGGCTATTTGTGTGTAGACGAATAAATACCACACATGCAAAATTAATCGCCCTCAGAAGGTCATACATATCCTGCACCAGTAATGGCATCATTGTGTGTAGACGCCTGTCATTCTGTCAATTAGTTCAGGGACACGGACACCTTAAAGCTAAAATTAACACATATTATGGTTAGTCTATAGTCTGTCCAAAAAGTAGTTGACACGTGATTCCTTAGTTCCTCTAAGGGGAGGGAAAAGTGGGGGATTTTTAACTTCAAACCTTTGCCCCCTGAATCGCTGTTTGCGACCAACCATGGCCGTTTGCGACCGACCATGGCCAAATATCCAGCTGTATTGTATTGCGCTGCCTCTGTTCTATGTGCAGCAGCTGTTGTTTGGCTTAAAAGGAAGGAAGAGCTGGTTATACTGGCCCTGTTACTCCATGGTTGATTACAATGAGCGACTCATTGGGCAAAGGGTTGACAGCTCCTTGTCATAAATAGAAATACAAAATCTCCCACTTTTCCCTCCCCTTCTAGCTGGCTGCTTTTAATAAAAACAACAACCTGGGCCCATGCACAGGTCTCCTGCAGGTGCATCTAACGCTATGTAGGAAACACGATAGCAGATATAAGGCGGACAGAGTGCAGTGTAACATTACTATGCAGTGAAGGATATATGGAGACTTGAAACCTCATTAATTATTCCTCCCCTCAAAGTACATCCCAGACCTGAGCCGTCAAAAACAATCTTAATGAACCCAGGTCTTGGCCTTCGTGAATCTGGCCACTGAAAGGCTGCTGTATGGATTTACAATACTGCATATTACAGGTAAATATCGCTCAAAATCAAAATGTTTTACTTTTTGTACCGTTTTTTTCCATTTTTTCAGATAGAAGGTTAACAGATTTTAATAATAATTATAATGAATTCTTTATTTTGCAAAGACTACGTGTTACCAAACTGGTGATACACTTCAGATAACAATTTGGTCTTCCAGTTTATGCCATGGTACTACTGATGACTAGCTATGGGGTTTAAGTTGAGGATCATGCCACAGAGAAAAGTATAAAGAGAATTATATTAACTATTTTCTTGTAAGCAAGGAGGGCACAAACTGGAAGAACTCTAAATTGAGAAGATCACAACCTGCATGCCAACGTTACACCTTTTATGGCAAATAATATCCTTTATTGTCTTATCTTATGTAAATCCAAATCCTCTGGTAGATTGGACACGAGGCGGATAACTCCTAACCTGGTTTTTGTCTTTGAAATAACATAACCAGGATTGGAAATGAAATCCTAGAATTCATCGGGAGACCAAAATCGGGGAGCAATCGGGGAGCAATCAGGGGTGGGGGGAGCAATCGGCTGTGTGTGGGCAGGGTTTAACCTGTGTGTTACTCTGACTGAGCTAACATGTAGCACCGCTGATCGAACAATTCTTTGTCTGCTAGCGGAGCCATCGAGCAGAGAAAGGCATTTTGGAAACAAGTGAATCTGAATCTTATTCCAAATTTTCCATTCCTGGCACCCTCTAATTTAAACATATATCGCCAGAGGTCCATGTTCTCTATTGTTTTATCTGTCCTATCCTATCCTTGTATTATCGCTGACCCCATGGCCTGCCAGTCAGTGTGATTTAATCATTTTGTGCACACCTCGATCCTTCTTTTGGCTTGTTGTATACATCAGATTTTTGCATTCCGGCGCACTTGTTGATAAATGTTCCTACACTTGCATGCTGTATTTCTATAATATCGTTGCTGTTCAAATCTCTGTTTTGTTAAACATGCCCCATTATTTAACGGAAGATATTGAAGAATCACGGGGCATCTCAAACTCACTAAAGCAACAGTATAACTGCTGACAAAATGTCAATAATTCAGGTTACTGCCGACAATATGGAGCAATCCAGAGAATGTACCTGACTATTGAATGATAAAACGTTTTCAAATCAAATCAAATCAACTTGGATCAGATGTAAATAATTCTTTCTGTTCGAGCGAAATATTGAATGGTTCGTTCGGATGAATTTCCATGTAAGGAAAGAAAGAAGGAAATTTGGGATAATGCATTAGTGTCATAGAAGCACTTATAATAGGATTTTGAACAGGAAGAGGAGGGACTAGGACTTAATAGATATCATTGCCCATCCAGTAAAGTTTTGAATTACACAACTGTGATTCAGTTAAGATACACGATTGTAGTATTCTGAATGATTTCTTTTCTTTTAGTTCTTGTTTAGTCTGCCGTTTATACTTTTCATAATAAAAAATAGTGGAGAAATTGATTCTAAGTCATTTAGATGTAGCCTCCCAAACAGGCTTCCCAGATA
Source organism: Sthenelais limicola (assembly GCA_942159475.1). Classification (NCBI taxonomy): domain Eukaryota; kingdom Metazoa; phylum Annelida; class Polychaeta; order Phyllodocida; family Sigalionidae; genus Sthenelais; species Sthenelais limicola. The sequence continues at coordinate 28,558,095 of OW804101.1, forward strand.
AAAATGTAATTTTGAAACTGGATACTGTAGTTGTTGAGAACATTTGATAAAAGGAGTTGCTGAAACTGAAATACTGAAAATCGCTTCAATACATTAAAGAAAATGTTGGAGGAATAACTACAAAACATAATGTCAATTTTGTAGAACCTAGTCATACTATCTATTCAGCTCTATGATGCATGATCCATCCTGTTTCAACTGTAGACGTCGATCTAGTGATCTGACCTTTTACTCAGGTCAGTAGAATCTCTTGCAGGAACAGCAGTGGATACGAGAAGACTGTGCCCTCGGCCATCACCTCTGACACATATGTGTGTTCTTCAAACTTCAAACCCTAAATTAGTTTGCCTACAATTTCAGAGTAATAGCTTGCAGAGAGACATCAGCTGATAACCTGGGGCTGTAAAGTGGTGAATATATCACTCATGCTGCCCCCTCTAGAGTAAGTATTTGGGATCAATCCAGACATAAACCTGACAGGGTTGTAAGTAGGAGGGATGACAGCATGGCATCCATGAATCACGTGTGGTAGACTGGGGGGGTATATATTGTGAGTGTGTGTGTGTGGGGGGGGGGAGGGAGGGGGTATAGTGGAAGATAACATTCAATTTTAAATGTCCTTCGGTTAAAAGATAACAGGCAGATTTATATTATTATTGGAGAAGGACAAATGCGCACTCTAGGTCCAAACCCTCAGATCAGATAAGAATGGTATGTCAGTGGTTAGACGCCTACTTTGCTAATCGGTTTCCTGGCCAAGGACTCGGCGTTCTAATGAGAATACAATGAACGGCATTTTGCACTCTTAATGGAATAGTAATGGCACTTTGCGGTTTGAGGCGAAAGGCTTTTCCTCCGTTTGAAGGGAAACCCTCAACCTTTGGCCTAGACTGCACATGATTCATGGGTTGATAATCACTATGTTAAAGTGGCTAAGATCACTATTTGGCTATATGTCATTTAGAAATGTGTTTGCAGTTTTCAATGACCTGCACAAGTAAGAACATTTGTGTGGAATACCAACGCTATGTATTCCTTAGATTAATTGATATTTGTTGATGAAGAATGTGGCAGAGATTCCATTGGGGAATTCAAATCTGAGAGAGAAGTAACTGGACCATAGGGTGCTGCCCCAGTGCATGGTGAAGGGATGTGAAGTAGGAGCGAGGCAGGAGGTACATAGTGACATATCTACCCTGTCCCATCCAGCTGGTATCACTCAACTAATTAAGATAAGATGCATACAGGCGGCGAGACCTCTTCCAACTGCCATGTCTGAGAGACTATAATGTGCTGGAGGCACCCTCGGAATTTGAAGTTTTAAACTCTTATATATTCCAAATAGATGTATTTCATACATTAATGGTATTGGTTAATTATTGGTTAGGTTAATAATTGGTTAGATATTGGTTAATGGCATAATGATCTAGAACATTGTTGAAATTCAAGCATATGTCCCCAAAATCAGGAGCTCAGCGGCAAGTGTCACTTTAAAGTGAATCCGATCTATCAGGGCAGTCTCGTTATTAGAATGAACTCTATGAGATTGTGAACAAATATATTTGTGAAAAAATATATATTTTCGAAAGTTGCACCTCATGTGTAGAGTCGGAAATGCCACATGGGATATACGTTTTTTTCTAGAATTTAGGAATGACTCATAAATGTATGGATTCTAGGGTTCGGCCTAAAGGAGAAAGAAACAATAAGGTCCAACACTTCAGTTGGGAAACTATTTATCACTGCATCCCATCTCCATGCGTCAAGCACTAACCTAAAAGAACATACCACATTCAGAACAATTATAGTCCTATCCCTATTTCTTGAGGCAAAATCAATGTCAGCTAAGTGAAAACTTAATTATGGTGAATAATAAGAGTCCTGGAGGGTTTACAATCTTGGATTATGGTGTTTAATGTAGGCAGACATCTTCGGAGGAGTCATGACGTCACTCATGAGAGAATCCTGCCTGCCATGCTAGCATGGCGAGTGCACCGTGGTCATGCTCCTCCTCCTACTGGCATTTTTGCAATGATATATAGCAGAAATAGGCATGTCCCCATTAGATCTGAATCTCTACATGCTATTCATGGCCAGATTTCACTTTTTGAAGTGTGATTTTATGAAAGAGAAGGTGTTCTGTAAGTGGTAAACAAGTCTTGCTAAAACAAGAACTGATAACACTCTTGTCGGCCCCTATTATCGCTCACAAGTACACTAACACTTTCGGGACTATACAGGGTTCATTTCAAACCATTTAAGTTGAAACAAACCCATACCAGTCCAGTTATAGCCTCTCTCACTCAATAACAGCAAGACAAATTGCTTTTTAGGGGTTTGAAGGGAGGAAAACATGATTCGAACTTCAACCCAACCACGCCCACACCCTTTTCACACTGCCCAAATGGCGGCAGTCATGAATCTTGAATTGAGCCTATTTCGGACGTTTCAAATGCTTCTATCAAGGTTGTATTATACTAGGGATATTTCTGTACTACAGGTACGTTTTTATTTAATAAAAGAACCTATTGTGGTACCATTGTTCAGTAGGGGCGGTACTTTATTTTAAGAATGTTAAGTTACAATGAAACTGCCACAATCGAAGTAGGAAATATCTGACTAATAGTTCATTCAACCCTCTGCCCCTTCCACAAAACTAAGCCAGGGTTGATGAGTGGGACGACAGAGCCTCCTCCACCGTGAGACAGATCTGTCACAAGAGTAACTCATGTTTATGACCTGCTTGGTTTATATCTCCCCATCTCTGCTTCCAATCGCTCTCACTGCTCGCTGGATGTAACCCAATCCACTGTAAACCCCATCCACCCATCTTACTTTTAATAGAGTTTTTAAGCATGGTTCTAGTCACTAGGGAGGTACTGGTAAAACGGTTTCTCCTGACGTTGGTAAATGAACAAAAAACATTCTGAATGCGTATCATATAAGCGGCCCCGACAATAAATACAATCCCACATCTCTACTTATAGAGTTGTGTCTTATCTGAGATACATGAGAACCTCATATATAACCTCATTTTTGCTACAGCCTGTGGCAGGTAGAGTGCTTTAATACCACACTTGAGCTATGCTTCTTAGACATGCAGCATCAGAAGTAGTGACAGCAAAGACTATAGATATAGTGACAGTGCTATAGATACCCTTTCATGACTCATGACATGGTTTTTGAAGAAGCAAACGGGAGAACATGGGCAATAGTCCTACAGCGCAGTTCCTTCTCGAGCATAGCCATACCCTTGAATTACTCTTTATTAATTTGCGATTTACAATACTAAGAAATACTGCTTTATGCAGCAGTACTTCGCACCCAATGTACTTTATTTGTTGCGGAACTGTTACTGAGGTAGTTTCGGAAGTTCACAAAATATGTTCTCTGTCCAAATATCTAATATAGATGTTCAGACCGAGAGAACTCCTCCAAACTGCACGATGATGGTCCATTATTATAGGCAAATTGCGCTTAATAGTATTCAGACATAGGCCTGTATAACATATTGGTATTGTACCGTTATTGCTACTATTATTGTTTATTGAACTTTACCCAACACTAAATTCCCATGTAATTTATAGCCACTCCCCCCCCCCCCCCCCATCATCATCATCTCTTATCACCAACCGAATACGAAACGTTAATTCATGATTATTATGTAATGACACGCACACTTATTATTTGTAATATACTTTATTTCAAATTTCAGGGTGTGGCGGAATACCGGGAGTACCCGAGCCACATTAACGAGTTGGCAAATGCCAAAAATATCAACCTGAATAAAGTTCGTTTTTTTAAAAAAAGAAGTATGGCTGAAGTTGGAGTTTTAAAGCCCGAGATGGCTGCCATAATCTATTGTAAGCAGGTGGTTCCTATCTGAAATGGAAAGCTAGAGCCATGGGCAGTATGTGGGGGTAAATCTGGTACTTCTAGCTATCCACATCAATCTCAAATCTGACCTTAAGCTGCCTCACTAACATAATTATAGCACGATCAGGAACTGCATGAGATATTACATTGTTGTTTCTCAATAGGCACCGTGTGAAAACATCCCTGAGGGATATTGCGTCTTTTTTCTATAAAAATTAAATATTGTATTGGCCTTAAACTGAATTTTAAAAATTTGCGGTGATAATGAAATAATATAATAATGTGAGATAATGTTTAATACCAAAACACAGATGGCCATGTCGCTCCTAAAGTTTATTTAACTGAATCCATCTGCATTAACATTTGTGTTTGTACTTTCTTTGCAAGAACAATGTATTAAAAATAAAGATATTTCTGACGTAAAACATAATATCGGACATTAGTCTATAGCTAGGCCTACAACTGCCTCCGCTATCCAAACCAATGACGACTAAACCTTAGTAGTGGGCTCTCTTAAGGCAGGGAACTAGGCAGGGGAAAAAACAAAAACAAAAACAAACTAGGCAGGGAAGAGAAAGAGGCTGCTGTGGTACTGCCTGGTGGGTTGTGCACCCACCACACGTGCGAGTAGCCCCCTCTACCATATGATACTGCCATACCTTTATTACTGTTTAATATGGAGCAATCCCTCTCCATGCATTAATATGATTCCCACTCCCCAGCTGTGCATCCACAAGTGGTGAAGTGACAGCGTGGATGGGTGGTGGGAATATGGTAGTATATGTAACAATAAGGGCATCGTTCCATTGGTCTGGTTTGCGGTTCGATTGCAGGTGCAGCGTGGGACAAACCATTAAGAATAGGGAGGTTCTGCAAGCAAACCTATCTCAATTACATAACCGTATCAGTATCTTTTTTCTTATTAATTACGTCGCATTTTTATGTATAAAAAGTAAATTCTGACGTGAAATATTTACTTGATATGTTACGTTACGTTTACCCCGCCATGTTTTGCTGAACCTCTTTCTGAATTCCTTTTAACGTATGTTCGTATATCAGAGATACGTATACGTTTACGTATAGGTTAGACTTGCTGAACCTCCCTAATCTAATTTAATTGACCAATGGAAACAACTTTTGACAATGTATGTACATATGATGCAAAAAATCGCATTAGAACACACCTGCAACCCCACTGCAAACCAGACCGTGACAATATTCCTAGGGTTCACTAATCTCCCAAGCTGAACAATAAACCAAGAAAATGAAGCATACCTTTAGCATGAACCCTTATAAATTATTAGCTTACCAGTGGAACTAGACCCTAACAAAAACTTGGCTGCAACCACTACACTCCCTGTGTGACAGCACTTGCTCCTTTCCCCCTTTATTACCCGGACTTCTTATATTTGTATTTTTATATTCCTAGTATAACTTGTTTGTGGCAGTCGATCCTGGTTTGGGACATAGATCAGGGCCAGGTTCCATCCTTCCTGTCAGACGGTCAGCTTTGGCTAGTCAAATTGAGTCTCTTCCTACTGACCAAGCTGCCCTATACTGATCATATCAGGGGACGTGCTATCTCCTGTATGCACTGGGCGACTTCTGTGGGAGCTCTCCCAAAGTTACAGTTGTCAGTAACTTATACTCCACTGGGTTACGATAAACGCCCGTCTTTGGTGGGGACTTTGGTGGGGATTTTGGTGGGGATTTTGGTGGGGATTTTGGTGGGGATTTTGGTGGGGATTTTGGTGGGGATTTTGGTGGGATTTTGGTGGGGATTTTGGTGGGGATTTTGGTGGGGATTTTGGTGGGGATTTTGGTGGGGATTTTGGTGGGGATTTTGGTGGGGACCAACCCTATAAGCATGAGAAGTGTATATTCTATGGACTCACTATGGTCTATGGAGCTTAATTACAACTTAATCATCACAACTGATTTACATTTGAGTAGAGTCCCCATAACTCCTTTTATTTCACAAGTGCCAAAGCGATCCACAGTAAATTATGTGTCAGTTTCAACTAGTCTATGGCACATTCAGCCAGTTTGAATGTATTAGTTCTTTTTTAGCCTTGCTATAGATCTTCTAGTATTCAGTACAGAGGTAACCTAAACACTAATTTAATGAAAGAACACTTTATTTCAAAGCCAAATTACTACTGCTATAGCAAGTGTCAGAGAGTGAAAGAAAGAAAGAGAGCATGGGCGGATCCAAGGGGGGGGGTCGGCGACGTCCTGACCCCCCCCCCCCCCCTCAAAATTTTCATAAGTGCCCTTTTGAATAGTCCAAAGTGCCCTTTTTTACAACCCAAATTGCCCTTTTTCTGCTGTAAGTGTAACAACCAAAAAGTGTCTTTCTTACAACCAAACGTGCCCTTTTTGAAGAGCCAAAAATCTTTTTTAAGAACCAAAGGTGCCTTAATTTCTTTTACAACCAAAAGTGTCTGTGGTAACAGCTGTAAAAGGCCGTTAAAAGAACTTATAAATGCTGTTTCCATGACTCCCTAATTTGGGTGTATGGGGCTCACACATGTTTGTTCTGACATTAGTTCCCCCTCTCATGTTTGCTTTACATTTATACATCATATGGACAATCACTTGGGGGCAGTTGTGAGAAAATTAGAGTATGCTGCCTTACATTTGTCCTATTGTTGACAGGCCTGCCTGCAGGAAGTACAGACAAAACCCCATTAATCTGGTAATCCAATGTGACATTGGATACATGTGATTTCATCATTTGAGGGAGATTTTGATTCAATGTCAATAGCTAAGTTTGCCTTTGAGATTTTCCCCCCAATTATTTTTTTTGTATCTTTAAACACATACAAAACTGGCTAATTATGATCCAAAAATGCTCCCAGAACACTCCATTTCACTCCTTCACAGGTTTTACAATTTTTGGGAGCAACATGCCCCCAGACCCTACTTCACCCCTACATCACTTGCAACAGTAGCCACAACTGATTTTTAAAAATAATTCCACATCTTACAATTTGTATACATGGTCATGGTTTTATACATACAACTGCCAGTGTGTATTGTATGTTTTGTGTTTCTTAGGTCCTTGCAAACTGGATCCCTAGTTTTTGAAACTCAAAATAAATAGAAATAAAATGATCACTTTTCATGTGTGATTAAATACTGTATGTTGTGCTTCAAAAAGCGCCAAATGCCTCCAAATGGCACCTTAAATTTCAAAATTTCCTGGGGGAGCATGCCCCCAGCCCCCTAATTGATCAGATTTTCAGAAAATGCACATTATAAGCTGGTCTACAAATTTGGAAACTTCTGCTAAATTAGACTGAACAATATGAGTAATTGGTATATCAAAGTTACATTTTCTGATGTATGATCTTTCCCTTGTATGCCTTTGTGCCCCTCTGGCTCATTTTTGGGGGATGGACTGATGTGCCCTTTTCATCTTGGACCCCCCTCATTTTAGACCCTAGATCCGCCCCTGGAGAGATTGGGGTAATGGGTGAAAGGCAAGGGAGGGACAGAGCTGGAAGGCACAGGAGGGATAGAGCCACAATGTCAGTGTGCACCCAACCATGACTGGGTAAGGGTGAGGGTTATTACGTAATAACTAGAGGGGGAGGCAATATGGTGCACGGAGCATGTGCCAGAGTGGAGTGGAGTATTGTGGAGGTGAGAAATGGGTGGTGCATGGGCGGAGCAGAAATGTATGACTGATCAAGTGGAATAGATAAGGCAGGCAAACTGATGTCATATCTAAGCTCACACACAGCTCACACACATTATCAGATTAGATCTGATATCAGTGATTGGCACCTTTGGCTAGGAAGCAATTGTTTCTTAGGCCCTAGTCCTAAGCAAAAAAAATCGTTTTTATTATTAAACAGCAGCTTGAGAGATGAGAGGAATGCGCTGAAGCCCGCTTAGCCCACATCTGACCAAACCCCTGCCTACAGACTTACTAAAACGCAGCATTTTCCCGACTGATGAAATCCATTTTATCCCTCAGACACTGTGCACCTAAGTGGTCTTTTAGTGCTCTATAGTAAAACTCTGGCAAAGTGATTTAGTGGGTGCCCCTATGGAGGACTAGAGTGCAACTATGGAACTCTTTGGTGAGGATGTTATTATTTTAACAATGATGAGGCCCCGGAGATGGGCCGGCATCGACTGCCATTATCTAATACAGGCAGAGTGTACGGTGATTGCTGGGTGTTGTGCCTCAGGTGTCCGAGTGCTGTAGGACGCTGTGTATAAAGCAGTGGCAAGGCGGAATCACAATAAGAAAATAGTTATAAGTTCACAAATGGCCTCAAAAGAGTATGACGTTTTCTCCCCCTCCCCTGTCTCCTATCCTCTGTGTATCCTCTCCTCCCCGTCTCCTCTTCCCCTGCCTCCCATACTACCTGACTCCTCTCTTTCCTCTCTTCTTTCCTTTTTGTCTCCTCCTCTCCCTCTCTCCTCTCCTTTCTGTCTCCTTCTCTCCCACTCTCCTCTCCTTCTGTCTCCTCCTCTCCTCTCCGTTCCGTCTCCTCCTCTCCCACTCTCCTATCCGTTCTGTCTCCCCCTTTCCCCCCTCCTCTCCTTTCTGTCTCCTCCTCTCCCTCTCTTCTCCATGCCCTTCCGTTCACTGTATTCTCTCCCTGTTTCCTCTCTCCGCTGATTCAACTCCCCCCATTCCCTGTCTCCTCTCCTCATGTCGAATGTAGTGGACAGGGTAGGAACTGACATGTTTTACCTTCTCCAGCTGTGTAGCTTTCCCATCCTCATGGTCCACATAACTACATAATGCAACGTAATAACACTCCTTATATTTATGACCCTCAAAAGGAGATTTACTTTGGTAAGCTCTATGATGCTGCTGCAGGTATCAGATAAAATAGAAGTGTGTGTAGTGAGGCCTGGTTACTGTAGCACTAATGTGACCTGGACCTCCCCTCCTGCCATACAGCATTACCAGATATTGGCAGGAGGATCGCGGTAAACAAGTTTTCCTACAAAGTCAAATTTCGGTGCAAGTTCTATGAAGGTTCCCTGTTTTCTGACCTCCCCGACTCGTCCGCTTCATGTCTCTTCCTCTCCCTGTCTCCTCTCCTTCAGATTTACTCCCATCCCTGTCTCAGTTCCCCCAAGTCTCCCCCTCCCTGCCTCCTGTCCTAAATGCAAGCATAGACATAAGTCATATACTTCTCATGTGGCTACATGTACATATATAAGTTATTGAATAATGCAATGGAAATTAGAAAAAACATTGATAATAACTAAGTATTGCATATATACATAATTATCCATAGGCCTGTACTAATACTTGTAAAATTAAAAGAAATATATACATTGACACATATGTTCATGATATGCGGATTATTATGCATAGTCATAATAGTATGCATAATACTCTTCATAGATTAACTCAACTGATTTTACCGGTAGTAGTATGTACATGTATACATATATATTCCAAGAGATGTAAAGCGAAACCAAAGTTTTGGCATTAGTATCCTTCCCAAATAATAAACCACTAACAAATCACATGCGAAGTAAAGACATTGATACAGCACACATAATGCAAAGTAATAAACTATGTGTTTTCAGCCCATCAATAAATCATTACACACAATGAGTCAGTACTACCCAGATTACATTTATGACCCTCGAAGGGGGGTTTACTGCGATATACTAATAAGATAAAATAGAAGTGTGTGCAGTGAGGCCTGATAGCTCCTGCACTAATATGTGACCTCAGCCTTAGCCCCCATCATGCAGCATTACCAGTGGCAGTTTCGCTGAAAACCAGAGTCTGTTTCACATCAAATTCCTACTTATCGTTTTCCTTGGTTACTTATATTGCCTTGTTAAGGAGCTTTTAGGGAAGGAATTTACTATGTATACAAACATTGCTACTTGTTATTCCTGCAGTAGAAATAGCGGAGGACCTTTTAAGCAGGCATGAGCTTGGTTATGCCCCGAAGCGTTAGCTCCAATAGACTTAAGAAAGCCATGATACACTGTTTTTTTCCAATGTCCTGTAATGCGGAATAGAATACATGGATTGATACCAATACTAACCCTAACCCTAACACTAAATCGGTGGTCCTAAGTCAGTGCAGTGAGTAGATATACCACGTTAGTAGACTGGCACCTAGTATTTAGTTGGTTCCCTGGCTAACATTTCGGAACTTATTGATAGTGGTAGTTCGTGCCAATCATAGGTTTGCAGGGAAGGAATGTGGTTGACCAAGAAAGTAGATTTAGAGGCAGTGTTATCAGGCAAGCCACCTAATGCGCCAAGGCTGTCCTCGTGTCACATCTAAAGGCATGGCACGAATATTATAATTATATGATATATAGTATGATATATATACGTATGATATATTCGTTTTATTTGCACTCTCTCATACCCTCTGTATGATTTTTTTAAAAAACTATAAAAAGTTATAATAAGAAAATATAAAAATGCCCTTCTCTTCAGTAATGATAAAAACTATGAAAATAGAAATTATAATAATAATGATGAATTCTTTATTTTACTAAGACAGTACACGTACAAAACAGAAGAACACGGGTAGTACACTTCAGATTATAATCTGGTCTTCCAGTGTATGCCTATTATATATAGACTACTCGGGTTAACTATATGTGAGTGGGGTTTGGAGGTTGGTGAGGGTTCCTATTGGGAGTCGTTGCCAGTCGTACATAAATGGTGCCGATCATTACCATTCAGCCTTCAGAGGATAAATACCTGTAGCTACAGTTCTACCTAGAGTTTTTGTGAAGGTCTTTGACTCATTATACCTTCATATTGCGAGACTACAGCCTGACCCATGGTGGACAAGTATTTGACCACGTGTTATGAGATTGGTTCGACCATTCTCAATGAAAGCTACGATATTATCTGTAGGCAACAGAACATGGGTTGCCATTTACACATATATATTGTAATATGCTCATGAATAAAGGTTAGGCAGTTGATATTCATGATTCAAACTTCTATCAATATTTGATTAATCAATATATATATAACTAATGTAACTGTTTAAAGCACCCCACACTTGGCTCACCAATTCATTGATGAAATAGTCTTGCTTTGTTGATAGAGAGCAGATTTGTTCTTATATTATTTTCCCCAAGAATGCTCAGAAAATGATAAAAAAAAAAGTTAGCCTTATCACCTGTGAGGCCACAGACTGTATTGGAACGCATCGCATTTCCATCACTTTGAAAGTCAGCAGAGAAGGAGATTAAGTAATGAAAGAAGTTAATAAGACTGGAGTACAAGAAACTACTTGTGCATTCCCTTCCTGTCAGAGATAATTCTCGGGGGAAATCCCGACGCAGAACAGCGTGACAGGGATTCCATGAATAAAACAATTTGTGGTGTACACCGACCAGGCCCTTGTGGAATTGTCTCTAAGCTTGCTTTTTGTCCAAGTCAATCTGCAAAGTTAAGATTTCATTAATAAATAATAGATGGGAATTGGTTTTAGGAAGAATTCAATTGTTGAGCAAGGTTAAGCCTTTATTATGAAAACAGATGGAAAACGTTTCAGCGAAGGAATTGTTATCTACCTGGCTCAAAGGTCGATTGTTTACATCAACTGTGGAATCAAACATTTAGAGGTAAGGCAAATGACTTCCCGCTTAGACAGGCAGGTAATCCAGGATGAATGCCTTCCATGGGTTTTTATTCGAATGACATTTCTGTGTTAAGTACTGACTGCAACAACGTGTATTGTGCTACTTCATTTTTTGTTCAATTCAGCCACTGAAGACTCGTTAATGAAGCAGTCAGTGTTTTTATTAAACAATTTGTTCTTTTAGGTTTAAATTTTATTTATTCAGTATTACATCTCATAAGATGCTGTTCTCAGCCAATCCTGATTATTACTTGATATAATATAGGGAGACCTGGAAGACCTGCCAACTTTCGCAGAAGGTTTATGTTGAAATGAAAATCCCTTTTTCCTGATCGTCAATATGGATAAGGAAATAAAATTGATACATACATACATATGTATACATATGAACAGCCATTAATTACAATTCTTACTATTTGTAGCTCAGCTTTAACACAACCATATCTAATGCATTTGGTTTCCAATCAACAATAAAAAATGAAAGTATCATCGGAACTGTACATGTACACCTATAAACTCATTAATGATCACGTTGTCGCGATTGTTTGACATTTCTTGTGTTATACAGCGAATAATTAAGCTAAGACCTCATTTCCTATCATTACTACACAACCATCTTTGCTATTCCGACACAATAGGCAATCAACAAAGTTGCACTTATTATACTGGAATTCCAAAATGGGGAGATGGACAGCGTTGCTCCTACATCAGAACCCTACCTGATATTCCACACAACATAGAACAAAATGTTCTTCTGTTTTCCCGGAGAGTTGTGGATTGATAACAGGATATCTTGCTATAGAATAACCTACTGGTAGACTGGATATGAAACATGAGTTAGAAGCCTGGTAAAACATACAACATATGAGGTATAATTTACATACGGTACCATTCAATGATCAATTTCCTCTACCCCCTCCAACCCCTATACTGAAGATGCATTTATTAAAAACCAACACCAGAGAAACATATTTGTTAGAATGAGCAGCCAGCAGGAAGAACGTCGAAAAGACGATGCTCTGACATCTCCATACTGCTCTATATTTTTGTTTAAATGTAAAAGACCGTTTCAAAGAGCTGTCAATAAATAACCCATAGGAATAATTATATTATAAAAAAGAAAAGGAATTATATTTGTATTAATTACATTACTTATGGACGTGTTGAAGTCACTGATATAATATTGTTGAAAAATAAATAGATCTGCAAAGATCTCAAATATGAGACAGGGGGGTGATTTCACAATAGAGCTCTCAGGCTATGGGGGAGTGTCAGGTATGGAGGGAGCCTGCTGACACGTCATATACAAAGATGGACGATTAGATGGACAGTTGGAGCGAGCACTTCTTAAACATTTGTGTCTGGCAGGATTTTCTATCAAACTAGAATGAATCAAATCGGTGATTTAAAAATATTAAATACTCCAAATATTTCTTTCATTAATGCTCCATGAATCACTGATATAATGATGTAGCACATTGCTGAAGTTCAAGCAAACTTTCCCCATATAAGCAACTCACTTGCCACTTTAATTACACTATTATAGGGAGTATCGAAAACTAATATCCATCACGTCAAGTTGCGGGCATATTGATTCTTAATATCCCTACTCATACATTCTCAACCATGCAATACTTACAGTGGTCGTGCTCACCCACAGCCTAATCAACTAATTAATAGCAATGTAGCATGTAATGTGATAATAGCACTTCAAGCCTTCAAGCACTATATTATTACCATTTGACAATGCCATTGCATGATGTGTAAGCACATACAATGTGAACAATACAATGTGAGCATTCATTCCTCATCTGATTAATAGTTAATTATATCTACCTTCATGCAGGATATTATTATTGGCACATGTTTCCGTTATGAGTATGACGCCATTGAGTTTGAAGGCCTTACTTATCCCCCTATTATATATACATACAGGATAACTAACTCGTTGGTTGCAGGATTGTGAATATTGCACGAGTTGCTGCTATCTGATTATTATATATGCCTTGTATTGTAAAACAATGTTATTCGGTAGAAATGTTATCAAATTGGGACCATGTGATGCTTGATCATATGTTTGTTATGTGTAGGCCTAATCACTCTGTTCTACCGGGCATCGCTGTGAAAGAAACCCAGCTCACTTTTTTTCGAATCAATTTCAGACACTTTCATAGCTTTAAATCTTTTTGAAATAAAGAAATTCTTTAACAAAGGGTAGGTATTAATAAAGATGAAAGGATTTTAGTTTTTTAATTTATTTGATAGATATATTACACCTCTACCTGCGTTGAAAGTTACAACAATCTGCAGATCATTTTGTTGTCAGTGGACGGCGGCCGGAAAAATTGCTGACGTTTTTGAATGAATTTACATCCTTTTCACAGATTTAAAAAGTTTTAAAACACACTAATGCTTTAACAAAGCGTAGACTAAACTAAAATGAAGGTATTTTAGTTTATTTACTTCTTTTTTTTATCTCATTTCACCGTTTTACCTCCCGTTCAGGCTGCCTTGACAACTGATCAGTTCAATGGCCTGATTCACCTTGGGTGGGCCTACGTACTGTCATAGGCGGCTTCAGAGCGTGGAGTTATAAACGACACAACTCAGAGTGTGGAGTTGTATACGCACACAACGTATACAACTCTACATTACGTTGTTTCAACGCCAACGCGTATATAATAAATATAGTGAGCCTATTATGATTATTGTCGTGCAACAGATAACATTAGTCTAGATTCAGATAAACATGGTCCAAGTCTTATTGGCATGATTATTTCTTTATTGATGTGATTTATAATAAGTGGGGAAAGCATTTACTATTATGCTCTAATTCTGAATAAAATTGATTTCAACTCAAACCAATATCAAACCTCGTAGGTAATGGAGGCCATTACAACTAAAACTATAGCCATAACAAACATGCCCGTTGTGCATTGGAAAATCCGCCAGTGCATGCAAAAGTGCCTGTAAAGAATGAAATACTTATGAATTAAACCTCTATCTAAATGTCCTGTTTATTTTATGAAGTGCCTCACTGAGTGCATCATAACTGTGTCTTTTACACCTGTCCAGTAGCACATCATTGGGAGGACCAGAACCGCATTTATAAAACGGGTCCATAGAACATATTGACTTTATTTGAGAATCTTAGATATTCATCTCTATGACCTAAACAATCGTAACACTTCTATTACAAATGATAATTCGCACCAAATTCGTGCCCACAAGTACCATAAAATTATACAACACAATGAAGCCACAAGAGGCCAGAATACGTGACACTACACACTCACCTGGCATGAAGTGCATGAAGAGTGCATGAAAAGTGCATAATTACACCTGGTACTGAGAGCATCGTTGAGAGCATTTTGACTGCGTTTATAAATCGGGTCTATAGAGCATTGTAAAATCAAGATTGAGCCTCACAACCGTTTACGTTTTCCACTAGTAAAGCACCAGGTTAGAATCAGGTGTAAATGTCCAGGTAAAAATCATGTTACAACTGCTCTATTGTACATCGGGTGTTTAACGCTACTAATAGTAGGGTGCATTTCATCAGCCCCATTTTATTTGGGGGGGAAGTATGTTTTGAAAATTGATTCCTATACAGAATTTTACACTCTTTCATTTGAACTGGGTCCAACCTCTGAGAAATGTGGGACTTGGTCACCATGGCATATCAAATCAAAGCATTTTTAAAGACAAATTGATCTGTGCTCATGAATTTGTTCTACCAACGTTCTGGTAACAATGGCAACCAAATAACCTCTGAAAAAGTATTCATTTTTTGTCAGATATACTCTTTGATTTTGCATTTAAATCATGGTCTCAACAACTATTAAATATATTCTCTGTATAACCCAGCTCCTTAGCTTTAATTTGATATATAGAAATCTCCATTGGTTGCCATAGTTACTGAGGTATGACTCCACAAACATGGACTCAATGTCATGTCAGCTGACCTTGTATTGGCCCTTGTAAAGGCTTCCAAACATGTTTAACGCTACTAATTTCTGAATATGACAATAGAGAAAGAATTAAATCACATCCCTTGCACCCTTCCTGCAAGTATTCCCCAATTTTAACAAATCACAAATATTGCCACTGCATGACATGCTTTTCATAAGTCCCAAATTAGCACCATCCTGTCCCTCCCATCCCTCCCCTCCATTCTATAATATGTGAGTGCGAATCAATATTACCATTGGTCAATAGCAAAAGCATGCATTCATAGAGAACATGCAATGTCGTTAAAAGTTAAAACAAATTCAGACATCATCTGGTAAGAAATGTATCAACTTCGTGAAAGTAGTATTTATTTCTCATTCATATTGTGATAATAGTAACATCCAATTCATGTCTGCCACATAACTGATAACGGCTCAGTGGATGGAGTGAGGAATAACCTTTGTTACATCTACTGGAACACGTATGGGGAATACATGACCTATTAACAAATCCCTTGTTTGACCAATGTCTATAATTATATAGCACAATGGAGGATCGTACCTAATAGTATATGATCGGTGGAGGGACAGGGTTTATGAGACAAAGCAGTAGTAGCCCTGTGAATGACCATAGGTAGGAGTGACAGATATAATAAGACAAGGCAGTAGTAGACCTGTGAGTGACCATAGGTAGGAGGGACAGAGGTAATACGACAAGGCAGTTGTAGCCCTGTGAGTGACCATAGGTAGGAGTGACAGATATAATAAGACAAGGCAGTTGTAGCCCTGTGAGTGACCATAGGTAGGAGGGACAGAGGTAATAAGACAAGGCAGTTGTAGCCCTGTGAGTGACCATAGGTAGGAGGGACAGAGGTAATAAGACAAGGCAGTAGTAGACCTGTGAGTGACCATAGGTAGGAGAAACAGAGGTAATAAGACAAGGCAGTTGTAGCCCTGTGAGTGACCATAGGTAGGAGTAACAGAGGTAATAAGACAAGGCAGTTGTAGCCCTGTGAGTGACCATAGGTAGGAGTAACAGAGGTAATAAGACAAGGCAGTTGTAGCCCTGTGAGTGACCATAGGTAGGAGTGACAGAGGTAATAAGACAAGGCAGTAGTAGCCCTGTGAGTGACCATAGGTAGGAGTAACAGAGGTAATAAGACAAGGCAGTAGTAGCCCTGTGAGTGACCATAGGTAGGAGTGACAGAGGTAATAAGACAAGGCAGTAGTAGCCCTGTGAGTGACCATTGGTAGGAGTGACAGATGTAATAAGACAAGGCTGTAGCAGCCCTGTGGGTGACCATAGGTAGGAGTGACCCCTGTGAGTGACCATAGGTAGGAGTGACAGAGGTTATGAGACAAGGCAGTAGTAGCCCTGTGAGTGACCATAGGTAGGAGTGACAGAGGTTATAAGACAAATCCATAGTAACTTTTTGAGTTGCCATGGTTTGGAAAGGAAGAAGTTGTGAGTAAGAGCTCGTGTGTTCAGTGGGTGAGTGCGATACAGAGCTGTACAGACAGCTAGTGAGGCAAGACTGTACCTCAGATGTCACTCAAAGTGCAATGAATTGATTCATGAAGTTTTTGCCAGTTTAAAACTCTTTCTCTCACACTGCCAGGCATTTATGCCTCATTCAAAATCGAGAATCTATAAATTGTCCTCTATCAGTGCTCATTCATAATGGAGTGGAGGAAAAACCTGAGCTTATCTGAGCAGTTTTTCCCTGTGTAATGTATTGCGCTATTCACAACCTGCCAGACTGCCTCAAACCAACCTGCATCTCCATTATTGGCAAAACTGTCAGCCCAGGTCGCTCAATTATGACTGTTATTGTGGCAACACTCCAATAATTTCAAATCTTTTTGACTGACTTTTATATTCCAGATATTGAATGATCTGATTGTCAGATTGTAAAGATCAGGTTTTTAATCGTTAATCAATAGTTTTTTTAACTAGTTTTGGGTGAGACAATTAAATGTTGGAAAAATGATTGAAATAAATGAAATTGTTTAAAAACCTGTCACTTCTCGTTGCTAAAGCTTACCGGTTGAGCAGAGAAATGTTCCCCAATATTCAGATGTCCTCCATAATGAGCCTATAGTCCACTAAGTCGATTCTCATGCGATTCTCACAGAATTTAGTCAAAAGAGTCGTCTGCGGCGCAAAATCGCATGAGAATCGGCTTGGTGGACTATGCCCTTAAGACAAATTGCTTTTTGAAGGCAAAAAAATACAAAAATATTCTCCAATATCCCAACCTAAATTAATGTTGCGGTTGGTACTGGGATATTACCTATACTGCTGTTATATATAAGATAAGATAGAGATGTATATATGGTCAAAGAGTGGCTGTAATAATAAAACGGCTAGGAATGAATGAAACGCTCAATGTAAAGCTGTTAAAGAGGTAAAACAATTTAAAATTAGATTGCATTTGTAGAGTCATCCTTTATTACTATGATATATATTATTACCTTTGTAGATTTAGGTAACATGAGATCATTGGGTTATCCCTGTTCCCTATAACTGTTCCCAAATAAAACAAATTTAAAAAAAAAAAGACTTTTCACTTTCTTGCCCAGAGACACCCAAAGTCATATATTCAGGTTATCATAGTTTATAGTAAGGTAAAGCCATGAATGCAATGCATGCGTCTTAGAGTACTTTGCCCATGTCTATGTTATGTTCAGTTTATCTGGTCTTAAATAGATCTTAGCTCCAGACAGAGAAGTAAAAAAGGAGCAGTAAAACGTATGGTCAATCCACTTTAAGTAATGGACTACTATGGTCAGTTGTCAGTTAGACGCCCTCCATCAGCTAAAATATGGTCATACAATAAGGTCCACTCTGTCTGGAGCCGTTGTGATGATGAATACTTGGACTCATGTGTAGGGCATGGAGGCATGTGGTCCATATCCCTGGGCTCTCTCGCTGTCATCACCAAGTCATCACCAGGTTTGTTTTTGATAATTATATTTCTCAATATAAACAGAAATATAGGTAACTATATCGCTTATATATAGAAAACGCATTAGATTTTGTCATGTGATCCTGTGTTCCTGTGTACGTTTAACACTACATGTAGAATATTATATACAATCAAGGAGAAACTGTGACAATCATATCATAGCATGTGCCTCAATACAACTGATTGAATATGTAAGGAAAGAAAAACACTGTGATAGACAGACTTCAGTTAGTAGCAGCAATGGAAGTTCGCAACAAGGTTTATATAGTAAACATTGTGAAACAATAATGTTGTGGGAGGGTATATTGTCAGAGCATCATACATGTATTGTATAGGAATGATTTGATGTCAGTTATTCAGTTACAATATATAATAGTAAGTTCACACCTGCTGAAAATAGATTTGTTGAACTTTCTGTCCGTTAAAAGCGACCTTTCAGGAAATGAAACAACGTTTATTCTGTAGCAATAACTGTTTTCAACTAATTTACTGTTGAATCGTTTTCTGGTAAGGAGCTTTGATTGTGTTCTTTGTTTTGGTGTTCCTATTTCTTTCATTTCTTATATATAAAAAACTTTCTTGGCAAGGTCAAAAGAATATCTAGGAAGGGTAAGGGTTTTTCTAGGTTCCAGGGGTGAACAGAAAACACAAATTTCTTTCTGTTTTTGCCCTTTGCCTGTCAAATGAATTTAACTATACAACTCACTGTCCTACGATATGGTCAATGGTGGATTTAAAACATTTGAAGAGAATGATCAATTAAGGCCACAGGTTGGGCGGAGGGATGTGCCAAATCTCTGTATTGAGAGTAGACGTGAGGTAATCACACCCTCGTCACCTACGACCTCAACTGCAGTTACCAGCATTCAAAATGGCGGAAGGTGGGTTCCCATTAGAACAAACAATGTTGGTTTTTACCTAACAAAAGCCGTTTTCAGTAGCTGTCATGTTCTGTGGGTGTTTACTATAGTTGCATTTAGGTTCGAGTGTTATCAGATACATGTATCTGGCTTATACTACAGTGTAATCTAGGTGAAAAACATTGAGTGGTATACCCGTAACTGCATTATACAGTTACGGTCGTAGTGGAAATCAGTTGGGGTCATACAGCGTGTTATTCCAAGTACAAAATACAAGTAAACTTCAACCCTGGTACATTATTTGAACCCATCACAATGGTGTCATACCTAAAAGGAAGAGATCTATCGATTCAGTTTATTATATAAAGTATTTTTAAGCATGATTTCAAAGAAAATCATCAGTGCCAACAACAACAACAATGCTGGTAACTGCAGTTGGGGTCGCAGGTGCCGAGGGTGTGGTAATGTGAGGCTTACTTGAGCGTGTCATGGGAACAACCACTGCCATCAAACTATTGTATTACGTTTGCATGAAACCGGGGATGAAGAATGCTGCAAGTTTCTCAGGGTTTTATTCTGACTCCTTCAACATCATTATACCAGAAACTGGGTGTACCTGCAGTACACCCAGTTTATACCACCCATTGTTTTACCAGCAGCTAGTATACATCAATTCGATGTTGATCACGGAATTATATAAATTTATACGGCGCCAAACCAAGATTCAGTCCTTAAATTAAACCATAATTCAAATGAATGCACCATCATGCCCCTGGTATTTGTTATTCGAAGACCATAACATTATTATCGTGACCCATGTGATAGTTAGATGCATCCTGCTATTATAGACGAGGACGGATCCATTAATTAGCCCCCGCTCCTTTTTCTTCCCTACCTGATCCCGCTGCGCACGCACTTGGGGAGATTTAGAGAGACAGATGATCTTATATATTGCCACGCCAGATGGCGTCTTCTGTTGTCTCCATAGCAACAACAAGTGGAGCCATCTATGGTAGGCTTAAAAGGCGAGGTCTGAAGCAATGGAAGGGAGACATTAGCAGCACAGGTTCTATACCACTGTACTGTAAGCTATAGCTCAATTGTTAATTATTCGTGATAACATTGGGTTCATGTGTAGAAAAGCATGCCTTGTGGAACCAACAAGCGAACGGGATGACGATTTATAATCAACAAACTGCAATATGCAATACTTTTGGTACGAATAAAACCCTTAAAAACAACATGATTCTACATACCAAACTTATAACATGAGAGTTACTGTTTCTGTAGCAGGTCAGGGGGTTTAATCATGAAAAAGTATAATAATTTATCAAGAGAATTGAATAACTATCAACGTAACCATTTTCCTGGATAAATGGTGACAC
Organism: Sthenelais limicola; assembly: GCA_942159475.1. Taxonomy (NCBI): domain Eukaryota; kingdom Metazoa; phylum Annelida; class Polychaeta; order Phyllodocida; family Sigalionidae; genus Sthenelais; species Sthenelais limicola. The sequence continues at coordinate 28,578,745 of OW804101.1, forward strand.
AAATACAACCAGTAGTGTCTATAGCTTAGGGTATGTGTGAGAAATGGGACAATAACCATGTCCTTCCTGGTCTGTAGTTGCTGCCGGGTGAAAATAACCTTACAAACACTCTATATGGGTCAGATCTTCAGAAAATGTACAATTCGCTTTCAGTAGTTCTCTCAAATAACCCATATTTAAGAGAGCAATGAGCTTCAAAATGCAGTTTAACATAGCAAAACAGATACTTTAAAGCAACATGATACCAAATATACTCAGATATACCCGGTATTCATCATTTTTCAGCCAAATTTAGCAGAATTTCCTAAATGAGTACAGCTGCCAATTGTACATTTTCTGAAGATCTAACCCATATCCCCCGCCCTGGAGGAGCTAATCCCTGCGTCTGAGCTGCTCTCAGTGTTGTTTGTCCATGAATAAAGCCCTGGATGCAGGACTGGAGCTATCGGAGCGTCCGTAAACTGGACACTCAATAGTTGTCGTGCTTGTCTTCTACTCAGACTGTTATTGTACAGTTGTATTTCACCGTTGAATGTGTTCAATATGTATCCCCGTAGACTTAGAACTGAGATTGCAAATCAGTCCTGCGGTTAATATGACGTATATGGGTCAGATCTTCAGAAAATGTACAATTCGCCTTCACTAGTTCTCTCAAATAACCCATATCTAAGAGAGAAATGAGCTTCAAAATGCAGTTTAGCATAACAAAACAGATACTTTAAATCAACACAATACCAAATATACTCAGATATACCCGGTATTCATCATTTTTCAGCCAAATTTAGCAGAATCTTCTAAATGTGTACAGCTGCCAGTTGTACATTTTCTGAAAATCTGACCCATATACAGCCATATTCAACAACATCTGTAATCCTTTATTTAAATCAAATATAGTAAGTAGCGAGCTGACATGCATTAAGCGAATGTCCTCTACTAGTGATACTGTAAGCCAGATTAAAGTGTCTGAAAACCTCCCGCCTGCTGGAGAGAACCCTTTCATCGCAGTCATTGACTGGAATAAAAACTTTTCTAATCTAATCTAATATCAGGCCTGAGGCTGATATGGAATGAATATAGTGCACTACCGATAATTGTATCAATACATATGAATACGAGTGGCAACAACATTTTAAAAAGTACTTGAATATGGTTCTTAGCGTAAATCAGACTAAAATATGGTCCAAACCCCCAAACAATGGGTTAGTAGGAATTCGCTGTAAATCTGTCATATTCGATTATATTGTATTAATCGATGGTGAAATGAATCCAACAAAATTTGGAGGACTATGCGGGCAAACCATACATGTGTGTTACCAATCTGTATCCATGTGCGTGCGCTATGCTCACTTGGTTGGTTACCACTATCAAATATATGCATTTGCTTAGTCTATGTACATCTAAGTTGCCTCATGAACTCTTGGTTTATTATGTGAATTGCCATGGAAACTTTCTGGCGGGTAATATGGAACACCTTGATGCATCTAGGCTACAGCATTGGCGATCATACAACACACATGGGGTAATGTACAGCCTGTGTGTCACCCACTACACTCGCCAGTAATTTAGAAGACGATATTTACAGATATTGAATATTTCCTGCTCATTCTTCCAAGGCAGGGCGAGATTATCAAAATCTAGTCCCACGGTGGGAAGCGAGAGGAGCGGCGGTCTGGAGTGGGAGGATGGTTCACATGTGGGTCGGATTTTCAGAAAATGTACAATTCGCCTTCACCAATCCTTTCAAATAACCCACATTTAATCCAAAAATGAGCTTCAAACTGCAGTTTAACTGAACTGATACTATAAATCAATGCGATACCAAATATACTCAGATATACCCGATATTCATCATTTTTTCAGCCAGATTTAGCAGAATTTATTAAATGTGTAGAGCTGCCAATTGTACATTTTCTGAAAATCTGACCCATGTATTGCAATAGAGGACTTGCTTGTGCCACTGCGCATGTCTGTTACAGTGCATGTTGGGATGTTATTCTGATGATATCTGACATACAAATACTTGGCAACATGTTTATCGAAAATTGCAAGAATTGTTTCACCAATATCATAGCTTTTATAGATGATCTATGAAAACCAAATGCATCATGGGAAAGATGGAGGCTTGTGTAATGCATGGATATTGACATTAGAGCATTGATAGATATTCAATGCTGAACATGGAATGTTTTCTATAGATTTTAGACTGTACCATTAGTCCCATAATTCCATGCGAATCAAAATTCAAAATGGCGGCTATACAAATCCCCTATTAAACATTCTGGATGGATACACTTAGATCGCTGACTTTTTCAAAATATGGGTATATTTACTAGTTCTAGAAAGTGGACCAGTAACAATTGTTTTTTAGGTTCCTCGGAGGAAACTGAAATATTGAACTTTATATAATTGTATGACAAAATATAGACCTATAAGTACTATGTTGGATACATTGGGTACGATTCGTGTTTAGTCGGTTACTAAAACATCTGCTGCTTGTAATTCTGTAATATCTAATAATCTAAGCTAAAAATATCATTGTGACTCAATGAGAGCTTATTGTAAATACAAAAACAAACAAACAATATTTAATACAGATTCAGTAATAAAGGGCGAGGGCGAGACTAACACAAACCGTAAACCGCAATATTATACATTCAAATCATCCCAGTTGTTATACTGAACGACACCATTCGTACCCTTCATAAAAGCATCAATAATGTTTTTACTCAGACTTCACAGATCAAACTTGGCCTACCTCCAGCTGTCAGAACGCTCACATTGGCAAAACTACCCACCTGAAAAGAGAAAAAGAGAATACACTTTTAGGTGATTTGTTAATGCTATATCTATAGGTAGAATTCTAAAGGGAGATCATGTTGTTGAACGTCTAAAATATATATGTATTCCTTTATAGACGTTTTATAGGCAATTGGTATTTTACATAAAAGTAGTGGATTATCGTTTTATTAGTGTGTAAAAAGTGTTTTACCATATTCAGTAATCATATGAATTACTCCTTTAAACCCGCGGAGGGTAGTGTGATACCTTACGCAATGTCCACTTTACCTATACTACTCACGATGTATGTGATTTACCTTGCGTACGCGGGACCACTTTCTTACGTGCTTTACGCACATCGTGTTTAGAGTATTCTAACACCAGACAGGGCCTATGGGCAGTAGTCATGCATACACTTCTACTATTTACTTCTCTTGTACTTCCATGTCTACTACTACACCTTTGTATGTGTGTCCTAATACCTAGACTTCTTTTTTTTCTTGTGTCATCGTGATAAATCGATTTAGCTCAATGTAGAACCTTGTTCTCGTTGTATTTTCTCCTGCTCAGCATAGATTTTATATTCATATAGGGCCAATAGGGTCCTAGGGTCATTACATAATTATTATACATTCATGTTACTTTCATATTAACTGTTATCTAACAAATAAATAGGGCCTAATCGATTCAATGTAATGACAGTTCCCAGTTCTATCTGGGAGCATCATGTCTATATATTACATTACTTGAAGGGCTAAGAGTTCTCATTACTTTTCGTTGTTTTTATGTCTCTCCGCGCCTAGAAAATGCTTGATTTCTTCCCAATGATTGTACAGATTGGAAACGCTGATAACAGACATACTGGATATCATTAATTGAATATTGGATATCTCGATATCAAGGAGTAGAATCCATGAATACATTTTGGATGTCAGGAATTGAATTTTTTATGCAAATTTAATTGTGGCTATCTGGATTGTTTTAGAGGATATCCACAAAAACAATTGAGGTTCTGCAATAAATATACCAACGACTTCCCACATAACATTCCATTTCGAAAATATTGCAGATTATTGTAGTTGTGGTCATTCTGTTATGAATACATTTTATAAACCTTCTATCCTTATTAACTGATCGGCAGCTTTGACTGAGAATAATAGTTGTCATAAAGTCTTGTATGTTATTTCATGCGAGCTGATCTCTATGTTCTACCCTGCTTGCTGCAGCATTAATAGCTTTGCGCTGTATCTCTCTATTTATTGTACAAACCAATCTTATAGATATAAATTAGTTGACAAAGTGAAATTGTATTGAAGAGTAATATTAGTGATTATTGTAATGGTAAAGTACTGTATCGTATATGACCTAAGATGTGATTAAAGAACACGAATATGTATTTTCACATAGATGTTGATGTTAATATTGTATTAAGATGTTTCTTAAACCATAAAGATTGTAAATTAATAGGTAAATAACTGTATTTATATATCGTATTTTTATTCTGGTCCATTCAATCAATCAGTTACATACATCATCCAGAAATTAGGAAGGTGACCTCTGCCTTAGCAGGTCTACCAGGTTCTTCCTAAATAGTTCGATTATAATCCATTTATTCATTTATAAGAACAATATAGCAACGTATTTCAATACGTAGTGGAAAATTTAACAAAAAAATTGTACAAAATTGAACATGACATTGGTAACAGGGACACCCTGGAAGAACTACGAATGCTAATTCATAGAAGGTAATCTAGTTTATATATTTATTATAAAGGATTGTCCATTTTCTGGAAAGAATGTAATTGTATAAAACGGAAATAAAACTATTACAACAACAACATTTATGTACGTAGCACTGCTGTATCTCTCTATTCATTACGTGACACTGCCAGCCCTGGCTGCTGAACACTAGCGCCATCTGGTGCAGGACTGAGACGACAGTGTTGAGTTTGATCAGGGGAACAGCAGCGCCCTGGAGGAACAAGCGATCATCGACTACTCAACTCCTTCTCTACCAACCTGTACCTACCCAAGCTATACCATAGATCGTTTTATATATCATATATATATACTAGATGCATGCCCTTACATACAAGGATACCACAATGGTGGAAAACCCGATTTAAAGATTGTTTGAGTACCAGCGTGAAAGGCTAAAATTAATCTTGCGACTAGCCATTACTACTTAGGCCCCTTTTTCCTAATGTACATGTATACGATACCATCCCTTTCCCTCTTCTAACAGACATCGCACGTTTACTTTCTGAGTTTTGCATTTACCCTTTTCTTCACTGCCTATACACATTGTAATAGGTGGTGTCGTGGAATAATAATGCAAGGTAAGCAGGATCTGATAGATCGGTGTTGAAACAATATTAAAACCTTTGCTCTTGTAGTAGAAAAAATTAAAATATTCCAACGACGGCAGGATGAGACCAGTTGGAGTAGTGAAATGGCCTGATCAGTGTTTTGGCGGGCCGTGGTTACTAGGCAATAACCAAAGATAAATCAGGTGCAACGACAATTTATATATTATATATTTCTGTTGCCTATATACATGTAATTTTCATTTAGTGTAAACAATCCTGAGTTCCAAAAAAATGATATAGAAACAGCTGGCCCCCACGGAATCTCCATTAAACAGTATTTCAAAATCGTGATAAACATGATCATATACCACGGCTGCGTTTCATAATTGCAGAGGCATAAGGAAAAATATTTGTCTTGCGTGACTATAATGTCTTTATGACCCCACCCTCCAGGAAATCGCCACACATATTATATACCTACATGCTCGCACAGGAACTCGTCTAACTGCCCCGGAAGGCCCAGAGCCCAGGGACAAGTACAACGTGCTGACGCTGATCCAAAGCGTCTCAGTTGTCACTCCCCTCGTGTGAAATAGTGTAAACTAATCACGCCAGGTGACACCCACCTGTCAAGTCTCGTCCCTTGCGTTTTATCATGAGACAAATACAAATACCTGGATATTGGTATCAAGGGAAAGGCATGGGTTTATCCCAGCCAATACGCTCACAATCTATATATGGGTTGGGCCTAACCCAACGATAGCATCAACAGAAATGCGTTTCAACAAAACTGGCGTTTCTATTCGACCTCACAAAAAACCGTGAATGCAATAAGCTGAACCATGCATGTGATCAGGAGTTCTTGAATCTACTGACCTTCAAGGTCTATTAACACTTGCAGGTTTCATGCTAGCAGCATGCTCTTTTTGTCTCAACCTTTTTCTTACTGAACATTCAGATTTGTGAATAGGCTTCTTTAAAAACTTAGTGAGCGTACTAGCCAAAGACCAGCCCGCTATCGATATGATCGATTGAATTGTTACAGCAGCTTTAAACATTTTTTGGATTGATGTCCGCCTCAATAAATGTACCACAAACACATTCATATCCATGCCAATTAGTTTCAAATTACCTGTAATATAACACCCTTTTCTGTGTATCTGTGAGCCACCTTTATCAAACGGATTCCTCAGAGATTCTACATAATTCAAATAGTCAGTCACACATTTGACTACACAACTATTATGTCTTCGGTAAACACTTGAAGTTTAATAGAACTCAAACTATGGCTGACTCTAATGTCTTTTGCAATTCGGAGAACAGAATGGTGCAATCACCATTGCCATCAAACTCAATATATTTTACCTTTAGACCTGCCACAGTGGCCCACCCCTGACTGGCTACTAGACTCAGAGTAACGCATTTTTAACATAGTTGTTTGAGAGATTCTAATGAGAATATAATGCCTTCAGGTGGCTTCGATTGAGCAAAGTCCTTCAGTACAGGCTACAGGTTATCAGATGGGCCCCAAAGTCAATATCGTCTATTTCCGGAGCCCAGCTTGGTTAAGCTAAATATAGTTATAGAGAAGCATAAAACGGTGAACAATCTTTCTGAACGCATAAGGTTCTCCATTTATAATGCTAAACCGAATAACCTTTCCTTGTAGAAATCCTCCGAGAAGTAAGTTCTAGAAAACAATACGGTAATTTCTAAGAGTTGACCTTCTGTTCTAAAATAGGAATACTCAGTGAGCTATAGCTCTTGAATGCTCTGATGGCAAGTACGCATGTTACCTGTTTGTTATAAAACCTTAGCAGGATTCTTCCGACCAATTTAAATGGAGGCAAACATATAAGGAAGTTTAAATTGTGACCAGTTAATACTGAACGCAACAACACAGATACAGGAAAAATAATGCTTCCTGGGTTTTTTAGGCAAGGACCATATTTCGTCGTTTAACAATGTCCCCATCTTTGGTCACATATAGACAACTGCTGTAGTGTTGTCAGATTTGACCAACATTATTGTTGCACACATCTTTAAAAATAACCTGTCATTTAAACCAAACAAAATTGCTTTCACCTGAGAATGTTAATATGAGAGCTCGACTCGTTCACTCCTAATGATCTGTAACCAGTTTTCTTCTCTCCACACACTGCTCCCTAAACCAAGTTGGACGCATCCATTTTAATTTGAGAATGCGGTGGAGGTAACCCGAATCTCTTCTCTGTTGAACAAATATTACTAATCCACCAAAGTGTTTTCTTTCTATGGTTTAGACTGGTAAAAATGTAGAATCAGCTGCTATTTATGTATCAATTCTTATATTCATCTAATATCTACCCTCCATGAAACTACTTCCGTTATTAAAATAAATGTATGCAATGCTTTTAAAAACACATTTCATGACTAATTATAAAGATTAACATATTTCATACTTTCCTATAGTTGGTAACCTGATAGTATCGTAGTGGTGATATTTCTTTGATGGGGATGTGTGGAAAACGGAATTCCATTAAACCTCTCGAAATCTGTCACCTCCTCATTAAAACAACAGCTGGGTTAGGATGGAGGAACTCAGATTTGGGGGACAGCTCCCCTTGTTTTATCATCACCCTCTCCCCCACAGGCCCTGATGGTGATCAAGCACAACACGATGGCGGTCAGGTGTATCAGTATATATCAGGATGGCGGGCCTCATTATCTAAAGGAGTGGTCCTAGCTGGTCCTCCCTTCCCTCAGCTCCGAGCTTGTCCAGTTAAGAACTATAGAGATAGAAGAGATGAAGGGGGCGCTACTACCTTCCACATTTAGACCTACATCCACCAGAGGGCAATGGTCATCATATCCACTTTTGCTCCAGTGCACCAGTCCTGGGCACCAGTCCCGAGCACCAGTATATAGGTCCCAAATGGAGATTATTGATCCTTATTGATGCCTAAGGTGGTTATAGCCCCACGACCGCTCAAGGTAATGACTCAGCAATATTATAATAAGCAGAAAGATAAGATAATAAGTATAAGACAAAGACAGGGATTAAATAAGCACAAGTTGAGCATTACATGAGCCGCTCACCCAGCGTCAATGAGTCTCTCATGACCAGTCAAACCCAGCGGCTATAGGACTCAACTCCCTCGTTCCATTCACTAAGAGCTGTATCACCAAAGACTAGACCACAGTACCATAAGGATCGTTTGCTCAATTGCTCTTCACGAAATACACAATAATTTGGTGTTACAAATAATTGCTAATGAATCTTATCCGATTTATTTTGAGCTTTACTAATTTTCCTTCCAGTTTTGTTGGTCCTATATGTTGCCATGCATGGCATCTTCAGGAGCATTGGGAAAACACAAAGGTTGTGGTGCCTTCACGGCTATGCCTATCCCTAGAAACGAAAATAGTATTTTCAAAGTGATTTATCCCTAAGTTCTCCTTGTCGGAATGTACTCATTGTCAGGGTATTTACTGCCCCATGTCATATGAATTCATGTACCAATTTTCGAGATGGTGCATTAAATATATCCTTGCGTTACTGTGATCATCATGATTATGGTGTATATTTAGCTACTTTACTAGTAATTGTCTACCCAGAAATATTGCAAACTGTTGGGTTTTTTGGCAAAAATAAAAATATCGAACTGAAAAGATAAAATTACTTGTTAGCTGTCCTAAAGTTTACCATCATAGGAATCAGTTTGATCTCATCTTTTCAAATATAATGATATCTCAAAATTCATTTGTTGCGACTTTTTTTGCTGTAACACATCACATGTATACCCAAATCGGTAATAACATTAGTTCCAAGCTCCTAATTGTAACCAATGTTGTGACAGTGAAACCCGTACGTGGATCAGATTTTCAGAAAATGTACAATTGGCAGCTCTACACATTTAGGAAATTCTCCTAAATTAGGCTGAAAAATGAAGAATACCAGGTATATCTGAATATATTTGGTATCGTATTGGTTTAAAGTATCAGCTCTGTTATGTTAAACTGCATTTTGAAGCCCATTTCTGTCTTAAATGTGGGCTATTTGAGAGGATTGGTGAAGGTGAATTGTACATTTTCTGAACATCTGACCCACATACTTCAGTATTCCACCCAATAATTCAACACCATTGCTTCATCACGTGACCCAATCACAATGCTGTTCTAATTTTAGCACCAGGTGTGGCTAGGAATAGTTTGCCCCATGATAATTGATGGCAGATCAATGGCCACTAATGGTGTCTGTCAGCAAGCATTAGTGCCCCGTGTGTGGCATCGTGGAATAAAGCAATATTGGTAGGGACCTTTAATGGGCGCCTAATTTCTGGTCTTAATTCTCTTTAAAACCTGACTCTTAATTACGGTAATTTATTTCATAGGCTACTAAAGATGGAAATAACTATTGCGATCGTTACTAGAATTCTCAAAAACTATGGAATTCATCAGTCAGCAGTTCTGAAACTTAATGTTATTAGAGAGGAAATTAAAGATTATGGTAAGTAAGTTTTCCGGGAATTGTACTGCCTTTATTCATGTTTATTACTACATCTTGGCTTAACGCTTGGCTTAAAGCTCGTAGTGACACAGATGAGTTCCAGGAATACTGAAAACCTGAAGCCTTATGACAAAAGACAGTGGGGTCGACAAAGATAGTGGTAATATAACTACATTAGGTACTTTTTATTAATATCATAAAACTTTTATTCAATAAAACATGTTACATTTCTGTTAATGTCGTACTGAAGCGGAATGTTCCCTCTCAGTCTCAATGTACAATTACGCTGAGGTCTTCGCGATTTCCCTTCAGAAATAATATATAAGTGTAGTGATCTTCGGATCCGATCCGCTTGCACGTTAAATAAAGACAGAACAAGGCTTAACCTTTCTACGGACTTTATTCAATCACTTGGGACACACTTGTCCTGACTCACACAACTCGAGCTGGGGTTCTCCCTTATTCTTGACTCGTACAAAACTGGTGTGAGTAGACATTCAATATAGATGATAAAGGTAAGATGCACTCAGGCACTAGGTTACTGAAGACTCTCGGACTGACGTCCGTGGATATAAATATCTCATAGAAATACACTGATAGAAAGGTTATGAACGCAAGATTAGCTTAAAAGAGCATAACAACCAATATAATGGTAAAAGTCCCCACACATATACTGATGAGTGGACATGTTCACTGGTACTGCCCACTGGGGTAGTTCAGGTGTACTAACCCACAGCGGACAGCACCACCACACAATAGAATAGAATATTGGTATTATAACCAGACCCACTACAATACTCCCCCTCTTCGAAAAAGAGTTTTAACACATTACAAACTCGGTAAAAAGCAGTAAAAATCACATTTCTAGTGATAAACATGTCAAGCACACATGCAAAAAGAGATTACGGACTTAAAAATCCAAGTAAAAAGTTCAATACACACATCTGAAGAAAGTAGTAATAGTAAACACCAAATACATTCAGGAGCATATATAGTGTCCTCACTAACTTACAGAATCCAGTGTAGAAAATTTTATAAAATTGACTGAAGTTCCTCCTTCTGAGTGAACCGACAGTAAAAAAGAGTAATCTCACATTAAAAGTCTTAGTTGATGTGTCATCAATCCGAAAAGGGAGTCCGCGGGGTGGTAGAACATGGTCCGGATCCGAAAGAAACGATCCGAGGACGAGCCAACAAGGCAAGGCAAGGCAAGGAAACGCTCCACGTCACATCTGACGGAGGCTTGAACTGGAAAATGCTCGACGCCACATCCGGCGGAGGCTAGGTAGGTCCGGGCATCACTGGGAGTCCATGGGAGTGTTCTCAGTGTCCGGGACACCTTCACCAGTTTCCTGCTGATCCGTGGATCCGTCCTGCTGGTCCGCAGGCTTTCGCCCGTCTTCAGGACCAACAGCCGTTGCGATTTCTCCCCCGGATAGAGGAGAAAGGGCATTTCCGGGTGAGCCAAACATTCTCACTAGGCCAAAAGGGTCTTGGCCTCCTTGACTCGCTTGAGCTGTTCGCTGCACTGGCGGGGGAGCAGTCCGCGGGGCCAACACAGGCTGGAACTTGGCCATCAGACTTGACAGCAGGTTAAACTGAGCCAAGTACATGCTCACATTGACAGAGTCTCCGGACTCTGACACTACAGTACCTGTACTCGAGCCAGCAACAGCAGTTGACTGAGGGGCACGGGCAGTAGTCACTGTAGCGGACTGGGTGGACGCTTCCACCTCGGACACCTCCTGACTTTCAGGAGAGGAGCTGCGGCCGAATTCCGCGAGTTCCCCACGCAGACTGGCGTTTTCTTCAGTCAGATTGAGGATCTCGCTATCCTTCTTGGCCACAGCCAAGCGCAGGGTTTGGATGATCTTCGCCTGCGTCCGGATTGTCTCCTTCTGCGCGGCGTTCTCTCCAATCTGGCCCTGCACGGCTTCAAGCTTTTGCAATGGGACAGTCAGTGTCGCCATTGAGGTAGAGACTTGTTGCTGAGCAGCGTCAGCAGCAGCCCGGAGGGTCAACAAACAGCGTTGGATCTCGGTTTCCGCTGCCCGGACCAGCTGCTCCGTTTCTACCTTCTCAGGCAGCTGGGCAGACAAGGTGTCTGTCTCCACCTGCGCCTTGCGGCCCTTCTGCTTCTTGGCTGCAGGAAGGGATGGTGAAAGCATTCCACCTCCGGAGCTAGTCCGGCCGCGTTTCTGGGCACCCTCAGTGCCTCCAGTGGTCTCCTTGCTGGAGGAGGCATTCTTTGCCACGGATTTGCCTCCAGACTTCCCTTTTTGGCTGCTAGAGGAAGAGCTGGCTGACCCGGACTGTCCAGCAGCAGAGGAGGAAGCGCTGGACTTGGATGGTTTCGCAACCGACCTCATCCTGCGTGTGACCCTCAAGTGCTGGGCCGACATGTAGGTCATGCGGAGGAAGGCAGAGTTGTTCCGGATGACAGGCATCACAGCTCTGGTTTTCTCCAAGGCAATCTCCCTATTCAGGTGGTGCTGCTTGACTTCGCCGTTCATGAAGTGTTGCACCAACTCCACACGGCGGTCTAGAACCTGGGCACACTGGTCGTGGGAGCACACCCACACCTGTGAATAGGGGGCATGTACCTCACAGAGATGCCTAAAGAAGCGCTCTCTGGTTTGGTACCTCTTGATGCCACCTTCGTTTACAGGAAGGTACCTGCACACCATGAAAGGGCACCTAAACCCGGGCTGCCACAGCTTGTGAACTCCTGTGAGTTTCCCAAACGTACCCGCGTCAAGGCTGTCCTCTCGGACCACTTCTGGCCAAATAACCTGTTCGTACCGGGTCATTTGGTCGTTGTCAAATTCCTTCGACTCATCGTCCGATTCCGGAGCTTGAGGAGGAACGGATCCGGGCTGATCCATGCTCGGATTCAGGGGAACCAGAGCTGCTGAGTCCAATTCGGCCTTGAACTTGGTCAGAGAACCAAATTTGGCCAGTTGCACCCGCCTAGCCTCGGATCGGTACACATGTACCCTTTTCAGCTTCCGGATTTTGGGAAGCTTAGAAAGGGGCGTCTTCGTACTGCTAGTGCTAGCAGTGTTCTGGGGCAGTTTTTGTAGAGCTTTCGCCAACTCAGCTCCCCTGGGCCGAGAGGCGGCTGCAGGCTTAGCCTTGGGGTTTGAGGAAGCGCTCCGATCACGATCTGAACTCTTCTTGCCTGGAGAGTCAGACTGGGAACGGGTCCGGATGGCGTCCGCGTCCTTGCCCCTCAAGACCTTCCCCGGGTCGGCCTGCTTGCGTGGTGATCTTCTAGGTGTCACCTCCACCTGTCTCCTTTCGGACTTGTCCTCTGCAGGACTTTGCTTGGGACCCTTTGTCCCTGTGGTTCCGGCTTTCCTGTCCGAAGACCTTTGTCCGCAGACTGGTCCGGGGACTTGTCTGCTGACTGGTGGGTGGTCCGTCCGGACCTGTCCGACTTGTCTGAGGATTTGGAGGGAGCAACGCTTACCTCAACCTCCATTTCCTCCTCCAAGTCCACCTCGAACGCGGCAGGGGTAGGAACCTTCTGTTCCCAGAACGTGGTGTCCTCTGACTCCTCCTTCTCTGCTGCTGTCATGATCGAGTCCAGCACCTCGGCCGCCTGGTCGTCGGTCAACAACTCGCCGTCAGACGCCGACAGGTCCAAATCATTTTCTCGGTCAGACATGTTGGACTGAATCTCAACCTAGTTCTGATAGATAGAAAAATAACGACATGTAGCAACAGCAAAAAATAAGGGCACAGTTCAGGGACAATATTTTTTAGACCTAGACAGAACTGGTTTCTAACCACGGACGTGGCACGGGCGTGGCTTGGTCTAAAAATCTACCACCGGTATACATATACAACAAGCCAAGTTCTAAACAACACATTAATTCGTCAACCAACATGCATTCAGAGTGCAACCTGCTAATATCACCGGGACTTGACAAGAAATGGTCTGTTTAGCATAGAGACACCCCTTGTTCATTCATTCGCTATACAAAACATACCTAAATGGCTACAACGTGTTCGGCGCCAGTCCGCCGAGTCATTTCTGACTACTATTTCTCAGCGAATACAGTACACATTGGTCCAGAAACTCTTGTCGCCTTCTTGCAACTACATATCAACACATACAGATGTAAAACAATAAGTTCATCTTTTTGGAAAACTTACAGTTTACTTTTCCTTTGTGAAGAGCGTGTCGCACACTCAGAATCCGGAAGTCAACTGAAAGGAGTGAAACACACCGGCGAGACCCGTGGCCACGCGTAGTGCTTCAGTCCGCCACCGCTGTTGGCAGCGCCAATCACTTCCCGCGCTCCTTCTGAGCCATAGCGCGGACGTGTTTGACCAGTCCGGCTAACCTGTTCTCCCCTGTTGAGACTACACAGGGTGTTTACCTCAAATTTCTCTGGTTCTCAGGACAGATTCAAGCAACCACCTATTCACTATAAATAGATTCCGGCCTTACAGCAAGTTCCAAGCCACAATTGCTCGCAGGGCAAGCCTGGGCCTAGCTTTTCTCTATCGTTCAAACCAAATACTTTCCAAGACACATGTTCGTTTCCCAGTCATAAATAGAACTGAGTCTACATTGCCGAATGGTGACAAGCAATTATTATTCGGTACAAATAAACTGCAAGTCTGACTTCTCGTTGTGTACTTTTTTGAAGTGGGAGAGAACCAGTTCAGAAATTCTCCCCCTGGATACCAATTTTCTTACTGATTAAACCGAACTGGGGCTTTACGCAAGCGTTGAGCCCTTACCAGCGCTGGGGAGGTGTCCCTTACACTAGGCAACAAATTTCTTTGTGCCCTTTTCTGGGGTAGAGAGGTTGGCAAGGAAACCACTGGAGCTGGTTCCTTCCTCGGACGTCCAACCTTTCTTTTCACAGGCACTAAAGGAACAGCAGGCAAGTCCGTAAGTTGTTTCTTCGGTCTACCGCGTTTCTTCTTGGTTTTTACACAAATACTAGGCGGAACTGGAGGAACAACTACTGCTGTTCCTGACCCCGTCCCCCCTTTCTTTGGTCTACCAGGCCTTCGTTTCATTTCCCCTAGAGTCTGTTTCTTAGTAGGCAACACTTGGTTTCCGACTTTAACAGGACCCCTCTTCTTTTTTCCTTTAGTCAGTGGAGGAAGATCTGTGGCCGAAACGGACTTTCTCTTTTTCGGCCTACCTCTAGGCTTGACGCCTATAGTAACCTTCTCCTTCATGGACTTAGCCGGACATTCAACTCCTGCTACAACTTTCCCAGCTTCCAGCCTGAGAATATCTCTACCTGCCTTTTCCAGTTTCTGAAATTCTGGAGCCCTATGAAGGTTTCTAGCCTGGATAGGACCATCTTCATCAAAAGCAGGCTTGAGATAATCAATGTGGTATCTCAACAAGCCTTCTGCTGTTTCAAGTTCACAGGTGGTACCGCCTATGAACCTGCGGATCTTAAATGGGCCATCCCATTTCTGTCCCAATTTCTTGTTTGCTTTAGGAGGGCAATATCGATAGACAACATCCCCCACAGCAAACTTTGGAGGCCTAGTACGTTTGTTATAATCTCGTCTCTGATTTATAGCAGAGACTCCAAGATTTTCCCGCACATACTGGTGTCCTCTCCGCATCCATTGCTTCAGGTTCTCCACATAAGAAACCTTACAAGGAAAGTCCAACCCGTCAGATCCCACTCCATGGACTATATCCATAGGAGCTACGAGTTCCGTCCCAAAAACTACAGAATTTGGAGTACATAAAGTGCTGGCATGCACAGTAGCTCGATACGCGTGAGCTATACACGGAGCAAGCATATCCCAGTCATCTTTATGATAGTCTGTCAGACAAGAGAGCTGCTCAACAAGTACTCTGTTAAGCCGCTCGCTTTGTCCGTTGGACTGAGGCCTATAGGGAAGAGTTATCAGTTTCTCAATCCCTAACATGTCCAAAAGACATCTCAATAGCTGTGATCGGAATTCAGGGGCCCCATCGGTCTGTAAAGCCACCGGACATCCGAACCTCAGAATCCATTCCTTGAAAAGGACTTCTGCACAGCTTTCTGCAGTATGGTCTCGCATGGGATAGGCTTCGGCCCACTTAGAAAAATGGTCCGTAACCACCATGATATAATTGTTCTTCCTAGGTGTCTCCCTAAAGGGACCTAGAATATCCAATGATATCCGGTTCCACCTGTCACCATGCTTCTCTTTCTTTAGGAGAGAAATTCCTCCTCCCCCACGGGTCTTTCTGGTACAACATTCAGGGCAAGCCTTAATCCATCTCTTCAGGTCATATCTTTGGCCCGGCCAATAATATCTCATCTTGGCCGACCAAGTGTTCTTAAAAACACCAAAATGTCCTGAAGTCTTAGGCCCATGCATGCCCATGAAAATTTCTTTCCTCATGGAAGCTGGGATCACCTTCCTCCAATACTTCCTACCGGTGGCTAGCCGGACCCATCCGAGGCATAGCACACCGTCCCTCATTTCCATTTCACCTAGGTGTTGAACATAAGTCCGAAATTCATCGGACTCACCAGCAAGATCTTCCCTAGAAGGAATTTCCACTGAGCCGTCCAACATACCAATCAACCTCTTGATCATGGGATCAGACTGTTGAGCTTCTTGTAGCTTGTTACCCCCGGAGTCCTTGGGGACATCCGAGTCCGAAGGGACATCAGTGGTAACAGCAGCTAACACAGCGTCATGTAGTCCGCAATCATGACAATCCAATCTCCCACACTTACGTGTTGGCAAGCGAGAAAGCGCATCAGCATTTTCATGCCTGCGCCCTGCACGGTGCAGAATCATGCCTTGATCCAGTCCGTATTCCTGCATGGTAGTTAACCACCTAGCAAGCATATCAGTTGGATCTTTGAAGTTTAGCAACCAACGGAGAGAGGCATGGTCCGTCCTCACATAGAAGTTTCTGTTACCCAGAAGGTAATGTCTAAACTTCTTCAGATAAGTCAAAACAGCAAGCAACTCGCGCTTAGTAGCACAATAGTTTTTCTGAGATTTAGACAAACTATTGCTAGCATAGCCCAAGACTACTTCCCATCCGTCCTGAATCTGTGAGAGGATACCAGCCATTCCAAAACCACTTGCATCCGTATCTAGGATGAAATCTCCCACCTTCCGGGGGTATCCCAGTACTGGCGATGTGGTCAGCAATTCCTTGACCTTGCTAAACGCAGCCTGACACTGAGGAGTCCACACTATAGGTCTGGTATAGCGTTTATCCTTGCATGCCGCCGTCACAATGTCTTGCAAAGGGGAGACAATTTCACCAAAGTTAGGTTGAAACTCCCTATAATAGGAAGCAAACCCTATAAACTGTCTAATCTCCTTAGCATTTGCAGGGACTGGCCAATCTCGGACTTTCTCAATCTGTTTCGGATTAGCTTGAATTCCCTTACCAGAAACAATCCGGCCCAGGTATTCAACTTGCCGACGGAAGAATTCGCACTTCTTCGGCTTCAATCTTAATCCGTAG
Organism: Sthenelais limicola; assembly: GCA_942159475.1. Taxonomy (NCBI): domain Eukaryota; kingdom Metazoa; phylum Annelida; class Polychaeta; order Phyllodocida; family Sigalionidae; genus Sthenelais; species Sthenelais limicola. The sequence continues at coordinate 28,595,792 of OW804101.1, forward strand.
TCCTTGATTCGTTCTAGAACAAGCCTGAGGTTTTGGAGACACTCATCCAGCGTCTTTCCAAAAACAACAATGTCGTCTAGATAAACCAAACATGACTTCCACTTGAGTCCGTCCAACATATTGTCCATCATACGTTGGAAGGTAGCCGGGGCATTACACAGTCCGAAAGCCATAACTTTGAACTGAAATAAGCCCACACTAGAGAGAAAAGCAGTTTTTTCTTTACTCTCCTCATCCATAGCCACCTGCCAATATCCACTTTCAAGGTCTAACTAGGGATAACTAGGGACTTATTGGCATAAGCAATGCCCGGATCCGATCGAGGTAAGTTGATTGTGGAGGACAGAACATCCTGAGACAAACTCACAGTGGTAGTACCAGCACCAGCAGTATCCACAACCGGATTAACAGTTGGTGTGGGTATCCCAGTGATGGTAGTAGCCCTACCACTATCCTTTCGGACATATGTCTCATTCACCACCTGTCCGCGTATGTAAGAATCATTTCCAGTAATGGCAGGCTTCTTAATACTAGACATGGTGGCTAGTTCTACCTTCTTCTCAACTTCCTGAACTTCCTTTGGAGAGGAAACAGCAACAGCAGAGGGCTCCCGGATCGTTACATGCCTAAGGCCACCAAAATGTCTTGGAGTCATAAGCTTGAACGAATCTCCCTCTTGATAAGCTACAGCTCCCTGTGTGTCCGCAAACGTGGACGTTACAGGTTGCCTAAGCTTAAGAGGAGTCCGAGCAATCCTTTCCGCAGCATTAGTCTCTTCCAATAACTCATTGTGGAGCCTAGAATAGTCATCCACTCTTGAGGCCTCCGTCCTCAACTTATCATTCTCAATCATGAGTCTTTTCATGGTAGCTTGCGCATCTTTGGACACATCATGCAATGTCGCCTGCAAATCCGCGTTTTGCTGAGCAAGTTGCTCCATCGAATTCCGCTGATCAATGATTTGCTGGTGAGAGCTGGCGTAAGCCTTCCGCCAACTCTTCGCCTGCTCTCTAAGAGTTGCTAACTCTATTTCATCCTCGGATTCCGTATTACGGAGAGGTTGTCTATAATCCATCCAGAGGTCTGTACCAGCGAGACCCCCTTCCGGATTCTCTAAACCAAGGCCCCCTGTTGGATTATCCAAACTTAGACCGCCAAGCGGTACCAAAGGTTGGTCCAAAGTCAAAGGAACCACATTTGCAGTTCCAAAAACAGGAGCAGGATTTGGTAAAGGTCTCAATTTTAACTTCGCTCTCGCACCAATGCCAACCATTTCACCACCTTTCGGAGGTGTCACGGCTTTGGTCCGTTGCAGATTGTCCGCAATCTGAGTTGCAACGTCCACCACGGGTCGATTGTCACCCATCGTTTTGTTTCTTTTATTTTCCAATTACTAGAAACCACTTGGAACCTAGATAAATCTAGTTCTCTATCATACAGTATATCCCAAGGCAAGCTTTGGTCACGGCACCAATTGTAGTGATCTTCGGATCCGATCCGCTTGCACGTTAAATAAAGACAGAACAAGGCTTAACCTTTCTACGGACTTTATTCAATCACTTGGGACACACTTGTCCTGACTCACACAACTCGAGCTGGGGTTCTCCCTTATTCTTGACTCGTACAAAACTGGTGTGAGTAGACATTCAATATAGATGATAAAGGTAAGATGCACTCAGGCACTACGTTACTGAAGACTCTCGGACTGACGTCCGTGGATATAAATATCTCATAGAAATACACTGATAGAAAGGTTATGAACGCAAGATTAGCTTAAAAGAGCATAACAACCAATATAATGGTAAAAGTCCCCACACATATACTGATGAGTGGACATGTTCACTGGTACTGCCCACTGGGGTAGTTCAGGTGTACTAACCCACAGCGGACAGCACCACCACACAATAGAATAGAATATTGGTATTATAACCAGACCCACTACATAAGGATAAGAAAGACATAATTAAGTAAGCTTAAGGTAAACTAATGTATCTAATGTTAGTGCTTAAGATGTGTATCAATTGATACAACTCCTAAAGACTAACATAAATGATGTATTATTTATTAGTGCTGGTGAGAGGTTTAGCAATAATGAACAAGTATCACATTTAAGGGAGACTCATGCTCCGTCACCTTGGCAAACACAACAGGCGATGGAGAAACTGAAGTCAAGCAGCCATGACTTGACATAAATTTAGCGATACTAGTGTGTAAATAGGTAGAACTAACCGCAGTGCTGTCTGTGTGATGGTTCTTCACCGAGTTGGAGGCGGGGGAAACCCGAGGGGTCGGAGCGTAGCGTAGACCCGAGGGTTTCCCCTCGCCGGAAACGAGGTGAAGAACCATCACACAGACATGCACTAAGGTTAGTTTGAGATTTATTTGACCTCTTCCCACCGATTTTAAACATATTTAAACATTAGATTGCTTTTAATTACGGTAACTTGCTGCGAGAGAAACACATCAGGGTGTGGCATGGTACTTCCTTTGACGCTTAAATTTATGACGGCCGTCGTGACGTTGACGACGGCCACCGCAGTTTCAATGCTTAGCAGACGACGTAGCGTCATGGAATGACGTGTTACCAAGACAAAGCTGGCCTACTTTCGCAATAACCAATGAAAACGCAGAAGGATAAACTGGGTCATCTGTTTCTTCCCTAGGGACGAATGAAACATATTTCTTCCCGCTCACTCGTATATAACAAGCCTATACAAAGTCTATGTGCAGTCCATTCCAGAGGTGAAATAATGTGCCTACCGTACTGCAGGGTTACAATAACTGAAGACCAGTTCAAAGTTCTACTTGTTATGTATGTAATAACCTTGTAATAGCCTGTTTAATAATGACATACAACACTCACCACACACTATACATTATAAGTAAGAAAATGTACCAATTCGCCTTCGCAGATTCGCTTAAATAACCAGAATTAAAGAGAAACGTGTGCTCATGATACAGTCTAACATATAACCGCACAGTTTATCATTTTCAGCCTAAGTTAAAAGATTTTGATGAATGGGAACAGCTGCCGATTGTACATGACCTGACGCCCAGACCCACAGGGCAACAACCAAAGAATTTTACTCGCCGTTTTGAAAAGTCTTGCGACTATAACCCCATAAGGCAGAGACTAACAAGATTAATAACCTTTATATTGGCCATTACCCCTATAGTTATTACAAGGGTTAAACCACTTGTGGTTTAATTGGAACCGATGCTATTTACCAGATTTACCGTCAACATTCTACTATTATGAATTTAAAAGTTCTGATTTAGATTACTGAAGGCATAATTATATCAACAGTTAACTAACTCATCGTTTTCAGTCGCTTCAAATATGCAGCGTTGGTTGGATGTGGGTGTTTCTGTGCGTCACCTTTGTCATGTGCGATGGAGGTGGAACCCAAGGTGAGCGAAATATCCCTCAATCAGTCCCAGTACCGTCCACCAACGATGCTGGGGTTGTGGTAGCCTGCCTAACCGGTTGTCAACCTCTATAGTCTGTCCAAAAAGTAGTTGACGCGTGATTCCTTAGTTCCTTTAAGGGGAGGGAAAAGTGGGTGAGTTTTGACTTCAAACCTTTGCCCCCTGAATCGCCGTTTGCGACCGACCATGGCCGTTTGCGACCAACCATGGCCAAATGTACAGCTGTACTGTATTGTGCTGCCTCTGTTCTATGTGCAGCAGCTGTTGTTTTGCTTAGAAGGAAGGCAGAGCTGGTTATACTGACCCTGTTTCTTCATGGTTGATTGCAATGAGCGACTCGCCGGGCAAAGAGTGGACAGGTCCTTGTCATAAATAGAAATCAGAAATCTCCCACTTTTCCCTCCCCTTAAAGGAACTAAGGAATCATGTGTCAACTACTTTTTGGACAGACTATAGCAATACCTAACTCGCTTAGTTCGTCGCATGGGAAGTAATAAAAGCCCGTTGTTAGCCTAACTTAGCCACCTCATCAGCCCAATCTCTTTTTGACGATATTATTATAACACTTTATTTTTTAATAATGTGTCTGAAAACATCCACCCTGGATAGTACGTTCCCCCCCCCCCCTTTTTTTAAATGTAAATATGATATTTGCCCCCAAAACCTACCCGCCCTTGGGCCAAGCTCGCCGGGTCAATATTCTTTTCCGAGATTCTCCGGTACATATGTGTTGTATTCTACAGACTCTTCGTTATTGTTATTGCATTTCTGCACAGCCAATAAGAAAGATGGGACGCCTTTCCCTGGCGGTTCGTCGTGTAGCAAGCTGCACTAGGAACATACAGTCATGGCTATAATGGTCACTCTTTCCTCAACACTAGCGGTCCACTCCACAATCCAGTGAGCAAGTGAGGGTTAAGACCTTGACAGGAAGGAATCGCCACTACCCATAACAACAGGGTAGGGCCTACCCGCCGCTACCAATCTAGTTATACCATAGGATGGTTTGGATGCGGAGGTTTCTGTGGGGTCTGGAATGTGGTTATTTTGCTTTAAAGTAGGAACACTATCTTTTCCATTTTTGTTCGTTTTTCATGCATGGCAGGGGAGGCGGGCTTTTCAAAATTCAATTAAAAAATCTCATTCTTTTTATTGAGGAATTATGATATTGAGCTGAGGTTGATGTTAAATAGGAATTAAATGTTATAATAGATAGATGCATGAGACACCTAACCTGTAAAGAAAATCCTTTATACCATAGAGAAAAATAAAATTAATGAAAATTAAATGTTTCATTTTAAATACAATATATGTGATTCATTGAGAATTTGATTTGATTTATAAACTTGTTATTGAGACGGGGAGCAATTCTCTCCTTTACATAGGAGGTTTTCAAGCTCCCCTTCCTTTATTTTAGAATAACCTTGAAGCAGATTAACAATACCAGCTTTGTCATTGACTGCAGGTGGCTCACTGCTTATTATTCTGTATCATATTGACAGAATGTGAAAATGGCAAAATTTACATTATACATCCATATTATTCACTGACATAATGTTCAGCTAAACTATAACATTATTGTCAGTTCATATCGCTTCAGTTATGGCATAGTTATTAAAGGCCTTAGTCTATAATTTTGTGTGCCACCGTCTGTAGCTTATTCCAGGATAACGTTACTCAATTTAATACTCACTTACGAATTTGTTCTGATTTAGGATAAATTTGCTTCAACGTCTTTCTTCCTTCTGCAAAGTTTCAAGTATTAACTGTTTTCAAATCTATATTCCTGGGGTTCTGTGCCAGACGGTGGCCTATTTTCAAAATATGCAACCTTCTTCTGTACCTGAAGGGCAACAGTCTCCTATCCACATGAATATCTTGATGGCAACCTATACAAGTGGATCAAATTGGAAAAAACGTATTGTTCTTTATTATTGAGAACTATTCATCCACATTGAGAGTAAGGGCTATAATCAAGGACATGATGTCATAAAGGTGGGACAAAAGTCTCGTGGGAAATCGAGTTCGGAAACTCCAAGCATTATTAAAAAATCATTAACTTTTGAACATTTTGTGCCAAAACACATATCCATTGATTTTATTATCAGTTTAAGCTCAAAAGAGAAAATGAAACATTGTTACGTTGATTGATTAGATCCCTTGTTCACATAATTAAAGGAAGAAATCGAATGACTTTAAGTCTACTGGTAGTCGAGGGTAGTCGAGGATAGTCGAGGGTAGCGAATAAAATTTTGTTCGGAAACTTAAAATTGCTCGTCAATTGCTACTTTTCCCTCAAGCAGAATTTGCCTTTTCCATTCTCCTCATTTTAGCGCTAATAAGAGGAAGCTCTTTGGTCAGTATCCTCCCCTCCCCCAACACTATCCATATTTAGGATAGCTCGAGAAGAAATGGGGGTACTTTCCACTTTCAAGTGAGAATTTACTGAACACAAGAAGATCTAGGTTGATTTGCCTTTCAATATTCATTGTGCTTAGCTAATCTCATTACCATCAGAATCTTTGCCCTGAAGATGGTACATAGTTATGGCCATTCCGCAATAGCTTCATGGCACAACAATTGTTTTCACAATTGGGCTATGGGCTAGCCCAGTTTATAGGTCCTGCTATATATCCCACCCCCATCCCCACTACACCCTTGTACCCATCCAAAGGTTTAGATATAGTTCTAGATTATCTATCTCATGAATACTCTATATCTCTAATCTGCGTGGGTTCAGGTAGCCTTACATAATTATTCATTATCTTTATAATGATGAACCCAAAATACTACATTGGATCATAATAATATCCTAATAAAAGATTGATTTGCGTTTGTGTATGAAGTGACAGACTCCTTATATTATGCTCTTTATTATTTCTAAAGAGTCAGCAAAAGCAGAATTATTTCTATAGAATCTATCACCAAAGAATGAATTAATGAAAGAGATTTAGCAGTAGAAGTTCGTCCCCTACCCCTTCTCTAAATACTAGCAAGAGCATTTTCCTTCTTTGGCTACGCATTTATTCTAGTATGTAAATTATTTTCACACATCCGCAAAACAATTTTTCTCAGCTACTTGAAAAGCTGGAACATCGTGGCTAATAGGCGCAGAATATATCGCATCCTCAGAGTTATTGAGCTCTGTCTGAACATTGTTTGTAACAGACATTACTGGCTACTCTGGCTGGAGGAGAAATGGCGACTGAATATCTTGAACTTCCCGCCGGGTGACGTATGCTGGGTCACGTGACATCATGACATATAGGTAGCAATATATAATCGTAAATTCTCCGAATTTTTCGTGGGATTCTCTTATCCACGGTTGGGCATATAAGATAATCTCTGTGACCACAGAGCAAGGTAATTCTTCCTATCAAATTAAATTTCTGAACCAGATTCTCATTCTGTTGTTCCGGGATTCCTTTGATTAGTATATTTAATTTCCCGGTTTTCATGTCTAGGAACTCATAGCGCTGGTTTGCCCGATCCAGTTGTTCCTGCATTTTTCATCTGTCTTGGGCCGATTTTTGCAATTCCTTCTGCATTTCCTTCTGTTTTTCTTTCATTGCAGCTACTTCATTATTGGCATCCTGTCTTACAGGTGGAGTGGCTTGATCGAGGTAACTGCGGTTTTGGGATTTGTGCAATTATATTATCTTTAAGCTCTGGCTGCACTTTTTGCTTAAACAGATCGATCAAGCTCTTCTCATCTAGTTTTCCCTCGGCGTCTGTGAGTCTTTTTTTGATTGCTGTTATTTCTGCATCATTTGTTAGTTTATATGCAGCCAATCCATCAGCTATTGTTTTAATTTCAGCTGTAATCGTTGCCGTTTGCTCGGCCATAGCGGTTGCATTGTGTTGCTTCAGATCGTCCAAATAATTTGTAAGGGTAGTGGAATTTTGTTCCTTCATTAAAGCAAGATGTTTATTAAAGTGGCTATGATAGTTAAAACGAGTAGTCACAGAATCACATGAAACTTATTCAGTGTAACCACATAGGATACCTATGACAATATCTAAAGTATGGAGCACCAACATTGTTTCCTCATTCAATAATCATTGAATAAGTGTAATGAATAGACCAGATTTCAAATCACAGAATAGTAGCCTTCAAGTGGTGCCCCCACTCTCTTAAGTGACCAGGGATGTAACTAGATTTAATCTAGGAGTCTATGGGTGACCTTTGGTCAAGGCTGGCATTATGTAACTCCAGATGCCAGAACCCAACTGCCATTCTGACATAGCTTGACATATCTGTATGGCATGCAAAAACGATTTTGCTCACTGTTTTACCAAATATCTGATATAATATGAATGTAAGTGCTTTGATATCCACAGGAGTTAGTTAGGTAGGGTAAGGTGAATCAAATACTAGAAAAGGAAGTAGAAATTCCGTTACTCGATAATATAGCCAACAACAGTGAGAAGTGTCACTTTAAGCATCAGTTGAAAGGTTGCTGTGTTTGAGTCTTGGCTTTCTGTGTGTATAGCAGTCTTTACTTCATCAGAAGAGTCATTTCCCTGGCCTTGTGTGGGGTCTGGCATAGTTGGGGTGTTTTGGCCTTGATAGTCGACTGAACATGAGTCCACCAACTTTGACACTAGGGTATCGGGGTTTGACAATGATTCTTCTTGTATAATAGGCATTTCTTTTAGATATATAGAGTCAGATTTGCTTCGGGAGGTCCTTCTTTGGGGGACACTCCCAGTATTTTGATTATAAGGCTCACTCAGCTTCCACTTTAATTTCTTGCTCAGTCGTTGAAGAGCCCGTCCCGTCCCCGGTCGATAATAGAGGTTGTTGTGCAGTCATTGACTAATATTGTATTATATATCCACTTAGTCCCGTTTTGCGACACTTTTTTTAATCCGCAGAGTGCTTGTAGGCCGTGGGCCATACCTACTAAATGCTGCTAGAAATGCATTTCTGTGACCCACTACTGAAAGTTTACATGAAAATGATTGATTCTAGACCGCATTGACCTGGAGAATCCGAATCTGCTTGTTGTCAGTTTGAAATATTGTTAAAATATTGTCTAATTTCGCATATGTTTTAATCTGAGGTGTTTAATCAACATTTGAACATATATGTTATTGCATATTACCAGAAACAACTCTGGAATAAATGTTTATCATTCAATATCAATCTGTTTTCTGAAAAAAAAAGGAATTTAATATGAAAAATATGAAAACCAATTCTCGGCTTTGCCTCGGCTTGGTTTCCCCCAGGAGGCTTAGAGAAAACTCACGACCATAGACTCAGGATCTAACAGCTCAATAACCAATGTTAAAGTGGGTTGCATGATTTTATAATCAGGTATTCAACATATATACTCTGACGGAGGGGACGGAATAAGGAGTAGTGAATATGGTTGTCAGTCCATCCTCTCGTTCACTTCCCTCTCTTCAACCTAGTAGTACATATATATATTATATATATATATATATTATATATATATATATATATATATATATATATATATATATATATATATATATATATATATATCAGTGGTGAGATCAGTGGTTGATTGATTACATCACCATGGTGATGTTCAATGTTGACTAGTTCAACACTAAAGGCTGATGCGACCAGTGTTCGTCAGAATGCAAATCGCACCACGCCACACAGTGACACAACGTTTGTTCAGGCGGGACACCAGGAGTGTTCGTAAGAATGCAAATGGCCTCCCTAATGAACAAACAAGCTCGCGCACTATATTGTAGTATACTATGTAATAAATAACTACCGAATCTACCAAATAGAATAACTGTAATGTATATATATATAATAATGTAATTAGATGTAAAAGGGACCTCCTGGTAGAGCTATGATTAGCATAGAATGTCGTACCCATTTCCAGATATTATATTGTAATAATTGTATTGATGTAACTGTGATTGAACTGGAAATAAACAATATACATACATACATACAATGTTTATGCATCCTGATAAAAGTTGATATGGGATGTGTTTCTGGGAAATGAGTCACAAGTCGCAAAAAATGTTATTTTTCAAAGTGATTTAATTATTCATACTTACTCAGAATGTTTCTATATTTGGGGGGTTTAGCGCTGTCAGTAGCATGAATACATGTACCACATGAGGACTGTGTATTTATATTCATGTATATCTGAGGTTATCCTATAAGGAGTGTATTTCACTAAATTTACCTATTTTACTATAGTGATTGGCCATTAAGAAATATCACTAACTTTTCATGGATAAATAAATATGGAAGTAATTATTGTATGCTCTAGTGTTTACTATCATTGGAATCCGCTTCAGCTCCTGATTTCAGATATGACGAAATCTCAAAATTCGATTTCTGTGACTTGTGACTCATTTTCCTGTAACACATCACATATTTGCCAATCTATCTATGTACTACTCCTCCCCAATACTGAGCACAGAAATACGATATGACGCGGTGGAATTGAAATTCACTAGGACATAATTTCAATGACTTGGATGTGAAGGGATGAGGGGTGATAGATGAGAAGATCACCAACTTCTGATGCTTATGGATGTAATAACCTATATGGGTCAGATTTTTAGAAAATGTACAATTGGCAGCTCTACACATTTAGGAAATTCTCCTAAATTAGGCTGAGAAATTAAGAATACCAGGTATATCTGAGTATATTTGGTATCACATTGATTTAAAGTATCCGTTCTGTTATGTTAAACTGCATTTTGAAGCTCATTTTTGTCTTAAATATGGGTTATTTGAGAGGATTGGTGAAGGTGAATTGTACATTTTCTGATGATCTGACCCATATCTATATCCCCCTCTCCCTGATTGGTTATATATAAGGGTGCAATCGTCAGAAAATGTACAATTCGCCTTCGACAATCCTCTCAAATAAACCAAATTTAAGACAAAATTGAGGTTAAAAATCCAATTCAACATAACCAAACAGATTGTTTGAATCAACACAATACCATATACCTAGCATTGTCCATTTTTTAGTCTAATTTAGCAGAATCTATCAAATGTGTAGATATGGCTATTGTACATTTTCTAAACATCTGACCCATAAGTCAGACATTGAAATAAAGCATAAGAGGCTACATATAGCCTAATGTAAAGCTAATAGGACGAGTCGGTACCTCTTAAAGCTGCACTCACAGTTAACATCGATCAAAAACTAAGACATTTTGTGTCGTTACTTTTTCCCTGTCGATCATTTGACCACAATTTAGGAGAATTCCAAACTGTTGTTCTTGTTGCAGGTCTTCATAAAAGTACACATTCATATTTCGCTGGCCCGCCGAAATCCTTTGGTGCAGTGATTTGGCAAATTATCGTCATCAATACCAGGTGGTGATTTGCAATACCACTATTAAATTAAATACCATTTCTTGCCCCAGACTTTCTCTCTGGTGAACAGAGTGAAATTAACAGGCTGTATCTCCACCTGGTTCCCTTCTCTGGTCTTCACCTCGAGTCAAATTAAATTTCCATAATATGAACCTGAATCCTGTCAAGAAGGAACTACTTGCGTTTTCCACTAAAAGTAGTTTTAAGTGTTATTATGTTATTAAATTTACAGTGTGACTTACTCTGCCTGAACTATTTGTTATAATTTCGAATATGTCCTCCTCTTCTCGCGCCCCTTTCCAATCCTCCCCCCTCTATCTTTCTCTCTCTCTCTCTCTCGCTCCCTCTCTAAATCTTTCTCGCCAGTGGTTCTAATCCGTCACCCTTGTCTAGTACCATCAGTAACTTCTCAATTTCCTTTTCATCCAGCTCGATTCATACTATTTCTACACCAATTACCCAACAATTTCCCTGCAACAATATTGTTTTTCTTTGCCTAAGTACTACTGTCCGTAGTTCTCAATCCTCTATTATTTACTTAAAACTCAATTTTCTTCCTCCTGCCTCTCAGGCACAGACACCAATCTCAAATTGGTGTCAATATATGATCTTTGATTTAAAAAAACAATGGCGAAAGCAAAGAGTAAAGTTTGAGTTACAATTCACAATCGCATGTAGGAACATAAATTTAGGTTTCAGGAAAAACAAGATATGTATGGACTTCTAATATTTCGTTTCACTCAAGAGAAATTGTCACAATTGTCTGAAGATCTCTAAATCAGTTTTTCTAGTCCATTCCCGAAGGAGATTGTTAACACTTGTTCTACTAAAAAGGGCTATCCCCTCTGGTTGGGGATTTCCCCCCTGTCAGCGGACTTGCAAGTGGGGGACAAAAACTTTCTGCTGTTGTACTATGTACAACACTTTACCTGGTATAGACACCAAAATGGGGACAGTGAAACAGGATAGCATTTCCTAGAATTGCAATTATCGGTGAGCCATCTAAATCTCTAGGAATAAATGTGTCTGTGGCTAAAATCGCCAGAAAATATACAATTCGCCTTCATCATTCCTCTCAAAAAAAACAAATTTAAGACGGAAATGAGGTTCAATATTCAGCTCCACAATACCAAACAGATTCAGGGCAATATCAAATATACCAAGGTATACCCAGTAGTGACCATATTTCAGTCTATTTTAGCAGAATTGACTAAATGTGTAGATCTGCCGGTTGTACATTTTCTGAAGATCTGACCCCTGACATTTAAAGTACATGCCAAGGGAGCCGTGTGATATGAATACAATTTACATTTTGATTATAGGATTATATGACAGACGTTGAAGGGCTGCCGGTGCACTGTTTGGTGTATAATCCGGTGGCGAAGCAACAATAGACAGTGCAAAAGCTTACCCGAAATGGAGGTTATTAATCTTGTTAATCACTGCTTCAGGTGGTTATAGCCCAAAGACTTTCAAGGCTGTGATTAAAACCCATGGAACAGGAGAACTCACCACCAGCATGTAGTGGTGGATGTTTCTACTCTAATGTAGGGGCAATGAAAATACCGCGATTGAACGGTTCTAGGCAAAAACTGCGAATTTTAGTCAGGGGCTAAATTTGAAACATTTACACCCACTTAGCTTGAGAAAAAATCATTAAAACATTGCATCCCAATAGGGCATCTTGCCAAAGTTTCCATTAAGAAGAGTGTAGTGTACAGATTATATTGTACTAGCAAAGTACCCGTCCTTCTGACAGTCCCCCTCTCTGCCCACATTTCCCCCTCTCCCTCTTTTCCCTCTGTCTCTTCTCTGTCTCTCATACATGTTTTTCTCTCCCAATCCCATCTCCGATTCCCCCTCTCCCTCCCTTCTTCCTCGTGCTCCCTTCTCCTTGCTTTCTCTTCCTCCCCTCTCTCCCTTTCCCTACATCCTCCCCCTCCCCTCTTTTCCCGCCCCCTCTTCTTTCCCTCCCCTCCCCTCTCCTATTTCCCCACCCTCTCCCTTTTCTTCACTCCCCCCTCCTACACCCTCTCCCTCCCTACTCCCTCTTCAATACCCGCACCCTCTCCCACCCCTCTTCTTCCCTCTCCCACTCCTCTGCATGGAAGTGACGTAGTAGCTTGTGGGAAATGACATATTATCTCACATGGGCTTTCCCAGGCTATAAATAGAGTGTGGAGACCCCAATTTAAAAAAGGCTTCAAAATCACATTTTCACCCCAGATACCTTCACAAACCACATGTAATGTCCTCCAGACAGGGTCGACGGACCTGTAGAAACCAAAAATACAGCTGGGTACATCACAGATTCCCAGAACATGTGTGACAAAAAAACCCTTTTTGAGCTTTATATATTAGATATCGCGAGAGAACGCCGAGTATTTCAATATCCTACTCACACGATTTCCAGCGCTCATACCTGTACCAACTTTACCATCGGAGGGAGCCATAATATATACATGTACCATTAAAATTACCATTTCTATTCAATATTTCCATATTATTCATGTAAACACTATTCATTCTATGTGACAAAAAGAACCACATCCCTTCAAGGAATCCTCAAACGATACCGGGCCATTACATTTTGGTGCCTTGAACTCCATTCAAACGCTTCCGTTGATGCTATTTACGCATATTACAGAGAAAAAACACTATCACTATCACTATCCCCAAAGATTAGAAAGGAATCTAGTGTCGGATTGATAATAATATGGAGGGTGCACTTGCATCATATAAATGCGAACCAGAGGAGTGCTGACCTGAACCTTCGGAGAACAGAGATAATATGAAAGCGATCCGTCGGAGCGCTGCCGCATCAGTCTGGCGCATAAGTTTCATGATTCACACGATCTCCTCTTTGGTCCAATTGCATGGGGTTAGGAGCAAATGAACCTCCTCCTTGTCAATATCTATAATAAAATTCAATCTCAACAATATTAGTAATGATAATTGAAGGAGGATAACAATCGGAGTTTTACTTTATGATTTTAATGGGGAAATACCGAGGGCTCGCCCTTCAAAGGTTGGGAGTCGGCGCTCATAAATTTCCCATTTATAATGATACAAATGCTCCTTCGGTAGATATGTGTTTGTGTTGCGACTAGCGGGCTGTTTATCGGAGGGAAAGCGTGATGTTGGGAATCAATATGAACATTTCTCCACCTGAGAGATTTGCTGTTTTATAGAATACAATAGAGCATTGCTTGTGACTATCTATTGGCCTGGGGACATCAGTCATTGTGCATTGTGCTTTCTTATCATCAGATTTCCTGCTCCAGAATAGCCACAACATCGTTATCTTCAACTATTATCCTCGCACTATCCCCGTCCCTCACTCATGGAGTCTAGCTGGGGGGGGGGGCTGAATGGACCGCACCCTCCCCCCCCCCCCCAGCCTTGATCAATTACAATTGACAAGTATTGCTCCGTTATTATTAAATATTCAATATTCTGCTACCGATAACAGGGGCCGGTTGTCTTTTCTTATTATTCAATGGAGCCCGAAGGTTCTTTTATGTCTTACAAAAAACATGTAGAACTACATGAATTACAAACTTTACATTTTTGGCACCGGGCTCCTTTTAAAGTGTATAATATGTGAGTAGCTAACACGTTGTGACATTAACTATGTCCATCGGTGTGTATGACTGGTCACCTGTATATTATAACCGAGTATATAGTGATATAGTCAAGGTATTTCACATTACTGTTAAACGATGTATTCGTTTCAACACTTCTTACCAATGCTAAACTATATAATTTACTACCTTGTTTCTCTTTTGACTAATTACTTATACAAACGAGTACGTCTATGTCAATTTAATAGCAGTGGCAGTACATTGTGAACTATTGAAATGACAGTCCTTTTGACAGAGACTAATTGGGACTAATTGCATGGAGAATGTTTCATTGTAGAAAAGTATAACTTTGTTATTTTTGTTGGATTTGCAGATTTGCGATCACATATTTACAGTAATGATTTGGTTGGCTACTGATTATGAAATTTTGAGGTAATTGCAATGCCTCCTAATTGTTTTGAAGTTGAGAATAGAGGTAGCAACTGTAATAACCAACTATGCCCCTCTCTCCACAACTCTAACATGACACAGAACAACACAAAGACTGCTGCCTCCACCCTCCCCACCCCTTCCTCATTTTAACTAGCTCATACTATAACCTGGAAATCTCGCTATGATAAGTGGATTAGCAAGTCAATAGTCCCCGACACACTACATTAAATATCATTATCTATAACTGTATTTATTAATATGCCCAACAGTCAGCCTCTAGCTCAGCCTCTCCTACTCTCTCATCCATCTTTCTAATCCTTTCTTCACACGCCCTCTCACACTCTTTCTCCTCCCTTATAATCAGACGCCATAGTCCAATCTCCCACAATAGAGGGATTGTCATTATTCACGGGGGTACTATTGGGCCATTCCATACATCCATTATATTTAAGCTTACTAATCTTATTTCAAATGAAAACATTTGCGTATCCGAACTCTTGTATCCAAGTGATGATACTTCTTTTAACAAATGCTATGAATACAAGGTATTACGAGATATGTCTAATACGTGTAATGGAATATTTGTAATATTGCTGAGAATATTGGCACTATGATAAAATGCTTCAAATAAATTAAATATTAAACATTAACCACGGAAGAAGTTAGCTAGGTCTTAAAACCAAGATGCTGGTCATCAGACTTTTATCGCCGAAGTATGTTTGAGAGCAGCGAAGTATTTTCAAGATCAATTAACGTTAAATTTTGGAGATTCCAATCAAATATGAAAAACATTTGCGGGCTAGGAGCAAACAAATTGATAATCTAACTCCAGGGGGATTTTAAAAACCTCCCTAGATGGAGAAATGTCCCCTGATATAACCAAGAGTAGATCAAAAGGCAAACAATATTGCAATATTACCGGAGCTGCAGGTTCAGCGCAACAAAGGCCTTCTGAAATTTAGTAAACTTTGTCCAACAAGCGATTGTACAACACTGTGTGGTACGACTCGTATATATGCATAATCACAATGCCTCACATTTGCTTACGAGATTTTGTGCGCAGCGACTAAATAAAAACCATTAGCTGGAGAGCGTCTTTTGTTGGCAGATTATCATGTTCTTACCTCATCAGCTAGGCAAACATTGACTAATGTCCATCCACCATACCCCGCGCTCACAATCGCACTGGTCCCACACTCCAATTATTTGTTATTGATAAAGGTGGGCCACCATAGAGAATGATTCTGATCAATGCCACTAGTTGGACTTAGCGGTGGGGGACTGAGGAAATCAACGTCTGCAATAATTCAATGATGAAGTGAAAAATGAAATTTCAGGTTTTGATGAGCTTATAGTTATAGAGAAACTAAGCGACTAAATAAGAGGATTATATGTAATTAATAGCTTCCATTCGGGATTATCCATCAAACCGTTCAATGTTGGTCATCCAATATAATAGGCTAATAGTTATGATTCGAGGATTTCGTAAAAGGGCTCCGCATATGCCATTGAAAATGCTGGTCTCTGAGATAAGGCTCATATATCAGCCAAGCCCCCCCCCCGCCCCCCCCCCCCTATGTCTAGATGCTGCCTTGTTGTCACAGAGGTGCTAAAAGCCTGGAGTGACTATTCTTAGCACGAGTTGTTTGTTTGTACATTTACAGATCAGGAGAGATAAGGGCGTTAAGTGCCGGGGATAACGTCGATCCAGAATTGTATTGATTATAAGGAGTCGGGGATACTTTGTCAGACAATAAGAATGACTACTCTAATAATTTGATCAATCAGGGAGATATTTCGTATATTTCTAGACTTTTACTTACAACTCCCGATATGGAAAATAAGTATATAGCCCGAAATGAGATTTTTTTCGAAAGAAAAGGCAACGAAACTACGAACCGTGTGCTTTGATGGTTTTAGAGTGCGGCAATACATGCCTGTAGTATGATATACTTTAGGTATAAATTATATGAAGGTCTTGATTGCATACCATACCTCATATACCATGTCTCTTATTGGCAAAAAAAAGAATGGGGTCTATGTTCGTTGGCAGAACTAGTTGTACAGAGTATAATAGAGTTTATATGTTGTCTTACTGCTCTAAATCTTCATAAACAAGCACGGCACAATCATCTATAGGCATATCATAGGATATATAAGAGTTGTATTCATGCTTACAACATAATAAACGTTAAATAATAATATTGAAGTGGAGAGAGAAAAACTACACGTATTAAGTTGTGCAAGTCAGATTATGATAAATCATTGCCATCTGTATCAGCTGGCATACTAGTCTCAAAATACACTTGAACTGATTTCTGTATTACACATGAGGAGAGGAAGGGGCTATTCGTTTAGCATAAAAGTGGGATCTTATAACATGGATATATATAAATAAACATTTTGAGAAGATGTTATAGAAATACATATTTTCATCGAGGTTTGGAGAGGAATTAATGGAGAACGAAGTGACTGTAAAGCTCATAGTCATTGTACTCTGAACGTTGGATGCCTTTTATAGCTTTTAACTACTGTGTAACTTACAACTCCCATAATCCATGCGATTCAAGATTTAAAATGGTGTACATGTATGCAAGTCCCCTATTGCAAGATCATTAATGCAGTAGTTATAGTCTGTGTGAGTCTGAGTAATGATATGTAGATGCTATTTCTTCACACCTGCTTGCCTCAGTTATATGATGTATAGCAGCTACAGCTGAATATTCTAGGAGTTGTAACAATGCAAATAGACAGAGACTGTGACGGCACTTGTGAACAGTCTGGGAAACAGTACAAGTATAAAAAGTAACTCATCAAAAATCAAATCTTGTTCGTTTGATATCTATCTGGCTCTGCAATTGATGCTTTATGACATGCACTTTAATGATGTTATATTCTGCCTTCAGATATTGTGGAACTATTAAAGAGAGGGGAAGAGGGAGGAGAGAGAAAAGAGAGAGACAATAATATGTATCTTGACAATGACTTTTAGATGGGTTGAAAAAGAACGGAACATCTTTAATTTTTGACAGACGTTAACTCGAATCTGGAATAACCTACATCAATTCCCAATGCTTCCATCGTCAATTTTTCGATTAATTCATTGTCGTTCTCGTATCCCTCAAGTCCCTCCCCCAGAACTATTCAAGTCAGGCAGGGTCTAACGCCTACCTACCTACTTCCCTGTACGGAAGTCAGGCCAATCAATTTGCTGTCACCTCTATAAGCTTGTAATCAATACAAATTATGTGTTCGGTAATTTATGGACTTTACGTCAAAACCGGCATATTAAGCATAAGCATACTATAGTTATGATTGATGCATATATGGGTCAGATTTTCAGAAAATGTACAATTGGCAGCTCTACACATTTAGTAAATTCTGCTTAATTAGGCTGAAATTTGGTCAATACTAGGTAAATTTGAGTATATTCGGCATTGCATTGATTCTAGCAATCTGTTTGATTAGGTTGAACTGTATTTTGGACTTTATTTCTGTCTTAAATGTGGGTTATTTGAGAGGATTGGTGAAGGTGAATTGTACATTTTCTGTTGTAACACAATTAGAGCGCCACATCTAGATGTAAACAGACATTGTACCGGTTAGATGATTAGTTGTAAGCATGATTGCAATTGTATATACGCTGTATAGATATTCTAAATGAAAAAAGTATATACCATTGGGACATGTCACTAATTTAGGATATTAAATATAATAATAATAATTAATGATAAGTATTGGTCATAAAGTGGTTACCCATTGTTACGTCATTATTGCGTAACATGGTGTAACACAGGATCTGATGTCAAACGGTCAGGCAACATTTTCTGGTGATTTCTCCCAGATCTCCTGTCTAGCACGCGGGCGTGCTATCCATTACACAGTGAGGCTGACTGGTTGTGAAAGCTCACCAATCCCAACTAGCGAATAAGAATAACTTACTTTTGAAAATTGCATTTATTATTGAATAACAATAATAATTCATTTCTGTTGTTAAATATTGATATATTTATCTTAGTGTTTTCGGTGAAGCCTGCTAACTTTGTGTCCTGCCTTTTTGATTTTCACTACATATTAACCTTGAGCATAAAGCACACATGCCTCCTTCTGCACTTGACTTAGATTTATGTATTTAGCCTTGATCTGTGCCTTGGTTATATCTCCTGCCATGGTGCACCTTCGCATAACAAAACATCGATACAGAACCTTGACTTGCTTCTTACAACTATTTATAGCAACATATGACCTGCAGACAGTGTAAGGAAAACCCAGCAGCCCCAAAGTCTCATGTTATTGATACACAAGGTTTAGTTACACTTGAAGGCTATGTTTGCCTACTGTTTTGCATCTTCTTTAGAGTGAAATTGATCCAGTGAATTCTTAGGAGAGAAATATCTATAGTCAGCATTTTCGTCTTTGTGTCCACCACCAAATGTTTTGTGTATAAGACACTGGCATAAGATGCTGACATAAGGCACTGTGTATAAGACATCTGATTGCGACTAAGCATCATCAAAGACGGTTTAACCTAAGAGGTTAATTGTATCTCACCGCTGGAATCTTTCACTTTGATCCTGTTTTATTGAAATTGATTGCAATCCACAGTTCTACCCAAATAATTAAACTACCATGCCACATTTGCGCAATTATGAAGTGTGTATGTAATGTGGAGATCTGGGTAGAAATGTGGTTTTACATATATTCCATGAATATATGGTTATGGGTTTTGTAGATTGTCATGTGAATAATGCTTAATGTGAATTATGATGCTGTATACTGCGCTTAATGTAAATTGTGATGCTTTATAGTACAAAGTAGGGCCATGCTTAATGTAAATTGTGATGCTGTGTACTGCACGAAATAGGGCGCGTGCTTAATGTAAATTGTGATGCTGTATACTGCACGAAATAGGGCGTCTGCTTAATGTAAATTGTGATGCTGTATACTGCACGAAATAGGGCCCATGCTTAATGTAAATCGTGATGCTGTGTACTGCACAAAATAGGGTGCGTGCTTAATGTAAATTGTGATGCTGTGTACTGCATGAAATAGGGCGCGTGCTTAATGTAAATTGTGATGCTGTGTACTGCATGAAATAAGGCCCGTGCTTAATGTAAATCGTGATGCTGTGTACTGCACAAAATAGGGCGCATGCTTAATGTAAATTGTGATGCTGTGTACTGCATGAAATAGGGCGCGTGCTTAATGTAAATTGTGATGCTGTGTACTGCATGAAATAAGGCCCGTGCTTAATGTAAATCGTGATGCTGTGTACTGCACAAAATAGGGCCCGTGCTTAATGTAAATTGTGATGGTGTATACTGCACGAAATAGGGCGCGTGCTTAATGTAAATTGTGATGCTGTATACTGCACGAAATAGGGCCCATGCTTAATGTAAATTGTGATGCTGTGTACTGCACATTGCAAGCCAGTCGATCGTGCATGGCCAAGGGTCCTCATCTATCAAAGAAATCAAAATAACACATCCCAAACTCCTTGACTAACAGAGTGTATGGAAAGTGTTGTAAAGAATCCAAGACAGGTATAATATGTCGAAGCCTAAATCATGTTTGTCATCTGGAGGAAAATGCCTCCGAATAATGGTTATAATAGTGATACATCAACCGATGGAGAGATGAGTCAAGGGGTGAAAATTTTCGAAGTACGTGTGGTCCGTTGGGGAGAAGGAGCAGAAGTGGGCGGAAGGAATATTATTGTTTTGACATGGAAGGGGGAGTCATTGTGACGTAACACCGTCGCTTGGCGTGCGCGGAAGGGGGCGTGACCAAGGGGGCGTAACCTGGCGACGTCTCTAATATACTCGGTGATCCTTCACCTACACATAATGGGTACATGGATGGGTGGAGGCATATACTTATATGCGCTAATTAAGAAGGAACATTGGGCTTGCTCAATATATGATTAATATTCATAAGCGTTTCATCGTGAAAATAGAGATAGTGTCGTTTATACTTCTGTCAAGAAGGTCTTACAACTCGTGCCCACACAAGCTATGCGTTGAACTGCTCCATCATTTATACAGCACACCAAAACTTCCGACACAACAGGTCGGCATTCTATATATAGAATTGTAATGTATACACATGAGGCTGTGTGGGAGCCCTCCCAACTGTCTTCTAATTGTAGCACAAAGTAAGGCTGTAGTTAAATGTTAATTTGTTTAAGAATCACACAGGAGTAGCAGATTTAGTCTGTAGGGTGGTGTAGGATAACATGTAAGGAGCAAAGTTGAGGGAACTATTATAGATTTTCATGAAGGTCTAGATAGACACAGCGATGGGCGGAAGACCATGGTTATTCTGTATTGGATTATCATCTGTGAGCCCATATCTCAATGTTAATGTCCTCAATTGATTATTTGAACTTCATTGTACAATGTACTTGTTTGTTGATAACTCAACTGTCGTTATTACAGAAGATGTGCTGTATAAAAATAGTAAATTAAAAAAATGTAAGCTCAAATTTATACACAGGTATTTGGCCTTAACCTATGGGAGTAAGAATGTTAGAGGTGTCTACGATAAATAGCATAATATATATGGGGCAGCAAATATATTTGTCAGAGTGACCAATTCCTTGAGCTGGAACTAATTTATTTTGAAATAAATTCATACTTTTATTGTCCTTGCCAAAAGGAGTTGGGGAAAGGAATAACTAGTCCCCTATTGATTTCTGACGTTCGTGTAATGTTTCATGATTTGGTTACCCATCTTGGTCTGATCAAGACAAAATGACGACCTGTCAGCTATAGGATACCCGTTTTTATTTCGTTTTATTATATTGTTTCAGTTGTTATAGTGACCCCCTGTTGAAATAAAATAGCATACTAAATAAGTGCATAAAATAGGCTGTTTACTTCAGATCATGCTACAAATGTCCCCTTTGGTATGAAGGTGACCAAGGGTCATAGAAACAAATTTATCCAAAGACACAAGTGAGATAGCCCTTTGAATCGAAAATATATGGGTTTCCATAGCAACAGTCAATATTTTTTTTGTTCTTACAAAAAAAACGTTTTTCAGTTTCCAATTTCTACACTTTTGTTGGGAATTTCACCAAACTTAGGGATAATAATAGTATCCATGAGGGCTATATCCAACCACCTGGTGAGTGACCTTGATAAAGGTCAAGGTCACTATTTTCAAGGTCAAATAGGAGGTTTTGATCTAGCTTTTGGATGTGAGTTTGTTTCAGTTGTTATAGTTGAAATAAAATAGCAAGTTATCTACTAAATATTGTTCCCTAAATCAACAGCTCCAAAAAGACATAATATTATTCGACAAGACCAGAGCCCACGGGGTAAGCACCATGACATTCTGGCTGGTACTGAGTCAAGGGTAGGTTTATCTATTGAGGTGCATACTATTCATCACTAATTGATGTAACGTAAACAGTTAATGACATCGACATATACAAGTACATAGATCTATCAACGTATGGCAGGATTTGTGGATGTAGTTGTGTTGTGAGTGTTGGTTGCTTGTGGGTTTTCTTGTGTGATGTGCCGTTGTCGTGTGGTTAGTTAATGCGGTAAGATGTGTATGTCTGATGTTTTGTAAGTTCTCTTGGTCAAGTATTTGGTACCACCTATATAAATATATTCTGTACAGTTCCTTTACTGTTAATTATATTCATGACATACCGATATATATGTGCATATGCATAATGCATATATATATATCACTGTCATGTATAAAGATTTGTACAACCATTTATACAAAGGTCTAATGGGATGTGTCATCAAATGCCCTGCAAACGGTGCAGGATACAAGTAATACAGAACCTATTGGGTAAAACCGACTTATTGTTTTAGTACCCTTGTGCATGAAAGCATTCTTACACGGCCAGCTTGCTCATGTCTATACCATGGCATGTCCATCCCCAATGTGTTTGCATGCGCTGTCGGTATAAGTTACAGTTAACCTATTAAATAAATGGGCTGCCTAAAAAGATTATCAAAGAAATATTACTTTTACCATTATAAATTATTACATGTGTAGATGGCCGTAATGACGAAGCATGAATAGAGATTTAGCGGTTGGGATACCTATGTGGTTTCCAAACATCAGAGTACAATATTAATGACAGCTTGTAAGGTTTCTCTCTCTTTGTCAGCGTGAAAGGCATCGTTATGCGAGCTCGGATAGCTAATGAATTGCAAGATAATTCCCACGAGGCACATGAGGTATACTAAAACAATGAATAATGAGAAAACCTTACCACAGAGAACGTGGCGGTAATAGAACAGCCTTGCGAGCCCTCGGCACATGGAAGCACAATTGGCCGCCATTTCTGGCCGACTTTGTAGCGCCTGATCCGCTAGCTGATGCAATAAAGGATCAAATGTGGAGGCAGGGAAGGGCAAAATGGTCACTGGGAATGGCTAATACTTGCCCTGTCTTTTGCTATTGGCTCGTCATGGCCAGTAGAGCACAAAACGATCAGTAGGTGGGCCTAACCAATGGATGAGCTGAGGAATGGGCTGAGGGATGGGCTGAGGGATGGCATCGGAGGGGCTTGAGGTATTATATCATAGTCCGTCCGAAAAGTAGTTGACACGGGATTCCTTCGTTCCTTTAAGAAGAGAGAAAAGGTGGGGACTTTTGATTTCAAACCTTTACCCCCTGAGTCGCCATTTGCGATCGACCATGGCCTAATATAGCTGTATTGGATTTCACTGTCTCTGTACCATGTGTTTTGTTGTATACATAGGGCCGAATTGAAAACCGGGCCGAATTCAGTGTCTACGGCAGTCCTACGATTCCAATTTCTAAAATCGTGTCAATTATTTGAAATCGAGCCCCACACAAACACGGATTTCCTTCCGGATTGGTGAAAAAGTTAATGACCAATAAGCACGAATTTCTGCACGATTTGGTATACAAATATCTAAATCTCTCTCAAGCGTTGTACACACAGGTATATTGATCTTATAATGTTATTAGATATATCTGATTCAAAAGACACCATTGAAATTTATGTCTCGGTATACACATGTCATATATCCATTTAGACATATCCCCTGATGAAGAGCCCAACCAAGGCTCGAAACATGTTAGGTCGTACCCAACAAACAAGAACTTAAAGAAAAACAAATCGCCTTGTTGTCTTCTTGGACAGTGTGTCAATTCCTGCATCAATTCGATCCATTTAGATTATTAACATTTATTTTCATTAGAAGATTCCACACCAAGCTAAGCAAATATAATTTCCTACATTGCCTATGAAATGATGAAATGGGTGGAACACAGAACGGTGTATAATTAATTGGCTATTGTCTCATCTCGCCACACAAATCATGAAAATATAAACATAAGACATCCTATCCACCCTAATATTTCCCCCAGCTATGCTAAGTAGCCTTAAAGGGCTGCATATATAGCAGGTGTGATATCAGTTATACCAATATGACGACCATCCTTCACTGCCACAGCCAATATATACTTGTATGGTTGACAAGCAAAGCTGATGATGTATAAGGTTTCATTACACCACCACCTATTCGCAATATGCCCTCTCCCTACCTGATATAACTGAACATAAACCACAGACTCATGGATTAGTACCTATATTGGGAAGAGGCTCTATGAGTCTGAGCAGTAGGGCGTACAAAGGGTTCATGATTAAAGCTATTGCCTTGTTTGACTAAAGATAATGTTTACATAGAAGAGATGTTACCGCAACAATGCAACCGAGGTCATGTTGTACATGTGCTTTAATATCAGCATCGCTCAAAACTTGAACATTTTCTACTTTTTGTAGTTTTTTTTCCATCGACCGAATTGCCTTCAAATTCGTGTATAAATATATAAGAGCAGAATATTGATGATTGCAGTCCTATAAGTCATAATATGAGTAGATTTGGTAATATTCGTTTTATTGTAATAACTGAGAATGCAACTTTGATAAGATATATATGAAATACCTTACACAATGTCCACGTTACGTATACTACTACTATATCGTATATAAAGGCTCTTTATGTATTGTACCTAGCGTGGGCACTCTGCCTACACACGACCTGTTATCTTCTTGTGTTTTACACACACTATGTTTATAATAGTTTAACACCAGAGGGAGCCTTTGTACAGCAGCTATGATATTACTACTTTATTCTTACTTTTCTTACTTCTTTATTTACAACACCTTTGTACACCGGCAGTTCATTTTACCTATATATTCTTCATGTCAGCTAAATAAAACCAGTTTCATGTTGTCCTTCTACTACTGAACACATATTCCATATATTTATAAAAAAAAAAAGAAAAAAAAAAGGAAATTTATAAAAAGAAAATTTATAAAAAGGACGATTTGTTCCGGTAAATTCCAAAAAGGAATATCTGGATATCTTGAATTTATCTGATGTGACATGTGTTATGGCCTTAAATTGAAGACTTTTATTTCTACGGAGTCTTTCAATCAACTGCTTTACCTAGCTCTACGTGTAGTTTAAGTTTCAAAATTGCATTTGATACACATACTTGTTCTTTTATTCAAATTGAATAAGCAATAACAGAATGACAGGACTCCATGAATTCACTCCATATGCCTGCCACGGCCATGGCAGCTGGCATGTTCCACGTGACAGTCACATGATATCCATGTACCGTAAATACGTGAACTGCTGCAATCCTGAAGTTACTACAGTTACAGTATCACGCCATACCTGAAGCACTTCTGCTATGAGATGTAACGATTATATTCGTTAGTATACCTTGTATCACTCATTATTTCCTCTCCTGGATGACATCTTTTTCTTTTCTCTTTTTGTGACATCTGTTATACTGCACAGTGTTTCATGGTATAACATTTTAATTATGAAAGTCAGGCGACACATGAAGATATTCGCGTATTGTGGATATGCATATGTTCTATATTGGTTGACCTGAAATGTAACCCTATTAAATATTGATCAAGCCTGAATGGAAAGTATTTCAAACAAACATTTGTATATCCAACATAGGCGTTATACTAGCCAAAGGTGTAATTATGTTGGTATTTTTTAAAAGAAATACTACTGAGTTATACTATAGCTAGAATAGGTCAAGCACTCGTCTCTACTATCTACTGCCACTCTGCTTTAATATTGCCCCCCCCAACACACACACACTTGCATCCACCCCATGGTTTTATCTTTAATATCTATGGGTCATATATTTACAGATTCCAAAGCGTTCCACTATTAGACTTTAATTTCAATCATTTTTAGCATATACTGAGAACACAGTAGTATATCACGAGTATTTTCATAATCGTGTAAAGTAGATAAAGTAATATTTGTTAACCCCAGAGTGCATGGTAAATATACTGATGTGCATATATACATACATATAGATACATAAATTGTAGATCACCGACAGTACAAAACAGTTAAGACAATTGAAAACATGATAGGACAGATTCTGTAGAATGGAATATTAAAATATACCGATATTTGGGACAATAAACACATATTCCCGACAGGCAACATTATCATGGGCTGCCGCATTTATGTTTACCTACCGCAGATAATCGCAAAAGACACAATCATGCACCAATAATTAGAGTTCATTTTGCGATTTCACTGCTATATGAATAGTATCCGACCAATGCCTATCCTTCACTATTTGTGGCCAAGAAAAGTAATATTTACAAACATGTTATTTACCCCCAGTTTACAGCAGGTAGTGTGACACATGTGCCGACCCTTTATCCTCTAGTAGAAACTTGCCAGGTAGAATTAATTGGATTATTTTGACCCATCATGTTTGATGGAGTAGATGACTGATATGCATCATGATACATCAACCATTATGTCACAACTTAGCTTGTTACTAACTCTGCAAAGTTGGGTTCTAACTGATCAGCACAATGCGTTTTGTTTTGCAAAACCAGATGTAATTTCTGCAGTGTGACTATTTACCAAACTAATGATTTCTAAATTTATTTCATTTAATTTTGTTTCTGATCTTGACCTTGGGTCTTACGTTGGACTTTGTTAAATAGAGTTAGGTCTAGATAGACACAGCGGCGGGCGGAAGACCATGGTTATTCTGTATTGGATTGTCATCTGTGAGCCCATATCTCAATGTTAATGCCATTTGATTATTGAACTTTACTGTAGAATGTACTTGTTTGTTGATACCTCAACTGTCGTTATTACAGAAGATGTGCTGTTTAAAAATACTAAATAATAAAGAAAAAGAGACGGCCACACATTTGTTAATTTTATAGTTTCATGTAAAGAATGTCTGGGAAAAGATCACAAGCTAATTTCTCTATTTAAACATGTTAGTTGTGATATAAAAATGGAATACTATACAAACTCGTGACTGTTCTGAAATAGTGTACCAGACAAACTTGAGTCACGATGATACGCACATTTTCCCTCCTCGTGTGTCTGATAAGTTAATTCAACACAACCACTCGTTGCATGCCATCTAATTACCACAATGGGTCAGGTCAGGTCTGCTGTACACATTAAATGAATTCCATGAATTTCAAAACGATTGCAAGTCAAATTGGAATAATGTGTTACATTCGACACTCCGTAAAACTGGGCTAATATTCCAATACAAATATTTTTTTTTTATCAAAACAAGTTTTAATCCATCTTGCCTTGCTGTGAGTTTGAATTTGGGAAGAGTTTGATTTTTGAAGAACCAAATTTTCATGTGTTGATGAATGGACTCGTAATAATAATGCATCTATGGTTAGGGGTGAGATCGCCAGAGAATTTACAATTCCCCTTTACCAATCCTCTCAAATAAACAAAATTTAGAATAAAAAGGAGATTCAAAATACAATTCAACATAATCAAACAGATTTTTTAAACATGACTGTCTAGTATTGACATGTTTTCAGTCCGATTTGGCACAATTTAATGTGTCGATCTACCGATTGTGCAATCATTTTCTGACGCTATGTCCCACCTATAGGACCTATACTATAAGTGAAGAAGACCCGGTATTCCTCCCATGAGATGTAATGCAGCAGATATTAACATAGCCCTACCTGTATACTGGTTGGCTCAAGTCCTCAGTACTCGTGTCCAGGCTGGCGTCTGATTTCCGGGCCGTGTCCAGTCTGCTCATGCCGCAAGTGGAATCCGAGGGTCCGAGCTCCTCCGAGTCGACATCGGTCACCCGCAGATCTATCATGTTGGTCACCATCCTGCTTCTCACGTGCCTGTACCTTATACAGGGCAAATCTCTACACTTGGCACTCTATCCTCCCTTGGGTTTAGCCTTGGCAGATTTGTAATGGTTTACCGGTATCTTGTTAAGGTTGAGAGGTCCGTGATTAGAATACTGGAAGCAGGCCCGTTTGCTGTTGGACTGTTAGAGGCTGGCTGTAGGAAGTTCAGGCTCACAATACTAGACCTCTTAGTTTCCTCACAATGAAACAGGTTCTCTCATAAATGAACGCGTTATTTTATCAAAAACACATTAAAATGTCATCTATTAATTGGCAATTTTGTGTCATATAATAAAATGGAGGTGGAGTAATCTGTTAGAAGATTGCAGTTTACACAAGCGCACAGTAGGAAATCACCTTCATAACCATTACAGGTTGACCAGAGATGACGACTGGAATACAGACGTGAATATGATGGTGCGTCCCTAGTATTAGTGTATAAGTTATTTAATTAAGTAACACATATAAATAACGATGGCCTCCCCGGTGACCAATGGACTTTACTATTTCTTGTTGCATATTCGAGGTATGTAATCCACACCAGCTGCCCTTTCCACCAAATTACAATTTATTCTTTTCTGTCAGATATTTGAAATTGGATGATGGTTGGTTTGTTTGATTCAAGGAACACAACAATAGTTGATAGTTATAAATGCCGTTGTAGGCAAATAATCATCCTTTGTCCATGTAATAGGTCGCAATCCTGTGAAGAAGAAAATGATTATATAAGTTTAATATCCAGTAATTCTGCTAGCTACAACCATAATGTTTAGGTAGAAGTGATACGCCAGGAGGTGTGTACACATATCATTATTCAGACATTTGACACGATACTTCCTTGAACGCCGAATAACCACAGCCTTTGTGACTATACTTTCCCTAATTACACACAAACATCCACTAATTGTCAAAATGTCCACTTTAATTAGATTATAATTGCTAAGCAGGACATGGTTGAATATATGATTATTTCAGCTGCAGAAAGGGCATTGGTTCTCTCCACGTCTCACCTGTGCTATCTAGATACTAATGAAGATGGGTAGTTAGTATGTTAGGAATATGTTGATAACATAATTATATTGTCATAAGGCTAGCTTCCCAATAAGGATTGTTTCGTATCCGAGAGTCTCCAATTAATAATGATCACAACATTTGGTCACAACAGTTTGTGTCGTCTGATGTAAGTGATTATACATACATGTATGTAAAGTGTTTTGACCCGGTCCGCATCACGTATCACGTGACATTTGAGCCGTGTCTGATAATTAATCTTCTTTTTAATAAAGGTATCGCTTTATAATATCCAATAGTCACTAAAATCCACACGCGCTTTCTATGATAAAGGACCACTTTCCTAGTTATGTATCCTCATATATATTGTAATGTAGATAATTTCAGGGGTCCTTACCTGTCACTAATATATTAAACCAAATGAACAGGCTGTTTCAGCGGTATTCCTGTCTGATGTGTAAACTATGCCAATCTACCAGCTTCAAGTATGATCTCCACAGGCACAGGACAGCAATTAATAGTCCATCAATTTGCTCTTTTCTTAGGTATTTCTTTCTGCTCCTGCTAGGTATACATGCAGAGGCCCTACAATTTAAATGATGATGAAATGTTTTTCAACAGAAGATATTCCACAGGTATACTTTGAACAGTCTATCCAGTTTAGCGAAAATCAGAAGTTTCTAAACAGGCCGTTAGATATGATCCATCAAGGGTGGTTGTCCCTCCATATGTAAGTATACTGTATGTATATATGCCT
The DNA here is from genome assembly GCA_942159475.1 of Sthenelais limicola. Classification (NCBI taxonomy): domain Eukaryota; kingdom Metazoa; phylum Annelida; class Polychaeta; order Phyllodocida; family Sigalionidae; genus Sthenelais; species Sthenelais limicola. Next base: position 28,625,533 of record OW804101.1, read on the forward strand.
ATGCTCCAGTTGGGCCTATTGTACCAAGGTAGTTATGTGGGTGTAGGTGTTGTTCTTCTCCTATTTTCAATCCTTAACCTTGGTGTATAATGGGAGATGAAGTGGTGTTTGGGTTCTGTCCTTGGTACATCGATTTCCCCTCTTTACATAGAGGCATATTTGTACGTGTATATGAGAGGACCTTATTTGAATCAAGAAAGCATAACTATGTCTGTACGCAATAAAATATGGCAAATGATTCTGACTTCAATTTGGGGCATACTCTGGTTATACTCTCTCAATACGCACACACACATACATAGATAATGAGGTGATTCACTTTCACTGCAGAAATCAATCTAATTTGGAAAAGCGCAGGAATTTGCTGAGATTGCCTTTCTTTATAAGTTTAAATCGTTTTCCAATCATTGAATCGGGTAACTGCAATAAAGCTGAATATTGTATTTGCAAGTATGATAAGAACTAACTTTGAATATATAATTCATGAGTGTATCCTTCCTTGTGGTGTTGGAGCCTTGCCTGACAATGTAAGGCAATGGGGATATATCTCTATATATGCTTGAATCAGGGCCTGGCTCCCTATGCTCCGGTGGCTTCAACCTGACTAACTCTGTCTCCCAAGTGCAGCATCATTTATTATGTCCCAGTATGGCAGTGTTTGTCCACCTATATGCCAGTCCAAGTGCCTCCAGATAATCATGCCAACATTTGTGGATTAGAATGTAGTGTTAATCCACTGTTGTATACCATTGAGCCATGTTTTAAACCTTCACTGAACTATGGACTGTAGGTACATGTGGATATTCTTCTGACTTAGTTATGTTATCCGTCAGAGAGTCGTCATTACGAAGGGTAGGTGTGTCACTTCAACAGGTGTACCTGAAATACAGGGGAATCATTAGATTTATGTGGTGGTGTAGTGGTGATACCATAGCAACACATTAGATTGCAGATTTAAATGAAACTAAGGTTCATTCTTTAGATTACAAATTATATGTTATATTTATATCATTATATGACGTTCCCTAAGATACGTTCATGTATTTGTTTGAAATTCTTTTAACATGGATTGAATTTTGTTATATTTGAACAATATTATACAGCATAGCATTGTAAAATTAAAAATAATATAACTCACAATTTATAATCTATTTAAAAACACATTTTCAGAACATCTTCTGATATCATTTCATGACATTTCACCATTCTATGATGAAGTATTTAGTAATTCAAAAACAACTCTCGAAATATGATAAACCAGACACCTGTAAAATAAATGAAGCCCCACTATATCCGCTCTGCACTCCATTTTGACAGGCACTGTCATGATAAAACTGCAAAATGTCATTCCATTTTCAATCAGATCTATATTTATAAATTCCTTTCATAGATATTTCGTTCCCATATTCCTGAAGGTTTTACCGTCAGTTGATGATGGATTATTCTTAAATACTCAACCGATTTTATTCCCAAAGAAAATGTAATCGTTGCCTGACTTTTAAAAGCATAGTAAATCAGAGGAAATATGAAATGATGCATTTCAAGCAAAGAAAGTAAAGTATTTAAGCTTTCATAACATCATTTGAAAATGCCTACCTAGTTCTTACTCTGAATGTAGCTTTAATACGGATACTCGTACACTATCATCTAATATCCATTATGCAATCATTAGAAAAAGGAAAAGGGGGCTCCTATAAAGTTTTACCTATTTCCAGTGTCCTTCAATGTACTATAATATAATATAATTATATTATATCCAGTATTCTAACCACAATGCTGCAGCAATTGAATCCTATCCCTTAGCACTCTTCCCACCAGGCATGCTTTCTCAAAGCCTATCAAGTTGTAGCCTTGGTCCATATGGTTTAGTTGATTTGGGGTTCTATGACCCTGTCCTCGGTTTAAATGGATCGATGCAGGGTCTCAGGCTGCCCTCTGCCCCTGCCCTCCAGCACTTACACTACCTGCACCAAGCCTTGCTGCACCAGATCCTCTTCCTTATGTAGTTCCCACGTTAACTCCTCCTGTGTTCTCTACCCCTCTCCTTGTTCAGTATGGAAGCATGCAGTCTCTCTTCCACTCAACCACCTCCCGTCCCTACCCCTTCCTCCAGTATACCTGCTCCAAGTCCTCCTCCACCACCTCCTGCGGCAGCAGTGACTGGCGGCTACACCTCAGAACCTGGGTACTACTACTAGCTCCAGTAAGTGGGTACTGGTGACAATCAATACCAGCCAGCAGGCCGCCCACAGAAGGAGGGCCTTGTGCTTCTCCTGGGACATAGAGAAGTTTGGTGGATATTAATTACATGATCTATTACTATTTGAGAAGAGGTGGATGAATATATCTAACTAATATCCACATTAACAACATAATCAGATGTGTTTAAAATAAAAAGATTTTAAAAGCTGATAGGAAAATAAATATATCTTGTGATTAGGGGGAATGGAATGACCATTCCATTGATTAATTGCAAATATAGTCTTTATTGCAAGGCGCTATAGATGCGCTAACCCGATCTACATGCCCATAGTATGGAGGGATGTGGTGGTGAACGTGGGTCAGGCGGGTGGGGGGGGGGCAATGTATACCTAGATGTACTTCTTAGGTGCAGGAAAATGTCGTCAGTCTTGGGTGACCCAATATACGTCTCCTATACTTAGATACTAAAGATATGACCAAGGAATCAAGCCGTCAGTCTGTTTTCAGCTCGATCTTTAGGAGAAATGTAGCTTAAGGATATATAGCTGGGTGGTTGAGGGTTTGTATGGGAGGATGCGAGGGTTAGAACCTAGAACCTTCAGCTTCCTTATCAGGTGAGCAATGTACACGTGCTTTATCTCTCAGAACTGCATCATCCCCCTCTTGCTCCTCAGGGCACAATTTGTTTAGGAATTTAATCATTGGAAAGGGTTACCTTCAAAGGATATACTCCCTACTCATATATTCTCATTTGATTTTGTCCCTTAAGTTCATCTTCATTGATCATTAGAGTGCCACAGGCTAAAGGATCAGAAATGCTAAATCTTTTGCTTTGCCTCTTGGGCATTGGGAATGCGCAGTTCCTCTTTAACAACTGACATTCAAGTGATTAGCGGAGCCAAGGGCTTGTACTGGAAAACCTTTCAGTTCAAGAAATATTTAAATATTGAACATTTCCTCCGTTGCATTGCATGCCTTGGCTCTTAGTGCGCTAATATTCATTGAACAGATTCCCAATGAACGCCTACCTTGGTCTATTTATACATGGCAAGGACTGAGGCTATATACCCTAAAGCATGGGGCCCAAAGCCTGGGCTATAAATTGTTGATTAAGTTGAGGACGCGGAGGTTTTTGCCTAAGAAGTGTGTTTAGTGATCAATCATTGTGGGGCCAGGGGCCAGGGCTTTGGTATCTACCTTATCCTGAGGTATAGATATTTCTGCTCTTCCTATAATTTGGTCTGATGTAAAGACGGTGATATTTATGAAGACAGATTAATACAAAATAATGTATAAATTGCCACTGGCCTGATCACATGGCTTGGCATCAGGGAAACCTTCCTCCAAGTTAGCCTTTGTTCCGGGCGTAGTTGTACAGCCGAGCTTATTCTATTTCTTGCCACAAATGAGAAATGGCGCTCCCTTGCTTTTGGAGGAGTAGCAGTGCCGCCATGTTCCCTGCCTTACTGTAGGTGGAGACGCCAAATATAACATGTGCACTGATTAAAAGTACCACTTGTGTTTACAACATTAGAGCCAAACATGAGATTCGATTTGTTTTTGTAACAATGTAACCATGACAACCAAATATGTATGCATATGCCTCCTTCTCATTGGTAATGTCACAAATCTGGCAGCACCACATGGTCTGTATTTGAGATCTCATTAAGTTGGAATTGTTATAATTTCTTTCTCATCTTCCTTGAGCCAAATATTTGATAATTCATCATGTACAAAACACGATGCCATTAATGGGATGTGAATGCCCTAATGACAAAATCTGAGTGATCTATCATTCTAATTATAGTCAATGGTATGGTGGACCATCCACCATTAAGATTGGTTCTGCTGGTTTTCCTGGCACTGACCTTAAAGGTGGCTTCCGTTGGGACGTTACTACTGTTACAATTGATAACTTCTCATGAAATAAAATTTGCATAACCAAATGGATGCTGTACTATGCGTGTAATGGCTACTAATAAATACTTACTTTTATTTACTGACGAGATTCTGAGACGGTGCTGGAGGAAAACTGGATGCTTTTGTGACCGAGCATTTTGTGTCCATTAAGAATCAACTATTAAAACTGCACTCTCAAATAACGTCGGTAAAAAACATAGGATTTTCTACTTTTTGTTCAGTTCTTTTTCAACTCTTCTGTAAGTCATTTGACCATTTGAAGTTTGGGGGATTTTGTAAAGCAGCTGATTTTGATATAGGGCTTCATAAACGTCCTTATTTGTATTTGAAGGACCCGCCAGAATCCATTCATAATATTATGATGACTTCACTTATTACCGCTCACCGGCGCCTGTTTTCACTCAACCAATTCTACTTCAAATTAATGTATAAAGATATAACAGCTGCAGAATATTGATGAATTCGGCCCTATAAGTCATAATATGACTAAACTTGGTAAGATTTCGTTTGCCGTAAACCTGGGAATGCATCTTTAATGGACGCAATGTCATCCCTGGATGGGCAAAATTATATTTCCACGGTGATGAAAATATGTTGTCTATGCAGACCTGTATATTGTGGTGTGATATAATATACCAGCTCTCCCAAGTGGTTCTTATAGGTTCAAATTAAATGTGGCACTTATAACTCGGCATCCTTTGTCCTAATCTCAGTCAGGTCCAGACGGCCACATTCCTCGATTCCACATCCAGCAATAAGCTTAACCACAAGGCTAAGACTAAGGCTAAAAGTGTTAATGACCTCTAAATCTTAGGGGTCAGAAACTGCCTTCTGAACCTAAAGCGGTGAATACACAGTCAAGATTTGGGGGCCGATTTGGCATCCACGATTCGTCGTACGATTTGGAATTGTCCATTTGAGATCGTAGATCAGATCGTGGGTCCCAAATCGTGCCAAATGCCCTACACGTGCACGATTCAGCGCCGATTTAGCGCCGATTCAGCGGGGGGAAAAAGTGTCTTCTGCGATTTCAAATCAAATTGCCGCTGCTTCTATGATTAATCGTCCATGTGTAGAGAGTGCTGCGATTTATCGTAGACCTTTATAATAAAGTCTACGATAAATCGTAGGTGCTTCTACGATTTTCGGATTTATTCGAAACTCGTGGGTCTATCTGCGATCTGGCAATATAAAAGAAATGAATTTTTTATATTTTTACTTTGAAATGATATAACTTCACTAATTTTTGGAGTATCAACACAATTTTTTCACTTTTATAATGCAGAATTTCCCTTCTATACATGTCGACATTAGGTCTCATTCTTCTCATATTTTATTTTATTTTATTCAACTATTAAAAAGAGAAAAAAACACACCAGAAAATAGGTGATGTGTCACAGGAAAATGAGTAACGTTATATTTTATTTCATTTTTACAGTTTTTTACTTTCTTGTTTGCTTCTAGGGTCGTTTTTTTAAACAATTTTCTCAACTCTATATTTCAGAATCTCAGATCAAATCTTGACTGCCAACCCACCCACGATTTCACTTTTTACCCACGATTTCACTTTTTTCTCCATATCGTGCATGTGTAGGTCCAAAAATAAGCACGATTTCAGGCAAATAAGCACCCACGATTAATCGTAGATCCTGAAATCGTGTCTGATTCCCAAATCGTGACTGTGTATTCACTGCTTTACTGATCTATTCATGTTCTGGGCACCACATATATACGTGAATACACAACATCCCAAAGTATAAGCGTTATTCCTCTTCTGCAGGCCTTACTATGACGTGAGTGTTATCAGCTGGTAAGATAAGATAAGATAAGAAAATCTTTTATTTGTCAAAATTGCTCGATATTACAATAAAATAATAAAATAATAATAAGACAAAAAGGTCTACATGTCTATATGAAAAGTTAATTCCATTTCTGCCGACAGTTACCATTAATTTTGAAGGCCCTTATCTTGTACTTTAACTTGGGCAGTTAATAATTAATGTAAATTTAATGAGGTTATGCAATGTTACGTAATGTTTCATAACACTACCTGATAACAGAGCCTCTATACAGACCCTAATCAATTACAATGATGTATTCTTATACGAAGCTATTGTTGCAAAAGTGGTGGTGGGGAAGGGGGCGGAGGTGAGGGGGGGGGGGGTTATGTGGGGGGGTTATGTTGGGATATGCAAATTCGTCATGAAATGGGTTCTTTCATATTATTTAGTAAAGACCAAGTGAAAGGTAACTCAGTAACTCAGTCCGGAGTAACGGCCCTAGTGGGTAGTGAAGATTCTGATTTGATACATTTTGATTTCTATATATCATCGCTATAAGTCAGCTTCTCCAGTAGAAGGGAGGTTTTCAAGCTGGTCTCTGTTTATTACATACAAAAAGTAGATAACAAAATCACTTCCGTCCAGTCTAGGCCCAAAGATGGGAGAGTCCCTTCAAACGAAGGGAAAGCCTCCCGCCTCAAACCGCAAAGTGCCATTATAATTACATTAAGACCATACAATGTCTTATATTCCCAGTAAAACGCTGAGTCTTAGGCGAGGAGACCGATAAGTAAATTAGGCTGACATACCATTCTTATCTGATCTGGGGGTTTGGATCTAGAGTGCGTCATTGACTGGAAGTGAGCTATCTACAGTAGACTATCTACTATACATTCCTTTTAGTATAATCTCAGTTTGCTTTCGTTGTGGCGTTAAAAGAATATAAGACACTTACAGTTTTCTTCTCTCTGTTACATATACATTTGTATTCTTATAATTGTAGTCAATAATAGTTTCATCTGACCAAATCAAGATGATCAGTTGTAGAATAATATGTTTACGTATTCAGGAGAGGTTTGTAAATTATATTTCAAGTTGTATGTAAAACCTTTAGCTAGACACATTAGGTTACTTGGAATGTTCTTGTGAGTCCACAACAAGCTTGTTTATTCGAGGTGGGGGACTGACTGAGTTCTTAGTAGGATGGATGGATAGGATGTCAATTTTGCAAAATGTGTGCAGCACAGTCTTTGGAACAGCACAAGAAAAGACAGATTTTCTGTTTCTTTCTGTTCCTGGCGCTCTTGATTATACTTGCCTCTGTCCAGCAAGACCTTCCATTAATTAGTTTACTGGACCAAGAATGGATACTTTTATCAATGACACAGAATACATAAATACCTGATTCAATAAATTGTAATTCTAACTTGCTGACCAACTCGTCTGCCTTGACCATCGAAGAGTCATCACTGACACTTCTCACTCGGTGGCTGGCATGCCACAATGATATCAACAGCTTAAGACCCTGCCCACACACAGCCGATTTGCCTCCCGATTGCCTCCCGATTTGGGTCTCCTGGTGAAACCTTTGATCTCATTTAAAATCCTGGTTTATGTTTTTGAAATAACATAAACCAGGATTGGAAATGAAATCCTAGGATTCATCGGAAGACCCAAATCGGGAGGCAATCGGGGGGAAAATCGGCTATGTGTGGGCAGGGTCTTAAGCTCGGGCTCAAAAACTAAATGTTGGCTCTACCATCAATTCCACTGGAGGTAGTATGCACAGTTGTTTCTTCCAGTGGGCCCCTTATGATAGTCACTCCATTCCACCCGTATGAAAATTCAATAAGCCAATTGAAGTCAGCGTTCATGTCTAGAGTATCTGTAGTATCAACCCTGGAGAGTCTGACCTGTTCCAAGATCTTTAATAGCGTTCTTATACTTGGTACCTTGTGCAGAGCTGCTCCTCGTCATTTTGACGGAGCAGAACCGGAGCAGAACCAGCCATAAAGGTCTTTAAGTCCACGGGCACTGTTCCCATGGGCTCAGAGACCCTCGAGGTCCTGGTATCCATCTCCAGAACAGGAGTTTTGGAGAATAAAGGTTGGAGATGTGTAGTATCCTCCTCCCTGGGCAGTGTGTCCGCTCTGTTCCTCTCTACACCCTGCCACAATTCCACAATTTAGCACTCATGAGAGAGAGCTTGCATCACAATTGTCAGGTGCGTTAGTACTGCTCCTTTGGTCAGCGTTGGTCAGCTTCCATGCAGCCAATTGAATTGAATTGAAAAATACTTTATTTGTCTGAGGCTGTAGAGAAAGTTAGACAAATAGGTGACCAGGCTTCTGGATAGGATCCAGGTCTTCCAGCCGTCACCTCATGCAGCCAATCAGTGCCTGTCTCGTCAAACATCTGGGTCATTGGTCCAAGTGCTGACCGACATAAATCTGTTAACTAAAAGGGAGTCTCTACTGGCTGTGGTAAGCTCTGCGGTAAGCCTTGCGATGGTGTTGCGATGGTTCTGTAGGTGGAGAGGAGTGACGAGGTCCTCCCTATATGGTTCACTGGCCACCTCGCCATTCCTCTCCACCTACAGAACCATTGCATAAACATTGCAAGGCTTACCGCAGAGCTTACTGCAGAGCCTACTGCAGCCAGTGGAGACCCCCCTTAACACAATGGATTTGTATTCGTATCAACCGAAGTAATGAAAGAAAGGTGTAGGAATTGCCTAACACAAGTGTCCCTTACTTAGATTATACAAGAGGCCCCTGAATCAACTTTAGAAAATAATAAGCGAGTTGTTATTTAGTGGCAAAATTCCCCAATGAATTCCATAAAGTAGATTATAGGTCAATATTGAGGAAAACCGCACCTACGATTAGTTTCTGAAAGTAAGGTGAATAATTCAAATTTCCCATAAAACCAGTTGGAAATCTGGAGAACATCATATTCAATTCTCCCACTAATAATGCTACTGATCGGGTAGGGCCTCATACGTAGCAACTCAGTACAGAGTAAGGCCTGCCTAGGGAGGCGTAGTAGGTGGAGTACGGTTGGTAGGAGAAGTATAACTGGGGAAGATTTTTAAACTGTTCACAAAATACGCATAACCTAAATGGTGATTATTTTCATGCGTTACCAAGTTAGTCAGATTTCAGAACACAAACAACTTCTACTAAATTTAGTATGATACGATGAATATAATCTAAACAAATGCAATCAACTACCCTCCCTGCAACGATCTCATAATGAAATATACCTCAATCTATAAGTCATTTTTTATTACAATACATAAACTCGGATATCAGTCACTTTGCTTTTGTATGCCACCGCATTTTACCATTCGATAAACAAATAGGCAATTAAAAACAATCAAAGCAAAGTCATTTTTCAAACATTTAAGATCTATATTCACTAGTTGGCATTATTATACACGCATTCAATACTGAGGCCCCGACAGCCGCACATTACTTGTAACGTGGTATTGGACTAGTACATTACCGGCGCGTTGTCATGGCGACGCAAGTTTGGTGGCGCAAGATTGCCGACGCAAGGTTGCCGACGCAAGGTTGCCGTGTGCGAGGGCTTTCTTTCTCCAACATTTCAACTGTTTCTATAGTTATATTCCTCTTGTACGAACACCAGATATGGCAAATTATGTTAATGTATCTTTAATTAAGCATGTTTTGCATGCAAAACTAGGCATATATAATAATCAACTTATAGGACTCGTTGCCGCACGGAGCGTAAATAAAGTAATGACCAGTCATCTGTGGTACACACAAATTACACACCAATTAGTGAAAGCAATCAGAAATGAAAAACCAATTTTGAGAAGAGATAAAGAATACAATCAATTCAATGTGTCCGTATAGATCTTATTTATTTCCTCTTTAATATAATGCCCTGGACATGGAGAAGCATATAATTGTTTGGCCCATAAATGCCAAACCAATCTATGCCCGTTTCGGCTGAGTTGGTCAAGATGGTAAAAAGCCCTTTATAAGCGCTTCCACATAGCTACAACTGGCTCCTGGATGTTCAGCTTGGCTGTAAGAAGCAGCATCCTGCGTTCTTAGAACCAATCATGGTTCTGCATGAACAGCTGGGGGGATTAACATTATTTCATTAAGACAAGAACCTCCGGTAGACAACTTCTGCTTTCTCTGAATGGTTGCTGGGAACGGGAGGTGTGATGCAGGGCACAATAGGGGAGTTGCATGTCTCATTGCGCATGTCTGTCACAGTGCATTCTGGGATGGATTCTGATGAAATCTGACATACAAATATTTGGCAACATTTGTATAGAAAATTGCAAGAATGTTTTCACCAATATCCCAGCTTGTATAAACGATCTATGAAAACCAAATGCATGATGGGAACGATGGGGACTTATGTTATGAAAACATGTATAACATATGGAAATTGACATTAGAACATTGATAAATATTCCATGCTGAATATGACATGTTTTCTATAGATTTTACACTGTACCATTAGTCCCATAATTCCATGTGAATCAAGATTCAAAATGGCGGCTATGCAAATCCCCTATTAATTAAAGGTAGGACTTCTGCAACATGATCAGGGACGGGGGCAGGGGGCGATATAATGGTTACATATGCCCTGAATAATGCTCAATAACCATTTATGTCATCTAAGTGTTTTTCAAATGTTTACATCATGTCATGTTCTGAATCAATGGACAATATTTATCATCTAATCCAAGACATCCAACCACTTCACTAACCAATAATCATGTCAATGCCCCCTCCCAACTACGAGCCCCCTTGAATGCTGGTCTCAAGCATCACTTCACATTGAGTTTATAACAGCCATAGACCCTTATAACCTACCCACCCACACCTAATTCTCATCATTCCATCGATACTAACTAATTATTTATTCTTAGAAAATCATGGTTCATCTAATCAATCAAAATCTTGTATTAATTTACATCAATTCTTCTCTTTACCAACAACTTTACCTAAAAATGTATACATGTAAGTAAATTCTCATTACTTTGCTATAAATAATTCAAAATGAGATCAAAATTAATACATTTTACATTCATCTTAAAGAGACAGCCTAAGATATAAATTTTGGGCCACCCTATGTCATGGTTATGGATGGGATTTCATGCGTTACCATGTAAATCAAAAGAACAATAATTTAGTTCAACAGGTTTTATCAAATAAAAATGAGCTTCACCTTGCTTTAAATAATTACAAATGCATTTGCAACTAATATGTAATTAATTTCAACTCAAAGAGAGATACATTGACATATCTTTTGAGCCACCATATGCAATGATAATTGAAGGGCCTTCATGCGTTATGCTTAAACACACACAATAATTCAATCAGTTGAGCAAGTAATATGCTTTGAATCACTTCAAATAGAATCTCAACTGATTTACACTCATTTTCAAACCAGAAATACAGACAAATAAATATATTGGGTCACCTTGTCTACTATATATGCAGATGTTACTGAGGGTGTTACTGCCAGTTTATATAGGGCTTTCATGCGTTACTAAGGGACATTTAAAGGGTTATTGGCCTGTTATTGTTCCTGAATCAAGATTATCACCAAATTGTGTAGTGATACCACAAGGGAGATTGAAATGGGACTAGAACATGGTTATATGAATTATTTTCCTTTATTTGTTTATCCTGTATGCATCATTTTTCAACCATAACGCATGAAATCCCTTTTAGTTGGAAAATGTGGGTTCTATACAATAACCTCTTCCTCACTCAAAAGTTTTGAAAATATCAGGTGGAAATTTTAATACATTAAAGAATACATGTATACCTTCTCCAATATACTGTTTTGTATACATACTTGAAAAATATATATTTCTAACCATTCATGTAAAAAAAGGGATTTCATGCGTTACTCCAATGGTTGGAAATTATTGGAGGTCACTCTGGAGGTTGTTACCATGTTCATATGCTCAAAAAGTAAATTATAACTAATTTAGTCCTAGATGTATTGGAGAAAAGAAAAGAAACATGCAGAAAAATGTTTTAGGCATTGTGCAGATCATTTATATTTTACTTCACTGCTTTTTTTATTGAAAAATGATGCAAAAAAAGAGTTTTCAGAATTTTAAGACACTAAATATTGGAACAGCCTAGGAAGAGTATACATGGAATGAAAGCCCTTGTTCATAGAAATAATATGAGACTAATATTATTAAGATCCAACAGATATTGACAATGATAGGGCAGCAAATATGATAATTAGGCAAAACAGCACACTTGAAAAAACTGACCCATGTAATATTTTATAAAAATGACTCAAATCAAATTTAAATGAAATCTTAATTTTCCAAGTCTGCCTCCACTTATATTCCAACTTATCTCCATCTCAACAATGGGAATCATGATGCAATAATGGGAAACATGACGACTGATTCACAAGAAGCTGTAATAAATGAACTTCTGTCATAATCGCTTTCAAATCAAAATCCAATACGGTAACTAGACCAATTCCTATTCACTACAGGTCTGCCATTAGCTTACCGATTGGGTCAGGGTGTCAGAAAATGTACAATCCACAGCTCTGCACATTTAGTAAATTCTGCTAAGTAAAGCCCTTCCCACACACAGCCGATTTGGCCCCCGATTTTGGTCTCCCAATAAATCCTATGATTTCATTTCAAGTCCTGGTTTATGTTTTTGAAATAACCAGGACTGGAAATGAAATCCTAAAATTCATTGGGAGACTCAAATCGGGGGACAATCGTGAGCCAAATCGGCTGTGTGTGTCCACGGCTTTAGGCTGAAGATAATAGAATAATACTAAATATACCTGAGTATATGTGGTATTGCGTTGATTAATATATCGGAACGTTGAAACGCATTTTGAACCTCATTTTTCTCTTCAATCTAGGTGACTCGAGAGGACAAGAATTTGAAGTGGAACAGGCCGAGCGAAAACGGCCGCCGGTGAGCGATAATGGATAATAAGTGAAGTCATCATAAGGATTCGGGCAGGTCCTTCAAACACAAATGGGGACGTTTTAGAAACCCTGCAGCAAAACCAACCAAACAAAATCCTCAAAATATTGGTCCAATGACTTTTAGATTGATAGGAAATCAATGAAACAAAAAGTAGAAAATGTTGAGAGAGTCCAACTTTAACATCATGTTGTTTGAAATGGTGAAATATCATAGGGCAACTGATTCTATGGAAGGCAATGAGTTTGAACATAAAGATTATTATCTGGCGTGCTAGAAGCTATTGATGCAGACTCGGTTAATCTCCTAGATCAGACAGACTAATACATCCGTGCTGTCACATCTGCCAAGATGAAATCACCCTAATCCCTTAATCCCTTCCTACAAAATGTATTTATAAGGATAATCCACGCAAACAATTTACCTCATGGGGACATTTTACTTCTCCGTATCCTCCCGGATCATAAGCCCTTCCTGTACATTATTGCACACTTGTTCAGATGCTGCAGTCTGGTGTGGGTCCTTACTATGCTTCCCATTACCTTGTTATGCTTCCAAATCATTTCATGTAACAATAATTTTATATGAAGTATTAAGTATCAACCATACATTATAACAGGATGTTTATAGGAGTAGTTGCGAATGGGTGCGAACCTTGCTTAGTGGAGGAGCCCCATTAATTGTGTTATATAAATTGTAAACATATATAATTGTAAACATATATAGAACATAAACCCTTATGAATAATCTATGAGACTAACTTGTTTATACTTTTTGGTGTATCCATTGTTTTTTTCCATTTATATCCACATTCTCCTCATGTAATGCGCATTTCTATTAATCTATGGAGGCATCATACTTCATTTCTACTTATCATGTAAATTATTTATGCATAATAAGTATCATAATTATAGATAAAATAAAAAACGTTATGGTCAAAAGGCCATGGCCACTTTTGAACGGCTTTATGATAAAAACCCAGTTATACATAATATATATAAAATATGTAATACCTTACCCTATGTCCACTTTACCTATACTACTCACGATCTCGTAGTGGTAGAAGCTTTATGTAGGCCTATATGTTTATTAACTTGTGTACGCACGCTGCGTATACGAGACATGTATCTTACGTGCTTTACGCACATTGTGCTCAGAGTATGTTTGTAGTTTTCAATGACCTGCACAAGTAAGAACATTTGTGTGGAATACCAACGCTATATATTCCTTAGATTAACTGATATTCGTTGATGAAGAATGGGGCAGAGATTCCATTGGGGAATTCAAATCTGAGAGAGAACTAGCTAGACCATAGCGGCTGCCCCAGTGCATGGTGAGGGGATGTGAAGTAGGAGAGAGGCAGGAGGTACATACTGACATATATAGCCTGTCCCATCCAGGTGTTATCACTTAACCAATTATGATAAGAGCGGTTGGGAATTCCCCAGCCAACCCAAGCCAACAGACTTCGTTGTAACTGTTGAGTCTCTGGGTGCTGGAGGCACCCTACGAAATTGGAGTGTTAAACTCTTAAATACTCGAAATGTATATATCTGATACATTAATGCTCCCGGGTATACATTACAAATATATACTAATCTAGAACATAGTTGAAATTCAGACAAACTTTCCTCAAATCGGGAGCTCAGTGATATGTGTCACTTTAACACATACTGACAGCAGTCATGATAGTACTACTTCTATACGATCTACTTCTCTTATACTGCCATGTCTACTACACCTTTGTATGTGTAATGTCCTAATACCTAGACATCTTGTGGCATCGTTATAAATCAGATTTTCCCGTTGTCTTTCTCATACTTAGAGTCATTACGCATATGTTATTGAAAAAATATCGATTCTGACTCGTCCTCACCTTCGCCCTCAATGTCGGTTAAGTCTAAATACTTTAAAAACCCCTATTCGTTCTGTACCAGTCGTTTACATTCACCAGACAGTGTTGATGTTTAGTACATGTTCTCTACACCAGCGCGAAGATGTACCCTTTCCTTCACTGCCTATAACACTTCGTAAAAGAAAGCGTCGTGGAATAATAATGCAAGGTAAGCAGGATCTGATAGATCGGTGTTGAAACAATATTGAAACCTTTGCTCTTGTAGTAGAACAAATTAAAATATCCCAACGATGGCTGGATGACACCAGCTGGAGTAGTGAAATTGCCTGATCAGTGTTTTGGCGGTGCAATACAGTTCAATACAGTTCATATGTTTCTTTTAAATTCATTTTTATTCGGGTGTCGAGCTACATACATCAGTTGTAAACAAAGTTCAGTTTTGATAACAGCTCGACGGGTCACCATGACGGTGGTCTTCCCCCGATCCCAGAACCGGCAAAGGAGATTACATTTTATAGCATGATTTAATAGTTTTGGTTAGACACTGAGTACATATTATCATATATATTTCTGCTGGCTATATTTATCACATATATACATATTATAAATTATATATCGTATTTATAATATCTGTAGACAACAAAGTGAAATTGACATTTTAAAACTAATTGTTGAACCATAATAGGTTAATCTGGGAAATCCTATCTAGTATTCTAAAAGCGTAGTGAGTGGGATTGAGTATTTGATATCAAAAGTTAGCTTTCTGACATTTAAATGTCAAAATAGACGTCTACTATAAATTGCTGTTTGCAGTTTGATGTTAAGCTAACCTACAATACTAGAATCGACCCTCATTAAAAGTGCTGGCATATCTCTTATAATATACCCAGATACAATAGGATATGCCTTTTCCTCACTGATAACAGCAACCATGTGGACAGATTTACTGACGTATACACAGAGAAACGTAAACGAGTCATTTGACTCTAAATCCGAGTCCAGCAACTCCTAAAAGAGTCAAACCAAGTGACTCGTTTGCCTGACTCTTTTAGGCACATTTCTGACTCTAAATCAGAGTAACATTGACTCGTTTATTAGGTGCATCATGTGCGACTCTGTTTTTGACTCTGATAAGCCTGAAAATTCAGGGTTAGACTCCAAAATGAATTCCACTGAAAGATATGTGAATAATAACAGACTGGCTTAAGCAAGACCAATCTTCCAGCTGTATTTATATTAGGTGAATGCTGGAAAGAATGCGGAATATTTAGGCTAAACCAGATCTCCAAAAAGGACCTACCAAACATCTCCATTAGATCAACGAGCTACATTATGCTCTTTGATTACACAAAAAGGCTAACTAGGGATGTTAGAGATGGCTGCAGGTGCAGGTGCACTGTTTGATGTATATAGGACTTTTAAGGGCAAAAGGGCAAAAGACTCAGGGGAAGATGAATGGACCACCTTGAGAAGAGGGAAAGGCCTGGGAAATAACTGGCCAAACGGGAGAAAGGTCAAAGACTTGGAGACCTTCTTAGAGCTGAGAGTAAAAGAATGAATGACTTTCACAGCCCACAATACCATACATTCAGAAGTGTAACCGCGAATTTGCAGGTCAATAATACATGTAGAAATTATAACTTTTGTTTCAAATTGATATTGAAATTTTGGACATGGGTTTAAATGGCGGATTAAGATATTCCTAGTTTTCATGGCAATACAAAAAATATCAAAAGAGTGCTCTTATATTCACAGTTTACCGATGTATTCAATGCATAAACATACCTCGGTCACCAACCCCATATAAACTTTACAGACGTGTACCAGTCTGCCTTTGACTTTTTGAATTTTTGAGCCTCTGATTTCAATTAGCCTTAATCAATTATTTAAGCTTAATCCAGTTGACAATATCTATTCACAGAGCTCTACCATTCACGCTCTTCCTCAGGTCGACAATCTGCTCAAAGGACTGGTGCTACGTTACCTTGGATACGGACACCTTGGTGCTACCCCAGTTATTAGTGCCCCGCATTAGTCACCATCCATCCTGCACTAACGACAAGAACGCTGTACACCTCACGGGGACGAAATCCTTTCCCAAACTTTAATTTCCTTTGGAATCCATGATTTGATTTGATCCTACCTTCCAAATGTCAGGCTTTTATTCCAGATTATCAGAGGCTACCTAGAGAAACTCATCCCATTAAACGTGGAATTCTTGTCCAATAGGGCACTTCCAAACAGCAGACATAATGTCGGAAGACTCGTGTACATGGGATCTTAGTAATTCATAATGGTGTTAGCTGCCGGTCACGTTGGTATAGATATCAAATATTTTCGTTACAGTTATCAACTGTTATATAAATGTATATGTTAATGCAAGTAAAACCTCACAACAACAATATTTAATGATATTTATTTCGTATAATTATTATAGATTGCGTAGTATTACGTAATGATTCTGCGATGGTAATCATACAATTCTACACCATTGTTTCTTCCTCGTCCCTCCCTCCATATATCCTTCTCCTCTCTCTCCTCCTCTCTCTCTCTTCCGCCCTCTCTCCCAACTACGTCCTACCTCCTCCTCTCCCTCCTCCTTTTCCTCCTCCTCTCCCTCCTACCTCCTCCCCCTCTCCCTCCTACCTCCCTCTTCCTCCCTCTTCCTCCTTCTCTCCCTCCTCCCTCCTTCTCCTCCCTCTTCCTCCCTCGTCCTCTCTCCTCCTCCCTCCTCCCTCCACCTCTTCCTCCTCCTCTCCCTGCTCCTCCCTCTTCCTCCATCCTCCTCCCTCTTCCTCCATCCTCCTCCTTCCTCCTCCCCTCTCAACCCCCCCCCCCCTTGTGTAATACTACATAATGGTTATGCCATGATAATCACACAAATATGAATAGTCGTGACAATGGAAATGTACCATTACCTACGAGTTGTATAGTGCATGCATCAGCTGATTTAAAAAGGCGGCAATGCAAAACCCTTTATTGCAATTGTTTCTGGAATCGAAGTGTAGGCTCTGTGCATTTTTCCTCAGGTAAAAAAAATGAAAAATAATTACCAGTGCTTGACCCCTTTTGATTGCTTTGCGCCTTTTTGCCTGTTAGGGCGGGAGCAGAATGAGGTGTGTGAATCACGATTGAAGATTTCACCGCCACACAAAGATTACCTGGAGGGAGGAATGCCTTCACTACAGGTCTACACACACACGGCCACCCATACCAGAGGCCGCTATAGCAAGACAGCACACATCGCCCAACAATCTTGGGAACTTTTATTGTGTTAGTTTAAATATTTGTTATTCATGAAAGCATATCACATTAAAACTATCAACCACAGCTGGAGGATTTTTAAAGATATAAATGAAGTGCCATGACAATTACATTTTATTTTATTGGCATTTCTAGTGGGTATACCCACTATATTATAATATAGAACGCCATAGGCTACAACATTAATGCTCATACCACAAAGATTGGGTAATAAAGGCTGTGTATTACCCGCTACACTTGCCATGAATTTCCATTTGTAGTGCCTTACGAAACGTTTACTTTCAATATACTACTCTTTCTCTTAAATTACTTATGTGTGTTTCCGCGCAGTATGTGCGCGCATAGCAGTTATATAATATCATCTGCGCAATATTATGCGAATATATATCTCCCACTAGGTCTTCATGAGTAACTTCTTTCTATTATTCCAGTATTATCTTCTCTGTTAATAATATCAACACTACTTGTATATATGCACAGTAAAGGCCCATTCACATTACAACGGCCGATTGGTGTACGGCTGCCGCACGGCAAAATACACAATGTTAAAGTATTACAGCTGGCAAGGATCGGCCGGCTGGTCGTGTTAATGTGAATGGGCCTTAATAGCAATCATGCCATACGGTCAGCATTAAAGAAACAGAGTTAACACAAACTGAATTCGTTCAAGTTGTCTTTATACTTCTCCTCCTCGAAGCACACCCCGAGTCATTACACATTGAATTTTCACTATTTTCTTGTCATAAATATCGGGAAAGTATAATAAATACAAAATTATCCACGGGCGTTTCCCAATTTCAATATTACACTTAATTGGACTAAGCGATGTCATTGGCTCGCTAAGCTCACTTACTGCAATTGCTACATATGCCCGCGTGTAATATAGAACGCCAGGGTCGCAGTCGGGCAAATTGGTCTGTGTCACATCCTTTAGAATAAGTTTAATTTGAAACAGTAAAATCCTGACTCAAATTATATACGGCAACAAGATCCAGGTTCCTAAAACACTCCCATGTTAATGTTTTATTTTTTCCAAACCTTCTACATAAAAGGACAGGGAATTGTTGCTCAAACCACAAATGACAAGTAGTGTAGATTGGCCTACAGGTGAGTGGGTCGATCTATGGGTTTATGAGAGGAATGTGGGGGAGACGCAGCGACCTTTAGCTGTAGATTGGTGCCACTCCAGCCTCATAAGCTTCTATTTTGGGCCAGGCAGAGAATGTCAGTGAGGAGATGGGAAGGGAGAGGTGAGACACAGTGAGGACGAGAGGATAATATGAGAGAATTGTAATGAGCATTAGGACAGCAGTTTATCCAGCAGGAGGGGGGAGTGTGTGTGTGTCTGGTGGGGGGGGACTTAAGGTACGATTCCACTGTTTCGCTTATATGTGCTCATGGCTCGCTCTTGCTGTGCTTGTTTATAGTGCGCTTGTCATTCGCTCTTCATCCGCTAATATTTTTAGTGCAAAACAAGCGCAGAGCGATTCTACTGGTTCGCTTGTTTCCTTATGAAATCAATGGTAAATCACTTGGTCCGCTCTGACTGCGCTCTTGGTCCGCTACTTTAACAGGCAGAAAGAGCGGTGTGTTGTTGCGCTCAAATCAAACAGGTCAGATATTAGCGCAGTGTCAAAAAGAAGCGCCAACCTCAAATTCTAAGAGCGCATAGAAAGCGCATTCACTGATTCTATTGGAACCCTCTGGGTTCGCTCTGCCTCCGCTTGTTATGCGCTCTGGGAAATAAAAAGAGTGGGCCATGAGTGGACCTAAAGAGCGAGCCAGTGGAATCGCAGCCTACTCATATCTATCTGGTCGGTCAACGAGCTTGCTGGTCTTCTTAAAGCTGCTTTGTCAGCTATTATGACTAAGGGAATCTTCCCAAATTACCTCATTGTTTGACCTGTAGGATTGGA
This sequence comes from Sthenelais limicola, assembly GCA_942159475.1. Classification (NCBI taxonomy): domain Eukaryota; kingdom Metazoa; phylum Annelida; class Polychaeta; order Phyllodocida; family Sigalionidae; genus Sthenelais; species Sthenelais limicola. The sequence continues at coordinate 28,645,445 of OW804101.1, forward strand.
GTTATATTTTGCTGTTATATGTTTTATGTTTCATGGGACCTTAAGTCAATCGTGTATCGTGTATAGTTTGGGTTTGTATAGTATCTCACTGGAGTAAGTAGTCGGTTTTCTGTGCGTCTAGCTATAGCTAGATGGTCTAAAAACTGACCAGTTAATATTGCTAATGATATTATGAAGAAGATCCTTCTTAGTAAAGAAGGTCCTTTCCTAGGATCTATCTTAACCGATTTACAAATCTATTAAACTTCTATATCCACTCTTTTAATTAAACCTGAATTGACCTCTTTGGCAAAGACTGCGAGTTCTAATGATATGAGAAGTGATGAATCCACCAACACCATAACATTGTTTCACCCAACGATCTATTTACATCGTTCTCATGAAAACCAATTTGCTTCACTAAGCAAGAGCTCTTATATCTGTACACAGACATTAAAAGTCGAATTGGCAGAATAAAAAAGGGCGCCGGTGTAACAGTTCTAAATTACCCCCCTCATCTAATATACCCCCCGGTACTTTAGACCTTAGGTTTAAATTACCCCCTCTAGGTTTAAATTACCCCTCTTTGTTTCATTGATAATCTTACACCAACACTTCTAAAAGAACATAATTATTGGGGGAGAAGGTCATATCTAATGCTTATGGGAAAAGAATAAAGATCAATGTGAGGGTCTAATAATGAAATTTATTGTAATTCTGTATAATAATCCTTTTATCTTTTTATTCATTCAAACTGAAAATATCATTGTAACTGAATGACCATGGGAGCTTATTGCAAATAAAAAATCTATTCAGTTCTGTCTATCAGGCCTGTACTCTATTCATTTTTTACTTTATTCATTATTACTTTTCTTCTCATAATTAAAAGAATTCATGTTTCAATGGGGGTAAATCAGTACTAGATTGGTAACACATACTGGGGGTATATTAGACCTAGGTTTAGTTTCACCTTTTGGGGTACTTTGAACCTAGTGGGGGTACATTTAACCTAGGTCTAATATACCCCCGGGGGTACATTGAAACTGGAGGGGGTATATCCAACCTAGGTCTAAAGTACCCCCGGGGGTATATTGGACCTAGGCCAAATGTACCCCCGGTACATTAGACCTAGGTTAGTTATACCGGGGGGTACACCTGATGGGGGGTACATTAGACCTGCTACACCGGGACTCTATAGGTCGGGAGGTTGTGGTATCGAATCCCATGGTCGACAAGGATTTAGACTATACCACAGCCGCCCCCAACCCAGGGGAGAGTGCTGGCCGTAGGCTCATTTGGGAAGACTGTCCACCAGGTCGAGGGTCACTTCCTATACAAGTGCGACTTTGAGCGAAGGCTCTGACACCCCACACGTAGTGACTTAAGTCACAACCTCCACAGCTGTCAGTGTTTCCAGGCCTGATTTATCAGGATAACCACCGGCCATGGGGCAGGGATGGGCAACCACCCACTGACCTGTGGCTGTGATAGCGATCACAAAGGCTGGCAACTGGCAAGCATGTCTCAAACCGAAATGGACCCACTGCAATCACATATATGTATGAAGGAAGAGAGAACCAACACAGAGAAATTGAGACATGAGGAGATACAATGAGATATAAGCAGATACAAGACAAGATAACAAAAATGGAGAGAAGAGCTGGATAACAGACGAGAAAAGGGGAGCAAGGAACGTGAGGATAGAAAGAAGACCAGGACATTAGAAATAAAATAAGAGAAAAAAGGGAGAATAATAAGAAAGTGAAAATAAAGGAGTGTAAAAAAAAGGACGCCGGTGAGTGATAATTCATAATTCCAGTGGGTCACCGAAATATGAATATGGACATTTATGACACTTATGTTAACGACAGCATCTGTAGCGATCTTGCTTTCGCTATGAATTACTGTGAACTTTCAGCTTATCACATCGCTAAATCACATCGCTATCTTGGCAAGACAAGAGGATGTTGGCCTGTTGCAAGATGATTGGTGTCATTCTCCCATAATTAATAAATACTATCCTATTATGAACTGACAACTCCGCAGGGACATCTCATATCAATTAAAAGCTGGCCAACACAGACGACTGATATAATTGTATCTCTTCTATATTCAGCAGGATGATGTCACAGGGAATATTTAATGAACCCTGATTGCATATTGGTACATTCTAGTGACATTTCCTTTATAATGTATCAGTTATATTGACGGTTAATGATCTGGTAATATTAAAGTTGTGCATTGCTTTCATATGAATTGTTTTGAAGTAGGTCTGCTGAGAAGATTGTCTGTCATGATGAAATGCGACAGAATACAAAAAAATACAAACACCAAATGATATTCATCGACCATTATACAGATTCTCATATTGTATGAGTTGAAATAGAAATGTAATGTGTTTCAGGAAAATGAGTCATAAGTCGCAAAAAATGGATTTTGAGATACCATTATATTTGAAAACATGAGATCAAGCCAATTCCAATGATAGTAAACAGTCTAATAATCTAATAAGTATTTCTAGATTTTAAGTTTGATATTTTCGTTTTTGAAAAAGAAAAGTTTCCAATATTTCTGGGGGTCAATAAACAGTAAAGTAACTAAATGTAGTCCATATAAGGACCTTTAAAACGGAAGGATATATTACATATATTACATGTCCTGAAATTTGATACATCGATTGATATAGCTATAAGTAATCAACCCCCCAAACAATATAACATTCCAATAATGTGAACTTGTGAAAAAAACACTTTGAAAAATATCAATTTTGCGACTATCATTTTCCTGAAACACATCACAAATGTGTGATGGTGGAGGGACTGGATCCCGCGTGTCCCTACCATCAAGCCACCAGTGGGTACTACAGGTGAGAAGGAGGAGGAGGAGGATGGTAATGATCATCAGAATGTTATCTATGCTATAAATGTCCACACGCTGCTCAAAGGTCTCAGGTCTAATGGCGTAAATCCACTGTCACACGGACATTGCCGCAAATGTCAGGCCACACTGATATGGTTTCGCACCAGCAGGTCATGTACACTTGTTGCCCAGGGTTGCAATTGATGCTGTGAGGCAGTTGTGGTAATGTTCAGGCAGATTTATGGTATAGTTAAATGGGGGAATGTTGCTGATTCAGTTCCTCCAGGTACAATCAATGGGTGGCCAACTGACCAACATTTCCTGGGGCCCATGAACAATGTGCTGAACCTTCATTGATGACTCCAATAGGGGAGTTGCATGTCTCCCCTGTCTTTGCATGTCTATTGCAATGCATGCTGGGATGGATTTACTCCAAATCTGATATATCTGATATATTTAGCAACATTTTTATCGAAAAATGAAAGGATATTTTCGCCAATATCATAGCTTGTGTAAATGATTCATAAAAGCCAAATGCATGATGGGAAATATGAAGGCTTGTGTTATGGAAACATATTTAACACATGGATATTGGCGTTAGATTATTAATACATATTACATGCTGAACATAGCAAGTTTTTTTTTATAGATTTTACACTTTACCATTAGATCCATAATTCCATGTTAATCAAGATTCAAAATGGCGGCTATGCAAATCCCCTATTATATGCTGCCAGGTGCTGTGAAAGCACGTTTTTGGAAAGGGTTTAATCTCCCGAGAATTATGATTGATTTAAATCAGTGTTTATTTAACAAGAATTTGTATTCACGAATTGTTACATCATATCACTCTCAATCTCAAAAACCAGTTTTCTCCGTGACCTGATTTATTCAAGCCTAATCATTAAATGCAATACAGTATCAAATAAATTGTAAATGCTAGGGTGTATCTTTGTGTATAGGGAAACAAATATAGTATATAATTTGATATAGATTGTAAAGGATATGATTTTGTCAAGTTTCTATTTTCAGCAAATACCCCGGCAAATACCGTATTTGAATCGGGTTGGATCTCCCAAATTGCTTAGATTAAATTAAGAAAGGACTAATGTGTCCTCATTTGACTGTAAAAGTAATTCCAATGTGACATAAAGGGTGAACATAGTCACATAATAGTGTATGTGATGGGGAAACATTACGCTGGCACTGCAACACTGAGTGAGTGAATGATGGTTGCTAATGACGAGACAACAGCTGAGGTTAGTACTGCAATTTATCATTACATACCTTTCTAGCTTATACGTCAAGATACTAGACAAGCTGACTCTCACTCTAACATTTGGCGGCCCCCCCAAGAAACACAATAATCACGGGCCCCTGCCTTAAAGACACCTAAAGACACCATTCTCGCACTCAAACGTAGATGGGGGTTGGGGGTTGGGGCCCCAATTTTACACTGACTTAGGACAACTAATTTAAGGTTAGGGTTAGGGTTATAATAAGCATTGTTATCAATCCATGGCCCCGGCGGCCCCCACCATATAAACTAAAAATGTTAATTAATTTCAAAATTTAATTAATAAAATACATCTATATTAGTCTCTATTACCTACACTGACTTAAGACAACTAATTTAAGGTTAGGGTTAGGATTATAATAAGCATTATTATCAATCCATGTACTTCATTCCACCAAAGAACCACACAAAATTGTCATTTAGAATGGTGATTTAAGTTTTTAATTGTTTAATTTTTTTTTACAATATTCAAGTTTTTGGAGGGGCCCCGCGGGGCCGCGGTAGGTATATAATCATGAATATATGGGGCCCTGGGGGTGTTTAGGCAGAATTTGGCACCCCGATCCAAAAACTTTCCCAGGAGCCCCCCCCCCCGGGGCCTCCTGCAGAGAAGAGTGTTGGCGCACCAAGTATCTTGACATGCCTCCTTTCTAGAAGTTGATATGTTATGCCCATAGGCTAATTAAAGCATTGCCGCACATACCACAAACAGCAGGTAATAAAGCCTGTATAATTTCAGCACATCGCCTATTGATCGCCCGCAAGAGAAAACATTCCGTTCCTGGTGATTTATATTTATAATTAAATAACAATTTCGCAGGGACATGCACACTGTATACAACGGCCATATAGAAAGGTATCTAAAGGATGGCATGTTCGCCTTCGGGCAATTTTGTCTACGAATTCTATTCACAAGCGAGTGAATAAAGAGAGCATGATGCTCTGCAATTGTCAACACAGCTGATATAACCAGAGTTGTATCTAATCTGCAGGTGTTCATAAACCCTTTATAACATATAAACTACGTTATTAACCAGGAAAACCAGTAACCACATCGCCCCAGCAGGGTCAGCCTGCATGAATTCGTCCAGAAAAACTAAATCTGACATAACCAGTGTTGAACTGGTATTCCTTAAAGTGGCTAAGATAGTTAAAATGAGTAGTCATGTAATCTTGTGAAACTTTGTCAGTCTAATCCTATATGGTAGGTATTGCAATATCTGAAGTATTGAGTACCAGCATTGCGTTTTCATTCAATGATTAGTGAATTTGTGAAATGAATGGGTCAGAACCTAAACCCATTTCAAATCCATGAGGAAATGGCCTTGGAGACCAGGAGGTACTGCCATAAGTGGCCCAAGTGGACAGGAAAGAAACTAATGTCCATAGTATTGACCAGCGCCGACCTGGGGGTTACATAATTCCAGATGTTAACTCAACTGACAGTTTGAATATCTGTATGGAGTGCAAAAACGATTTTGCTCACTATCTTACCAAATATCTGATATAATATGAATGTTAGAGTTTTGATATCCACAGGAGTTAGTTAGGTAGGGTAAGGTGAACCAAATACTAGAAAATGAAGTAGAAATTCCGTTACTCGATAATCTAGCCCTCAACAGTGAGAAGTGTCCATTTAACTTCTAACCACTTGTTCTGTTCCAAGTATATCATGCCAAGCAGTAGTCTGTAGGTGCAGGTTGGTTAATGAGTGCGTTAATGAGATGTGAATGACCGAGCAGTAATTAGGCAAGCTGTGACTCTAGTGCTCTTTATGACCCTATACACGACCTAACCTGGGGTTCAGGTTAATCTAGGTGCATGGGTAAACCTATAATGACCCTGCCCCACAATATATTACCACTAGTAGCGATTTACGTACAACACACATGGGTGAGATTTTCAGAAAATGTACAATTGGCAGCTGTACACATTTAGGAAATTCTGCTAAATTAGGCTAAAAAATGGTCAATACTTTGTAAATTCGAGTATATTTGGCATTGCATTGATTCTATCAATCTTTTTGGTTAGGTTGAACTGTATTTTGAACTTTATTTTTGTCTGCAATGTGGGTTATTTGAGAGGATTGGTGAAGGTGATTTGTACATTTTCTGAAAATCTGACCCACATATGTGGTGTTGTTGATAACATGAAAGTACCCCGAATGGTATAACAATATAACTGAACACGTGTGTAATAAATAGTCAAATATGACATTTATAAGTATATAAATTAATAAATAAATAAATAAATAAATAAATACCAATTTTAGTGGCAATAGATGCGGGTGCTCAGTCCAGGATCTACTGCCCAGACTGCTACTAACAGTATATATAACAACTTTGATATATTATATATAGAGATATCATCCTGGAAGAACGCAATATAGGTAAGTGTGGGTGGTTTGCTCTGTATGCATATTTAATGCCACAAAGAGAGATTACAAAGTGGTTACTGATCATCGCAGTCTATATAGGGTATCCAGCATGTAACAAATTGCTTACAGGGGAATCTGTGGCTTGCCTAATCAGGCCCTGCAGATGATGGATTACATTGCTTTCCACCCAAGGTCTCATCAGTACTCGCAACCCTTTCAACACAAGAAGCACAACCGGGTTCTATAGGCCAACACATAGGTGTGTTTCCCATTTTCAAATGGTCCAAAAATCTTGTAGGTGGGTGTGGGGAGGTTTTTCTAGGTAGTGAGGGGCGGGGGGGGGGCTACCTAGAAAACCTTCCCCCACCTAAAAGATTTTTGGACCATGCCTGATTTTTCTAACCATGAACTGTTAACAAGTACATTTCCCTTGTTTAAAACAACTATTGTTATAGAATTGACATTTTTTTCAGACCTGGAAGGTGGTTTCCTAAAGAAAAAGATAAAAGAAAAGTTACCACACTCTACCTAGTTTTCAGCCAGATAAATCGGAAACACACAGGTCTATTCTTTTTTTGGCCTAAGACGAAAGCTCTTTCAACATATTAAAAATGAATGCGGAAGGAAGTCTTCAAAATGTCTATGATCATAAGAATCTACCAGAAATTAAAGCCTGAATTTTGTTAAAAGACGTTGAGGATGAGAGGGCCTTTGATTTTACAGAAATGTAAACATTAAATGGGTGAGATCCAATAGGGGCTATGTCCATTTAACAGAAAAATAAGCCTGATTTCTTTGCAGCTCTGTTAGGATAACATAAGCTTTCTTTGTATGAAAATACGTAGCCACTTATAAGTTGTAGAAAAAGAAAAAGTTCAATAAAGAGACAAATTCGTCCACTGAAACTGAACTGAAACTTGTAGAAACACTCTGATGTCCTGATATCCTATCATTTAGCGTAATGTTGAAGCTAGGAAGCTCCTCCACCGTCATCAAAATATATATAATGATCTTCCGGTTAATAGCCTTAATAGTGTACAGGTCTAGGAACGAACGATGAACGATACATGAGGGTACGGAAACGTAGCATGTAAAGCAGTAAAGTAAAGCAGACCATCTTTGTTCAGCATATATAGAAAATAAGATGGACCGGACCGTGCAAGGTTTAATTATATCACCCGTCCACTGGTAAGGAAAGAGCAGATTTAAAGAGTTGGAGAGTGAGGAGAAGTAAAGGGGATGTAGAGGTTAACAGATTGTTTCAATGGAGTTGACACAATACACACCAATAACATAAACTTACTGGAACATGGATCGTTCCCTCATCATTAAGGTAATATGGACTGTATATTATCCATATGTTAGATGAACCCAATATGGCCAACAGTAGCTGGCCAGCTATAACAGCAGGAACAATGGACACCCTAATACATGTTCAGTATTCGCACTACCAGTGATATGCGACCAAGGATTGTCTTATCACATGTTGTGTTTTTTGTTTTTTTAAGATTTTATTTATCCAGCATCTCAAGACATGATTCACAGTAAAACAGTCGAGAACAGGTAACTCGAGAACATTTGTAGCCTTCTACCTGCTGCATTCTACATTTTTTAACAGGTTAAAAATTAACTATCAAAACGAACTAACACATATCAAAGCCTGGATTAGCCAGTCTTGCTGCAGTTATACCACACCACCATACATTCCCTCAAATATCCAAAAATAATCAGGTGGGATTTCCTTATTTTCCCCCTATTCTTGCAAATTAGAAGAATGTTATCGGAATATGTTTTTCCCGAAAGTTTCTGTTCCATATTACAAGGTCTACATTTTTAAAGGCCTTCTAGTGTATTTGCTAAGAGAAGAACGGCTCTTTGGAATTTCATCATGCGCCTATAGATGGTAAAGCTAGACTATCCCAAGGATAAAAAATAACATACTTTACATTTATTTTAGGAATATGATTGGTATAGGCAAAGGACGAGGAAAAGCTTGAAATGTTATATTTGTATGGACAGTAGGTCAGATTTGGGTCAGATTTTCAGAAAATGTATAATTGGCAGCTGTACACATTTAGAAAATTCTGCTAAATTAGACTCCAATTTGGTCAATACTAGGTAAATTCGAGTATATTTGGCACTACATTGATTCTAGCAATCTGTTTGGTTAGGTTGAACTGTATTTTGAACTTTATTTTCGTCTGAAATTTGGGTTATTTGAGAGGATTGGCGAGGGTGAATTGTACATTTTCTGAAAATCTGACCCATTTAATGTGCAGGCCGACATGGTATGTTAATGGAAACCCCCCTATAGGATGGTGTAACCCCTGCTCCGTCATTATTCTTATAGTGTGAGAAGTTGTCAGCTGAGGAGAGACCCCCTTGAGGAGGTGCAGGCAGGGTGGTTGAACAGTCAGTCCAGTTACATGTATCATAGTAGATTAGTCATGTGTGCTTCCATCCTCTCTAGTTATTTAAACCACTATGGACAAGCAGGGAAGGTTACCTCCCCCCCTCCCCCCACTCCAATCTTTGCCTCCCTTTGACCATAAAGGAATTACTGGATGGGTTGCTGAGGGATGATATGATTGATCAGCATAGTGGTGCATTGTATTGTTACCCATATTGAGCCCATGATTGTCCCTGCAGTGGTTGTGGCGGTGGTGGGGATGGTGGTTGAAAGTGGTGGGGTGGAAGAGGTAATGGTGGAGAGGTTGGAGAATAATGATGAAGATGAGGGCCTATAGAGATGCCGGAGGACAAGGAGGCATTATTCCCAATACCAGTAAGATATAGGACAATATGCTTCCTACATATTACACCACAAAATAGCAATATTCTATTTAGCAATAGCAAGCATCACGTTTTATTTCTCTATGAAAAATATATTCATATACATGTATAATATATATGTATATATCTTATTCATATATATATATATGAATAAGATACATGCATGTGAGATCATACTCAACTCGATATCACAATTACCAGACTTATAAAATTGCCATTTAGTCCCACTCTTGACGCGGAGGGCTATATATAACCTCCGATCTACTACAATTATATAATATTGATTGAACATATTCCACTTTATAAGTGGAATTACTTTTATATAAAAAATTGAGAATTTATTGGACTGTCATTAGGTCATTAGTAGATTTTGAGATCCAATTTTTTGCAAATTTTGCCATTTTAAAGGTATATTTCATCTGCCTGTAATATTTAAACCAAATGCGATAATGGTTCCAAAATGTTGAGGTTGACTACTAGGGCAGGCTATATGTCCACAAAATATCAAACATAAATGATAATTTGCATTTGCCATATGCAGGATTGTAGCTTGAAACTGACTTCAAATAGAAAAATGACTTCAAACATAGAAGTCAAAGTAAAAATCTTTGTACATGGGGACTTGGACATATGAACATATGGTGCTAGTAGGAGCCTAGATAAGACATTGCATGTTCATGGCAGAGGCCATATTAAATTTGACCTTGAAATGACCTTGAAATGTCCTTTAAACATAAAAAGAACTAAAAAAATGAATTCCTCATACTCAAAAACATCCAATAATAGGTATTATACTTGAAAATCTAGTCAGTAGAAGCAAAGATATAGCACATTTTGTGTTTTGCGGCGGCCATTTTGAATTTTGCAGCTACCGGCCACCAGGGGGGTCAGCCAACTTGTAGTGAGCGTTTTTTGGCAATCCCATGGCCTGCTCTAACACCATGCTAAATTTCAATAATCTACCACCAAGTGCACAATTTGCAGTAAATTGAAGGATTTCCTCCCCAAGTAAAAAATTGTTTCCTCCATTTTCATGTCAATCCGTGTGCCTCTGAGGGTGTTTTTAAATTATAGCAATGGTCTTATTGCAGGCCAATTTCCCGAAAAACGTGCAAGAGTTGAGCTTGTGAAAAATAGTATGTTATTTCTAGGGTCATACTGCTTTAGTATGCAAAAAAAACTTACCCCCAAGAGGTGGTCACGAAAACTCAAAAAAATGCATCAATATCCCATATGGCCAACTGTCTACACTACTTGTCAATAAAAAGAGTAAATATTGAATGATTATTATTACTTTTCGATGCTATACGGTATATGTTTGTGAAATTAATTTGTGGTTATAGCATGGCCGCCCATCTTAGTAAATATATGCCAAGCGATGTTACAAACTGTAAAAGTTTGCTCGTCCAAGACTTGGAATTGCGACCTTTTATTGAAATTGAAACACCTGTTCTTCCAATGGTTCACACCTTATGCCATTCTAACATATATCACTCAAAGGCTGCTACAGCCTTGACAGTCGCCTCTGTCACCCCATAATGGATTTTCTAAGAATCTCCAGCGTTGTCCATTGATCAATATTGTCTAGAGATATGCCAGATCCTTATCTCTCTAACCCTAGCCTCCAGCCAGCCATCACCACCAGGAATAGGGGGCTATAAATAGAAACCTTATCAGACGCCCCCTGTGTATTCTATTGTGCTCCAGGGCCTGCATCGACAGGTCCAAGCCTTATGGTGAACCTATACTCTATATAGGTATGGGTGGTTCTAGATCTGTGCATATGGCCGCTTATGTCCTAAAGCTTTATATATATGTGTAATGACCCCCGAAAAACTGTCTTCCTCAACCGGAAATCGAACCACGGATCTCCCGCTATGCGCGCGGTTTTGCTCACCATTACACCACCGAGGTTGACTCATTCTCAAAGGCCACCACTGTAACCAGATTCCACACGCTAGGCTACTACCCTATCCCTTACTCTTTCTGCATGAAATTCATACGATTTTGTGGTCAGAGACAGTGAATACTACCTTTACTGAGTGTGACCGGCTACGGCACCAAATTGTAATGACCCCCAAAAAACTGTCTTCCTCAACCGGGAATCGAACCACAGATCTCCCGCTATACGCGCGGTTATGCTCACCATTTTACTCATATGTAGAGTTCTGTCCACCCTCTCTTGAGGACGTCGTATATGGTTTCTGAAGGTATCTACACTGGGATCTACTCACTCTATTTATAGCCTGGGAAAGCCCCTGTGACATACTACATCATTTGCCACTACATGCAGAGGAGTGGGAGAGTGAAGAAGAGGGTTGGAGAGGATGGGGGTACTGGAGAGGGTGAGGGGAGGGAGAGGTTGTTGGAGAGGAGAGTGAGAAAAAGGGAGAGGGTGGGAAAAAAGGAGAGGGGGAGGGGAGGGAAAGAAGGAGAGGGAAAAGAAGGGAGGGAGAGGATTAGGGGAATGGAGAGAGCAGAGGGAGAGAAAAGGGAGAGTGCAGAAAAGGGAGAGGGTGGGAAAATAGGAGAGGGGGAGGGATAGAAGAAGGAGAGAGAAAAGAGGGGAGGGAGAGGATGTAGGGGAGAGAGAGAGAGGAGGGAGAGGGGGGAATCGGAGATGGGGTTTGGGAGAGAAAAACAGGTATGAAAGACAGAGGAGAGGCGGAGGGAAAAGAGTGAGAGTGGGAAATGTGGGGAGAGAGTGGGACCGTCCAGAGGATGAGTACTTTGCTAGTCTATTATAAGACCATTTGTATGGTTGTATGAGACATCAGCCATATAGTAGAGTCAATATAAGCTCAAAAATAGCCAAACATAGAACAAATTGCAACAAAACGTTTTATGATTGTTTCTAGTAATTTCAGGTGTTCTTAACAACATATCAAAAGTTGGACAAAATCGGAGTTCAGGAAAGTACAAAAAAACGCAAAACAAAAATGGCCACCACCTATGATTTTAGACACAATATTTCAGGGTAAAATTAAGATAAAACAACATATCTCAGCTCCTGCTAGCTCTATCACCATGTATGATACCACTTTTCCTAGATTTTGAAGGGCAAGGATTCTATTTCTGCAATACCTTTTATGTTTCAAGGTCATTTTCAAGGTCAAAATCCAATATGGCTGCCACCAGTAAAACGAATATATCATATCTCAGCTCCTGTTGGAACTACTATACTACATCAATGAATTATACTACTTTCTCTAGTTTTTAAAGTCTGAGGATTCTATTTCTGAAGTATTCTTTTGTGCTTCAAGGTCATTTTCCAGGTCAAAATCCAATATGGCAGCCGCTTGGATAGAGAATATCTCAACTCCAGATGTATGTGTACATTTTGTAGACTTTGAGGATTGTGTTTCTTTTTTATGCTTCATTTGATCTCAAGCTCAATATAATAATACATATCCACATTTATGATCAGAAGATATGATGGGACATGCTGGCTAATGAGGTTCTATAAAAAGAATCTGCATCAGATTCAGATGGCGGCAACACACTAGGACGCGAAGGGATCGTGCTCCTGACTGTTTTGAGGAATAATCGCTCTCCAAGTGCTCTATATACAGTATATCTAGAAAATTAAATCCAGGAATGAGTTCCCATCAAGTACAAAATCTCAGATCTAGTATTGACTTCAAATCAAAGACCCTATTTAAAAAAACGGACATCAATAGCATGGCTCAGATCAATCGTTCACATGTACCGAGCGGAATACCCATGGAAGCCTGCCAACAATACGTGTTACTCCCTAGGGACTTTACCAGTAACCAAATGTGCATAAATACGAACATTCAACCATCCAATGTGCAGATTGCCCCCACAAATACCCAGCAATCGCTGAATACATCCTCTGGAGGTGAACTTTCTTCAATTCCACCTACAAATAGTGCTCACAGCTTCGTCGCACCACAAGCTCCGATCGCCAACTATAGGAACTTGAGAGACTCTATGCACTGATAGGAACAGGTGCAACTGACTTAGAGTCTTCAATGAAATCTAATTGTATTCCCAGAATTGAGAAAACTATTACCCTAAAAAAGGATGAATTTCCAAAACTTCAAAACCAGCAAGCTGTGGGTGAACTACATGCACATGGTGAGAATTGCTCGGGCTCTTATTGCTGCTGATTGAATGGGGTCATGGGAATTACATGTCAGTGCCATGTCAGCTTGCTTGCCAATATTTGCTGCCTTTGGCCATTGGCCATCCAAATTATCTTAAGTCAGCTCATCTCTATCTCCAGAAGATTTTTGCATGCATTGGAACGTGACAGCCCTGAGGCATATCAGAAGTTCCAGTCTGGCTTCCACATGATAAGACATAGCAGCCAATACTGGGCTGGTCTAGGCTCTGATCTGGTGATAGAGCAGACATTAATTGCGCTCACTAAAAAGCCAAGGGGGTCTAACAAGAGGAAGTGGAATGACAGAGCACCAGAGAGCAGTTTGGACTGTCTTCACCTGTGTCATCCACTTACAACATGGCAATGCAAGATCTGACCATGATAAGCTACACAGCATGTGAACAACATAAGGAGTTGGAATAGGTGGAAAAACCGCAACAAAACGCCCATCTAAGGTTGGTCATTTCTACCGATACATTTTATTTTAAATCTCAACGTTTCGGCCGGGTCTGGCCTTCGTCAGGAGAATGTTAGGCTTGGATTCGATCAGTTGTTTATATATGTCGGAGGTGTAGCATGCAACAGCTCGGCTACTCATTGGTGGAATTAGGTGTAGTATACTATCATGTGTAGTATATGTGGGGTGTAGGATGTGTGAAGGTGTAGTATGTAAGGTGTAGGATGATTTTGTGTAGCATGTGGCGTGCGATTTAACTGACAAAGTCAAGGGAGTTTAGTTTTTTGACACTTTATTAAAATATGCGTATATAATACGATTCTATAAGTTGGAGTAGTTTGGAGTTTGGAGTCATGTTGTTAGAAGACCTCGTTGTTGGAGTTGTTAGAGAGGCATAGAAGGTGGTGGGTTCGTTCTAAGATATCCTTCATTGGCTAATATTTCTTGGACCTTGCGGCCCACTTGTTTGTCAATTACTTTCATACATTCCGAAAGGTGGTACAGTATCTTGTTCTTGTTGTCGAAATAGGTGTTGTCTGGTTTGGAGTTGGACTGGGGGGAGTATGCTTCAGTATTCGGCTGTGGGTCAGTGGTTTCTCCATTGGCTAGGGTCAGACTGGGAGAATTAGGCTTGGAGCAGGTGGCCTCTGATGATGAGGAAGACGATGACGATGAGTCAGAACCCTCCGAGCTGGACGGGTAGTCGTCCAAGTTTGATGGTAGTACAATGACATTGTTGTCGGGTGACTCTGGTAATGGAGTGATGTCGCGTACTTTCTTTGGAGTTGCTTTATTGAAGTCTGAGCGCTGAGGTGTTGCAGGGGAGTTGGTAACAGAGGGGGGTAGGTCCGCTTCCATTATAGTAGCGGATGTGACAGTGGAGACGGCCACGGGTTTTCCGACAGGAGCATTGGGGATGCCATCAAGCGTGGGCTGTGGATGTGCCTGATAGGTGGCGTGTTGAGGCTGGGCAGGCGATGTGTCCGGCTGGGTTGGACTGGCGACTGGTGCATAGGCTTGGGTGTAGTCATAGCTGTAATAGCTGGCATGCTCAACTCGGCGATGGTAGGGGTCATACTGTTGGTGATTGTTGGCGTAGGCATCATGATATCTGCTTTCAGAAGTTGTTGGCTCAGATCTGCGAGCCAACTGGCGATTTCTCGATCGGGAGTTGCTTCTGCTGCGGTGCCTGTCCCTACTGTCTCTCTGGGATCTGGAGCGGTGTCGGGACCCAGGTCCATTGTAATCAGATCGGTGCTGCTGTTCAGATCTGCTTCCAGTGGAGCTACGACCTGTGCAGGGCCAGGAAAAGTATCATTAGTCGTATGGGAAGTTTTCTTTTTCACCTTATGTGGGACTAGGACAGGCGTTAGAACAATCAAATTGGGGTCTCGATGAATATCGTGGTGGTGTCTCATGAGAGTCTGCCTGCGCCGAAAGTGTTTGTTAGGGCATAAAGAGCATGGGTACTTACCCACTCCTCCATCCTTATGTCGTCTGTTGAGATGCTGCAGTAGGGCCTTTGCGGTGTCTACCACCCATTCGTTGCAGTAATGGCATCTTTTATATCTTTCTTTGCCCATAACTATCATGTATCTGGCACAGAATACAGGTCGGGTGAACTCTGCGGCGTCTGCTAATGGCCACCGAATGTTTACGTTCTGTAACCAAGGCTTTGGCGTTTGGCTATGCTAGGGGACCCGTGGAATACAGCTGCGTGCTGCAGCGACCGTCTCCTTGTCGGGGCTATGTGCGTGCTGTACCTGATGTTTCCTACTCATGTACAGGGCGCTCAGAGCTTGGCATTGATGCCATTCGGATGTTGTGTGTCTAGTAGTCTGATATAGGCTTCTTCGAGGCGTAGTCTTGTGTTTTGATTTTTTGCGGAGTTGTCACTGATGGTGAACAGGATTTCGTCCGGTTCCACATCATGTGAGATGAAATGGTTTGCTAATGGGTACTGTCTATCACGGTGTCTAATGTTCTGCTTATGTTCCCTAAGTCTGATGTAGGCGTGGCGGCCCGTCTGGCCCACATATTGTTCCTTGCATACAGGGCAGGTGATCACGTAAATTACACTGATCGATCTGCATGTGTTGTGTCCAATAATTGGGAGTTCCTTGTTATTCGAAGTTGACTTGATTTTCTTGCTGCTGACTATGTTGGGGCAGGCCCGGCATGTGAAAGACATGCAAGGGCTGCATCCACTGCGTGTTTTCTTTGGGGGGAATGATGAGGTGACAACAATGTCCCTGATGTTGATTGATCTTTTGAAGGCTACCAGGTGCCGGTATTCGTTAAACCTACGGTTTGCAGGAGTTTCTCTTAAGAATGATGATGCTTCCTTGAGGATTGAGTTTGTCGGGCGGGTGGCGTTGGAGTAGGTTATTACGAAGGGAATTAGTTTGTCTTTTTCCTTGGTTGGAGGGTTGATCAATTTGGATCTGTCCAGGAGTTGGGCCCTATGGATGGATTCTTTAACTTTTCCATGTGGGTGGCCCCGCAGGGTTAGGAGTTTTAGAAGATCTCTGCTGCTTTCTAAAAAATCTTCATCCTTAGAGCAGATGAGTCGGAATCGTACTGCTTGTGAGTATGCTATGCTGGTGATTTGCGATTTCGGGTGAGAGGAGGAGGCGTGTAGATACTGAGGAGAGTCTGTTGACGTCCAAGAAATTTATGGTGTCTCTGCTAAATTCCGCAGTGAATTTAATGGTGTGGTGGTAGTTGTTGATGTGTGCGAAGAATTCCTGAAGTTCGTCTTCACTACACCTGAATATGCAGAATATATCATCTATATATCTTCGCCAAAGTGTGGGACTAATAGGGCTGTCTTTGAGTAATTTCTCTTCCAATCTGCCCATGAATAGGTTCGCGTACATTGGGGCCATGCGTGTGCCCATAGCCGTTCCCTGTTGTTGGTGGTAGAATTTACCATCGAAGTGCATTGTATTGAGAGTTAGGACCATACGTGCGAGGTCTACTGCTGTGTTAGTGTCCAGATGTGGTGATGGTCTTGAGCGGAGTGTGTCCTTAAGGGCCTGTAAACCCTCCTCGTGGGGAATTGAGGTGTATAAGGCACTCACATCTAGAGTTACTAATATTTCGTCCTCGTGTAGGGGGCCATAGTCTTTAATGGTCCTAATAAAATCTCTGGTGTCTTTTATGTATGATGGGAGACGGAGGACATATGGACGTAGCAGTTGGTCAAGGCAGTAAGAAATTCTGTCTGTCGGCGAATCTATACCCGACACAATAGGTCTCCCAGGGTTGTCTTTTTTGTGTATCTTTGGGAGGAAATAGATCGGTGCTGTTCTAGATTCAGGTGGGACTAGTAGTTTGTCTGCATTTTCTGGTAGTTTGCCATGGGTGGCCAATTCTTTCAGGTGGTTTACGATTTTGACATGGTGGACCGGCGTAAGGTCCTGTGTAGTATTTCTGTAATGTTGGGCGTTTGATAATTGTCTATTGGCCTCTTTAATGTATGACTCTCTTGATTGGATAACTATTGCGCCCCCCTTATCAGCCGGTTTGATTATTATTGTTTCGTCCTGGGCCAGGTCTCGCATGGCCCTGCTTTCCTCCAGGGTGAGGTTGTTGTGTGTCTGAGTTCTGAAGTTCAGACTAGAGTGTTGATTAAGGATGAAGTTGCAGTAGGAGTCTATGTCTCGATCAAGGCCCATTGGGGGTTGCCATCCTGATGGATTTCGGGGGAATATGTTGTTATTGTAACTTTCTTGGCTAGAGTGTTGGAAGAAATGAGAGAGTCTCACTCTCCTGGTGTAGAGTAGGTAGTCTCTGAGGGAATGTGCCGGGTTTGTGTGTTTCGGAGTTGGGACAAAGTTCAATCCTTTAGAACATCCTTAACATAAGGAGTTATCAACCTCTAGAGTGAGTAGGCTGACCTGGAAAAACTTGCAGAACAACTAAATAGTTTTACACCATTTGGGGATGATAAATCTTTACGCAACATTATTACAGGGGTTCATGCAAATGAGGAGGTCAATGTTGATGATCTGTTTCCAATTGGAAGTGAGATAGTTTGTAAAATGGACACTCTGTTTTCTCATATTCACACAGGAGAAATTCAAAGGTAAAGACACTTGCATCCAACAGGGCAGTTAAAGTTGCTGAAGACCATTCAATTGATCCATCATTGTTATTTCAGAGATTTCTAGTTGTGTCACAGACAGGCGAACTCCAACTAGAGGAAGTGATGAACTATGAACTCTGCCCATATCCAATTTCTTTGTTTGAAGTAAAAGACATCTTGCGTCAGCCAGATAGGGCACAATTGGCAAGGGCAATAAAGAACCATGCCACCTCCAAGTCAGACAATGCTATGCCAGCGACAGTCCCAGTGACCGATCACTATGTTTTGGATGGAGGATCACTTCTGCACCGCTTAAAGTGGACAGAGGGGTGCACCTACAGCTCAATTGCAGATGACTATGCCTCATTCACTGTGCAACACTATGCCCTAGCCACTGTAGTTTTTTATGGTTATGGAACTAGCCCAAGCATAAAGGACTGTGCACATCAACATCGGGGCAGAAATTGGAATGCCAGCAAGGTGAACATAAACATGGCAACCAAATTTGTTGGGAAAAAGGAAGTCTTCCTGTCAAATGAGGAAAACAAGCAGGCAATGATACAGCTCATCATAGAACGTTTGCAAAAGAAAAACTGCAAAGTGATTCAAGCAGAAGGAGATGCAGATGTTACAATTGCCAAAGCAGCCATCACAATGTTGGCTTTCAAATCCACCAGCCTCATTGGAGAAGACACAGATCTCCTTGTACTCGTGCTGTACCATATAAATGTAAGAAACTGCACTGAACTTTACTTCGGCTCAGAAGTTAAAAACATCTGCCTGTAATATCAAAGTTATAAAGCAGATACTCGGTGAGGAAGCTTGTAGTGATTTGTTGTTTCTCCATGCCTTTACTGGGTGTGACTCAACATCCAGAGTATTTGGTATTGGAAAGAAGAGAGGGTTTGAAAGAATTGTCAAGAACAACAGGGGAATCAGAGGCTTCTCAAATGTATTCTGTTCACCAGAGCAATGCAAGGATGATGTTGCTTCCAATGGTTGTCGGGTAATGGTAGCTTTGTTCAATGGAAAAAAGAATGACTCTCTGGCATCAATCCGATATAATATGCTCTGCAAGAAAGTTGCAAGAGCTAAGTCTTTTGTTACCCCTGAAAGACTACCACCAACAACCTCAGCCTGTATATTTCACTCCCTGCGGACATACTACCAGGTTATGGAGTGGATGGGCAGGAGTGATAAAATGGAGCCTTCTGAATGGGGATGGAGGGTAGACAATGGAAAACTCATTCCAGTGATGACCGACAAAAGCCCTGCTCCAGAAGTACTACTTCAAATGGTGCACTGCAACTGTTCAGGAGGCTGTCATACAAAACGGTGTACCTGCAAAAAGCATGGGCTGGAATGTAACAGTACATGTGGGCATTGCCAAGTTGGCAGCTGTGAAAATATGTCAAATGAACCAGTGAATGAAGAAGATGATGAACAAGACTGAATGTGGAATGACAAATTTACCCAATTCTCATGGACAGCCATCTTGTTTATTCACACAATTTTTTTATGATCACACATACATGCTGAGTAACAGGAAAGTGCACTTTCCTGAACCTCTCCCTCTTCTTCCTTCTCCCACAATCCTCCACCTCTTCCTCTCCCTCTTCTTCCTTCTCCCACATTCCTCCACCTCTCACTCTCCCTCTTCTTCCTTCTCCCACATTCCTCCACCTCTCACTCTCCCTCTTCTTCCTTCTCCCACAATCCTCCACCTCTTCCTCTCCCTCTTCTTCCTTCTCCCACATTCCTCCACCTCTCCCTCTCCCTCTTCTTCCTTCTCCCACATTCATCCACCTCCACCTCTCCCTCTTCTTCCTTCTCTCCTCCTTCTTTGCTACACACCTCCTGTTGATGTATTACCTCCTGTTGTATTTAAGTACCAGTAAGCCCAACAAAATCACATATGGATTAATGATTCAATGAAAAAAGAAGAAATCATGGTTCAATATTTTTTTTAAACTTTGACTGGAGAAAAACATGATTGAGCAGCCAACAAAAACAATATGTTTCTGGATTAGTTTTCATTTCATGAACCACAGAAATGTATTACTGTTCATTCCAGGAGTCTATGGGGAAAAGGGGTATTTGCTCCACTTCTTCGACAATTCTTTAGCATATCAGACGCTTTTTCAGAAACATAGCCATTTTGAGCAGTCTCGAATAAATAATTCACTCCTATAATCTTTAAATTATGCAGATTCCTCAGCCTGTATATTTCACTCCCTGCGGACATACTACCAGGTTATGGAGTGGATGGGCAGGAGTGATAAAATGGAGCCTTCTGAATGGGGATGGAGGGTAGACAATGGAAAACTCATTCCAGTGATGACCGACAAAAGCCCTGCTCCAGAAGTACTACTTCAAATGGTGCACTGCAACTGTTCAGGAGGCTGTCATACAAAACGGTGTACCTGCAAAAAGCATGGGCTGGAATGTAACAGTACATGTGGGCATTGCCAAGTTGGCAGCTGTGAAAATATGTCAAATGAACCAGTGAATGAAGAAGATGATGAACAAGACTGAATGTGGAATGACAAATTTACCCAATTCTCATGGACAGCCATCTTGTTTATTCACACAATTTTTTTATGATCACACATACATGCTGAGTAACATCCATTTTAATGAAAGGATAAATTCATGAAATGGCTTTTGACCTTGAAACTGGCCTTATAACAGAAAATTCAACTTCATTTATTTATAGATTCTCCAACATTTAAATATAGAACAAAATTGTATTATATATGGGTTTAGTGATAATAGGAGCTTAGATAGCATATTTGTTTCCCTGTGGCTCCCATATTAGATTTTGACCATGATGATGACCTGGAAATGGAAAAATAACTTCAGAAATGGAATCCTCAGGCACAGAAAACTAGGAAAAGTGGTATTACACATGGATCTAGAGCAAACGGGAGCTGAGATATGATATTTCGTCCCATGATGGCGGCCATATTGGATTTTGACCTTGAAAATGACCTTGGAACAGAAAATAAATTTCAGAAATGGATTTCTCTAGCCTTATAACCTAGGAAAAGTGCTTTAATTCATGGTTATACTGCTAACAGGAGCTGAGATATGATATTCTATGTTCATGTTAGTCTGAATTTTGGTGCCTTAAATGGGTAGAGGCCGTCATTTTGCTTTTAGCATTTTTTGCACTTTCCTGAACTCCGATTTTGTCCAACTTTGGATATGTTGTTTAGTACATCTGATATTACCAGAATCAACCATAAAACGTTTTGTTGCAATTTGTTCCAGGTTAAATCCTATATTGACTCTACTAATATGCAATGTTTCGAGTATTAGAATAACCACCATTTTGTGCTTGTATAAATGCCCTGGGAGTGGGGACACTTCATCAATAATTACATTATAGGGAGTTGTCTCAGTCTGATCTTGATTCACTGGATAATTACTAATAATGGTTTGTGTAGAGTCTAGTTGATTGTGTATCTCGCTAGCTGTATAATGATAACTCTAGTAGAGCAAAGGTCTGTACTGGAGTGCTGAATAGGCTTTATTGGTTCCAATCTTGTGACATCTCAAACAGTCAATAGAGTAAGTACAGGAACAGGGCCATAATCAAGGCGTGCAGTCAGTAGAGTCAAGTCAGTCAGGCATCTTTACTGGGCCTTGCAGCAATATTCTAAAACATTCTAGCAAACCCCTAGTAACATTGCATTAGAATTACTTACTAGAAGGGTAGAGAGGGGGCTTGCACCAGCCCGGAATTCCAAGGATGAGCTCGCAGCTCACCCATGGTGCAATACACTCTAAATAAGGAAGGGCTGGTCTGGCACAATACCCTGACTCATATCATCATGGGGGGATGCCTCAGACTCATTGTGAAATCAGATAATATAATAATCTTAACTCCAAACTCACATCAACAATCAGACTTGGTATATTAAAAGTAAGAAAATATACCCAGCATTGCTCATTATTAATAGAAAATTGATTGCTGTATCGCTAGTTCTTGTGTGTGGTATCAAAGTGGATAATTCAAATGTCTGCATGATCATTACAATTTGTTTGATATATAATAGTAGTTTATAGTTTATATGAACTCTTGTACTTCTGCGAGCATTGGAGTATGTGAAACCGCAGTGTTATCACTTTGCCATAGGTGGCAGTCCTGCAGGTGGGCCCGCAGAATGAATGAGCGTTGCCCAGATTAGTTCCAAATTAAAAGGCTAGGCGGTGATTGGATCAAATAGCATTAATCTGGATAACAGGAATTAGAAGCACCGTTGAGGAAATCAGATCAACACATGGGTCAGACTTTCAGAAAATGTACAATTCACCTTCGCCAATCCTCTCAAATAACCCAAATTTCAGACGAAAATAAAGTTCAAAATACAGTTCAACCTAACCAAACAGATTGCTAGAATCAATGCAATGCCGAATATACTCGAATTTACCTAGTATTGACCAAATTGCAGCCTAATTTAGGAGAATTTCCTAAATGTGTACAGCTGCCAATTGTACATTTTCTGAAAATCTGACCCACATGTTGCATAGGGGGGACAGAAACAATATAATATAGGCAGACCACATGTCGTGGACAAGATAACAAGCTAAATATGCTGCCCTCCCGCTACACTGTGAAAGATTCTATCCACATCGCTCTGTCTCAACTCAACTGATGGGTCTAATTGGAAATGACCGTAAAAGATTCTTCAAACGAATTACAGGTGTTTGGAGCTGTACAGAAACAAAATCTTAAACATTTGTATTGCTCTATTCTCTGAGCCATCTAAGCTCCTCAGCCAATCGGAACAAACCAGCAAGTGACCAGCATTTCCATCTAACATCTTTAAAGTTGATTCTTTAAACGACTCTACTTGGGCATCCTAGTAGTGCATCAGTCGTGTCCGATGTACTATGTACAGGCTTCAACTGCTGGGATGAATCAGGACAACATCCTTTAGCATGCAACTAGCTTAAGTTGTGACATAATAATTGGGTCAGTTTTTCAGAAAATGTACAATTGGCAATTCCACACATTTAGTAAATTCTGCTAAATCAGGCTGAAAAATGAAGATTACTGGGTATATCTGAATATATTTGGTGTCGCATTGATTTAAAGTATAAGTTCTGTTATGTTAAATTGCATTTTGGAGCTCAGTTTTGCCTTAAATTTTGGGTATTTGAGAGGATCGATGAAGGCCAATTGTACATTTTCTGAAAATCTGACCCAATTATGTATGACTCAGGTCACATACTGTACCGTTGGCGTTACTTTATTGAATGACTGTTGACTTAAATATGACGGAAACTCTCATTGTAAGAAAAGGTCTTACTCTCCTAAGGATTACTAAAGAAAAAGGAATGTAGTACGTGTGTATTGATTTAAAAGACTGGCTTGCTCCAGACAGAAATAAAACAGAGAGTCCACTATCGACCTATGACACTAATTGAACCCTGGGAGAACAGTTTGTTATTGGAGCTACCAGGCCTGCATTTCTTTCACCTAGGTAACTCTCAGGGCAAAGACAAATAGATGATAATAATATTGTGTTACCCAGCTATGGGTTTGTTACCAATACATTAGGTTCAGGATGGTCCTCTTAACTTTATCTAAATGGGTTCCCTGTTACCCTGTCCGACCCCAGAAAGTTAAAGCATTAATGTCTGACATTGAGGGACTGAGCACTGCGGCACTGTTGGGTTATAATCCCGAGGCAAAGCCACATGCAGACAGTTCATCAGCAGGCCCGGCCCGAAATAGAGGTTATTAATCATTTTAGTCTCTGCCTATAGAACTTTATTATAGCCCATGGAGTGTTCCAGGCATTAAATTCTATCTTAGTTTACTTTATCATAAATATTTTGTTCGATAGCACTCAGCGTCAGACCTGTTGATAAGCAAGTGGGTCAGATTTTCCGAAAATGTACACATTCAGCTGCACACATTTAGTAAATTCTGCTAAAATAGGCTGCAATTTGGTCAATACTTGGTAAATTCGAGTATATTTGGCATTGCATTGATTCTAGCAATCTGTTTGGTTAGGTTAAACTGTATTTTGAACTTTATTTTCGTCTGAAATTTGGATTATTTGATAAGATTGGCGAAGTTGAATTGTACATTTTCTGAAATTCTGACCCAATTACATGACGTACATTGATCACATTTTCTGTATTTAGTCTGATCTGATAAGCCTATGAGATTAAATTTAAAGTGGATACATACAAATATAACACTTCCAACCTGCAGTAGATTTCTACCATTGGTACTCCAGGGTGTGAGCCTATCGTCCCCAGATAAGCAGGTTACTTGATCCTGTTAGCTGTAATTGCTCCTAATTGCTCCTTAACTACCAGACTGGCTGAGCTGGTTAAAGGAGTAAAACTATCCGCGCTACTATCAATTTGACTTCACTGGTTTTTATTGCCATTCACTTAGCTTAAGGTTTCTTAAAACTATTTAATCCCTGAAGATTGTTCTGAAAGGCCTGTCCAGAGCTTCCACATCTACACGTATGTGTGTATATATACATCCACAGACATAGAACCTTAGAACTCCAAGTGTTTAGAAGTTGGCAAAGTATGATATATATCCTTTCTGCTGCTGGTCGGACAGTTCCCCTGATCGATTGCTGTACCGTCTCGTCTGCTCACTCGCATAAAGTTTAAGTTTTAGCAATTATACTCAGGGATCAAGGTACAGTTATTCTAGAGCTTACTCCTCTCATCCCCTCAGGTGGTCCCTGTGCAGCTGATGAGGTATATATCAATTGCATGTCATGACGAAATGCTCTGCGGGGTAGTGTAGTTTGTTATTATCCAGGTATGATCACAATAAGATTATTCAAGCTTCTCTGTTATATTCTCTAAAGAATTGAGTTATTGACCAACGAAATTGGTTTGCTTAAAGGTATGCCTTAACCCAGTAAGTATTCCTCTTGATTGAGGGCATATATCTTCATTATATGTGTGCAACGGGTTTGGTGGGTGCTAAAATGTTCCTGTATGTAGCCTATGGATTAGTAGACAGAAGCTGGATGAATCTGACCACATAAGAAGGGCGCACAAAGGGCCTTAAGTGAGCTGCTCGCTAATGCTAAGTGTTCCTCCAGTGAGCACCACAGTGTGTGCAGGTATGATGTACAGGAGTAGGATGCACCACCAGCACACAGACACAGACACTTCTACCTAGCTCCTCCAGTACTACTCCTGCTCCACCTCCAGTGAGACGCTACCTGCTGCTCCTACTACTGCTGCTTTCCTCCAGGGCAGCAGCTCCTCCTGCTGGTGGTGGTGGCTACTGTGATGCTAGCTTCCTTCTGTAATCTCTGACTTTAGCTACAACACCTTCTGCACTTCTGTTTCCCTGGGGTCTTGTTTATCTTTGCTTCAGCTTCCGCATCCACCTCTCCATCCCTCTCCCTCTTCTTCCTTCTCCCACATTCCTCCACCTCTCCCTCTCCCTCTTCTTCCCTCTCCCACATTCCTCCACCTGTCCCTCTTCTTCCTTCTCTCACATTCCTCCACCTATCCCTCTCCCTCTCCTTCCCTCTCCCACATTCCTCCACCTGTCCCTCTTCTTCCTTCTCCCACATTCCTCCACCTCTCCCTCTCCCTCTCCTTCCCTCTCCCACATTCCTCCACCTCTCCCTCTCCTTCCCTCTCCCACATTCCTCCACCTCTCCCTCTTCTTCCTTCTCCCACATTCCTCCACCTCTCCCTCTTCTTCCTTCTCCCACATTCCTCCACCTCTCCCTCTTCCTCTTCTTCCTTCTCCCACATTCCTCCACCTCTCCCTCTCCCTCTCCTTCCTTCTCCCACATTCCTCCACCTCTCCCTCTTCTTCCTTCTCCCACATTCTTCCACCTCTCCCTCTCCCTCTCCTTCCTTCTCCCACATTCCTCCACCTCTCCCTCTTCTTCCTTCTCCCACATTCTTCCACCTCTCCCTCTCCCTCTTCTTCCTTCTCCCACATTCCTCCACCTCTCCCTCTCCCTCTCCTTCCTTCTCCCACATTCCTCCACCTCTCCCTCTCCCTCTCCTTCCTTCTTCCACATTCCTCCACCTCTCCCTCTCCCTCTTCTTCCTTCTCCCACATTCCTCCACCACTCCCTCTTCTTCCTTCTCCCACATTCCTCCACCTCTCCCTCTCCCTCTTCTTCCTTCTCCCACATTCCTCCACCTCTCCCTCTTCTTCCTTCTCCCACATTCCTCCACCTCCCCCTCTCCCTCTTCTTCCTTCTCCCACATTCCTCCACCTCTCCCTCTCCCTCTTTTTCCTTCCCCCACATTCCTCCACCTCTCCCTCTCTCTCTTCTTCCTTCTCCCACATTCCTCCACCTCTCCCTCTCCCTCTTCTTCCTTCTCCCACATTCCTCCACCACTCCCTCTTCTTCCTTCTCCCACATTCCTCCACCTCTCCCTCTCCCTCTTCTTCCTTCTCCCACATTCCTCCACCTCTCCCTCTTCTTCCTTCTCCCACATTCCTCCACCTCCCCCTCTCCCTCTTCTTCCTTCTCCCACATTCCTCCACCTCTCCCTCTCCCTCTTCTTCCTTCTCCCACATTCCTCCACCTCCCCCTCTCCCTCTCCTTCCTTCTCCCACATTCCTCCACCTCCCCCTCTCCCTCTCCTTCCTTCTCCCACATTCCTCCACCTCCCCCTCTCCCTCTCCTTCCTTCTCCCACATTCCTCCACCTCCACCTCTCCCTCTTCTTCCTTCTCCCACATTCCTCCACCTCCACCTCTCCCTCTCCTTCCTTCTCCCACATTCCTCCACCTCCACCTCTCCCTCTTCTTCCTTCTCCCACATTCCTCCACCTCCACCTCTCCCTCTTCTTCCTTCTCCCACATTCCTCCACCTCCACCTCTCCCTCTTCTTCCTTCTCCCACATTCCTCCACCTCTCCCTCTTCTTCCTTCTCCCACATTCTTCCACCTCTCCCTCTCCCTCTTCTTCCTTCTCCCACATTCCTCCACCTCTCCCTCTCCCTCTCCTTCCTTCTCCCACATTCCTCCACCTCTCCCTCTCCCTCTTCTTCCTTCTCCCACATTCCTCCACCTCTCCCTCTTCTTCCTTCTCCCACATTCCTTCACCTCTCACTCCCCCATCCTCTCCTTCCTTCTCCCACATTCCTCCACCTCTCCCCCATCCTCTTCTTCCTTCTCCCACATTCCTCCACCTCTCCCTCTTCTTCCTTCTCCCACATTCCTCCACCTCTCCCTCTTCTTCCTTCTCTCCTCCTTCTTTGCTACACACCTCCTGTTGATGTATTACCTCCTGTTGTATTTAAGTACCAGTAAGCCCAACAAAATCACATATTGATTAAAGATTCAATGAAAAAAGAAGAAATCATGGTTCAATATTTCAATATTTTAAACTTTGACTGGAGAAAAACATGATTGAGCAGCCAATAAAAACAATATGTTTCTGGATTAGTTTTCATTTCATGAACCACAGAAATTTATTACTGTTCATTCCAGGAGTCTATGGGGAAAAGGGATATTTTCTCCACTTCTTCGACAATTCTTTAGCATATCAGACGCTTTTTCAGAAACATAGCCATTTTGTCTCGAATAAATAATTCACTCATATAATCTTTAAATTATGCAGATTACAAATGATGATGATCAAGAGCTCCCCCTCTCCCATCCTATTTACCCCACCCGTCCCTGTATGGGTCAATGCCCATTAAATCACACATTAAAACACCAAGGAACTAATCGATAGCGCAGATGGGACGTACAAAGTGAAATCCATGCACTGGTTCAGTGATGACAAGCTCACGTCACAGCGATTTAGAAACTTACAGCTAAATTCAATTACATAGTTGGCTGATGAAAGTACCCAGCAGCCTTCTATATAGATCTATAATACATCCATACCACTAGAATAGACTACAGCAATATAGGTGAGTTTTAGCTTCATGACAATTTGGGGAAATCCGTAAAGATGGGACTTCAGGGTGTACTGCTAGAGGTGCATTCTATCTTCTTTTTTTTTTACACGAACTTTATTCAGGAAATAAAACATGGCGTATGCCAGTGTCAGATTTTTTGTTACGGCTAGGGATTTCCCTGTATTCCGCCGCATCCTGAAATTCCTAAAGATACATTTGTTAATAATCACGGTGTTACATGTCAATGTTGGACAGTTCCTTTTTATTTGCAATTGTGTGTTTAAGTAGTTTAATGGAATAATGAGATGAGATGATGGTGATATTTAATAGTATATAAAATATGAAGGTTGATATAATGGAGTACGGTTACAGTTTAGCCATATGAGTTTCCTAACTCGGTGTTATGCTTTGAATTTAAATGAGATCGCAGCTACAATATTTATCAACAATAGCTCGTATATATAGATAACATAATATATTATATTATATTAGCTCTTACATAGCTCTATTCTATTCTGGTTATTGTTAAAATTCTTCTCTGGCAAGTATCTCGTCTCTAGACCGTACCCCTCACACATTATTATATTGGCGAGGAACCTCTATCAGGAATTTCAAGGTGATTTTCCCAGCTATTCATGCCAGGGATAGAGCGTGGGATGAATCGTGTTTCTTAATGTTCGAGACCCTGTCCTTGGGAAAGGGACTATTCTGAAATACACGATGCCTTATTATTAAGGCAGTACTGTGATCAGTACACAGGTATGCCCTTATCGTATATTCAGCAAACAGATGCAAAAAGAAATTGTGGCACCCTCTTAAAGCTGCATTCTCAGTTAACATCGGTCAAGAAGTGAACATTTTCTACTTTAGGTTCCACTCTTTCCCACCCCACCTAAAAGACATTAGAGCCACATTCTGGAGGATTGGTGTGTTTGTTTTTGCTACCGCCAAGTAACATAGATGGGTTTTTAAGGTTTTCAGTTATATCGGGTTATGGTATATTTAATTGTCATGTAAAGATGAAAATAAATAGCCATGGATAAACATATAACTACCAAAATTCCAATCATAATATTACAACTACTTATAAGATATGTTACAAAAATGATATATATTCAGAGCTACTTATCAGTAAACACTACAGTTATTCTATGTATCCGCAAATAAGCAGCACGCTCTTCAAAATGTTTACCATATATGGGTCAGATTTTCAGAAAATGTACAATTGGCAGCTGTACACATTTAGTAAATTCTGCTAAATTAGACTGAAATTTGGTCAATACTAGGTAAATTCGAGTATATTCGGCATTGCATTGATTCTAGCAATCTGTTTGGTTATGGTGAACTGTATTTTGAACTTTAGTTTCGTCTGAAATTGGGGTTATTTGAGAAGATTGGCGAAGTTGAATTGTACATTTTCTGAAAATTTGACCCATATACTGCAACCAATATAGAGATCGAATTGACTACTCTCCTGCTAGGTGTTCTCTCGGGAAACACTGTTACTGGTAAGTGTCACTGTTTCATGTTTAACCTTGTTACCAGGACAGCTCATGGCTGGTCTTCACCTTTAGTACCAATGTATGTGTGTAGGGGGTTGGGGAGGGGGGGGGGGGATTGGTATTCGTACTTTGCTCTCCACGCTCACTGGCTGTGACTGATATTTATAGACAACTTTACTTGGAATTTTCCTGTGAGATCGAAGTCCTTTTTATGGGGAGATTTATAATATCCTTAAATTACACCGTTGGTTTTATCCTTTCCATAAAACAATGCTCAATTGCCGAGACAAAGGGAGTGCACAATAAGAAGATTCCTACCCTCCTCTTTGTCCAACAAAAACCTAAAGAGGCAGATTGTGCCATGGGCCGGTGGTTGCTGGGTGGGCTTTACAACAGTGCCAGATAGATGTAGAGTGTTATTGGACATCAAGGGGCCGTAGCTAAAGTAACAATAAATTTCTCTTTGTGTGTATGTGTGCCTCTTCTGGGGGTAATTTTAGAATGGTTAAAGCTGGGATTACACTGGCGCGTCAATAAAGGCTAGACTCCACTGACCGTTTTCCCCCTCTGCGGTTGTTGTGGTTGCATTCTGCCGTGCATTCTCAGTCTGAATAAACTAATAAATGGAGCTTGTCAGAGGAGAGACTTGATAGATTGTGCTATATAGTTTATTTGAAATGATTAATAAATCAAAATAACTATAAATAGAGAGAATGGGACGAGCCGGCAATAATCGAAAATTTATAGGACGAGATTTGTCCACATAAGCACGATGCCGTAGGCAGAGTGCTTATGTGGACGAATCAAGTCCTATAAATTTTTCGATTATTGCTGGCGAGTTCCATTCTATATTTATTATATGTGCATAAGATTTGATCATATTTCATCAGATATCACTGAAAAAATACTAAAGAAGTCTCAAAGAACCCCGCTGACAGCCCCGTTAGTAGGCCTACAATGTTCAGTGCCCACTGTGCGATCATGCAGTTTTTAGGCTAATGGTGTGGGTTTTATTATGTATTTCTATAATTAAAGTACCAGAATCACGGGTGGATTACCGATCGCGGGGGTTTGTTTACATGCTTCGCTGAGAGCCAAAGCTCCGCGAAGCATATAAACAGAGCTATTTTTAGACAACTACATTCATATAGGACGCATCCTATATGAATATTTTTATAGCATCCCACTTATAGCACCCTTCATATAGCATGCGCATATAATAAAACTGCATATATCCACAATAAGCATGCGGTCTGGTGGAGCCCTGCCTTAAATAGTCAAAATGGGGTTTATTGCTGCTCCACGTCGCATAATGCCTTGAATGTAAATAGCATCTGACGGACAGAAGCCATTCTGTGAAGCCACGATTCCACGAACCCAGGACAATACCACATGATATGCATGATTAACATGATATTGTTTCAATATATACAAAAGAGATAGAAGAGAAGAGCAATTCACCACATCACTATAGGTCAATCATCTCAAAAGGTCTGTCACACAAATAGTATATAGAAGCCTATGTAGTAATGTTATAATATCATAAGCCAGGAAAAGGCAAAAACAACTTTAAATCCCGCTTCCCAAATACAAGTATAATATAGATAATATATAATATACTTGATTTTTACATGCCATACAATATGTTTACTGATCATTGCAATGGAAATACAGGGTAGGGGTAGTCATTAAAAG
Organism: Sthenelais limicola; assembly: GCA_942159475.1. Taxonomy (NCBI): domain Eukaryota; kingdom Metazoa; phylum Annelida; class Polychaeta; order Phyllodocida; family Sigalionidae; genus Sthenelais; species Sthenelais limicola. The sequence continues at coordinate 28,676,503 of OW804101.1, forward strand.
CCTCAGGGCACATACATCTTCACTTACATATTCACATACATATATATGCAAACACACCAATACAACAAACTTCAATGCAGCTTTCAATGCTACATCACTCATACGCATATCAAATAAACACAGGCTAGATTGACAGCTGCAGACTATATTATATTGTCACATACCGCTGGCCTAATAATATTTAAAAGCTAGCAAGTCAGGAATTGTTAGCTTGGAACAGGACATTCGCCTGGTAAGCCAGCTGGGCTGGCGTTCATAAAAGGTTGGTGTTATAACACCGGTGTCAGAACACTGACACGGGTGACTATCACCGTGTTAGCGGTAGTGTCCATAAGCTAACACCGGGTGTTAGGCTAACACCTGCACTGTAAAGTCAAACGTCTTACCATGATACACAAAACAACTGGTAATAACAGTCGGGGAAGCTCTCCTTACCTTATCGCAAAGGGAGAACCAACGTTGATAAGTTATGTTGCTCTTTCCGAATGTTTACTTTATTGCAGTGTATTCTGAAGTAAATTTAACGAAAATAATACTTGCTCTGTAATCAACTTACAGCATGTTCACCATAATTACATTAACGTCACAGGGCTACACAGAACTATCAGCAGCAGGTAGAAGGCCACAAATGTTCTCGTGTCACCTGTTCTCAACTGTTTTACTGTGAATCATGTCTTGAGATGCTGGATAAATAAAATCTTTTTTATAAAAAAATAGATACCAGATAGTACTGTTTATAGGAGTATAGAAGGTAATGCATACACGTCTAACAAAGAGCCTGTGCCAGGAAGATATGGGTCAGATTTTCAGAAAATGTACAATTCATTTCCAACAATCCTCTCAAATAACTCTAATTTCATACGAAAATAAAGTTCAGTTCAACCTAACCAAACAGATTACTAGAATCAATGCAATTCCAAATATACTCGAATTTACCTAGTGTTGACCAAATTGCAGCCTAATTTAGCAGAATTTACTAAATGTGTACTGCTGCCAAGTGTACATTTTCTGAAAATCTGACCCATATGTATAGGATTATATATTCCTAAGACTAATATATGCTGACTCCCACACCAGCAGATTGTCATCCAGGATGAGAAACATTTCATCTATTCACAAGCAATCAACTGATGCTGTTAATGGCTATATTCGGAAGATGCAAAAGCATCAGCGAGTCCATATTTCACAGTACCAATACTTATATCCATCAGTATGGATACCAACCCTTGTGAATGGAATCATAGGCAGTCGTAGATCAGTCCTTATGCGCACAAATAATATGCTTAAATATAGAATATTATCACATAGATAAGATATATTTAGGCATAGATAAGATACATATGCTTCTCGTTGTGTTTATTTGGATTACATGTTCAATAATATATGAATAGTATGGCCTCACTGTGGAGAATTTAGCACCAGAGAGAGAGAAAGAAACAGGAAACGAAGTGCTCAACGTAGGCCTATACAATTTACCAAATCTATCTACTTGGAGGACAAAGAGCTGCTCCATTAACCAATCCTAATCCTTGTTTGAGGTGCTCTTTGTCCCCATATCCAATAGGGAGATAGGTCCAATTTAAGGCTCAGAGTCACCACCCCATTTCGTGATATGAATAATCCTAGAACATTCTGGAGTGCAATTCCCCCATCACTTCTCCAGGGCCCGTCCTCTCTTCCCCGATCCCCATTATGGCCATTCCCAAACTCTAGCATCATAATACTGGCTAGGTCCGTATGAATGTTCTTTGTCTATAATATTACGATTATAAATCATGGGTGAACTCCATGCACTTGTACTATCTCCCTATGCTTAATGCTAAGGGTTACATAAACCGACTACAATTAAAATGAAAAAATTCAAGATGAAAATGCAATATTCAACATGCTCTGAAAACAACGTATCTAGAGTGAGTTACGCATAGTGCGCTATATCAGTGAGTTGTGTGGTGTTGTCATAGCAACCAATCTCTCTTCTTTTTTTACTAAGATTACCGCTGAAATTCAAATGTATGACTCGATTTTTTTCTATTTTCATGATTGAAAGCATATACATAATAAACCTCGTGCAATATTGACCAATTCGTTAGTTAAGCTCTATTTACATAAGGCTGCTAATGAGACCAAGTTATTGTGATGCATGCAACCACGTTCTTATTTTGAGATACCATGCAGTATTAGTAAATGTAATATTATGTTGAGGAGGTCTAAAAAGAATAAAAAATATAATTTTCCTGTCGGAGCCGCATTAGGACCATGCATTTGAAACAAACATTCACCGTGATCCGGGCACTCCACTTGACGTTTCATTGCCATTAAGGTGTCCATTAACAAGCGGAAACAATCCTATGTGAATCCCAATCAGAGCTACAGTAAAGGCTGGTCTCCACTGGCTGCGGTAAGCTCTGCGGTAAGCCTTGCGATGGTTTGTGCTGGTTCTATAGGTGGAGAGGAATGATGAGGTCATGCCTACATGGTTCACTGGCCATGTAAGCAGGACCTCACCAATTCTCACCATCGCAAGGCTTACCGCAGAGCTTACCGCAGAGCTTACCGTAGTCAGTGGAGACCACCCTTAACACATCTCTGACTGCCTACCAATACATAAGTCCTGCTGTAGGTACTTTTGTGACGGGCCCAAGGAACTCCTCGCACCCAAATAAGTAGTAAGATGCTATCTCTTAGTGCAGTCACTAGTTACGGCAGTTCACATTCAGGGAAGTCTGTTTATTACATGAGTCTACTCACAGTGGATGTTATTGCTTGCAACGTTTACTCTGATAAATAATTACATCGTATCTAATCTCCTTCTCAGAGATGTATTAATTTGTCTACAGTTGGGGAGGAGAAGAAATATCCCTTCGCCTTATTTATTCAAATCCATCAAGCAGAAACATTAGAAAACTATATAATTCCTAGGTGAGAAACTGTTCACAAAGAATTCATACATGTATAACGTCCATCCAGATATATGGTGTTCTTTTTACCTAATCTTTTAGGTGTCACTCACTAGTATAAAGTTTAATTATTACATTAATATACAACGAGACGTTAGAATTTGTCTTCTCCATTAAAACACTTAGGAATACCCGACTAACTTAACCTTATGTATAGTAAATTATAGTTTATCATTTCCCAAATCTGAATCAGTATAAACCCATGATATGACTATTAAAATATAAGTCCCCAAGGAAAGCTAATGATAGTCATGGATAACAATAATTGATATCGATTCCTGTCACTCATGAGTTAAAAAAATATTCTATATGTCAATCAATCCTATATTTCTCTCATGTTATGATCTGGTATTGATACAAACTCCATTAAACGTTTCACGATTCCACGAAGTCAACAAAAATCAATTTCTGTCCTAGCTGCACTGTTCAGACTAATGTGGACTGGTTGATTTAAGTAACACGAAGCCAATAGTGCTATGCTTTAATAGGGAAGTGACATGGCCGGATGTTTCAACTTTAACTAGTTGTTACATTACAGAATTCTTTAATACCACAGATGGGTCAGATTTTCAGAAAATGTACAATTAAACTTCACCAATCTTCTCAAATAACCCAAATTTCAGACAAAACTACAATTCAACCTAACCAAACAGATTGCTAGAATGAATGCAATGCCGAATATACTCGAATTTACCTAGTATTGACCAAATTGCAGTCTAATTTTGCAGAATTTACTAAATGTGTACAGCTGCCAATTGTACATTTTCTGAAGATTTGACCCAGGTATGTAGTGATGACATTGTGGACGTAGGGGGTCAATTTGTACCATATATACATGTATGTAACTTAGACCTGGCGGTTAATTGAAATAGAAAATAATACAACGTTATGTTGTCCCCTTTCCCCTAACTGTCATTTCTACCATTAAAAACTGATATAAATGGTTTATATTTATGAATCAATTAACAATAATCTTGGATACATATTACTTACAAAGAGTACCACCAGTATTTGGTAAAGGTTATCTCTTTATACCCTTGCAGACATGGTTGGGTCACATTTCGATAGGGTAGGTCACTTTTCGATTGCCTAAAAACGACCCCTGGGTCACTTTTGGACGGGGTCTTTTTCGATATGACATCGCCATGGCGCCGGGCCCGCGATTCCCCCAGATGGCGCCCCTCTTGAGCACCCAGCATTTCCAGTTATGTATCTTTTGGATCTCCATCTACACCAAACCTTTGCACAATCAACACCATATATGATTGTTTATGGGCATCATTGAAACGGAAGTAAGACCACGCTCTTCTCTTATAACATCAACCTGCATGGTTTAGGCAGTTTCTGAATTGAAACCGGTCTCGGGGCTTCTCCACATCTCGGTGACTTAGGGGGTCAGATTTTCAGAAAATGTACAATTCAACTTCGCCAATCTTCTCAAATAACCCACATTAAGACAAAAATAAGCTTCAAAATGCAGTTTAACATAACAGGCCTGATACTTTAAATCAATGCGACACCAAATATACTCAGATATTCCCAGTATTCTTTATTTTTCAGCATAATTTAGGAGAATTTCCTAAATGTGTAGAGCTGCCAATTGTACATTTTCTGAAAATCTTACCCTAGGGCTGAATCTCTTGCTCACTGATGTGTACAACCCCCGACCGTGGTATAAAGAACTGAGAGAAAATGTATACTTTGCGTGATCTTTCCGGCTGGACTGGCCTTAAGTCTCTATAAATCTAGTTCCATTTTTATTTGGTGCCGTGACCTAAGGCTTGACCTAGCGCTGCTTTGGAGCCATTACGCCCTGGGAAGGAAAATCTCAAGAACAGATCGGAAAGAGTTGTCTTTAACAAGAGGATCCATGGAGGATCAGACCGGTGACAGGCTTACCGATGCCGCGCAAATACTATATACTATATACTGATACTATAATAATTTCACTTCACCTGTACTTAACCTAAATGAACATTTGATGTTCATACTTTCGTCTCTAGAAAAATGTACTTTGATCGACAAATTATTATAATCTCAAAAGTACATTGAGATTTGAGTACTTTGCCAACTCTATATTGTCTGTACAAACATGCGCGAATAACTAATATTCGTTTGTTGTAAAATATAGTAAATGTACCTTAATATATGAATCATGTCCTAGTCGTTAGGTAACTACTTGATATATATATAGGCCTATATATATATAAATCCTACCATATTCCAATTAGGGTAGCAGCAGGAAGAAATGTGCTGATCAATTTCAGCCCATAAGCATGTCAACCCATTTGTCACTTTCACTGTAACTATTTTTTGACAAATAAAAGACTTTCTATTCTATTCTATTCTAACTGAAGGCAAACTGTCCCAGACAAGGGCGCAGTACAGAGAGGACTACATGGCTAAGGTCATTCAGTTGGCGCGCACCATACTGTACATCCTATAGTCAAACTAGCCAAGTGCAAGTCTGGCAACAACATGTTATCTCGATCTCTACTGACAGACACATAACAATAAATTTAATTTAATCAAATTAAGTGCCACTCGGGAAGCACACCTCAATAACATTTCTAATTTGCTCAAATTATCACAAACAATATTGACAAAACACATCTCTTCTTTTCCTCGATATTCTACTCCGAATTTTTTAAACTTCCCAAGCCCGAAGTGTTATTACAATGGGGGTAATAAAATGTCGTAATCAAATCGTAGCAAAATTGTAGTGAAATCAGAATAATCGTAATGGCATCGGCACTCAAATTGTCTTCGGGGTATTTGCATTAGCCTCAGCACTCTGTTTAACTCTATCATGTATACATACTAGAAAATGGATTAGGCAGCGTTATTAGGCATCCGTATGTATGTAATTTACAATTCAAGTTATTATTCCAATGTATGAGAACATTCCTAAAGGGATATTGCGTCTTTTCCCTTTGTAAAGGATTAATGTTATTTCAAAAGGGACATTAGTTTAAATAAAAAAAAGCTCTTAACTAGTTCTCCTATGGCACATATTCTGACAATCAAATATATTTTTTATTTTTTTATTATTTGTATCTGGAATGAATTAACCAATTTTAGGGGTGATCAGCAGCCATGTATGAGCACTTGATAACAGCTCTACTCAATGGCATCTGCGGTATCTGCGTAATGTTATCAGTAACCATACACGGCTCCCTCTCATCCTCCATTCATTCTTTAGTAAGCTGCACCAATCATGGATATCTCTACAGTAAAGGCCAATTCACATTAACTCAGTTTCTACACGGTGAGGGCATTATTACAATAAGCCAGCCTATTATAACATAACACCTAGGGTGATTGAATAGGTGTAACATTTAGCGCGACAATACTCGGGAGCTTAAACACATTCCATGTTGTTACATTAGCTCCATGTAGCTTCACGATTGCTGACAAATGAACGCTCAATATATGATATAAAAGTTAGTCTATATATCTCTGCATAAATAGGTGGGTTATTTTTCGATGGGGTGGGTCATTTTCGATTGCCGAAAAGTGACCCATGGGTCGATTTTCGACGGGGTCACTTTTTGATATCACACCGGCTATAATACTTTAGCATTGTGTATTTTGCCGTGCGGCAGCCGTACACCAATCGGCCGTTGTAATGTGAATGGGCCTTAACACATACTGGTGTAAGAGAAGTTAATGATCACGGTAAGTCCGCCATGTTTTGTGGGATACTAACGGTAATAACATACTCCTTGAGAGAATAATAAATGTTTCAAACAAGCAAGTATCGTTAAAGCTATTTACTGTATAAGAACTTGCTGCAGGCAACTTGGTTTGATTTATTTATTCTGTTCACTGCTACATCCGCAGATGTCATAACTTGCAGTTCTCCTAGTTTATCTAGAGCCTAAGCAGGAAAATACTAATATTCCTGTGGGGCGCGAGTCCAGCCATTGCCATAGCCCCGAATGCCTGATTATATATGTGATATGAACAAGAACATTACAGGCCGGGAAATGAGTCTCAAGCGGCAAAATTGATATCTTTCAAAGTTATTTATTTACTAAATCTCTTAGAGAAATCGTTTCATCTTTGGGGTGTCTAGTGAATACATGTACCAAATTTCAAGACAGTGTATTAAATATATCCATGTATGTCTAAGGTCGTCCTATGGAGTATATTTAGCTACTTTACCAGTGACCATCCACCCAAAAGTATTGCAAACGTATTGCAAAAATAAAAATATCAAACTTAAAATATAGACATACTAGCTTATTATATGTCCCAATGTTTACTATCATTAGAACTGCCTTGATCTCATCTTTTCGGATAATATTATGATGATATCTTAAAATTTATTTTTGGTGACTTGTGACTTATTATTCATAAAGGATCTGACTTTCTTCTCTTGATTATATATGGATGGACTGCATGGGCCCACCCTCGTCTGCAACTTCCTCTTCAAGAAATGGCTACTACTCTTTTATATACGGTGAAAGATACACTCTGCCTGTATCCCAGCAAGTCTATACGAGAACAATAGATTGATAAATCTGGGGTGCTATACAATAGACCCTACAAATACGTTTACAAATAATATGATAGGATGTAACGAGGTTGGTTTCTGACTTACTGTACACCTTGCCCACAAGTTTTTTTCGGCCAGGGATTTCACGAGAAGCCGTAGTCTTCGAGTGAAATCCCTGGCCGAAAAAAACGAGTGGGCAACGTGTACAGTAAGTCAGAAACTAACCGAGTTACATCCTATTTTAATACCACGATCTCATATTGTACAATAAATGAATAAACAAACTATTTATTTACCTCGCTTCACTTGAATGATCCGCCATATTGGTTTTTTTATATCAAAGTGCTAGACAAGGGTTCTACTGATTGGCTAATCTACGACGAAACGTAGGCATATGACGTCATGGGCGTGACGTCATGAGCGAGCGAAACGTCAGCCAATGAGGACGCTTCTTACATTTAGGCTAAAAAAGGGTAATATTTTCACGCGTGGATCCATTCAACAAAACAAAATAGCATGTATCCACTCATTTGCAGCATGTACAAGCCCCGATCGTGGTATAAATGCCTTATACAAATGATAATATCATATTATAATATCAGACCCCTGACCCCATACCCATGGCAAGCGGTGTAAGTAGTATAGAGAATATATCATTTGTATAAGGCATTTGTATAATAGAGCGCGTACCTTGTGTGCATACACTGCACGGGCTCTATGTATATAGTATATATTAAGTCTCTCTCTACTATATTGTATAACTATTATGTTGTATTGGTATACTTTTCACGAGATGGAGCTGTTGTTTACAGCTATTACTTTTCATATTTCTCGCTTGTTTTGTATATACCTGACTTTATAGTGCAATGATAATACCTGTTTTATCTGTTGATCTTCAATCTGTAGTCAGTTATGGCAAAAATAGGGATTTTCGTGACAAAACTTGACAGTGTTATGTGACATTACGTAACATTACTCAACCTAATTATATTTATATCAAGTAGTATTCATCACTCATTTATTAGTATTACCATATTTCAATAATCGTTAATAATGCTAATACCATAGCATTGTTCGATGCAAGTCTACTATTAAAAATAATAGCATGTAAACAATTGAGAGAATATGCGAGAATATTTAAATCCCCATTGATTTAACATGATGCATTCGTAGATCTGACTCTCACCTTTCTCTAGATGTTTTCATTGTTCATTTGAATGGATTATTACCAGAGGAATCACGAGAAACGATCGTCGATAAAACGTTGTTTTTTAGTGTGTCCTCGGCGTGACGTCAGAAAAAAGTCCCGTCGATGTAGGACTAGTTCTACATCAATTCACAGATATGGAACTCCCGGGTACAGAATGCTCATATATACTAATATTCATATCAGTCTACAGGGATGTATACTTTCTCCCTTATTAATAAAGCTTGGTGGGCGCTCTTAGACCTGGCAGAAAAGGTATTCCACAAGCTGAATGGCCCTTTTCTTGGACCCTTTACTTTACAATACACCACTTTTCACCACCATGTGCCTTGTGACCAGGCGACGATGAAAAAAGATAAATGGACCTATCACCATCGGGATCTTTATCCATGGACACATATAGAATTCTGCGATTCTATACCTGCCCCTGGAGCGATTCTATAGCTTACCAATCCTTCGGGAAAACATTTATGAGGAGCAAGGAAATAGATATGTGTCCCCTGAGAGAAATGACAGGAGGGAAAAATCAGGTAGAAATCATTCATTTTGGAAGGGTGCCCATTCTGAAATATAAATGCGGTTGCCATGGTAACTGTTTATGTTGTAATTTTTTATGCCATTTTTACCATAACTGACTAATAATATTCTGTTATTTCTTCTCCTCAACTCTACTTGAGGTCATTACAAACTCAACTATCCATATTACGCCAGCTCGTAAAAACATAAACCAATCCTTCCCCGTTAGAAATATGGCAAATCAATGACATAATGCTATCCTTTTCATATTCATATTATTGTATAGTATTTATTCATAAGGGAGTTGATATTTCTCAAGTGGGTTATCTTTTGGTAACCAACACATGAGGGTCAGATTTTCAGAAAATGTACAATTGGCAGCTCTACACATTTAAGAACTTCTCCTAAATTAGGCTGAAAAATGATGAATACTGGGTAAATCTGAGTATATTCGGTATCGTATTGATTTAAAGTATCAGTTCTGTTATGTTAAACTACATTTTGAAGCTCATTTTTGTCTTAAATGTGGGTTATTTGAGAGGATTGGTGAAGGCGAATTGTACATTTTCTGAAAATCTGACCCATGGACGAACCGGAGCAACTCTGCGCTTAATCGACCACCATAACAAATGGGGAACATCTCTGGACTTGTAATTGTTCACAAGGAAAATGTTAACATGGAAAATGCGAAACCATCACAAACAAGCACATTCATTCATAGATTTGTTAATATATAAACGATCATTTTTCCCACCCCAATTCAAGAGTACCATGCATATCTCCCAGCCTCACACAAGTGCATAATTGTGAATAACAGAGCCCTCTGTGAGATAAAGCATGCATCACACTTAGCCTCCACCCACCATCGATCTCCAGTATAATCCAATAATGTTTGGGACAGCTGAGTTGGTGGAAACGCTGACTTAATAAAGTTGCAGTAACTCTTAATAACAGGAATTATGCTATAAAGTCTCTTGTGTTGAATGACTCGTGGTCGGACGTCAGGGAGCAGTGAAGACCTTACTAAATCACTTTCAAACCCAGCATAATGTATTTCATCCAGTAGATTATACTTCATTGCAACTAAATACTTGGATGTCGTTGAAGGGGGACTAGTAGAGGGAAAGATGTTAGTTTACATCTCAGCATAAATTTGCTTATGTGGATGAATACCACTTTTATCATAGAGTTGGTCAACTCGGTCACCTTCAACCTGATTATTTTGTGCGTAAACAGGCAATGAAGATTTCCAGAGAAATATGTTTGACAACAAAAATATCATAGGTATATATTACGACTGATATTATAGCAGTACTTTAATGGAAACCAAAAAATAACTGAATGGCACTTAAGCGATATCTGAACATTAAAAGGAGCTGACGAATTCAAAGCTAATAAGCCCCAGTTAAAAGAGTGACGCATTACTTTAATGGGTGTAAGTTAATACTTGTTCCACCTGGCATACCGTTAAGTTCATCTTAAACTGGGCATTTTGGTTAAGCTGGAGTCTCAATTTGATTTATTTATTCTGCTTCCTGAATTTGATGACCTTGCAAACGCCTACATTAACGCGCCTTTCTTAAGTTTTATTTATCATTATTTTCATTTAAGACCTGTTGCTGGTCAAGTTCGTCATTCAGGAATGGTTGAATTCCAAATACTTTATACAGGTTATGCATATAAGCTACCTCTGGTCGCACGTGGGCGCTCTTTCCCAGCTACCTGATGATTCTGCTGACTAACACCTGGAAAACCTTTTCAAAAACCTGTAAACCAGCCTTAAATAAAGAATTCTTACAATTCAATTGAACTCATGGGGTATGGAGCTCAAGGTTAAACATATAGAAATCCGCTTTCATGGGAGTAGTGGTTTGGGGGCCGAGGGGATTGTGCTTTCTCTTGCTTTCCCAGCCAGCAATCAAGTATCCTTAGCCTTCACTAACCAGTTTCCATCTAGCAAAGGTGGAAACAACACCAGACTCCAGCTTCTCTAATATAAGAGAGTTTTTTTTATGTTTTAGAGTATTAGGATCTGGAGTCTCTGGTCGATGTTCAATTTACGGACAAAAGATTCTGGCTTCCCTTGCCACCATTTTGGATCTGTGCTACCAACCATTTCGCGTGAAGTCACGTGGAAATGAGACTTCCAGAGAAGAAGCTCTGTGAAGCACCATGCCACCATTTTACTACTATGATTTGAAGAACTATCACTAGTCTGAGGACTACTGGGGTGTCTGGATTATCTTGTCCCGTCAGCACTGCTGGTCATAAGAGGGGAATGTATATGGTCTTTTTTTAAAGATTTTATTTAAACTTGGTAGACCGACTCCCCTTTTCGGGGTTAGTTCTGTCGGCCAAGCTGCTTGGAGAAGTGATACATCATTTTTCCTGGTTTGCTTCAGAAATATACACATATGTGCATAGTGTAACACCATTCAATTTCAAAAATGTTTTCAGTCGTTAAAAGCAGTTAGATTATTACAAGTCAATAATATTTACTTATTTTTAAGAAAGATAAAAAGATCTAGAGAAACGGTTTTATAATTTAGATTAATTTAGACTTCACTGTGCCACTCAGACTGTTGTGGAGTGTTAGTGGTGTCTTAGCGTTAGTAAATAAGTTCTTAATTCTCTTGTTCATGAAAAGAAAAGTATTTGAATTTAAATTTATATCCTTTTCAGTCTTGTATTACACTTGCCACTCAGTCCTTATCTTTGGTGGAGTGATTGTGTCAGAGGTTAGTACAATCATATGGTAAGAAGTACCTGAAAGTGTTTAAACTATTTTATTGACCTTGAATTGAGTAGTATTTAAACTTTTGTGTCGAGTTTCCTCAGTGGAGAGAAGGCTTTGATAGGATGGTTTGAAACATGATAAATACATGTGTATATGTGTTTTTGACATTGTCTCTTGAAATCGTGCCCACATATCCTATAAAGAATTAATGACCACATGATCTGCCCCTCCTTTAGCTTGCAACTGACCATCAGCCATTGTCTCTTATGACAAATAACACATGCTTGTGCTTATCCACACCACACGTACATCCGTATATAACTGACAGAACATTGAGTCACGTCTGCATGTTCTAGAACAATTGATAGAAGGATATACATATATGTCTAATTACACAGAGGTCGACATTGCAATGTTATTGATAATCTGTTCCCATGCAATACATATCAAACAATTGAACGCATAATATTTATTTTCTTAATGGGAGGAAATAAGCCGAGTGTAAGGGAAGAGGAGAGCTCAGAAGGAAAAGAGGGAAGAAAGGAAATGAAGGACAAGTCTATGTGGGATGAGGGAGGAGTGAATGGGGGAGTACGATAAGGGGATAAGGGATGGTAAAGATCTTGAAGAGAATATGTGAGAGATACATGGGGAGAGACGGGAAATTAGAGATTTAGGTGAGAATGAGGTAAAAGAGGAAGAGAAGGGAGAGGAGGGAGAAGAGAAAGGAGAGGTAGAACAAAATATAGAGATGGAGAGGAGATTTAAACATGAATTCTATAGAGTAGCAGTATAGCAACTACAGATTACCCAGTTGTGGGTGCTATATTGGGGAATTACCCAGATACTTGTGGTAGTACATGTATATATATAGACCCAATGACAGGAAGCATTTGGCAGCCAGAACATAGCCCTGACATGTGTCCACTCCACTTGGCACCTCGCCCCTCAGCCCCATGTCCCCTCTCCGGTACACACCCACTGCTATGTCAGCTTTGGGTGCGAGCAGTCTATGCATGTCCCTCTCTTCCACTGCCTTGCCTTCCACGAGTTTACAAATAAACCTATATAAATCAGCTATTCATCGGAATGAATTGAGGAGATAGAGATCGAAGAAACAAAATGATTGAGTAAGAAATATATACTTCTCCTTATGATAGTTTAGAAAATGATGAATGAAGATAATTATTTAGTTGTGACTGAATTATTAAAAATGATATATAAACTATGTTGAATGATGAATATAATATGATTGCTATTATTGTGAAATACCGGTATTTGTCAATTGTATTTGTATCAATTTGCTCAATATGGTATAAAAGTTATGTCTATATATCTCTGCATATGTGGGTGGGTCAATGTTCGATGGGGTGGGTCACTTTTCGACGCGGTCACTTTTTGATATCACACCTGTCGTCAAACATGAGCCTATAGTAATAAATGCGTTTATCAATCAATCAAGCCCTACCAGTTTATGCACCATGACTGGTGTGAAAGGTGTCCAGGGCAATCTTAGTCGCAACTTCATCTAAAGTAACATACAGATGGGGAGCAATAACAGAGAGAATAGTAATACTTTTGAAGAAAAGAAGCCACTTCCAGATTCTGCCTTCAATCTGCCTTGGTATACATGACTGTACGTGGTACTAAAAATAGCAGGACATGATAGCAAGCCATGTATGATATTACAAACAGCTGACTTGCAGCAGAATAAGTGGTCTCCCAACATGTTATAGCTGGCACATAAACCATGGTGGAGAGGGTTTTACAACATACCATATTGCTATATATATACAGACATCAGGAGTATCAACTGTTGGGGCAACACACACACGTAGATATATTATATTATAATATGGATTTTCAACCACACTGCATGCAATCTCTAGCGGATTTAAATCATTGCAAAACTGACTACTCTTGATTCTCAAGAACTATGGACTGTTATATGTATGTAACGGAAGGATTTGTCAAGTTTAGCCCCGAATATACTTCAACATTGCTGAATAAAGACTTTATTTGATGCATAAATGTTGCGGCATTTGCATTCACCACTATTTGCAAATAAAATTCTCCAATCTTGAATACAATTGTTGCCATATGTCTGTATATCAGAAGTAATAAACATGTGGCAACATTATTTGGCCGCAGGCTCGATCAAAGAGGATCATTTCACAAAAAGAATATCTGTATCAGTACATCTTAACGAATCTTGACGAATAGAATTATATCAGCTCTGTAAAATTAATGTTTGTAGCATGTACAATGCATAATGTAACCACTTAAGATCTATTATATTCGTTTGTATTATATGCGCATTCCATATGAGAGGTGCAATAAGTGGGGTGCTATAAACTATTCATATAGTACGCGTATTATATGGACTACTTTGTCACCAAGTCGGCTACTTTTTTCAGATTTACACATGGTACATTTGTGAGTACACATCAAGTTTTATGCCCATATAATAAATATAGAATGGAAAATTAAAATAGAAAAAAAGAATAGAATAAAAATAGTTTCCCATAACGCTATATGTGTGTGCTGATGGCTGGTAGAGCTACATGCAAGTTCGATATTGTACATGTGATACAGATACCTGAAACCCCACATGTCATGATGTGATGGATATACATTGGAAGCAAGACAATGTTATAAAAAGTAATGATGATATATTAAGATAGAACTAAACGTGAGCTGCATATGCGACGACGTATTCACAAAACGCAAGTGACTTTTGGTGCATGTCTTTCACAAGTGCCAAAGGCACACGTGGAAGACATGCACCAAATATCAGGATGCCATATATATTTAATCTTTATTTGATAATTACTTTCCTTCAGTTGGCAAAAGCAGGTGCCTACACCTTTGTGTCATGAAATGAGCGTCATTGATTGGCGCAACTAGATTTATGCAACCAATCAAAATAGCGTAGTAAATTGGGTGCATTCGAAAGGCAGATTTCGCTAGTGAAATCTACGCATGCATATGCCATGGGCTAATCTGGTCCTCTTTTGTAAATACGCACACCTATCGCGGCATAACAAATATCATAAATCAAACATTTCCAATTATATGTCCTAACTTCCAGATGTGTATATAATGCATGCTTGTGATTGCGAAAAATAAATAAGGCAGTAAAAATACACACTAGGTCCAGCGTCCATTGCGGATGTGGGGTAAATTCTAATCTCATGTGGTCAGATAGAAATCTTGAAGGATACACTATTGTGAAATAAATTCCTGTGCTAGGTAGGGGAACACTTAATCATTCATTCTTTATTTGACATCTATATCAGATTAGACGTTACTCTTAGCAGTGTTTTAGAGGGATTTAGCAGCACAAACAACATCAGATGACGTAAGAATGTCTGTTGTTTGTGTTATGGTATCCGATGGAACGTCAACACTGAACTCATCCACCAGAAAGGTATTGGAACACTACGTGGGTCAGATTTTCAGAAAATGTACATTTGGCAGCTCTACACATTTAGGAAATACGACCAAATTTGGCTGAAAAATGATGAATGTCGGGTATATCTGAGTATATTTGGGATCACATTGATTTAAAGCATCAGTTCTGTTGATTCAAACTGCATTTTGAAGCTCATTTTATCTTAAATGTGGGTTATTTGAGAGGATTGGTGAAGGCGAATTGTACATTTTATGAAAATCTGACCCACGTGTAGGTGGCATGGGATTCCGTCACCACCTAATGCCTGGACCAAGTGTAATGATCCGTAGAGAATATCCTGCATTACCAAAGTTTCCAAATTCGGTAACAGCCGGAAGAAATGGTACCTTCGTTGTATCATATAGGCATGTCGACCCTTTTGTCAACCCCTTACATTTACTCATTTGTACTACTCTGTACTTACTGAAAGTGGCTAATAAATGACAACTTATCTTATCTTAAAGGTGGGAATTAAGACCACAAGGTTACCGACACTCCACCCATGGTCACTCACAGGGCTGCTAGTGGCTTGTCTCATTACTTGTGTCTCTATTACTAATGGTCACTCTCTTAAAATTACATTTTCAACTATTACGACAAAACAAATCTTACGAAATTTACCCGTATTATGACTTCTAGTGTCGGTTCCACTGATTCCTCAGCCTGTACTACTAATATAACAGCAATTATTAAATGAAACCAGATTCTGAAAGGGGATAGTTTAGCTATAACATCTGTAAGTCACATCATTCTGTAATGATTAGGTTTTTCTCAATCAGGTGATCAACACAGCCCAAAATACAGTATAGGCCAGAACCGGGATTTTTTGGCCCTGTAGGGCCGTTTATGTAATACCATCGGCGAATGGTATTATGTATAACAGGGCATTACAGCACCACGGCCGAGTGCACTGTTACACCTAACCAAACCATGTGTTTCATCATTGAGCCTCTCTCTCCCTTGTATAAGAATCCACCCCCTCACAGTCACATCACAAATACAAAGCTTTAATATCTTTCCTCATAGTCGTCACACATTGATGAAATAAAGATGAGAATAGTTCTTATGGCTAGGAGAATACTTCCAAAAATATTTAGTTAGTATATTTCACAATTTAAAAAAAGTTTAAAGATGAGTGGACCACCTGCTGATTGATACTGACACCACTTGCAGATGGGTACTAATTGATATATATTTATGTTAGGGATTAGAGTCAAGGAACCCTTTGCCGTACAGATATGCCCATCCCGAATGGAGCCAGAACTGAATAATCTCCACCAGTGTTATATGAAAGGTTTGCTATGATATGTTTGGAATAAGTATAGAACTATTGTGGAATAATATAAGAAGTATAAAGAAAGAAGACTTGAGGCTGTGATCCTAAGATCTAGAATGAATCTTTATTGTGGCTTAACATACACATGGTTGCTTGGTCCTTGTGGGTCTTCGTGATTGGTTGAATAATAAAGTAGGTGAGGGTGCTACCTGAGCTTAACATGCTACCGTAAGCTCTGTAATAAATTCCTGGGTAGTCATATCCTAATGGGTTCTGAACATGTTACTTGGTTGGATTAATAAATATAATAACAATAATTAATACTAATTACCATCATAAAGTGGTTATCCATTGTTACGTCATTATTGCGTAACATGATGTAACACCATGACATGTCTACCTGTCTGTTTGTGACTTCCCAACTGCTGGCTCATGATGATCGTTCCGGATCTGCCAAATGCTAATTTCCTAAGTGAAAATGTATTTTGTCTATTATTTCTTTATCATCTATAATCCTGGAGTAAAAATAGAAAAACCTTGGTGAGGTTCTACCATACGATTGGTTCATATCAGAATTCGAATTCGAAGCTGAGAGAAAACGGCCACCGGTGAGCGATAGTCATCATAGGATTAACTAAGGGATTAGGACGGCTACACAAATGAGGATGTTTTAAAAGCCCTGTAGGAAAAACAACTGAAAAAAGTCCTCTAAAATTTGGTCAAATGACCTATAGATGGGTTGCAAAAGAATGGACCAAAAAGTAGAAAATATTCAGTTTTTGACCGACGTTAACTGAGAGTGTAGCTTTAAGCACCAGTACAAGTGTACCTTTTTGTCTGTTAAATTCAATTCAATTCAATTCAAGGATTCTTTTATTTGTAGTTGTACATAGGTATTTCGATGTCTGGTTAAACTGTAAACAGTGATCTAGATCAGCCAGGTCTTCCAACGAGTGCACAGAACCATAAGTTATAGGATAAGTTTAGACCCTGCCCACACATAGCGGATTTTCCCCCCGATTGCCTCCCGATTTGGGTCTATCGATGAATCCTAGGATTTCATTTCCAATCGTGGTTTATGTTATTTCAAAAACATAAACCAGGATTTTAAATGAGATCATAGGTTTCACCAGCAGACCGAAATCGGGAGGCAATCGGGAGGCAATCGGGAGGCAAATCGGCTATGTGTGGGCATGGTCTTGGTCTATAGCAAGCTCCCCTGGTGTACAAATCCATGCCGCTCCGCATCCCCCCTCCCCCTGTAAAGAAGAGTATGGACCTCGCAATCACTGTATGCTTTCGATGAAATGTCAAAAGAAAATCCATTGGAGAGGTAAGGAAACACTGTGTCTTTGATTACACATTTCTTGGGGCGGCAGTCAGATCCCCCTGTCATAGAATAAAATGAGAAAGCTTTAATCTCCTCTTACAACAGCCGTGTAGTTTTGCTATGGCCGGGAACCTTCCAATGTCCTGGCGAGGGGGAGGGAGAGGGGGAGAGCGAAGGCTCACAGGGACTTCAGGAAATGATGAAAACGAGAATCAAACTTTACTTCCAGACTTTCAGAGAATCTTACCATATTTTATCCTTCCGCAAGGTAATGAATTCTTTTAAAGTGCATAATTTGCATAACAATAACATATAATCACGTACGTGTCGTAAAAGACATGACCATCACTTCTGAGAAAACACTTTTGTT
Organism: Sthenelais limicola; assembly: GCA_942159475.1. Lineage (NCBI taxonomy): Eukaryota > Metazoa > Annelida > Polychaeta > Phyllodocida > Sigalionidae > Sthenelais > Sthenelais limicola. Next base: position 28,694,851 of record OW804101.1, read on the forward strand.
AATAATCTCAGCAGTCATTCTTTGAGCCTTCATAAGCCCATGAGAGGACTGAAAGCAATGGGACAATCTCGGTTCCTTAGGCTTTCTATTTGAAACCAAACTATAAAGGTAGAAGAGCTGGGTTCTCTTTGAACCCATAATGAGAATAGCATCCCACTGTGTTCCCATAGGCTACATCTCGCGGATAGGCAAAGGCGGGCAAGGAATAATGACCCTGGGGCAACCAACCGAGCTGCAACATTGCGGATGCCTCCATGTAATGTACAAATGAAACCTTTGTCATTATATTACAAAACATAGCCACATGCAAAATGCTTTTGTTAAGAAAATTAAAATCTGGGTAATCCCAATTTACCATCGCCACCAAAAGTGCAAGTTAAGCCAGATTGAGATATGTTTAGCGGCTCTATGAAGTGTAAAGGGTGGGCAGGTTAACGGGAACAGTTTTAGCATGCACCGATGTTTATCTCTCCCCTTTCTACTCCTGCTGCAGGCCCAGTGCAAGATAGGTGCAGGCTTGGCTGCATTGAGGTGCAGGTATTTCTTTCTGCTGCCACAATATTACTTAACTACTTCCAGAATCATGCTCCAGAAGAATAAAGGAAATTACCATCTAGTTCGATTAATAATGTCCCTTGTTTTTAATTTGATATTTAATTGGATTTTTTTTTATCTAAATGTATAGATCTTTTCAGAGGAGACTCCAATGTAAATAGGGGTTTCAGTCTCTTTGTTACGTTGAACCCAAGCATGCAATGGCTATTGCCGAAACAGCAAGACAGGCAAGATTTAAAGATTTTCTGTGAGGTTAAATGAAGCATGAGGTGGGGAGATGTTTAGAGGGAACTGTTAGCATGCATTGATGGTAATCTCTACCACCAGACCGCTCTCACCAGTGCTGCCAATAGATAGAGTGGTTGAGCAGGGGGGGGGGCAGTCCAGATATCTCTAAATATTTTTCTTATTCATCATTCTCCCCAATTTACAATATTTTGATAATTATTGGTGGAAACATATTGAAAATGACTTTCCTCCTGGAGCACACCCAGAGGCAAGGAAGGGGAAACCCAGGGGTACGTAATAAAGTGCCCACTGCCTTTCTCCAATAACTGAACTAAATACAGTAAACTGCATTTAAACGAGTATTATTTTATACTTATGTCACCATAATCTTGAATAATAACGGTTTTAACCACCATTCATTTATATGTTTTATTTTTGTATGTCGCATGATAAATGTAGGATCAACTTCTAGAATCAATGTAGGCAGAACAGAGGCATGATAACATTAGACAGACACAAGGGCAAGTACGCCCCCCCCCCCCCACCTCCCCACCTCCACCCACACCTTAAAGAACCTCCAGGGCCCTGCCTAGTCAGGTTATTTAGCTAGTAGGGGCTCACTCAAGTGTCTCCCACCACGCATGGGCAGGCAGGCGTTAGATCAATGTTATTGATTAGTCGTTTTCAAATTTGTCAGACATTCAGTGCTTGTATTGAATGTGGTTGTAGACAGCCTATAACTGGATCACGTACTGTGGAGCTGCTCCAGTAACTTGTAGGGAGTAGCTCGGAATATGTCATGTGTGGAAAAAGGTTTCCCAAAGTCCTATGGTCAACATCTCTACTATATAATCTACAGTTAAACTCGTGGTCATTAAATGGTAATATTTAATAAGAATGCTTACATTTTATTAATTAATCATGTCCTACGGTCAACATCTTCACTATTTATGTACAGTTTTTTTATTATTATTCAGGATGTTTATACAGCAAGGTCAAAGATAAGAGTGATCAAGTATGAAATGCAAGAGATCTTACAGTGATATAATATAATGACATGGGCTCACGGGGTTTATTCAACTGGGAATAACCATGGTTTTCCGCCCACAGTTATAATCGTGATGATCAAATAGATAGGACCTAATGAGAATGTGGAACTCGGGACACTATTGCACCGAGATGTTTGTTTTTTTCGGGTTACAAAAAACCCAAAACATTGAGGACAGTGCAATAGTGTCCCGAGTAGGCTACCATATTTGAATTTAGGTTCTATATTTACTCCCACGTTGCTATGTATGAGTATATAGCTGTGTACTAGGGGGGGACAGGGAATGGCAATGTCATACCACATGCGTTGAACTGGTACAAATTACCACACTACTCCCGCCCATACAAACAGCATGTGGTACATACACTAACATGGAGTAAATGTCAATATTTGATAGAAGTGTAAGAAGGAGGCAACTCAACTAAAAACAATTTGCTTTGATCTGATTTTAGCATTTTATTGATTCAGGAATGCTTATATTTTATTGATTATGATGAGTATTGCACATCTATATCACACGGAATAATACTTTGCTTTAGTTCAGATGGGGCAGCAGTTCACAATTCCTTTCCATTCTAAACCTACCTATAGTACCAGCGCTTCTGCACTTAGCATTGTCAAGAGACTACCTATAGCTGCGCCAGTGAAGCATTTAAACTAATGTAAAATGAAGAAAAGATATTCTTAATCAATGGGGGAGGGTACGACAATATAGAGAATGGTAATTAATAGATTGATTAACAATTGTGGCTCCCCTACTTGGAAAGGTTTTAATCAATGACTTGAAAAATATTCTAACGTAAAAACGCAGTGCAGTTTAAATTAGTCCCTGAACTCACACCAATTTGCTCTTAATATGCTTGCCTTTGAAATAGAAATCTTGTATAGATCTAACTGTGCAAGGGATGTATAGGACCAATAGAGGATTTGCATAGCCCCCATTTTGAATCTTGATTCGCATGGAATTATGGGACTAATGGCACAGTGTAAAATCTATAGAAAACATGCCATGTTCAACATGGACTATTCATCAATGCACTTATGTCAATATTCATGTATCACACATGTTTCCATGACACAAGTCTCCATCTTTCCCATCATGTATTTGGTTTTCATGCATTCTTGAATTTTTCATAAAAATCTTGCCAAATATTTGTATGTCAGATTTCAATAGAATGCATCCCATGATGCACTGTAACAGACATGCGCAGTAACTCATGCAAATTCCCTATTACTGCTTGCTTCTGTATGTTTCCCTGATCAAAGTATAAAAGGGTCAGATTTTCAGAAAATGCACAATTGGCAGCTCTACACATTTAGTAAATCTGCAAAATTAGGCTGCAATTTGGTCAATACCAGGTAAATTCGAGAATATTTGGCATTGCATTGATTATAGTAATCTGTTTGGTTAGGTTGAACTGTATTTTGAACTTTATTTTCGTCTGAAATTTGGGTTATCTAAGAAGATTGACAAAGTTGAATTGTACATATTCTGAAAATTTGACCCAAAAGCCAAAACCTAGGTTGCCATCTATATCAATAAAGGCAGGTCTCAGGGGAGCCCTCCTATTTATAGCTCCCTGTCACAAGTGCGCAAAAATAAGATCAAAGCCATAGTATAAGAGGCTAATGGCCTCTGACCTCTGTCACCCTCCAGCATGATGCGCACACATCTCTCCCGGCCTTGCTTTGATTAAATATACATGCAGGTTACACGCAGGTTATAGTAGCGAGTCTGCAAGCCATTGCCCGCCTTTCATTGTCAGGTAACCAAACACCGCGCCTTTAAGCTGCGCGGGAGGAAAGCGCCTTCATGTGGTGTAAAGAACCTCCTTATTTATGCCTCACAGGTCATGGCGACATATTTACAACTACCACATTATTTCATGATCTTACACCATTACTATATAAAGTAGTTAACAGATGTCACACAATTTTGGCTCATGGTAAATCATAAAATTCTTCTAGATAAACTGTCCAACTTAGGCATTAAGGGTAACCTACACCTATGGCTTGAATCTTATATCTCTCATAGACAGCAAAGAACCATAGTGAATAATATTTCATCTCAACCAGCTAATATCAAATCTGGAGTACCCCAAGGATCAATCCTTGGACCGCTCCTCTCTCTTACCTTCATTAATGACTTAGGCAAATGCCTAAATAACTCTATTTAATTACTATACACTGATGATACCATATTGTTCCTATCAATAAATCAATTCCTACCTTAGCTGAAAATATGCAAAATGATATAATTAACCTTTCCAAGTGGTGCACAGATATTAATTTTCTGATCAATGCTAAAACAAACTACAGACTAAAACCCTAAGATGTATTCTTTTAGCCAATCCCCTTCAATAAATTATGGAACTACATAGAGAATTATCAATCCCTTTATTAACAGTGATATTTAACAGTGATTTTTTATTATTTTATTAGGAGTGTTTATCCGTCCATATACATAAATAACAATGTAGTACAGACATACAGACAATCAATAGATAACATTGATAGTATACTGAACCAGTAGGAAATAGCCTCAGTCTTAGTCTAGCTAAGTCTGGTAAGTTGGCCATTACCTTATAGACCTTGACTTTCTTCATGCAGCTGTATAGAGAAAGATACTATCTAAAGGACTAGAGAATTCTAAGGTGATGGATGAAGTGATGAGGAATAGGAGCACATTAAGTAAAATTAAATATATAAGGGTAACAAGCTTTCGGCCTTGGTTAGGGCCTTAAAACGTTCGTACGATTCAATGTTTCTGGTTTCAGGGTCTAGATTGTTCCATAGCTTTGCTGTCTTCCTTTGTATGCAATTTGAGTCAAAGTTCACAGTGTTTGGTCTTTGAGAAAGTAATATTGGTCCATCCCATTGTCTTGTAATTCTTCTTTCATTATCTAAATATCTGTCCTTGTATATAACCTTGTTACAATAATCTCTAAATCTTAAAACTACTTTTATATCATATTTTCTTTCTCACTTTGATCCACCCTTGTGCCGAACTTTCTGTAAATACTGGCACCATTCGAAAACCCTGGGTATACCTAGTAGTATACCTATAGGAAATGTTATCCCAGTTAAAATAAAATCTTCTAAATAACAAAACGATACCATTCCTCTAAATAATCATCGGCCAATCCACACAAGTTCAATTATATAATTTTTTTTATATATATTACTCTATATCCTATACCAATCAATTAGCGTTTAACAAAAACACGCTTGTCATTACCATTTTGAATGGCAACTGGTAAGTTATTCCATAGCCTAAAGCCTCACAAATATGTATACACTCTTTTTTTTTTTATATAAGTGCAGTTCTTGACAATATCAAAAATATAACGTTGAGCTAATCGCCTCATAGGATCAATTATCTTTTTAATCAATGTATTTACCTGAATAACATGCTAAGGGACTGGCATGAACTGGTGCCCCTGCTTTTCAGGATTGGGAATTGCTTTCCTTTTTCGTTCTGTCACAGGTCATCAGTATCACCGATCAATTATACATTTTGGCGTGCAAATATAAATATGAATTTTACACATTCCTGTTGCCGATGTGTACCTTTCTTCACTTTCATACAATAACTGCAAAGTACTTATCTCTTTTCTCCACATAAGAGTTGGTAGATTGGCCTTCAGAAGTAAATACCTTTTACATACTATTCTTAGCCCTCTGTAATACATAAACACTTTCTAGTTTCCTTTGCGGACCCACTCTTGCTGAAAAACAACATGGGCTTGCATATTCAATTAATGGTCTGACTGCATATTCCTTCATTCATATACTTATATTTCCTGCAGGTCGCTTTCATGTAAATACACTATATCTGTAGGATATAATATTATTATTATAATGTAAGATTCAATATGCTTAGTTTTCCTATACTACTCACAAACTTTTGTATAGGTGCACGTGCACTTACGAGCTCTCTTTATATATAGGGGACTAATTGTTGCCGTTGTAAATATCTGGTATGTCGAGGTTTTGCTCCGTCATTGTTTTTGTCATCTGTCAACATCGCGTTGAGATAGGACCGCTCTGGGAAATTGCCATTATTAGATGAGGCTAACTGTTAAGGAATGCGGAGGAAAACTATAGCTAATAATAACTCATCAATAATACAAAGCAGGCATGTGTAGTTGTTGATGTGGTCATCCAGACTGACTGGACCACTAGCGACCACCCTGCCCTCTGAGAAGAGGCGGATTGCCACTGAACTAAAAATTGAAGCTGTCGCAGGATATCTCGGTCATTTCCCAGTTATGTCTAGGTCATGTCTCGTCCAGTTATCACACTTAAACACTACGTACAGCAGCCTATTTAGTCGTAATCAAAAGCTATATTCGTAGGCTACATTTTCGATTGGAGGAATACATATGTTTATGGTACACGAACATCAGGATCAGCACTTCTTTTGGTCCTATGGCTATTCCATTCAAACTTTTGCACACGGCATCACTGGCCACTACCACCATGCTCATGCTTCCCTCCCTGCTTCCCCACGGTAGTGGTGTCGGCCACTACTGTAGGGAGCAGGTATTACACACAAACATTAACAAGGAAGAGAGAGTGTGGGAAGCAGGGCGGGGTGGTGGGCAGTCATTAAAAGTGAGAAAAACGACAACTATAAGAACAAAAACAGACAATAAAATAATATCCTTAGGCCTATAGCTAGCGGGCTAAATTTCTGGACGAGCAGCCCCCTTACCGCTATTCCTAGCAGGAATAGCTTTGCTATGATACTCGAGTCAAGTGGGCGGGGCACATACCGAAGGGAGAACAACTATGTACCAACACTGTCTTCCGAAAGCCTTTTTTCATGCTTTTTTTCCCTGGAACTTTCTAACCGATCCCAGAAGCTAGAGCGAGTCAAGGGTAGCAAGGTCCAAACGGGAACATGTGTCATTTACTGATAAAATACAAAGTTATCGCTTACCGAATATTCAAATCGAGTGCAGTCAAATAAGAAAACAAGTAGATGGGAAGCTATAAGGTTCATGGAAGAGCCGCAGGGCGGGCCACAGGGAACGAGCATGGAAGAGCCGCTTAGTTACATCAACTGACACCAGCGGCGCTGTTCACTGAGTGAGTGAACTGCGCCGAGTCCCGGGTGGGGTGGGGGGGGGAGAACGGGATGGCTGGGTGGAGAGTAGTTCGTCGGAAATGTGAACACTCCACATTTATACAAGCAACTAGCCTAAAAGTCACATGCCCACACAACCCAATCCAGCGGTATACTTTTCTGGACCGACCGGCGACAATGGCATAATTAATTAATTATGCAACTGCATAAAACCCAAGCAAGAAGCATCGCCACATTCCGCCATCGGCGATGCATTAGCACTGTACAATTTCCTCTATGATCGGGGAACCCACTCTATTTCTCATTGTCCAACACCAACCAGTTACATGACTGCCTAAGTTATAGCCTTAGGGAGAGATTGGACCAAGATTTTTTAGGTATTACTGGTATAATTACGGCGTTACAGACCTCTCGCGTTTAGGCTTCAGCTTCAGGAACACTTGCAATCAGACATTGTTGTGGTCCTTACACCTTGTGGCAATGTGGTAAACTAACAGCAAGTGCCAGGAATGGTTTCTCACCCTCCCATGAGGTAGCGCCACCGTATGATGTGTAAAACAGCGCCGCGTCGGCGCTTGTTTTTCACGTTGACTTAACATTAAAATTACCCGATTTTGGAGGAGGGTGGGCGGGACAGAAAGGAGAATGGTGGGCGGGATGGTGGGCAATGTCTGCCTACAAAAACAAAAACGTAAATAGCCCAAGACTTCCCCTCAAACTCTGACGATAGGCCTCGATCTGGTGCCATCACACTCTCTGGACGAGATATGACTACCGCTTTTTCCGTGAAAAAGCCGACAGGCTGTACTTCCTCAGAACCAAGTACGTCATCCCCAATACATCATAGAACGCAATAGAGAGAGAAACGCTATTTATCGCCCACTTTTCAACATCACTGTATAGGAATCAACGCTATTGATTGAAGCAATAGCATTTACAGACATTGTCTTCTCAATTTCATCAGGAATCGATGCATCATTACTGTATACTAACAACGCTAGACTCCAGTTTAGCCACCAGAAATATGCACAGAATGTTTGAATGTTGAGCCATTCCCGCTCCATAGTACACATAGGCAGCACCACTGCATGCACTGCCTATGTCCAACCTGGTCCACTCTCACCCACTACCACTAGCAGCGCAGTTGGTCATGCCTCAGCAGAGGTGTGACCAACAAGTGTATTAGACACTAAAACAAAAGCATTTCAAGGTACTGTACCGTAGGCGGGGAGGGAGCATTGAGGCAAGGCTACACACAGACCTGTATCAAACACTAACACATATAGGCTATTTATAGGGTGGCTTGTGGAGGATGGCTTGTGTAGCATAGTCACCACCATTGATGGTGACTAGGCTTTATTAACACTAAATCAGATGGATATTGTAGGTAGGAGGGGTAGAGACAGGGTGGGTGGGTGGATGGGTTCTATTTCCGTCGAAATAACAAACCCCAACACCCAAAAACAGAGAAAAAATCAGTAAGTAACACCACCAAAAAATACTCGCGGGTAAAATTTCTGGACTGGGCTACACCACAGCGTTATGGTACACGATTATACGATAAACATATCTTGATTGCACCCCACTTATTGCACCTCTCAAGGGGAATGCCGAAACTCTATTTAAGTTAATAACGGCAGGCAGTATGCGTTTTTCAACTGATTTCCTCTCATGATATACTAAAAACGTCTAAGAAGAATGTCTAAGAAACAATATTCGACATGGTGCTAAATTAGTAATGGAATTAGTTATAGACTAAGGCACATGGAAGTGGGAAAGCTATCATGCCATGGGGACACACTGTATAATTACTTTCTCATTACACTGCGTTCCACACAGTTTGATGAGTGAATAGACACCAGGAGGTCATATAGAGCTGGGACTGAGCAGCTCCTCCCAGTATTTCTAATGTCACAAAACATGGCTGCAATGAGTAGTCCAGTGGCATTGTGCCCTCATATGACTTATCCATGTGTAAGTTTAACTTATATCTAGTCAGTGAAACATTACAAGCATTGGCTGCTTTTCTCAGCTAATCCTGATCCATATGTGATGTGTTTCAGGAAAATGAGTCATAAGTCGCAAAACATACATTTTGAGATACCATTATATTTGAAAAGATGAGATCAAGCCAATTCCAATGATAGTAAACAGTCTAATAATCTAATAAGTATTTCTAGATTTTAAGTTTGATATTTTCGTTTTTGAAAAAAAAAAGTTTCCAATATTTCTGGGGGTCAATAAACAGTAAAAGTAACTAAATGTAGTCCATATAAGGACCTTTAAAACGAAAAGATATATTACATAGATTGTCCTGAAATTTGATACATCGATTGATATAGCTATAAGTGATCAACCCCAAAAAAATATAACATTCCAATAATGTGAACTTGTGAAAAAACACTTTGAAAAATATCAATTTTGCGACTTATGACTCATTTTCCTGAAACACATCACATATTACACTTATATATTACTGTATATCAAAATACAACTAAATGGTACACTTGTCTCATTATACTTGCTCGGATTCCTACTTGTAATTTCCCACATACATCTACTGGCTGGCAGCTATTTTCTGTTAGATTAGTTTGATACTGAGTGCCGAGTGTAGCTAGACCCATAACCCGGTACATGACAACCATTGTTCATAACTTACTTTCTACTCTGTCCACGTCTGTCTATGTTCACTTGTCACCTTACTGGAAGGATTTGCTGTATACAATTTCTAAATAAAACAGAGATATATAGTAGAGTAGAACTACAGTAGAATGTATAGAATGAAGTAGTTAGGCCTAACAGTTTATGATAATATATAGATGCAACGAAAAACGACTTCTAGTCAAATAATGAGACTCGTTAGGTCCTTTCATCTTCTTACCTTTGAACCATTTTAATCTGATGATAATATTTTAGTAAAAAACGAACAATTGTCAATATTGATACTGAATTGTCCTCGACGCACGTGTTCAAACAATGTGTCAATTGCTTCTCTAAAATCAGTATGTATTGATGAATTGACACCTAGTTATAGAAAATACATCGTAACTGTCATAGTCTGTCGGATGTGAATACGCCAATATATACAGCCTAATAATAGATCTTCATTTTGCAACTTTTGAGATCTTGTTCAACACTCAGTATGCCCCCATGGGAGTACGGTATAGACACGTATCCCAAGTCCATTCATGATATATAGGGCGATTTATTTGCAATAACTTTACACTTTAAATTCAGTAGCATCAAATTAATGGAAACCCTGGAAAAGCACCATCTGGAAGACGGGAATATTTACAGATAATTAATGAGATACTAAAGCCAGAAATAGAGGACACCATTATAATGGCTTCCTCCATAGATGCAGCAATTACCCCGCGGCGGGAGGATGGCGCGTGAAGATGAGTAATCCCTATAATGAATAGAGTGACATTATTGTGACGGGCAGAGAAAGACAAAACGCTTCCATTATTGTCTAGCTAATTCTGGTTTTTTTCCTTCATACGAAATATCTTATCAACCCTCACAACATTATTATGTTTTGATAAATTAGTTTGATTCAATTAAATTAAATTAAAAAAATCTTTATTGCTGATGGTAAAATTATACATGGTGAGTCATTGCTGTTGTGTCGGCTCTTTCAATGATTGCCAGTTACAGAACTTTGATTTGAGCTGTTGATATTTCAGAAAACGTAAACTAACAATAAACTAACTTGAGTACTTAGATAAGATAAATACAGTGAGACTATGATGTAGGTGCTAACAGAAGACTATACGGTATTTGACTTAGTGATAGAAATACAGACATGTTGGGCACGTTTGGGTAACGTTTATATATGATTAACATAATATATAAATAAGGTATTAGCCGTTTAAGGAGGCAAGAGAAGCAAGGCAGAGGAATGATTAAATTTTAGCACAGAGTGCCAAAATACAGTGCATTTAAGAGCTCAGAAGAGTGCTAGAAGTTGTTCAGTAAATATCTTAAATGATATTTTGTCTTCGATTTTGTGAGCGGCCAATTCCAGCTTATTCCATTTGGTATGATATTTGTATATCACACAGTCAGTGACTTTGTTTTCATTTTGAAGGTAATACTGTTAGGTTTCTCTTCCCTATGGCGTGACTCCGCATTGGGAATTCCCTATTATCAATATTAATATGATTTTGTGATAAATAAAAGGCCATATCTAAAATGTGTTTGTCTCTTTTCGCTTGTAAGGGCCAGATATTTAGTCTGATGCTGTTGGTCTACATTATCATATTTAGATTTATTAAAGATTATTCGCAGAGCCAAGTTTCGTTGAGACTGCAGTCTGATGAGATGGAGATACGTACATTAATCATCATATTCGTACAATCAAACACAGTTATACTTTACTTAATCCAGGTGTGCTCCAATTTAACCTAATATTGACCCATGGTGGCCCATAAAATCATGGATAGAAAAGCCTTTAAAATCCATGTTATGAAGGATCTTATTTGGATGGATGACAACTTTATTGAGTAATTTATGATGTCTTTTGAATTCAGTGAACCGTATATACTTATTGTTGATTGTAAGAATACCATTCTCAACAAAAAAGAGTAAGAGATTAAATGTGTAACGTGCGGTGAGCCATCCCTCAGTCAATGACGAGGGTGGTATTGTTCACCAGCCAAATGATGAATATAAGAACGGGTTGGGGGCTTGAAAGCCTCCTGACGGCAAGGAGAAACGTCCCCTAACTTCCTTAAATAAACGTACCTCAATCTCAATCAATCTCAATCTCAATCTGTTTCTACATTACATATATATATTAGACTGGAACCACAAACAGACAAACTATATTTTCTAGAGGCGTTTTTTGTGAAAAGTTGGTAGAGTCCAGTATGCTGAATGGTGGTTATTTTGTTATTGATGTATTTGCACCGGGAAACACGCCCATATACCAATCTTATATTGTGTGGCTATAACATGTTATTGCTCCGTGTGTTGATGATTATTAAACAAAGGTTGATGTGTGGGTCTTGATGCCACAATGGCTGACTGCCTATTGCACCCTGTGTGCGGGTAGATGTAGAGAGAGGTCTAAGTTATGGCGGCCCTCATTCAATATCATAACCAGGATCTGTATGTGGGTTAGATTTTCAGAACATGTACAATTCAACTTCGCCAATCTTCTCAAATAACCCAAATTTCAGACGAAATTAAAGTTCCAATAAAGTACAGTTTAACCTAACCGAACAGATTGCCAGAATCAATGCAATGCCAAATGTACTCGAATTTACCTGGTATTGACCAAATTGCAGCCTGATTTAGCAGAATTTACTAAATGTGTAGAGCTGCCAATTGTACGTTTTCTGAAAATCTTACCCATGTAGTCCTACCCAGGAATAGGCCGGGCCCATCCACTGATGAGTTTAAAGCTGCAATCCAAGCTATTACAACAAAATAAATCTTACCAATTTCACTCATATTGTGACTTATACGACTGGAGTTATCAATATTCTGCTGCTGATATATGTTTATACAAGAATTTGAAGTCTAATGACAGAGGGAAAACTGCCGCAGTGAGCGATAACAAGTGAAGACATTTTAAAAGCCCTGTAGCAAAAACAACTGAACAAAATCCTGCAAAACTTTGATCAAATGACCTTTAGATGGGTTGCAAAAGAATAGAACAAGAATTAGAAAATGTTCAGTTCCTGACCGATGTTATATGGCTTTAATACAGCGCACGTACCAGGTCTGCGTTAAGATACTATGTTTAGTATAAGTAATCATATAATAATCGTTCAAATAAGATAACTTTGCTTATTGATTCTCGATGTTTGTAGTATAGTTTTAGTTGTGTTTATTCAGTCAAGCACTACATTCAGCAGTGGCTATTCTCAGCTCATCTTGATACAAGGATTATAAAATTGTTAGCCTATAGACATTTACTTGTTGATTACATCTGATACAGAAATAGAACTTATTTTTGCATATTTATCGACTCATAGTATCCTGCTGGGAGAGGAGAGGTCATGTCATAGCTAAATTAATTAGTTCTTTTTTTGTGAGGAGGGATTTTTCTTTCTTTAGAAAAACATTGTCACACTCTGATCGCGTCGCGACTTTCAAAGAGGGGACACTCAGCAAATGACGTACACTGACACAGCAGATTCGATAGATAAGGGTTAAACTATATTATGTTACCGCTGGTGTTACTTTGACACAATAAAGGAATCGTTTGGGACTCCACTGAATAATACTAACCCACGTGCAACGAACAAAGTAGACAATCTTTTAGATTATACTATATTAATTCGGCACATATAATTATACTCCCCGAGCACATTTACCATTCAGTGAAATATATAGCCTATATCTTGGCGGGGATGATATATGGACAGTGAAAGAGAACAAAGTTCGGGCATTTTGGGGCATTTTCACAAAGATCACCACCTTCTTGACCATATTATCTTTAGCCATGGAGGCCTGAATGTTCGCCATGCAGTTTGTGCTGTGGTCTATTGACGTCAGCACCCATATCATACTGATAGCATTTACAGGTTGTAAATTCACCATGTACTTCTGAGCTTAAACCCCAATGATTCATTCTGAGTATTCTGCCTTGCGTCCCCTATTTTCTCTTGGATGGATTCAGGAGAAAAGCGAAAGTGACTCCGCGACGCATGCGCGCATATGTCACTAATCCACTTCCGATGGCTGATGACAAGCAAAACTTCAGTTGCAGCTGCTCTCAACAGAGGGGCACGTGATTCCCCTGTTACACACGTGATCAGACCCTCTAGCGAGTGGCGTTTTAACTAGGTGGATGCATTCAGAGCGTGACAATATCTACTCAAGTTATTCCAATTCCTATCACTCCAGCTATCGGTGTTTCTGATTGTTTTCAACGCGAGGTGTAACAGACAGGCGATCAATAATTTTACTTTGATTTAGGCCTATTTATCAAGCTTGAATGGAAGCAACAACGAAATAGCAAAAAGAAATTCAGGAAATATCTCCTCAAAACTCTTGCATTCATTGGGTATCAATGCAAGAGTTAATTAGAATATTTCCCTAACTTTATACAGCATAAATCCAATGTGGAAAGTGCCTGCATGGCCCATTAGCATGATCTATAAATTAGGATATGTAAATCGGCATGTACAATTTCAATATAGACAATTCTTTGATAACCTCGAGTAAACTGAATTGAAGAAGCATTTATTTAACTCTAAAATCGGGCACATGTTTGTCTTCTGTGTCTTCTTACACACCGGTCCTACCGTCAACCCCCTCCACCCCCTCCACCCCCTCCACCTCCACTCCCATACTATAAGGGACTGTTCTTTTTGTTTTCTCAGCTATTTATAGCTGAGAAAACATATGAGTCACTATGAAATGTGCCAATCACTGATACTGGATCTACATCTGATAATATTCTTTAGCTGTCTGTGAGGTGTTTAAGGATGCCTTATCTAATCCTTTCGATCAGGTCCTATATTTCACACTTCACTGATTCAATCAGTCATAGATTTCACACCTAGACGTTATTGAAGGCTGATTGACAGCCTTTCTAGGTTTAGCCAAGGGAGATTGGCTGTTAGTTAGATGCTTCTCCAACCATGATAGGTCTGCAGAAGGCCCTCCCACCTCCCACACCATCCCTCTGCCCACCACCCCACTCACCTGCCTCAGGTGCTCAAATGGACACTGCTGCCCAACACATTTTCTAAATTTTAAAAGTAAGTTACCAACTATTTAGCCTAGCCTAGCTTACTACTTTTTTATACAACCAACTTTTTTTTTACGACCAACTTTTTTTTATGACCATTTATTTTTTACGACCAGCTTTTTTTTTACGACCAACTTTTTTTTTTACGACCAACTTTTTTTTACAACCAACTTTTTTAACGACCAACTTTGATTAACGACAATTTTTTTCCTGACCAACTATTTTTTAACGACAATTTTTTTTCGACCAACTTTTTACGACCAACTTTTATTTTACGACCAATTTTTTTGAACGACCAACCATTTTTTTTTGACAACTTTTTAACGACAATTTTTTTCCTGACCAACTATTTTTTAACGACAATTTTTTTTCAACCAACTTTTTTTACAGCCCTGACTATTGCGTTGCACACTGTTTCCCTCTTCAAGAATCAAACTACTGTATAACTATAAGTTGACATCAGGCACAAATGATTGTGGCTCAGAAAATCATTTCCAGTGGAAACGCCAAGTATATGAATTAAGTTGACACTGATTACAAAGTTAAATATGTTAACAGTTGATCAAATCGGTGCATAACTTGAT
The DNA here is from genome assembly GCA_942159475.1 of Sthenelais limicola. Taxonomy (NCBI): domain Eukaryota; kingdom Metazoa; phylum Annelida; class Polychaeta; order Phyllodocida; family Sigalionidae; genus Sthenelais; species Sthenelais limicola. The sequence continues at coordinate 28,710,066 of OW804101.1, forward strand.
AATTAGTTAACTTAGTACTTGTTTTACTGGGGGGGGGGGAGTCAGGGGGTCGGGAGGGATTTTTTTGCACAGACTCAGAACTACAATGATGTAGGGTGGTCATGACATTTTGCACAAACTTTGAAGGGGGGAACTAAGAACTTTTGCACAATATTTTAAGGGGGTTGACCCCTCCCCCAGTGGTTAATTATGAACAGTCCCTAATTAGCCCCATCCCCACCCGAACCATATGAACTAGCCCACTAACGTTATATCATAAGCAGGCAGCTAGATGAACATGAGACGACCCTGTGACATTCTTGAACTGCTCAATTAAATAGTAATAGAAATAATATCAGAGGAGCATCTCCTGATGTTAACAGACTCAAATGTTGATACTGGTATGGCGGACGTTATTCTATTATTTTCACTCATAAAAGCATAGATCTACATGTGGGGTTGTATGTTCGGGAAGAACTTGGATGAAGTTGGTGATGCAACACTGCGTCACTGGAACACTGCGTCTCATCATATGCACATTAGGGAGGTGCGTGCGTGATCTACGCATCACTCATGAACTTATGTGATTGTAATGAACTTATGTAATTATACACTTTATTTTCATATTTTAAACGGAAAGTTGTTTGTAAAGTATTTTATCAGATATATTTGCAAAAAGACGGCGTTCAAATCGGTAGAATAATAAATAATTTCATTGTTATCATTGAGATGAGATAAATGCGCTTATAATTTACTATGTCCATCCATGCCATACCCTTTTAATCCACGTTTTTGCATGCTGAATGGAGGCAATGGCCACCTTCTGGCAATGGAATGGAATGGCAATGGCCACCTTCTCATGCATGTAGCCATGTTGACCCTGCTTGCTTAAACTAGATTAAACCCTCCGGGGTTAATCTCATAGCCCTATGATTTTATGAGGGTTAACTGTCCGGTGCGGGAGGATACGGGGACGGAAACTCTGTCCAGGGGGGTGTGTGGCACCAGATTAGAACTATCGTCACAATTTGATGGGAATGAAGGGATGTCTTGGGCTATTTACTTTCATAAGTATGGAATGTTTTTGTACGTTGACATTGCCCACCATCCCGCCCACCAACAATCGCATTAAAATCGTTTGGTTTTTGTGTTATTAACTGTGCAAAATGATCGTGGATGACGGGCGATGTTTTGCACATCATACTGTGGCTGCTATGACGTCACTACGAGCATGTTACCGAGTACGGCCGAGTGCGAGGAAGAAGGCTTAAGTCAAGAACTGGAGAAAGCTAGACATGCGTTGGCAGATCAGGGTATGTGCAGTACGAGTACAATATAGACACTATGAACCCCGACGTTTTGCTTCTTAAAAATGTTGAGGAAGTGAAATCTGGCATTAGTTTGTGATCTGGATGACGAAAACATAGGATATCGGGACATCGAGCCAACTTTGCTAGACTAAATTCGTCGCTCCAGGTGACTGGTGGTGCGCTCTTGTGCCTATGGGAGAATCAGGATTCCAAGGGAATGCCACTGCGCCATTTCATCTAGCTGAATGGTTGGTCATTTCTGACACCTAGTTCTAGGGGATAAGTACGGAAGACGAGAGTGCTCACGCATGGAAAGTTTCATTTTTTAAATAGAAAATCATTTTCATTTCCAAAATCATTTTGAATTTCAATTTAAAGTATGTTTCAAAAGACACAGGTGTTTTCATTTCCGTTTTGAATTTGATTTCCGTTTTCATTTCCATCTTGAAATGGAAATGAAAATCTATGAACGAGACTTAAAACGAGATGAGAACTCACAAGATTTCAAGCACAAAATGGCGGCCCCCATAGGTGCCGCCATCTTTGATTCCTTCCTCAGGTGAAGTGCACTGTCCAACTCTGTGGTGACCAACTGACTGACCCCTGTGGCCTAACACGTGGAGACGATGATGCTGTGGTTATTGTGGTCAGGAGGTGGTCTACATGTCCCTGGCCATGAGGGGTAGCTGCTGATTGCTTAAACTAGATTAAACCTTCCGGGGTTAATCTCACCTTAAACAACAAGGTGCAGCTCCCTTGCTCTCCTTCCCTTTTATTCCCCCTCCTTAATAATAAAGAGTAATGTGTGGACAGGTACATCTTTCGTAAAAAAAAATCGTCAAAAAAAGTTGGTCTAAAAAAAGTTGGTCGTAAAAAAAGTTGGTCTAAAAAAAGTTGGTCGTAAAAAAAGTTGGGTCGAAAAAAGTTGGCCGTAAAAAAGTTGGTCGAAAAAAAGTTGGTCGAAAAAAAAGTTGGTCGTAAAAATAGTTGGTAGAAAAAAAAGTTTGACGGAAAAAGGTTTGTCTCCCTCCCCTTTTATCCCCCCCCCGCCTTCACCTCTCCTCTTCTTCCTCCATTGCTTTGATCCCTCCTCCCATTCCTACCTTCCTGTCCTCATCCTCTCCCCCCTCCCCCCCCACACACACTCCTCCTGCGCTCCTCATCCTCCTCCCCTTGATATAACCATATTAAATGTGTTGATAAGGGTGTTAAGCAACCAATCTTACTCACTCCTCCCCTCACTCTGCCCTCCCCCAGGAGGAGGTTGAGGTAGGGCAGGAGTAACAGGTAAAGCGCCGGGGGTGAGAGTGGCCTGAAAAAAATAAAGGCCTGGGCATTCTATTGGTGAAATACGGTATGTCCTTACAGAATCTATGGCTATAGGAACAGAAGCATAACCAATCCAAGATGGCGGCTCCCATAGGCGCCGCCATTTTGCCAGTGAGATCTCATGAGATCTTGTCTCGTTTAAAATCTCAGAAGTCAAAACGGAAATCAAAACGATAGTGAAATGTGATGTTGAAACAAAAATTAAAACGATACCAGTAGTGACCTGTGAATTTGAAACGAAAGTGATTTTATTATTTAAATGTGATGCACAATGATTTTGGAAATGAAAATGATTTTCTTTTTTAAAAATAAAACTGAATTTTACTTTTCATCACATGAACACTCTTGTCTTTCGTAGATAAGGTCCCTGACGACTACCTCTCTTCCGTTTTCTCCTTTTCACCCTCTGAAATGGGTCAAGTCAACTAAAGAGTAAAAAGGATGGGGTGAGTAGATAAGGAAGGGTGGGAGAATATATAGGCATAGATTCTGTATTCTCCTTACAGAATCGATGATATAGGTAATAGCTTAATTAGAGTAATAATAGAAAAGAAACTATCTATAGATGAGCTCAAACCCGCATTATTATCTGTCTGTGCTTCGAGCACATTCTATCAAGGAGGTATGTACAAAGGGAGTTGAAATGGCACACTCCTTCAACTGGCAGATGCGTGACAGGCATATGGTCTAGCCACTGTATGCCAGGTAACATTGCAGTACTGTTGTCGACAATAGTACCAACTATAGCCCAGGTAGTTTGATTGCCCTTTTCCAGCAACAGTTTACTAGTGATACAGTTATAAATAATTGGTGCTAGTAGTAGTAGTGCCATTATTCCCGACTATTTGGTGGACATACATAAATATACAGAACCAACCGCAGTTATGTATTTCCTATCGTTCTTCACCAAGTTGGAGGCAGGAGGAATCCCAAGGGTCAGAGCGCAGCGTAGACCCAAGGGATTCCTATGCTGGAGATGAGGTGAAAAAAAATGGGAAATACATAAATAAGGTTAGTTTGAGATTTATTTGACCTCTTCCAAATGATTTTAAATGTCCTGGAATCACTTTAATTACAATAACATGTTGCAAGAAAAACACAGCGAGGGCATGGCATGGTTCCATTTAGCGCTTGGGTTTATGACGGCCGTTGTAACGTTAACGATGGCTTCCGCAGTTTCAATGGTTAGCTTATGACATGATGTCATGGCATGATGTGTCCCTATGACAACGCTGGCCTACTTTCAGAATAACCAATGAAAATGCAGAAGGATAAACTAGGTCATCTGTTTCTTCCCTAGGGAGGAATGAAGCATATTTCTTCCCGCTTGCTCACATATAACAAGTCTATATCAAGTCTATGGGCACTCTGTTCCAGAGGTGAAATAATTCCCATTTCTACTCCCTCTGTATCCCTTGTTCTATAAAATGATTGTTTCTACACTGAAAGGAGTAATTAATTGTTCAGGAAACGACTACACCATGGAATTAAGTTGTAGTTTTTCCGCTTTATTCATATTTTATCATTCTTGTTATTTTATGTATTAAACTTTATATTGCTGTTATTAACTTCACCACTTTTATAGCTTGTATGTCTCATTACAATTGCCTCCTATATAAATTCATATAAAAGAATCGTAACACTTTTGAAGCTATAGCTATAAGAATATATGGTTCTGCATTAAGTTTGGTCAATTTTCAAGAACCGTCATTCACACATATTCGTGCTGTGTTAGGCCTTGGTTCACTGGTTATACTTCCTAGCATTACTAGAATCTTGAATACAAAAGATATTGGGAGAATAATCTAATCAGAGCTCCAACATGTATGTTGAAGCTTTCAGCAGCTCGCAGAAACGCTTTTGAGGAGAAAACAGAACTATTTGTCTGTATTTTGTTCAGAGACATGGGATAATATTCTTACAGTGATCCAACAAAAGCACAAATACTTGGCGTGTTTCACAGAGCCTTAGAGCTATTTGCAATGTTGTTCGCTGAGAAGCATGCATCCTTGGTAAGATGAATACACTTTATTTATACCACCTGTCAAAGTGGTATATTATAGAACAGGCTGATCCTGGCATTGCACGACAGGGGATCTAGGATGGGGGCGGGGAAGGCGTGGGGTTACATGTGTGTGTGTGTGTGGGGGGGGGTAATTAAAACTAAAAGACCGAGCTAAAAGATCAAAGAACTAGAAATTATCTGTGCGATATAACACATCTCAAATGAGTAAAAATTTAGAATTATAACAATATGTCTTTATCATATTGTTTCATAATCATATATCATATTGACCCAACAAATAAATCATTATATATAATATTTATATACGATCATCTATGCTATGTATGTTCTAGATTGACTGGCTGTTAAATATAATTGTCTCATTGTTGTACCTACTGGCCAGATGCATTTAAAATATCCAAGAGTCTATCAATTTGCATACTAATATCCTGAAGGAAAAAAAACGAGCAAGCCTAGTTGTTAGTAATACAATCAATAAAAAACAAAAAAATACTCAGACGGATCAAAATGCAAAATACGTTTAATATGCAAGTGTTTCAATATGAGTTTTGTTATCCTGACTTTATTGTGCATTAAACCCGCACACCAGTAGTTGTGTTGATTAAAGGACTCAAGGATTGACTGGTAATATCTCGGATATTCTTGTTGGTTTCATTTCCTAATATACTGCATGGTAGATGTCATAAAACAAGAACCAGGGCTAGATTCCCTTTTGTGCTACACTGAGACCACATCATCCCCAGGAACACATAAGTAGTATAGGTAAGAAGGGGCAAGTGAGAGGGGAAGGTTCCTCAGATGGTTGGCTTTACAGTCTCATGTAGACCACACGACATGTCAGATTGCAATAGCGTGACTTGGAGAAGAATGCTGAGTCATGTTTATTCCTGGCGCCAGGTTTAAAACTTCTGATCCTGTGATTGTGAAATCATTGGAGGTTTAACTCAATTTCGTTTAATTGTTTGAGACCTAAATCTTCTATTTCTGCAGATTGATACTAGGAAAATCATTTTGTTACCCGTGAACTGAATAGAAGAAAAAATACTGACCAACTGATATGGCCCAATATGGTAAAGAATCCTATGCCTCGTAATCAAGCACACTTCTCTCATAACCATGTCTTCTCATTAGCATATCTTTATTCACTTATTAAAAGTTGGTGATAAGTGCTTATATTTATAATTATGGTTTGTATTGTCATAACCTGGATACACTACGTTTATAACTATGATTTATCAGTGAATGTGAGTTTGTCCCAAACTAATGACTGAACCCATCTCTCTCTTTTCTGATGACACAGTGATACGTAACTAACTCCAAACACTAAGTGACAAAAATTAAAACATTAAAGTGACACATATCACTGAGCTCCCAATTTGGGGAAAGTTTGCCTGAATTTCAACTATGTTCTAGATTAGTATATTGGTAATGTATACCCGGGAGAATTAATGTATTAAATACATATATTTCCTGTATTTAAGAGTTTAACACTCGAATTTTGAAGGGTGCCTGTCAACAGTCAGAGCCAAGTCGGTTGGTAAGGGAATGTCCCCGACGTCTCTTATCATAATTGGTTAAGTGATAACACCTGGATGGGACAGGGTATATGTCAGTATGTACCTCCTGCCTCACTTGTACTTCACACCCCTTCACCATGCACTGGGGCAGTACCTTATGGTCAAGTTACTTCTCTCTCAGATTTGAATTCCCGAATGGAATCTCTGCCACATTCTTCATTAACAAATATCAATTAATATAAGGAATATATAGAGTTGGTATTCCACACAAATGTTCTTACATGTGCAGGTCATCAAAAACTATAAAACATATTTCTAAATGACATATAGTCAAAATAGTGATCTTAGCCACTTTAACTTCTAGGTAACCATGGTAACTTAGCCATTTAGACTGAGGCAATAGTTGACTGAGGGATTATTAGTAACACTTGTAAAATGCAGACCCAAACCTACAGCCTCTAATGTTTGATGGTTGATTCACCAACAACAATTTATTGTAAACCTGAATTCAAATCAAAACGTGATGGTTAAAGACAAATTCAAATTGAATATATAAAATGTTTAAAAGTTATTAAGTCTCATAAAATACCATACTCATACTGTCAATGTACTGGTATATGGTGTTAGTTGAGTAATTCACATAAAAATTAAACGTATCAATTGGTAGCCAGATCTCACTTGTATGTATAACAAACCTAGGTCTTGGTGGAACGATTAGTGTGAATAGAACATAAAATTCAAATGAGAGCACTAAGTTTGAATTGAGTTTTATTTGTACCAAACACTTGTGTTACTGCATGACACATGGTTATTGTGGCTAGTATACAACACAGGCTTCATGCATATTGAGGCGCAAACCGAAGTAGATAGCAGAGTCTTGACCTCCTTGTGGTGGTGTTATACTTCTACCTGCCAGCCGTAGGTCGGTGTCTTCAAGTTTGGTGGTGCTGCTTGAGGCTTGGCACCACCTACTGGACCTGGCTGGTGATGGTGTTTGTCCTCCCAGTTCTGGCAGTGATGCCCTTGGTTGCTGCAATGAGTCACACCCTCAGCACCTGCGACCCCAACTGCAGTTACCAGCATTCAAGATGGAGAAAGGGAAGTTGTTGGCACTCTTGATTTTCTTTGAAATCTTGCTTAAAAATACTTTATATAACAAACTGAATCGATAGATCCCTTCCTTTTAGGTATGACACCATTGTGATGGGTTCAAATCATGTACCAGGGTTGAAGTTTACTTGTACTTTGTACTTGGAATAGCACACTGTATGACCCCAACTGATTTCCACTACGACCCTAACTGTATAACTGAATTTCACTCAACTGGTGCAAAAAGTATCACCCCAACTGGTGCAAAAAGTATAACCGCAACTGTGTCATTTGTATAATAGGACCAAACTTTACTCTGTAGATATTATTTATGACTGCTATAAACATAACCTACATGTACATGTGTTGTGTGGAACTTAGTCAGAACTTAAGACTGAAATACAACTGGTGGCAGTGTTATATCATGTTACGTAAGAATAACGTAACAATGAGTAATCACTTTAATGACCATAATTAACATTTATTGTTATGATTTAATTTAATAATTGGACCAAACATTCTGCGCTCAATTTATAAGGTAATAAGAACCAGAAATTTATTGCTCTAAATACGGTAACATGTAGAGGAGTGGGTAACACCCACCCCTCATTAGATATTCCTCCAATGGGCTATAGGCACATGTATCAACAATGTAACTGTATACCGGTTCTACAATAAAGACCATTCTAGATCTTAGGATCAAAGCCTTAGGACTTCTTTCTATACACTGTAGTTCTTTCCAATATTTTAGACATAATTCTTTATATCCATATAGACTCATTATTCATATAACACTGGTGGATTAGAACCCGGATCATCCTAGAGTATCTAGGAGCTCCCACTATCAGTCAAGGAAGTAGTTACTATGCTAATAGGGAGGTGGGTTGCAGTTGTGGTGGTAGGTGCAGTTACGGTGCTCCTTGGAGCCTACACTAGCCTAGATTACTGAACCAGGTCACCTTTCAGATAATCGGCCTAATTCAGGGAGACCTCTGATCACTCTGATTTTAAGTTACATATGCATGGAACCTACAAATATTGGGGATTATGTAGCAGAACACATGTTTTCAACCATTCATAGATGCAAATAGCTTTGTAGTTTCGGTTGTGTCAAGAAAAAGTTAGGGTCATACCTTGTGTTTACTTCAATGCAGTTACGGGTATGCCACTCAATGTTTTTCACCTAGATTACACTGTAGTATAAGCCAGATACATGTATCTGATAACACCCGAACCTAAATGCAACTATAGTAAACACCCACAGAACATGACAGCTACTGAAAACTGCTTTTGATCGTTAAAAACCGACATTGTTTGTTCTAGTGGGAACCCACCTTCCGCCATTTTGAATGCTGGTAACTGCAGTTGGGGTTGCAGGTGCCAAGGGTGTGAATGAGTATACTATACCGTCTAGTTGGTTGCTGCCAGCCAGAGTTTCTTAAACGTAGTCCTTCAGACTTCACCTGTTCCAAAGGTGCTCATACAACTTATTATTATATCAACGCACATGGCAGTGGCAAGAAGAAAATGCATTGTACATGTGTTACTTTGACATGAATTAGTTTTTGGACAATGTCCTTCATGTCATCTATGTATGTGAATTAGTACTGTCTGTCTTGACAAGATTTTTCTGTGAAAAAGTTTCATTGTCATTGAAAATGAGAAAAAGAATCCACATTTATATAAGCAACTAACCTGAGACTTCCCCACACTCAAATCTCATAGTTATGCTTCTAGATGACTATATCCATGGTTCATCTTGTTGATGCAAGATCCTCGCTCCATATTCTATGGCTATAACAATAGGCTAATTTAATAGGGTTTAATATAGAAGTACATATATAATCAAAATATGGATATCGAAAGTATGCTACACACTATTCACAGGGGTCTCCAATAGCCCATTCTTAGGTTCTTAGATTCAACATTTGTGATAAAAAAGTTCAGATGAGGTTAAACACTTCTAACAAGTCTGCATACCTGTTCTACCTCTTTACATCCCATTTTATAGAAATAGATATACCTTTCTTTATGATACCTTTCTTTTTGAGAAAACCTTTGCAACTCCACATATATGGCATTTAATAAATACAGGTTAACTAACGAGTTTGTTGAAGGAGCGTGAATATTACATGAGTTGCCCAGCAACGGGTGCAATATTCCAAGCAACTGAAACAAACGGGTTAGTTAACAGATATATTATACACTAGCAAAGTACTCGTCCTCCGGACGGTCACCCTCTCTACCCACACTTCCCCCTCTCCCTCGTTTCCCTCTGCCTCTTCTCTGTCTTTCATACCTGTTTTTCTCTCTCAACCCCATCTCTGATTCCCCGCCCTCTCCCTCCCCTCATCCTCATGCTCCCCCTCCCCTCTCTCCCTTCCCTTACATCCTCTCCCTCACCTCTTTCCCCCTGTTCTTTCCCTTGCCCCCGATCCCCCTCTCCTATTCCCCCACCCTCCCTTTTCTTAACTCTCCCCCTCCTACACCCTCTCCATCCCCTCCCTCTCTCCAATATGCCTCTCCCTCCCCTCTTCTTCACTTTCCCACTCCTCTGCATGTAGGTAAGTCCCCCTGAAAGGTTGTGGGAAATGACGTGGTGTCTCACAGGGGCTTTCCCAGGCTATATTAGATAGAGTGTAAAGATCCAAATTTAAAAAAGGCTTCAAAACCACATTTTCACCCAAGATACCTTCACAAACCACATATAATGACCTCTAGACAGGGTTGACAGACCTGTAGAGACCAACAAAGTAGATCAGGAGACCCCAGATTCCGAGAACATGTGACACAAGGAAACCCCTCTTTTCTACCTCTTTTCATAGAAATCGCTCTACCCGTATATTATATGGATGCTTTCAATCATAAAAATAGAAAAAAATCGAGTCATAGATTTGAATTTCGGCAGTAATTTTAGTTAAACAAAATGATTAGTTGTCATGACAACCTCTCGTACCTAACTAGTGAATACGCACTATGCGTAACTCACTCTACATGGGTCAGTTTTTCAAAGTGTGCTGTTTTGCTATTTTGGGATCTGGGAAAGGGGGAAAATTTAGAATACTCCGAATATAATTTTTTTGCCTTGGATCATAATATACTGGTCTTGACATTGTGGGAAAATTTTATTCCAACAAATTCGGACCTGTGGTTTTCTTAATATGTCAGTTTTTAATTTCCTCTTTTAATCAGTCACACGTGAAATCCCAATTTTGTTGGAAAATATTGAAACCATTTAATTTCACTGAAGGGAATGGCTTGTAAACCCTATAATCTGTATGTTTGATGCTCATATGGGCACAAATAAGCATTTAGTTTAACTTTCAATCCAAAATTACAGCCGAATATATATATTTTGGCTCCTTATATTGTGTCCTTGGAAGGGATTTCATGTGTGAAATGCAATAATACATCAGTTGAACAACCTTTATGGAATAAAAATACCTTCATCTGGCTTTAAACCATTACAAATGAAACCAAAATTAATTTATAATTACTTTCAACCTAAAGAGAGAGCCAAAAATATATATTCTGTGCCACCCTCTGTTATGATATTGACGGGATTTCATGCGTTACTATGTTGGAAAACCCAATAGTAATTTCGTTGAACAGGCTTCATGAAGTAAAAACAGCATCAACTTGCTTTAAATCATTTCAAATGGAATCAAAACTAATTGATAATGACTTTCAATCCAATGAAACAGCTGAAATTATATATTTGGCCACCCTATGTTGAAATCATTTAAGGGATTTCATGCGTCATTGTGTAAATCAACACCATTAATAATTTAGTCAGTCTATATGAGATTAAATTCATCATTACTTTGCTATAAATAATTCGAAATGAGATCAAAATTAATGCATAATTACATTCATCCTAAAGAGAGAGCCTGAGATATATATTGGGCCACCATATGTCATAATTATGGATGGGATTTCATGCGTTAGCATGTAAATCTAAAGAACAATAATTCATTTGAACAGGTTGTATAGAATAAAAATGAGCTTCACTTTGCTTTAAATAATTATAAATGCAATTGCAACTAATGTGTAATTAATTTCAACTCAAAGAGAGGTCCATTGACATATCATTTGAGCCACCCTATGTCATGATAATTGAAGGGCCTTCATGCGTTATGCTTAAACACATACAATAATACATCAGTTGAACAAATTATATGCTTTGAATCATTTCAAATAGAATCTCAACTAATTTATAATCATTTTTAAACAAGAAATACAGCCAAATAAATATATTGGGTCACCTTTTCTACTATATCTGCAGATGTGTTACTGCCAGTACACAGAGGGCTTTCATGCGTTACTGAGGGACATTTTAAGGGTTATTGGCCTGTTATTTGTCCTGAATCAAGATTATCACTAAAATGTGTAGTGATGCCATAAGGGAGATTGAAATGGGACTAGAACATAGTTATATGAATTATTTTCTTTTATTTGTTCATCCTGTATGCATTATTTTTCAGGAGTAACGCATGAAATCCCTTCTGGTTGGAAAATAAGAGGTGCAGACAATAACCTTTTACTCACCCAAAAGTTTCGAAAATATCAGGCGGAATTTTTTATACAGTAAACAATATATGTATACCATCTTCAATATACAGTTTTAGATAGATACATCAAATATATATATATTTTTAACCATTAATGTAATAAAAGGGATTTCATGCGTTATTGTGATGGTTGGAAATTATTGAAGGCCACTGTAGAGATTGTTTCCAAGTTCATTTGCTAAAAAAATACTTTGTAAGAAATTTAGACCTAGATATGTTGGGATACGTTATTTTCAGAGCAATGCGTGTATAATGAGATATGGTTCAATTTTAAGGATTTAATTCCACAGGCGGAAAGATCTTCTTGGGTGGAAGGACTATGGTTTAACTAATTCATGGGCCTTCCACATCAAGCTTTGGGCAGCCCATCCGACTATGTTAATATGGGAATTGCGTGTGTGGGAGTAACTATAAACATCACACTTTCACTCAATCTGTCAAAGACTTGATTGCACCAGTGCTGAAGAGGCTGTGGCAATTGGTGGAGACTTGTAGAAGTTTGTAACCACTCACTCTGACAATAAAATGGATGTTTAATATTTCATGTCCCTACTTGTTACCTTTAAATTGATGGAAGGAAGCCAGTTAAAGGGGTTATAACGTGGCCCCATAGGTTATACACTACTGTTATAACTGCGGCCATGTAACTTGTTTTTTAGACACTTTGCACCGTTTTTGTTGGCTCATTAACATACTAGTTGGGCATACGCAATGTGGTATAACAGGTGAGGGCGGGATGTTTTAAATCAGAGATGTGACTAGGACTAGATGTAGTCTGTATATTCTGGACATTCTCTCCCCCAAATGCATCAAGAAATGTTATAGATTAAGGACACATAGGAATTGACTGAGTACCGGTATTCTTTCTCAACAAACTGAAGAACTTTGAACTGCCTGATTGTATCAAGGGTAATGGACAGCACTATACCGTACTCATTATAGAAAATATCTAGGGAAGTTTTGATTGGCTAGTGTGGGAGATTTATCTGTGGGTATATGTCTAATAGGTGGCCTCCACTATCGGCAAGTAGCGTTACCAATAGTAATGGCAATGGCAAGTCATTGGCTGCAACTTGCCGTCATTCGCCGAAGAATCAAAACGTTTTGATTTCTTCGGTGAATAGATTGCCATTGGCCTTTCATTTGCCACTATTGGCCACTACTTGCCACAGTGGAACAGCTCATTACCAATTGCATTACCAATAGATTTTCTATTCGCCGCTACTTGCTGGTCATTTGTTAACAATCTATTGGCCGCTCTATTCGCCACTCTATTTGCCACTACTTGCCGATAGTGGAGGCCCCCTATAATGATACACCATACTAATTATAGGGGGTACAGTGTTGCCAACTGTTCACCACTACCACCACTACCTCCCCCTAGTGTTGGGTGATTCATAGCTGCCTTTATAGGGGGCCTCCACAATCGTCAAGTAGCGGCGAATAGAGCAGCTAATAGATTGTTACCAATAGAGTGGCCAATAATTGGCGGCTCTATTGATAACGCTATTGGTAACGCTATTGGTAACGCTATTGGTAACGCTATTGGTAACGCTATTGGTAACGCTACTTGCTGATAGTGGAGGCCACCTATTACTCACATCCTGGGAACTCACACCACACCACCTGAATGAACCATATCATCATTGCATGAACCATATCATCAAAGAATCCTAAATTAACTCATTTAGTTTAAGTTTCTATCAGGAACCCTCTGGAAGACCTATAGATGGTTAACATACAAGAGGGACACACTTTTTGGGCGTAAAATTGTATAGTTATTATTTATATTATTGTACTGAATCAGGAAATAAACCACATACAATACCAATTACATCCTCTCTTTTCTGAATGTACCTCTATGTTAAAACTTAAATGTTGGAGATTGTTAATAATTTAATAATACCCGCACTGCTGTAATAGTATACTAATCAGGGTATGACGAAAACCGGTCTCTGAAACAAGAAGTGTTAAAAAAACATAGACTGTGACATTGACTTGTTTATATCTAGCATTCAACGACGACGTCTATATAAACGTCTACAATAAAATTCTCTAAAGTTGCTCTCCCAATTCCTTCTTAGACCACTAAAAACAGTCATGTTTGAACAATATAGCCTAAAGAGAGCCAAAAGGCGCTGCCAAGTAAAATAAAAACGTAACACTTGTACACTTCTAATAAAAAAACACTGGTGGAAATTACCCTCAAAGATCGCCTTTTCTTCATCAGCCTTCCCCTGCACACCTTAGGAGACTTCTCCATTCGTTCCTGTAGTTCATTGATATATTCAAAAAGCATGGTAAACAAGATAGGGCATCAGAGGGAAGCTAGTCATGGAGGCGGAGGCTCATCTCATCTCCCTACAAACCTTTTTGAGCAGATGAAGCACTCGCTGTTAACTGAATACCAGGGGTGTGTGTTGGGGGGGGGGGGCGACTTACCTTACCCCCTCCATATAACATCCCAATAATGTATACTTTATCTAGAGTCGCCTAAATCAATAAAATGCTACAATGAATTTTCTGTGAGGTGTTTTTTAATTGAGTTGAATTCATCTTTCATCTCTAATGTATACTTTATATTGCTATATATATATGATTCAATAAAAACAATAATATGAACGTGCTCCACTGAATGAGAGGTGGTGGGTCAGTAGGACTGGTCAAGCTACTTTGAACGCCCCCCCCCCCCCCACACACACACACACAAGTTATTGCAAGTTATGGTAAAAATGACTTCTTAACAAACGTGTAGATTGGGATGTAAAATGCATCAACCTGATTTCAGATGAAGGAATACTGAAGATCCATGTCAACGACAATGACTAGACTGACTTGGACAGATTATCTTATTCTTTTCTTTTCATCGTAATTTATCATACATATAGGAACATCTATCAACTTTCTTCTCTAACCAATATCTGTCACTTATGCACCCCTTCCTTTCTACCTATCTATTATTAACATTGCACTAACAACAGCCCTTGGGTGGAAGATCATGGAGAATACTATACGTTAGTTCCTGTGAGCTTTGTAAATCCTTCTAACATAAGAATTGGCTGTATAAATATTTGGAAAAAAAGGAAATAAAAAAAAGGCCAACCTAACGATTGATGTTTTATATTTATATTTATATTTCATATTTCAGACCCCCTCCGCCTCCCCCACGTGTACCTGAGTCACGAACCCTTTATGGAAATCTAACAGAATTTTTTTTTCATCCTCTGACAAGGTTCATTCCCTCCTGTCACTGGTATTTCTACACAAGGCCAGACTAATATACCTCGAGCTCACGTCTGTGTATTCATCATGCACATAGGATACACCTTCTGAGGCTTCATGGCTCCTTTAAATGGCTCAATAGTCGACGTTAGGATATGTTCTGTTTCTGCCTTTTAAATAAGTTTATTACGGGAGATGTACAAGAAGAGAGGATCGTTCAATATTCAGCATCTCCTGATGCTCCCTATCTGTTCTAATAAAAGTCAAAATTCGTGAGGAAATCTTACTTTTAGTGGGCGAGTGATTAAAAGTGAAACCACTGCAATCGAAGAATTTTAGCTGCCATAAATGTGGCCTAGAACAAGCTGAAATCCTACACCATGAACAGTCTTGGGGCTTTAACCACTTTTACTAGACTAAAAGGATTAACAACATCCATATTTCAGGTCTGCTGGTACACTGTTTGTGGCTTCGGCTCCAGACTATGCACTAAACAGTGCACCAGGAGCCCCTCAATGTAGGTATGTATGTATATTGTTTATTTCCAGGCAGCCATAGTTCTTCATTATACCATGTATCATGTCAGAATTTCTCCGATGTGAAAACCACAGGAGTCTACACAAACTCCAATACAGTAGACTCTTCATACTTGCTTCCTCAAGTGACAGCAAATATCAATTAGATGTGACATCCTGTCTCCCTCACACACACCTCCCTTACACCCTCCTCCCTCCCATCCTCCTCCCTCACACCCTCCTCCCCCACACCCTCCTCCCCCACACCCTCCTCCCTCACACCATCCTCCCTCACACCCACCTCCCTCACACCCTCCTCCCAACACCCACCTCCCTCACACCCTTCTCCCTCAGACCCTCAGACCCTCCTCCCCCACACCCTCATCCCTCACACCCAACTCCCTCACACCATCCTCCCTCACACCCTCCTCCTTCACACACTCCTCCTGTCACATCCCCAGCCAAATATAAACACTCACCCTTCACCCTCACCCGATAAACATAACCTCAGTAGTATGTTCCTATGTAAGTATACAGTCCTACGTCCGGTATGTAAGGCTAGGTTAATAAAAACCCACTTAAACTATCCTTTCATAAAATGTATGTATTTCTAGATCGACGAAAATTGATATTGTGAATTTTGATTCAGAGTGGCGCAAATTCCGTGGCGGGAGAGTTTGAGATGGATGGCTTTAAATGAAAGAGAACTGGTCTTCATAAAACATCCTATTTCTATAATAGCTGCTAAGGACATAACTCTAAGGCGATGTGCGGGGTGTGATAGGAATTACTGGTGAACAAACAACTACACTGGCCCTTCATCATAACCTTAATCTCTAATCCGTGAATTTTGCATCATTAATAATAGGCTTGTTTCTACAGATCGTTTAGTCTAGTCAGATCAGGCTAAAACCAGCAAATCCGGTCCAATGTGTGCTTGTTTTACCAAAGAAATCCTAATTTGGTGCCAAAACTAACGTTCATAATAAGTACACTTACTTCTGCTCAGAAGAAAAGGTTTCAGATCAATATAATAATAGAACCATTGTTGTTAAAAGCCAGGTGCCACATATGAATAAAAGATGTCCACCTCTCAAATTATATTCTTGTCTTTTCAGTAAATTCCTTTGGGGATGGATTTTTTTTAGCTGCTACTGTCTCCTTGAAGGACCTTTCAAATGATACAAGTCTCGTAATATATGGTCAACATATTCCCGATTTATTCCTATTCCAGGCACATGCCCCAGAAACTGATTTCCTCACAACAATTTAGGTTGCCTGACCATATTGTAGGGCATTGATCCATGACGAAGCACTAGTCTGTATGAATAGGTGGAGGGGCAGGGACCCAATAGAGCAGAATTGAGATTGAAGTTCACAGGTCTTTAATGCCCCCACATCATATGGGTCAGATTTTCCGAAAATGTACAATTGACAGCTCTACACATTTAGAAAATTCTGTTAAATAAGGCTGAAAAATGAAGAATACCGGGTATATCTGAGTATATTTGGTGTCACATTGATATTGAGTGTCAGTTCTGTGCTCATTGTGGTCTTAAATGTGGCTTTTTGAAAGGATTGGTCAAAGCGAATTGTACATTTTCTGAAAATCTGACCCATATATTACATCCCAGCCACCTGCAGGCCCTCCTGGGTGGTTCCTTTACCACACTCTTTCACCGTCTGGTCTTGATGAAAGCTCCAGAAATATTAATAACCAATAGATAGATACGTTGAGGCTGGGATATTGGTTAGTAGTTATAGTTGGAATTTCATATTGTAAATATTATCAGGTTGAGTCAGGGCCGAGTGCTGTATAGTAAACCTTAAAATGGCGACTGTCCTATTTCAAATTCTTTGTTTTCCCTTAAAATCGAAAGATAACCACATCTAGTGTAATCCTTACCTACTTAAATGTGTTATCGTTGAACTACATGTGACCTTTCCTTTCACAAAGTTGTACTTTTACTAGGTGTTTAAAACCAGGAAACTGGATTCTATACGAATTCATTGTAAAACTGTAACTCAGTTATGAAATGTAAAGATGTCTCATGTTTCTGTTTGATGGATTTAAATCTGTTGAGTTCTGTTATGTTAAACTGCTTTTTGAAGCTCATTTTGGTCTTAAATGTGGCTTATTTGAGAGGATTGGTGAAAGCGAATTGTAAATCTTCTGAAAATCTGACCCATATATTACATCCCAGCCACCTGCAGGTCCTCCTGGATGAGAACTATCACTTTGTGAAGCTTTGTCAATAAAATGTATTAAGAAAAAAAAATACACTGATGGAATAGAAGGAATATTTCTCCTTCTCCCCAACTTGAATAAAACCTGAATAACTGCTCCTGTCACCTTGACCTTACATAGATCTATAGCGTGTGGCTCCTAACGCCTTGTACTGCAACTTGGCATCAGTTCTAAATTATTTTTATAGCATTAGTCCAAATATTATTTCATGAAAAATCAATATGAAATAGATGGGAAACAATATTAGATTTTCCAAAAGAAAGAAAGCACTTTTGAAAACAGAAATTCTTAAATGAATTTTCTTTGAAAATTGGATATATTCAAATTGGACTATATATGTTACCCACTTTTTATTTTCGAGTCGTCAAAAATAACTGGTTTGACCTGACGAATGCCAATCATTGATTCAATCTGGATCAGATATGAGAAAATTCAGTGTTATATCAGATGTGAAATCAGATGCTATCAGATCGCATCTCTACCTGCTCCACCCATAAAACACAATACAGCATTGCATCATCCACCGTGCTAAATCCCAGGATTAACTGGTCTACTTGAAACCTCTATCCTCACATAATCAACCATATTACTTCAGGATCAAATACTTTACAACCCCTTCAAATGAGGGGAAAAACTAAACCAATCTAACCAAGACATACCATTCCAGGTCCAAACTCCACATATCCCTTCATTCCAAGGGAAACTAATCAACCTTAAATCTCTACAGGCCCAAACCCCATATTTATATCCCTTATTTCCAAGGGAAATTAAAACTAAAATTAACCTAATTTCAACACACCTCCCCTATGCTCTTCACATGATCTGCCTTCATTAATCCCAATCCCCCATTCCTTTTTCCCTCATTCCCCTCCCTCTTTCCCTTCCCTCACTCCCCCCCCCCCCCCCCACACACACACCTCCCTGTCTTCTCTTTTCTCTTTTCTCTCTCTCTCTCACCACTCCCTCTTCTCCCTCCTCTCCCCTCTAAATACACTTACTTGTGGACAAGCTCTCACAAATGGTTATCCATACAATATGAATGATATTGAGGGGTTGAAATAGACCATACCAAAATATACGACATAGCTAGTGAACCAATATACAAAAATCCACTTGTGATTCAGCCCTTTATTATGCTGTAATCTAAGTCCAAGTTTAACGTTTTTTAGGTAAATATTCAACATTTTCAGTCAGATGACTAAATACAGGTAAACTAATGAGTTGGTTGAAGGAGTGTGAATATTGCACGAGTTGCATAGCAATGAGTGCAATATTCTAAGTGACTGAAACCAACGCGTTAGTTAACAGATTTATTATACATGCTTTCAATCATGAATATAGACACAAATTAAGTTCACATTAATTGCAAAGTTAAATAGATCAATAGTTAATAAAATAACTGTTTACTTAATACTTGTTACTTATGCTAACAAAATGGTTGGCGGTAATCATCGCTGCAATTTATTTTTGTAGAATCTCATTTTGCAAAAAGTATTACTTGTGCCTCTTGGCTATATCATTCGAGTCTATTGTGTATTCAAATCTAACTGTCACCACTGACCTATCTTCTCCAGTTTACTTACTTCCTGAATACAAACTAATCTTAAGTCGTAATGTCAAGGAAACTGACAAATCTTCGATAGTGAATTTAAATTGGTTTTGTCTTTTATTGGTGTCATAACGTCCGTAGAGCCAAGATATCTAATTGCATAATCACCATATGTTATCATATGGGTCAGATCTTCAGAAAATGTACAATTCAACTTTGCCAATCTTCTCAAATAACCCAAATTTCAGACGAAAATAAAGTTCAAAATACAGTTCAACCTAACCACACAGATTGCTAGAATCAATACAATGCTGAATATACTCGAATTTACCTAGTATTGACCAAATTTCAGCCTAATTTAGCAGATTTTACTAAATGTGTAGAGCTGCCAATTGTACATTTTCTGAACATCTGACCCATATATATGAAAGTTGTCGGAAATATACACTAAAATATATCCGTCACGGCTGGTGATGATGACATAAATATTCTTGTCACGTAATACGGAAGCCCAGAATGTTCACTTAAATTTTAAAAGAACTAATAAAAAGAATATGAAAAAATACATTTTACTCAATATCCCTGACAATGGATCAGACAAGCCTAAAACATTTAGTTGTCTTAAAGTATTTTCTGCAATAAAAACGACTGTAGTAAAGGACTTACTTTGTTCTCCACTTCAGTACAAAATTCATTTTTAATAAAGAAAAAAAATGTTAAAAAGAAAGAAAGAGAGAAATGTTAAAAAAAAATGACGCTACCTCATTCTAGTACACTCGCCCCCAATATACCACACTCTTCTGTACTAGGTATGACTTTGCCATCATTAAGAGTACAAATCTAATATATATTTGATGATTTATTTCCCTTTTTAGAACAGAATGTTTGGTTTAAGAGACTGTATGGAGTTGGAGGTCCTGAGCCAGAGGCGAGGGACCTATATAACTCCTTATAAGTCCTTAGGGACTCGAGACATATTTGATGCCATTAATCATAAATTAAACAAAAGTAAATTTATCTAGAATATATATAATGAAATTATGGGTTTAGACTTAATGATACAATTTAACGAGCGTTACCAGCACATGGTAACTTTGAAGCCTGAAAAAAGATTGACCCGCCACCTATCAATAGCTGTTTAAATTAATTAGGGTTGAATATTTCCCCACGCACTTGCGTTAAAGCCTGCACACGCAAAACCCGATTTCAAATGTGGCGCGATTTGGAGTGTAACGACCAATCGGGGCTGAATTCTAGGGATTGAAAATAGTAAAATAGTAACAGAATAATTAAATAAATTGCACCCACGACCTAGGCATCTGCAGATTTTAGCAAAATCCATTTCTTTTCAAAAGCAATCTGTTTGGTTAAGGGGTACCCACACTAGATTGGTTTGTGAAATCGTACCATTTCAAAGTTTACGATTAATCGTGACGCCAATCGTGTCCCAAATCGTGGTAAAAAAACAGAATCGGGCGACTTTTTTGACCCACACAGACCCAAAATGTGGCCCGATTCATGGAAAAAGTGAAATCGTGGTGAAGTCAACCCACACTGGGAAGTCTCCCTCTGCATATCGGCATGAGGACCATTGAAATCATGAACTCTGAAACATGTAGAGAAAGGGAGAAAAATGATAAACTTAGGGAAATACCTACGTAAAAATAAGATCCACTAGTCCTCCTGAGTTTCCACTAGTCCTCACAGACCAGAAGGTAAAATCTAATATGGCACAAAAGACATACAAATGTCAACTAGACTAGGGTTTATATACACTTGACTTTTATTTCCACTTCAGTAACTGTAACCAATAATGAATAACTCTGCAATAGCCAGGGCTGTAAAAAAAAGTTGGTTGTAAAAAAAAGTTGGTTGAAAAAAAATTGTCATTAAGAAATAGTTGGTCGGAAAAAAATTGTTGTTAAAAAAAAGTTGGTCGTTGAAAAAAAGTTGGTCGTAAAAAAAAGTTGGTCGTAAAAAAAAAGTTGGTCGCATAAAAAGTAGTAAGCTAGGCTAGGCTAAATAGTTGGTAACTTACTTTTAAAATTTAGAAAATGTGTTGGGCAGTGTCCATTTGAGCACCTGAGGCAGGTGAGGGGGGTGGTGGGCAGAGGGATGGTGTGGGAGGTGGGAGGGCCTTCTGCAGACCTATCATGGTTGGAGAAGCATCTAACTAACAGCCAATCAACTCCCTTGGCTAAACCTAGAAAGCTGTCAATCAGCCTTCAATAACATCTAGGTGTGAACTCTATGACTGATTGAAAGGATTAGATATGGCATCCTCGCCTGATGTCACATCTAAGCTTAAACACCTCACAGACAGTTAAGTAAGTTATCAAGGTGTAGATGCAGTATCAGTGATTGGCACTTTTCATACTGACTCATATGTTTTCTCAGCCTATGGCTGAGAAAACAAAAATGGTTTTGATACTCCAGAAATTAGTGAAGTTAAGGGTGGTCTCCACTGGTTGCGGAAAGCTCTGCCATAAGCTCTGCCGTAAGCTCTGCCGTAAGCCTTGCGATGGTGCTGTGATGGTGAGAAGTGGCGAGGTCCTGCCTACATGGCCAGTGAACCATGTAGGCAGGACCTCGTCATTCCTCTCCACCTACATAACCAGTAGAAATCATTGCAAGGCTCACCGCAGAGCTTACCGCAGCCAGTGGAGATCCTTTTTTATAGTCTTTCGAAGTTATACCTGCCTAGTAGAACTACTAAAAAATTTTGACAAATCGGGGGATTTGCCCCGACGATCCATTATATTGGATCATCGGGAGAACACTCCTGATTACCGATTTATTCGGGAAGGCCCCCTCCCCCTCGAATTCTGCAATTCTGCAAAACAAAACCCTGTCCAGTGTCCTGAAATTGGATCTGGAATCATGAAATCGGGTCACAAATCGGGTATGTGTGGGCGGGCTTTTAAACTAGATATATGGGTCAGATTTTCAGAAAATGTACAATTGGCAGCTGTACACATTGAGTAACTTCTGCTAAATAAGGCTGCAATTTGGGCAAAACTAGGTAAATTCGAGTATATTCGGCATTGCGTTGATTCTAGCTATGTGTTTGGTTAGGTTGAACTGTATTTTGAACTTTATTTTCGTCTGAAATGTGGGTTATTTGAGATGATTGGTGAAGATAGATTGTACATTTTCTGAAAATCTGACCCATATATGTAAGTGATCACAGCATAACGAACGAACGAGCTTTCTGAGCTCAGTACCTGTAGGCCTAGTGCGTGAGGGTTTTAGAAATGCAATGACAGGATACGTATAGCTGATCCGCTTTTCTACTTATTTAAAATGAATTATTGTGTTTATAACAGTCAGGTTTTCGTACAATGAAATGTTTCACCGATGTGAAAATTGTCACGAAATAAAACTGTTTAAAAAAGAATGATTGGCAAAAGAATAATAAAAAATAGAGGAACCGCGCGATGCTCCCCGGCTATTGGTGATAAACCGGGAGTCAAGCAGCCGTCTCCTAGGCAACGTTGACACCATAACATATATATTTTAAATTCTTTTGTCCTCTTTGCGATCTGGATGAGAGCTAATTCTAAATGCGTAAGTCTGGTCCAAAAGATCTCAGGAGAGGGGAAAAAATATATATATGGCGCCTTATGTTCAAGTCCCGTCATCCGTGGAATTTTTAAATGTATGATATAAATAAAAAGGAGAAAATATATCCGGCAGTTGCAGCCAAGCTTGTCGTCTTGTAGTCTGTTTATAGTACGAGTGTCAAACTATATCATCATTGGTATTTATATCCTTATACAATATTATGAGTATTACAGTGCTAAAAAATAAAAAGCGTGAAATAAAATATAGCCATCAAGGGTTGAGTATACCACTATACGGACAGTGTAACTGGTGTGCAACATAATATATGGCCCTCATATATTATTAGCCTGTTATAATATTGTTTGCCATAATACCTTATAATGTTACTTTTAAACTAATTCTCGTTTGTAATGTGTTACAGGAATATGAGTCACAAGTCGCAAAAATGATATTTATCAAAGTGAATTTATTCGCTAGTTCTCTTTGTAGGAATGTACTCGTTTTCCACAGGTATCTAATGCCTCTAGCCATATAATATTCTCAAAAATAAAAATATCAAACTTAAAATATAAAAGTACTTATTAGATGTCCAATCGATCATTATCGTTGGAATCGGCTTGATCTCATCTTTTCAAATATAATGATATCTCAAAATCCATTTTTTGCGACTTGTGACTCATTTTCCTGAAACACATCTCATTTTGTTTGTCATTATAATGAACCATTTCGCTTATTCCATGTATCTCTTAGGAAATATTTGTTGATTGATTTTTTCACCATCCTTTTTTAGGAGTGCACATGTATATTAAGTGGGGTTTGGGACTCTGACCATTTAGTTAACCATTTAGGGGGTATCAAATAGATACAAGCTCAATGTTACATTGTTACCCCATGTTACTACGATGAACATTAATTAGTCTGATGTTTAATGTCCGTTAAGCAACAGGTCATGTAATATAGATTAGTGATTGGTATAGCAATGACAATTAATCATTTATATTTTGCCCCAGACACAATCTGTCCCCAATAACCGTCCCGATTATCTGAGTCCACAAAAGAGGGATTGCACTGTCAGTCGAACCACCAACCCTAAAAGCCTGCCCACACACAGCCGATTTGCCTCCCGATTGCCCCCCGATTTAGGTCTCCTGATGAATCCTATGATCTCATGTCAAATCCGTTTATGTTTTTGAAATAACATAAACCAGGATTTGATATGAAATCTTAGGATTCATCGGGAGACCCCAATCGGTGGGCAATCGGGAGGCAAATCGGCTGTGTGTGGGCAGGGTTTATATCTTGCTATTATGTACGCGTGAATAGTAGTCTCTTGAATGGGTTGTAAGTACAGCTAATTACACTGTATCTCGGTGTATGTATAACCTTGCTCCTATCAAATATATGTATATTTAAGGATTAATGACTGACATTGATGGCGTGCTGATGCACTGGTAATGTACAATCCCGAGGCGGATCCATTAATTCTCTTGCTTAAGTACATAAGTATACAGTATAGACATTACTATGATTGCAATATATCTAATATGTGGTGTCAGCGACTTGTAACATATATGTTACAAAAGAAAGGGGAATACTTAAACGAGCATGTTATATATATGTATGTAACATATATTATATGTTCAAAAAAAGAAAGGAATGAGAAAGGAATACTTAAACGATCAGAAATCTGAAAAAGACATTCTGTATATTAATAGAATGTTTAGAGCTCCAATTCCCAGTATTAGAGAGAAATATGAAATATGCATCAAACAATGGAAATATTATTCTTGTAAATTTATACTGATATGCATCTGCTAGATTCGAATACTACGTCATTGTTTTCATGGAGAGAATAATTTTCCGTTTCTCTGTTAAAGCTTCTAGGCACCAACTATATCTACATATTCACTCACTGGATCAATAAAACCATCTTCATATAGCATAATATTCTTATAGTAGGTCACAATGCAATAAGTGAAATGCGGTGATTCATATAGCATACTGTCTATACTTAGAGAAAATAGTCAATCAAGGTCAAATAATCAGTTGAATGTGCTCTAGCATTCAACCAGTACTTAATGATGAAGAGACATGCGCTAATTATATATATAATGCTGTGAATAAAAGACTAATGATCGACATTGAACATACATCGCACAAAATGAGTCTCGGTAAACAGGTCACAAGTTCAGGTCGTCTTAGTTCTTACACGTAGTTGCCAGCAACCAGACTGAAATGGTTTATTCTCGTTGTTGCCAATAAAAACACTTTCTTTGAATTTTGTTATAAATGGGAAAGAAACCGTGTGGGAATAGAGACAGGGAAGGCACGATAGAGACGGAGAGAATGAGGCGAGAGAGTAAAGGAGAGATGAGAGAAACGGTAGATATATAGATTCAGATAAAGGTAGAAATAAGGTTGGAGAAATTGGGAGAGTATGTAGAGATGAGAAAACAGGTGGGTTAGGTATCAGACAAAGTTGATATACCAAAAGATAGAACGCAGAATATATCTGCTCTATTTACCCCGTATCTGGCACCACCCTCACCACCCTCGAGCTGTTTACCAGTGTCACACAATATGAAATGTTTTTTAGAGACCAATTGTGCGTACAATTGACAAAGAGAAACACTGTTAATAATAGTGCTCATGAGAAAACAATTGTAAGGCCTACAAATTGGTCTATAGGGGGTGGGTGATGTTGGTCTATAGGGGGAGGGTGATGTTGGTCTATAGGGGGTGATGTTGGTCTATAGGGGGTGATGTTGGTCTATAGGGGGTGATGTTGGTCTATAGGGGGTGATGTTGGTCTATAGGGGGTGATGTTGGTCTATAGGGGGAGGGTGATGTTGGTCTATAGGGGGTGATGTTGGTCTATAGGGGGAGGGTGATGTTGGTCTATAGGGGGAGGGTGATGTTGGTCTATAGGGTGAGGGTGATGTTGGTCTATAGGGGGAGGGTGATGTTGGTCTATAGGGGGAGGGTGATGTTGGTCTATAGGGGGAGGGTGATGTTGGTCTATAGGGGGTGGGTGATGTTGGTCTATAGGGGGTGATGTTGGTCTATAGGGGGTGATGTTGGTCTATAGGGGGTGGGTGATGTTGGTCTATAGGGGGAGGGTGATGTTGGTCTATAGGGGGAGGGTGATGTTGGTCTATAGGGGGAGGGTGATGTTGGTCTATAGGGGGAGGGTGATGTTGGTCTATAGGGGGAGGGTGATGTTGGTCTATAGGGGGAGGGTGATGTTGGTCTATAGGGGGTGATGTTGGTCTATAGGGGGTGATGTTGGTCTATAGGGGGAGGGTGATGTTGGTCTATAGGGGGTGATGTTGGTCTATAGGGGGTGATGTTGGTCTATAGGGGGTGATGTTGGTCTATAGGGGGAGGGTGATGTTGGTCTATAGGGGGAGGGTGATGTTGGTCTATAAGGGGAGGGTGATGTTGGTCTATAGGGGGTGGGTGATGTTGGTCTATAGGGGGTGATGTTGGTCTATAGGGGGAGGGTGATGTTGGTCTATAGGGGGAGGGTGATGTTGGTCTATAGGGGGTGATGTTGGCCTATAGGGTGAGGATTTTCAACATCTCAGCAAAGTATTTCGAGTAGAAATAGCGTTTTTTATTACTTTTCAGGAGCGTAATTTGGGGTCTGGAGAACTCGGACTGTTCTGGGCTTGGACCATCGTATACTCAGACCGTTGTATGCTCGGACTGGGTGAGGTCGGACTAGTGGGTTAGTGGACTCGGACTAGGGGGTTAATGTACTCGGACCAGGCATAGCTTTAGGCTAAACATTATTATGATAAGATATGATAGGTATATAGTCAAAGTAATTCTTTTATTAGTCAGTTTTGTTTCGGACACTCTACTACTAGCTTTACTGACTTAGGACAACCAATTTTAGTGTTAGGTTTAGGGTTAGTTTTTGTATGGTATGGTTTGGTCCAAGTCCACCAACCCAGTGGTCTGAGTCCACTAACCCAGTGGTCCGAGTCCAATAACCCCCTGGTCCGACTCCACTAATAATATAACCCGCCGGTCCGACATCAGAGTGGTCCGACTTCTCTAGGAAGTGCGTAATTTCCCCGCGATGTGTATGCAAATGCGTCTGAAATTCAGGTGGCAGGATGCTGAGTTGTGTTTTCTTTTATACCCTGAACGCAGATGTTTCTACAGCAGGCAAAAACTGCAACCTATATAAAAAAATATATCTTGCATCTCCAATCTATTTCTATGATATGCAATTGCAGGACGCTTCCTGGATCTATGAGATTGCCTATAAAAACGACTCATACCTGAAATCATAATATTAAGCTATGAATCATGTCTGGTTTTAAAATTGTGGATGATGATGTAGACGTCCCTACCTACATGTGTCACAATTATAAGTCGGTTTATGAACCTGATACCTTTCATTTCATAAACTCCCTCATTGTGGCGGAGCTGAAGGATGGGAAATATTGTATTGCTGACGAGAGGCCACATTGTGTTCACGCACTGGGTGTGGTGCCAAAGCCTAATGGGTCAAACAGGCCCATCACAGACTCTAAGAGGCCGTCTGGATTCTCTATTAATAACTACATGCATACCACATTTCAATCCTTCTCCTATAATAGTATTTTTGGTGTGTATAATTACCTGGACGACTTTGCCATAGTGGGAGTATCTTTTGATGACTGTGCTTTCAAGCAGCGAGTATTAATCCATTTACTGCTCTGTTTGGGTTTTCAGGTGGCTTGGTCTAAAAGTACCACTCCTTCATGTGTAGATGTCTTTTGGGAATTGAATTAAACACGGTAACCATGACCATGTGCCTTCCCCAGAAGAAACTAGATAAGCTTAGGACTGAATTGGATTTCTTCTCTAACCATAAGAAGCCACAAAGAAGTAGGTTCAGAGGTTGTGTGGTATTTTGAACTTTATGTCGAAGCTTGTACACAGCGGGAGGGTTTTCTCTAAGAGAATTACCTTGCTTCTAAAGGGTCTGCCCAAAGGTAACCCTTGCATTAGACTGTCATCTGGGTTTGAAGAGGATCTAAACTGGTGGACCCTTTATAAAAACGACTCATACCTGAAATCATAATATTAAGCTATGAATCATGTCTGGTTTTAAAATTGTGGATGATGATGTAGACGTCCCTACCTACATGTGTCACAATTATAAGTCGGTTTATGAACCTGATACCTTTCATTTCATAAACTCCCTCATTGTGGCGGAGCTGAAGGATGGGAAATATTGTATTGCTGACGAGAGGCCACATTGTGTTCACGCACTGGGTGTGGTGCCAAAGCCTAATGGGTCAAACAGGCCCATCACAGACTCTAAGAGGCCGTCTGGATTCTCTATTAATAACTACATGCATACCACATTTCAATCCTTCTCCTATAATAGTATTTTTGGTGTGTATAATTACCTGGACGACTTTGCCATAGTGGGAGTATCTTTTGATGACTGTGCTTTCAAGCAGCGAGTATTAATCCATTTACTGCTCTGTTTGGGTTTTCAGGTGGCTTGGTCTAAAAGTACCACTCCTTCATGTGTAGATGTCTTTTGGGAATTGAATTAAACACGGTAACCATGACCATGTGCCTTCCCCAGAAGAAACTAGATAAGCTTAGGACTGAATTGGATTTCTTCTCTAACCATAAGAAGCCACAAAGAAGTAGGTTCAGAGGTTGTTTGGTATTTTGAACTTTATGTCGAAGCTTGTACACAGCGGGAGGGTTTTCTCTAAGAGAATTACCTTGCTTCTAAAGGGTCTGCCCAAAGGTAACCCTTGCATTAGACTGTCATCTGGGTTTGAAGAGGATCTAAACTGGTGGACCCTTTATGCACATACCACACCATTTTGTTTCTGCCTGCCATGTGTTTTCAGATGCCTCCTTGTCTAGTTATGGAGCCATTTCTTACAAGGACTGGATCTGGGGCTACTTCAACACCTCTGTACTGCCTGAATGCTCCCTGGATGTATTGGACACTCATTGGCACAATGTTAGTTTGGCTGGTGTGCCACCTGAGGACGCTAATATTAATTATTTGGAGTTACTTGCATTGTTTTTGGTATGTAGAGCCTTTTCTGACAAGTTCTCCAACAAACATGTGTTTGCCCATGTTGATAACACCCAAGCTATGCACTGCATCAATGGTGGGACCAGCTCTAACCCTTCATGCATGGCCATTTTGAGATCCCTGTTATGGTTATCTGCAAAGTTTAACTTCATCATTACCGCTGTTCATATACCAGGGGAAGCCAACCACATGCCTGATTGCCTATCAAGAATACATTTTACTAACTCTGTGTTTCATGCTTGTCTATCTAATGTATGTTGCAGTGTCAATGATGGAGCTGGACTTGAAGCTGTCTCGTGTCATCGGAATGGCCTATTCCCCAAATACCCTCACTTCAAGGAAGTCCCAATGGCGGATCTACTTTCAGTTCTGTGAACAGATCGGCGTCACTCCTGTTCCTGCGACTGTGCAAACCGTCTCCAGGTTTCTGGTTTACTTATCAGACACCTGTAAGTACTCAACAATCTATAACTACCTTTCGGTGCTCATCACCCTGCACCCTTTGATTATAGTACTGGATTTAGAGACTCTTTCCAAATCAAGTTGGTTCTTGCAGGCCTTAAAAATCTCCTCAGCGACAAGGTTAACAGGAAGCTGCCTTTATCCATGGGGGAGTCTAGGAGGATTCACATGATTCTGCCTACTACTGATTACAATATCACTATGTGGTCCTTGACGATGTTGGGGTTTCAATCTCTTTTGCGTATATATATGAGATTATCATTGATTAGAACAATTAGAAATTATGATGATACTACATCGTCCTTTAAAACACCTGCTTGTTGACTTTGTAATAGAGTTTTGCTCATAACATTTTGTTTCACCATACCACCTTATTAAAAGTTTGGGTTTTTTTAAAGAAATTTTATTGAGAACATTCCCATGGTGACATAGTAATCTCATGCTGCTCAAGTGAGAGGTTGCATGTATTATTTATCCTTCTCTATCTCTGATGCCAAACCCTTGCAGCACTTCCTCCCTGGCCTCCCATATTTCTCTCTATTTCTTTCTTCCACTACAACACACATTAATGTACATTATTGTATCGGGTACTTGCACGTCACCTGGCTATGCATCAGTGCTCTGCCAACTTTCAAAACAAGTCACGCTTCTTTCTCCTCTCACTCTCTCTCATACTCTACCAAGCATGTATTACAGCATTTCATACAGTCCTTTGTAATTAGAGGGGAAAAGTGCTAAATTAAACGAAAAAAAATATGAACAATGTCTCATTGATACCACAGGGACAAGAAGTTGAGTGCTAAGATTTGTGGTGGTTCAGTTTCAATTTGGAGCTTAGTTGTTACTTTATGTTTGATTTTGTGATATTGCAATTTAAGTCAGTTGTATTACTAACGCGTCCTAGAGCACAAATAAGAAACAAATGAGACAGTAATAATGATGACAAGTTTATGATTTGATTTATTATTTTAAACAACTGATTTTGCCCTCAATATCACTCATGCACCCCCCAATATCACTCATGTACCCACCCCCAATATCACTCATGCACCCACCCCCAATATCACTCATGTACCCACCCCCAATATCACTCATGTACCCACCCCCCAATATCACACATGCACCCACCCCCCAATATCACTCATGCACCCACCCCCCAATATCACTCATGTACCCACCCCCCAATATCACTCATGTACCCACCCCCAATATCACCCATGCACCCACCCCCAATATCACTCATGTACCCACCCCCAATATCACTCATGTACCCACCCCCAATATCACTCATGTACCCACCCCCAATATCACTCATGCACCCACCCCCAATATCACTCATGCACCCACCCCCCAATATCACACATGCACCCACCCCCCAATATCACTCATGCACCCACCCCCAATATCACACATCCACCCACCCCCAATATCACACATCCACCCACCCCCAATATCACACATGCACCCACCCCCAATATCACTCATGCACCCACCCCCAATATCACTCATGCACCCACCCCCAATATCACTCATGCACCCACCCCCCAATATCACACATGCACCCACCCCCCAATATCACTCATGCACCCACCCCCCAATATCACTCATGTACCCACCCCCCAATATCACTCATGTACCCACCCCCAATATCACCCATGCACCCACCCCCAATATCACTCATGCACTTTGGGTAGTTTCCCTCTGTTTGAGTCCTGTAGGCAGTAAACATGAAAATTTGAGGAAAATGACAGCTATTTCAGGGTATTCTGGTGATTTTGAGGGGGGTCAGAGGCAAATTATAACCAACATATATATGCTTAATCCTCAGGGATAAACGTATGGTACTCAGAAATTAGTATTTTTGAAAACTTCCTAAAAATCTTAAAATCTCCCCAAAAGTTGCCATTCATGATAACCAAATTGCTTTGCAGATCTATTTGTTAAAAGTCCTCCTCAGGGCTATCAGGCGATAATAATATGTGACCGATGTGAGAAATGTATTTATTTGTAATAGGATATGACCATGATTAAGAAAAGACTAGCTATCGTAATAAAAGTTAATGTACCTAGACAAGAGTGGGGATGGTTAGCACTTATGGAAATGAGTTGAGCAGTCGTGTTTATATTGGTTTAATTCTGCTTAGACATATGTTGCAGTCATTGATAAAACCATTAACAAATTTAAAGTTTGAAAGTTTGAATATTCACGTGAACAAGCATTTGTTTTTGTATTGAACTGTTGTAAATGTCATTGGCCTGAAATCGTGATAAAAAAAATTAAACCCAGAAAAAAAATCAAAATGTCATTTTAGCCACATTGTACCATTTTTTGGTGAACTGTTCACAAACAAAGCGTTTATGGTGAAATGTATTTTTTTAAAACATATTTTCATTTCGATAAACAATTCCACACAAGTGGTACGTTTCAAGTCAACGAATAAAAAATTAAATCGATAGTGTCTAAACAAAGACCAAGAAGGTATAAAATGATCCTAAACAGAAAGAATAATGAAATTGTAATTAATTCGAGCGATATTATTTTTGGTATCAAACACTCAAACACCTGTTCAAAAATTATAAACTTGATAATACTTCCGTTGAAGGGCAAAAACTCTTTGCAGAAGGCCTAGTTGACTTACTAACAGCAATGTACGAGTTGAGAATGAGGAATAAGGTATTATCATATTCTTTCAAGATCAAATCAACCCATAAGGAGGAATAATCCCTCTGGAAAAGATTATACGACAACATAAACGAACTCATATAGACTCAGTTAAGTAGAGACCCGCCCCCCACCCCTGGGCATATATTGGACGTGCAAGTAGATACCGGGGTTGACGGTCGACAGTCGATGGTCGTACCAATTGGATGTGTAAAGGGTGTTATTACACCCCTGTGCTGCAGTTGCCTATACCTTCAGCATTGTATGTCACACTTGGTCAAGGTGGTGCATAACATATAAATTATGTCACCCTTGGCGCATACAACAAGTAGGTCTGCCAAAAACTTTTTTATTTTCATTTATTTCTATTTTTTATTCACTAATGGGGTGTAATAAATATGGAACAAAGCTCGGTGGAAGTCTGTACACTTGTTGGTGACCTCGGGAGTGCGGAAGATCTCGGGCTAACGCCCTCTAACTTCCCGCACTCCCTCGGTCAATAACAAGTGTACAGACTTCCCCCTTGCTATGTTCCATCTATGTCTCCACTGGCTGTGGTGAGCTCTGCGGTAAGCTCTGCGGTAAGCTTTGCAATGGTGTTGGTGAGGAGTGGCGAGGTCCTGCCTACATCATTCACTGACCATGTAGGCAAAGACCTTGTCATTCCTTACCACCTACGGAACCAGTACAAACCATTGCAAGGCTTACCACAGAGCTTATCGCAGCCAGTGGAGACTACCCTTAAGTGGATATTATTCAATATATCCTGCCAATGAGGCTCTTACAATTCTAGTGACATTCATATCGTGTCCCTTGTATTTTTTAGGGTTTTTTTCTGGTTTTCTGATTTTTCTTTAGCTTTCACCGACTCTAATTAAAGGGTGGTATCCAATGGCCGTGGTAAGCTCTGCGGTAAGCTTTACGATGGTGCTGTGTTGTTGAGGAATGGCGAAGTCCTGCCTACATGGTTCACTGACCATGTAGGCAAGGACCTCGTCATTCCTCACCACCTACAGAATCCGCACAAACCATCGCAAGGCGTACCGCAGAGCTTACCGCAGCCAGTGGAGACCACCCTTTTAGGTAGTTCTTTAAACTCAAAAATTTAAGACAATTCGCACAATGTTAACACCAAATCGTGAGCTGAATCATACAATTGTATCGTGCTATTTATCCTCCAGCTCTGCTAGAAATTTATTCCATAAATTTGATTTCTTTTTCCCTCTACCTGGATATGCTATTTAAATCAAAAGAACCACTCAGTGCATTCAATCTAAGTATAAATGTATGCTAATTTTAAAGTAATATACACCTATATCGTCCTGGTATGTGTGTTTTATTTCATCGTCATAGTATAATCACTGGTCTGTAATTAGAAGTCATTGCCGACAATTTCCCTCAGGTCAGGGGTAGTGGGAAAGTTGACAAGTTACTAGACAGATCAGGCCTTCCTGGTAACGTGAATGAGTAAGGACACCAAGCAGTGGACAAGGGTGCGCATTACATAATCCTTTCAGAATTTCATCAGAAAATAGAATTAGAAATATATTCACAATATTGTAGTTTATTTGAAATTGGATGAATACTTAGAGTATCTTATAAAGAAATACATTTGTACCTCAGTGTAGTCTTTATTTTTTGTTTCTATGTTAGAATTTTTTAAGCACCAAATTGTTTACGAAATGGTGGCCTACATTTCCGTGCATTCTGCCTTCTCCCACGACTTTCTATGACCCTCCACATTATAACATTACCGTGTTTTTCTGAATTAATTGGTTTCGTTTATAAAAATGTAGTGTGACACCCG
Organism: Sthenelais limicola; assembly: GCA_942159475.1. Taxonomy (NCBI): domain Eukaryota; kingdom Metazoa; phylum Annelida; class Polychaeta; order Phyllodocida; family Sigalionidae; genus Sthenelais; species Sthenelais limicola. The sequence goes on from OW804101.1 coordinate 28,743,983, forward strand.
ACGATATATCACAGTATAATACTTTTTTAAATACCGCCGTCCCCAGTCAGGCAAAAATGTACCACTTGATCCCACGGATAAAGTTGATTTAGGGGCAGTTGGGAGAATTAAGGAGCTGGTGGGATGGGGGAGGTGTGCGAGAGGGGGAATTTCGAGAGGACAGAGGATCTTTATGTGGGCGAATGATACAATGGGGAGAAGACAAGGTAAATATATGGAGCGTTTACTGAGACCTATCTTACAAATAGCAACTATATATAAAAGCCATATATGGGTTATATTTTCAGAAAATGTACAATTGGCAACTCTACACATTTAGGAAATTATGCTAAATTAAGCTGAAAAATGATGAATACCGGGTATATCTGAGTATATCTGGTATTGCATTGATTTAAAGTATCAGTTCTGTATTGTTAAACTGCCTTATTAAGGTCATTTTTGGCTTAAATGCGGGTTATTTGAGAGGATTGGTGAATAGGAATTGTACATTTTCCGAAAATCTTACCCATATAATGGTCTCAACATACCTTTAGCGATCGTATTACTGAAAATGATAAACTTGGAGTATACTATTGATTACCATGATAACCTAACAGTGTATAAGTCTTTTGTGTCAGTTGTTTTTTATTGGTCTCAGTCAACTTTGTTATACCAACGACAGGCGAAGCGTGAAAAGAATAGTTGGATATCCGATTACTATGCTTCACTATAAACTATTGCTTGTATTTGTATCAAATTTAAATCTCTACGTCTGAGTAAAATTCTTTTCAAAAACAACAAGATGAGCTTGGATCGATCAGACCTCACGAATAGATTAACATCTATTTGGGGAAGCATCGGGATTCTAAAGCTTTATTGCATGAATACGCGAATGAGGAATAGTTCGATTATGATGTGCTATTGTCAAGTAATGATGAGGTCAAACCAAACCTTCAAAATGTGCAACAGTCGCCTCTAAATCAATGAATAATTGGTTTCATTTATCGACATTTTCTTATATCCCCCAACTCTGTAAACGATCGGTACTAAAGAAAAGCAAATATTATACGTTATATAAACTGAAAACACAATATATCTCAAAGCCAGGTTCCTTGGATGAAAATACTTTATTTGAACAGAATTAGCGCAAGAAAAGAAAGAACCTTTATAAAACTACTTTAGGTTTTGACGTGTCCTTATCAAGTCGCATTATATTTGATAATCACTTTAATAAGGCAAAGGATGAGTTGTTTCTCACCTGGCAAGGTCACCAGTTGTGTCACGGGAAAGAGGAAGTTTAAAAGGCTTGAGAGTGACTTGGTCGTGTCTTCACCAGTCATTCCCTGACCTGTATGGTGACAACAATGACATGCAGTCAGGCGCATCTTTCAACCTCGAGCGGCGCCACTTAGTTTTTTACATTGAAGCGGTGGTAATTTAGAGATGTCACGGTGCGAACTCTGTACGGTCGTCAGGTAACATTGTAATCGTGTGCAAAATTACAAAAGTGGAGTGAGTGAGTGACGGTTGGTGAACGCCATGATGACGACATCCAAGTGGAGTCATATTCACGGCAGTCCAAAAGAATTTCGAGACAGTTTCTCTGCTTCTGTTAGCTCCCATGTCTTATTCGGTATTGCTTTAACCAAAGAAGAACTCGAAATAGACTCAAAATTAATATGTCTTTCAAGTTCTAAGCTGTAACTCATATTTGGCTAATGCTTAGACCTAATTTCTCAGCTATTATCAATTTAAAAAATGGTATTTTCTACTTTTTGTTCGGAATGTTAGAGTGTGGCATCTACGGATTAAATTCAGGATGGATGTCCTACATTTGCCGAGGAAATCCAATATGGCCGCCAATTTTATTTTTATACTTTTTGCCTTTTGTCTTTTTTCCCCCAAAGAACTCCAAAAATCACTGAGGCTTTGATTCCTCAGTTGAGGCAGTAGTTAGTTACTCTAATAGCTAGTGATTCTAATATAATAGATTTTACAGTCTAGGTCCAAAGATGGGAGAGTCCCTTCAAACAAAGTCTCTCGCCTCAAACCGCAAAGTGCCATTATAATTCCATTAAGACCACACAATGTCATTGTTTTCCCATTAAAACGCCGAGTCTAAGTCTAAGGCGAGGAGACTGATTAGCGAAACAGGCTGACATATCATTCTTATCTGATCTGGGGGTTTGGACCTAGAGTGTTTATTTTTGTTTAACTTCGTGGTGTTATTTTTAAAAAAGACTTAAGCAAGTCTAACAGAATCTGAAGGTGAACTGTCACAGGGTGCCCGGAAGGTGCAATCTACCCGGCAGGGTCTTCAAATGCATTTTCAAATGAGGAGGAAGAAATGTTTAGCCCATGGGAGAATATATGGGGATATCTAGGTTAAAAGAGAGACAAAGTTAAAAAGATCTTACATTATGTTTAACCCAAAGAATTAAAATTGTTATTATAATTTGTTATTTTACTCATGTTTAGAATTGTAAGAGCCCAGACGGCAGGAGCACAAAATAAAAGAATTTGAAAAAAAAAATCCAAATGAGGAGAAGTATACCAGGGAATCGTCTTACTTAAAGCCGTATTTGTTGTAAGCCGTTTGACTAGTCCCACTTGTGTTTCGAAAACTTGCCACAGTCCAATGTGAGCAGTAAAAAAACTACTTTGTATAGTCTATCCAAAAAGTAGTTGACACGTGATTCCTTAGTTCCTTTAAGGGGAGGGAAAAGTGGGGGATTTTTAACTTCAAACCTTTGCCCCCTGAATCGCTGTTTGCGACCGACCATGGCCGTTTGCGACCGACCATGGCCAAATATACAGCTGTATTGTATTGCGCTGCCTCTGTTCTATGTGCAGCAGCTGTTGTTTTGCTTAAAAGGAAGGAAGAGCTGGTTATATTGGCCCTGTTTCTCCATGGTTGATTGCAATGAGGGACTCGCTAGGCAAAGGGTTGACAGGTCCTTGTCATAAATAGATGACAACTATTTTTGACTATTTAACGATGAAGTTTAAATGTTTGTACAGTTTCCCAGTTAATGTATCACCCCCCCCCCCCCCCCCCCCGTCCGCGTGTATATATCACCGGTCAAGTATATGCAAGTAAACCAAGTGTCGGTAGGAATATAGCCAGCCTATTATCTGTCATCAACGGTCGCTTGACTGTAGCCTTATGTACGTACATGTGTCGATACTTTCATCTGGCGAGATCTTGTTTTTCTATTCCCAAAGTACTTGTGTTTAGCATTGTATTGTGAAAGTCCCAGGTTATGTTTAAATATAGGATTTATGTTAAAGAGTTGTGTAGGCAGGGGTAAAATATTACTTTATATACAGACATTGACTTAACAAACTTAAAGATTAATGCGGTTCAGTTGTGCAGTGACCTGATGATTGACTCATCAAAGCCATAACAAAACGTTTTCGTCTGAGACACCTTTCATTTTACCAGACTGCAGATTGCACCGACCCACATTACACTGTTCAGCTCCATAGCTGGTCTTCCTATTATCCATGGTATGGTATACTACCATCTACAGTTGAGAGGAAACACACTAATGGGTGTCTTTTTCGCATACTAGCAATAGATCTTTTAATGAGCATATAGCACCACATATAAAACACAACATGAGCACGCAACTTACATTTATTCATTTAGGATAATCGCAAGGAAGAAGCCTTTCTAAATCCTACTTTAATCGCCATGTAGGATGATGAATATATGTGAAATAGACCAATTATAGATCAATAGCTGAAACTTCATAGGGGTGAAACGTGAAACGATGGAGGAGGAAAGGTCCCGTCACCAATCTAGAGTCATCTATACTCTGTAGCTAGTTATTATAGTAATAAAATTGAGTTGTCTCAATACAAATACCCAGTGAGGGATGAGACTGAAAAACCTATTTCTATAGGAGTCTCATCCAGGGAGATACAAAGACCTTTTGGTAAGGATTATAGATCAAATAGATCAAACACATCATTATACCTTTCTAGAGGTCGGTATGCTATGCCTATACATATTATATGTATACCACATTCAGCGGGTAAAAAAAGTCTGCCCCCCCCCCCCTGCCGCACATCGCCTATTTATCACCCGCAACAGAAAATATATTTCCCCTCCCGGTGATTTATATTTTGATCTAAAGATAATTCCTCAGGGAAATACACACATTATACACTGGCCATATAATCAGATATCTAAAGGAAAATAATCGATCCGGTTATTTGTCATGATCGTTTTGGGGCAATTTTGTCTTTACCAATCAATCAATATATAATTATGTGGGACCTGAGTCTAATTGTAATATTCAGTAATTGTAATAAGTGTGTAAACATGAATTTTATTTCTGGCAATGCACAGAAATCTTCATATGAGTGAAACCTCCAGAAAATGTAAGAGTGATTTTGAAATGATTTTGAAGTGACAGAATGAGAAGAAGCGCTTATAACTTATAACTTCGGCTAATGAATTCCATAGCAAGGGTCGACCATAATATATTATGGTCGACCCTTGCTGTGGAATTCATTAGCTGAAGTTATTAGGACATTTGAGGTATTTGGCCTTGAAACTGCGTTGTTTTGATTGGAATAGGTTGGTAGAAGTAGGTGACGAAAACTGTAATGTGCAGGCCTGATGGTGTTTGACGGTGTTGTATCGATTCTGTGTATATATTCTTATGAAACAAAATAGCCCTTATTAGCATGGGTGCGACACACATCCCCGTCACGCACTTCACCGCATGACATATGGCGAATGCAATTTTTGTGATCATTGATAACATCTGAGTTTAGGTAGTTATATAGTTCTGACCTGTATGTGAATCATCATTAAAGATGGTATTCGATATTCGATCATGAACATTGTCTTTTTATGGTCATAATACAGTGGTTTCTCTGTTTTAAATGGACCAGAATAAAAATACGATATATATATAACAATTCTGACCGGTATTGATTGTGGCGATGCCTGTAAAGCAACTGGTTGATGCCTGTAAAGTGGATTTGATAAATATATATTCGTAAATTCTATGCAAATTTCTTTGTGAAGAATTGGAATTAAGGGCTCAAAAATGACACATTAAAAAGAGTCTCTTAAATCATCACCAACTAATTCGTTTTTATTTTTCGAAAATACCCCTACCCCCATATCTTATATTGGCCGTTCAAAAATAAATTCTTATATTACATACAAGCCATCCTCTGTACATACCAACTTTATACGATGCAGATAGTATAATGAGCGCTATAAATACTGTTGTTCATTGGTATAAAGATTGCAAGTCAGTACAAAGTTGCAGTTCTTTTCTTCTTGTCTGAAAATATATGACGGAAAATGAATAAGTAGGCCTACATACGGTAATAATACTATACTATAGATAGAAGGTTATTACAGTGGTTTTAATTTAAAGACAGTTCATTAGAAATTACAGCCATATGTGACCTGCTCTGCGAAAACAGGTCTTATATGAAAATACACCACTTTATAGGCATCACTTCTCACATAATGACGCTTTACAGACATCCTTTTCAGAATGTATTTCTGCTTTACAGGCATCACCAATTCACTTTACGGGCATCACCCGTGAAAATAAAAACATCTCTTACACATTTTCTAATTACATATAGCTTAATTTAAAGTAAGTGCGTTATTCCTCAGTCTGGTATGCCTCAAACAAAATATAAAACAGTAACTCATATGAATGGAAAAGGTGCTAAAACTTACCGAACATGTGTGAATGAGCGCCTCCAAATAGCCATGTATGTGATGCGGTAAAGCGCGTGACGGGGATATGTGTCGCACCCGTAATTAGGCCCCGGCGATGTAATGTGCAATCAAAAAAGATTTCAATGAATGAGGCATATTTTTTTTTTAAATATTTGTATTGGCCACAAACATTTTAAACAATCATTAGTAAATTATGCATGACCATAATATTGTGCTTTTCGTGCGTTGCCAGATCCAAAATCAACATCGTAATTCAAATGCAAATAATCAATTGAGCAGAATGGTATCAATATCAAATTAATTCAAACGTCTCAAACTTTGTCATTCAACACTAACATACATACGCTACTATTTCTATATGAACGATATTCAAATCAAATAATTGTAGTTTCAAAGCGTTTCTCCTATATGGACAGCATACAGATAACTTCATTTCTTTGTTTCTGATACATACCGCAAAACCCAATGATAAAAAGTGAGTGCAGTGAAGATATTGAACGATGAAGATATTGTGTAGAGAAGAGAGAAATATATGAAGAACATGTGAGACAAACTATTAGTAGCTGTTGATATATGTAAAGTTGTATCGGTATAGTTAATGTACGGAGAGAAAAAAATATATAAGTTATAGGCAAGGTGATAACACATGCCCAAGGTTGACATGCGTGTTTTGTAATGGGATGTTAAATGGTCTTCTTCCTCAGCCAATGATAAGGTATGTTTCATGTTTTAGGCCTAACTGTACCATGTGAACCCTTTCTCAAGCCAAGTAGTCCGGGAGACAAAGGCCATTTTGGGGCTGAACATGGAATTGTCGGATAAAGTTTTTTCCTTCGCTGTTTTATGTAGGGGTAGGTAATCATGATTCAGGGGGGGGGGGGCGTTCCCACCTATTGAGCAGTTCTAGATATTAACCCTTTTATCTGGTTATGCCAAAATACCCCAAATAGAGATTTTTCTAGGATTTATAGAAGGGGAAGAATTTGTTATTTTGACCCCAATAGTGCACTTTGTGACACCTTTTTGAAATTTGGTATGCTGTTAGAACAGGTCATAATGTTTTCAAAAATCACTGGCTACAAGTTGGGAGAGACCTCTGGTGGCTAGCTACAAAATTCAAAATGGCTGCCACCCAACACCAAATGCACCATATTTTGGCTTCTACTGGCTGGATTTTCAGAATGTTTTGGAGAATGAGGAATTCATTTCTGTGGACTATATTGAGTTTCAAGGTTATGACCTGTTCTAACAGCATACCAAATTTCAAAAAGGTGTCACAAAGTGCACTATTCAGATCAAAATAAATGAATGCTATGAATCCTACAAAATCCTGCATTTGGGGTATATTGGCATAAGCGGAATAAATGGGTTAATATCTAAAATTGCTCAATAGTTGTGAACGGTCACCCCCCCCCCCCCCCTGATTTGTGATAACCTACCCCTAGGCTACATAAAACAGCAAAGAAAAAACCGACAAGTCCACGTTCCACCCTCTGGCTCCCGGACTATAGGTACAGACCTCATTCCCGGTAAACACTCCGTGTGCCATCTATGTGACGTCCGTTGTCTTTATGGACAGTGTATTGAATTAACTCAAGTTTCTACTATTCTAAATTTTATCTATCAAACCTTATGTGCTATTGTGAGTTATCCGACCAACGATCTGATTGTTGAAAGTATACTTTTCTGTAAAAGCAAACCCTCTAGTCCTAGACGGACACCCACTCGTACCGTTTGGTATAATTATATATAGGACAACTGTTTCCCAACATACATTTGTACCTATACTATGCTGATATATAACTCTGTATTACAGTTGAAATCTGTATGTACACTATGCATATTAAGAGAACGCCGTATCTATCAATGTGATAATTTGAGAAATGTCTTTTTTTTAAATAATATTTAAGAATTAACCTTTGTGTATTAGTATTTAAAGATGTCGGGTGAGACGATGATTTTGAATCTTTTTTTCTTTTTTTTATAAAAAAAAAACAATTTGCATTTAGTATAATTATAATTAGAAGCCGACATCGGTAGAGTCAAGATATCGGTACTTATATGATTAAATCCTGGGTGAGTTACTCGTAGGAAAGAAGTACTCAAAATTTGCAGTCGATCAATGTGTCAGAAATGTAATTTTATTGTTACGGGTGTTAATATGTAGATATGTGTGTGCTACAAGAGTTGAATTTTTCTTTGTGATAAATAGCTGGAATAATAATGAAATTGGTATTTTCAGGCACCCAGCGGAAGACTATATACCTAGACACCTGTCTATTTAGAATGCTGGACCACCTCAATGTAAATAACATCTATTGCAATAAAAGAATTCTTGAATTGAATTGAATTGAATTTGTTATAGACATACGCACGAAGACACCCGGGTAGGGTATATTTGCGTTTTTTTCTGATATCGTATATTTTTAATGTAACTGGCCTCAAATGAAATTTTTTAAAAAAAATAAAAAAATAGGCAACACTTGAGAAGATCCATGATGGACATGTAGCGTATTTACACTTGAACTTATTAAATTACTGGCTTTAATTGAAATATAAAAAAGTACTGGCTTTAATTGAAATATAAAAAATAAACGTACACGTGTTCTTCCAGACAATTATTTCCAAGCTAAAGTGTCCGGAATGCGTCCCAAGTTGCATCTTGAGAGACGTGTTCCCCTTTAACCTTGGCTCACGGTTGATTAGGTTTCATCGTTGTATCGTGCACAAACGCGCTGGATACGCATGAGGAATATGAGTGTAGATGCGAGATATTATTCAATACAATCTGTACCACATTCACAGGTAGTATCGTCACTTTCCCCAATTCACATCGACACGTTCCAGATCTTAACAACCCAAAGTTGAGAGAGTCCCTTCAAACGAAGGGAAAGCCGCTCGCCTCAAACTGCAAAGTGCCATTATAATTCCATCAAGACCGCAAAATATCATTATATTTCCATTAAAACGCCGAGTCCTAGGCCAGGAAACCGATTAGCGAAGTAGGCTGACATAGGCCTACCATTCTTATCTGATCTGAGGATTTGGACCTAGAGTGTTAAGCTCTTGAGGCATTTCCAATGTGGAATTGATACAAGAATACAAGAATTAGAAATAGTCATCAAATACCTTTGTGTGGAATTTATTGAAAACTATATCACATGATTCGCATAATGAAGTGCTAACCACTGGAAATCAAACGAGCAGCAAGACCTTATGTCACCTCAGTTAGATTATCCTCTCCAAGATTATTGATTCTGGATATTTCCGGATATTTCCCCAAAAGGAAGAATAAATCTAAAAATGTTATTATCCAATGAAATCAGATTCAATGCACATAAGCGCTATGATCTTACATGGATATATCAAGTATTGTTCATACATTGCAGTCGCTGGTTCCGTTTTCCCAACAATTGTGTACAATTTAAGAAATCGAGGGGGAAAGTTGGAGATTTTAAGCTTGGTTCCTATGGTCGTCAAGGGCCGGAGTCCCCCAAGTCCCAGCCCACTACCCGGCAGTGTGGTGAAAGTAAACAATGGGTGAAATCTCAGCATTACTGTCGATTTTAGGCAATAAATGTTGCGGAAATGTTGCCCATGTTCATGATGAATATATTTCATGATATGGATTTTAATATTATATATATGATTAATTGTTCAAAATTGCACAAAATCAGTTCGTTCCTAGACTTGTGAATGCACTGTCATGTGACCAGATGAGCGGAGGCCGTCTCAAAGAATAGCATCATTTTATCATTAGCCCAATGATTCCAGTGAACCCTGTGAGTATCTACGTACATGTATAGAATAGTGAGAGAACAATTAATACCCTGCCTCTGGTTTAGATATTTCTTTTAATAATCAATACCATTCACAATATTTTCGCGGCCACAATTTTATTTAATTAGCGCTACATGATTACCAATGATATGTTTGGCTAGAAAGGCTTTCAGATTTGAAATCCTGAAATATGACCAAATATTATTATATTTCAGGTCACTGAGACCAATACAATATTTTAAAATGTAACCCGAATGATAACTAACTAAACAAACAAAAATAACTTGACATATTTAGGTGTTGGGTGCCATTAAATTAACTTTAATGGTGAGTCTCATAATATACTAAACAACTGCCAACCGGGAGCAATAACAAAATATGGGTAAGATTTTTAGAAAATGTACAATTTGCCTTCACCAATCCTCTCAAATAACCCACATTTAAGAGGAAAATTAGCTTCAAAATGCAGTTTAACGTAACAGAACTGATACTTTAAATCAATGCTTTACCAAATATATTCAGATATACACGGTATTCATCATTTCTCAGTCAAATTTAGAAGAATTTCCTAAATGTGTACAGCTGCCAATTGTACATTTTATGAAAATCTGACCCATGTATGCTAAAGACAAAAGCAAATGGGTAGTATAAGTCATCAAAATCTCGGTTACATATTTGAGGGAAAAGAGTGGTTTATTCCGACTTGTTTGCATAATACGTACAATCAGTTATATATTAGTTCCGTCTTGGTACAATATTCACCAATATTTGTTCACCAGGTCTTGCCTGTTTATCCCAAAATGGCGATTAACCGGCCTATATACAAGTGCCCTATTGAACACATTATAAAAGCATGCCTCATATGAATTATATATATTACAATGTGTGTATTACAACTGAAATTAACCGATGTGTATGACATTGATGTGAGAGAAAATATGATTTATCATATCCTTTCTGTGTAGAAAGCCAACAATACACTCTCTACACTCCTCAATACCTGTACTATTGTACGGCGTTGTCAATGGCAACCTCACCGTTAAATCCTCGTCAACACTAATAGTATTACGAGTTAATTCTGAGTTTCTATTCATGTACTTATTGTCTATATTTCTCCCCAATGATTTGGTGTGAGTGATGGTATCTGAATCAATGTCGGGGTATGTTGGGCAGTGTGTACAATTTCTGCTGTGATAATTCCTTAAGTCTCTTTTTGTCACAGCCTTTGGCTTATTGGCACTGCTGCAATTGCTGCTATGGTGGCCTAGAAGCTCTGCCCTGCGAGCATCAGAAAGTCTAGAACCATAACGGTTCCTGTCCCTTCTATCTCCATCCATAGATGTTGATTGGCGGACAGAAGCAGTGATGTTCCTTAACTCTGTTATGGCATTGTTAACCATTTGTTCGGTTTTTTCAATCCCTGAATCTATGATGTGAGAGTAGTTCAATTTCCTCAAGGCATTATAGGGCGTTTTTCTATTAGGGCTTCTTATCCGATCTTTGCATGTAGTAGTTATTGTCTTGTTTACTTTATCCCAAAGATCATCTGCCTCGTCATCTTCATAAACGACACCTTTTCTCCCAAAAGCAGCGGATTTCACGTTTGATTTATTGTCATTTTTACCCATTTTCTTAACGTTCCTGGCCGCCTGACTATTGCCGCGGTGGGGAATTTGTCTGGTTATTTCCAGAGACTTTGCGGTGTATCCATGTACAAAATCTCTTGTTATTCTTGTTATAATTCTATGTCCCTGGCCCCTTGGAACCAACGATGTCGAAGTTTTGTTGTTGCTATTTTCCCCTATAAGTGTACCTATTTTGGATTTATTTGAAGAATTATTTATAGACAGATCGTCGCTAGAACTTTCATTTCTTTCCTCTTCCGTATCCTCTTCTTCCTCTCCTTCTGTATCCTCCTCTTCCTCCTCAGTCTCCTCTCCTATCACCTCCTCTATCTTATCTTTTTCCATGTCCTTGGCTTTTATTTCCTCTATCTCCTCTTCCTCCATGTCCTTATTAACCCCTTCCTCCTCCTCCCCCTTCTCCTCCTTCTCCTCCTTCTCCTCCTTCTCCTCCTTCAACTCCTTCTCCACCTTCTCCTCCTTCTTCTCCTCCATCACATCCTCCTCTTCCTCCAGATCCCCGTGGCTGTAGGCCTCTGTGTTAGATGAGTTGTTAGATGATGTGTTAGATTCAGCTCTTTGAGATGAATCACTATCGTCACTAAGGTTAGGTGGTCCTATACTGAAGTTACATGTTAATGGATCTCTCTCTATTTCAGAACGTTCGGTATTTGTGTTGGCCTCTGGAGATTCTGTATTTTGACCCGACTCTGAAGCATGAGCATTGTTTTCAATAATGGAAGATTTGGACGTTGCATCAATGTCTGTACTAGAACTGTTACCCACAGGTGGCAGGGTAGTCTGGCTTCTGTCCTCCCTGTAATGATCTCCACTTGGGTTTTGTGGGCGTCCATCCTGGTCATTCTGCATCTTCGCTTTATCAGAGTTACTAGAATTAACTATTATATTACAGGTGGCTTCATTGGTGGCCTTAGTTTTCTCGATGGGATCGTTTTGGGTTTCTTGAGTAATACCAGGTGGTCTGGCAGTAGAAGGATCCTTCTCTGATTGTTCATCTGGGCCTGAACCACCCGAGATGGTATCCACAACTGTAGGCAAGCTCTCAGTCTGAGGTGATGGGTCTACACTAGTCTGAGTCTGAGGTGATGGTTCTGCACTAGTCTGAGCCTGAGGTGATGGCTCTACACTAGTCTGAGCCTGAGGTGATGGCTCTACACTAGTCTCAGCCTGAGGTGATGGGTCTGCACTAGTCTCAGTCTGAGGTGATGGCTCTACACTAGTCTGAGTCTGAGGTGATGGTTCTACACTAGTCTGAGTCTGAGGTGATGGCTCTACACTAGTCTGACCCGTTGTAAGATCATTGTCTGATTGCCTGTCAATTCCAACGTCACTCTTTGAATTTCTGTCATCATCTTTTAGACTGTTTGACACAGGTCCTGGTTTTCCAGAGGTGTTCACAACATTAGTCTTCTTCTTCTTTTGACTGGCCCTCGGTTTTCTTCTGCATCTTGTACGCCTTGGAATTGATGCTGTAAGTGGAATATTGAAGTCGAACGGATTCTGTTTTGGCAGTATTGATCTTAGACTCATTGTTTTTTCGAAGCGATTATAACCATTCAACAACTGGGTGAAGGGGAAATGGTTGTTATTAGCATTCTGAATTGGGCTTTGGAAGTGAGTGGTTGCTTGAGAAGAATTGATAAATGCTATTTGGGTGCCCCCATATTGGTTGCAAACCTGCATGTTGGTAGCGGTGGCATTTGTACTTAGGTCAACCATGCCTTGTTGGACGGCTGGAACTGCTGCAGTAGTTGCAGGGTTCATCGATTGTTGCTGAACTACAGAAGTCCTCATAAGACTCAAGGCAGGGTTTAGTACCATCATGTTATTGTCTGGGTGGTGTGCCGGGCTTGAATCTTGAAGCAATCCAAATGTAGTACTTGACGAATTACCTATATTCATGAATGGCAGAGTCGGTATTTGGTGATTGGAACCAGGGTTTGTGGATTGCTGTATAGTTTCTGAGTGGGTATAAGGTGCTGCCGAGTGCACAAGTACTGGGGGTAGATTTCCATGAACCTTTGTGGTGGAGAACCCAGTTATTAGCTGGACTCCGATGTTTGTGTTGTTGTTTGTTATCGGCACATTTGTCAGTTGAGGCTGTGGTGATGAAACATGTAGTGTGGAGTTATTCCCAACATCAGAAGCAATTACAAAAGAATTGGTAGCTGATATACACGGTGTGGACATATTGAATGATTGAATAGGCTTATTGATACTCATGTCAACTACTGCTGAAGGTGCACTACTGCAGTAAGGATTAGGTTGCTCAAGGTTCATCATGCCACCAGGATGGGTGAAGAGGGGACCTGGTGTGTTTGTGTCAGCACCAAATCCAGATGCAGTAGCAGGAGCAGGTGCAAGTGTACCTGCAGGTGCAGCAGGTGCATACATATTTTGGTATTGGGTTGGTGCCGAGGAGTATGCTGTTCCTAGGACAGTTGGGCCGATTAATGTGCTGCAAGAGTCTGAAGGAATGGACAAAGCACCATCTCCACATGTGTTATCATATAGCTCACTACAGAGTGGTGTGTTCCTTATATCATTTGGAATTCCATTCATGTTGGGTATCACAGTTCCCTGAAGGGTTGAGATTTGATTTGCAGTTGTTGGTCCCATATCCTGAGATACCATGGCCACAGATTCATTCCCCATTGTTCCTGGTATATTACAAGATGTCACTGGAACCATATGACCAATTGGAGTGGTAGTCCCTGGACTACATAAAGTCCTAGTCCTCATATCTATCAGCATGGGTGGAGATCTTTTGTTGGGTGTACTAGTAGTGCTGCGACTGTCCCAGGTGGGTGTTATCAGCATGGGTGGAGATCTTTTGTTGGGTGTACTAGTAGTGCTGCGACTGTCCCAGGTGGGTGTTATCACCCTCGATGTATTTGAAGGTGAAGAGTTCAGTTCTGCCATACCAGCATTGGGCTCTTCCAAATAAGATGCAGGTGAACATTGATTTGGATTACTGAATGTATTGGGCTCTTCCAAATAAGATGCAGGTGAACATTGATTTGGATTACTGAATGTATTGGGCTCTTCCAAATAAGATGCAGGTGAACATTGATTTGGATTACTGAATGTATTGGGCTCTTCCAAATAAGATGCAGGTGAACATTGATTTGGATTACTGAATGTATTTGAGGTACTAGATGTATTTGAGGTACTAGATGAATTAGAGGTACTAGATGAATTAGAGGTACTAGATGAATTAGAAGAAGTTGAGGTACAGTTATCTGAGCCAGAATCTGTGAATGTAGTAGCTGTCTTATCCTGTAATGTTGCACCGTCCACAGAAAGCACATCTGTACTGTGATATTCCTCACTAATGCTCGACTCAGAGTTGGTTGCATCAAGCAGGAAGCCACCGTCTGTCGTCTCATCAGAACTGTGTGAAGTACTGGTTGTTATTTCCTCTGATTGAACTGTTTCTTCTCCTTCAGCCTCATCGAGATTGATATCTTGGCTAGCCTTCTGGCTGCCTGCTCTTCTGCTTTTAGCCTTCTCATGTGTCTTCAGGTGTGTTTTGATCTGCCCAGGTTGAGTGAATCTCTTATCGCAGAGTGGACAGCTGTAGGGTTTGATGCCGGCATGCACATTCTCATGTCGATGTAGATCTCTACGACAGGTAAATCTGGCAGGGCAGAGTTCACACTGATGTGGCTTTATACCAGAGTGAATCTTGAGGTGCTTCCTGAGGTGAACAATATCTTTGAATAGCTTACCACACTGTGCACAGGGCACATTCTTCTCATCAGTATGAGTGAGCATGTGCATTTTCAGTTCTGACTTGAGCCTCCACCTCTTGCCGCACTCCTTACAAAGGAAAGGCCTAGTGTTACTGTGCAGCAAGGTGTGTCTCTTGAGATCCCCACTGTGAAGGAATGCCTTGCCACACGAGGAACAGATAAAGTTTCGCTCTCCAGTATGAACCCGCATATGAGCCTTCAGATGGCCTTGCTGCATGAAGGCAAAGTTGCAGATTGCACATTCAAATTTGCGCTCTTGTGAATGCGTGCTTCCATGTCTGATGAGGGTGCTGCTCTGCCTGAAGCGTTTACCACAGTCCTTGCACTGGTATGGCTTGATGTCTGTGTGTATGAGGGCATGCTTGAGCACATGACTCTTGTCCTTGAAACCCTTGCCACACACTTCACAGGGAAAAGGCCTATCCTCAGTGTGAACACGCTGGTGAACTTTCAAAGTCCCTGCCTGGGCAAAAGTAAGTGGACATTTATCACATTGGTATGGACGTTCCAAAGTGTGTGTACGTAAGTGCACACGTAAGCCATTGACATGTTTATACATACGACCACATGTTGAACACTCAAATGGCTTTATATCAGAATGAACCCTCTCATGTTTCTTTAAATCGCTCTGGCATTTGAAGGCCTTGTCACATTTGGTACATGAGAATGGCCTGAGATTGGAATGGTAGTTAAGGTGGCTTTGGAGAGAATTTCTACTGGTGAAGGAACGTTGGCACTCCTCGTATGTACACTTGTATGGTCGGTCATTACTGTGGGTTCTGATATGTATAGCCAGGTGGCCTGTCTGTAGAAAACGTTTATCACAGATATGGCAAACATAGGGGCGTTCTCCAGTATGCGATCTAATATGCGCTTGCAGCCCGCTCATTGTGCTAAAACTACTGTCACAAGACACACATTTAAAGGGCTTCTCTCCACTATGGGATCGCATGTGAATTTTAAGATTAACTTTGGTGGTGAAGCCTTTGTTGCAGAGGTCGCAAACATGTTGTCGTATGGTTGTATGCTGGTTGCGATAGTGTCGCAACATTGCAGAATTGTCTTTGAAGGATTTGTCACAATGATCGCATTTGAATGGTTTCTCGTCGTTGTGGACTAACATGTGATGCTCTAGCAGGGATTCCGCCGTATACCTTTTCCCACATTTGTTGCAGCCAAGGGACGCCATTTTGTTTTGGTTTAAAGCTCTGTGTATGTGAGGAATAGACACTGCCTATCATTGACTGCCAACCTTAGTCAGGATTGCCATACATAAACTTCAATATCAGATACACAAGACCTAACCAACGCCATGAATTAATCTTTGACGAGGTGACTTTCTTTCTTAAACATGAAATTAAAGACCTCTCACATAAAACATCAAATATTGTTTTAGTTATAACTAAAAACACAAGTGACACGATGCAGTCTCATTTACATGCAAACACACATAATCATATAACAGAATCCCCGATGATTGCTAATTTTGTATGAAGGCATATAATATCACATCGTATTGGCCATAAAGAGTATAAAACACAATATATCGTATAGACCCATTAATCTTAGCTTATACAAACCATTTAAACACACCATGATATATCATAAGGTCATGTCATAATACATCGTATCACATTCATAATACCAACAGTAAAAGGTACAGCACAGATACTGATACCATTTATTCATTTGCATATTTTCTATAAATTTATACATACGACTCTAGTCATCCGTAGAGCATGTTTTTTTAGATTTGTAGGTCAAGTTACCAGAATGTGTAGGCCCTACAGTCAGGTATATGGCACAACTTAGAAAAAAAGAAGAATTTTTGTCAGAGGCAGATTGATAGATGGAGCAACGGATACTGCAAATACAATCAATTGTATGCACATACCATGTCGGGCTGACACACAGCCTGGTCGCTACAGAGGAACAAAGCTTTCATTGTATCCGAGATTTAAATAGCTAATGACTTTCATTTAACTGGACAGTTTCAAATTCTTAAACACCATATAGTCTCAAATCTCCGCGGAACAAACTGAACCAAATTTTCATGTCCCGAAATTACACGTTGTTCCAGTTCGCGAAAATGGCTGGCTTATACAGGTTGTTTAAACTAAATAACCACGATGGATAAACGATGGTTTCGATGGCTATTATGAACAATTTGTCTAAGACTATATGCTATATTTGAACTATGTTAACTATAATTAAACAGAAAGAATGAACTTGAAATCAACTTTAGCAAATGTGTTTTCACCAAGACTAAATACAATCATTATATTATAAGGAGAGTGGGGATGTCTGCGGACCCCTAGCTCCCTAGCGCCTCCTATCGTTTCACCACGTACTAGTAAAGAAATACCTTGTCTTCCAGCAATTCTATTTACCCTGACTACAAGAGCTACCACGCATGACTGCTCCTTAGTCCCGCCGACAAAAATATATCTGTTCAATGAGAGGGCATTGTCAATTGGTACAGATCTCCCATTGCAATTAACGATCGTACAGAGATCATTGTTGTTACAATGCACCTGATGTAATCGGCTTGGTTTTGCACACATTCGATTTGATTTCTGTCTCCAACAACTCCCCCGTTGGAATGTGAATGTCCCGATTTCCTTGAATTAGTCAATATAATTATATATGCACTACAACGACATAATGTGTATTAATATTGAAACTGGTGGATTACTATTGAATGTGTCGGACAAGTAATTAATTAATACAAATAATTACCTTTTCTAATGAATACTTAATAGCATAGATAATGTCCAGTGTCTGTGATTATTAGTTAAGCATATCCCCAACTCTTCCTGCACAGTTTTCTAAGCGGGGCTCCGGTCCGGTGCCTTGATACTGTGGTGCCGACGCACTCTCACGTCTCGCCGGTATCACCGCCTTGTCTCACCGACTGCGGGCCAGGCTCAGTGACGGCCTTATTCTTGTGTCTGTAAACCTGTTCCTCATTATCTATTCCAATCAATCATTGTATGCCTGTGAAGTAGAATGAATTATGTGTATGTGAACAGAATCCTTACATTCCTGCTGCTGTCCCAAGTAAGTCTCGATTTTCCTTAGTCCCGATATGTTCTCCTGAGTTTCAACTTCTTTTTCTATAATCTCTTATCTCTCCTCTCTTGTTTTCTCTCACTCCTATCTTTTATATGTTCTCCCGTCTGTTCCTCCTTGGTCCTCCTAAATCTCCGCAGTGATTCCTCTGATTGTCTCCTTTAAAATATATATTATTTGTATTAATTAATCCATTTCCCTTCTCTGCCTCTTCTCAGTCTCTTATCTCTTCCCGCTCCTATAATGTCCTATCCCTTGTGATTATTATATATGCCTTCCCCTGCTGTGCACTGGAATTAGACATTTCTCCTGGTTGTGACATAAATGACCATATATCTCCACGGTAGCAGTGTCCCACCAAGGTAACGTTACCTTCTCCTCCTTTCCCTCCCTCCTACTCCACTCTCTGGCTCTATGTCTACTATTGGATGATAACCATGTTGGAGATACATACACCTTCAGACACGCTTCCCTGGTTCTCATTACAACCTAGACTTGTTTAGGCCTAGTTGCGTATTTGTTATATTTTATTGCTTCAAATTATTTCACACATAGGTCGCCCATGTTGCTGCTGATTATTTTTTTTAAAGATTTAAAGATTTTATCTATACTTGGTCTACAATCCATCCCCCTTTCGGGGTTTTTCAACTGACACAAGTGGTTCTTATATACAGCATATGCAGGTATAAATGATTTACAATGCAAATAGATGTTTTGGAATTCAGGAAAGAGCGTTATTAAGGATAGTGAATCGATCTACATACACCAGAACACTTTTGGGACACACACGTGGCTTAAAAAATGGATTAAGCCATTATTTTTTATTTCATCATGAAAGTATTATGATTAAGTCCCAATGAATTAGTTTCAGGTTCAGTATGTCTTTTTTATAGACATATTCCTTCGTATGAGCGACGGAATAAAAACAGGAGAGTTTTGACATAATATTTCCATTTAAAAGTTGTTGCTTTTTATGTAAGAGTGTATGTAATTCCAATATTGCTGACCTAGTGTATATTATACGTGGCACCCTCTGATATATCATATCAGAAGGGGCCACGTATCCTTTCACATAGAACTGGACAATGCAATATTGGCAGTAGAATAGCCCGTATTGCAGTAACAAGGGGTGCCATCATGTGGAAACATCTGTTGGATCTCTGCTATGTCTGGCAGCATGGCTCTAACCATCGAGGCAACTACGTTTGGGTAATTACCGAGATTAATTTGTTTTAACAATAATTATTACCTTAAATCAACTGTTTAAAGGTGAGCTACATTAGCGGATGACTTAGATTTGTGGGGGAGGGGGGGCGATAAGATCTTCATAAGTTGATCATTCTCATCAATATTGTATCTTGATTTATCATCAATATTGTATCTAAATGTATTCCTAATCATGGAGATGTGTGTACATAATATTGATGTGTGTACATAATTATTGTGATAGGGTTCACAAAACAAATTATTATATTTAAATAATTCATTGATACATTAATGTGGTGTACGTACAATCTAAGCTAGGGAACTTATAAGCACTCACTCACCACTCCTTTATGTATATTATATTCAGTTATTCATGGCAAGTCGTTAAACAGTTCTTGAAACTAAGAGTTCTTTGATTTCAAAATGCCTCAATAAAGATTATTGTTCTAAAAATATATTTGGGGTGAGGCATTTCTGTTAATTTAAATTACGGGAGAAAATGTATGACACAAATTTTATAGCAATACAGTGGAACCTCGCATAAAAACCGCTTCTCTATAGAGACCATCCCTCTATTAAGACCACTTTCTCTCTGTCCCGATTTGCTTTCCTCTTATTAGATTAGCCTCTCTAATGAGACCACCTCGCTATGAGTGCACAAGGGGAAGATATTCAGAAAATGTACAATTCAACTTCGCCAAGCTTCTTAAATAACCCAAATTTCAGACGAAGATAAAGTGAAAAATACAGTTCAACCTTACCAAACAGATTGCTAGGATCACTGCAATCCCGAATATACTCGAATTTACCTAGTATTGTCCAAATTGCAGCCTAATTTTGCAGAATTTGCTAAATGTGTACAGCTACCAATAGGGGAGTTGCATGTCTCACTGCGCAGGTCTACTGCAGTGCATGCTGGGATGGATTCTGATAAAATCTGACATACAAATATTTGGCAATATTTTATCTAAAATTGCAAGAATGTTTTCACCAATATCATAGCTTGTATGAATCATCTATGAAAACGAAATGCATGATGGGAAAGATGGAGGCTTGTGTTGTAGAAACATGTATAGCATATGGATATTGACAATAGAGCAATGATAAATAGTCCACGCTGAACATGACATGTTTTCTATAAATTTTACACTGTACCATTAGTCCCATAATTCCATGCAAATCAAGATTCAAAATGGCGGCTATGCAACTCCCCTATTGTACATTTTCTGAAAATCTGACCCACAAATCGTTCAGTCCCAAGGGTGGTCGCATTATAGAGGTTCCACTGTCCGATTTCAGACTTGTTTGTCACGCTGCAACATTGCACCATTGCATCATTGCTTCACGTATAGTGGGTAATATAAAAACTTGTCTATTGAATATTAATAACACTCGATATCACCCGTATCTCTGTGTCTTACCAAATATTACCTGATGCCAAATATCTACTGCGTTCCTATTTGATTCATTTTATTTTATCAGATCGCATACTGTTTCATGTTTAAATATTTCAGTATACCACACTAGTACTTCAATGTAAGAAAATGGAAAGATCTAAATTGTAAAACCAAAGGTAATTAAAGTGAAATCACTATTATTCAGAACAACTTTATAAATAGTGGTCTGAGTGGCTGTAAAAGACCTGTTCTTTTACACTTCAGTCAATCTTTTAATCAAATGTTGTGATGGCGTTAGTAAGTATTCGCTTGAGAAAATGAAGAGATGTTCACATCATTCATTCAATTCATGGAACACTGGACACAATAGAAAGACGACAGTTGGATAAAATGACGGGTTTGACATTTTAGTTATGGAAACCATACTTTATTCTCACCCTTAATTTGTACGTTTTTCTCACCTTACTCGATTCTATATCCTTTAACTTTGACTTGATTGTGAGTAGTTTGATGTATAGAGGCTAGTGTAACTAGACACAGCAGTGGGTGGAAGACCATGGTTATTATGCATTGAATTATTACGTGAGCCCATTATATCCTGCCTATGTTCAACTGTCATTTACATAAGATTGGCTGTATAAAGATTCTAAATAAAAGTGATATTTGGATAGTTGGGGATTTGCTGAAAGACTTCTCAATCTATCGCAAACAGATCTGGACCTGTGCAGCTGCTGCCTCAATAGGGGATTTTGCATGTGCCACTGCGCATGCCTGTTACAGCGCATCATGGGATGGATTCTGAGGAAATCTGACATACACATTTTTGGCAACTTTTTTATCAAAAATTTCAAGGATGTTTTCACCAATATCAAAGCTCGTATAATATATCTATGAAAACCAAATGCATGATGGGAAAGATGGGAACGTGTGTGATGAAACATGTATAACACATGGATATTGACATTACAGCATTGTGAAATATTCCATGCTGAACATGACATGTTCTCTATAGATTTTATCCTGTACCATTAATCCCATAATTCCATGTGAATCAAGATTCAAAATGGCGGCTATGCAACTCCCCTATTGAGGGTGCGTAGGGCCCCTGCCAGACACTTCCCAAACAGGCTCCTTCCCAATGTTCTCTGATCTTGGGCTACTTCCAGGAAGAAGACATGGGATGTACACAGATGGTTCAGGTACGGTATAGGTGCTGGACCGCCTTCTATTCAAAGGACATCCAGTTCACTATGGAATTATCGGAAATCACACCCATAACGGAGTGTGCGGACCTATATATGCATGCTGCCTCTCTAATGGGAATTCGTCCCCTCATTGCCTCCTTGTCTGCAATCCAGGCACTTACAACAAAAGCAAGCACCAATCACTGGGTAGCTAACATAAGGAAGTATTACGACATGCCTATGTATGTTCAGGAATCTGGTGTTAACTATTCCAGTGCTACTTTGTTAATCATAATGCAAGTCCTTTCTGTAACTTGGATGTAATCTTGACCCACAATTTCATGGATTTATATTTCTTCCTTCTTTGCTTCCATTGTATGTATTTCGCTCAATAAACGGCAGCCTGAAGGCTCCATGAAACGGCGAAAGACCCTCAGAAGGTTCACCAGACGAGTTATCTTCCATTGGATTGCCAGACATGTTGGGACCTGGGGGAAGATAGAACAGATGAGCAGGCCTTCCTGCAGTAAGAGGCCCAGCATCTCGAGGGCTAATTGTCTTCCCCTTCTAGAGGGCCTTCCAAATTTGACCTCAAGGACTTTTACAGGTGCCTGAAGTTCATGTCTGCGGCCGAGGTCTGATTAGAAGATCTGGCTAGAATCTTTTAACTTACAGGTGCTCTGGTTGGCTTGATGACCTCATCAACCTGCCTTGCTCTGAGTGCAAACCTTGCCCTCATCAGTGCAGGCTATCAACACACATCTACCTGTGACTTGTAGAGTACAGGCTAACCTGCACGTGGAGTACACAATCTAGGCCCAAAGTTGAGAGAGTTCCTTTAAACGCAGGGAAAGCCTCTCGCCTCCAACCGCAAAGTGCCATTATTATTCCATTAAGACTGTAAATTGTCATTATATTCCAGTTAAAATGCTGAGTCCTAGGCCAGGAAACCGATTAGCGAAGTAGGCGTCCAATCACTGAGATACCATTCTTATCTGATCTTAGGGTTTGCATCTAGATTGGAATGATCTGTTACAGCATCTCGTACCTGAGGCGATGGTAGACGCGATATCTTATCTCCTCAAATACATTCCAGAAAATAATGGATCAGACTCATTCCCCTCATATGGTTCAGGAACATGGCTCCCCTGACCAAACTTCCCTTTTCCATGGTCTTTCCATTTGCCAGGAAATTGTTTGGGGAGTGTTGTTGTTGCTTTATGGGTGAAGGTCAGCTGGGAGTTGCCTAACCTTGTTAATTAGGGTTGTTGCTTTATGGGTGAAGGTCAGTTGGTGGTTACTGCCTAACCTTGTTAATTAGGGTTGTTACTTTATGTGTGAAGGTCAGTTGATGGTTACTGCCTAACCTTGTTAATTAGTGTTGTTGCTTTATGTGTGAAGGTCAGTTGGTGGTTACTGCCTAACCTTGTTAATTAGTGCATGGGGTTGTTGCTTTATGTGTGAAGGTCAGTTGGTGATTACTGCCTAACCTTGTTAATTAGGGTTGTTGCTTTATGGGTGAAGGTCAGTTGATGGTTACTGCCTAACCCTGTTAATTAGGGTTGTTGCTTTATGTGAGAAGGTCAGTTGATGGTTACTGCCTAACCTTGTTAATTAGGGTTGTTGCTTTATGTGTGAAGGTCAGTTGATGGTTATTGCCTAACCTTGTTAATTAGGGTTGTTGCTTTATGTGTGAAGGTCAGTTGGTGGTTACTGCCTAACCTTGTTAATTAGGGTTGTTGCTTTATGTGTGAAGGTCAGTTGGTGGTTACTGCCTAACCTTGTTAATTAGTGCATGGGGTTGTTGCTTTATGTGTGAAGGTCAGTTGGTGGTTACTGCCTAACCTTGTTAATTAGGGTTGTTGCTTTATGGGTGAAGGTCAGTTGATGGTTACTGCCTAACCTTGTTAATTAGGGTTGTTGCTTTATGTGTGAAGGTCAGTTGGTGGTTACTGCCTAACCTTGTTAATTAGGGTTGTTGCTTTATGGGTGAAGGTCAGTTGATGGTTACTGCCTAACCTTGTTAATTAGGGTTGTTGCTTTATGGGTGAAGGTCAGTTGGTGGTTACTGCCTAACCTTGTTAATTAGGGTTGTTGCTTTATGGGTGAAGGTCAGTTGATGGTTACTGCCTAACCTTGTTAATTAGGGTTGTTGCTTTATGTGTGAAGGTCAGTTGGTGGTTACTGCCTAACCTTGTTAATTAGGGTTGTTGCTTTATGGGTGAAGGTCAGTTGATGGTTACTGCCTAACCCTGTTAATTAGGGTTGTTGCTTTATGTGAGAAGGTCAGTTGATGGTTACTGCCTAACCTTGTTAATTAGGGTTGTTGCTTTATGTGTGAAGGTCAGTTGGTGGTTACTGCCTAACCTTGTTAATTAGGGTTGTTGCTTTATGGGTGAAGGTCAGTTGGTGGTTACTGCCTAACCTTGTTAATTAGGGTTGTTGCTTTATGTGTGAAGGTCAGTTGGTGGTTACTGCCTAACCTTGTTAATTAGGGTTGTTGCTTTATGTGTGAAGGTCAGTTGGTGGTTACTGCCTAACCTTGTTAATTAGTGCATGGGGTTGTTGCTTTATGTGTGAAGGTCAGTTGGTGGTTACTGCCTAACCTTGTTAATTAGGGTTGTTGCTTTATGGGTGAAGGTCAGTTGATGGTTACTGCCTAACCTTGTTAATTAGGGTTGTTGCTTTATGTGTGAAGGTCAGTTGGTGGTTACTGCCTAACCTTGTTAATTAGGGTTGTTGCTTTATGGGTGAAGGTCAGTTGATGGTTACTGCCTAACCTTGTTAATTAGGGTTGTTGCTTTATGGGTGAAGGTCAGTTGGTGGTTACTGCCTAACCTTGTTAATTAGGGTTGTTGCTTTATGGGTGAAGGTCAGTTGATGGTTACTGCCTAACCTTGTTAATTAGGGTTGTTGCTTTATGTGTGAAGGTCAGTTGGTGGTTACTGCCTAACCTTGTTAATTAGGGTTGTTGCTTTATGGGTGAAGGTCAGTTGATGGTTACTGCCTAACCCTGTTAATTAGGGTTGTTGCTTTATGTGAGAAGGTCAGTTGATGGTTACTGCCTAACCTTGTTAATTAGGGTTGTTGCTTTATGTGTGAAGGTCAGTTGGTGGTTACTGCCTAACCTTGTTAATTAGGGTTGTTGCTTTATGGGTGAAGGTCAGTTGGTGGTTACTGCCTAACCTTGTTAATTAGGGTTGTTGCTTTATGTGTGAAGGTCAGTTGGTGGTTACTGCCTAACCTTGTTAATTAGGGTTGTTGCTTTATGGGTGAAGGTCAGTTGATGGTTACTGCCTAACCCTGTTAATTAGGGTTGTTGCTTTATGTGAGAAGGTCAGTTGGTGGTTACTGCCTAACCTTGTTAATTAGGGTTGTTGCTTTATGTGAGAAGGTCAGTTGATGGTTATTGCCTAACCTTGTTAATTAGGGTTGTTGCTTTATGGGTGAAGGTCAGTTGATGGTTACTGCCTAACCTTGTTAATTAGGGTTGTTGCTTTATGGGTGAAGGTCAGTTGGTGGTTACTGCCTAACCTTGTTAATTAGTGCATGGGATTGTTGCTTTATGTGTGAAGGTCAGTTGATGGTTACTGCCTAACCTTGTTAATTAGGGTTGTTGCTTTATGGGTGAAGGTCAGTTGATGGTTACTGCCTAACCTTGTTAATTAGGGTTGTTGCTTTATGGGTGAAGGTCAGTTGATGGTTACTGCCTAACCTTGTTAATTAGGGTTGTTGCTTTATGGGTGAAGGTCAGTTGATGGTTACTGCCTAACCTTGTTAATTAGGGTTGTTGCTTTATGGGTGAAGGTCAGTTGATGGTTACTGCCTAACCTTGTTAATTAGGGTTGTTGCTTTATGGGTGAAGGTCAGTTGATGGTTACTGCCTAACCTTGTTAATTAGGGTTGTTGCTTTATGGGTGAAGGTCAGTTGATGGTTACTGCCTAACCTTGTTAATTAGGGTTGTTGCTTTATGGGTGAAGGTCAGTTGATGGTTACTGCCTACCCTTGTTAATTAGTGCATGGGGTTGTTGCTTTATGTGTGAAAGTCAGTTGATGGTTTCTGCCTAATCTTGTTAATCAGTGCATGGCGTTGTTGCTTCATGTGTGAAGGTCAGTTGGTGGTTACTCAATTGTATTATTGCATTGATTGTTTGTGTATTTTGAGTTCATAGTCTAGTGTGGTGGCCAGGTATTTGCTATGATAATGGAATTGGAGAGGGGTGGCGGGATCCCCCCATATGGTTCACTGGCCTATTGATTTTGGTTAGAACCTAAATTTTAAAAGGTTAAAATAGCAACAAATAGTTGCACCTCCAATCACACGTCCTAGTTATTTGGGTGTGTGGGGGACTCGTATGCACTATTGTTTTGCGGGTGCAGGTCATCGAAGCAGGGATTTGAAGTTATTGACCTGGTCCAGGAGGGTGACTGGCACTAGGGTCCACTATTGTCACAACAAAGAACTCTTAAATTAACTAAGATATTATAGTGTTTGGCGGATATTGAAACTTTATGCTATTTGAAAAGGCTTCGCCAACACCGTAACCCGCCCACCGCCGACAACAGCCATATTGCCGGCCTATGGGGCCGTCAACATGGCGTGCCGTGTAACGTTTGGAAGGGGTGATCCCATTGGCTGAGAGCCTAGCTCAAGGTTAATCTAACGCGCCCTGTGATTGGTTGATTTTTTTCCCCAAGTATTACCAAAGATGCGATGCCGAGTGTTCTCTATATACCGAAGGTGCCATGTGGCCGCAGGGTAAAATGTCTGTTCATGCTTAAGCATATAGGTGTCGGGGAATCGGTGATTACTCGGTTGTGATACTAGAAAGACCTTGATATATTGGAGGTAATCGCAGTCTATATTATTTCTCTAGGCGTGGGGACATTGTTTTGGTGGCTTGGAAGTCGGGAAATATGATTTTGGGAGGATCGGCGGACCATCGGGTTATCTGCTGGTATTGTTGATACGTAAGTGGGCGTGGCTCAAATCGTCGGTAATGCTTGAGGCATATGAATATGCCAGTGACGCCAGTCGGTCCAGGAAGCGTGCAGACCTAAAGGTCCTGCATTTGCATATTATAGAAATAGATTGCAGATGCAAGATATATTTTTATGATTAATTTAAATCATTAAATTGCCTGCAGCGAACACAGGGACCATCAAAATTTATTTCCCGATTCTCCTCAATCACCATGAGGAGAATGGGGGTTATTAAAGTAAACCTAAAATGTGATGCATCGATGGGTATGGCCAGTGTTCATAAGCACAATCTCTACAGTCCCCTATGGTCAAGTGTTTTTTTGTTTTTTTCATATTTTACATCATAGTTTTACATCATATGCAATAATTCTCATTTGCCAATCTGAAAAATCTAGTTCTCACTACACATACTTAATTTTAACATTAATTCGTATTCCTTTAATGTAACTACACTTTTCATCTGTCACTATTAACTCTTTTATCTCAGTACAATATGATACACTCTATCTTCTGATATTCATCTTATACTAATTTACCTTACTTTTTATTTCATCCTTTGGTGGGACAATTTCCTAGCCAAAGTTCATTACTATATCATCTGATTAATTATCATAATAATTAATACCTGGATGGTCTATGATCGTTGTTAATGTTTACAGTCTTACGCATCATCCACATTTCTACATTTTTGTATGGCCTATTAAAAACAATATATAGTATCGTTCGCAAATAAAATATATCATGGTGACGTTGCACCTTCTGTAATTTTACAAATTACTTTCTGATCCAGTTTGTATGTTATACGCATATAATTATGGTGCAATCTTTATAGCAGTCTGTGATTAATTTCTCCAGAGTTCATTACCCTTCAGAAAGCTTTTCAAATTATCCCAGCTTTTATTTTTTTTCAGGAGTTAATTTGGTCCATAATTTTGGACCCTGAACGTGTGGTGAACGATTTAATTTGTCTGATCTAGCCAGTGGTTGAATTATTTTTATACCTCTAGCTAATCTTGTTCCTCTGGGCATAATTTGTATTCTTTCAGGTAGGTCTTTCATTGAGAACATTAAACCTTGGATTGCAATGTCTCCTCTCTTTTGCAGGGTGTCTATTCGAAGCTCATTTCTCATATCAGCAATGGATAATTCATTATTATTATTATAGACTGATCTTATTGCCCTATTAATTACACTCTGCAACTTTGAGATGATCCTTGCATTAGCTAAATTGTACAGGATATTTCCATACTCGGCAAGTGATAAGATATATGGGATTTTGCAATAGTGCATGCCATTCGTTGGTTTAGACATGACCTTAATCGTACCAAACTATTATCTTTCTGCTGAACAGGCAGCCTCATTTTGTTAAAATGAGTAGTGAAATTTAAATTTTCATCAATTTGATAGCCTAAATATCTGACGACCTTTGCTTTTTTGATCGCACAACCATCAATATAGTTCTCCCCCAGGTTTCCAAAATTCAGCCTTTTTAGCTTAATTTTAGATCCTAAGATTTGAAGCTGGCATTTGCTAGAGTTAATCTTTAATTTATTTTTTGTCATCCATCTTGCAATATTAGCGGATGTTCTTTGCAATACAGAAATGCAGTCATCAATGTTCATACATGTAACTGTAATCGCTGTATCGTCGGCGTAAATGCTTCTATTATTATCTACATCATCAGAAGGTATTTCCACATTTTCTATGCATTTAGGTAAATCATTTATATATATTAAAAAGATTAATGGTCCTAAAATACTCCCTTGTGGTACGCCTCTTTCTATAGTGACTGGATCTGATATTTCATTTCCCAATTTTGTTCTTTGTACTCTATCTGCCAGGTAATTTTGAATTATGTTGATGATTTTGGGATTTACTCTGTAATATTTTAGTTTTTTCATCAGGATCACATGGTTAATACAGTTAAATGCCTTTGCCACGTCATAGTATGTGGCTGCAGTTAATTTACCTGTATCTATCCCCTTTAAAATCGGTTCTAAAAATTCATATACTGTTCTGTTTGTTGAGTGACATTTCCTAAAATCCCCTTGTTCTTTGGCAAAAAACCTTATTAATATCCATGTGTTCCCTTAGAGAATGACTAATAAAATGTTCTAACAACTTTGATGGAAGTGGTACTATTGCTATTGGACGCTGTTGTTGCAAATTTCTGAGGTTATTCGTTTTTGGAATGGGTATTATATAATATTCTTTCCATTCTCGTGGAATCATTGCGGCTGTTATGCATAATTTTAGCAGTTTAACTACTACAGCCGGAAGATTCAGAAAATACAGCTTTAGGATTCTGGCATTTACCCAATCCCAGCCACTGTTTTTGTTATCGTCTATACCCATCAGAAATTTCGTGACTTTGTCCTCAGTAATACATATCCTTGTGGAAACCACATTTTCTGGGATTACATTCAGATATTCAGAGTACCCCTCATCATCGTTCATGTTGTTGTTACACAGTTTTTCAAAGATTAGGTTCAGCGTATTACAGGCTTCTCGTCCTTCTACAGTACGACCCTCATTCACATAATTCTCAGGTAATTCTGGTCTGATTTTCCCTAATAACCCATTCAATTTATGCCAGAATTTTTTGCTGTTATTAGCACAATTATTCAGAGTATTAAAAATATATGTTCTTTTAGCTCTTTTCACCAACTTGGCAGTGTCTGCTCGTGCCCTGGACGCATTTCTTTTCTCAAGATCTAATCTAAGACTGCCAAACTGGACATTGTGAATATGAATCCCAGTGCAGGGTACCTTTTCAAATTTGTCTCATTTTCAAGTCATTTTAATTTTTAATTTCACTAATATCTTCACACCTGGGACTCGGTTTTCTTTTAAACTCACACATGTAGTTATTGATGCAATTCCCTTTTGAAATATTTGTCAAAGAATAAGAGAGGCTAAGATCGAATTAAGGGAGAAAAGTGAGTTAGATGCGGTTTGGGGATACATAGGTTCTCTGTAATAGAGGCACGGGTGGCGGTCATAAGCTTGTGCATATTTTCGGCGAAAATGGTTTTCGCACTGGGCCACAATTCTTCGAGTTCAGTGCTGTGCAACAACAGATTGGAAAAATTGGTTGTTTTCCATCTCAATCCTAAGAAAATTACTTTTTCCACAGTAGATTTCATATATATTGCATATATATATATATACATATATCAATCCATCCATACATACATTATACATATATACATACATGTATATGTTAGCCATACTTGGAGCCTGTAGCTTTTACCTACATCTGCATGGAAGGCGATCCTTCTACGTAAATCTAGCCACACCCTACTAAATTAGGTAATCATGTGCCTTTTATCTAATTATTCAGAACTTATTTAGCATTGATAAATGCCTTCTCTATCCCAATTATGTAGGCCGTGCATCCAGCTATAAATCGTGAAGTGACTCATGAAGATCTTTCATCTGATATTAAATATCCCTGAGATTATAGTATTTGTATCCTTTTTGTAACATCAATTAGGAATAAGATTAAACAGAGTTAGATCATAACATATAAAAAGAAGGAATGGAAATAGATGGAAGGAGGACTTTAGCATGGATGGATGCTTGCTAAACAGAATCATAAATCACACCTAGAGCAAGGACTGTTGGCTCTTTGCAAATCTTCCTAACTTAAGTTTACCTAGGATCTTACCAACACTAGACTTCCAATGTCCTCATCTTGTACATGTACATGAAGAGGTTTATATTATATATGTCATATGCGTGTCTTTCCATCATTAAAGTACCAAACAGTACAAAAAATAGGAAAATCTTTGAGACCTCTTTAGAAGAGTTCTTCCAGGCACACCAAAATTAAAGTACACGACGGTGAAAATACTCAATGTAACAATACAAGTTCCCTATGAGTTATAGTATTATGAATTTGATCTACTAACTAGACCAACATTGTCTATCACTATTTAAGCACTACAGTGATTATCTCTTATTCATTTCTATTTCTATCTTGTATACCTTATGGTACATTACAATAAGGAAAATGTGTTTACGACATAACCTTGTTTATCATTAGATTGTCTAAGTACTTAAAATGACAGACTTTGACTTTGGTAACATTTCTAAAGAACTAGCTGTATAATCACAAATGCCCAGTGACCAAAGTTTAGTTGCAGGAGTAGTTTTGTACTTGAAAGCCTTAGATCCCTGTAAAAATTCTATATATATACAAGCCATTCATTTATTATACGTGCATGCTATATGAGAAGTGCTATAAGTGGGGCGCTATAAAAATAGTCATATAGGACGCGTCCTATATGAATGTAGTTGTCTAAAAATAGCTCTGTTTATATGCTTCGCGGAGCAATGGATGTAAACAAATCCCCGCGAACGATGTAAACAAAACCCCCGCGATCGGTAATCCACCCGTAATTCTGGTACTATGATTAAAGAAATACATAATAATCCCATCATTAAATAGAGCATTAAATTCTCTATTGAATGATATAAATTTTATTAATGTAGCTCAAGAAATGGCTGCGATATGAACGTTTTAAGTCAACAATATAACTTGGCTAATAACGGGGCTGTCAGCGGGGCTGTCAGTGGGGCTGTCAGTGGGGCTGGCAGCGGGGCAGCGGGGCTCTCTGAGACTTCTTTAATATTTTTTCAGTGATATCTGATAACATATGATCAAATTTTATGCACATATAATAAATATAGAATGGAACTCGCTGGCAATAATCGAAAATTTATAGGACTTGACCAAGCGCAACCGACCCCGCCCCCTATAGGGCGGATTTAGACCACCTTTAAACCTCCTTTCGTTGCTCCATTACCCCTGGTATTCTCAGTTAGACAGAACTCACACCCATCGACCTGTTTTTTATGTTTTCCCATCTAAATGGGTACCATTACATCATCTGAATGGCAAGTTTTGTTCCTCTTCATGCCTTTTTAGGGGATGACTTATGTATAATCTGGTACAGGAAAGTTGCAATTTTAAATATAAAGATTGGTTTAGTCTCCCACCCCTGTCGGAGCTCTCACACACACTGCACCTTCACTCACACACTACACTCACTCACCAGCCACTGCCCCTCCCGCTGCCTGCCACTGCCTACCACTGCCTGCCACTAGTGTGTGTGTAGCATTGCCTCAAGGCTACACACACACTAGGCAGGTAGGCAGTCAGGTATCAAACACTAACACATGGGAGGAGTGAAGGATGGGTGGTTGGTGGGCATGCAGTGTCATTCAAGGTGAGAAAAATGACAACTATAAGAACAAAAACAGACAATAAAATAAGTAGAGCAAGCAAAAGTACTAGCGGGTAGAATTTCTGGATTCGTCCACATAAGCACTCTGCCTACGGCATCGTGCTTATGTGGACGAATCTCGTCCTATAAATTTTCAATTATTGCCGGCTCGTCCCATTCTCTCTCTGTATTATATGGCGCGACATACCATATTTCCCGGTCAACTTGTGACAATTACTAAATGGATTATATTGTATTCTTAATACGATATCACGTGTCGTCTTTATCAACATAGAACAATGATGGTGTAAGTGTAACTGCACTCAATCCGAGACTCAGAGACTCAGAGTTCTAAAGGCCCGCTGCCATATACAAAAGGAACAATTTTCTCTAATCCGGGGTATGTACTTTTAGTGTTTCCCCTCTGGGAGCGGTCTACGATTAACTTACCACTTATCCAGGCATTGACTATTATGACAAGGCACATCATAACATAATATTACGAGGTCCCGGGTGTTTCTAAAGCAGGAATGGGGTAATATGTGTGTACTTTATTCACATTAGTTCTTTTGCTGGCAACAGGTACACATCCAGCTCATTTAGATCCTAGAATATAGAAGGGAGTCAGAGGAAAATAAGAACTTATTGAAGTCATATATTATAGTTGTACTCTTCGTTAAACATGGTATATAAAGCATCGATTGCTATATATGGTTACTTCTCTTTAAACCATTAGCTTGTTAACACTTACAATTAAACTATAGGCAATAACACCTTAAACTGTTATTCGTTTGTGTCATATGTGCATCAATCAATTAATCATACAATTAAGTTTTCTAAGATGATATGTGGTGTGGTTTATGTTTGAAACATACGACTGATGTTATGAACATATTAAGCCTTATGTATCTAGAATAGATCTAAGCTGTGTTACTCCTTTCCTGTTAGATAACGGTGCATGCTGGAAGACGTGGAAACCATTTTTCGGAATCATGTAGCCATTGTAAGCAGTCTTAAATAATTCATTCATTCAAGTAAATGCCACGCTCCACACCATAGGGGATTTGCATGTGCCACTGCGCATGTCTGTTACAGTGCATCCTGCGATGGATTCGGATGAAATATGACATACAAATATTTGGCAACATTTTTATCGAAAATATTTTCACCAATATCATAGCTGTAAATGATCTATGAAAACCAAATGTATGGAGGAAAAGATGGAGGATTGTATTATGGAAATATGTATAATACATGAATATTGACATTAGAGAAATGATAAATGCTCCATGCTGAATATGGGATATCATCTTTAGATTGTATGCTGTACCATTAGTCCCATAATTCCATGCGAATCAAGATTCAAAATGGCGGCTATGCAAATCCCCTATTCATATTACTGAATACTCTGACTCTTGACTTGCATAAATCTATTCAGCAGTGTCTATTTTCACTGGCAAAGCTGAGGAATCTCTGCCTCACTCCTTACATAACGCTCATATCCCGGCCTAAACATTCAAATGCTCCCTGACGACCTCAGCCAGGGCATATTTAAATAAAACAGCATATTTTTTCTGCTTTCCCTCCCATCTATGTAATAACCATGATTATAAACATGTCATGCAGCTGCTATAGATCCTCTAGTTGTACTCGATCTGCTTGAGGTGACTGCTAAAGCTGTAAGTGGGTCAGGGTGATGGATATGTGGTTGGACGACTTGCACCGGGGAGAAATTGCTAATTTAGCTGAGTTGGCTTTCTGAGAAGGATTTTATCCTGTAATTGCTACATAAAATATATTCATCAGCCTTGATAATTGGAGTGTGAAGGCTCACAAGCCTTTAGCTACCATAGGGGTGATATCGTCGTTAGTGTGCTTTCGCTTAGTGAAAGAACTTTTTTAATATGAAGACCTTGTGGAAAATATGTATAGCTATACATCTGTTGCTGTAGAAAGAAACAACGTAGGTATGTGGTTGGACGGCTTTGGACGTATTGTATACCAGGGATGGATGTTCTACTTAAAGTTGTTGTTGAGTTTTCCCACCAATTGACTCGTAGTATTCAAGTGATTGACACGTGTAGTATTCAATTGGAGGGAATATATATTGTTTTAGTTATACTTAAATCTTAGTTGACAAAAGCGTTGATATCGGGAGTGTGGCGGGGTGGTAGCCTTTGGCTACCTTGGTAATAATATCCCAAACTAATTTGAGTCGATCTCTGAGTGATGTGAGTTGGTATAGTGTTTGTTTCAATGGGGGAAACTTGTAAATATGCGTATACCCCTCTGTGTCATGGCATCAACACTATAATATGCACTTCAATTGGTATTGATTAAAGTAATAAACAAAGTATTTCTTTTTTTATTAATTATTAGCTTCAATATAGAGGCTACCAAGACGTTTAACTGCCTTAGGAATAATATCTTTTCAGAACCTTAACAACAACAAAAGTTTATTCATATCTTTCTCAATTATTAAATTAACATTTATATTTAAATGATGATGGAAAGCCGGTTTGGGAGGAGGCTTCATCGAGGCACTTATAATATGGTCTAGAAAATCCTATATGGCAATAAAAATGGAATGATGACTCAAAGTAACTTTAACAAAGTTAGAACGCAATACAAGTCATGTATTGCGTCCATTTCAACAAGAAACAGATAATTTATTATTGTATTACAGTTTAGCTGTTTTAAAATATTCACAACTTGTGTCAGCTTAATTCAATTCGATGTAACCCATGGTCAAGTGACAATTATTGTCATGTATAAGAATATAATATTCTGATTCTTATTGATGTAGCACTTTTATTGCAGGTTATACGGTAATCAGACAGACAGAGAGGGCAGAGGTGTAACACACAGCCATGGAGCTGGAGCAAAGAGGTGGTAGGGACTTCAAATCGGGTGGCCTATACTAACCAAGTACTGCAGCAGAGAGGTGTTAGGGATAAGGGGATTGGGGTCCTTGCAGAGTGGGACAGAAGGTAATCACACATTTGATCTTAAAGCCAGAAGCAAGACAAGATCCTAAAGTGAGATAAGCCTCAAACCCCTGCATCTGAGGAGTTTGTCTACTCAATAACATAATTTGTAAATTACCGGTACCGTAAATCTGCCAATAAAAATGTCTTTTCAAAATTCCATCAGTTGTCAGGTAAAATTTAAGGGTTTTTTTTCATGTTATCTTATTTTTGTCTAAAGTTGACGGAAGTTTCTTAATTTGTCCTTACTAGGGTAAAAAAACCCAAAGATTATATTGTCCTATATTGGAAGAGCATGTGCGCTGAATATTATGCACTTTGGAGCAGTACTTCAAGCAGGATGGGTGAGTTTTATTCATGTCACTATTCGGTATAAAAAATCCAAGATGGCGGTCATTGTGGGGCGGCCGCCTTGGAAGAATAGGCCAATTTAAATGATGAGTGTCCATGGGTGTTTCAACAAAAACTATTAAAATGAAACTTTAAGAACTTGTGATATGGGTCAGGGAAGGTGGACATAGAGGGTCATGTGATACTCTTGCATAGATAATACCCCAAATCAAAACAATCATTATCAAGACCACATGGCCCTTCCCATCAGACACACATAAGACACTTGTAATCAACCAGTATAAAATTTTTATCACCTATCGACAGCCCGACATTTGCTCCCAAGTGGACCCACCCACCCCTCAAGACCCATTTTTGTTGACCATGTGGGTCATTCCTGAGGATCCACACCCTCACTGTTTAGAGATATCCCCTAATCAGAGCATCCAAAACACTGTTTACAGTTTGTATAACAGTGATTTCCCTTCCAGTATAGACTTCATTCTATACCCAATAATTGGTCAAACCCTTGATTAATTATTTTATCAATTCTTATGTGAATTGGAATGGGTTATATCCCATTAAAGATCCCTGATCTGCCTGATGAGCCCATCAAAGGGGCGAAACCATGTAGTGCCAAACACCATCAGTGATGGTGGAGGGGCCCTCCCAACCTGTTGATACCTAGCTATGTAACCAAGCTAATAACACCAATAATAAATAACACCTTTTTATTTTTGGTCCATCAATTATATACAGGCGTGGAATATGGGGCCTACATCAATTATTAATTTGGAAAAATAATTTGATTGTAATATCCAAGGGTGTTTCTGACATCACACCTGTATACCTGTGCACCTGTCTATGACGTCATAGACCGCAGCGAGGTTGAACAGACCGTCGCCAAGTGAGGGTTCCAATCCTCATTACATGGTAGCAGTACTGAAGGGAGAGGAGGTTGTTATAGATTCGTCGCATATATCAACCAGTATATATACAGATCGAGATTCTATACTTGTTGGAAATGATGGAGAAAACTTCTTTTACATTTTCAATGAGGTGAATTTGTGCATCATATATAATATCTTATAAAAAATTCAAGGTATATATGTTACGCATGATTGCTGGTATATGTATCTATATATCTTTAGACAAAACTAAACATGGATATAAAGTTTATATTAAGTTTATATCAATTCCAGTCCATGGCACCAATCTTGAAGGCTCTTAGTCTTATGACTTTGAGAGTGCAGGCTACTTGCACTAACATGAGTCCTTAATTTATATCAGTGATTGAGAGGGGAGGTATTTGCCTCAGTGTGTAAAGTATCACACCATACTCACAGGAATGACTAATTAAGAATTGGTGTGCATATAGTGTCCCTGGATGAATACACTAGGTTATGCAGGGGTGAGAGGTTGGTACATATTAATCTAATGACATGCCACTTCAGTAAACTTGTAAATTTACAGGACAGATATTATTGATACAACCTCAAGAGTCTGGTATTAAATAGGCAGTAGATGTAGTTGCAATATTATTTTAGTAACTCTCCGTGTTATTAGGTTGTTACCCCTTGGCACTAAATGAGAGTGTGACCTCCGAGTTTATCAGATGCAGATAACAGGGCAGTCATTTCATCACTAAGAGAACATGGAAGTTGACACATGTATACTCATGGAATATGTCTGTTCATTCAGATCAAAAACAAGCATTATTATACACGCATTCAATACCGAGGCCCTGACAGCCGCTTATAACTTGTAACATGGTATTGGACTAGTACATTACCGGCGCGTTGTCATGGCAATGCAAGGTTAGTGGCGCAAGTTTGCCGACGCAAGTTTGCCGATGCAAGTTTGCCAGTGCGAGTGCTTTCTTTCTCCATGTTTCAACTATTTCTAGTTCCATTTCTCTTATACGAAACCAGATATTATGGTAAATTATGTTATTATCTTTTTAATTAAGCACGTTTTACATTCAAATCTAGGCATGTATTGTGATGGAGTGGAATTATCCATTACACAGTATTCAGACCTATAGGAGTGTGATGGAGTGGAATTATCCATTACACAGTATTCAGACCTATAGTCCAGAGATAAGTCATATCAGGTCAGTGGGAGTAATAGATACACAAGGGGGGAGGGACCATACATATTTAGGAATATAGATTGTAAGCCAGACTCCACCTCTTCACCTGTACGCATGAATATTGATAATTTGATATGATATATATATGAGCTAGAGATATTAAAAGACAGAACCTTTATGGAATTGAAACTGTTGTGTCATTCTTACTGTACTTATATTAGAGGATCATACATAGACCAACTTAGAGATATCCACTCACATATATACCAAAGGACTTCTAGTATACATTCACCCAATATCGATCTTAAAAGTATATACATGCATATCTACAGTCTAGTGGACGTATTGTATCAGTATAATAATCAACTTATAGGACTCGTTGCCGCACGGACGCGTAAATAAAGGACTCGATCTTCGATCTCGTCCTTTATTTACGCGCCGTGCGGCAACTTGTCCAATAAGTGCTAAATAAGGAAATTATTTCAGGATAATAACTGGGATCATTTGTTTAGGTATGATGGAAGAATACAAACAAACGTGTTGACGTGTTGTCTAATGAAAGAAATCGCTTCTGGCTGTGAGATTTTATGATCCCAAGATGGAGCGGGTTGTACGCCAGTGTTAAGGTATGATGGAAGAATACAAACGAACGTGTGGTCTTCGTGAGAAGAGCGAAGCAACTGATTTAATGAACTAGAACAACTACATATCTTCCTCCAGGATGTGGGTAAAGAGTAGGGGGCGGAGCCCTTACGTAATACCTTATGGCTTAGCATGAATATGTAGACTTGCACAGTACTGGGGAGCTAAGTATAATTAGCGATTTTAGTAACGAGATAATATAATAAATGGGTGATAATTAATATTTAATGAGGTTACACAATGTTACATAACACAATGAGAACAAGAAAGCTCCTGATTGTGGAACCCACACCCTAGAGAGAGTACCTATTTGCGATACTGTCAGTGTGCACCAGATCCCCTATTCAGAAAATATTAATTCAGAAATACCACTAAAAAGTACAGGACCTACCGAAGGTGGGAATGAATACCCATTTTGTCTTTGCACTCCCTGTGTAACCACTACACAGCCAAAATGGTTAGGAGCTGGGCAAGGACCAAGGGCAAACTCCTGACTGATTAGGGAGATAAAGCAGAAGACGTATCTCACAAGTTAGGTTATACTCCATGAGCCTGGACCCATACACCAGCAATCAGTCCCGTGTGATGTCGCTGGCCATGAATTTTCTGATTGGCTAATCTATTTTTAGACATGTGTGCACCTATTCTATGGCGGCCATTTTTCCATGATTCATCTTGGGTAACTAGTATATCCCTACTAGTTATGGCTGTGCTAGTTCACAGTCCCACTGAAGCCATAGTGCGGGACTGTACTAGACCACACCGCTTCAGCCACTGAAGCTGTAGTATGGGACCGTACTAGAGTCCAGAAATTTTGCCTGCTAGATCGATACAGGATGTTATTTCATTTTCTGTTTTTGTTCTTATAGTTACCGGTTTTCTCATTTTCAATGACACTGCCCACCACCTGCCCTGCTCTCACTCCCTCCAACCTTAAAATGTGAAGAGCTATCCGATTCTTTAGCAGATCGGTAGGCAATGAAGCTATCGTCCTGGGAGTAGGTAGGAATTGTAGTTGGTTTGTTCCCACCTTTCCTCAAGAATTCCACTAAATCGTCCTTTTGCTGCTGTATAGAAGTCTTGAAAACTGGAGAATACACGTCTGAATCCGATTGTGGTTCTATTTCAGACTCTGACGAATGTTGAGGTGTAATATTTCTCCTAATAGGTGTACGTTTAGTGGCCCGCAGTCCAAGCTGTTTCCTGTAGTCAGAAACTCCCTTGTAATTTGGGTTGCTAATTCTATTGGATCGTTTGGGTAACATGGTACATTTTGGTAAAATTAAAATGTCCAGTTAAATTAACTTTAAAAAGTTTTTAGGAACGTTTAGGTTCTCCACCAGATGTTATATTATAGGGAGCGATGGAATAAGAAGGTCCGTTCACAGCAATGACTATTATAAGAATGTTTATTAGACTGCGTTGGTGGGTGACGCGGGGGTCACCCACGTGACTGGGCACGCAGGCCTGTCACTAGGTGAGAGGGGGGTTACTACCCAATACGTACATACATGTCAATATACAAGAGTAATATATAATAAAGGCATAAAATAAAGTAGTAGTTAACCTATATATAGCACTATCCATTTTGGATATATCCCTTTGCCGGTTACGTTTTGCCAAACACCACTTCCGGGTATGGAACGGGTTAAGGGATTCACCCTATGTGCGCAAATATGGCGGCCAATGGTCCAGAAATGGTCTGTGGGTGTGGATAACTAGGCTCCAGCTACAGGTAGCCGTGCATCCACACCTGTGGACACCCCCCTAACCCCTTGAGACTGAACAAGCAAGGTTGTCCATTGGATGCTTCATGTAGCCACCTTCATTTAAGGAAAAAGACTGTATAACTACTGATAATGTACCATGAATTGATACTGATTAAAAGAAAATATATAATTGCTATATCTGAGGCTGGTATGACCATGATTTTATTATATATTTGTACATAAAGGATGAGCAAACAGTTTTAGGAGGACAATGGCTACATGAAGCGTCCCATTACAGGCTTCACAAAGCCTGGTATTTCAGGGTAATGGTACACATGTTTGGCACCGGAAATAATTAGTCATGTGACCTAACGTATATTTTCAAACATCATTATGAAAAATGGGTCTACTACGGATACACAAGGCTACACATAAATATGGAATCTACTCTTCCTGTATGGTGAGTATCATCTTAGTTTCTAATTAATTAATGTCCTTAAAGATATGGAGAACGAACAATCTAAAAATGTACATGTTCTATGGTAGAAACATTACAATAGGCTGTCATGATGTATGATTAAATTACAGGTTCAATTGTCACCCTAAATGGCCTAGTAGTCTTATTGGGTTATCACACCATTCCAGCAGGTCCAGTCAACACATTGTTTATATTACCGCACTGTGAAAGTGCAGGTGAATGTGCGCACAGACACTCTAAATGTGTGTATCATTATTATGTTTGTTTCCCTTGATTGTTTATTTATTGTAGTCGCATAATTGACACAGAGGGAGATTGGGAGAATGAATGCCATCTGAAATCTACCTTGAACTTCTTTATTTTCTAACCTGATATGTATACAATATTTAGCTTAGGGTACTCCAACTAAGTTAGAGTAATCAAACACCTACCTCAATAGGGAGTAATTAATTATCCTCACATCCCCGTCACCATAGTGCAATACTAGATATGAAGGTAATCCTAATCCTAACATAGGTTGGAATGAATACTCTCATAGTCCCCAGGAAACCGTTTGTACACTAGGAATATGCACCCAACTTCACTGGTGCTCATATGCACCCAGAATGAATAAAAAATATAGCGACAGCTTTCTAAGGTGTCAAAAAGATACCACCCCGATCCCCCTCCCCCCTTGGCAAGGCTAGCTCAATACCTGAGCGAAAGTGTCAGGACGTGTGAAATACATGCCATGTAATTGAAAACTTAACTGGAAATTTGTAGAGAACCATTGACAGTCTGTGACTGAGATTGTTGCTCTACTAAAGGCGAATGTAACATCATTTAAGAGGCTGGAAAACAGCTCCCACCTGCCGGAGAACACCCCCTTTATATGGCTACTTGTTAGCAATAAAAGTTTTCAATCAAACAATTATATTCAAATTCCATAATGATTTTTTTTATTTTCTAGCCTGAAAAAGCACTATAATCGCAATAGCGGCCAAGATAGTTGTGTAATTAACTTCTAAAGTAGGACTCTCAAAGCCTAATTTGCGCTAGGAAATTCAAATAAAATGGTTATAATCGTGTGTGATCATCCCAAATACAGGTTGTAGACACCCTATGCTGGAAAACCAAATGATACCCTATTGGGAGAATTAATCATATGTTTAATCAACTTTTATGTCATATTACTCTGATATTTATACCATTATATTGCAGATCCCTTCTCATGATATAACCCACTGCAGAGACAGAATTGATGCCAGAATATCAAGTAATAGAGAAGAAAATCAAGAACATGCACCGAAAATAGTCATCACTGAATAGAATTATTTTTTATATATTTTATTCCTCATATTACCTTTAAAAAACTATGTACTATTGGTATTATTATGATGTGTCACAGGAAATTGAGCACTTTGGTGATTCTTTCATTATTTGCAGAGGATGTATATATATATTGTATATTGATATCAACCGCAATAAAGAGGAATACAAAATATTATTTCTGGGTTATCTGCTTTCTTCAATATTTTATTCCCATGGCAGTACAAATCGTTACATATTTTAAATGGCAGAGGTAATCAAAATACCTAGTCCCCACCCCTAACCACCAAATAAAGCTAGGTATAAATACCCCTAGTTGTATTGAGTGTTCAAAAGACGACCTATGCAACACGTCCATGGACGGCTACATGTAGCGTCCCTTAGACGGCTACATGGAGCGTCCATGGACGGCTACAGTAACACACCTGTAGCTGCGCAACTGGTTACGTTTGGCCAGGGTGAAAGATGGCCGTGGGAGGCTCCAGTAAGCCTCCTGTGGTAAGCTAACCACTGGCTTGTGCACATAGGGTCACTGGAATGGTCACACGATAATGAATGTTTTCAAATCAGGGTTTGTCTACCACAACTGCTTTACTTCCTCCAAAGAAAACGGCAGGAAAATGATTCAAGCTACCATTTCGCCTTACTAGAGTTCGCAAATTGCATGACAAAACATGGAAAACACAGACATAAGAATGGGTCTCTACTAGATGGGAGCTGACATGATTGGCTTGGGTGACATAAGGAATTTTGAAAGTAGGTTATCTGCCTCTTACAAGAGGCCGGGTCAGTCACTTCTTGTCTAGTTAGGTTTTCGCCATACAAATGCTACATCCTGTAACTTAACTGAACTGAACTGAAATATATATAGCCTATATCAGAAAGAAGAAAATAGTGTTTTATTCTAAAAAGCCAAAAACAAGCAGACTGTAATTACAAAAAATTGAAATCATAGTAGAAAGTCACTTCCAGTCATTGACGGAAGTGATATTGTAATCTACTCTGTTACGTAACAGGCATAAGCCAACTTGAAAACCTCCCCTTTGCTGGAGATGTCTTATTGCGATCATGTGATCGAAAATAAAGTTTATCAAATCAAAATGCAACTCGCTCAACACTTGTTGACGCCGAGTGCTGGACGTCCACTGGAACAGTGCCACCACGTGGTGTCGATTATGTGTACCATATAGATCTTATAATATCTTTTGGTGCGCATATTCATCACAATTCCCATCTAACGTTTAAGCGTCGGTAAACGGGTTAACGTTTTGGATAACAAAACTTACTTTGTAATCATAGTAGAGCACGGAATTCATAGATGAGGTGGGGGAGGGCGGAGGGGGGATCGT
Organism: Sthenelais limicola; assembly: GCA_942159475.1. Taxonomy (NCBI): domain Eukaryota; kingdom Metazoa; phylum Annelida; class Polychaeta; order Phyllodocida; family Sigalionidae; genus Sthenelais; species Sthenelais limicola. The sequence goes on from OW804101.1 coordinate 28,786,831, forward strand.
TCACTAATGACTTTTTGTAGGCACTTAAAGGCACTTCCAATTGAGGAATTTGAAGTATAACAATGTCTTTTTAACACAACAGGGCAGTAAAACCAATGTGCGACGTCAGTTAATGTGCGACGTCAGGAATCGTCGCTGTGAAATAATACTGTACAATGCCTCTCGCCCCCCACCCCCCGCCCTACATCCTATCAGAGGAATCTTGAAAATATTAGACAAAATATCAATTTTTGTACTTAGAAATAGTCCAATTAACGTTTAATGTCAGCTGTAATAACATCGCTATACAAAGGGGCAAACATTTTAAATACCTCGGGTGCTCTATAGACGAAAGTTAAATCTAAATAAACTTACAATCATGTTAGTAATATGATCAAAACGTGTTACAGGAAACTTGGTGAAATACAACGGAGACGTAAATACATGAACTCGAACAGCTGTGTATTAATTTTCAAAACGTATGCACTATGTATACCAATCATCGAGTATGCCATTCCACTCATATAATATAGGCTAACAAGGGTTTATTGAGAAACTTAGATAGGTCAATGAATAGAGTCCTTAGGATAGCGTTGTACGAGAAATAGCAAAACTGTTACCATTAGACAAACGCATTCTCAGGCAGGCAGCAATGTTAAAGCTTGAACACTGGAGGAGACATGAGTGTGTCTAGGAGGACAGACAGCATGGTCTGGGAGCTGATGGTAATCCAAAGCTCAGGTTAGAACTACCAAGATCAGAACGTTTTAAAAATAGCTTATACTATAGTGATCGACAATTGTAGAATGATCGAATTGCCTATTGAGATGAAGGCTATCGAGGAAACAAGGCGTCTTCTGAGGAAATCAAAGGTTAGAAAGATATACTTACGTGTTTGTTTTTAAATGCCTGTGTGTTTATGTGATGTATTGCGGTGATAATTGACAAAGAGAACTTAACTACTACGGCAGGTTATGATTTGTACCAGCATCAACAGAGTCAATCGAGACCATTGTGTATTGAACAGTATAGGCAGAGATAGTATAGTATTAAGGTACTGTAGCTTTGTGCATTATGTAAGGTACTGTAGCTTTTTGCATTATGTAAGGTACTGTAGCTTTGTGCATTATGTAAGGTACTGTAGCTTTTTGCATTATGTAAGGTACTGTAGCTTTGTGCATTATGTAAGGTACTGTAGCTTTGTGCATTATGTAAGGTACTGTAGCTTTGTGCATTATGTAAGGTACTGTAGCTTTGTGCATTATGTAAGGTACTGTAGCTTTGTGCATTATGTAAGGTACTGTAGCTTTTTGCATTATGTAAGGTACTGTAGTCTTCTCAGAGAATAAGGATTTTGTGGATTAAGGTAATTGCGAGGTGAAAGATTGGAATATGGCAACGCATGAAAGTAACTATAAGAAATAATGGAACAAATGGAAATGTTATGAGAAAGTGAATTATTGGCCCGAATTCCTTCATTATTTTGAACATTTTATTAAATGTATGTAGACTATATCATAATGCCAATTTCTGAATGGCCTTAAGGTCCTTAAAACAAAAATCAAAATTATCGACTTTTTACTGACCGCGGTGACCGTGAATAAACATGAATAAACAAACGTGGGGGCCTACACTACCTGGTGTTCATTCTCCCAGTGTTATTGATGAGTGCTTCAGACGATTTGATGATTTTCCTACTAAATGTATGTTTTGGGCGGAAATTTCGGCGTTCATACAAAATGACTGATCCCTGTAAGTCCTAACACTTATATTGATTATTTTTAAGTCCCCTTCCTTTCTGTGTCCAGGAGGTGAACAAATAATAATTATTTTATTCTCATCTTCGGTCAAGAGAGGGACACATTTTTGTTTGTGCACTTATATATTGACTTAACTAATAATTGTCCTTTCCTCCTCACTTCTTGCTCCAGCTAAACCAAATATTGCTTGCAAAGATCGACTCACGAATAATATGAAAGGTATGCCTAGCCTACATGATAAATAAACGCACGACGCCTTCATGTTATATCTCAGATTAAAAAGGTAATTACTGTAAGCCAGCCTCGATAGCTCAGTTGGGAGAGCGTTAGACTGAAGATCTAAAGGTCCCCGGTTCAATCCCGGGTCTGGGCAGTAGCTTTTGCCAAGAGCTATATCACTCTCTTTTGTGCATTGTAATTTGTCTCACTCTACATTTCTGTTTGTAAATGCTTATTATGTTCCTGTTCTGTTCTGCTCAGTTATGTTGGGTCTGGACCGACCAACATCTTGTGAAATATTTTGAAATAACACTCTCACAGAATTTAATGCAAAAGAGTCCTCTGTGGCGCAAAATCGCATGAGAATCGGCTTTAGATACATATAAAAGATGTTTTGAATTGAATTGAATTGAATCGCAAGATTGTATAAATCTCATGGCTTTTTCTATACATTAGTCCAGTAAAAATAGCGTTTGACCTAGGAAAAATTGCAACAGAAGGTTTCTCAATGGTTTTTGGTAGTATGAGTTAACATACTAAAAGCCTAGAAAAATCTAGGTATGGGAACATGTCCAAAATCTCAAAAAACAAAATAGCCACCTCTAAAACTTTGAAACGCCATAACTCATTGTAAAATAAACATATATTCAAGTGTAAGTACACTTACTTAGCATTTCTAGGCATGGGGAATCCAATGAAATAATAATAAAGTCCATCTAATTAATATTTATTAAGTTAGTGCACTGATACAGGGAAGAAATGGAAAAAGATCTCCAGCGAATGCATCCTGTGAAGAGAACTTATTTTGTATGAAAGCGTTTATGACCAAGGACATTAGGAAATGAGTTTCTGTGATCCAAACTGTTATACAAGCCTTTTGAACAGTGTCTAAAAATAGATATCAATTTTCCTCCTTGATAAGGCACCTCACATGTTTTCTTTATTTAGTCATTAGCACCTGAGCTGTTTGCAAAGGCACCATTACAAGGGCTACAACTGGAGTATATTCCAAGTTTACTCTTCTGAAGGAACACCTCTGACTGTTATAGTCACTCTAGCTTATGGGAAGTACCGGGGATTCAGGCGACAGATCAATTTTTAGTTAAGTGGCGATCCGCCTCATTCAGAGGGCGGGTCAGTCGCAATCTGTCCAGAAAGTATCTGCCCTAGATTGATGCAGGATATTATTTATTTTCTGTTTTTGTTCCTATAGTTATTTTTTTCCTCATTTTTAAAGATAATATGGATCGTTTTCTCATTTTCAATGATACTGCCCACCCCACCCACCCCTACTCTCCCTCCCTCCGACCTTGAAATACATTGTTTTGTGTCTAATAGGCCCTACATTGTCCATGCAGTCTCACACACTGTGCGAGCATGCATGGACAAACAGTGCTATATATAGCAGGCCCAAATGAATAGCTTAACTGTGCCTGTGTGCGGGAATATGGCTATGTTCAAAAGTTCCATATATTTCTGATGCCTAAACCTGACTCTAGTATCGTTTGTGTGATTAATGATGCATCGATTCCTGATGAAATTGAGAGGAAAATGTCTGTAGATGATATTGCAACATAGGTTCTTTATAATAATAAATAATATGAGAATAACCGTCTCTGGTGATTATGTAACAGCATATATAAGCCGCAATATGCATGCGGTTTGGTGGACCCTTGCCTTAATTCCTGCTAGTGACCATCATGGGTTGTTACTTTCATTGTTTCGGCTATATATATCTGGGAAATGAATCCTTTTTGCTGAAATAATCATAATATTTAACATTCAAACTTTGATTCAAATATTAATGTCCTTTGTATCATTCATTTAATCTCCAACGTATATGAATATTGTTAAATGGATTAGTTTTATGTACTATAACATTATCTTTTCTGTAATATTTGTCCTGGAGCTCTTGAGAATATGGTGTCACCACCAAATAGAGTCCAAATAAATTTATTTTTAAAAACAACTTCATATGTTGAATAACTCCTCATCTGTTGGGTTCTCCTGTTCTTCAGCTCTATCCTCAAATGGTGTGTACATCTCTCTAGTGGACGCCCTACCACCAACTATAGGGTAGCAGGTGCATGGGTCTGCTCCATACTCATCATCCCCCACCTCTGACCCTTCCTTTCTTTTACCTGCTTTACGATCTCTAAATGTACTTATTTTTGCCACAGCTCCCTTCTCAAACTTCTGCATCTTCCACTGGGGTTGTTCAACCTTATTATATTGGTGCGAGATGGCACTGTGCCTCAGTTTATAAGTCAGGTTCTTGCGGGGATCCTTGGGGAACTTTTTCCTCTCGGCAGCAGCTGCCTCCTCAGCTGCCTCCTTGTCTGACTGGCCCTCCTCCAGGTACGTGTGGGCCAGGATGTCAAACATGTTGTCCTTGTAGTTGACGGAAGGGTCAGCAGCTAGCGCTGGGTTGTTAGGATCATTGGCAAATGTCACCTTGGTACTACTTGGTCTCTTATTACCTGGCCAGCCAAGCAGTGCTTCCCGCACTTCTCCATTACTTTTGTCTGATGCAACACCTGCAACATTGGAATATAAAACATAAGGGTGAAATCGTTACAAAATGTACAATTTGCCTTCATCAATCCTCTCAAATAACCCAAATTTAAGACAAGAATGAGGTTTAAAATACGGTTCAACATAACCACACAGATATTTTGAATCAAGGCAATATCAAATATACTCAGGTATTCCCAGTATTTATCATTTTACAGTCTAATTTAGCTGAATTTACTAAATGTGTAGAGCTGGCGATTATACATTTTCTGAAGATCTAACGCATAAGTCATTAATGCATTATTGTTCTATCTACCCATGAAGGAGTGACCATGAGCTGGGGGAATAGAGGCAGCGATAACATTGTTATGTTTGTGTTTTACACGTTCAGATCTTATAACTAGGATGAAGGTCAATAATCACTATACTATGAACAATAGATCACCCCTGCATGTCTTGCCAGACATGTTAATTACCATTACATATATGAGCATTTCTCACGAAACGGGTGCAATTGGGTTTTGCTTTTTAAAAAGGCAGTAACCTTAAGGAATTGGTGTAAATGTATTTACAAATGGGCTTATTGCATGGAGGAGGCGGTGTTCTTTCCTGCCATATATGATGTCCAATATCTACGGGGAATGTTTCTATGATATTTTTGCAAAAAATATGCATTTTTCTTCATTTTTCCCCCTTAATTGTTCCATATTTTATACAGATTGTGAGCTCACAAATATAAAAAATGTCCTCCTCATTTCTTTTTACTTCTAATATGAAGGACAGAACTGGAATCAAAAAAAGAACTTAGCAAAATGGGGAAATACTGATATGGAATAAAATTAGACATGAACTTCTTTTGGCTAAAATCAAGTGTTATTTACACTTCCAATTACATTTTCTTCAATTACAAAATAAATAATTAATCTTTTCAAAGAATTTTCACCTGTGTCTGTGAAGCAAACAATAATGTTTAGAAAGATTACAAAAAATTGGGTAAGTATCCAAAAATATTTCTACAGGAAGGTTTTCTCTCCAAAAAACACCCTTGGCTAAAATGGGTTGTTATTTACATTGCCAGATGAAATTCTTTGGCATTTAAAAACAATGGTGATGACATTAACATCCTATTTAGGTTAGTTGACATTCATTGTCAGCTATACACACAACAAGACATTTTTATTTTACTCCAATTCTTACGGAAAATATGACTGAAAATGTAGTGACAGTGTAAATAACCTATGCGTTATTTACATCTCCCAAGTGGTGCCACAATTGAATACATGCTCCCATCTAGCAGCAAACACGGAAATGAGTCAATCAATGAGTCTATCAATGAGTTAGTGTGATGACAGAGCCCTTTTTTTAATACCCCAGTTGTTCACTTTCAGACATCTGATATTGAGAATCATTTTACTAGATATAATGGATGTTTAGTCCCCAATTGAACAAGCTGATGAATGAACTTTATAGAATGGGTTTTATTTGGGATGGGAGGGGACGTTAGAGGTTAAATGAATAGAAATCAAATTTGGATGATGTAAATAACATGGACATGTAAATAACATTGGCATGTGCAGGCTTGTTTTGGAAGCACTCCTTTGTGTGATAAATGATTTAGAAATCATGTCTAAGGTGTTTTTGAGGTAGGAAATATACAGAGTTATTAAGATGTAAACCAATTTTATATTTTAATGTTTCATTAATGTAACTTTTGTCCAAGCAGCAGAAGAGAAGGCCTAGTACATAGTTTGCACCTTATTGTGGCCCATTAAAAATGAGAATTGAAAAACTGCAATTGCACTGACAACTTGTGAAGGTATCAACCACTGGATGGAGCTATTCTGTGCTACTCTGGCATTCCTCAAGCAAAGCATCCTAGCCATTTCAAAGATTCATCATGTCATAAGTGCATTGGTATCCACCTCCAAGCCTCCCAATATATACCAGCATATGGTGAAAGTTGTGGCCAACAGTTCGTAACAATTGGGTGTAAGGGACTTTCTTGGGGCAGGCCATAGAAAAGGTCCATGTGGCACTAGATATGGCAGTAAAAAAGAATGAACTGATGATTGATGTGGAAGAATTATTCGAGTGGGCTCAGAGCAATAGGTGCACACCTGATTTTATATTTGATGACAAGTAGGGAGGCACTACAAATTATTAGCCATTGTTAAAGGCATGGGATGGTGCCAAGAAATCAGACTCTTCAACAGTGATTTCTATTTTCGGAGATCTCCTGGGGCAAATCAAACGGTAATTTCCAACCAAACTGCAGTTCCCACCCAAACTGCAATAGATGGATGAAAACTGATTTAAATGAAGGACTAGAAAAGAATGATTATTAGAAAGAAGTTGACAAGGAAGAGATGACACCCTTATTGTCCCTGAAAAAAATCCTGATAATGGAGGAGAGACCTTCCCTTGTCCTGAAAAGACTGACACATGGTAAGAGAAGAGGGTGTGACACCCAATGTGATAGAGCGAAATGGGAAAGAGACCATAATGACCAATGAGGTAAAAACAGAAGGGGAAAGATTGCAATAATTGATGTCACCAAGACTGAAGTAGAAAAGGATGTGGTGACTGAGGTGATGAACTGGGATGCTACAGCAACAACTGAGGTAAAAAAAGAAAGCTGGGGATGAGACAGTGACAACTGAAGTGAAAGAGATAGGCAGGAAGAGACCATGTTGACAAAGATAGGCAAGGAAGAGACAGTGATAACTGAGGTGACAGACTTCAGAAACATAAAGGAGAAACCTCCAATGACTGAAGGGGAACAGACCATGGTGACAGAGGCAGACAGGGAAGAGACTATAATGACCAAGATGACATAGGCCGATAGGAAGAGATTGCAGCAAGGTAACAGAGGGAGAAGGGGAAGGGTATGCAACTGAAATGAGCAAGAGACAAAGGGCACAAGACATTGACAACTTAGGTCAGAAGTGACAACTTAAGTCAAAAGTGAAAGAGACCATGATGACCAAGGTTACTGAGATAGTCAGGGAAGAGGCTGAGACAAGTGAGGTGGCATTGACAGTGATTTATGTACCAAAATTGAACAGTTTATAGTCCTCATGTACAACAATGGTTTGCCATCAAGGGCAACTTATATGAAAGAAGGCCACCAAAACCACCTTATGATGTCTATGAACTCTTTGATTTCCAGCTTGATGGCTAGTAGAAGCTACAAGCTACATGTGGTTATTTACATCTCCCACTGTTATTTACATCTCCCATTTTAAAACCTCTCAGTAAAGCTTAAAAAAATTCAGAAAATTTGGTCAATTTGTCAACTTACTTCAAGGAAGTTTGTATTTTTAATTACATAAAGGAACAAAACCAACTTACAAAATTCTTTTCTCCTGTTGAATGTAGATTTTATCAAAGAGGGTACAATACATTTTGTAATTTTCTAATATATTCTCAATTATTAAGACTCAAAATGATTAGCATGATGCTAAATTAATATTGATTTAGATTATTGTTGTTTGCTTCAAACAATCAGGGTTTATAAAGTCCATAGGTTCTTAGATTTCTAGCCATTTCTAGTTATAAGTTATTTACATCTTGTCATGTTATTTACACTGACACATTGGTTATTTACATCGTCCATTTTTCAAGTCCACCCACCAAATGATTTGTAGGTACAGGCAAAAAAGAACTATATAAGTGCATTCTGTTATTCCTTTACTCTATGTAAATGTCCATTTCAGACAATTGCATGCATTCTGCTGGGTAACAAGCTATTTGAAAGAACCCCTGCTCAAAATAAATGAGATTTTCAATCCTATGGGACCAATTTTAATGCCATTTTTTCCTAAAAATTAGTTTTGCCGCAATTTTTTAAAATGTTTTCTGGTAGAATACCTCTGTGTAACATATTCCAATGATTAGGACTAATTTACCAGCAAAATAACTTATGCAGAGACAACATACTGCTCATGGCCGTGTAAATAACACCGAAACATGAACACAAACTTTGATATACTGCTGCATGAAGGGAAAAGCTCAAACAATGTAGCGATTTCTGGCAGAGATGCACCAAACAACCTTCTACAGTATATGGTATGATTCAATATGATTATTCAAAGTTTAAAAAATGATCCACCAAAACCCCAATTGCACCCATTTCGTGAGAAATGCTCATATATATTCAGGTGTGCCAACTATTACGTAATCAGTATAGCTAACTAAGACATGGCCACAGCCACATGGTCGTTCAAGCAAGACCGCGTGTTCGTGTCCCTCGTGTCCGCTTTTAGTGAACTACTACCGCCCCCTGTCGCCCACCAGGGCTGCTGCCACCTGGTGGTCAACATTAACATCACAACATTGAGGAGATGTTTAAACTTCACTCCGGGCTACACTCTCAATTAACACCGACCACTCCGGGCTACACTCTCAATTAACACCCATCACTCCGGGCTACACTCTCAATTAACACCCATCACTCCGGGCTACACTTTCAATTAACACCCATCACTCCGGGCTACACTCTCAATTAACACCCATCAAAGACTAAACATTTTCTACTCTTTTCCAGCCCATCTAAAAGTCATTTGACCACAATTCTGTTTGGTTGCTTTTGCTCTATTATCAGTCATTGGCGGGGATTGGCGGCCGTTTTCTCTCGGCCAATTCAACAACTTTAACTTCAACTGTACATCAATTGCAACTGGTAATTGTGGCCGATGTATCTCAGTTATGCAGCCAGTGTACGCATAGTGTGATATCATGGTGTGTATGATACACATAAATAACTGTACTATTCCCTAAAGAATAATATCTACTCTATATTAAATGAAAATCGTGGTAGCTGAGAATATAAGATGTGAACTGCACGGCTGCTATTTGGCAAGTGTTTGATGTAACTGAATAGAAGGTGTACATTGCAAATTAAGTGTGTGTGCAGGCTGTCGTTCAGCCTGTCCATCCTGTCAGGTATGTGGATATACTAGATGTTGTAACATACTTTTCACAATGGTCTTGTTCATATAACGGTGTACATTGGGTCATAACAATAGAGACAGTAGAGGAATCTCACCACTTGGCTTGTCGGGAATCTCAAGTCCTAGTGTCCTCCGCTGTTCCCCCACACCTAATTTCCTCCGCCCATTACTAGGTGGCGCGACTGGTGCATTCTGTGATGCAGTACTTCGAGCTGACTGCATGAGAACAAGACATGAAATAGAAAGATTTAACAGGGGAGTTGCTTGTGACACTGCGCAAGTCTGTTACAGGGAAATCTGATATACAAATACTTTGCAACATTTTTATCAAAAATTGCAAGAAGGTTTTCAAAAATATCACAGCTTGTAGCGTATGTTAACCAAATGCATGAAAAAAGGGGACTAGTGCATGGAAACATGTACAACACATGGATATTGACTTTAGAGCACTGATAAATATTCCATGAAGATAATGACATGTTTTCTATACATTATATACTGTACCAATAGCCCCATAGTTCTATGTTTATCCCCAATTGCGATAAAATCTTTTTGTCCAGAGGTTGATCAAAACAAAAGCTAATTTCTGTAAATTATTGTATTTCTTTTCCCACATTTTGAAGAAAATAAGTTTCGCCAGTGGAGATATGAATAGACAATCAAAGTTTCTCTTCGTGTATTTTGATTCTTTATTTGATGAAGAGGTTTGATGAAGTTTGTTTACCTCCTGCCGTTGTGGCATGGTGCCCATCTCCTCCTTGATGTAGCGTGGAGGTGACGTGTGGTAGTGCCATGTCATGCAGTCCGTGTCAATCTCCTTTGTCAGCTCGTCTCCGAGAACAACTAGCATTTTGTAATCAAGAAAAGTGGAATGAATGAGGGTAGACTCGAATTATGTACAATATTATATGACATACGAATGAGAATTAAGACTGAAATATGTGTATGTGAACTTAGAAAGTCAACAAGTAAAGAAGAAAAACAAAAATGGAAGGAAATACATGCTGCTATCACAGCGTACATAGATACGTTGAAGGCTCAGGAAGACTAAGCAGAAAGGGATCGTGGCTGTTGCTAGACATGGAAACATGTCGGTATATCATTATGCAACGCTTCTCGTCGATTGAACTGATTTTTGTAAACATGTCGCATTGTAAGAAATAAACCAGCTGTCAAAAACAAGTGAAATGAACAGTTGTATAAATGATAAATGAGAGAATAGCCCGAATTTGTCAAGAAACAATTAGAAATTATAGTAATAAGTGTTTATGATTAACTTTCTACATGACTTGTGTTGATCACATGTATGGACTACTGGACGCAAAGGCTGCTGTTGTTCGGACTCAAGGTCAAACAACATGATTTCAGGATTAATGGGTAGTGCAAGTTTCAATGTAAACAGAAAATAAACAGAACTTGAATCGACCCGCAACTACATTTAATAGGAATAATTACGGTCAAAATAAATCTCTTAATATGTTGCATGTAATCCAAATGAGTGAATAAATCTAAAAGAAACAATTGAAAACAATTAATGAGGCTTTTTGGACTTTTGAAGTAATAGAAATCACAACGTGTAAAAGATTAGACAAACTTCAAGGTATTTCAACAATAATTGATTAGCTCTCATTCATAGATAAAGAATACTGCCTATTCACATAGAGATAGAAAAACCGAAATTTCAAACAAAATAAATCAATTATGGCACATGCATAATAATATCCGATATCTTTATTAACTCTATAAATCATTGGCAGTTGGGGAACAACAGTTCTTTTAGGACCCTTATCCGCACCTGATCTGACCATAGAGAATTCACATAAAAAGAGCATTGTATCCAGCTAAAAATTCCGAATAGATGCTTGGCGCAAGAATGATAGTGCCATGCTCGAAGTCATCTTTGCCTATACTACTTACATGCTCTATGACCTTTACCTAGCGCGGTAATAGTGGGGTGCCTGGAGGAGCAGTCACTTCAAAATCGTGCAAAAGTTTCGTTCTTGGTATCAAATGAAAGCTTAGGGTCTGAATAACAATTTTGGTCCGAGTGGACAACGATCATCCCACCAGGGGGGCCGTGGGGGGCTATGACAATAGGGGGCTGACCCCCCTTTCAATAATTTAGTAAAATTGTTATAACTTTTGAAATAATAATCCGATCTGTACATAATTGGTGTCATAAGCTTTGGAATGAAGAGAAGTATCCATATAAGTAAGTATTGTTTAGCCAGTGGGGCCCTTGGGCCCCTCATTTTGGGGGAGGGTCTCATGCAACCTTGACAGTTAAGATGTCAATTCTCAAACTACTAGACCTTCTGAAATAATACTCCAATTTGAATGCATCTTGTGTTAGTAAACTTGTAATGAAGGCACACTATCATATAGTTGCAAATAATAATATAGTAGGGGAGGTATGGTTGCCCCCGTCCTATTTCCATGACCGAGGCTTGCTTCACCATTATAAGCGAAGATGTTCTAACTGCTAGAACTTTACTAATACTAGTCCTATTTGAACATTTGAACTGGTGTAAGTAAATATCTGTAGGGGACACAATATCAGCAATCTACAAGTAAAATTGAATTGGGGCCCCAGCCCCCCCCCCCTAAACAGAAGGTGCTCAATCCACCATTGCAAGTAGGGTGAATATGTTCAAACTGCCCTAACTGTTGTAGCAATAGCCCTATTTAAACATAACTGGTGTAATTGGCAATGAAGGGATCAAACAATATTTGTAAATATAAAGCTAGGGGGCCAGGGAACTGAATTCCAGTGTGTGCGTGTGTGTGTGTGGGGGGGGGGATGCTGTCTTGGCTGAGCAGGTAAAGGAAACATTCATGTAGCAGCTTTATCATGTAAAATACCCAATGGTCTGTGTCTTAATGGTCTGATGCTGTGTCAGTATAGGCTTTGTTTCATATAAAGAGAGGCTCATCACAGTGTAGTACATAATAGCAATAGCAATATATTTGGCTCATATGATATTTAATGAATATTTAAAATGCTTTTCAATTAATAAATAATCCCATGATTTAATGATACACAGCCAGTATGCAGCAGTTCAAGAGCAGTTGTGCAACTCCTTTCATTGATAAAGTAGGTTATTTGTATATCTGAATTTCTTGTCATTATAAGTTCTGATCATGATTGATCAAAGGAAAGGGAAAGAAGGAATTACATTTCCAAGCATATCTTGTTTATCATCGAGCTCTGGGAGATGAGAGTAACTATACCTGTGTTTGGATTATGTATATGATTGGTTTGAGATCTAATAAGTTATTTTCCCTTCAAGGATGTGAGCATGAGGGAAGGGAAGGTAGGGTGAATGGGAGAAGAGGGCAAGGGAGAATGGTGGGAGAAGAAGAGAAAGGAAACAGGTAGGGAGAGAGAGGAGGTAGTAGAACAAATAAGGGCAGATATAATAAGAAGCTAGTGTAGTGGGAAGGAATATGAAACCTTTCTTCTTACTACTAACACAAGCTGAATTGAATGTCAGGGAAGGGAAGAAGGCCGGAGGTAACACTCTGATCCCACTACATAAGGCCAATGCCATTGTAGCACCCCTACTTGAATAAATGATTAAAAATTTAAAAATAAGAGAGAAAGAGAGGAAGTGATAAAAGGGGAACCGATGGGGAGAGAAGAAGGTATAAAGGGGAATAATAGAAAAAGGTGGCGAAGTAGAGGAGTAGAGCAAGAGGGTAGTAGAGATAGAGGACAAATAGTTGATTGGGTTTGATACAGTTATTTTTATTTATCCTACTGGTTTTGACCATTTAAAAGCTGCCAGTTACACTGAGAGTATGTAATGTTTTGTTCTGTTTAATTGTTTTACTTGCAATTTAAAAATAATGCTTACTCTACTCTTCAATTATCAGGTAAACTACTTCTCCCATCAACCAAACAACACTAGTGTAGACCCTCAATTGATTTTGGCATAATAATGTAAAATCAAAATTTATTCTATCATTCCCAACTAGTTAGGAACCCGCTGGAAGTCCTGGAACTAACTTTCACATGCAGGTCTCCTTTTTGTACAACTCTTTTGTATAAATAAATATATGAATTGAATTGAACGGGAGAGACATTCTGGGACATTGATGTACTACACAATTATCATAAGAGCTGAAGGTACAAGATAAGAAAACTATGAAACCAAAATCTGGTGACTACCATCTGTCATCCTCATTTTTGCCTTTTGTTAAACATAGGCCTATAGAGATCCAATATTTTACATTTGTTTTTTCTTTCTTGTTTCTGCCATTTCATACCTTAACCTACTCATATCTACAGCATATCTACCCATCATACCACATAATACCATATAATATAATTTGGTAGTAATGTATCTTTAGGCTCATGCAATCCAAAATGTTGAATAGTATTCTGCATATTTCCAGCTCCATTCTGCGTCTCTACTTTCTTATAATGCATTTCAGTTATATTTTCTTAATATCTGGAGATCTCATGCTCATCCAAAATATAAATTTATTCTCGATCTTTTATAGTTTTTAGATGTATATTTTGTCTTCTGTTTAATGTGTTACATTGGTTTGTGTTCACTATATTTATAGAGGTGTAATAGCTCCCTACTGGAAATGTAACTTGAGTTTGAGTATGATCAGGGTGGTTGTAGTGCTCAGGTTGTTTTCATTCTAAATGTATAATATAAATGAAGTCCTACAACATAATGTTCTAGGGGATATGGTAAATGATATAAAATACCGGTTGTCAGTATCAATAAACAATGAAAATATACTAATACTATAGTACCAAAAGGTTTCTCATACCCTTGAGAGGGAGTTGGGGTGGGAGAATTGAAAATTGAACTCAAATGCCATACTTCATTAAATAATATATGAATGGCCTAAAATGTTTGTTCATATAATTATATTACTTAGCTGTTCAATTAAGCCCCCATAGTTAGTTTTCCTCATAGCTGGTATTCTATGGGTTAATGATATACCCAATGCTTATTGAATATTAGCAATTGATCCTTATCCTGCCTAATTATGTAATGGTAAATTCAACCCCCTTCACGGGATGGGTCGGGGGGGGGGGGCAGGAATGGAGGGGTTGGGGGTCCAGGAGCCCTAGCTCAGCAATACCTGTAAATGTATAACATAGCCTTTCCTCATTATAAACTAAATGAAACTACTTAATATATTAAATTTTGACATTAATGTAGAGCTCCATTTAGATTGTTCTCCCCATAGCCTCCAACCCCCCCCCCCCCCCCCGATATTAAATAATTGCCCCCCCCCCACTGGACAATACATACTAATATTGCTCCTTCTCTTAATTCCAAACTAAATGACACCAGTTGTGTTCAAATGGGACACTTATTCCAAAAGTTATAACATGTTGAACATTTCGCCTGATCTGTAATAATGGATTAGGCCCTCTTCCCCTGGAAATAAGGGGGGGGGGTCTAGACCCCCTACCATAATATTACTTGTAAATATATTATTTGTCTTCCTTAAAAATTTAATAACATGAGATCTGTTCAAATTTGAGAAGTATTACTGTAGTTCTACTAGTTTGAACATTCACACACTAGCTGATGAGGTTATGTAAGACCCTCCCCTTAATCGAGGGGCCCAAGGGCCCCTCTAGCTAAACAATACTTACTAATATGATTTTGTCTCTTCATTCCAAAGTTTATGACACCAATTATGTTGGAATCGGACTATTATTTCAAAAGTTATAACAATTTTACTAAATTATTGAAAGGGGGGTCAGCCCCCTATTGTCATAGCCCCCCACGGCCCCCCTGGTGGGATGATCGTTGTCCACTCGGACCAAAAAAATTTTTCAGACCCTAAGCTTTCATTTGATACCAAGAAGGAAACTTTTGCACGATTTTGAAGTGAAAATCAACTTTTGCATTAGCCAGGAACCCCACTAATGATGAGGGATGTGGGTGGTGAGAGGATTCCTGTCTATGTATATATATATGTATACATGTACATTGGTGTTTAGTAAGGTTGAGAGTAGGCGGTTCCTACCGTACAGATTCCTACGAAATGTTTCATTGAATTTATGATACCTACTTGCTTTATTGCTGTTTTACTACGTCTTTACCTACTACATAAGAACACCTTTAGAAATTATTATGACCATTTGCCATGTTAACCTTTCAGCTCAATACAGGCTAGATTGTCAACAGTGAAACTTTGTTCTCGTTGTATTTCTCCTCAATAATATTATGACCAGGGTCATTACATTTTCTTCTTTTTTCATTTCTTAATTTGTACGCAGCCTTATTGCTCACTTAAGGCCTGATACCCTGAAATAATATCTCGCACTGAGGAATTCCCTACTAGGCCTTGTTCGATTTTCTACGATAATTGTTTCGAATAGATGTTGACAATAAGCAATATGATGCAGGATGTAAACAAAAAACGATGGTAACCATCGAGATGTACCTGAAGTGAGAAATAAAAACAAAACCTAATTATTGAATAAGCTAAACCATTCTAATTGTCCGCCTAATAGAAGAGAAAGCTTGTCAGAGATATTAGCTGTCTTACCATACTTGTCATTCATGGCTGCTGAAGGAGATAAGAGAGAACATTATTTTAGATCAATCCCCTTGACCATGACTTAAATCAGACTTGTGATGAATGTTATAAATTGGAGCCTGCTTTACTAAAATTAATGATGAATTTTCTTACGCTGTTCATATACAGACTTTTCACTTTATTTTTAACGTTTGTTTTGAAAATATTAATTTATAGCATATCACAATTCTTTAATTGTAAACAGAAACAAAGTGACTCTTCTTTGATGAAAAAATTAATATCGATTTAGTCTCGGCGGTGATCCTGCAGACCAGATGCCAATCTATGCTGCGCCAACACTCAATCCTTTTTAAATGGATATATATATCTTAGCCTTAACTTGCCATAATCCCAACATATTCATCAAAATATCAGATAACTCCATATAATAGTAATATCCTTATTAATATTCACCTTTAGTATAAGATATGATAGCAATAGAAGTCCTCAGATAATAATCCCACTTAATCCAGCTCACCACTGCTCAGCAGATCTTTTTCTAGCGTCTGTTTACCATCCCGGAAGTCATGGTTGGCGTGGCATGTTGTCATGGCGACGCTAATGAGTTATAGATGGGTTACTCCGGTGCATGAGTAGGTCTACAAACTTCTCTCGTGAGAGCAGAGGGGTGACAGACTGTTTGCCAGGCATTAAAAACGCCATATGTTCTGTTATTGTTACCTGAGTCATAAAACCAATGTTGATTGCTCTAATTATATGCAACATTCATAGCTTCATACACACATATATAATAATTATAGAGAAAGGGATATGAGGGGAAATGACTGCTTTTAACATGCTATGATAATACCATTATTATACAGTATAGGGTGGTTCAGCAAGTCTAACCTATACGCAAACGAATCTGTATCTCACACATACAAACCTACGTTAAAAGGAAGAAAGAGGTTCAGCAAATCATGGCGGGAAAAACGTAACGTAACATATCAAGCAAATTGTTTCATCTGACAATTTTTCTTGTTTACATAAAAATGGGACGTACCGTAATTCACAAAAGCGATCCGGAAACGGTTACATAATTGAGAACCTCTCTATTATTAAATACCGTAACAGCCCCCCCCCCCCGACCCCCGCCTCAACCCCCATTTAGACATGCAGTGCTACTGAGAGTGTAGGAATGGGGTCAATATTCCAGTGTTAATACCCCAGACGGGTAATAAATTATTGATTAGATATTGATTGCTTTTACTAGTGAAGCGTTAACAATGGTATTAACTTCCTTGTGGGCCGTTACATGTATTAAGCAGTCGTCTTCCTGTCCCCATGCATTCTCTCCCCACCGGGGACGGCAAGGGGTACCTGGGGCTGGGGAAGGGACAAAAATGGGAAGGTAGATGGGGGAGGAACACTGACAAGGAAAATAGTAGAGTGGGGAGGTGAATTATTATACAGATGGGAGTGAAAAAGAGCGGGAGAAGTGATGGAGGAATTGAATAGAAACTATATCTAAATAGAATTACTTGCCGTTTTAAACGGAGTGCATCTAGTAATTATAAACAATAGAAACGACTGACTTTATCATATAGATATTGTTTGTATTCCTGTTAATATTATTTGTCTTTATGAGACAAAATTAATGTACCAAAATGTACAAACACAAATAAAGCAAGGGAACACATTAACAAGAAACTGAGTTTGCATGTTTACATCACACATCATGTTTACGTCATACATCGCAGATGTTTATGTAACACATATTTAACTGGAGATAGTGAACATAATTATATATAATGAGATATATACAGGTTAACTAACGAGTTGGTTGAAGGAGCGTGAATATTGCACGAGTTGCGTAGCAACGAGTGCAATATTCTAAGCTACTGAATCCAAAGAGTTAGTTAACAGATTTATTATACATGCTTTCAATCATGAAAATAGAAAAAAATCGAGTCATGAATTTGAATTTTACCGGTAATCTTAGCAAAAAACAGATTGGTTGCCATGACAATGCCACGTAAATCACTAGTGAAATACGCACTATGCTTAAATCACTCTAGATACGTTGTTTTCATAGCAATCGTGTATAATAAAAATTATTAAACTTCGGAAACAAGTTAAAACACGAATGAAAGAAGGCTGAAGCAATAGTTGAGATGCTGTGACCAACACTAGTCAACAACACTGATGTCTTGGACAATAGAATAATCACTGTTCCTGACACCCTGCTCTATATACCATATGCAATAACGGGATTACTCTTCCTTTTTAATGCCCTGATGCTGTTTACAATTGCAATTATAACATAAAATTAATGTTGGTATGTGAAAATTCACATTGAAAAACCAGCAATGAAAGATTCGCCAAAACAGGAACATAAGAACTCCTTGATTCATAGGGTTTGTTTTAAAGCTTGTAAATTATTTTTTGCACGTATTCTTACAATGTCATTGTTGCAAGGGGCTTTTTCATTTTCACTTGATTTAATTGCAATTACTTGTTCAATGTTTCTAGTAGTATCCTAGAATATATTGGATGGGCTAAAGATAAATCAATTAGTTTATTGTCTGTGTTCTACATATCCTTCACCATATCTAGAGGTGCAATCATGAACAAATATATTCACACTAAAATTACTATCACAGTTTGCATTGCATTTATAGTAGCATCCACTATTTCTCTAGCTCTACCAATACAAAACCATGATATTGTTATATGGGTAGCTTTATCCTATGCACCACTTTATGCAGCTGCATTAACCTTCTGTGATACCTATATATGCCTCTTGATTCCATTATAATTGGGCTAACTCAACTTGGTAGTACAATAGCTGGTATCGTTTCCCCCTTTCTGTTTTGTGCTTTATATAATGCCGGACCATTCATTTTTGTATACATCTTAATAGCTGCATGCTCATTAATATTGGCATGCTTTACATGCATGTTTATACTTGCTGAAAGACATGGAGAGAGAGATAGAAATCATGAGAAGGAATTGAATGAGGTCATATGAAAAACCAACTCTTTTTGATACAGGATTATTTTGTTCTAATGTGTTGACATACATCAACATGTGGTCCCCAATAGGTGGCAATAGTAATCATACATCTCCCATGATCATTTGATAAACAGTATTTAAAAAGAGTCTCAGTAGGGGCTTTGATTTAACTTGTAGTAGCAAATGATCAGGTTATATCTGAACACTTAGAAAGGAAAATGTATAATTTGGGCATTGTTAGAATCTGTTATCCCATTCTACTAGATACATCCCAAATTTAATCCCTTAGGGAGAAAGTTTGCGTGATAAGCTGGTAAAAACTTCATTTAGTGTCTCAATTCACCTCAATTTAATCCCACGAGGTTAGAGCAGTTGACGCCTCAAACCTCAGAGCTTGCTTTCAGCTGTAATGACCATGTGAGGCCTTCTGCCTATACAAATACCTACTGATACTGTGTACAGTGGGCAATAAAGGTTTCGATATTAAGTATTATAGGGAACACTTGGACATTTATATATTACTCTTCTCGATGCAACAAATGGAGTAAAACCGTAAATAGGAACTTGAGTTCTTTGTCTTATTGATATGTGATGTGGAACAGAAAAATGAGTCATAAGTAGAAAAAAATGGATTTTGAGATACCATCATATTTGATTATGTGGATTCCAACGATGTTACCATTTATTAAATCTATAGTATTTTATGTTTGATTTCTTTTATTTCTGGGTGGACAATTGCTAATAAATTAGCTAAATATATACTCCATATAGTGAGGCAGATATGTAACAATTTTCATAAGAATCGTGCATTTTGTCATAAAAGCATGAAACTTGGTAGAGTTGTAGATTAGGGTCCCAGGATTAATTTCAGATATGGCGCCATCTTAAATTATTATTATTACGGCCGTGGCGGCCATTTTAAAAATGGCTGCCACCAAATAGTCTGGCAATGGGGAAACCTAACTAAAAAATCCCAGAAAAGTCTTTTTCTCTCTTGATTTATTATCTATTAGGTCACTAAATAACATTACTATGCAGTCTGAAGTTCCTGGCATTGAATGACACGAGATATTCAAAATGGCCGCCGCTGAACCCCGTAAAATCTACAAACAGGCATATCTCTGCTTCTAATGGGACTAGAATCATGTTCTACATGTCTAAATATATGTTAATTTAGGCTAGGTATACGATGAAGACATTCAATAACTCATTGGAGCAATAATTTCTAGTAAAAATCCATTTTGGTATGAAATAATTCAAGATGGCCGCACCACAGAGCCCTGCAAATCTTTATACCAGCATATCTCAGCTCCTCATGGAGCTAGAAATACATTCCAGATGTCTACATATATGTTTCTGGAGCCTAGAAATCTGATGGAGTTATTAAATAAGTCATTGGAACAACATTTCCCAGTGAAAATAGCATTTGCTGTAAAATAATTCAAGATAGCGACCGCCAATCAAAAGTGAGTATTCTTCAAACTTATGAATAAAATACATGACCAAATACAATTCCAACATTGAGTTATCATTTTCGACTTAGATGTCATTCCTGCATCTGAATTTACTGTTTACACTTTATTCATTTTGTATACATCCTGCTTTCCATAGGATACACATTTCTCACCAAAACTGCACTGAAAGAAAGTTGGCAGCATTCAACTTCAACATCCTTCTTCAGATCATTTCCAGGTAATCCTTGAACATATTTACTTGTAAAGATAACCAATAATAGTTTGATTATCAAAGAACAAGCATATATGAAAAAATCAAGGAATCCATGGAGTGAACTAGATTTCCCCCAAATCATAGATTGGGTTATACAGATCGCAGCATCGTATTTTGACCCTGAAAACATAGTTACTACAGCAAAATCATAGAGGTTGGCAGCTCTGTTACTCTATTGCAAATATAATATATAATGCAGATGATTCATGGATATAACTGAAAGTGTATTTATGTCATTATTTTACTGCAGTAAAAGTGACTACCGATGTTCCAAGCTTATCAGCTACTTGAGCAGGGCCAACTTGGGCTATCTAAAGATGCACTTCTGATGTGTTCTCTGTCAAACAGTGACCACTGAATTGTCCAGCAGCATCAAAACGTCATGACACTGGCCAAGCATATTCAACATTTGCTGAGAATATTGTGCATTTTCAAAAATTGCAAGATTTACCCATGTCATATAATATTAGATCTGAGAAGCTTAAATGAAGGAGGGGGAATAGAAAATACTCTGCACGTGAACAAGGCCAAGTGGCACAAATACTGCCTCTCAAAGTTCAGTGCTGCAAAGTTACAGAGAGTAGTAAAAAGGAATGGAATAACCTCAGATTCTGATCTTGATGCACCCAGACTAAATACCACACTCCCTGCCTTGCTGCACTGTACAACAAAACAGCAGTTTTGCATGATCACACTGACCAAGAGGATCAAACTACCAAGGCCAGCCATGGCATTGCCCTTTCTGAACTGCTTTTGTATATTGAATAAGCCAGAAGCAAGTTTTGATGAAGCCAGATGGCAAAGGCTGCAAAGATTGTGCACAGAGACTTTTGCAATGCAAGGTATTTTCAATGGATCATTTGACCAAGATTGTCTCACAGTCCACTCAGTTTGAGTCATGGAGGAAATGGGCAACCCATTCCTGGAGGAGAAAAATGACCTCCTGAGACTAGACACAGGAGACATTGTGGACCCTGTAGTAGCATCTCTGGTCAGCTCAGTAGAGGAGATAGGTCAGCAACAATATGAGTCATATCTACATGATAGATTAGTAGAACAACAAATCCCTATCATGCAGCCCACGAAAAGAAACAAGCTGACTTTGTTCACTAGACCACATACCAGGGAGAAATCAGAGACTAATTTGCAAGTTTCCTCCCTTAAGAATGATTGCTCCCTGTTCTCACACCTGTACATTGCCTGCCAGTCCCGAGATGGCAACCTGGAAGAATTCCTTTGTCATGAAAACCAAGCATGCCCCCCTTCACTATCCCAGCAAGGTAAGCTGAGATCTGGAACATAGTCTGACCTCCTTTTATGTTTGGAAGGTCATTCCACAGTAAGCAAAGGTGATTTTCCAGAAACAAATGGGACTATCATTGATGCTGCTGCACTTGTGAACTTCCTCAAACCAATGGCTGCTAACACATTCAGTGAATACGCCAGGAATGTTGTATGCCCATACATACAAGGCCAACTTTTGCATACTGATCAGATAGATGTAATATGGGATCAGTATCAGGAAAATAGTCTGAAGGCCCAGGCCAGAAGTAAGCACGGCAAGGGCATCAGGAGAGTTGAAGGACCCAACAGTCTCCCAGGAAACTGGCAGCAGTTCCTATGTGTTGATGCCAACAAAACAGAGTTGTTTGCCTTCTTAGCAGAGCATATTTCTCAGATGGAGACTGACAAGCAGGTTGTTACCACATATGGAGCACAGGTCCTCTGTCATTCCTCACAAGATTCCAGCCTACTAGCTCCTTGCAATCATGAAGAGGCTGATACAAGAATGATCCTGCACCTGGCAGATGCAGTCCAACAAGGCTTCCAAAAGATTCCCTCAGGACAGTTGATACTGATGTTGTTGTCCTGGCAGTGGCAGCAGTAGCCAAAACAAGAGTAAAGGAGCTGTGGGTCGCCTTTGGAACTGGTCAGCACTTTTGATATATAGCTGCACGTGAGACCTCTGGTTCTCTTGGACCAGACAAATCCAAGTCCCTTCCAGTCTTTCATGCCTTTACTGGATGTGATACAGTATCATTCTTCAGCACAAGGGGGAAAAGACAGGATGAGAGACATGGAAGGCATTTGATGAGGTGACTGCAACATTTCTTGCTTTGTCAACTGGACCATCTCATATATTGGATGCTCAAATGGCTGTGCTGGCACAGTTCACAATCCTGCTCTATGACCATACAAGTAGCAAGAAGGACATCAGTGAGGCTAGGCAAGAGTTGTTTGCCAAGAAAGGGCATTCTATGGAAGCTATCCCTACAAGTCAGGCAGCATTGTTGCAGCATATATCAAGAGGGCTGTGTACCAAGGAGGACACTGCTGGGGAAAAGCTCTTGAAATATTTCCAGATTTACTCCAGGAGACTGGGGATGGATAGACCAAAGTGACTGGAAGCCATTTTGGACAGCTTTGCCTGAGGCTACTACTTCATCAAGGGAGCTTGTACACTGTCGATGCAAAAAGTGATGCAGAGGATGTTGTAAATGCAAGAAAAATGGAATGAAATGCACTGCATTATGTGATTGCAGTGGTAGGGACTGTGACATGTAGATAACCAGAAGGAGAAATGGTATAGGGTAACCTGATACAAATGATATATTATTTTATACCAGGAAACTATTTTCACTGGGAAATGTTGGTCCAATGACTTATCTAATGGCTCCATCGAATTTCTAGGCTCCAGAAACATATATGTAGACATTTGGAATGTATTTCTAGCTACATGAGGAGCTGAGATATGCTGGTATAAAGATTTGCAGGGCTCTGTGGTGCGGCCATCTTGAATTATTTCATAATAAAAGGGATTTTTTACTAGAAATTATTGCTCCAATGAGTTATTGAATGTCTTCATTGAATTCCTAGACTAAATTAACATATATTTAGACATGTAGAACATGATTCTAGTCCCATTGGAAGCAGAGATATGTCTATTTGTAGATTTATGGGGTTCAGCGGCGGCCATTTTGAATATCTCGTGTCATTCAATGCCAGGAACTTCAGACTGCACAGTAATGTTATTTAGTGACCCAATAGATTATAAATCAAGATAGAAAAAGACTTTTCTGGGATTTTTTAGTTAGGTTTCCCCATTGCCAGACTATTTGGTGGCAGCCATTTTTAAAATGGCCGCCACGGCCGTAATAATAATAATTCAAGATGGCGCCATATCTGAAATTAATCCTGGGACCCTAATCTACAATTCTACCAAGTTTCATGCTTTTATGACAAAATGCACGATTGTTATACATATCTGCCTCACTAATAGGTTGATCTTAGAAATGGAAGGATATATTTAATACACTGTCTTGAAATGAGTTGCATGTATTCATACAACTAATTAAAGCACTAGATAACCCAACAATGAGAACATTACTGTCAGATGCACAAACCAGATCTAGTAAATAAAACACTTTGAATTTCAGTATCAATTTTGCGACTTATGACTGCTTTTTTGTAACACATCATGAGGATATGAGGATAAATCTTTGGAGTTGAGCACTATGGGACATTATTCCTTCTCTGTGCCAGGGATGAGAACACAATGATAAACAATGGGGTCCATCCACAATCAGCCGTGGGCCCTAGCATCTAATGTGGGATGGGCACTAACGTCCGAAGGAGGGTGGACTCAGTCCGAACTCGCGTCGGGTCCAATGTTTCTTGGTTCCTAGCGTCTGGGCCCTAGTGTCGCTGGGCCCTAACGTCTGGAGCCCAGATAGACGGGAAAAAATTCTTAGAAATTAAAGAAATCGAGCCAGTTGGGAAAAGATTATTTCTTCGATTATTCCAACTGAAACTGATCGAGTTGTACCGGCCATGGATATGGCGAAATTGATCAATAATTAGCCTCCATCGCTGGGGTAGAAAAGAAGGATTTGCCAGCAAGAGGTTCACCGGAATATCACATAGAGGGCTGCATTACGAATAAGTATATGGTCAAATGAACATTAAAGTGACCGTGTTTGATATGATAAGTATGAACAACTCAAAAATGTTATGATCTAGGGATATATGTATTTTTATTGTATCATATATATCAAGTAGGTTATAGAATGAAATTACATCCTCATTAAAATAATAGCACCTACAGTTTAGCAGTTTAGCGGTCGTCAGGAAATGTAGCCTTGACCTTCACCAAACATTTGTATTTTGAAGCTTATTTTTGTTTTAAATTTAGGTTATTTGAGAGGATTGCCAATCCTCTCAAATAACCTAAATTTAAAACAAAAATAAGCTTTAAAATACAAATGTTTGAACCAAACCGAAAGGATCGGTTGAATCAACGCAATACTACTCAGATATACAAGATCTAGTATTGACTATTCCTCACTATTATTCAGCAGAATTTACTAAATGCGTCGAGCTGACGATTGTATATTTTCCGATGATTTGACCCGTGTACACGAGTGTAGTGCTAGAGAGAATCCGGTGTAGCGGGCGTGTGTACGGGTCCCAATAGTTATCCGCTGTCCGTGGCATACATCGCTCACTCCTGCATGGCGCCCACCAACTATCCACAACACAATCTCTAGCTATAGAATACTAGTTATTCCAGCATCTCAAATATTTTAAATCTTTTACAGGTGTACACATCGAATACTATCTGTTCCTTCGCATAAAGTCATCTATAGCTCCCGCTAGCATCGTGTGACGCTTGCTATGGTGCTAGCTGAAACTGTGCTAAATAAATAGGCTATGTCCCATTTTCTGCCCTTTGTACAACCTATCTGGGCCATCATACAAGTCGTTCACTCGAGTCTCACTGCGCCTATACCTAATGTTTACACACTAGACTCATTGGTCCCACTTTCCACACATACTACATGATTTTAGCGTTTCAACATTGCAGGTGTTAAAAGAATGTTCCAGAATGGAATCTAGACTTGTATATTGCGTCAGATTTCCCGATGGTTCGAGTGCAAAACTTTGCAGGCGGATGGGAAATCCCATGGTGATGAGTCATCGCTTGCCAAGTGCGTCAGAGGAACGTTTTGCAGTTCTAGAACCTTCCTCGCTGCGCTGCAAAGCCAATTGGCACTCTGCCAATGCCCAAATATGGACATGGTGCAAAGTCTGCTTGGCAGGGATTGGCTGTTGGCAGTTAGGAGATGGTTTTGCAAGTTCCGTGGCTTATTACATCATCCACTTTGCAGAGTATATAAGCTCAACTTTGCAGTCTGCAAAGTACAAATCAACTTTGCACCTCAACTTACGACAGAACTACTCTGAAGAATCTACCTGCTGCAAAATACCAAGTTGAAGAGAAACATAGTCGAACAAAAGCCCAACCTAGCTGAGCAAGGAAAATAATACATTGGAGAATTTCTAATACCAGTACTGGACATATTGATAATAATTTACGAACAAAGGCGGAATAATTGCAAGATAGAACCATGGGAATCACATTCAAGATAAATTTCACAAAGAGTGGAAAGAGTGAAATCAGGCGTTTGACGCTGGATGAAGGCGAAGAATTCTCTCTATCGAACTTGAACACGAAGATTGAAAAGATTTGGCCAGGATCTTCTGATATGAAAATTACTTGGAAAGGTAAGTAAACTTCGCAAGATTTTATTGGTATAATTCATATGTTCAGCCCCTGAAGTAGGCCTATAACGGCAGTGTTATGTATTATATACGTTTCCAAATTGAGATCGCACAGTGATGAGAGACGATTCAGATATTGCGAAGAACCAAATAGTTTTATTTTAAGGGTAATTGCTTTGGGGGATTGGTCACAATTCCTCAATTTGGTTCTTTTTACTATGCGTTGCCAACAACTATCTCATCTATTTCGACCAACTTACCAAATTTTATTCAACCTTTTATTGTATATAACATTGATACGGAACTAAATCGTGGTGAGTGTCGAGTTGATTCTCTGGAACATAATAATGTTATGTTTACATAAAACACAAACCAACAGATCATCTCTGATGCGAATAACAGTGATTATTGAGTGACTATTTCTGCCATGCACATGATGTGTTAGCTATTGACTTGATCAATATTAAACCTTCTGACTATACTTTGAGTACAGTATACAGTCTTACTCTTAGTTTTACCAGTCATTTCTGGCTTAACCTTACAGCTCTTAGTTTAAACTCTATTTCTTTTATCAACAATTTTATTGCAATAACATTGTCCTACGACCTGCGATTTAGATGTTTGTAAAACCCCAACTTGCCACTTATTACAGATAATGAAGGGGATGACACAGGCATCGCGACTGACGAGGATCTCCATGAGTCTCGTAGAAACACACCAGATGGCGTTATCAGGCTGTGGATAACAGGTTAGTTTTACCATAATTCTCTGCTTTGTGTACATGGTTTTTAAAAATTTTATTTAGAAAATATTTTATTCAGGTTGAAGACATTTTTATACATATATAATATTCTCGGAACAGCCTGATTTATCCTATACATTTACAACAAGTAGACAGAAAATTAACAAAGTAATTAAGCTTAAGATACAAGATACAAAAAAATAGCAGAGATATATTAGAGCTATTCTAGTAATTATTCATCAAGCTAAAATATTACGATCCATTCCTTGGACATACTGCTAGTATATTTAGGGTGATAGACGTATTTAAAATATTCCCTCCGCCAGCGCCGTGTACTTATACGCTGATCATTATTAATACATCAAAATGTTCAAATAAATTCCACATTGTTTTAGACATGTGTAAAAAAAACAAAAAAAACATTCATGACACAAACATAACACAAACACATTTATTTATTCATATGACAGTCAAGCTATGGCCTATAGTCCCCACATTGATGGTACGAATTTGTACTAAATAAATCCCTCTCCTATGTATACAGCAAATTGAGTTTTTATAACTCTACTTTTCCTGTACGTAAGAAGCTATCACAATACAAATTGTTGATTAGAGATTTGAGGGTTTTAGGGTCGTTCTCTATCCTAATTCTCTCTGGGAGTTTATTCCATACAATATTCACTCTACCAGAGATGCTTCTACTCAAACGACATTTTTCCACTTTATTACCTTTATTTTCCTTCTGTGGCCATTTCTCAGTTGATATGGGTTATCAACTGGGTTATCAACTGGGTTATCAATCTCGGTCATTAAAACATCCAGTTCTATATAGTAACTTTAGACTTCTCATTTCCCTTCAGATAGATAAGGGGAGAATTTTACAGTGGATGTGCATGTCAAATAGCCCTTTTCTTTTATATAACTCACCATAGATATTTTTCATGGCCTTGTTCTGCAACTTTTGAAGTCGTATGTATAATCCCTACTCAGGACTAAGATACATCTTGCATAGACAAAATATAAATATACTTATAAGATGTCCTTATGATTACAATCATTGGAATCGGCTTTGTCTCATCTTTTCAAATATGATGATATCTCAACATCCATCTTTAGCACCTTGTGACTCATTTTCCCGCATGTAACACATCCCATATATATATGTGTGTTTAATTACTCGGTAAATTCAGCATTCTTCGCCACCTTGACAATCCCTTTCTTATTCCAGAAGACAAACCGTCGCGCCGTTCCACTAAAGATGGACGCGAAGACTGGCCAAGAGAAATGGTAAGTTTTCTTTTTTTAAATAAAATATTAACTATTCAGCACCTTTCCCTATACTTTATATTTCGTTTGATCACTATATTTATTAAAACTACAAATGTACAACTAGACTTCTGATATGGCATTTGAAACCCTAAACTCAATTTTCATTTTCCCTCCATTTATAGCAAATGTGGAGGATGATGGCTAACAGAGGTCGGCGAGGTCACGGCCGAGGATTTAGAGGTCGTTTGGCTGTTAGTGAAAGGCCCCCCTGGCTCTTCAGTTCTGAGGATGAACAATCTGACGTGGAGAAAAAGGAGGGTGAGAAGCATGACAGCGAAGGTGGCCCAGCTCCCAGCACAAGCGGAGAACAGGCCGGCGTGCCAATGAAGGAAAAGTCTTCTGAAAACGCAGAGGATGAGACAGACAAAAATAAAGTAAGTGTGTTTTATCTTTATATTATTTTTTAATCAGCCCATTCAAGTATGATATATGAAGAAGATATACGGTATGCTTGCAGAAAGCATCTTAGAATCTTGTTTTATTGCATTATGTAAGGATTAGTGACCGATATTCTGGGCCTGCTGGTGCACTAATGATGTCCACCATTATTGCATGCACCAGTAGGACGGAAATTATTAGGTTATTAATGCTTTTAGTGTCTGCTTCATACAATAATCTACTGTGGTGTGTATAAATTATAGAACAAGTGATGACCAAATTCTCATTCTATATTCAGTCCATCTATCAAGTAATATTTGTCAACAACAATATTTAGGCATACTATTATGCACTCTAGGCCCAAACCCTCAGATCAGATAAGAATGGTATGTCAGTGATTAGACGCCTACTTTGCTAATCGGTTTCTTGGCCTAGGAATCGGCGATTTGATGGGAATATAATGACATTTTGCGGTCTTAATGGAATTATAATGGCACTTTGCGGTTTGAGGCGAGAGGCATTCCCTTCGTTTGAAGGGGCTCTCTCAACTTTGGGCCTAGACTGTATGGTGACGACAGCAATATTTTTGACACATTGTATATAATAGGCAATGTTAAAAGATCCTTTGGAAAAATAGTAAAATGTATATCTCTATCTAAACAGGATGAAGAAACGTGTCCTCGCCGTGTGAAGTGGTCAGACAAAATGCTTTGGTGGATGCCAGGATGGTCATCAACTGAAGATGAAAATGAAGACGAGGAAAAGGAGGGAAATAGTAAAGAGGACAAGGAAGAGGCTGGAGATGTACCTTCGGCCTTCGGACCAGGCGGAAAACGAGGATGGAGGAGAGCCATGAGAGCTTTTGGCATGTTCGGCTTCCCAGGGTGGAGGGGAGGCAGCGGACGTAGGGGAAGAGGCCATGGACCCTGGGGAATGGGGCATAGACCTTTTGATAGGATGGGCCATGGACACGGTGGTATGGGGCATGGACCATTCGGGATGAGGGGCAATGGTCATGATGGTATGGGACATGGACCTCATGGTATGGGGCATGGACCATTCGGGATGATGGGACATGGACATGATGGTATGGGACATGGACCTCATGGTATGGGGCATGGACCATTCGGGATGATGGGACATGGACATGATGGTATGGGACATGGACCTCATGGTATGGGGCAGGGACCGTTCGGGATGATGGGACATGGGCATGATGGTATGGGACACGGATCCCATGGTATGGGGCATGGACCATTCGGGATGATGAGCCATGGTCATGATGGTATGGGACATGGTCCTCATGGTATGGGTCCTCATGGTATGGGGCATGGACCATTTGGGATGATGAGCCATGGTCATGATGGTATGGGACATGGTCCTCATGGTATGGGTCCTCATGGTATGGGGCATGGACCATTTGGGATGATGAGCCATGGTCATCATGGTATGGGACATGGTCCACATGGTAAGGGACCTCATGGTATGGGGCATGGACCTTTTGGTCAAGGATCTTTCAGAGAAGGAAGAGAATGCCGAGGACCACGTAGAAGTGGCTGCGGAAAGTTTGGGAACATGGGTCCTTGGAAGAAGGGATACCAGAGCCTGAGTGAAGAGAGCGACTCAGACTCTTCTCCTGAACACTGCACGAGGAGGCGTGGAGGCATGTGCAGAAGGGGAATGAGACGTCAGGCCAAGATCAACAACTGCAGGTGGAACAAGGCTAAGGTAAATATTATTCAGTCTTTTATATGTGATGTGCTACAGAGAAATGAGTCACAATTCGCCTATATGACTTTTTAGATACCATCATATTTGAAAAAAATAGATCAAGCGTATTCCAATAATGGTAACAATTACTTCTATAGTTTGTATATGCTGGAATAAAAAGTATATTTAAAAAAGCGATATTTCTTGATGGTCAATAACTAATAAAGTAGTGAAATATACTCCTTAGGATAACTTCAGATATGCATTCATAAATACAGCAATATACAGCCTAGAAATTTGGTACATTTATTCATGCTGATATAGCAGCGCTAAACCACCCCAAGAATGAATAGATTCTGACTGGAGCATCTTCTGTAAAACAAATATCACATCTAATCAACTTTAAATTAACGTGAATATGTAGGCAATTGTTATAAATAGTCCACCTATTCACACTGATTTAACATTAATTTTGCATAGTTCCATAATGTATTTACTATGTAAATATGATATCAATTCTTTGTACAACTTTGACATTCCAATGGGCCTTGTCCTGATTGATGACTGACTGTCCTTATGCATATTTAACACCTTCGTTCATTTTCCCATAACAGATGGCTCGATTCTGCTCAAAGAAAGGATCTGTTGGAGGGTGTTCTTCCCAGGACAAGCCATATGGTCTGTCATCCATGGATGGGCCTTGTAGCTTTCCCATGATGCAGCGCAGAATGATGCGCCGCAGGTTTATGCGCAGGATGATGGCCCGTCAGATGTGGGCTAAGAGGATGAGGAAGATGATGGGGGAAGATGAGCCCTGTGATATGTACGCCGACCAAACTACGGTAAGCATCCGAGAAGAAATTTCCACTACGTTTTAATTTCTAAGCATTTTCTTTCTTATATCTATCTATCTTCTTTTTTGTGCAAAATTTGTTCTTCTGTGCCTGCCGTTTGGGCTCTAACACACTAAAAATAATCAGTATGTGTATAACAAATAACAGAATTTTCATGCTAATAATTTCTTCCTGTCTATCTTATATCTATCTTAAATTGACACTTTCCCATAATGATATTGAAAATAAACTGTAGCGTGCAAAGCAATTAATGGAAAAGCAATTGATTAACATTTAAAATTCAGTTGAGCTGTACTTTTAAAACAATAGAGCAGTCATGTATAGCTAGCTTACAGCTACAATATTAGTTCTATCTATAAACATAATACTATCCACTAATTTAAAATATTTTTTTAAAAAAGAATGTTTCATATTGATCGATACATAGTATCTTATTATTTACAGAGCGGGGATGAATCCTCAGAAGGTCATTTCAAAGGGAAGACAGGTTTTCCTGCCTTTCGCAGAAGGGGTGGAAGAAGAGATGGAAGAAGAGCTATGTTCAGGGCCATGTTCTCGGGTGGCAATACCTCCGGTAGTGAATCAGAAGACACATACGACTGGAACAATGGCGATCTCCCCGTCCCACCACGATTCATGCTGAGGCAGATGCGCCGATGGGCCAACGAAGGCCGCCAAGCATGGCCACAGGAAGGCTCCAAAGATGCTGCTAACGACTCCCCACATGAAGAAGAACTTGTCTAAATATATTCAAAGTCCATATTGAGATATAAAATTGTATTTGATGACTATGGTCATTTCAAGCATATACATATATCTGCTATAATGACATAGTGATATAATTATGTGTACACCT
Source organism: Sthenelais limicola (assembly GCA_942159475.1). Lineage (NCBI taxonomy): Eukaryota > Metazoa > Annelida > Polychaeta > Phyllodocida > Sigalionidae > Sthenelais > Sthenelais limicola. The sequence continues at coordinate 28,818,930 of OW804101.1, forward strand.
CTATTTATTCAGAGATAAAAACCATTATGTTAGTTCATAACCAGAAGTATTTCTAATTTCTAATTCTAATATTCTATTCTCTGGTATATCATATGTGTGATATTAGCTATCAAGGATACACTGTTTATAAGAGTAGTAGATATTATGTCAGAAGATGTGTTAATTCAGTCTTCAAAACAGTATTTTTTTACGGGAGAAAAAAATGTAGTTAAAATAACTTGGATATGAGCTATATATATACAATCCATTCAAGGAAATATAATCACCAGGGAAGAGTGAGACTGTGGATAATATCACTGTAACTTAATAGTCCTCGATCTGTGATCTGCGTTGTGTTGATAAAATGTAGGAGGGTGATAGCGGAAATGCCCAACCGTAAAATAGCAGTGTCAACCATATATCATAAGCCACAAGATTTTGATATCTTTCATTTGTATCATAATTTAACGATTCAATAATATTGTATGTACTGCTTCATTGATGTTTAAATAAAATTGTACAAATGTAAATCCGTTTTTAGGCTGTGTTTATTAACGTCACATAACTTCAATTTCCATTGGGCCCTTCTCCTTCCACATATAATTATAGTTGGATATCTATCGAACAGTCGAATGCCCCTTTCCCTCGCCCGATTCACGTTTCAACATCAGTATAATTGGATATATGCAAATCACTACCAACGAGACCCTTTATCATTTTAACAGTCTCTATAATTTCACTTCTCGAATTCAACAGTCCTCTTGATACATTACTATGTTCAACAATTAAGAAACTCTGACTGTCGACTGCGAAAGAAATCGGACATATATAGTGTCTCATTGATTCTAAACTCATACAAGGCAGTTCAATTCAAGAGGACATTATTTAAAGTCTTTCGCTTTGAATACACCTACAATATGTAAGAATGCTAGAATAGCAAGTTTGGCAGCGTGATGGGAATAATTAGTGATACAAGTTATTATATATATAGGCTAGCCATCAATGACAACCCTATTTAATGTTCATAGCTAGGTAACAGACTTAAATATTGTAGTTAAATATAGGCCTAAGTATTTAAGACAACGCTTAAAGAGTAGAGAAAGGACAGGACATCAGGAAATGTATAAGTCGCCATCACCAATCACCTCCCTGGTCTGGTCTGGTAAGAGTTGGTCGGATGGGGGGGGGGGGACTTCCCACTCTCATGGTAAGCCCCATGCCCATCCTACCGGGCCCATAGCCTAAGATCGCAAGAGCCAGTGATTTGGGGTTTTTTTTGTTTTTTGTTTTTTTTTGTTTTTTTTTGGTGGTTTTTTTTTTTGGGGGGGGGGGCGGAATCACCTCCCTAGGGCTCCCGGTGCCTTAAATAGTAACATATCGACATGGCTTTTTCTTGGATCGACAATCGACAAAGGCAGCCAGTGACAATCGTTAAAAATCACTTTTTTAGCCTGACAGTTCGACATATAATATAGTGGGGTTCCTGACCAATGCAAAATTTGATTTTCAGTTCAAATTCGTGTAAAAGTTTACTTTTTGATACCAAATGAAAGCTTAGGGTCTTAGCTACATTTTTGGTCCGAGTGTACAACGATCATCCCACCAGGGGGCCCGTGGGGGCAATTATAATTGGGGGCTGAACCCCCTTTCAGTGATTAAGTAAAAATATCATAACTTTTGAAATAATGGTCCGATTTGAACATAACTAGTGTCATTAACTTGGGAATAAAGAGATGCTGTATAACCAAGTCTCGGCGGGTAGGCCTATACTTCTGGATGATCGGTACAACTTATATGGGTCAGGTTTTCAGAAAATATACAATTCGGCTTCACCAATCTCCTCCAATAACCCAATTTTAAGACAAAAATCAGGTTCAAAATACAACGAAACAGATTCAATGAATGAATACAATACAGAATACACTCAGATATAACTAGAATTTATCAATCTTCACTCTAATTTAGCAGAATTTGAGAGATCTGTAGAAGTGTAGATTGTGCATTTTCTGAAAATCTGACCCATATATTAATGTGCTCACCACTGTAGGACCTACTCTGAGCGTGTGTTTGGTGAAGGCAATCTACCCGTGTGTAAACAGGGCTTTTGAATTGTCTGATTGTGAACGCATGGACTGTGGTTCAGTGGTTCTTCCGATTGAAGCTCTAAGGATAACTTCATTGGCGAGTACGTATCTTTGATGCAAGCGAATACACAAATTCTGATAAAATTATATCTTTACCGATATGGAGTGAGAAGGAGATGGAGGGGAGGTGGGTGGAGGAGGAGGACGGGCCGGTGGCGACGAAAGGTTCCGTAAAATTTTAGTTTCGTAACATTTGAGCAAAAAAGAGAGTTCCTTCTATCACCTCCTTAGAGAGAGAGACGGGGTAGGGGGAGAAGGACAGAGAGAAAGAGAAAGAGGGAGGGAGAGAGAAAGAGAGAGAGGGAGGGAGGAAGAGAGAAAGTGAGAGAGGGAGGGGGAGGCCTTGAGGGGGACTTTGACTGACGGGAAAATCTGAGGTAGAGAGATAAAGAAAGACAGAGGATTGGTGAAGTCAAATTGTTCATTTTCTGGCGATTTCACCCATATATGAGGGATCTTTTGATTTTTTTGCATTTTTTTTGCATTGGAACTATCAAAGTTTTGCCTAAATTATTTTTTATGAGGTGGGGTCTAGGGGGGCACCTGCCCCCCAGCCCCCCCCCCCCCCCCCGATCCGCCCCTGTAAAAGTTTGCTACTGGGGAGAGGACCTAATCACACATTCTGATTCATCCAAGCACAACAGGCAAATTGGCCTCCTTCACGTGTCCTTACCTTTCAGATACATCCATCATCCGACTTGGTACCACCAGCAATCGCCGACCGTTTTGTTGGAGCAATTGAGGAATCCCGCAAAAATGGCAAATTTCCATATTTACTTCTTAATTTTTGCACACTTTAATCTGAGGAATATATATGCTGATCAAGCGGGACATGGGAATTGTAAAGTTGATGAGTTCGAGTTCATGGAAGATTTTGATCAAAGTAAGGTAAGTGAAAAAGGTCACACTTTTATCAAATGGGATGACTGTACTATTTCTGTTTATTCTATTGAATTTCGCTTTGTACTTAATTCTTCTGCTTTCAATGGGTTCGGAATTCTTAGATATTCAGGGAAAGCATGTAAATAACAAAAGAAGTGGTGCATTATTCAATCGGTGTGCATTGAATGGACGTCCATCATGCCCCATCTACATAGGGGCGAATTGGGGTGCAAATTGGGCCTTGCGGCAACTCGTGCGACTTCACACAAAATCGCATTGATTTTTAAAACTAAATCGCCCCAATGTAGGGACAGCTGCGTCCACTTGCAGAATCCTATGACTAAACGCAGAGGCAAAAATTGCCCCACACACATGCGAATTCATGTGCGATTTCAGATATATGCCAGATCGCAGGTGAAATAACCCAAATCGCATGTGAAAAATCTCAGTTGATGCGATTTCAAAATGGAATTGCACACACTTATACAAGCAATCGCATATGTGTAGGGCTAGCCACAACAGTTCGTAGACCTGTGTTACTGTCCACGACTAATCGCGGGAGGTCATGCGAATTTCGGAAATATCCTAAATTCGCAGGTGATTGCAGGTATGTTTGAACAGGTGTATTATCACTAATTATTGATGAATCAAAACGATTTTTTTCACAGAACATGCCCAGATATATTGTCTCAAGTATGTTAAGATTTTGTAATTATAAATTGATTTTTTTCTACATTTTTTTTAAATCGTCGCAAGTACACCTGAAAAAAAAATTCGGTCTTCTCTCCCTCCATTTTCTTATAATTTGAAGTGATCCAAATCGCACATCTGCTGCGAATCTAGACCTGCAATTTTGCATGAGTTTGCAGCTGAAATCGCACTTGTGTAGGGATTTAAAAATCAAATCGCAGAGCATTATCTCTGAAATCGCACAAGATCTCCGCCGATTCACACAGGATTTCTACAATTTCACATGCAAATGATCGCAAGTGCCAGATTTGCAGCAGTTTTTGAATTCGCCCCTGTGTAGACGGGGCATCAGGTCGTCTCTCAACCAGAGATTTCACAGGGATTTCCCCCTTGTTAGCCTATGTCATATATTGGAAATGAGGGTGCACTATATGATGTTATGTGGAATTCCACACAACTCTGCTTGTTGCTTGTGTATATTTCCGAACTTATTGTCCAATCAGAGTCATTTATACATGTCTATAATTATGCCCCTTGCGGTGATTCATTGCTCAGTGAGGCACAAACCCAACCCAACTGATGGATCTGTTTGTTTGTTTCTAACTATGACCAACAACTTGATTGCGTATTAGAAAATGAAAAGCCTATTTTGATAAACCTTGCTTCTTTGGACACATACCATTACATACCTTTTTGACAGTGAATCACTAATAACCTTTTTCATAATGCATATATATTCTTCCTTTATACCTCGTTGGAAAGGGTTTTGATGACTCATTTTAATGGAGATATCATTTATTTTAGTAGATTATTATCTTGACATAAATATGAACCCTTGTTAAATGTTGCACATCTATTTTTGCTATTCATTTGCAGAAGTGGTGATTTTGAGGTGCAGTCATTCAAAGCTATATAAAAATAGACACTGCGCACGCATGTAGGTCTAAATGTGACCAGGGGTGCCCCAATACCCCTCCCGTCTTGAACGGGCCATAACAGGGCACTGGTGAGTGCAGTGGTATGTGGAGCAAAAATCGATGCCGAATTTGTTACTTTTAATCAGTTTTTCTTCATTTGAATCGTTTCTCCAGGACATATGATAGTTTTAGAGTGTTTATCTCAAGGATAGTCATTACATTTCAGGATTTTCCACAACTGATAATGCATCTTTAACTGAGCTAGCAATGCTTGTTTCTCTTAACTGTATAAAAGGGGTGTCTCCCCTGGCTGTGGCAAGCTCTGTGATTGGTTTTTGATTCAAACTCTGCGATTCAGTCCAGAAGTATATCGCCGAGATGGTGTAGGTCTACGGTAACTGCTTGGCTGGTTAGTTTAGTAAGATTATTGTGGTCAGGATCTATAGCCTCCCCACCCCCACACCCCCTCCTGCACAAAGCTGTCCGACTTGATTGTTGTGTTGACAAGCGTTGGTCAGGCTCAGCACACTGACCAACTCAATGGGGAGGGTAGAGTGTTGATAGGTAGTTAATCGGCACTGTTCGAGAGTCCCTTAGAAAAGGGTACATAAATAGGTAACCATATTTTTTGTTTCTTTTTTAAATATGGCTGTATAAAACAATTCCTTCGGTCCAAGTTGTAGAGTGGTATCACTGATATTGATAGAGAGTGATAATAGTGTAGTTTTACGGGGAAAGTACATCGGAAAACACATATCCCCTTGACGGGCCCTAGTATTATATGAGAGACCCGATTTACGGGCATCATTCGAAATGTTCTATGTAATAGCTACGCTATGTAAACATAGGCGATTGGATGCTGGCCGTCCAGATCATGATCGGGCCGCAGGCCAAACGCAGTGCTTACCGCAGTGTCATTTATTTGGGGGGGGGGGGGTATAATCGCAACTAAATTTTAGAGCTTGCAAATTCGTAATTTGCTTGTAGTTACTAATCCTACGATTATGATACAATAAATCATAAATGGGTTTCTTTACAAGAATATAAACCTACTAATTTTACTAGTTTAACGGCTTACAAATGATCAAAACCCTCCCACCTAATTTACTCTGCTGTAACTAGCATAACAATTGAATGTTGTTTGTATTGGTTGTGAGGTATGAGGGTTGAGTGATGAGTGAATGAGAGGTGATTGTTTTGTTTATGTATGTTGTTTTATTTATGTATGTGTTTTATGATCATTGGGGCAATGCAAGCATGGGTCAATGCTAACTATACATTGACTTTGCGCAACCGACCCGCCCCCTACAGGGTGGAATTAGCCCACCTCTAAACCTCCTTACGTTGCCCAAATAATCAGTGTCATTTCCCTCTTATACAAGAATCGTATGTATGGCCCAGTTTTCTATGTATTCCCATGTAAATGGACACCATTACATCGTCTGTAAGGCAAGTCGTTTTCCTCCTGATGCCTTTTTATGGGAAGACTTATGTATAATATGGTACAGGAAAGTAGCAATTTTAAATATAAAAAGTCCAATTTGTTTTGACTCCCACCCCTCTCGGACCTCCTCCACTCTACCTGTTGTCACTCACTCCCGTCATGTTTACATAGCTTCAACCACCTCTCACTAGTCTCTAGTGCAGGCATGCATGTGTAGCTATAGGATCGTTGCTCCAACCACGGTAGTGGCGTCGGCCACTATCGTGGGGAGCAGGTATTATACACAAACATTAACAAGGAAGAGAGAGTGGGGGAAGCAGGGCGGGGTGGTGGGCAGTCATTAAAAGTGAGAAAAACGACAACTATAAGACAAAAACAGAAAATAAAATAATATCCTGTAGGCCTATAGCTAGCGGGCTAAATTTCTGGATTGCTTTTTCGAAGCTTTCAGCATTCAAACACAGCAAATAATGAATTAAGAGATTTATAAATATCTATGAAGGTATAGTTGTAGGGCATGTTACATGAATAATGACAATTGCAAAAGTGTCATACACAACCAAATAATAATTATAATAACACCAATGCAACAAGTATCATATTAGGAACACACTAAGTATGGAGCAATCGGGAGAATGGGATTGCTCATTAATCATACTCATATAATTGTAAATTTATTTTCCTACTTTTATCAACATACGTTATTTTATTTAAAACATTATATTTATGATACATAATGATTTATACACAGGGGGCCATGACCTATATGGTGTGAGACAAAGGCAAACTGCATTGTCCACTCTTGGTATTGTTAACAGTCGATCATAAATTTGTAGTTGCGATTACAATGTTTTAAAATTACCAACCCCTACGTCAATGACTTATTCTGCACACTGAATTACGATTTTTTATTCGCAATCACAGGATTAGTAACTACAAGCAATATGCACCCGGTTACAACTTGCTTGTAAGTATTGCAAGCCTGTATGGTTACACCTTACACTTCGTAACTACCAAGTTTTTGGCAAAAAACATACAAATTTACCAATTTCATAATCGTGTCATATGCACCGTGTTATTGTTTACAAGCGAATTAACAAGTGCTTAAGTATTTATGAATCTTACGATTTTGTATTTTTAATATTATACACCACCCCCATTAGATCTCATGACTGCGATAGAGACTGCGACTGGATATTCTTCCCGCGCTTGGTCAAGTTGCAGACAACTTTTTATCACTGTCCCTCGCCGTGTCCGCTATAGATATATTGATAAAGAGAGTTGAGATTGGTAGAAAAATTACATGTTTGTATTGTGGTTTTGGGTTTTTTTTGTCTCATTGCTTATAATTTCTTGCAGGGGAGAACAGAGAGGCTTGTATCAAATATTGAATGGTGATCGGATACTAAGTAGTGTGTAAGAGCTCACAGATTTTTTGTTGCTGTGAACCCACAAGGGCTTTTATGTTCATATAGGTTATCGTCACACATTGAATTGAATGTTATTTTATCCTTATGTTTTTGCTTGGTTATTTGGATCTCTTATATATAGGCAGTGCATGAAAAGATCAGTTATGATACAGCGTTTTCTTTCTATTGATCATATTTGAATACATTATTGGCATGAAATTATAGTTTAAAAAGAAAAAAAGTATTCAGTAACTAATTTCTAGTTGGTTCTAATAGTACAGGCATTTTAGCATGGAACCCGGAATAAAATGATGTAAAGCTGTTTTGGGATATATGATGCTGGACACATGGGGGAACATTCCCTGAAAAGTCCTTACCTAGGGACTGTGTGCTTTGTGAGATTTTGATGTTTTTGCGTCATTTTCCACAAAATAGCATTGGTCTCTATGGGAAAAAGCACCTGGCTCAGGCCATTATTGCCAACATTAAGAATATTTAACATTGTTATTTGCAGGGAATATAACATATATAAAATATACTGTAAAGGTTGGAGTACCATAGTAAAAATGTACGTATGGAGATTCCAAAAATATACATTTCAACAAAATGTTTGTTGCCATGGCAACGGTCAGATTTTGGTGAAAAAAGCATTTTTTTAGATCAGGTCATAATATTTGGGGACCTAATTGTCTACATTGTGCATGTTTGACACATTTTTTAAATCTGGCATGGTGTTACATAAGTCTGAAATTTTCAAAAAGCACCAGCTACAAGTTGGTAGACACCCCTGGTGGCCAGTAGCTGCAAAATTCAAGATGGCAGCCAAAAACAGTAAATATGGCATATCGTGGCTTCTATTTGGTAGATCTTCAACTATTATACCATTTTATTAAAATATATTTATAAACATTTTTTTTAAGTTTTTGATTCTGAAAAAATGGGAAAGGGGATTCATTAAACCGATATATACAAAAATCCACTCGTGATTCATCCCTTTATTTTGCTTTAATTTAAGCTATAACAGTGTTTATCAAATTATTACACAAATGGCTTGCCACAGTATTGAGGCCATAGGCTTTTCAAAAACCACCAGCTGCAATTTTTTTTGGGTTAAATCGTATATTGACTCTATTATGACCACTAACTGATCAGGCTTCTTATGATCATGAACAAACAGAAGCCAGCCAAACCGGTATGAAACACATAATAATATGGTAGTCATATATTAATTAATTCAACTGAACAGAAGTAAGTTTTGGAATTGTGGGGCAGCGGCAAATAGTTCCATAGGCTGTACACTATCTAGAGGAGATACCACTTCCTTCTGCTCACCTGACCAAGCCTTCCGGTCACTTCAAGCACCAGGGCCGTTTTCGGCTCTTCACCGGGTGGACTGACCTGGTGAACAGGAAGTAGAATATATCCTATATATTCTTTATTCAAGGTCACTTCCGCTTCACCAGGTCAGTGCACCTGGTGGAGACCTGGTGAAGAAGTCGAAAGCGGCCTAGTGGTTCGAGAGGGAGCAAGGGGCAAATATATTTCTGCCCACCCTCCTCCCAGTACAACATCTTTAAATGGCTGCTTAAAACAGAGGACTCTCATGTCTCGTGCGGCGCCAGCAAGGACTTTATTGAATCATCTCCAGACTATTTACAACATATATCATCTTTTTATAACCTTTAGGCCTACTATTTTAATTATCCCCACACTAAGCAATTAAAGCATCTTTTTGTGTTGAGTTCCTAAATGAAAAATATTCCAGGTATCGCATCGTTGAAACTCAAACAAATCAGTAAGTGCGGCGCGGTCCAAATAGTTTCTAAAGGCAAAATTTGGATTGCGCCCCATCCCTTTCTGCTCTTGGCTCCTGAGTTAGATGTAGGCCTATGTAGGCTATATTAAATCACATGATGGCCATGTACTTTAGCCACAGTTTACAGTGTTACAGTTTACGTTTCCACTAACTTTCTAAGCGGGGATAAATGGCCATGCTTCACATATATATAGGAATGTATACTAGGTGGTTGCTTTGGCAGTTTTTGTATAGCCTACATGAGTGAAGTTATATTACTAGCAGGGTGCCTGGGCAGTATGGTAAATCATGGTAACTGGTAATCACAACAGAAGAAAAATTCTAGTTGTCGACAAAAAGTAAGTTACCTTAATATTAATACGGGAACGCAAAAACGTACATTGAACCTATACTATCTCCGCTGAAACCGCTGGCCAGATCTCTGATATATTTCACGTCCACATTGCCAAAAATAGTGCGGAGCCATTCCGCTATGTTTCACTAACAATTTAGGGTTGTAATGTAAATGGGTTAGAAATGGGTTTACATCGAGCACCCCTATCCAGGGCCCCCAGTGCTGCCTGAACACAAACCTATCGGTGCCCCTAGCCCGTTTCAGTACGTTATTAAAGTGCTGTGTTTCTAGCAACAAAATTGCGTCACCATGCAACATTACTAAGGGAGCGCATCTACAATGTAGTAATATTCTCCATACGACGTCATCAATCCTGACGTCATAGACAGACCGGGCGAGGAATTACGCACACTGAGATCAGTGAGATCGCATCAAGAACATAGGCCTATTTGTTTCAATTCTCTGTAATTCCTTTATTTTACAACCAAATATTCCAATATTCGGTATTAAAAGACAGTAGATGCTACTCATCGTGGAATAGGTTTAACATATACCTTATACCTATATATAGATCATTGGATTGGCAATGAAATATAAGGTAAAACATTGATTTCAACAGCAACATGACTGATGCAACAATGGCGACATTAGACAAAGAGACAACCACATCTGTTGAATTAAGATTTTATTATAATTGTGGGTAAAATCCAGTGAAGAACATAATATATTTCGTGCAGGTAAAATCATTTGTAGAATTGTCACTGTTCTTGTTGGTAGGGTAAGAAGGTATTAATATAATAAATTAAAGGAAGCACCATTTGTCCGTTGATTGTAATTGATTTATGATATTTTGGGATGGTGGGTGGCTTTAAAATTGGTACGTGTGAGCATCATTGTCAGCATGGTAGAGAAGAATGAATGGCCCCTTGGGCGTGAGTACCGTTTGTGAGGATAGTCACCAGGTGGCGTCTCAGTCCAATGTCCCGCTATTATATGTAATAGCCCGATGGAGGTTTCAAATGACGGAGGGTCAAATCGTACGACACCCCGAAGGGGTGGAGTACGATTTGACCCGACGTCGAGATCAATTTGAAACCGAACAGAGGGCTATTACATATTTATTTCATACATATTCATTGATTTATTTCTTATGATTACCTTCTTAGCAGTGTTTTTCTTGAAAAATTATCGGAAAACTTTCGAAACATGCAAGACAGCGTTACGCTTCTGCCGCTAAGAAGCGCGACGTCATGAACCAATGATCTTACGTTATTTGGGTCACGTGCTTCCATGACAACCCGAATCACATACGTATGTGATACGAGATTTCTAATGGCACCCCCGAATCAGGCGCTCTAAATCATGTACGTATGTAATAATTCCCCAAATAGCAGTCACCATTAGACAAAGAGACAACCACATCTGTTGAATTAAGATTTTATTATAATTGTGGGTAAAATCCAGCGAAGAACATATTTTGTGCAGGTAAAATCATTTGTAGAATTGTCACTGTTCTTGTTGGTAGGGTAAGAAGGTATTGATAAAATAAATTAAAGGAAGCACCAGAGGGAAGAGTCATTTGATTACTATTCCCTTTATGGCGGCATGAACAGTGGTCCTTGTGGTCTTTTGAAGGCGTATATATGACGCCACGGCGTCGGACGCCAAGGTGCCGTGGGCCTTGATATCTTGAAGGCGCGGGCCGGCGTTATTGTAGGCTTAGTAGGCACAGCCCCTTCTAAGGCTATGCAGCGAGTGGTGTCTATGGTCAATGCCGGCGGCGGAGAGTGCGAGCACCCATTGCTTCTTGATGTACCCTATGGTCATTGATGCACCGTCAGGGAAGAGTAGTAGGGGACCACAGCTCTGATGGGGCGTTGAAATGGTGTTTAGCTTGAGGAGGGCCCGACGCAGGCATATGGCTGGCTCATCAGTTGCTGGGACGAATATGATGGTAGGCTGTCGCGAGCTTTGCATGCTTTTTGACCATTTAATCTTTACATATACGCCATCATCCGTGATCTGAAGATCTGCTGGCGTGAGATGTCTGGTAGGGTCAAAATCAGGAGTGGGATCAGGAGCGAGAGTGGGATCAGAGGAACATATACAATAGAGAGGGGGGAGATTGATGGGAGAGGCAACAGGAGTGGGATAGGGACAATCAACACAACAACAATACAACAGTGACCAAAAAACATTGTAACAGAGTTCCATTTGAGGTATGAATGTTAATACAGATACCGGGTACTAACTTACAGAGACAATTTGAAAGAGAAAGAGTACCTTTCTCTCCTACTCCTTTAGAATTTGTGTTGCAGATATGGAACTTTAATCGGGTTTGTCCTGTCTTTGTTTCTAAGAAGGTTTAAAACCCCTTTTGGGGGAACATGGGTAATGCAAAAGGGTGGGGGGGGGGAGAGAGAGAGAGAGCAGACAGAGAGCGAGAGCTAGAGGAGAGAGAGAGAGATAGATGGGAGTAGGAGTGGGAGCAGGAGGCAGAGTGGGAGCGAGAGAGGGAATGGGAGAGGCAACGGGACAGGGACAGGCAATACAACAACAGCACAACAGTGACCAAAAAAGCATCATAACATGGTTCCATTTGACGTATGAATGTTAATACAGATAATAAGTTACAGAGAGAACTTGAAAGATAAAGATGGTGGGAGAGGGAACAAGGAGAGCTGAAGATGTGGGCCCCGCATTAAAACATTACAGGTTTGCATTGAAGAAACTAAGATGGTATGGTACAGATCAATTACATAGATTAGCTAACTCCATGACAGTTATTAATAGGAATTTTTTTTATAATGTTGTGAAATTGTGGCCTCATTAAGTATGCACTATTAAATGAGTGTGCATGCCGAGGGGAACTAGGCCACCCCTTCAGCATACTATATATATAATAGACTGGTGCCAAACTACATAATATATGTCATAAAAAATTTCTAGAGGCATTTTCTGTTAATGCTTGGTATACGGTGGTTTTATACTAAATTGAGGCTGCTGAGTCCGAAAATGACGGTTACCACCCTGAAATATTGCTCTTTTCTACCACCAGGGGGCGTTTTATGTCAAATCTCGGACATTGCTTCTTATAACTACCAGGACATTAATCACAGCCTTATGGGTGTATAAAATCATTTGTAGAGATCATCAGCTTTCATTTGATGTCAACTCTTGTACTGTGCGATAAATATTACATTTTAAATGAATTTTCAAAAAATAGAAATAAATGCATTTTTTCACAAACTGTGTAGGTTTTGAAAATTGTATTACAACAGAAGAAAAACTTTTGCGCTATTATCTATTTGCACCATTAGCAATTATTAAATGGAGTAAAGACCCATTAGAGAGCTTCTTTTTGACACCATTTACAAACCAATCGGATCAATATTCATAGAGATATCGATTGTTGAAAAAATGAAGCACATTTGATTTTAAGTGAACATTTACCCAAACATCAAAGCGCATATTCTAGAAGTTTCACAAAGTTAGCTTTACAAAGAAATGTGATTTCATCAACAAAAATACTTGGAAATAATTTTCAGGAAAAAAATTGATTACTATTATCGGATAATTCCTCAAGGCCAAGGTCAATATCATGGAGATGATCTAATACATGTACATCTTCACAAGAATGATGATTATTGAATGATTACATGAATCTACAGTTTCATGATGCTATTGAGTTTCCCCCCTACATTACCATCATTTTGAGGTATCACATGACCATATATGTGTCTTTTATGATTTTTGTCAAAAAATGAGTGAAAAACACATACTATGTGTGGATATTTGGTAACCACATTGCTGTGACATCCAAGTAAGTGTGTAAAATGGACTGTCCTCTCAATTTCCATCATTTTGAGGTATCACACGACTATATGTGTGTTTTATGATTTTTCTAAAAAATGAATGGAAGCCATCTTTATTTTTGATTTTTGACATGAAGGGAGTCAGATTTCAGCTGGGCAACAGTGATTTTCGTGTTCAGCACACCCAAATTAACCAGAAAAGTGCTGATGCACCTTTGTACTAAAAAATGCACCTAGGATTGAGAATTTCTCATCTGTTTCCCAGTCTAAAAGTTAAATATGTTAATTTGCTGAGATATGGATATATATAAAGCATGTATTAATTATACGCATGGTATGCAGAAAAGTTGACTATAGGGTACCCAGGTTGCGCGGATGCACTTAGGATGCGCAGCCCTTGCACGGCCACGGACTACATCCGGATTCAGGGAAAAGTGCAGCCAGTGTAAGCCAGCCTTGCACATCCGGCTGCACTTTGGCTGCACTTTAGCTTGGCTGCACTTTGGCTGCACAATCGGCTGCACTTTGGTTGTGCAAGGGTTGCACATCTGGCTGCACATTTTAGTATGCCTAGGGCAGGTAGGGTATTGCGGGGGGGGGGGCTCAGATTTCTTGGGATCAACTTAAATATTTGCTAATTGTTATTGCAAAAATTTGTTATTTCAAATTTACTACTCTACCATTCCCATTAAATAGATTGTAGATTGATCATCTACAGCCCAGATAGCTTTTAGAAGGTACAACAGCATAGGTTGCATCCTTTTATTCATCATTTATCATCAGCACTGGCCCTGCATGTTCACAGACCTCTGTGTATGAATTATTTCAATGGTTGATGAGTTTAGAGCCTCCCAGCTGACTATCCACAATCATATGTACAGTCATATGGGTGTCAACATCATATAACATCATACATATACATTATACATATAAACTCTAGAAGAATATCAGTTATGATATTCATAAGTATTTGTTGGACAATATCAATAGTGTATAAATGCCACATTAGTATATTAGCAGTACCTTTATTGTTAAAGAAATTATAAACGCAATGCAGTGACCTGTCCCTGATGTGCATTGTTGCATTTCTGACCTAGATTTGACCTGGAACTTTTGACCTGATACTGACCTGGTGCTTTACTAGTGGAAATCGTAAATGGTTTTGAGGCTCAAATTTGATTTTACAATGCTCTATGGACCCGATTTATAAATGCACTTTTGATGCTCTCAATGATGCACTATTGGCCAGGGCATTTAATGCTCTTATGATGCTCTCAATAATGCACTATTGACCAGGTTCAAAAACGCAGAACTGAGGCACTCAGGGAGGCACTTTCATTGTGCTGTTGGAGAGGTATATTTTTCTCACAGAAAGGTTTGATGGGAATCAATATTCCCAAAAGATTTCAAAGAGAATTTATGGCAGTGCATGTCTTGTCCTCTCTTTATATGCAACATTTAATTTCATCAATTCTACCATCCTCTTGGTGAGCCTGACAGCATAGCAGCATTTATTTGATGTGTTCCAGTTGTATGTTGGCTCTGGTTCACCCAGGCCACTAGGGACAATCTATATGTACTATCATTAGGGTGTTTTGACCACAGCATTTTTCAATATCAAAGGGGTATATAACACACATAAACTATAGAAGTATATCACTTATAACATTCCTATGTGCATGATGTGGAATATCTATAGTGGTATAAATGCCACAAAAGTGTAATAGCGGCACTTTTATTGTAAAAGAAATTGTAAATGCACCACAGTTACCATTTGCACCACCTGGTGAAAACAGTATCGCCACCTGGTGAAAACAAGTGGCATAATGGTAGGCCTATGGGATGATACACCATGAATGATTGATGATATTATGATCAATTCTTAATTAAGGAAACCCATAGGATATTTTTTTAATGTTTTCATAATAGCTTGCAACCTTCTACTCTGGACACCAACGTGCTAACCACTACAACACGGCTGTGTGTGAGATGATGAGAGAGAGAAACAGACAGGAACAGAAAGAGAGTGAGAAGGAGGGGGAGAGGCAGACAGGTAGATTGCAATTGAAAGAAACTAAGAAAGTGATGGGCGGGGAAGGAGAGGAAGGGCAGGGAATATTTTTTTTCAAGAATATATATCGAATATATCCATATTATATATATATATATATATATGTGATGTGTTAAATGTGTTGAAAATGTGTCACAAGTCTCCCAATTGATATCTAAAGTGCCTCCCATGAGGCATTATTATGATATAAACCAATAAAGTTCATTCTGCCGTTCTAATAAAACTGAATGAATTAAAGCACTAACTTCTGTCTTCAGATTTGTCTGAATGCGAAATGTTTACCATCAAAATGAAGCTTAGGTTGAGGCAAATGTGGCTATGCAACCCTTGTACTTGTATAGCTGTAATATTAAAAATGCACTCTCAGCTATGCATGCGAAAATCTGCGCAATTTTTCCTTTTGCCACATTCACAAAGTATATGATAAACCCAAACATGGACGAATGGACGTCCATTGGATCGTCTCTTAACCAGAGATTTCACAGGGATTTCTCCCTTGTTAGCATACGTCATATATTGGAAATGAGGGAGCACTATATGCTAATGATCTCAGTTGAACTCATTAGCACAGTGTGACGTTTTGTGGAATTCCGTTCCACATGTTATACAGATGTTTGTTATTTTCGTTGTAAATTACGTCATTACATAGGCAATAAGGTACTGCAGCAGAGGCCTGTTGTACAAGCTAAGGAAGGAATTGTCTGTGTGAATTTATATCTTTTTCTTAAAATCGTGTTTGATTCATTGGCTTTAGATAGGGAAAATAGTTTTCATCAGTTTTGAAGTGAATTGAATTGAAAAATCTTTTATTTGTCAATAATGAAATAACAGTTACCATACATAGAAAATGACAAGCTGGTCAACAGACTGCATGGATAATCCCAGTTCTTCCAGACGTTCCCATTTTTTTAAGATCAACTAGTAGGGCTAGTGGGTATACATGGTGTTAATGCAATTATAAACAAGTCAATTAATAAATTAATTAATTACATAATCAACTATCAATGTTTCACCATTAATGTTCCTGCGTGATAAATTGTTTCCATCGGCCACATCAAGTCGTTTGAATGAATATAAATCACCCGACTCTGGGCCCGTACTTTTTTATTAATTTGAAAGTTTTTCAAAATAATTTATTCACAAGATCTCAAGAATTAAATCAGTGTGAGAAGTATTTTTGGGGGTAATATGGAGGTACGCTCAGATCGTTTAGCTTTGTCTATAGGGGTTTCTTTTACTTGGTGTCAGAGAGTGAGTATGAGTGTCAGATATGCGCGACAGTGAGTGTGAATGCCATGCAGGTGAGTGTGCAGTGCCAGGTATTGTGGCGTGCTGTGGCTTCATTGTGTTGTATAAATTTATGACACTTGTGGGCATGGATTTGGTTTGAATCATTATTTTTGATAGAATTGTTAAGATTGTTTTGGTTATAGAGATGAATATCCGAGATTCTTAAATAAATACAATATGCTCAATGGACCCGATTTATAAATGCCATTCTCATGCTTCCAACAATGCTCTACTGACCAGGTATAAAGGACACAGTTATGATGCACTCAGTAAGGCACTCATTGCTACCATGTGTAGTTTTGGTGTGTTTGTGCAGATATTATCGTTTATATCTGATACATATGTGGAACAGGAGAGAATTATTTGAGGCAGAGAGAGGCAGAGAGGCAGAGAGAGAGAGAGAGAGAGAGAGATACTGAGCAAATATGAGTCATAACTAAAAGTTTATTATGTATAAACAGGACATTTGGGTACAGGTTTAATTCATTTATTAGTATTTTATTTATTATATTTTGTGTGGCAACCAACCAAAAATGATCTATTCAAATGAAAAAATAAAATACAAGGGTACAAGGACTCGAAATAATAGTGTCAATTATGGAAATATAATGTAAAAATTGCCTGTCTGTGACATATTTAAGGATAAAATATACATCTGCTTATACATATATACAAGTACTAGCCTTTCACGATAGGTGGTAGACCTATTTATAATTATACATGTATGAAAAGTTTGCTATTGTTCTTGATAGTTAATCACTATAATAAAGGAGTTAAATATAGTTAAATATACTCCTAAGGATAACCTAAGAAACGTATAGAAAAATATGGGTTTTCCGACTTGTTACTCATTTTCCTGTGACATATCACATATGGGATATGCAGTAAAAGCCCAAATATTAATCAACAGAACAGATATTTACATGTCCATCACTTGACATGATATTTCAACTGCATGCAGCTAGAGCGTATACACCCGATTTAGATATATAACTTTGATATGCATTTTGTAGTGCATCAAATGATGCACATTTCATCAGGTTCAAAACCAGGTGCATAACTGCTTTTTTGAGAGGATTGCACTTTTGTGACTGGTCAGATGCACTTCTGCATGCAGTGACAAATTTTTGAATGCACATCGGGGATCACGCCACCTAGTGAAAAACAAGTATACCGCCACCTGGTGAGAACTAGTCACACAATAGGGAGCCTATGACAAGAAGTACCATGTATTGAGAATGATTGGTTGTAATTGTATTACTTTTTGTTCCCCGATTTTAAAGTCATGGGACCGATATCACCGTCGATTCACCAATATTTAGTTGTACGATTTGGATGGATGAATGGATTTTTTTCAGTTCTACGATCTGTCTTCCCATGTGGTTTGTGTCCTGATCAGTTGTGGCTTTTCTTATAATGGTCTACGACAGATCGGGAGAGGTCCTACGACATTCCACTTAATAGAAAGTCGTGGCCAGACCCCCGATTTATTTAAAATATGATTTTGTTATTTGTGAAAAATAATTTCCAACACTATTTTTTTTTTTACCGAAAGATGTAACTTCTGAGCTATTTGGAGTACAATAACGTGTTATACATCAAATGAACAGTAATTTTGTTGTCTACAAATGATTTAATTTGTACAAACCTGTGGGAATGATATTTTGGTCGGTATTCAAGAAAACGAATTGAGGCGTTGCCTTGCA
This sequence comes from Sthenelais limicola, assembly GCA_942159475.1. Taxonomy (NCBI): domain Eukaryota; kingdom Metazoa; phylum Annelida; class Polychaeta; order Phyllodocida; family Sigalionidae; genus Sthenelais; species Sthenelais limicola. The sequence continues at coordinate 28,837,427 of OW804101.1, forward strand.
AATAAGATAGAAATATTTGCCACAGCCTTCCAAAATCATGGTGAAATCAATCCAGTGTGGGTTGATTTCACCACGATTACACTTTTTCCCTGAATCGAGCCAGATTTTGGGTATGTGTGCATTAAACATAAGAGGCAACACAATCTTTAAAATTTATAATTTATTTTGTAAGAGTGGAGGTAAAATCCAGCGATGAACATTTTCTTGTATAATTTCACTCTGGAACAGTCATTGTTGTTGGTCAATGAAGAATAAAAGTAGATATATTTGTGATGAATAAATATATATATACACCCATTGTTCTTAGTGTTGTTATGTAATTGGGATGGTGGGTGGGAAATCAATGTTATCGTGTCGACACGAGAGAGGAGAATGGCTGACTCGGGTGAGGTAGAGAGTCTAGTTCGTGGTGGATTTTCAAGGTGGTGCCTCTGTTCAATGTCCAGCCATTCGCCAATGGCTAGCACCATTAAACATAAGAGGCAACACAATCTTTAAAATTTATAATTTATTTTGTAAGAGTGGAGGTAAAATCCAGCGATGAACATTTTCTTGTATAATTTCATTCTGGAACAGTCATTGTTGTTGGTCAATGAAGAATAAAAGTAGATATATTTGTGATGAATAAATATATATATACACCAAGGGGAGGAGTTAGGTTATTGCGATTCCCTTTATTGCTTTATGGACTGATGTCCTGGTGGTCCTCTGAGGACGGATGTATGAGGCCACGGCGTCCGAGGACCATGTGCCGTGAGCCTTTATGTCTTGTAGTCGAGCGCCAGCTTTGTTGTACGCATAATGCGCACAGCCCCGTCTAAGGCTGTGCAGAGAGTATTGCTTCTTGTTGAGCCCGGCTGCTTCTAGGGCGACGTTCCATTCTTTCTTAATATACCCTACTGTGATGGGGGATCCATCAGGAAAGGTGAGTAGGGGGCCCTTGGGCTTGCGTTGTGGCGAGATGGCGTTGAGTCTGCTGACTGCACGGGTGAGGCATATTGTAGGCTCGTCAGTAGTTGGCACAAAGATTATGGTCGCTTGGCGAGAAGTCTGCATAGACTTGGACCATTTGATTTTAATGTAGATGCCGTCCCGGGCTATCTGTAGGTCGTCCGGGGTGAGGTGTCTAGTGGGGTCGAACGCAGAGACTGACGATGGTGCCACGTTGCTTTGCCGCAACATGGCGGAGAACATGAGCAATATGGCGACCTTGATGTGGACAGGATACAGAAGGTGTTTGATGTGTTTGAGGATGCGGTATAGTATCTCCGGCGAGACTGGTTTTTTCGGGGTTGGCACATGGCGAAGCATCAACTGAACGCCCCTCATGGCATAGTGAACATGCGGGAGGTAGAGAGCTGTAGACTGGTAGCCCGCGAGCTTGAAGAATGTACGCAAGTTGGTAATATTATTGGGGGGGACTTTGGTGTATTTTGCAAGGTACTCGATGAAGTAGCAGAGGAAAGATGGGGATGGCGACCTGAAGTCACGCCCGAGGTGTCTGCAGACTACTGCTATGTACTTGATGACCGTCGCATGTCTATTGGCGGAGGTGCCCGGGGCGGTGAGCATTGCGCTGTCTCTGCGATGCTGCTACCACCAACCGGCCGGGAATTCCTTCAAAAGAATGGCAATATGTCAAAGAGGTTATGGTTGACATTGATGACAGTCAATTTATTAGATAGAATAATTTCGTCAGACTTTTTAGCGTCGAGAGGCGACAGGGGGGCGCGAGATAGAGCGTCAGCTATGACCATACACTCCCCTGGTATGTGAGCGAACTTGAACGTGACTTGGAGTTTCATTGCCAGGAACCACAGTGCCCTGGTACATGCCCCCAATATCGGGTCTTTTGCCTTTCCACCTTCATATGTGAAGACAGAGGCTGTATTGTCGCAGTAGATCATTATCGTTCCTCCCTTGTGAGCTGGTTTTGCGAATAATCTGGCTGCTGCCAGACAATTAATTGCTTCCAGATGGTTAATTGATTTGTCGACCCTTGATTATTTGTTGAAGGCGTGCGAGTATGCCAGCTTGCCGTCTGTGGCGCCTCCTCCCACGAGGCATGCATCAGCCCAGATGCTGGCTACTACTCTGCTGTGAGGGATGATGGCCTTCCCATTGAATTGATCCATGTACTTCATGAACCAGGCCAAATCTGCTCGAACAGGATGAGATATATATATGTCCCCGCCTGCCGCGACTCTGAGTGCCGCTAGGAGGCGTTGCATAAAGATTCTCGCTGGTTGTATGATCTTAGCGATGTGTGCTATTTTTCCTATGACCTGTTGCATGTTGTTGGTAGTTATAGATTGTTTAGTGAGGACATGTGCCAAGCAGGAGGTGACTTCTGCCAGTTTATCTTCTGGGATGGACAGGAGGTTGTGCTCAGTATCAATATGGATTCCTAGCCACCTCACCATTAGTGAAGGTCCTTGTATCTTCTTTTTAGCGACTTGGAGGCCCATTCTTGTAAACAGCTCGATTGTGTCGTTCATCTGTGTTTTCACGAGGTCGAGGTCTCGTCCTATTATCAGGAGGTTGTCCAAGTACATTCTTGCGGTTACACCTCACTTCTCTAGTGCGCGCACCATGAACATGGCGATGGACTGCATGATATACGACGATATCCTGGCACCAAAGGGGAGTACGTGGTCTATGTAGTATGAGCCATCTACCCTTATGGCCGTGAGTGGCCAATCCAAGGGACAGAGAGGAAAATGCCTGTATGCCCTTGATAAGTCGATTACGCCCATAGCTGGCATGCAATTCATCCTCTGGATAATTTCTGCAGCTCCCATGACTGTAGGCAAGTTGTGATATGCTGGCTCATTGTTATATCTGTTTTTGTAGATGTGAGCGTTGACTCCTCCGTCTGGGTATGAATAGTCGACGATTATTCGGCGTTCTAGCTTATCACTCTTGGGGCGGGTCATGAGGGGGCTCACGTTAACCCACGGAGTGAACGGTGGCTTGTCATATGGTCCCGAGATAGCATTGTGGCGGAGTTCGTCTTCCACATACTGTCTAACATGTTTCATATGTTGTGTTGCTGAAGGATGATTCTTCACTTCTTGGGCATTATAGCGGGGTCCTCCTGTGTATTGGAGAGGAAATCCATACTCTATGCCTTCGAAGATCATTTTATCATTCTTGTGTCCAGTGGCGAGATCATGCCAGCTGTTGATGTTTAGGCAAGATTGGACTGTTACTCAGGCTTGTTTGAAGTTAGGCTTATTAGTTGCTTTCACCGTGTCGTATATATGGGCTAGTTGCGATGGTAAATTGATGTGAGGGTAGGGCCAGTTAGCGTAGTCATCAAAGTTCTTGTTTTGCTGTGTGCAGCGCGTTTCGGTTTGCTCACCCTCGTCGTCACCCTCATGAATTTGGCAGAGTTGGATTTCATCAGCTTGTATATCCGATTCACATGTAGGCTTTGTTATGATATGCGGGTAGTCAATGTTGCTCATGAAGTCGGGCAGTGTAGGCAGGTTCGCACGGGGACCTTTGTCAACGTTGTCGATGGGTCCGTCGAGAGTCTGCAATACATGGACATATGGATTATCAATGACGTCTTCGTGTGGAATACATGGAGTCTTGCTCCCACTCATGCTTATATTTGAAACTGGGGAAGTTTGAATCACACAATTAACAGTTACTGCAGCTTTGTCACTATTGCTAACCTCGATAGCTTTGTTTACTGGGTGTAAGCCGCCATGACAGTTCTCGTCTCGCTGAGCCCGGTCCACACGAGAGGTTGCGCGAGAAGTGGTTGCCATATTGGTTTGGCCACGAGCGCTAGTATGGGCGCCGCCATCTTTGAGTGGGCGGGGCATGTTGTTTACATTTGCATCGAGAGAGCTATCAGTATACAGTGTTTCAGAGGTAGCGGTACATGCGACAATACAGTTATGATTCAACTCACCCTTTCGTGAAGCAGATGAGCGGGAGATTAAGAGTTTTTTGACTGATTCTGCTGTGTGGTTTTCTTTCCCTGGTATGTTTGCTTGCGGGAGCCATTGTCACTTCCATGTAAGCTAGCTTGTGCTGTACGTTTGTTTTGGCATTCCTTCACCGGGTGGGCATTTTCACGTGCCTTCATCGCATAGTAGCAGTAGCCACAAATATGCATGTACTTAACATTTCCATCCGAGTGGGAGTTGTTATGTGAACATGAGTCGAAATTGAATGCATGACATGGAGCTTTGTTGGCACTATTTGTACTTGTTGTGGTGGTTGCACTGGCGATGTTGGAATTAAGGGCGAGTTTAGTGCGGTACTCGCTGAATACCTCTGTGTCCTTCCATGTATTTTGCTCATCGGAGATTAGGTCAACACACGCCTGTGTCCACTCGTGGGCAGCAGGCCAATTCCTGAGTGCACTGAGCTCCGAGAGATTAGAGAGGTGTTGGAGCATGTACCAGGCTGTTGACTCTACTCGTACTTTTTGCATCACCATACGAGAGAATCCACAAGTGTATTCAGCAAGGGTCAAGTCACGTTTCTGTTTTCTAATTCTGCTCGCCATATCAGGTGGGAGCGATGTTTCAGGGGCATCTAACACATTTTTCCTACCTCGTCTAGAGCCAGAAGTGCGATACTGGTCCTCCAGCGCTCTTCTCACTGTCTTTGAAGATCTATGATGCTTGCTTAGACGTCTTGGTGAGGGTATCGTATCGTCTGAGGAGGCCGAGGTGTCGGCCGGTTGACGGGAGTGGTAGGTGTTTACTGGGTGTCGGCGATGGAGGTCCGGCGACCCATCGCTGTCACACCTGCATTTTCTGCGCCTCTTGGGGGTGTCATGTGACCTATGGCGATCTTTGCGAATCAATGTTATCGTGTCGACACGAGAGAGGAGAATGGCTGACTCGGGTGAGGTAGAGAGTCTAGTTCGTGGTGGATTTTCAAGGTGGCGCCTCTGTTCAATGTCCAGCCATTCGCCAATGGCTAGCACGATTGAAAAAAGTAAGTATGATAAGGGCATAATAGGAACCTATATGACGCCTCATTAGACATATGAAAGTGACTAACATTTTATGATTTAATCTTGTCTTAGAGTAGCCTTTCTCTGTGCGTAAATTCAGGCCACTATGAATCCACAAAGTTAGTACAGCAGCAATGTCGCACATGACACTAGTTTTAACACCTGATTTCACTCACCATACCACAGTGAGTGTGGGCTCATTGTTACAGCTTTACAAGCTAATGTGCATCTACCCATAGATGTTGGAAAAGGGGTTGAAGATGCAACCATGTTCAACACATTGTGGTAAACGATGCCTTAGCAATGTACAGCCCCTCTCGCGCGGGAACATGTATTACAGCTGTACAAAAAAGCTAGCGCAGCGGCCGTCGCACTAGGCCAGTGGTGGGTGGTCAAGCTAAAGACTGCCGTCCTCGTGCGACGCCCATACAGCTGGGCAGCAGACGTAGTATTCTGGCACCTTTCCCGCATCCGACGGCAGGTGCCGTGTGACTCGGGTATGTGTCTTTACTGTTTCATTAATAAGTAGAAAGCAGTTGTAGATTGATCAGTTTTCCTGATTTCCTTTAAAACTAGGGTAGTTCTTCTTTCACATGAATACATATTCGCCTATACAACCTTTATATTTAATATAAAATTGAGAACACAAAGTCTATGCATACGCACGGTATGCCTAGGGTTGACTATTACATACCTATCAAAAAGATACATAAAATATTCAAATAGAATCTCTAAAAACATCATATAATACACAAAAGTATTTTGTCTCGAGAATTATTACAAATTTGGTCTACAAATTTGGTTTTTTTACAGGAGCAATGTACATTTTTGTGTACCTTAATGTAAAAATGGCCTATTTTAGGAGGTTTTTTAAAGCTGGAATTGTCAATATTCAATTTAGACCCCCCAAAGTAGGGTTCGGATTGTTGCATTTTTTATGGCGGATTTAATGAACCACATAAATCATGTCTAAAGTCAATATTCCTTCAGATATTATGAGAAAACCTCATGGACGTCAAAAAAATAAAGTTGACCATATATCACTTGGTTGTCGTCAAGGCATTAAGCAACCATCACTCCCTCACACTCACTCTGTCTCCGGTATAACAAGGTCATTCAAAGTATGATGTCCGCCGTGGTGAGTGCACCTTGCCTGACCTGAACAGTGCAGACGCTTTATCACAACAACTGTATGGACTACTGATTCAAACCCACCTAAAAATTGTATCAATTCAGTTATTTTTATTTTTTAGGATGTCATTAAAAGCTTCTTGTAACGCCGTGTCAATGCCTTTACCTGGCACGACAAGTCCCGTGATCAACTATTCAATTAGGCTTCTATTCTCTCTTTACCGAAATTAGATTAAGACCATCGCAATGCGAAGAATTAGTCATCTTCACCCTTTCCCACTTTTCTGGGGACAAACCCCTTGGACTTAATTTAGTCACAAAGATACAGTTCCGGTCTGGTCTGAGAAAGAAAGTTCGACGAGCATAGGCGCATTCCTTTTTTTCAGGTCTCAGGATGTTTTAGGTATTGGTCAATCGTCAAAAAGTTTGGAAAAGGAGTTAATACCTCAGTGATCTTGAAAATCAAAGTGGACGGAACTATTTACGTGTGAAAGAAGAGATTTCAGTGAGTTTAGATTTGACTCAGTTGACAACGAGAAGCTGGTTGATTTGCCTGCCATTTTCATAGGCAAGTGGCATCACTCTTACCGAGTAAAAGTTGAGAACTCCAATAATCAAATAGGATGATTTGTGGGTGTACAAAATTTGGATTATTCAAGGATATGTGAATGAAAACATCAAAAACAAGTTTTGGTCATAAGTGAATGCTGGAACTTATGAATTAAAGCTTAATCTTGTGTTGGTTTGTACTGGGAGTAAATTCTCCCAACTCACAAGGGAAGATACTGATTGGCGCATGCACCAAAACCGGAAGAGCACAGGAAAAACGTAAACAAAATGCCACACCCCCATGGAGTATAGTGTCCAAAAGTGCTGAGTGAACCAGGAGAACAAGAAACAGTTAACAGAAGATAAATCCTCTTGTGTTAGCAATGGAAGCTAATTTCTTTGTGGACCTTAAAAGTCTGGTTAACACCATGGCTAAGAGAGCAGAGGAATATCATACCCGGTTTATGGACAACCATGCCAGACTAATGGAGTTTGTAGAGCAACTGACAGTGACAGAATTGGAAGAATTGGACGCGGAATTGGAGCAACAAGAAGTTATAGCCACTGTGGACTTGCCTGTATTACAACCCCTCTATTCTGTACAGGGAGAGTCAACTACTGGGGAGGAAAAGTTGCCAGTATTACCACCTCTAGCCTCTGGCCTCAGTCAGATGAGTACATTCAACCTGGAGAAAATGGAGAGTGATCTCAAAACTGTTTCAGAAATGGTATCCACTTGGGCCTATCTAGAAAAAGGAAGACTTGCAGACGTAAAGATGAAGGGGCAGCCAAAGAGAAATTCCAAAATCGTGAAATGAAGGAGTACAGTAAATCCTTATTCTGTAATGACACATGGGAAGCCAGATCCCGCATAGGGATTGGTTAATAAGGAAATTTGACATTTGATCTAGTAATTAATATCTACAGTGTCCTTAAAAAGAAAGTATATAAGGATCTTGTTCTAGCTTAAAAATGAGGAGTTTGATCTTATTGTATTTGTGACAAGATACTTAGGTCATGAGATATGAAGAGCTATATAATAACTATATGGTTTACAGTCATAAGATATGGAGAGACAAATAATATATGGTTTACAGTCATGAAATATTGAGAGATATACATTTTTTGGAAACCTAACCCATATGGTTTACCAATATTCTCTTTCTTAGTGCATATGATGATTGTATCAATGGTTATACTTCCAGATAAGAAAAGATGTGAAGCGATTTATATATGTTTATATTAATTATGTGAGTATATGGTGAAACCTACTGTTTATAACACAAATGATAAAACCGAAATAAAATTTGATTTAGCATTGTAGAGGCCAAGAGGTTAAGGAAATAAAGTCGATTTGCAAAAACAAAACAAAATTTAGTCACAAATAGCGGAGAGAAGGGGAGGGAAGAAAGCTTAGAATGGGGCCTGGTCCGGGTAGCAGGGGCGTCGGAAGCTATAATTTGAAGTCAGGAGAGGGGACAAGTTATAAATCTGACTTTTGGCAATACCCCACTACACATTGATAATGTGTAGTGGTATGCCAAATAAAGACAGTGGTAATGTGTAGTGGTATGCCAAATAAAGACAGTGATATTGTATAGTGGTATCCATATAATATACGGCTAGAGCGATTTCTAGGAAAGGAGGTAGAAAAGAAATGGTAGAAAGAAGGTTTTCTTTGTCCAGAATGTTCTTGGAATTTGTTGTTTTACAAACCACTTTACTCATCTTTAGAGGTCTCTCCTCCCCCTCTGGATGTCGTCGTATGTGGTTTGTGAAGGTATTTGGGGTGGAAATGTGATTTTGAAGCCTTTTTTAAATTGGGATAACCACACTCTATTTATAGCCTGGGAAAGCCCCTGTGAGATACTATGTCATTTCCCACAACCTACGTCCAGGGGGACCTAGGGGGAGCATGAGGAAGAGGGGAGGGAGAGTGTGTGTGTGGGGGGGGGGGGATCGGAGAGGGGAGGGGGAGCATTATTTTCTAATCAAACTTGAATATATAATTAAAAAGGTTTCTACCACTCTACCAAATGTAAAACAAATGTAAAATATGGAAAACATTATGTAACAGCAACTTCATCATAGAAACTAAAACAAAATGTAATCCAAAATATATCAGGAAATCTGGGAAGATCAACACACTTCAGAGTGCTGCTGACAGATCATATATGCTATCCCCTTTTTCTCCTTTATGTAACTGTATGCTTAATGAGAAATAAAAGTTCAATTATGATAATAATTAGGAAGAGGGGAGGGAGATGGGGGAGGCAGAAGGGCGGGGGAAAATCGGAGATGGAGTTGGGAGGGAAAAACAGGTATGAAAGACAGAGAAGAGGGGGAAGGAAAAGAGGGAGAGGGGGAAGTGTGGGGAGAGAGAGTGACCGTCCGGAGGACGGGTACTTTGCTAGTACCAAATAAAGACACAACATATTTATTAAATTTCATATTATCAATTCAATTCAATTCAATTAAGAGATTCTTTATTTGCAGATCTTAATTACAAATCAGGTTATTCAATGTCTGGTTACAGTAAGTTATACCCCTGAACCAGGTCTTCCAAAGGTTGCCTGGAATCTTGATCTCTTTGAGTTTTTGTTACAACAAGAACAACAATGACATTGAAAATATGCCTAACATCAGTGAAACTAACATTATGTGATGAGAGATGAGTAAAAGTGAACAGAAAATGATAGGTGACATTTGGTGGGAGAGGTGTTAGCTCTAGATGATTGTATAATTAGGATAGGAATCAAAATGTAATGTTATTCGAATAGCGACAAAGTTATTAGCTCTTTGATTGAGTGAAGATAAAGAATGAATCAGCTCGTTTGAGCGACAAAAGAATTGATCGGTATATATAATCAGTTCATATTGTCAATAGATTATACTAATAGGCTAAGATTACAGAGTTTACGCTCATTCTACAATTAAGTGAGGTGCATCATAAAATAGGGAATAGTCTCGACATTTTGAGATCCCAACTTTTATAAGCGTAGTAGCTTTACATTTAGTGGACAGTTATTTAAAGTAAGTTGTTATATAAAAAATAATACAGTTCACTTGAGAGACTATACAGGTTGATAAACAGCAGAGACTAGTAGCCATACAAAGTAATCCATTTCGAGCCATAGGATAAGGCAAAGAGTGACACAGCCTAGGTCTTTGAGAATACCGTAAGATGAGGTATAACATGAAATAGCATAGACAAATGAGAATAACAGTAGTAATAAATAAATATATAAAGTTTGCCCACAAATAGGTAATAATTGATGGTAGTAGACCAATAATTGATGGTAGTAGACTAACTTAGAATGGACATAATAACCTGTCTGTATAACGTCGGCCCATCTGAGATTTTATGTGCAACAGTATGCAGGTCGTTCCATCTGCGTTGACATTTATAAATAAGAGAGTTAGTGACTTTGGAGGAATTCGTAGGCAGAACTAAGAGGTTTTTCCTTCCCTCAGCATGGCTCATCATCTTAATCAGGGCAAGGCCATCGAACATGACATCCCATGTATAACCAATTGGCCCAATTCAAATAGTACTTTTACATTGGGATGCATGCATCAATATTCGGGTTAAATGGTTACAGGCCATTAATGATTTTATTTGACTGGGTGTACAAGTCCCCTGTACTGGGTCGAAGACATGAGGACTTTTTCTTTTATCAAATATTGTCAATATGAGACACTGGTACAATTTATTTGGCGTTGAAAATGTATTTTACATTGTCTTCATCAAACCCCTTCCATATTACAGACCCTCTGAATATTTTCTTCCGTGATCAATGAATATATTCATTGATCACGGAAGAAAATATTCAAAATTATTGGAAGACATTTGAAACAAACGAACAAAAGAAGAGTAGCATCTAGAAAGTATCCGCGCGAGAATTTGTGTTGTGTAGGTGTATGGTAACTGCTTGGCTGGTTAGTTTAGTAGAATATTTTCCGGCCGCTGTATTTGTTATATCGTTGTTGGTATCGTTGATCAAAGCTTTTAAAATTATGGTTTCGGCGACTGCAGAGCCGGGGGACCCGGCTAAACTTGGCCACTGGGAACGAGTTGACTCAGTGTTTTGCTTGGTCTGCAGGCGTCTTTATGGCAATGCCATAAAACCCCTGCAGATTTTAGACTTCAGGAGAAGAATCTATATTTCGTTACCTTTTTAATGGAATAATCGCGGAGTTTCTACATGGAATATGACAGCAATACATGCACGTGATAATCCTAGGCTAGTTGTTTTGATTGTGCAAGTGCAAAGATGGAAGTGTCTGACCGGAAGGAGCGCGCGGCCTTGCTCAATACACTATGAGAAGCCTTACGTATCATTTCCCATGCATTTCAGTCATGTGGCCCAACTTTCAGGTCGGTCGATCGGCCGATATGCAGTCCCCATTCACGCTAGTGTTAATGTAAGTTTACACCAAGATTGTAATTTATCTGTGCGCATTTCGGTTAAATCGACTTTACTAATAGCTAGGTGTATTAATATGCTGGCGATTCATTGTAGTGGATGCCTAAGTTTGTAGGAAAATAAGTGCGAGAAACCTTTTGCAGACCCAGGGGCCCCTCTCTTATAATCGTTGTACAGTTATGGCGCTGCGTTCGCTGTGTTTCGGTAAATCGCATTCGCTTATTGAAATAAGCGGTTTGGCAGCCGTTCGTCTAGGTCACGTGTACTAGCAATTTCATCTCATGTCAATGACCTTTCAAAAGCAACCATTTTGAACCGTTTCATGAAAACTGATCGCCTGAGAGCATGAGAAGAGTGTACAAAATATATGTCATACGCGTAACAAAACACTAACAGTAGTTGAAGTTAAGGATCTGATCGGCACTGGTTGGAGACGAAGCTCTCCCAGCCAACCAAGGTGAGGAGGTAGCGCCACCTAGTGTCAGTTCATATATGCCCCTATATATCCATATGGGTCAGATTTTCAGAAAATGTACAATTGGCAGCTCTACACATTTAGTAAATTCTGCGAAATTAGGCTGCAATTTGGTCAATACTAGGTAAATTCGACTATATTTGGCATTGCATTGATTCTAGCAATATGTTTGGTAATGTTGAATTGTATTTTGAACTTTATTTTCGTCTGAAAGTTGGGTTAATTGGGAAAATTGGCGAAGTTGAATTGTACATTTTCTGAAAGTCTGACCCATATAGACCACATCATACTGATAGGACTATGTTTAATGAAATAGATAGATGAAGAAAGTAACCCCTACTGACTTGACCCCTACTGAAATGCTCTTATTAAGAATATTTGATATCACTTAAATTCTAATAAATTGTTGGTGAAAAACATGCAGAGCATGCGATGTGTCTCAGGAAAATGCATAATATGAGTCATAAGTTTCTTATTTCAAAAGATGCCACATAATCTGAGTACCAACCATGTCAACCATTAGCACATCTGAGTACTTTTATATCTTTGTATGTTTGTCAAAAATTCTGATAATAACGTTACTGATATTTCTGAATGGACGATTTCTAGTAAAATTGTTAAATATACAGCTTTAGGACGACCTTGGAATCTGGTACATGTACTGATACGAGTAAAGGCACTGAACAGCGAAAATATTAAAATATTCCTACGAAAATATCTTGTGGAATAAACATTGAGAAATATCAATTTTGTGACTTATACCTAATTTTTCTGTACCACATCAGATATTTAGTATTTTAAGGCAAGGTTATTATTAAGTTACTGTTATGGTCTATCACAGAATAGCGTAGCATACTTATAAATAAAGCTTTACAAAATTATGAATAAGGTACTGTACGGATCCTTAACATTTGGAACGAAGAAAATAGGCCATGCAAATACAACCAAAATGAATAATTATTGATTACTTCAGACAAATTTCGCAAAAATATATATCAAAGGATTTACAGCCACTAATGACTTGGATTTACTGAGATATAGTATTTTGAGATGTGACCAAAATTAGTAGCGTCATGAAATTTGACCTTTTTCTTTTAGTTCATGGGCAGATGGTATGAGCATTCTTGGATATTAGCGCCATGGATACCCGCTTCAACGAATTACCATGATTTTGTCGCCGTATTCTCGCCTACTGAATATGGTTTTCTAAAACATTCATATGGCAGGTAATACTTCTATAATCATACCCCTTTCCATGTATATTTTCAATGATTAACCATAAACTAAATGGAACAATTAATTTTGACTATTTAGAATTAAAAACTGAAAACAAATTAATGTATTCAAATCATATTATCTCATTTTTAAGGGATCCAGCCGCTTCAAGTGATACCAAATGCTCCGAGATTCTTGCTAGATTACATGCTACGGATGTCCAGGGAAAATATTTATTCGAGAGGAGAGGTCCTCCTCCTCATAGAGGTATGTAGGCCTATAGTTTCCGCTAGATTTATACTTGATCAAAATCAGTTCGTAGCATTCCTTGCAAGGACCTAAAATATTTCGTGAAGTAAAGATTGACTTTAGTTAATCTGCCTATAAATGCGGGAACAGGTTTCTGATTCTCGGCAAATACCTAATACCGAACTGCCTTGTGAGAAATGGCCAGCTAGAAACCGGGAAATGACAGACGTGTGAAACAGAATTGAAAGACTTTGAGTTGATTTTCTTTCTTTTTTTTGGATTCGAAGGAAAAAACATAAGTAAATCGTATGTCCCGGATTATAAACTGTAGTGGTTGCTGTTGCTAGGTACGAACCTAGCTGTACAAGAATTTCGACCTCTGGAACGTCTACCACTGTAGCTACTATATCTGATAAACTTTAGGACGTGAGGGAGTAGTGAGGGGGTTAGGTGTTTTCTCATGGTAACCTAATCCCCCAAGGATGGCCAGTTTTCATCCAGATTGTTTCATCGATGCAAGAGGAGAGAGAATTCAAACATTTCTTTTTTGGGCACTATATGTCATTAGCATTATGGCTTCAAATAGAATCAGCAGCTGTTGCCTTAAAGGCAAACGCTACTATTCACTGCCACGCCCCCCTTTTCCATATACCAAATATACGGACATTTTACGTACTATTCCTTTAGCATTGCAGTCTATGAGAAAATGGCGCATTTTTTCATGTTTTGTAGTTTAAAATAAACAATTAATGGCTACTCCTACTGTCCCAAAATTTTCTACACATATAGTATAGGTTATATACTACATATAAAAAGAAAAAAAAACATATGTCATTGCATTTAATTTTTTTTTATAGCTGTCTGAAATAGACATGTTTGGGAAACTGAGCTAGCTGTGGGTACCCTCAGTTGTACCCATTTAGTATGCAAGTCTATTGGGAAGTGCTGCATTTTTCTTTGACAGTTTTGGGAATAAAACAAAAATGAAAACTCCTAATGTCCCAAAATTTTCTACACATATAGTGCAGGTAATATTCTACACATATATAGGGAAAAAAATGTATGTCATCACGTTGAAAAAATAATTGTAGCTGTTTGAAATAGACATGTTTAGGAAACATAGAACACATTGAAAACAGCAGATTTTTGGGTTGTCAGCCATGTTTCAAAGCCCCATAATTCAGAAACTAGCACGGGGACCCATTATTTTTTTTCCAGTTTTATGAACACACATACTTTAAGAATCATATACTAAAGAATCAGAAAAATGACATTTAATTTCGATGAAAGAAAAATAAAATTGTTTTTATAAAATTAGTGAAAAATAGTGGGTTTTTTCAAGTTTTTAATTTAAAATTTGCATTACATATTTGTTGTTTTCAGAATGAAAATAGCCATGCATTCTATAAAAAAAGAGGCATAGAACTATTGGGCAAATAATACTCTCTCTAAAACTGTTAACCTTACTTAAATTGAGTGAATATAAATAGCAAATATGAACTATGAAGTCGAGGTACTCCAAAATGAGCCCCCCTTTTGGTCCTCATTGGTTCTTTTGAGATACCAACTTTTGAAGCACTCTAATTCAAAATTGAGCACGGTGACTCATTGATTTTTTTCCATCTTTATGACCAGAAACACTTCAAGAATCAAATTTCAAAGTTTCAGAAAAATGACATTTATTTTCATTTTCCACTAGATAGTAGCGTTTGCCTTTAAGAATAGATCTTCTAATTAAGGTGCATGGTATTTTATAAGAGATTCTTGAGGTCTTAATTGTAATTGAATTAATGAGTAGACAAAACTGGTGTGTAAAACTACCAACTTGTAAATTAGTAAAAGTTAGGAATCCTTATTTGTAAAATGATCGCTGGATAAGTAATGAAAGTAGCTTTTATTTAGGCCTAGTGCCCTTCTCTTGCTTACCACCAGAGGGTGAACGATGAGAAGAATCTATATATTAATAAAATAAGGGTTTGGAGCCTTAAACAGCTATCTTCTCTCAAACTGCTGGCCAGATCTCCATTATATTTCACATGCACATTGCCAAAAATGGTGGCGAACCATTCCACTATGTTTCATTAACAAATTAGGGTTGGAAAGGGGTTAGAAATGGGTTTACATCGAGCACCCCCATCCAGGGCCCCAAGGGCTGCCTGAAAACAAACCTATCAGTGCCCCTACACCAGGTTTCTGGGTCAGCCAAAGCATGACTCATGGATGGGCACATCATTTTTTCACTACAGGATGGGAGTTGATATATTTCCACCGAAAGGAGCATCGTCAGAGTTGAATCAGTTCATAAACTATATTGTTTGTGATGGTTTTTGAAGTCAAGCAGGGGGAACCCGCCCACTAATTACCTCACAATGAAAGAGGGAATGGGAGTGGGAGAGGGACAGGGACAGGGACAGGGACAGGGACAGGGACAGGGACAGGCAACACAACAACAGCACAACACTGAACAGTGACAAAAAAAGCATCTAAACAGGGTTCCATTTGTGGTATGAAGATACTAAGTTATAGAGACAACTTGAAAGAGAAAGATAGTGGGAGAGGGAACAAGGAGAGGTGAGGATGTGGGCCCCACTGTCCCACTAGCAAATCCTGTGCGTAGCACGGGTATTTGCTAGTGTGGAATATTAATTTAATATGGATATAAATGTGTGGACAGCAGATCGATTCAGCTGTAAATCATGACGTCACAGAAGGTATATCATAGGCCTCCTTTTCCACGACCGACAGTGACTGCCAGGCAGAGATAGAGTTCGGATCGGTGGAAAAACTCTAGGCTACAAGCCAAATTTTGTTTGGGCCCGCAAAAAATCAGCAATATATTTGCCGATGCCGAAGTTTATCGACTGTCGTGGCTGTGGAAAAAAGTATACAAGACCTAGTTGCTTAACTATTTTGTTCAGTACTCAATCAGGATTTTCGGACATGTCCTTGTCGGCAAAGTAGATTGCAGAATATATGGGTAAGATTTTCAGAAAATGTACAATTGGCAGCTCTACACATTTAGGAAATTCAGCTAGATTTGGCTGAAAAATGAGGAATATCGGGTATATCTAAGTCTACTTTGGATCACATTGATTTAAAGTATCAGTTCTGTCATTTCAAACTGCATTTTGAAGCTCATTTTTGTCTTAGATGTGGGTTATTTGAGAGGATTGATAAAGGCGAATTGTACACTTTCTGAAAATGTGACTCATATAGGCAAGAATGCGTACCGCCACCTGTTGGGGGCCACGTCTATCAGCCACACCTTGTGTTGTACCCACACACAGATCATTTTCTTATAATACTTTATTTTTTGAGACTTAAAAAAAGGAGGTGGGGGGGCAGTCACATACATATGACAAGTATCTTGTATGGTTATTAAAAGGAGTAAATAAAAACCAGTGTTGATTGGTCTACTTTTTATATAGGCCTATGTGTTTAATGTTTCCAGAGTTGATAAACAAGACGTATTGGATAGTTGATACAGACTACTTGAACTATGGCCTGGTCTATGAGTGCTACAAGTACACTATTGATGGAAAATGTGAAATACCACATGCGTGGTGGTGGACAAGAACACCTGAAGGCAGACAAGCTGATGCTGAAATAAGATTGAATCTCTTACCAAAAGTGTGCCTCAATGAAAGCTATTTTTTCATTACGCAACAGACCCAAGGTATGCTCTTGAATTTTTACATGAATTTTACGGGTAGGCCTACACTATTGTGCATCATAATATCCGATGTTGTTGATTGTATTTGATAAAGATTTTCGTATTGACTTTGGACGTGCCACTAGTTGATTTTCAATGACTATATTGCGGTTCTAGGGCAGAACCCCGCCAGTCAGAACCCCCCTAGCCAAAAACCCCGCCGTCAGAATCCCCCTAGCCATAACCCCGCCATGCCAAAACCCCGCCAGTCAGAATCCCGCCAGTCAAAACCCATCCCTGCCAAAACCCCGCCAGGCAAAACCCCGCCAATTACTATATATTTTGGTGGTCTTTGGGGATGGGGGAGCGGTTGTGGGGTTGGGGGAGGGGGTGTGGGTGCGGGATGATCATGGGGGTAGGGGATGGTCATGCATGGGGTGGGTAATTGTATCTGCCTACCACTAACATGACATATTATAACAACTCTGATTCAATCCACATATATTAATCGTTATGCATATATATTTCAAATGATAACATCAGAAATTGATAGTCAAGTAAATGATTTTACCATGACAGACATTTGTTTCATGGAGCCATCAAGTTGCCATTTAAGTTTCCATATTATGTCATATCATGTGATGTGAAATTGATCTCTTAAATTTATTTTTGATTAACTCAAAAACGATGTGGGTAAAAGGGAGCTGAGTAAACTCAACTATAGAAAGCGCGCACGCCAGTACATAAACTGAAATATACATGAGTTATACAATAACTGTAATTACAGGCAATTACAGAAACAATAAGAGAAATCAAAGTCGTCAAGATTCTTTTTTTTAAAAATTCCCATAGGCTTCTTCAAATGATGATCTAAGGCAATTATCTGGGATTCAGAATATTGAAGCTAGATCAATTCACTTTGTCAATAAAATTAATGAGATTAAAGTGGCTAAGATAGTTAAAATGAGTAGTCATGGAATCGTGTGAAACTTTGTCAGTGTAATCATCTGTGTTTATCTAGATAATTGGACTACCTTATTGTATTAACATCAGCAATAAAGAATTCTTGAATTAAATTGAATTGAATCTGAAGTATTGAGTATCAGCATTGCGTTTTCATTCAATGATTAGTGAATATGTGTAATGAATGGGTCAGAACCTAAACCCACGTCAAATCCTTGAGGAAATGGCTTTGGAGACCAGGAGGTACTGCCAGATTTAGCCCTGGTGGCAGTAATGGAACTAGTGCCCTTTGTACTGACCAGCGCCGACCTAGGGGTTACATAATTCCAGATGTCATCCCAACTGACAGTTTGAATATCGGGTTGGAGTGCAAAAACGATTTTGCTCTCTATTTTACCAAATATCTGATATAATATGTTCCAGTTTTGATATCTACAGGAGTTATTTAGGAGGGTGAGGTGAACCAAATACTAGAAAATGAAGTAGAAATTCCGTTACTCGATAAACTAGCCCTCAACAGTGAGAAGTGTCACTTTAATTTACAATTGATTGAAAAAGGACATTGTAAACAAAATAAAAATAAACTTTAAAAACATAGATCGTTCTGGTTTGTTAGGGCAGGAGGAGCATTCCATATTGAAGAAAGTTGGAAATGTATTTACTTTTTATCAGATTCTGAGCTGTAGCTTATCTTTCCTTATCTCCAGGCCCTCGACTGAAGATTACACATGCTGTACAGCTTAGGGCTGACATCGTTCCCTCCCACCCACCCACCCACTGAACAGAACCCCCCCCCCCCCCCCCTCAACTAACCCTTCTAAGTTGCTAAGAAAACTACATTTTACATCCCTTAGCCCCATGTGTCTAATATTCTAATTGTAACACAAGTATAATATCTCTTTCAATATGTATTGGCATGGAGATGAGAACGTCTCTCCTCCACATCTCTCTCTCTCTTTCCATCCTCCATGCAGCGCTTTACTCCTTTCGTTTTCTCAGTCATACGAGATTAGTAGAATCTGTCCTGCTTTGGGAGGTTTTCTCTTTCTTGCTCCTCATCTTCCTCCCTCCCCTTTGCCCCCTCCCCCTCCTTCTATGCCACCCTCTACTTCTTTTTCCGCCTACCTCTCCTTCTTCTCCACCTTCCCGTTCTCCTTCTCGACATACAGGGGGTGGGCGGTGGCAGTGGTCAAGGTGGTGGTCTTGAAGGATTATCTTTATTGCCTGATATATATCATAAACTTAGAACCAATAGGGTGGCACACATGCCCCACATGCAATGACCACAATGACCACAGGCGTCCACACCTTAATCACCACATTTACAGCCCCATATCTTGACCACAATACAGATGAATAGAATGGAACGAGGCCTGGAGATAAGAATCATTTCCTTCCAACCACAAATCTAGTTGCCGATTTCTTCGGGTAAAAGTACCTAGCTTGTTTATAAAATGTGAGAGTGTATATAAATAATTGCATAAGTAATGCAACAGTATTATAAGACAAATTCAATCTCGTTGGTATATCTTTAGACTAATATTTCCTCTTACTGTAAGGTATATCTAACACCAGGAAATCGGTCACAAATATCATATTCTTTACAGTTTGAATTAACTTGCTGTATGTATTTGGTTGAATACAATATTCTGGCGGGGTTATGACACGGGGGGTAAAGGCAGGGCGGGGTTCTGACTGGCGGGGTATTGGCATGGGGGGTTTCACTGGCGGGGTTCTGTCCGTACACCCTATATTGCATGTAGAACACGGATGCGGCACATGATACCCTTGCTTGAATCTGATCTCCCAATATGAAATAAGAGGATCGATAACACCTGAATCTTTGATTTCACTTTCTCACCATGACTCTGACCATCATATTTCAGAATGCATAGAAGAAGAAGGTAAGCTATTCATAACCATTGTGAAAACCCTCTTTTACAAAAGTCGTCAAAAAGGACGTTTCTTTACAATAAACTCTTGATTTTGTAATACTTAATATAAGGTTCTACAGTTCTGATAATGCAGCTCTGACAAATAGTTTTAGATCCACTAAAAAAATTAATAAGCTTTTAAACTATGTAATACCACAAGTGACGTTTGCACTATAGGTGTTGTGATCATAGAACATTGGACAACTTTTATTTGTTCATTATACTTGACAAGCATTCAACGGCCAGCAATTTATTGTTTCGTGTACTTATTTCAGACAGCTCCGCGTCAGGTAAGCCAACCCCATGCCAGAGAAGTTAACTTAAACCATAATAAACCATAATATGAAAGAGTAAAACTGGAAATTTAATGAAGAATAAAACTGGAAATTTAAAGGAAAATCTTAGCAATGTTAGCATTATTTTCTTTTATTAAAGACAAATGACACTTTACCCAATGCGATCCCAGTAGTGGGACCTCTTCATGAACTAGGATGGAAAATTAAATTGCAGGGGATTTGTTTCATTTCATTATAATTTTATTCGAAATACTATTCATTCAAAATCAATTAGGGACTGAAAATATATTTTTCCTACAATTATTTAAATATCAACTTTGGAACTGTATGGGGATTTTGAAGACATTGTTCTGGGTTTACCATTGGAGTAGGCCTATGTGGCAAGTTGTGTATTTAGAAAAAATAATATTCATATCTCCTCAGGAAATTGAATTGGAAATTTTGTTTTCTCTTGTTTTATAAAACTATATTTAGACAAGATAAACTTAAGATAAGATAAACCACTTAAATGCTCATAGTTTTTTATCATAACATTATCTCAAATAATCCCCCCTGGTAGTATTGTATCCGATTTCTGGGAGAGAGCACGGTGACAGTGTTACATTTATATAATAACAACAAAATTAAGCACCGAAGTCGGAAGCTCATTTGATGATATTTATCATTTTACCCAATAATGTCGTTTGCCTTTAAGAAATTATAAAGATAGGAAATGTAAGCCTCCTTAAATAAAACTCGAAATTTTAAGCAAAATGGTCTGAGCAACATGAAGAGTAGGCCTATTTCCTTTTGTTAAAGAAATCATTAATCTGATTTGATAACTAATGTTGTCGTTGAAAACTAGTAATACACCTAAGACCAATGAGCCTAACATTTGTTTTCATATCTTACAGGTATGGAATATTCGTGCGTGATGGTTGGCCTACTGATAAGCCTTTCCTCACTGAGTCTTTGGCTGAAATGAAGGAAATTCAGCCTATTTCAAGACATTATGATAAATAGGGGCCTAATAGTTGCATTGAAGCTGCATTCTCAGCTATTTTTTTTTTATAAACTTTTATTGACAAATTTCACATTCGTGATACGTTTCATGTCAAGCACTATTATGACAAATGCAATCTTACCAAATTTACACATATTGGAATTTATAGTACTGGATTCATCAATATTCTGTCGCTGTTACATGTTTATACAAGAATTAGAAGTAGATTTGATCGAGCGAAAACAGCCGCCATGCGCAATGAGCGATAATATTCAGTCATCATAGGAAAGGATTTAGGTGGGTCCTCCAAATAAAATAAGAATGTTTTAGAAGCCCTGAAGCAAAAACAATCAGACAGAATGTAGAAAATGTTTTGTTTTCTACCGACGATAGCTGACCATACCATTTGTATTCCTTGTGACGAGGTTGACATTAGGCTACACATAATATATTATATCAACGGATGCAGATATTTGTTTCCCACAATTACTTGAAGAGATAAAAGTATTTTTCATTAAGGTTTTTTTTTATGAAATGGGGAGATTTGATTGCCCCAAGGTCTTTATCTTTTTCACAATTTCTACATGTTTCAGAAACAGTTGCCATAGCAATTTAACCAACGAAATAATTTCTCAGAAGTGACAGTTGTATCAAACTGTTTCCCATATTGTATGCTCTGATAATATACTTTTATTCATTTACAGAACTGGAATAAAATAATAAACAAAACTATCAGGGTCCAATTGGAGGGATGTCTGGAAACCTTATTATGGGTCTAACGTAGTGACTCGGGCTATAGATAACAGTGCTTTTATTACATCAGCTAGATTGGATCAGATCTGGGATAGGGCAGCTTATGGCTATTACAATTAGATATTTTTCTTATTGATGCCAAGGAAATCCTAGTAAATTATTTGTTGAACAAGTACTAAGTTAACTAATTATAAAGTTATGCACCGATTTGATCAACTGTTAACATATTTAACTTTGTAATCAGTGTCAACTTAATTCATATACTTGGCGTTTCCACTGGAAACGATTTTCTCAGCTACAATCATTTGTGCCTGATGTCAACTTATAGTTATTGCACTTTAGGCATGTTTAGACAAGGGAGCTGCAGCCAACGGAGCTGATTGGCTGTTAGTAAGGCCTTCGCACCTACGGCTATGGCGCCCACTGTCTCAGTACTATCCACATGTCCACTTTCTAGCTTTGCCCTCCTGCTGTGCGTGGACGGAGGCCTGTAACTAGTGAGATAAATAACACCTGATCCAAAGGATTAGATAAGGCATGCTAAGGCATGCTTAAACACCTCACAGACAGCTAAAGAATATTATCAGATGTGATCCACTATCAGTGATTGGCGTATTTCATAGTAACACACTTGTTTCTCTGCTATAAATAGCAGAGAAACAAAAAGTCAGGTTCCCACTTTCTTAACAATACCGCATGGACCTGACCTTTCTATCAAGAATTCAAAGACAGCTGTCCTATATGCGCCATTGGTAGGCCTATATTGCCATTTACCCGTTGAAATATGCTTTATCCATGCGTTCTAGAAAAGGTAGACGTTGAAATAATGAAGATCAAGAAGCTTGTATTTGATCCTAACCTATCCTATAATATGTATACAAACTAATAAAAGAAAACTTCCAACCAGGAGCCACTTCGACTCATCAGGAAGAAAACCAATTCCAACTCCACTTCCAAAATCCTCCTTATACCGGAGTTGTTTCTCTTATAAGGCAAAAGTGGCCTGGAATTCGGTATCAGCTGAAAACCATGCCCTAAAATCCCAAAAGCATTTTAGAAAACAAGTTGAAAATTTATTTAGAAATCGTTCAGAATTATAAAAAAAAAATATAAAATATAAATATGACGATCAGGGGCACGAATTTCCTTGATATTCTGCTGTTAATAGTTGATAATCGTGACATTCTTATATTATACGGTATTACTTTAACATGAATATGTGCCAGATTTTAACATTTTTATATAAATATGTATCTTTGACTTAATAAATCTCAAAGTGTACGAAATGAAATTATACAAAATGAGTTAATTGCCTTACTACTACTATAGGCTAAGAATCTGACATAGAAAAGTGCAGTACTGTACTGTAATGTACGGCACCTATATATATATTCCACTGACGTCACGGCCGTCGCCATTTCCCGGGGCTCGTTAGATGGCTATGTATGCTGCGTTACTTGAAAATACTGTTTTCTGGCTGTTTTAACATTTGCCAGTTTAATGCACTTGTCAATTGCAACCCCCACCCCCCCCCCACCCCCGGGTAGGTAGGGGAATGGTAGGGGAATGTCTGAGAAAATATTCCCCCACCCAGGCGGAGATTTCCCTTAGTTTACAGCAATATAGAGTGGACGGGTAGGGGAATGTCCGCCAATACTCATTTTATACCTTGGTTTGCAAGAGAGGAATAGCATTGCATAAAACATATCAGATGGTAAGATGCACTGGCTAAAGGGGGACCTACACATGAATTGACATGGGCCGATTTCAAAACAGAGCCGATTTCAGCACTCCCAATGTTTAAAAATGTGAAATTGATAGGGCAGAGGGTGGGGGCAGTAGGCTTCCTATCACCAAAAGAGAGCCTAGATAGACTCCATTGATGAAAAAACAAACTCCTAGGGGTGTGGGGGGCACGCATATACCTACAGGAGACTTGTGACATATCCCCTCCTCCATCACCCCTTACCCTAACCCCCTCAATGGCCCCGTCTCATGAGCCCTCCCCCCACCCCCTGGGACCCCATACCCTAACCCCTACCTAACCCTACCTCCAACACTAAAGGATCTTGACATTTCTAGTATAGGGTACACTCAAATTAGAGTACCCCATAACGTTAAGCACGTCATGTTCACGCCTTACACTATTGAAACACTATATAGCGGGTGGTTGCAGCCTGTATAGTTCAAACAAGAGTCACTGGAATTGGGGTACCCCACTTGAAGAGTCCCACATCATGTTCAGCAAGTCGGGTCCAGGGATGACACTGTTGAAACACTATATAGAGGGTGGTTGCAGCCTTTAGAGTTCAAACATGACACTTAGTGGAATATAGTTTCCCATATAGTTCAGCAAGTCATCTTCAGACATGGCACTCATGAAACACTATATAGGAGGTAGTTGCTGTCCACACATGTATAGATAGTGGTTGCAGTTTGTATACAGTATGCCTATGTAGCTGCTGTCCAAAACGCTGGGGGGGCTAGTTAGGGGTTGACTCTCTTAATGGGGCCCACACATGGCTGATTCTAAGCTGATTTGTATGTAGATGTTAATGTCCTAGCATCTTTATTCAAAATATAACAATTTAGCAGCATTTAAAATAGCATTATACCAGCTGTGGCCGTTTTCTATCATATGTCAATGCTAAGGATTGCTGTCTGACAGCATTAGATTGCCGATGTCAGATGCCAGATGCCAGAATTCGCTCACACCTTTAACTGTGAATGCTGAGCGAATTTAGGCAACCAAACCATTGAAAACTGTTCTGAAACATGACAGATGCTGTCATCTCCTAATGTTGACCAATTACATAGCTTAATTATTCGGTAGGATAGGTATAATAGAGCAATTGGTTTGATTCTTTATTTTCTGCTGTATTCTTCCTGTCCTTCTCTACAGCCTTGGGTACTGTGAGTTCCATTTATTTTACCGATTGTATTGCATTATTTGTACTTTATTTCAGAGATTATTGTGATTTGATTTGATTTATGTGTGTATATTGTGTATAGCCTAGACCAGGCGCTCTAGTGCTGAATATTTGCCTCCCCCCAGTAGAGTGGGAGAAGAAAGTTCCTCCCCCATGAGAGGGAGATGTATTGAATGATTATTATTGATATTTGTGTTCATTTGTGAGAGAAAGTACATCTCTTGCCTTCTATTGGTAATTATAGTTTGGTTTCCTTACACATTGAGTCAGGTATTTTGGGTTACTTTAATATATCCAGTATATTCGGCTATATATGATACAGGTCTACCTTTATGCTTATATAATCAGGTATTGAATATTCATTGGTGACATATTGATTTATATTGCATTATTATGTAATGAGTGAGAGTTGAGTTCATTAACATAGCCTATATTGAACTATCTTTATTAACTAGAGAGCTAAGCTACCCCTATATTATATCATTAGATCTTATCTTCATATTATGTAATATTACCTAACAGCAACTGAGACTATTAGGCTATATTATTTTGTATTATTGTTTATTAAGAATATCTATCATTATCATTGTTATCATCCTAGAATATCATATTTAGATATCTATTGGTATTAGTCTCTATTACCCTTAGTTATTATTATGTCATCATATCATATCCTATTTGCATATCTCCCCATATTAATGTGTATGATTACAGGTTCATAAGTTAGATATTATCATTATTCTCACCTCACTCACATTGTCTTATATATATTGTCATTGTTCTTTATCCTTCCATATACCTTTATACCTCCCCTTTGCACGACAGACATTGTTAAATTCTCTTAATAAAAGCCAGTCAGAGAAAGCTTAAGATCCGATTCATATTATCATTACATAATTTAATAATTACATAATATATATATAATTTAACTCAGCACTTACATATACATGAGTATATATCATATACATATATAAATGAATACATATATGAATGAATGTATGAATGAATGCATGGGTGTATGGATGTATGCATGGTATATGAATGTATGCATGGGTGTATATATATGTGTATGCATGGGTGTTGATGATGTTTAGAATTCAGATCTGATTAATCAAAATTCAAAAATATTTTTTGTCCAGCTCTTCAGAACTATGTCAACCAAAAACACCATTTACAAGACTTTTTTTTATGATGGCCCTTATATTTGTGTAATATTAATTTAAGATATAATCATTCTTTGTAACCATCGCATATATTTGCTATGTTAGTTTGTCTTAAAAAAGTGTCCTCCGAAAAGATTTGCCCCAGGGGGGTCGGGGATTTACAGGAATTTCTTGCCCTGGGGGGTCGGGGATTTCCTCAAATTTCCCAAAAGACCAAGGACATTCCCCTACCTACCCGGGGGTGGGGGGGTGGGGGTTGCAATTGACAAGTGCATAAATGGGCCCAAGCAAATGCTTCTAGATAGGTTAGGTCATCTTTCCTTAGTGTAGTAATACCCAAGTATCCACTATTGTGAGGTTTATCAACTTTGTTTTGATAATCGCCATGTAGACGGCAAGGATAGCGCTGACCCCAGACATGGCGGCCGGTACGGTTCCCCAGCCACCCGGGTGATGTCATATAAAATCTATGTATACTATTAAGATAGAACTTAACGCGAGCTGCATATGCGTAATTCTCCCAATCGGTGTCATTTAGTTTTCCAACCTTTATTTGGGATAATCACACATAATTATAACCCTTTTATTTGAATTCTTTGGCAAAAATGAGGCTGTGGGAACCCCACTTTTAAAGCTCTTATGCCAAAATCTTCGCCGCTATTGTGATAATAGAGCTTTTTCAGGCTAGAAAATATGCAATAATTATGGAATTTGAATATAATACACAGCCTGATTTAGAAAATATATTACTTCTGCTGAAGAAAAATGGTTTCTACGCATGCACACACGTTCATTATTATGAAAAAAACACAAATTTCAAGTTATCATACATTTAAACTGATCTAGAATTGGAAAATATTGTTTTGGAATTTGTGTGTCGCGTTACGACATCTATATGCTTCAAAATAATGAAATATCCCAAGTCATTAATATTAAATTGCAATTAGTATTTTTTGACGAAAAGATGCACATATACATGTATATTTTCATTAAAATAAAAGTTATCTCAAATAACCAAAATTCAGGACATAATGAGTTTCAAACACAGTTAACATAACCCTCCAGATATTTTGAATCAATGAAATACAAAGTATACACAGATATACTCAATATTTATCACCTTTTAGCAGAATTTACCAAATATGTAGAACTGTCGATTGTACATTTAATGACGACCTGACTCATAGGTATGCATCCAGATAATGCAAAATTAGAATAACATACATGCATGACTATCATACTATAGCAAGAACAGCATAGTATCGCGTATGAGGGGGGCTATATTCTCCGAGTATGGCCGAAAACAACGAGGCCGTAGGCCGAGTTGTTTTTCGGCCATACGAGGAGAATATAGGTCCCCAAAGACGCGATACTTTGCTATTCTTGCTTTTATTCCATGATTCTTACCCTAAAACAACTTTATTTGCATTAATTTCATCAAACTGTGTTATCCTTATACTCTCGAACGGTTGTGACGTCACTGTACAATACAGTGAGTTTATATTGTACACCTTGTGAGCGGCAAGTATATCGATTATATTGTACGCTCACGGCCAAATCATGGAATAAAGCTCTATTCTTTACTTCTGGAAGTTCCATTGTGATGACATTTGTGAAACTATGAAAATGTATGTCTACCCTATTTCTAGCACAGTGTCTCTAGTGGATTAATTTTATTCTACATAATTCTATTCTATTCATGTAATTGATGTATTAAACAAAGACACACTTACAAAGTCTGATTTTATTTGTTTGGTATTCAAATATTCAATATGGATGAAGTCATGTTTTATGAAATATTTGAGTATGTGCATACGAGGTAAGAATAGTAAGAATGATTTACTTCTTCATGGAAAATATTTAGTCTCCATCAGTATTAAAATAACTCTGCAAAATGGAAGACCTAATATGTCTGTACCACTTTGTACTGTGCTGTCTAAAAGCAGAGAAAACCATGAGAACGATCAACCATCTAACTTCCCTTCCCCTGTAGACGTTTTCATTGTGAATCTATGGTAATTATTACCAGAGCAATTAGGGGAAATGATCAGCCATTTAACGATGGAAATTAGCGCTGGGTATGGAATACATCTTTAGCAGGAACCAAACTGGAACAGTCGGCCTAATGGGATGTTACAGGAAAATGAGTCACAAGTCGCAAAAATGATATTTTTTCAAATGTTTTTTTTGACAAGATCTCTTTCTTTGTATGAATGTTTTTGAATGTTGGTATGCTTAGTGCTCTTATTGGTATCAATACATGTATGCACCAAATTCCAAGATTGTATATTTGATGTCTGCGTTTCTCCTAAAGAGTTATATCTAACAACTTTAGTAGTAACTGCATGTCCACCCAGAAATAATGAGTAACTATTTTTCAAACATAAAAAGATATACAAATACTTATTAGATGTCCTTGTTTATTATCATTGGAATCCCCTTGATCTCATCTTTTTGAATATGCTATCTTAAATCCAATTTCTACGACTTGTGACTCAATTTTCTATAACACATCACACATAGTAAGCAAAAACTTCATAATATATTTCGGTTTATCGCAATGGGCGTTCTGGAGACACGCTGTGAGGGAGTTTTCACCAATTCGTTTTGCCTCAGGCCCTGATCAATTTATTTTTTTTTTCTTTACATAAATGTTCAGAGAAAAATGGTACAATTAGGACGATTGGGACTGAAGGGACGGTTTACTGCATCCATCTGCTCGATTTTTAAATTTAAACTTTAATTCTTTTCAAAATGTAAAAAAACGATCACGATCATGTAAACCGATCGGTGTATCTCACCCTTAAGGGAGTAGCAAGAAACAACAAAGGCATTCAACTCCTGGCATCTTTACTTTATTCACTTTAGAGCACCAGTGACTCCTTCTCTGTGTGTAATATTTTATCTTTTAGTATTTTTCTTTCAAGCTTGATACACTTATAACACCCTCTACCAATAAAATACAGCCCATGAGTCTATCCCCCGACTCATGACCCTCATTTTACATGATCAACAATGGTATCGTTACATGTTCTCACATGTTTTATAATGATAAAAGGAACATGATAATTAATTATTAAACTGAGTACAACACATCCACTGGCATTCTCAACCTCCTCAGGAGGGGGAAATATGACACGTAAAATGTGATATTTTAAAATGTGATATTTTTTTCTTAACCTCCTAAACTAATATAAATATAAGTACAAGATTTTTGGTTTTGACAAGTAAGTATTGTTATTATTGCCATCGTAAGATCCTAAGCAGATAGTGAATTCTCAGATTGAACATGCACTCAATTCATACCAAAGGCATAATGTAAAAACATTTATTGTAAAAAGATTTATTTCATCAAATAACCCTAAAAACACATGTTAGTGTCCACCTAATAGAATTTGTCTTAGATACGTTATTAATTGGGAAATAAGTGTTATTGCACCAAGGCATCAACTAATATTGGTCACTCTACTAAGCTCAACTTCAGCTGACCGCTATCCAACCCGATGGTCAGATGTCAGTGCATAACACATCGCTTGAACATTTTTTTTATATTAAGTTATAATCATAGTACAATCAGGTGCCACAAACAAATGTATATTACCAATTCATTTACTCAGAGACTATCTAAACTGAGTCAGAATCGGATAGGATTAACAGTCAGTGAGTGAGCCTATCAATAAGGATTATTTGATACAACTCTCCTTTGAACTGGATGCCTCTCTCCCTCCCTTCTCAACTCAACCTATTTGTTCATTATAAATTAATTTGCATCGATTATGAACAGCCATTTGTACATGCAAGACTAAGTCTCAATATCGGTTTCTTACCAATATTATATTTCTCTCACTCTTTCATTCACTGGGGGGGTTAGGGGTAGGCAGAGAGTGGTATAAGAGATAAGATAACACACCTGTACCCCCCACTAGCTCCCCATACAAGCAAAGCATCAACCTTACATCAGCACATCCAAACCTGGCCAAATACTCATAAATATAGACGTTATAGAGGTAAACCAGTGGTTCCCAGACTAAGGAAATTGTAAGACTTTTAAAAGCTCAAAATAAGGACTTTTAAGGACTCCCAGTGGCAGATTCTGATAACTTATTGGATGCAAATTTGATGGGAAATTTTGAAATTATACTCGTTAAACGGAACCTTGTGGATTATGAAGCCGATGGGGGAAATTATAAGGTTACTACAATTTGTAATGACTCAAAACCAAAGTTACTGACTTTTAAGGGCCTTAAAATGTATTCTATTTCATGCATTTCGTACTCAGTAATACATCAACTAGGGAACAAAGTGTGGATCCCTCAAAAATCATTGCTAAATCATGGTTAAAATATAAATCCCTACAGCCAACTGCTGACTTAGTAAGCATTGAACGGATCCAATCTATTGCGTATATAATACTGCAGTTGATCCGTTGATGAATTCTTTACTAAGATTAAGATAGTAAAAAATAAACAAAAAACACTATTTTACCGGCCAGGTTTGAAGGAGCTGGTGTAAAGTATTCACATCCCCGCTGCTGCTCTAGTGCATCTATTGGAACATAGGTGGAGCCTGGTTACCCGGAAATAAGCGAGGTCGCAAGGAACCAATCATTTCCCTTCATTTGTCTCATGTGTAACACAGGCCGAGCATACAAGTATTTACATCTTATATAAACCCAGCCTTAAAACAACCCAAAACACCTGACACTTTTGGCTAAATATGCAATCGTATAGTTCAGTGAGACTGGTGATTTCTTCTTAAAAACTCAGTGTTAATTTAACCTAAATTGGCTGGAATATTCAAACAAGCAGTTTTAATACATGGTGAACATCAAGGTAAAATGGATTCAAATCAACCTTTTAACAAAACTTGTAACTTTGTAAACCACTAGGATTAGAACCAAAACTTAGGTCTTTCAATTACGTCACAGGTTTTCGGGCCATGCCTCAAGATGCTGGTCTATATTTCCCACCTCAATCCCTGTAGGGTTCTCATTATCATCATGATAAACCCCCCAATTTACCCCCCACACCCCTTCATTACCCCTCCCGCCCCCAACCCCCACCCCACACACACACATCATGAACCCCACTTCATTAAGTCCTCTGCTGTTAAATACCATGAACCGTGAAACAGAGGAACCTATCATGCAAACTTTACAAAACTGACGCATATCTTCACCATTGGTCAATACAACTATATTATTATATATATCATGAACCTTTCCTTCATAGTAGACTTTTTGATTTGTGACATCATGAATACATTATTATTAATATTATGATAAATGAAAGCAAACTACAAGAATATAAATAATCAAGAGAAGAAGAATACTAAGACTGGGAGCCGGTGTGTATGGACGTCCTCACTCAACAACATCACATGATCACTTAGTTCTATCTCGCCCTCTAGGGTGCAGCATAGTCCAATCTTATAATTAATAATAATTGTCAATATGACTATATATATATATAAACAAGATTCAAATCCTTCTCAATTCTGCATCCTTCTAAATCTGTATAATAAGTAGAAAGTAAAATTCCATAGGACATAATAATTGGTAGTTTCCTTCCCGGGTCTGGAGGAATTGAAGCGTGGACAGACCGGGTATCACAAGGTTAGAGGGGGTGGTTGCTGACCACCTCCCACAAACCGCTCGGACATCACAAACTTTGCCTCACGTTACAACAAGAAGGTACAATAGAGGGAGCAATGCCTGGCATTAGTGTTTTGTAATTAAAGGGTCAGATCATCTGAAAATGTACAATCGGCAGCTCTACACATTTAGTATATTCTGCTGAATTAGGTATATCTTAGTAGCAAATTTAGTAAAGATTGGCTTAGTTGAACTGTATTTTGAACCTCATTCTTTTGGTCTCCAATTTGAGTTATTTGAGAGGAATGGAGAAGGCGAATTGTACATTTTCTGACGATCTGACCCATAAAGGTAACAATCAATTCTGGGACATTGGGACAGTCTATTTGGGCTGAAAGCTTTTTGAAGGGGTGAGGGTGAGTAGGTTATGAACCCCTCACATCTATAGGTCTGTATACCGACCCAAAAGCTTTTTACCAGAGGCAACCTGGTCCTTTTAGTTTTAATCATTCTACAATGCTCGCTTTAAAAAAAAAAGAATAACGTTTGATCAATTCGCTGAATTTCAAACGCCAATTTTTCATCATGATAGTTTTTTTTTAAAAAAAACCAGGATAAATCAGCATCAGCACTCGCTGTTGCTCTAGTTATTCTTTCTTTCTAAATTGTGAACTATAACAACATAGTTCCAGATTCAATAAATAAACAAAAACTAAACTGGCCACAACTCCCTCACATTGTACCGTCCTGCCAGGAGCAAAGATACTAATTTCATCAGTAACACCAGCGAGGGGTTCATAAAGGGAGTAGAAACAGACTTTTGCCTTGGCCTCGATTCTATATCAGCGTAGCTTTGCCCACTGAAATTCACTACCATTTAAATCGACACAACTGGAAGGCTTCATTTTTATTTTAAGATATATTGAGTAATCAATTGTCTCCCAAAAGAGTTTTACGAACACAGACACATGCCACATGAAAATTCAGATCATATGTTTAGGCAATGACTTGTTTATATAGCGAGGCTAACCTTGTTACATAGAGTGACTGGTCTGTTGCCACTCCCTCCATACATCTCCCTCCCTGGTAGTAACACCTTCTAGTGCAACTGTACACGCATGGTGTCTCAAGAGACATAATTATTTAAGTGAGAGAAATTAGCATATACATCCATTACAACATTGCTCTGAAGCATTATTTACAAACAAGATTAAAACCCTAAGTAGATCTGGAGCGGACGGTTGTCAGCAATGTACTGTGCAGCGTGCAGAAAGTGGCGCCCCAAGACGCCCTAGTGGCAGGTAGGTAAACTAGAACCTGGCATTCCTTCCACCAGGTGGCGGCAGCGTTTACTCGTTCTCGTCCCCTTCTGAAGCCATCTCAAAGCCGTCGTTCTGCTTCCAAATGCTCACGGTGCGATCACTGGAGGTGAAAGAAAGAAAAGAGAGAAATTAGAGAAAACTGAGATGAACCAAGAAAGGTTTTTAAACGCAGGTGGTGGTGCATCCACTGAGAGTTTTCACCCTTGAGTGTCTTAAAATATCTTGCATATTTAATCAGGTCTATATACAAATTTGTATAATTCAGCAATTAAGTATGCATAAAGATATATTAGCACAGAAGTATATATATATATAATATAAATTTAAGTATATATATATATGACTCCCTGATAGCGGGTATCACATGAAATCTTCCCTCA
This sequence comes from Sthenelais limicola, assembly GCA_942159475.1. NCBI lineage: Eukaryota > Metazoa > Annelida > Polychaeta > Phyllodocida > Sigalionidae > Sthenelais > Sthenelais limicola. Next base: position 28,870,425 of record OW804101.1, read on the forward strand.
TGTAAACCTTGCTAGTAGTTAAAGACAGTCAGAATGCTTACTCTAGAATTTCTAGTTCTAATTTAGGCCAAAGCTTTATGAAAAGACAAGAAGAGAAGGAATGGATAAACCAAACGTCAATAGAGGGAAATAATACATTCTGAGAGTGACACAGGGTGAAATACTCCATGGATGGCCTACCCCACTGATAGCACAGTACACAAGTGACACATACACAAGTACAGGGTTCTCTTGCATTGTTAACAACTCCATTAAAATCTTCCTTGCTAAGCTTTATGTCCTTGATTAGGTAGGAAATTCCTTGTGCAAGAATAAAACAATTACCATTGTCTGTATAGCAACTTCCTTGCCTAAAGGTTCCTACCAGCTGTTTAGCAAGGACAAGTAGCTAAGGAAGGACAATATTAAGTAAGGGTTTGTTATGCAACGGGCCCCTGGTAGATTAGTAAGGAGTGAATCTCCTCATGTCAGTATGGATTAACTTAGACTAAAGGCCTGCATCCACTGAACCGATTATCTAGTCGGGGGACAGTCAGGGGAAGGTAGCTGACAGTCGGCCGTCAGACCAGTTTCTCCCGTCAGGATTGGATAAATCCAATCGTAAGGCCATTTTTCCATTTGTCAGCTGGGAAAATCGGCTCAGTGGACATGGGACTTAATAAAGGGTATATGGCACAAGTTCATGGGATGTTAAGGAGGGGAGGTACACCGTAGGGTACAGCCATTGTCATTCTGACCCACAATGAATATCTTTTCCTTTGACATTGGAATCCAGAATAGCATTGATTTTGTCGCATATCTAAAATTATTCTCAACTTTATGGGACTCAAAAACAAATAATTCGGCCAGAAATAAAACATTTTCGGTCAATGTTTAAAAATGCATCGGGTTTAATGAGGAAAGGACCTAATTTTGAAAGGATATGAATTTTCGGGGAGAGATGCTTGTATATATTCTCCAATAAAGTTCAATATTTTAGAAAAGATCATGTCAGAAGGAGTTAAGCCGGTCGGATATTGCATTTACTTTTGTCTAAATGGATAATATGACAAATCTTTACCAACACCCAACACTGGGATACATTAATATCGCACTACAGTAAAACCTCGCCATGGCAGACATCTGGGTCCAGGTGTCCGCAATGGCGAGGTATTCGGATTACTGAGGGGTCAGTATAACAGGAATCCGCAGTATAGGGACTGGGCCTAACTGTCCTTAATACCGAGATGGCCGGATTATTGAGGGACCGGCAAGTAGAGGTTTTACTGTATTGGGATAGCGGATGAGCAAAATAAACTTAAACTTGGGGTTAGTGAATGGGGGAGTGCAAGGGGTAAATTGTGCCATACAGTTTCTGCAACAACTGTTACAGTTGTTGCAACATCTGTTACTCAGTTGTTGCTAGTGAGGGGACTAAGGTGAGGGTTGCTTAAAACCCTTCCCACACACAGCCGATTTGTCTCCCGATTGCCCCCCGATTTGGGTCTCCTGATGAATCCTATGATCTCAATTCAAATTCTGGTTTTTGTTTTTGAAATAACATAAACCAGGATTGGAAATGAAATCCTAGGACTCATCGGAACACCCAAATCGGGGGGCAAATCGGCTGTGTGTGGGCAGGGTTTAAACCTGGGTCTATATGTAAGGACCAAGTCTCCAAGGGTACATTCAGAGGCATCGTCAAGACGGAGGATATAAATTTAATTTGAAATCACAAAACCACAAATTCATTCCTAGACATTTGTAATGTTTCCCAATTATGGCATAGCAGTACCAAATATTTACCAAGATTTTATTCATGTTAATCGTTTAATATTATATTACTCTTGAATGCTTGAAAAGTAAATATGTTTTTAAGACTTTACTTGTCGAATTTCTTTTTACTTAAGCATTATGCCATAGAAGATAATCTCCTAAACTGGCTTGAATAATTACGTATATATATAATAATATATTAAATTCAGGGTTCCTACAGTTCTCTCAGTGATTTAAAGAACAATGTATGACTAATCAAAGTGTATATATGTCAATGCATGCTATAAACTAAATATCTTTTCTTAGAGACAAGCTACTTTTATAGCAGTGCCAAGGTTTCGGATATGTGACCAGTCAACCTAAAATTTAAAGATTTTCAAGGCACTTTTTTTTCAAGTTAAAGGTTTAATGAAATTTAAAGGCACTCATTTTTTTTAGTTTTTAATTTTTTGTATAAACTTAAGGATTTTTAAGACAACATTTGTGACTGTAGGAACCCTGTTGTGTGCGCATGACTTAGCGGTAGAGGTTATACGATGTTAAATGATGTTTGACGAAGTACATTTTTGGTTTTAGATGAACACATCCTCAGGCATACAGTCCCATGCCGGTTCCCACAATTTGATAACCGACTCACTGCCAACGCGGAAAAGAACAAAAAGTAAAAATAACAATTAACATCAACAAGCCATTCATGTAACGTCCTACATGCACAAATGAAGTCTACGTCATTATATTGATCAACCGCCGTCATAGTCTTGTATGACGTAAGCAGCTAGATATCCAATCAAAGTATAGATGCTTTACACCCAATAAAGAATGTTCATACAGAAATAAATAGGAGATAATTTAGTCTGAATCAGCGATTCTCTCTAAATCCAGCCTGAGATAAAGAAGACACAAATAGGTGTGTTGGTGAGAACTAGATAATAGCACCGACTAATGCATACACAAGGATAAGGATATGTTACATATAATACATATACCACATACATAAATATGTATTCATATGATGGTCAATTTTGTAATGTACATGGGTCAGGGCCTTCAGAATAAAGTCCAACATAACCAACAGATCGTTTTTAATCAATGCAATATCAAATATACTCAGATGTACCTAGTATTCATTATTTTTTCATCCGAAGTTAACAGAATTTACTAAATGTGTAGAGATGCCAATTGTTATCTTCTGACGCCATGACCCATATAGATTGTCATAAATATATATTTATGATATCCACGACGTATGATATGTACAAAGGCAATATTTGCAAACAAATCAAAGTGAGAATAAACCAAGGTACAACCACAGATACCATATGCTGTCCAGGCAACGTGCATTGTGCATGCATTCTCGCCACCACTTCTCGTGGTGGACGAGACCTAACTGTGCATGAAGCTGGTGATGATATAAAGGCTAAACCAAGGCTGGGTATAGTCTGTCCAAAAAGTAGTTGACACGTGATTCCTTTCTTCCTTTAAGGGGAGCGAATAGTGGGTGAGTTTTGACATCAAACTATTGCCCCCTGAATCGCCGTTTGCGACGAACCATGGCCAAATGTACAGCTGTACTGTATTGCGCTGCCTCTGTTCTATGTGCAGCAGCTGTTGGTTTGCTTAGAAGGAAGGCAGAGCTGGTTATACTGGCCCTGTTTCTTCATGGTTGATTGCAATGAGCGACTCACTGGGCAAAGAGTGGACAGGTTCTTGTCATAAATAGAAATCAGAAATCTCCCACTTTTCCCTCCCCTTAAAGGGACTAAGGAATCATGTGTCAACTACTTTTTGGATAGACTATAGGCTGACTGGTGGGTAGATCAAACACAGCCCACGTCTATATATTGACTTCACTGAGAGCCCATACTCTGACCTCACAGTGGTCTCCTACTTACGAACCCACAGTGAGATCGTAGTATGGATATACTGTGAGATCACATTGTGAGATCATTGTGAGGGTACAGATTGACCTCACCGTGAGGTCATAATATGAGCTCACTGTGAGAAATAGTCCTTAGCTGGGACATTTCTTTTTCCAGTATATCAATGATTAATGCGCGATTAGGTATCGGTATTAACCAATACACATTCTGTATGCGACACATCTTCAGGGCAGAGATGTGGGATTATTCCACCAAATACATTTTACCTCAAAGTATCGTTTTAAAAAGATACACCTTGGTTATTCGAATAAGTGAATGTGATCTACCCAGCTGGTATCAACTTCTCACAGCAAGCAAAGATGCACACGAGATGAATGAATCTGTACAACTTATATCAAATGTCATTGCTCTCGGCAACAAAACTTGACCAAATCCAAAAATTCATCCATCTTTGAGATTTAATTACCAAAATAATCAAAAACAATTTTAGTAACGTGCATAGGCAGCTGGGAAAATGGCGATATATCGTTTGATTGTTAAGGATTCATTAATAAAGGGTCATGTTAGTTTATTAGTGATTTAGGCAAAACTTTATCATTTCTGATCAACAAAACAAAATTACAAAAAACAATTACAGGAAAGACATCAATTTAAGGATACATCATACGAAAGAGAAACGCAGGGAAAATTACAGCATATGGCTTAGCAAAGTTATCTAATGGATTCTCTTAAAACATTCCTTTAAAATTAAATATTTCTTATATTGGCAACCACATTCTTAGCTTACAGGTATAGGAATACATGGCGGTATCAGAGAGACTATAGGGGTCCTCCATTTGAGTTACTTCAGTCTAGGCTCACAGCCTCAGATCAGATAAGAATGGTTCGTCAGTGATTGGACGTCTACTGCGTTAATAGCTTTCCTGGTCCTGGATGAGGCGTCCTAATGAGAATATAATGGGATTTTGCCGTTTGGAGCGAGAGGCTTTCCCTCAGTTTGGAGGGATTTTGTCAGCTCTGAGCCTAGACTGATTTCCCTTTACGAGCCAGCGAGGAAGCAGGATTCGCATCAACCAATAGTTTTCTTCCAATGGGGTCGGCAAGTTATTTCTGCCATATCAATTACTTTCAAGGAAAATATCTTTAGTCTCGTTAGAAATCTTAATTTTTTTTCATAATTTAGGTAGTTTTGTCAGCTGGCAATGGAAACTCTCAAGTGGAAGGCTCCCTATTCTGTCAAGAAATCAACCGGAAAAATCAATACGTTACAGTAAACTTCCGCATTGGGGACATCCTAGGGGCTGGGTTTTAAATGTTCACAATAATGAGATGTTCAGGTTGGGCAGGGGCCACTATAACAGAAAGGTACAGTCTAGTGGTCTTATTAAACCGTCCATAACACTGAGGTATTCAGTCTAGGGAGGTGTCCACAAGTAGAGGTTGTACTGTACTGGGCAATACAGTCAAACATCTAATTACAGACACCCCTATAATCCGAACACCTCGCTATTAAGGAGACCTTCAGTCATTACTTTTCTGTTTATTTTCCTTGAAGTGACACCTCTTCAATCCGGACACCTCGCCATTATGTACAGTTGAGCCCAGTCCCTTGGCTGCCCATTATAGAGAGGTGTTACTGTAGTGGGCAGTATTTACATGAGCCAGATCACAACAGCCACAAGCAGCTGTAGGCAACAAGTCCCTTACAGGTGATGAGGAGGGTGAGCTAGAGAAGCCTGTACTTACTTGGATGCAGTGAAGATGAGTGAGGAGTTGGTGGTGATGGCGTTGATGGGAGACTTGTGGGCGTGGATCTCCCCCAGTTGCTGGCAGCTGTCGATGTGCCACACCTTGAGGAAGCCGCTGCGGCAGCCGGAGAGCAGGCAGTTGCCGCCCGGCATGAAGGCCAGCCCGCAGATCCAGTCCTTGTGTGCATTGTTCATGGACTGCAATCAGGGACAACATTCATTAGTCTATGTTTGGCAGGATTAGGGGCTATAGTTGTCCAGACATTATAGACTTATAGTTGCCCTGGGTGAGCTATAGTTGCCCTGGGAAATATTTCCCCCAGTCAATACACATCATTTACAATTATAGAGGGTTCCAATAGCACCCCAAAAATAGACTTAACAGATTAATGTCCTCCATTTCAGACAGGCATCAGGCCCTATTATTGATAATACTCTCTACTTTGTCTTGGGCATTTATCAACAACCAGGGCCCTCTCTCTGTCCTCTTATCTTGTTCATTTGCCCTAAAAGTTTACAGGAGAATATGGCAATTGAATCAAAATTAACTTAATGAATACTTAAATAGATCAAATCTGATTGATCAAACAATAAAAGAAACTTTTTAAGCATTGACAGCAGGAATTATCAAGCTTCCTTACATCAATTCACCAAGGATTTCAAAATAACCATGAGAAAGTATATTACAACTATAACTGTTAAAAGAAAAATCAACTGTAAACAATTCATTTAATATCTAACTATGTGAGTCTTTTAGATACCGTTTGAGAAGGAATTTTCTGCAGAATATCAAGAGATATACATTTAGACAATATACATTTGGTTCCTATTTTTCCCCTGTGTTAAATGTTAACTAAATCTCCCTATTGTCCCCTACGTTCCCCCCTCCTCACCTGTGTTAAATGTTAACTGAACCTCCCTATTGTCTCCTACGTTCCCCCCTCCTCACTAGTGTTAACTGTTAACTAAACCTCCCTATTGTCCCCTACGTTCCCCCCTCCTCACCAGTGTTAACTGTTAACTAAACCTCCCTATTGTCCCCTACGTTCCCCCCTCCTCACCTGTGTTAACTGTTAGCTAAACCTCCCTATTGTCCGCTATGTTCCCCCCTCCTCACCTGTGTTAAATGTTAACTAAACCTCCCTATTGTCCCCTACGTTCCCCCCTCCTCACCAGTGTTAAATTTTAACTAAACCTCCCTATTGTCCCCTAAGTTCCCCCCTCCTCACCTGTGTTAAATGTTAACTAAACCTCCCTATTGTCCCCTACGTTCCCCCCTCCTCACCTGTGTTAAATGTTAACTAAACCTCCCTATTGTCCCCTACGTTCCCCCCTCCTCACCTGTGTTAAATGTTAGCTAAACCTCCCTATTGTCCCCTACGTTCCCCCCTCCTCACTAGTGTTAAATGTTAACTAAACCTCCCTATTGTCCCCTACGTTCCCCCCTCCTCACCTGTGTTAAATGTTAGCTAAACCTCCCTATTGTCCCCTACGTTCCCCCCTCCTCACCTGTTGCAGTTTCTGCTCGGCGAGGTCCCACTTCTTGATGCAGTTGTCCCTGGAGCCAGAGAAGAGCAGGTCTCCCCCCAGGCACAGCGACTGGATGCCGTCATAGTGGGGCGGCTCCAGATTATACTTGGGGGTCATCATGCCCACAGAGTCCTCCTCCATCTCAAACACCTTGATGTAGTGGTCCTTGGAGCCCGTCACCACACAGATGTTACCGTCAGCTGTGTCGGTGTCATCTACTGCCAGCACCATCACCGCAGCTTGGTGCCCGCCCGATAACTTACCCACCGGCTTGAACCTAATACAGGAAATGAAAATAATGGGATTAATTTTGATTTATTAGTAATTTTATTATAACAATGTTAAGTTATAACATTGATACAATGTAAAAAGGTGGAATGTGTTTTACATGACTGGTTAATCATTCTTCCAGTTTTACCCTCTACAGCAACCAATTACATTTATATACCTGACTCAGCATGTATTCTAGCTTGACTTGGTTGTGCCCATACAACTCTGACTTAAGACCATGTCACTACAAAATCTAATCAATACAATACTTGAATGTCCCTGAAGAAGCAAGGTCGATCTCAGTATGAGACCGAAACGTTGGAACAAAAACAAGTGAATTAGATTTTTAAAAAAACTATATTCATGATTCCTAGTGTGAACAATTATCAAATCAACCCGGAGTTCTACCCAGTTAGCAGCGATTCAGCCAAGCATAAGATGATTCTTCAGAAGCCATGATAGGTGTGTCGACCAAAAGGTTGTGAACTTCTCAAATTAGAGTTCTTCCAGTTCGTGCCCTACAGTTTTGTTCTTCTAACTCTAATTTTGCTATACTACAGTTCTACTCTGAACAATGAAGACAATTAAAATTTTGACTTTATAAATGTATAAATGATGAAATGGGTTGATGGTGAGACATACATGCGCATGTCCCATATCCTGACAGTGTTGCCGGCAGCGGAGTAGAGCACGGTGCCCGTAGAGTTGAGCTGGATGTCGTTAATCTGTGTCTCACCCGCTGGACACGACACCTGGCGGGACGAGGTGTTGATCTGTAGCGGGCCGTCTATCAGCATACCCGACGACCTGCAGCAAACATAATATAGTTTATTTTACCAGAATCAGAAGCAACTAAATATATGTCTTAAGTATGATAGGCATGAACTGGAATACCTTTTTTTTAAAAAGGCATGAACTGGAATACCTTTTTTTTTTTAAAAAAAAAGAAGATATTTTTATAGGCCTGAGCCCTGTTCAGATCACAACTTAGCATCCAAGGGTAGAAATCCCTAAGATTTTGGAACATCGAAGAAAGGTGATACGAGATTTAGATACGAGAACAGCATAGTATCGCGTATGAGGGGGGCTATATTCTCCGAGTATGGCCGAAAACTACGAGGCCGTAGGCCGAGTTGTTTTTCGGCCATACGAGGAGAATATAGGCCCTCGAAGACGCGATACTGTGCTATTCTTGCTTTTATTCCATGATTCTTAACTTATTACAACTTTATTTGATTTATTTCATCAAATTGTGTTGTCCGCATAGCTCACCGATAGTCTCGAACGGTCGTGACGTCACTGTACAATACAGGGAGTTTATATTGTCCACCTTGTGAGCGGCAAGTATATCGATTATACTGTTCGCTCATGGCCAAATCATGGAATAAAGTTACACCTCTGCTTGCAGACACTTCTTTAATCCGAACACCTCGGTCGGTATTTGTTAGAAAATGGACTGAACATAAAGAAGGGAAAATATTGATCGACGTTCTGACACTTTACTGTTCATTTTCCCCATAGTTTACTTCTTGGTCCGGACACCTCGCTAGTATGGACAGTTGAGCCCAGTCCCTTAGGTGTCCGTTATAAAGAGGTTTCACTATATTTCATATTTAGATTGGCAAGTATTACATTGTTGTCATATTGTCACCCTGTAATAAGATATGAATCGAAATTGTAAAAATGCATTTAGTGAGTGCCTTACACGAGAGTCTTGATACACTTCTGGCCCTCCCTGACGTCCCACACCTTGACAAAGTAGGTGGAGGCTGTGTAGACGAGCTTGGTGTCCTCACTGTAGCGCACCTGCCCCACGTTATTGGGGTGACCTTCCAGCGTCAGGATCTCCTCGCCCGTCGTCAGGTCCCATACCTTCGCTGTCCTGTCTGTAAACAGGCGAATAATTAAGAATACAGGGTCTGGGATACAAGCCAAAAATTCTGAAAACATTTGAGAGAGAATAGGAAAGCAGAGGTTGAAGTTGACTCAATATTACTCGATATATGTAGAGGTTGAACTTAAACGAGAAAAACAGAAATTCCCATTATTTAGGGCCTTTACTTAATCTGTACAGAATATTTAAAACTAACTTATAAACGTTTTGATGACTGAACAAAATAATTTTTATTTGAGATTTTTCTGACGTGACGAGAATCAGATGTTGGGAATGTTTTTTTTAATTTTTTTTCCATAATTTTGATGATATTTGATTACAGATGATGACATTGGGAGGTGACAATTTTTGGAAGTTTTCTAAAATTGACAGAATTATGTCAAATATTTCAGGATGATCCAGCAGCGATTACAGCTTCAAGTGTATATAACGTCTATTTACCTTTGCTGCTACTGAAGAGGAGGTCTTCAGTGGCAAATACAGACATGACAGCTTTGGTGTGTCCCTCGGCCGTGTGCGAGTGTAGCAGTGGGCTCGACTTGAGCGGCACCGGCTTGGGCAGCACCGGCGTGATGCTCCCTCTGCCATACCAACAATTCATACATTGATTAATGAAGAACAAATAAGTAAATCATAAGGTAGGTACAGAGAGAGAGGAAGGAATTATATCAGAGTATCATCGAAATACAATAACTTTCAGTAAATAGGAGGTCAAACCTCCCATTGTACCAACATGAAATATCGAGTCTGATAACTTATCAAAATGTTTTTCCCACATGTAAACACAAATCAGTCCCTGATTTTGTAGAAAATGATTGACGACGAATAAATAGCATATATATATAGGAAAACAAAGCTTTTAAACATTTAAAATAAAATGCGATCAAAGATAACAACAAAAGCCCAACATTTGATATATATTTTTGTCAAAAGAAAACAGAATTTAAAAAAAGCTTTGGAATATAGATGAATGGGTGTATGTGCGCAATTTGAAGAGTCCCAGAGACGAGACCATTAGATACGATATAGAAGGAATGTAGCAGGACTAGTGTAGTATATATGTACAGAGAGATTAGAGGGGGACCATTAAGCAGGAGATCAAGCAGGGGAAGGCCTTATATCTGCCTATGTACAGTGATAAGATGGCGGTGTAGCCAGGAGGGCCGCCTCTACGTGCCCACGTCACTAGACACACGCCCTGCAGCACCAGTTTAACACGGACATGTTGGGTCTGTTGCGTAATTACAGCTGTATTCACCGCTAAACAACCCTTAAATCAAATCTAACCAAATCTCTGAGCCAATTAAGGTAGCTAATTAAGTCTCAGAACTAATTAAGGTAGCTAAATAAGTTAGCTTTCTTACAACACATTGTTGGACAAATGGGATGGAGTTATCAATAGTTTGCTGCAGTTCTATGTAACTTATGCGAGAATTTGAAGTCGAGATCAGTCGAAAGAAAATGAACGATGAACGATGAAACCATTGCAGTGAAGGATTTTGGCGGGTCACAAAAAATAAAATTGTGGCCATTCATGAAGGCCTGCAGCAAAAACAAGACTAAAATCATTTACATTTTTGGCCAAATGACTTTCAGATTGATAGCGAAAAGAAACAATTTAGTAGAAAGACTTATTCTTTTGATTAATGTTAGCTGAGAATGCACCTTTAACAGGTGAAAACTAAATACGGCTCATACCAATCTTAGTACTGAGCCTTTTAATTAACATTTATTCTAATGGACGGATCTGATAATTTATTGTTTTAAAGTGAAAATATTGGCTGAATTAAAACAAGGAATGTAGGTCAAATAATTTATTTAACCAAAGTTGTTAAAATTGAATTAATTAAAATCTATCTTTAAGTGATAAAGACAAAAGAGAACACACACTATCCCAAGTGTTTATATCGGTGTGACCAGGGTTTCCAAAATACACCCAAAGCCAGGCAGTTTGCGTTAAAATTTGGCTTGCGACAATGGCAGTATAGTGGACGTCAAGGAGTACGCAGGGCATCGCACCCCCTCTACTTTGTTTCCAAAATATAGGGGTGGGTGGGTCAGGGTCGGATAAACACTTTTACTTGTGCTACCACCTAGCGGTAATGAGGCACAATAATTAAGCACCAGGGGCTAAAAACCAACATTTATTTGGATTTCTTATTTGAATTAATTCAAATAAATCTAAACTAATTACTACTATCAGCATCTATATTCATTGCAGACAAATTTGACAAATGACATAATGTGTCCTCTTTGACAATCCTGCGTCAGCCCTTGAATATGAAACATCAACGTAAAACCTTGTCGAAGCAGCAGATTAACGGACAAGTGAATTTGTCACCCCAGATTGATATGGGGAATTTTCCCCACATCTGTGTGCATCTTTCTAAATAAGCAAGTCTCAATCAACAGGACATATTTACATATATTTGCATAAATTTACATATATTTACATACATATAACAATGACAAGTCTAAACTAGAGTGAGTAAGTGAGTGAGGGGCCTACAGGACCATATGTTTAGTATTGGAGGGCGGTGGTTCAACCATCTTATTAATAAGTATTAATTCTTTATTAATTGATGTATTAATTAACCCATGCATTGTTATTAATATCGTGCTTCATGGTGCGTTTAGTAGTACACGGTGCTACATTTGTTTATAATGTCGATCAATATATTGGATATATTGAGTAAGTACAAGTGTTTTTGATGCTTGTTCATGGTATAAAAATGGGTGAAATTTCCCTGTCAAAATTAATCTCCAAAATGAAAAAAATAGAATATATTCGCAAAAATCACATAGATAAGATTTAGACATTTTGGAACAATTCCTATAGGTCGCAGTTACATGGATAGAGATTTCCCAATATAAGAATTCCACCAGAGGTTTTTGTTCACGAGTGAATTTAGCTCTCATCTAACTGTATATGACAACTGCAAGACTCACATACTGCCATAGAACCAGTTCCAGACCAAAAGGAAATATTCTGGAAAATATTAAGGAAAATAAAGTTTCCTAATATTTTTTATTCATAGCAAGTATGAGATGACTGGCAGCAGATCGCCAATTATATCATAAACGATCATAAAGATCTTCTGTAATTAAGGTGAGGTTAAGGGTTTGTCAAAACATACAAAAACATAGTGGAAAACTCATAGCTCAAACACTTAATATTCCGAATAATAAGTTTTCGTAGACCTATTGTATGTAGCAAGGGGTGAGGAGTTGGTGATAGCTGCTTATAGCCAGTAAGAACTGGTTATAGCCAGCAACAACCGGTTACAGCCAGTAACAACCAGTTACATCCAGTAACAACCGGTTACATCCAGTGACAACCAGTTACAGCTAGTAACAACCAGTAACAACCGGTTACAGCTAGTTACAGCCAGTTTTATTTTGTTTTTAGCTTGACTGGGGGTATTTTCTAGATATGTTACCTGTTTTTGGGATGGGGTGGAGAGGTTTGAGAGTTAACGGTGAGTCTGGAGAAGACGTTCCCTTCTCCGCGTGATTTCCTAGTGGTGGACGGGGAGGCGGGCGGGGTGGAGTGCGGTGCCTCCCCCACATCACTGCAACTGGAGAGAAAGAGTTGTGGGTGGTGGTGCATGCGGCACAGAGTAAGCAAGCGTGAGGAGCACAGACTTCAGGAGAAGAAGCGTCCAGAAATTACCATCATTTCCTCATCAAAATAATGAACATGACAAACAGCACACACATGAAACTTGAAGCCCACCCAGCTCGTTACCCCATCTTCATTAAGAAAGGTACTGTGTTTTATGTCAAGAAAAGGCCTAATTTCCGGGTATTTTCTACAGAGAATTCATATATTTTCGAATATGAACTGATTTTGGAGGGATTTCAAAATGTTAGCACATACAATAGAACAACTTCAATCTGTACACCTTGCCTGTCAGGACATCTGAACACAGTCCCATTCACGAGGTTGGCTGTACGTCATAGAGAGGTCCCAATATAAGGCCTGGAATTCCTTTGTAACTAAATGATATAGTCTGCCCGAAAAGTAGTTGACACAGGATTCCTTCGGAAAGTGGGGGACTTTTGACTTCAAATCTTTTCCCCCTGAGTCGCCGTTTGCAAATGACCATGGCCAAATATACAGCTGTATTGTATTGTGCTGTCTCTGTTCATGTGCAGCAGCTGTTGTTTTGCTTAGAAGGAAGGAAGAGTTGGTCATACTGGCTCTGTTTCGCCATGGTTGATTGCAACAAGCGGCTCGATGGGCAAAGGGTTGACAGGTCCTTGTCATAAATAGAAGTAAAAAATCCCCCACTTTTCCCTCTAAAGGATTAAGTAATCAGGTGTCAACTACTTTTCGGACAGACTATATATAGTGTCACATGAATAAAAAAAACCCGTCCACTGAGCCGATTATCTGGACGGGGGGCAGTCGGGGGAGAAACAGAAGGCAGTCAGGCCAGTGAAGATGAATTAAAGATAAAGGTATTGGCCGTCAGCCGAGTGCCTCCCGTCAACATCAGGTGGTTATACCATTAGTCAGCCGACTGCCCCAATGTGAGAAAATCGACTCAGTGGATAGTAGCCTTAAGCTTAGTGCCCCGGTGAAGGGGAGGTAGTGAGCTGGTTGGGTGTAAAGCAAGACAAGCGGACACTTCTATACACTCCATAGACGGTAGTGACATCTGTAGTGATGTCAACATGGGTAACTATAGATGGGCAATAGTCTATATTCACCTCAGAACGCGACCAGAAAACCTCATTAATTGGACAACATTAACTATATACGAGTTAGATTTATGCAAATGAATATTTATTATTATGAATATTTATTTATTATTGATCATAGAACATGTTTTCGTTCATTAAAATTGCCAAAAATAAAAACAATGTCAATGATAATTTTCAGGGGCAAAATTTAATTGTTATACAGATCACCGCTAATTTCCTCGTAAAGTCTTAGTAGACAAACGTATACATATATTATTTGGGACTCAACCCTAAGCCCAATTATTAATTTTGGATGAGTTCTATTAAGCTAGGTCTAATACCAGGTCTTCCACTAGTTCCCGGGGCAGTATACTACCATCTATTGTGCAGACAAAACACTCTTCGGGTGTTTCAAATAAGAAGGCCTCGAGAATTCACAAGACGAATTAAAACATGAGTTCCTAGGTCTCCAGAAGACTCACACATGTGTTTTAAACTCCAATGTTTGTGGTCACGTTCGAAGGAATACCATACATAGCAGGAATAGCTTTGTCCTTATTTCTATTGACAAAACTCTCCTAGCTCTTTAAGTGAAGGATTGACTGTCTCATACTCTATGGCACTTTGACCCTTGTTACTAATATCGACAGGGAGTTTTGGTATGGGAAACTGGGAGATTAAAAAATGTGTGGAACACAAATGAGACGCAATGTGATAAAATGGAAGACCATAAATTGGAAGATACTTTGATATTTCATTTTAAGAACTTGAGATTTCCCAAAACTGGTATCAAGAAAGTGAAGGGAGGTATGGACAGGTAGTACAAGTTTGTACTGACTTAGGATAGGGAAATAAAACAATTTCATTTTGAATAAACCAATTTCCAATAAGATAATTTCCAGAAGGCTTCAGAAGGCTATAAATTCACATAAAAAGAAGAGACACAGCTACGATTTGGGAAAAACACGATTATCAATCCACACATGTACAGTTATAAAAGAAATAAAAAGGAAAAGGCTAGTTTTTCAAGGCTCTAGAAGATCGTAGGGAGGCCAAGATTTGAAAAAGATTCTGTTTCCTGCAAATTACAGGTAAACTCCCATCAATTAAAGACTCATTATGTAATTATTTTCACTTCCTTCACCAAAGTGCTAGGGGAGATATTAAAGGTCTGGGATCCCTATAGTAAACAAGACTGCCGCATGAGGCTACGGTGAGGGCCTCAGGCTGGAGACAAGTCTTGCTTCATTATTAGACGTCACACATTAGAGAGGTTTAGGCGTCAACTTGTACGTGAACGTTGATGCAAAGGCTCTAGAGCAATACCCTAAAGTTAGGGAATGTATTTTCACTATTTGTTTAGAGTATTTCACTATGTGAGAAAGATTTATTTAGTGAAATGCGAGTTAAACATTTTGAACATAAGTAAAGTAAAACCCATGTTATCAGATAGCATTTTTTTTTTTTTTTTTTTTTTTTTACAAATTCCATCAAAGGCCAATATGTTATGATACATTTAAATGGAAAACGCTTATCTATCATGGATGTGTTTGAGCACCTATTTATCTCGAAATCACGCCATTACGGACACTAAGGACCAGGCTATTCAGTATACATAATGTATATTGACCCCCTCTCTAATACAGCAATCTCATCATTGTGGACATATCTTCACCAGTGGTGTCCGCAATAACAAGGTTCTACTGTATGAAAGACCCGCAGGGCTTTTACTTACGTCACTATTAACACACAAGCGCAAGATCTAAACCTCTCTATTTTCTATTAAGGGTGAAACGCCCACAGGCACACCAGGGCGGTGTATTTAGTCACACATGTACAAGGCGGAATCATCAATACACAACCTGAGAGAAAAACAACATTACATGCAGTGGCTTTACATCGATGGATATTGCATGTGAAATATATAACACAGACATAGAGAGAACTGTATTATGAAACAGTGAGAAATAGCAATTAAACGGTAGAGAGTAAGCAGCTGAGTATATAGGACAGGAGTGTCCATAACAGAAGGCCATGTTTAGTAGAAGACCCTGTGAAGAAGATGTTTATTGGCGGCGAAGTGTTCCTCATTTTGTACCTCAATATATGTATATATATAATGTACAGCACGCAAGGATCAGTCAATGAGAAATATCAGAGTTTGAGACAGCACCCTCCCCCCAGTTCAAATATTTGCAAATTGTATGATTTTTATAATTTAGATACAAACCAATGAAAAATCAATAAAGATTAAAAACCAGCATTAAATGTAGGAATGAACCTGTAACAAAAGGGTCTTAGTACAATAAGTTGAACAATATCATTTCTTAATATTTCGCTAGTACATGTATACTACTTAAATCCCCAAAGTGACATTTTTGCTTTATATACAACATATTATATAAAAAGATCTATCAACGTATTGGGTACACTTTAATAAAAGTTTATATTCATCATATGCTTTGTAAGTCTTTTTTCTTTGAATTCGAGGAAACAGTATCTTAGTTATCTAAACATCATCTTTGCTTTATGTGTGGAACTTGGACCAAAGGAGAACAAAGTGTATTATGTTGGACTTGTGAAGGAATTGTGCCTTGATGTTGTATCATAGACACCTTACATCCAGGGTGGACCGTAACACAGTAAGCCCCAGCCTAGAGACTATGGTAGATAAAGGCTGCTCTATTGTGGTATCTAGTTGTGGCACAATTGCCAAGCTTTCACTATACAGTGGAACCTCTCTATTGAGACCGCCCTTGGGACTGAGGGAAACTGGTCTTAATAGCGAAGTGGTCTAATTAGAGGGGCTAATCTAGAAAAAGAAAGGCAATTCTGGACTGAGAGAAACTGGTCTTAATAGAGGGGTGGTCTCTATAAAGGGGTGGTCTTTATGTGAGGTTTCACTGTACTGCATTTACAGTAAAACCTCTCTATAGCCGACCCCCAAAGGACTGCATGGGCTCAACTGTTTATAATGGTGAGGGGTCCGAGTTGAAGGTGTCTCTATAAGGAAAATGAACAGTAAAGGGACTGACACAAAATGTGTATGTTGGGCAATGATGTGCTTCTTGCCTTGTGTGACATTGAGCACAGAAAGAAGGCCCTGGTGGTTTATAATGCCCAAGTTATCAACATCAAGGCCCAGTTTCTAGCCAAAATGGAGGTTATTAATTGGTTTAGTCTATTTTGGGACGATTTCAACCCTCTATAAACTGTATAAACAATGTGTCCTGACCAGGAAACCCCCGACCAGGGCAACTGTAGCTCTATAATGCCTGGCTGGCATCTGCATCTATAGACCCAAATCGTGCCAAAGGTAGGCTAGCAGATTGTCTTGCCACTATAAAGGTATGCAGTGGTTTCTACCTAAGGCTATGCTGGACCATCTTCTGTCAAAGTCTTTTATATCACCCAGGTCCCTTTCATTGTTTCGCCTTTCTTTTTTAGAGCTAATCAATCATTTAATTAAGGAATGGTACACTATGGTCTTGGTATAACTTTGTAACAAGTTCATAAAAACATGTTGCTTTAATATGAGCACCAGGTGATAGCCACCCATATATTACTATCAATCTCTACCCTTGATGCATGACAATACACCTTCTGGTCCATTAAACTAACCAGAAAAAATAAATGATGTTTTTCATAGAGTATATAAGAAGTTATAATTTGCCCAGAAAGACTGGAGAGGGATCTGGGGTGAGTAAGAGGCACTTGATATCATGATCTGTTTACCCGTTCCTTCACTCCCGGCGTTTAGCACGCTCAAGATTGAGGTTTAAGGGATTTGCCAGTGAGCCTGTACTAACCTAATCCATGCATACAGGGTTTATGATGCTTTTAATCCCGGATTATAGGCGTATAATAGAGCCTAATACTATGGATCAGGTGAGAGTGGGAGACCAGCCAAAGATAACCTACACGCCACCTATCGCTAGACTCTATATATGTTGCACACATACCCTGATGCCAAGACCACCGGAAGTAGCAACTGCGCATGTGTGAACGAGAGGATTATTGGATTGAAAGTGGTCCAATATGATACCAAACTTGACACAGTTGGCGCTCTATTTGTTCATATTTAACATATTGGATTATATGAATGTGAACTGCCTATATATAGGCCTATAGCGCTAGGGGTTGGTCATAAAAATGACATGAGGTCCTTTTGTAAACAACTTGTGAGTGCTACCTCCCCATGTATCTACCTCAAATAGAGTTGGTGCAGGTGCCCACATGAAACAACGAGTAAAGAATGGAGTCCATTTTCAACTTGTATGCATTATGCCCAGGTGTACTGTTAGGCTTTGAACCAAAACATGTTAGGTAACATGTCACAAAAATGTTGAACATAAACAAGAACATAATTACATTACACAGGAGCGAGGATAATGTTTTGTACTAAGCAAGGCTGGGAATTCCAAGTGTTGAGTGGTTGGGAATTCCTTGAATATATCCTAGAGTGCTATACAGGCTGAGGAGGTATGGAGGAAGGTATAGCACTTAGTAACACTGAATGGGTGAAGTCGTCAAAAATGTACAATTTGTCTTCACCACCCACTCAAATAACCCAATTTAAAGACAAAATTAAGGCTCAAAATATAGTTCAACATAACCGAACAGATTCTTGGAATCTATGGAATAACAAATATACTCAGATGTACCTAGTATTTATGATTTTTTAACCTAATTTAGCAGAATTTACTAAAAGTTTAGAGCTGCCGATTTTACATTACCTGCACTCTAAACCACACAACATAGGGGTTTTCCCCACTTATGTTAGAAACAGGACATTATTAGAACTGCAGATTACAGCATGCCCCAGACAGGATGTGTAATTGAAACACGTGCAGAAAATTGCTACAAATGTTCTACCAACATGCGCCGAGTTGACAGGTCCTACCTGGGAATTACCTTAATATTATATTAGCCATGATAAGGCCGAGGGACTGAGGGTGCAGCACAGTGGGCTGTATTAGAGGTAGTTGTACTCAATACACCCCGGGTAATGGTGTCAAGTAGTGCATTCACAGACCTCTATATTTACCCGGTAATTAATGCTGTTTACTTGAGCCCAAACTAACATTACCATCTCATACAAACCCACAAACTACCCTGATTGAAATCCACGATTGCTTGCTTAGGAATTACTCGACAGACTTATAAAGATATATAAAGTGGAGATCTGTTGACATGAGATTATTTTATTATTTTACCAGGTTTGATCAAGTGGTACTGGATATTTATCCATTTTAAAAATAATGGATGGATTTGGCACTACTAACTGTATTTAGAAAACCGTTGTTGATTGGTGTGGCTTTTGTTGAAGAATAATCAATTCGTGGATTTGGAATTTCTTGTTTTTATTGATTATCCCAACGTTTCGTTGCTATTTGCACCTTCATCAGGGGTGGCGTGAACAATTTTTAAAATTGTTAAAAATAGTTACTTCCAGCTGCGAACAGTCTAGGCTCAGAGTGGGGGAGTCCCTCCAAACTGAGGGAAAGCCTCTTGATCCAAACCGAAAAATACCATTATAATCGTATTAGGACATCTACTCCATGGCCGGGAAAGACATTGGCGCAGTAGGCGTTCAATCACTGACACAATATCCTGATCTGATCTGAGAGGCTAGAATGAACAGCTAGAATGAACAGCAGTTTTCTCCGAGTCCAAGGGACCTTGAACCCGAAACCATGCGACTAGTTCCTGGAGAGTATGAGGGAAGTAAAGAACACGTTTCGCCTGATGGGGAACCTCCAGTATCGGGGGGAGTGTCAGTGATTGGTTCCATAGGAACTGATTAATGAACATCTGAGCAAGATTGTTTTCTTATTGGTTCCATATGTTCTGGGACTTTTACTATATTTAAATAGCTGGAAAATCGTGGTAATTAATCTTATATATCCGGTATGTATTAAATAATCATGCATGAATGAAATTGAATTGAGATACGATTCAGAAATAAACGGGCAAAAGCTTCCCCAAAACTGTAATAATACAGGAGAGAAACGTATCACATTTTGTGAAATCTTCAGTCAATAATTTCTTTTTAAAGAATGTGTATATAGCCAAAGACTCGACTCCACTGACGTGTTTCCCCTCTGTGGTTATAGCAGTTGCATTCTGCAATGCATTCACAATCACTAAATTCACTAAAGATTAAACCATAGATAGCCCTCCTGGTGGCCATGATGCGCCTCCTGCTATCCCACACCCCCTATAAATGCCACTAACTCATAAGCAATGTGACTAACAAATGCATGTCTACACACTAAGTAACAACATTAAGGCAGCATGGGAGGAACACCGCCCCCGGCGAGCCTGTGGATTGTATTTTGACTGCCAATAATAAAAAAAAAATCCAAATATAAATACAATTGAAGCTGGTCAGAGGAGTCTTGACAGGTTGTGCAATATAGTATTATAGGTTCTTTATAATAAATAATAAATGACAATAACTACTAAACCGCCTATTAGCTGCAATAAGCACACGGTCTGGTGGAGCCCTGCCTTTATGTGTGCCATTGATGACTCAATCACCATGGAAACATGTAGAGACTAGGGACATGGTAGGGACCATGGGGAGCATATAAACAGTACAGACACGATGCCTCACCAAGACATGATCAATTATGAGTAGCACTTTAGACTACATGTGAGTCAGTGTGGGTCGATATGCTCCCAGACATTGACTTATTTCTAAGGAGGCAATACAGTGTATCTAAATGGTAATCACTGGACGCCTTACAACACAATTATAGGACAATAAAGTCGGAGAATTATTATGCTTCTTCATTGCATTTACCGTTTTAAAGCAAATAATAAACATTTGAAACTGTTTGATCAACTGGTGAGAATACCTATAAGTGTGGGATACTGACGACAACCTGCTAATAGCAGAGCCCATATATCAGCGCTAATGGAAACATTTCCCATTTCAAATCATGTAGCAACCAACAAAGGCAAGAGTCTACTGGAGTTAAGCATTGTTAGTGCCAGACCAACATGTCGTCCATGGCTGAGGACTGGCTCACTGGTTACCCTAAAGGACGGTAATCCTTGTCTCAAGCATGACCGCTTGACCAGTGGTCATTCTTGTACCTCCAGCAAGCACAGGGTATGATACTTATTCAGTCTAGACTCAGAGCTGACAGAATCCCTCCAAACTGAGGGAAAGCCTCTGCTTCCTGACCGCAAAATCCCATTAAGATGGCTAGGATACCGTTAGCGCAATAGGCGTCAAATTAGTACAATCTGCTGTGTAAAGGGTGGTCTCCACTGACTGCGGTAAGCTCTGCAGTAGGCTCTGCCCTAAGACTTGCGATGGTGCTGTGTTGGTGAGGAACGGTGAGGTCCTGCCTACATCGTTCACTGACCATGTAGGCAAGAACCTCGTCATTCCTCTCCATCTACAGAACAAGCACAAACCATCGCAAGGCTTACCGCAGACAGTGGAGACCACCCTTAAGCTATCTTATTGACTGCTGTGCTAACAATACCATATATCTAGGTAGGTTTATTAGCGGGTGTGATATATGGCATCATTTATCACACGCTTATTGCTTCCTGGAACAGGACCAGTGTCATTCAGTAAAACCCCTGTCCACTGAGCTGATTATCTCGACGGGGGGCAGTCGGGGGAGAAACAGGGGGTAGTCAGGCCCGTGGACATGCAGGGAAGATGAAGGTAGCTGACTCTTGATCGTTGTCAAGATTCTTTTTATTAATATAAATATTAGCAGTGTGCATTGGTTAGGGTATACAGGGTTCCACCTCTGAAGGCAGAGTAGTATCCTCAGAGCTAGATCGGCTCTTACTCCCACGCTCCTGATGGAGCACCTCTGAAGGCAGAGTAGTATCCTCAGAGCTAGATCGGCTCTTACTCCCACGCTCCTGATGGAGGTATACTACCCTAGGTGCAAGTACAGCCTGACAAATAGTGTTCAAATTACTCCATGACTAAAAGTTTCAAAATCGGGCTTACCTAACCAAGACATGGCAACCATAATGTGGACGTTTTATACGTAAATCCATAGTGGTTCAGGCTTAATACCAGCGAATAAATTACTTCATGAATAACTGTGCATTTTCAGTCATAATGCAGTAGAGACTGACTGGCCGTGTGTACAAGTTTGTGTACCGCACACCCACGCACACTCCTCACGGTTTACCTTAAGTAACAACTCAGGAGAATACTTGGGTCAGATCTTCAGAAAATGTACAATTCGCCTTCAGTAGTTCTCTCAAATAACCCATATTTAAGGGAGAAATGAGCTTCAAAATGCAGTTTAACATAACAAAACAGATACTTTAAATCAACACGATACCAAATATATTCAGATATACCCGGTATTTATCATTTTTCAGCCAAATTTAGCAGAATTTTCTAAATGCGTACAGCTGCCAATTGTACATTTTCTGAAAATCTAACCCACTTAGAGATGTGGGCGATAAATGGTGAACCAGCAATATGGAGTTATACGAGGATATAAACCTACTTAAAGCGTTCTGGACAGGCACTTTTCCCGGCATTTGGATAATCAAAACAAAGAAAAATTCCTTTGCAAGTTACCAATAGAAAATAAGTACTTTGTCCCACTTGACCTTCAGAGAAGTGCCAATTACAATTTACCCTTACAATTTTAATGATTTATTTCCTAAACATATGTTTAGGACCGGTCCTTTAGGTTGGGATGTTGAGAAGTACAGTGTATAGATTCCCTCCAAACTGGGGCAAAGCCTCTCGCTCCAAATCGCAAAATGCCATTAGAATCCCATTAAGACGCATGCCCAGGAAACACTTTAGCGCAGTAGGCGTCCAACCACTGACATATCATTATCTGGTCTGAGAGCCTGTTAGCCTAGACTGTACAGTGAATCCTCTTGCTGTGGATATCTGTATAACATGTACACCTCGCCATTATGGACACAGTATATTTCCCCTCGCTAATCCGGAGACATCCCTATTGTGTACACTTGAGCCCTGTAGACGCTAATGATGTATTGTAATGAGTGCACTACACCAGGTTTATTCAATACTACAAGTTGAGACTTAACCTGTATAATTAGTCTTTAAGACAATAATTATAGTATATATATAGCTCTTGTAGAAGAAATATCCAGATGTAATCTATGAAACAAGACCATTAGCAGGTTGGATCGGGACATCATTTAGTTTTTTTATTGGTAAAATATGCAATTTTGTAACGAATTTACCAAAATATTCGAAATGATTGGATTGCCTGTTTTCAGTCACCTGCTTGAAAACGCACATCCCTGGGGAAAGTGGGGACAAAACACAGCAAAGACTGACTCTGAAGCCTTCCCAGGGTCACTGCTGGGAGCTGAGCTATAGTAACAACACTGCAACAAGCCTCACTGGAATAAGAGGAATGAGGGGGAATTATGCTGCCTGCTCCCCCTTAACACTGTGATAATCTACACCTGCTTCTCACCCACCCTGCACAAACTTACACGGCTCAGGTACAAGTCACTGAGGGCTTGGGTACATGAGGCAATGAAAACAACGACTCACTCAACAATGGCGGGGTCGTGGTCACCTCCTTAGCCCTCTAGAACTCATATACTTCCATACAAAAAATTAACCTCGAGGAAGAAATTTGATTAGTTTTTATATATCAAGAGTCGTTAATATGGGGAAAATAATATGAATATATTGATTGTAAGTATGCATGGTGTTGTTACTGAATAAAAAGTTTTATATTCCAAATCATAAGTTGTTATTAAAAAAAACTCAACCCCCTCTAAAAATCATGGGCATATTTGGACATATAGAGGTAAACCAACAGGAGAATCTATAGTCGATTTTCGCATAACACTATTTTAAGATTTAATCCAAAAAGGGTAAACCAGAAGGAGTAAAAAAAGGTATTTTTGAAACTATAATTGGTATGATCTTAGGAACGTTCATGAACAAAGTAAAGATCAGATAATAAAGTTGGATATGCGGTTAAAAATTCCGAGTGATTTGGCTGGACAGCCACCAATCAGATTTGTCGTTCTAAGGCCATACTTTACGGTAGCCAACTATAGGCGGTGTTACAAGTACGGATCATGACCACAGCGGACCCAGTAGGTACTGGAGGAGGTACAGGAGGAGGAGGACAAGAAGGAGGAGTGTGGGAAGAAAGCTATAGTACATAAGTACCAACACCAGGTCTGGCTATATTAATGCATTAGTACATGTTTTCTACCCGGAGTCAACCATATAACATGTATACTCCATGGAGGATATAGCATGAACATGCAGCATGTAACACCACACGACCGCTACATACATGTATATATGACTACTGGAGTACCTTACACCAATATATAGCAGCAGCAGGAGGAGGAGAAATTGACAACAACTGATCATGTTTCAGTGCTTTATATATTAACCAAACGGTGAGTTTCTATGGAGGCGGAATTAGTGGCAGTTTACTTCACCATGGGTGGGTTTAAGAGTTAATGTTGTATAGGAAGGTAGATCACAATACAGCAGTATACTACTCCAGGAGCTTGAGTCATGGTTTTAAACTCAGCCAAGTAAGCCTTCATACCAAATACTGCAATTTCCCACAAAAGAAATTCTCGGTAAAACATCGGTGCAGGTTAACTAGGAGAATCTACTAACCTCCACCCACTATTAATTGTGGCACCAAATATTAAATGCCTCAACAGAAACAAATCCTAAGTAGTATTCCTTAAAAAAGTACCAGCTTGATGTAAGCAATATAAGAGCTCCATTCATTTATATATATTATTAGCAATCAGGGAGATTGATTGACATGAGACCAATATTAATCTAAGTATAGTAACAATAATACTAAGAATGATCATTATTTATGAGTCTACTAATAATGGCGAACTGGAGTGGTGAGTAGTGTATTAATCAACTGTTATGTGTGGTAGATTGAGAGGTGTGTGTGCTGTGTGTTACCTGGCAGTGCAGGGAGACGGTAGAGAGAGGTGCACTAGATCTGCCTCTCAATCTATGGGTCAGATTTTCAGAAAATGCACAATTCACCTTCACCAATCCTCTCAAATAACCCAAATTTAAGACAAAAATGAGCTTCAAAATACAGTTTGAATTAACAGAACTGATACTTTAAATCAATGTGATCCTAAATATACTCAGATATACCCGATATTCATCATTTTTCAGCCAATCATAGCCGAATTTTCTAAATGTGTAGAGCTGCCAATTGTACATTTTCTGAAAATCTGACCCCTATAGATACCTGCTGTACTTGGGACCAGAGATAAGCCTTCACTGCCTCTATAGTGTGTCTGGCACACCTCCATTCTCACATTTATCACATTCACTTTATTCTATACAATAGAACAACCTAGGTCCAGAGCCAAGAGAGTCTCTCCAAACTGAGGGAAAGCCTCTCAGCTGCACCTAGTTTGGCCCGTCCTTTCTTTCTTAGTTTAGGCTTAGAGCCTATTAGATCAGATAAGAATGGTACGTCAGCGCTAATGGCTTTCCTAGCCCTGGAGTAGACATCCTAATGAGATTCTTATTGCATTCTGCGGTTTGGAGCGAGATGTTTTCCCTCAGTTTGGAGGGACTATCTCAGCTCTGAGCCTAAATTGTTCTGTCGTTCTTCTCATATATTCTCCCATCGCGCTCTTCCTTTCATTTGCATTCATTTTCTTTCTCCGTCTTCTCAAGTTTCCTTTTACTTTCTATCCTTTTTCTTTACATCTTTCTCTTTCTCCCGTCTCTTAATAAGTGGATGTAATTTCTCCTTCAGTGTGACATGCCTGTTCTCTCCTACTTTGTCACATTAATCCTATTCAGTCTAGGCTCACAACCTCTCAGATCAGATAGGAATGGTATGTCAGTGATTGGTAGGCTACGGCGCTAATGGCTTTCTGGCCCATGAGTATAGGCCTCTTAATGGGATTCTAAAGGCATTTTGCGGTTTGGAGGGAGAGGCTTTCCCTCAGTTTGATGGCACTTTCTCAACACGGCTTGAAATGCTCCCACCAAAACAATCCATCTGTAGAGGCAGACTATACTAGGTGTTTATATCTATTTACGATTTCACCCATTTTTTAATTCGAACTTCCTACTTAAACTCAAACAAATGTAGCGCGTGAGAAAGAAATGGCTTCGTATAACCACCACACAGGGTATAACATTAGATCCAGCGATACCAAAAGTAGCCAGTCTATTTATTCCACCTAAGGTATGAGAATCACACCCCTAATCCCTAAACCAGTAAATTACTGGCCCTGCACATTAACCATATGTACAAATCGCCAGTTACGGTTTCTCAGAGCTTGACCCAAGCTTGATCAGAACAAATGAAACTTGGCAATCTCACACTTTTGTTGGACACAGTTTTAAGACGATTAAGTATTGAATTATCAAACAAACGCCAATGTGGAATAGAGTGGTGGTGGTCGGTCGGTTTGCTTAAGCTTGTCTGGCAGCGGGACCCATAATAATGGCTGTGGTAATGGCTGAAGGGGCAATTGTAGGCTTCTTTACAGGGCGTTGGCACAATATAGGATTCCTTGTATGAAGATTTTTGTTCTCGAAAATGTAGATCTATATTATGAGATTCAGTAGGGAATAAAGGAACTTGGAGATCTTACAATGTACCAAGCGCTCCGTTAGAAAAGGCTTATTCTACTCTTGTTTTGGGGATGCATTTCACATAGGGAAGGTTTAACTATGAAGCCTGCTGGCCCTGAATTAGATTCAGATTTTATTTAGTCATTGTAGCGAGCTAAGACCAGAAACTGAATTATTTTCAGTACAAAATATGTAAAACATATTTACCCCACCTCTGCAGGGTCGGGTATGGAAGGGGTAAAGGATGCTTGGATAAGGCTTCTCACTTATAAAGTAGCCAACCCGCTGGCAAACTTGTTACCTCAAAAGTATGCACTATATAACATACTGTTAATGTAGAGTATAGTTCTTAAGGGATCTAAATGTCTCTTTCCAAAGTAAAGTTATTATCATTACATGTAGTTATCTGTATTTCATAAGTATGTGTCTCTGTCTGTCTCCCAGTCTGTCTATATCTACCCATCTCTGTGTCTCTGTTCCAAAGTAAAGTTATTATCATTACATGTAGTTATCTGTATTTCATAAGTATGTGTCTCTGTCTGTCTCCCAGTCTGTCTATATCTACCCATCTCTGTGTCTCACCCTGTCTCTGTCTGTCTCCCAGTCTGTCTATATCTACCCATCTCTGTCTCACCCTGTCTCTGTCTGTCTCCCTATAGATCGGTCTGTCTATCTCTCCAGAGTTGTATATACATGTATGTACAACTCTGATCTCTCCAACTGGCCAGTCCCTTACATGCACATGTCCGAGCAATAATAGCAGTCAGCCAAACACTGGTGCCTCTACCTAGTGGCTATAATAGTCAACCACAAACCCACAAACACTGAGACCGTGTAGCGAGTGTTTATGGTAAAACAGAGCCAAAGTCCTGCTTATAATCTCCCTAATACCCTCTATTCCTGGGTAAAGTAGGAAAACGTTGCTATTATTAGAACAAGCTGAGGATAAATGGAATATACCCCAATTATGCCTTATGTAAGTTTATACACTGAGACCCACTCAGACACTCCCGTATTTTCCAAATGAGTACACCTTTTATAGTGTAAGGTCACGGAATACCCTCTCTATATACAAACTATCTAGATTGGCAGAGTACTTGGGAACATCATGTGGGGTAGCTTGGATGTGAGAAGGTTTGTACAAAAGTTTTTCATAGCCAGAAAGCACAAAATGGATTCAACTAAAAGAGTTTCTTTTACTCTGAGATTTCAATTGAAAACGGTCAAGGGCGCTAGTATCGCTATATCTTTGTCTTTTAAAAAGTAGAAATATAGGTAAAAATGAGTAGGCAGAAATATAGTACCTACAGCTAGTAAAAGAGAAGGTGCAGGAATGTAAAACCAGCGACAATGAGACAAGGCTATGTATAACCTGAGAGTAACATATCAGTATATGGGTGAGATCTCCACAAAATGTACAATTCATTTTCACCAATCCTCTCAAATAACCAACATTTAAGACAAAAATCAGCTTCAAAATTCAGTTTAACCTAACAGAACTGATACTTTAAATCAATGCGATACCAAATATATTCAGATATACCTGGTATTCTTCATCTTTCCGCCTAATTTAGCCTAATTTCTTAAATGTGTAGAGCTGCCAATTGTACATTTTCTGAAAATCTGACCCATATATCAGTCAGTACCCAATATCTATTTTTTTTAAATTTGTGTATGAATCTGGCTAAAATCGTTACGTCAACCCCACTGTGAAACTATGTACCATAACTGAGGACACAACGACAACCACTCTTCATGAGTGGGCGTGTTACGACTCTACATGTGTATATCATACCCGAATACAAATTTCTGTTTAAAAAGTAAATGGACTCTGAGGTATGAAGAAGAGGTGTAATTTAATCAGGTGAATAGCAGCAGGTGTGTGGCGAGCCAGACAGGCAGCTAATAATTGTAATGAAGATTAACGAGGTGTGCAGGGGGAAGCCCTGCAACACTAGCACATGCATGAAGACATGTGCCTCCTTCTCCTACTGTACATGGGTCAGATTTTCAGAAAATATACAATTGGCAGCTGAACACATTTAGTAAATTCTGCTAAATTAGGCTGCAATTTGGTTAATACTGGGTAAATTCTAGTATATTTGGCATTGCATTGATTCTAGCAATTTTTTAGGCTAGGTTGAACTGTATTTTGAACTTTTTTCTTGTCTAGAATGTGGGTTATTTGAGAGGACTGGGGTAGGTGAATTGTGCATTTTCGGAAAATCTGACCCACATGCAACACTTGACCCACCAGAGCAATACTATTCCTCTCTAATAACACTGAAACCCGACACTTCATATTGCTGCAGTAATGGAGACAAGGCATAACAGATCCATCTCTTTATTCTAGAATACAACACTTGAATAGCAATGTTGCCCAGGTTCAGATATCCTCTACTATGTATCGTTATATCTGGTACTGGTAATACGTGATACACACTATTCATGGCAATATTGGGGGAATACTTGTAGACAATAGACCAAGGAAATGATAGGCTACATATCCTCTTTAAATCACTGTGTTCATCGATACTACCAATTTGTGTTTATAGCCTGTATTAGGTATTGGTAACAAACGATACATTATATAGTATTATAGTATATAGTATATATTATAGTGAAGGCAATATTGGAGAAATACTGGAGGATCAATCTGAGGAAATGCCCCCCCCCCCCTAAAATTTGAATTTTGTTTGTCGAGCTATACAGACATATACAATAAGAGTACACAATGATATTAAAAACATGTATGGCAACAAGTATATTTTTCAGGCTCACAGTAGAGATTCCTGTACCACTGTTTTTTCACAAGTGGTGCCTTCTCAAGGAGGGCTAATTAATTGATATAACGATACATTTCTTTTTCATACTAAACTGGTGGTCATTAGTTTGGGGATACCGTTTATAGATAAAATATATAATAAGTTTCTCAAGGACAATGACTTAAATTACGTCGTAAATTTCAGATAAGGTGATCATGGATCATGGAAGTATCTCAGTGACGTCTGGAGACGTCACACACACCAGCAGTTTCTCTTCGACGTTAATACCACGCGTAACCATGGCACAATCAGACAATGACGTCATCAAGACCAGCTCAACATCGTCGATGATGTGGGCGATGCCTCGGATGACGTCAGAGCGTGGAGAGGAGCGTTCCGGGCCGAGTCTGCCGGAAAGGATCATGACAGCACCCCTACCGGACATCACAGACAACATGCTCCTGAATGAGAACGACCCGCCCCCTATACCTCTCTCTCAGGCCAATAGGTGAGATGTCCGCCCTCGTAGATGGGTCAGATTTTCAGAAAATGTACAATTCGCCTTCACCAATCCTCTCAAATAACCCATATTTAAGACAAAAATGAGCTTCAAAATGCAGTTTATCATAACAGAACTGATAATATAAATCAATGCGATACCAAATGTACTCAGATATACCCGGTATTTAACATTTTTCAGCCTAATTTAGCCAAATCTCCTAAATGTGTAGAGCTGCCAATTGTACATTTTCAGGTAATCTGACCCAGTCTATACCTGTCTGTCTCTGTCCCTTAGAGACAGATAGACAGAAGGCTCTCCGTCTGTCGGTCTGCCTTCCACTCTCTCTCTCATACCTCTGCCACAATACACTGTCTGTTTCTTCCTATCTATCAACTGCTGCCTGTCTAATATCTCTATCTCTCCTAATATTTCCCTGTCAAAATCTGCCTATCCATCCTCCGTATTATTCTCCCTATTGCTTCCGATACCCAACCCGGCTCCTTTCTCGACCTCAAATGACCAGATATAGCCTACATGGGTTAAAGGGCGTAAGCAACCAAACCCTCCTATTTCGGTAAAATGTCCTCTTTCTACAATTACCAAGTCTCTGATTTCCATATCAATATCTCGTAAGAACACACTCCACCTCCACAATAGAGCAACCAAACTTAGGTCTTTCTAAACCAACAATTCATAGCGCTTAGATCACTGTATACAGACACTCGATACTTGGCATAATAGAGAAGTATACTACCAACAGCTAAGGCAGTAAGGTAGTAAGTATCTAACTGTACAGTTTATTAGGTGAGCTGCTATGGGGGTATATATATACATATAGGTATGGAATTCCCACCAAAACAAAAGATCTAGATTGCACATAAGAGCCTACAGATAGAGTATAGTCTATTGATACCAAGGCCTCATGATCTTGTATACACGGTTTCTTACGCCAGAGCCTGGAAGGGAGCCAACCACCAGGCTATCATCGCCTGGGTTCAATAACACACTAAACATGCCAGTGTTTGCTTCTTATAGGGACCTTTACACTTAACATGTACCATATATATATGTACATGTGTTCTTGTAACTACAAGCCTCAACCATACAGTAACAGATGGTTTAGGTAACATGTGAGACTATAATTATACTGTTTCATCTGATGAGAAATATTTAATATCGAGTGGGATTTTTTTTTTAAATGTGGTTTTATAGGTCATGCTTTATGGTATAATGGGGGTCCCACATAATTGTCAGCCTACTATTTTCCTGGCTTATGAATGAGTTCATTCGTGCACAAATCATCCATGAAAATTATTTTTGATTGATTTAACAAATATCACAGCTTTAACGGAGTAGGCTTATTCAAGTTCAGGAATCGAGGTTACACACGAGCATTTATGGCATTTCCCTAGAACAGATTACCTGTGGTTGAATTAGCAGCGATCGCAACTTTAAGAGAGACCTATAGTTCATACACAGGCATCTAATACAGATTCCAAATATTAGAGGAGGGAATATAATTGGAAAGCTCTCCACCTTTTCCAGTACATACACTGGTGGGGCTCCATACAGGCAGAGCGGCACAATACAGAGGGACTCGAGACCGTGTGTTGTAAGCACCGACTCTTTGGCAATGGTAATTATAATTTTAAAGCAGCGAACGTTTAAGTGGTACTTGTTGAAGAAGAAAGCTTGCCAAGGATATGAAAACTTGGCAGATATAGGACTGCGCATAGGGCGGTTTCTTAAGCCAATTACTTTGCATGCTTATAGTGGAATTTGTGGTAAATGAATTTATTTAATATTTAACATATTTAAGTTGATTTTAATCAAATTAAATTTACAGGTTGTAAAGTGCACCCCATGGTTATAGACCTTATGCAAGTTACAGGAGTCGTATTGACACTTGTAACATCATAATTGATTTATAATGGCGGCAAAGGCAACAGCCCTATTGATACAATATCTACCACACATGTACATTAAGGCAGCTAGCACACTCATAATAACGAGTAAAGCCTACAGTTAGTTGACTCGGATCAGGAACCAATGAAGCGTCACAGACTGGTCAAACAAAGTACAAAGTGTGAGCTAATACTAAACCTCTGGTATCACAGCAGTGGTATAGGCTTAATCACTCACTCTCTGGAGGTACTGGGCAGGAGCAATAGGTGCTGGAGAAGGAGCAAACTCCTCCAGAGAGAACTTCAGCTGCTAAGCATAGCAAGGGGTAAGGTTTATAGCTTCTAAATCTGATTGATTCCAATCCTGATCTGCAAAAGTGGGATCAGGACATGGAAAGAAGTGCAAATCGTCTGAGACTCGGGATCAAGTGTTAAGACAGAAGGAGAAGCCGGAGTGGATGTGTTTAATTCCGTAGTTGATTAATTAATCAATCAATTAATCAGGAGTATTTTGTGAGCTGGGTTTATAGGGGTCAGATTTTCAGAAAATGAACAATTGGCAGCTGTACACATTTAGTAAATTCTGCTAAATTAGGCTGCAATTTGGTCAATATTAGGTAAATTCGAGTATATTCGGCATGGCATTGATTCTAGCAATCGGTTTGGTTAGGTTGAACGATATTTTGAACTTTATTTGGGTCTGAAATTCGGGTTATTTGAGTAGATTGGCGAAGTTGAATTGTTCATTTTCTGAAAATCTGACCCAGAGGAGACTTGGTGGGGAAGTGTGAATAATTCCCCGATGAGAGGACTGTAAACAAACTGTAGTCAACCCAGCCTAGAGTCAAGACTGAGTAAATATATATGACTGCCTATACTAAATAGCATTACATGTACTTGCCTTGTAGTTGTATTTGTATGACTGATCTTTTCAAAATGTTTTATGTTCTCACAGAGGTGCAAAAACCAATTGAGAATATTTCACTTAACACTGGCTTATATCACTATAAAGGACAATAGCTATGTGGCTTATCATATAGCAAAACATGGCCTTAGTAATCCATAACAAGGTTATGTTACTCATTTCCATACATATTCAACACTAAATATTTACTATACAAGATAAAATGGAAGTTTAGACACTCACAACTTGTTAAGTAAGGGACTACATGGTTATGGCAAAATTGAATATTGATAAATGATTTTAGGAATGGGAAAAGAAATGGGACAAGAGAGCGTACTGAATAAACCTATATGGTAGAGTTGATTAATGAATTTCTTCTTAAAGTGGAACTAAACTATTTACAATTTATGTTTCAGGGTACTGGTGAAGAACAATGTGGCAGCAAGGCATGCTCTGAGATCACAGAATGAGGACCTGTCCCGTCAGTTTTCCCGTATAATGGCTGCCCACGCGGCCCAGGAACGCCTCATCCAGGCCGAGCTCCGCGCCATCCAGCAACACACCCTTTCTCCTGGCGGCGCTACAACCGCAAGCGCTGTCGACTTCAGCCAAGTCATGAGTAGCCACAACATCAGTACCTCCAATGGTAAATACTTTGTGTCTCCATTCAATAGGCACAAAGTTCCATCAGGTAAAGGTGATTCACCCACAGCTGCAGCCATGTCACTGCCTGTAGCCATGGGACACAGCAGTACAGATGGTGCTGCAGACATTCTGGCCAAGTACAGTCTGTCCTCTAGACCTAAGATGGGTAAGTTAGGGGTAAAGGCAGTGAATACAACCCCACTGAGCAGTGGTACTGGGGGTATGAGAGTGACTCAACAGCAGCCCATCCAGTCTTCCCCTCAGCACAACAGTCCTGCCCTCAAGCTGCGGCAGACTGCAACAGGAGGCCTGAAGCTACAGCCTGTGCACCCACAGCAGGTCAATGGAGCCATCACTGACATGAAGTCCAAAGGAGGCAAACCAGTGAGAGTCAAAGTACAGCTCAAAGTGAAACTGCCTCCATTAAAGGCTGGCAATAAAAGCCCCATGCTGCCACAGCCCAAATATGACCCTTCCCAGCTGCAGGTCAAGCCTTCCTCCTCCTCATCCAATGTTTCTAGTGTAAAACACAGGTACAGATATGAAGGCTCCCCGGGGGAGCTGCAGGAGGAATCTAGTTTTGGGGCCCTCAGAAAGATAGACATTATTTTTGCCGGGGAAAGGGCTGCGGCACGTTCTCAGTCCCCAGGTGAATCAGACGAAGGGGAGAACAAGACTTTGGTGCTGCGGTGTGCCGATGGCACTTTGTGTCGCGTGCCAATTGGTAGTACTCACAAACTACAGAAACTTGTAGCAAACAGGGATGGTGTACCAGACATTTCTACTGCTAAGATACTGAGACAGTCCAGGGAAGGCCTTACAGGGAAACCTTTACTGAGATCATGTTTCAAAAGGCCAAGGTCAAAAATGTACCCTAAGGTTAAAAAGACAGTTCATTTCGCCCCTGATGTAGTGGATGTTAGCAGGGAAAATAAGGAAACTGAGCTTCAACCCACAGTGAAAATAGGCTCCAAGTTCTACACTATCAAGCTGCCCAATATAAAGGCAGTGCAGCGGGTGCCGGCCCCGACAGACAGATATGCCCTCAAATCACTTGCGCTTCTGCCCAAAATACCAGAACTCTTGGAGGACTTGAAATCAGACCTGGATACTATTCCAGACATTGAGGATGGTGCTTCTGTAGATGAGGGAGAGCCACAAGAGGGAGAGGCAAGATTGGACTCAGCATCTACACAAAGTTCGGATGCGGGGGACAACCGCCCGACTGCGGCCTGGAAGCGACAGATGCCAGAAACCGGAAGTAGCGGCAAGCTTCCCAAGTACAAGGATGTGGTGCTGCAAGTGCGAATGAAGAAGAAGAAGACCCCCACCCCCTCCCCCTCTCCTGACATCAGTGCACCACCCCCCAGCCCTGAATCCCCCACAGACAAGGAACAGCAAGGCACCAGTAGCAAGTATATGGTATCTAAAGTACACGACAAGTGGAAAGTGACAATAAGGAACACCTAGTGAGGTCATGTTTGTAAATATACCAGTGGGATGTATTACATTGCATTTTATAATAGACGGTAGTATACTTCCTCAGGAGCTAAAGAGGAACTGGTACACATAGGGAGGTGGTATACCTCCTTGGTATAAGTGGTGAACTTGTAAAATATCAACTACAAATAAATCAGTTTGGAATATACATACACCTTAAGCCTCCTGGACTGTATTGTAAATAGCCATAAGTGAGTATCTATATCAGCTTCTATTTATACACCATGTGCAAATATATTCACTCGCGAATAAAGAGTTTCTTTTCAGGAACGTTTTGTAGAAGGTTTTCTTTATTTAAATAGAGTAAAACTCTGTATAGGCGGACGCCTCGCCAATCTGACACCTCGCTATTATAGACAGTTAGGGCCGAACCTTTCACTTTGCTATCAAGTTATTGCATCACCATAATAATATACATTTTTTATGAAGAATGTACACAGCATATCATCGAAAAATGACATCAATATTACAATAAGGCAGTGTACAATGTCAGTTATAATAGTGAT
Organism: Sthenelais limicola; assembly: GCA_942159475.1. NCBI lineage: Eukaryota > Metazoa > Annelida > Polychaeta > Phyllodocida > Sigalionidae > Sthenelais > Sthenelais limicola. The sequence goes on from OW804101.1 coordinate 28,905,512, forward strand.
GTTCTATCCGAACACTTCGTTAATATGACACTTGAACCAGACCTTAGAACTGTTTTTACTCTAAATCAAACACGAGCAATGTGGCATCGTTTGTCTGAGGTAGGATCGGCAATAGGGGATTGGCATGTCCGCCATCTTGAACCTTGATTTGCATGGGATTGTGGGAGTTGTATGTCACAGTAAAAGCTATAGAAACAAGTTATGTTCAGCTTGGAATATTTAACAACGATCTCGTGTCAATATCCATGGGTTTTTACATGTTTCCATTAAACAAGACTTCATCTTTCCCATTATGCATTGGTTTTTTTTATAGATCATTACATAAGCTATTGTATTGGTGAAAAGATCTTTGCATTTTTCGGAAAAACAAATGCTGCTAAATATTTGTATGTCAGATTTGAACTGAATCCATTTCAAGATGTGGGTCAGATTTTCAGAAAATGTCCAATTCGCCTTCACCAATCCTCTCATATAACCCACATTTAAGCCAAAAATTAGCTTCAAAATGCTGTTTAACATAACAGAACTGATACTTTAAATCAATGCGATACTAAATATACCCAGATATACCCGGTACTCATAATTTTTCAGCCTAATTTAGCAAAATTTCCTAAATGTGCAGAGCTGCCAATTGTAATTGCCAATTTTCTGAAAATGTCACCCATGTACTGTAATATACATGCGCAGTGAGACGTGCAAATCTCCTATTATAAATTGTTTCGGTTAGGTATCATGACTGGTTGTAAGATCTGAAACGCCATTCCACGTCAGAACTGTGAGTCAGCTCAAGTTTTTCCTTGTCTACAAGGAGATAAAGAAAATAATCAAAATAAAAGTTTCTATTTTCAACCAGCGAACTTGTGACATTATGTATAATAAAACGCGATTATCTCCTGTTAATTTGTGATATTGTTCACAGAAAGTTTCCTTATATACTAATTTGTGTAATGGTCGATCATTTTCACTATCTGTTCTGATACACTTGCAGATAATTAATTTGTTATTTCAGGGCAAACAAAATATAAAATAGTAAAAGCCTAATGCTTGATAGGGTTGTCAAGTTAATCCTCCACTTGCGGACACCTCGCTAATCAAGACAATTTCATTTCTATAGAAGTGATCTTTCTTCTATCTGAACATCTCGTTATTATGAACATTTGAGTCCGCTCCAAAGCTTGTCAGTAACAGAGGCTTACAAATAGATTCCAAAGTATACGTCAAAAGTAATGTATAAGAGGTGAGACGAGGCAGAATGTGTCTAACCTGTACGTACGGGAGACATAAATAAAAGCACAAATACTGTGCCAAGAGTGTCCGTGATAAAGAGGCGGTACTGTAGATACCGGTCAAAGAGCGTATCTGTGATATATAGCTATAGTGTACTCGGACCAACACCAGGCTTGGAGAGAGACAGCTGATGTGATGAGAGTACCCCGGCGCATTTATATATATATATTTATTTGTTGTATTATGTCAATAAAAGTTTCATTATCGTCAGTACTCTGCCTATTTCCATCATTACACTACATATCCATAGATAAGTATGATTCCATATACTATGGAGATATTAAGAAAAAAGTCAAGGAGAATGCATGGCTTTATATAATGTTTGTATGTTTAAATAGTTAATTCTGCGCAAAACATTATAGCGCATGGACATTATTCTCAGTTACATGTTAAGTGCCCAAGGGCGGGGGGGGGGGGGGGGGGGGGCGGTCAGAGACTTATGACGAGGAACAATAATAAGTGTATGGTAAAATCCATGAAAAAATACCCCCAACATAGCATGACGTCATCTATGAATGGCCCATTCAAAGGATTCTGTTTGATCTTTTCTTTTCTTTCTTGTTCAAACTTTGTTTCAAATATTTTACAATTATTTCACGATCCCCAAGATATTTTCCCTTGGTGTGTATTTGCCATTGACTGATCCTTTACACACAGTAGATATATGATATATATATATACATATATATATACAACCCGTAGTCCGCACAGGCTACATCCAGGGCCTTGCCTGAGACTGGTTCCCATGGCAACATACTACTTACTGCCGCATCCATGACGAGTATGAGGAGGTATCATACCTCACACCTCTTATTCAACCTTTAGCCGAGGTAGATATATATATACTACTCATATGGTACACTTAGAGTAGAACACGAGGAACTGAAGCTGACACAATATCACCATTAAACCTGACCTTGAGAATGTCACCAAAATAATTTAAATGAGCTCGATTTAATATCAATTTTTAGAACATACAAAAAAATGTTTTCACTGGAGCACTTGACTCTAATGTCGTCAGTGTACTAAAATTCAGTTGAATTAAATATTTTTTTTTTTTTTTCGAAAATAGATTTTCATAATAACTTGTGGTGATTTGTCTACGGTCAGGATGTAAGGTGTGAGAGCGCGTGAGGAGGAGCAGGAGTTACAGGGGTTGTTATGCAGCAGGTGTATATAGATGGAACCTAGCAAGGGGGAAGTCTGTACACTTGTTATTGACCGAGGGAGCGCGGGAAGTTAGAGGGCGTTAGCCCGAGATCTTCTGCGCTCCCGAGGTCACTAACAAGTGTACAGACTTCACCCGAGCTTTGTTCCATATTTATTACACCCCATTAATAAATAAAAAATATAAATAATTAAAAATAAAAGAAGTAATTTACGTTTTGGGCGGACCTACTTGTTGTATGTCCCCAGGGTGACATAACTCACATGTTATGCACCACTTTGACCAAGTGTGACATACAATGCTGAAGGTATAGGAAGCAACAGCACAGGGGTGTAATAATATATAGAGACACAGCTGTGGTACTTACATGGAGCTCTGCCGGGACAGGGAGCTGGAGGAGGAGGTAGCCTTGCGGCGCATGGTGGGCGACGGTTCCGGCATGGTGACCTTGGAGGGCGCCGGGTACGACTTGCGCATCAGGTTAGGGCTCGGCGACGGGTCCGGGAGCGCACCGGTCAGACTTCTGCAATAGTACGGTTAGGTTGATGATGTTAATTCTGGATTTAATTTCATTCATATTTATATTCAAAGGTTAAAGATTTATAAAGGAGAGAGAGAGGAAAGACGGTGTGGGGGGGGGGGGGGAGAGAAACGAGAGAGAAGGGGGAGGGAAGAAGAGAGGAGAGAGGGGAAGGGGAGAGAAAGAAAGAGAGAGAAAGTGGAAGACGAGGTGAGAGGAAAAGAAAGAGAGGGAGAGAAAAGAGAGAATATGAGTATAGAAAGAACGAGAGACAGAGGGAGGGAAACTCATTATACAACATACAAAAGCCTGAATTGACCGAGGGAATGTAACTTGTAGGTAACTATGGCCCTACCCCGACACCTTAGCATTTAACTACCAACACCAACAGGTCAATTGTAATTATGAAATTATGATTAATACGGAAGCCCTCGGTAAATCACTTCCATAAATTATTAGTTCTATACGAAGTCAAGCAATCCACAGATTCATAGAGCTATATGTGTGTTGATATCAGCTGATATTGCCGTCTGCCTTGGCACTCGGTTTCCAGAATATCTTGTAATATGTCTTGGGTTCATTCATTACACGGGTCAGATTTTCAGAAAATGTACAATTCAATTTGGCCAATTTTCTCAAATAACCCAAATTTCAGACGAAAATAAAGTTCAAAATACAGTTCAACCTATCCAAACAGATTGGTAGAATCAATGCAATGCCGAATATACTCGAATTTACCTAGCATTGACCAAATTGCAGCCTAGTTTAGCAGAATTTACTTAATGTGTACAGCTGCCAATTGTACATTTTCTGAAAATCTGACCCACACCATATTGATTCCATAAAGTTCTCAGGGCAGTGAGAGCCAGGTTCCTGTCAGTCCTGATAGATCGACATGCACATATATATGGGTCAGATCATAAGAAAATGTACAATCGCCAGCTCTACAGATTTAGTTATTTCTTCTATATTAGATTAAAAAATGATAAATACGAGGTATTTGAAGATATGGTGTGGCTTAGATTCATAACATCTTTGTGGTTATGATGAACTGTATTTTTAGACCTCATTTCTGTCTTGAATTTGGGATATTTGAGAGGTTTGGTGAAGGCGAATTGTGCATTTTCCGACGATCTAACAACCCAGATAATATCAGCTGCATATAATATACAGCAGAACTGTTACCAAAATACAGCACATGGGATAGCACCATTTGACGGTAAATTACATGTGAGCTGTAATATATTGGATTTATATAACTCATTTATTTAATCAAATAACTCATAACAAGCGCATATAATGGGATCTGGGAGATCAATCATTTCTAATTATAAACATGTACAGGACCGATACTATATTGACTCTTGTGAAATCCACAAAGATTATATCTTTTATATTAGAATCACTTCACTTCTCTGGGGAAATTTTATTAGGAAATTTAGTTCTCAAGATTTATATGGTGCTAAACCTCTAATAGTTTCACAATATTGAGGTTTTAGGAGATTTTTTTAGTTCAATTTATAAGAGACTTGCAGTTTTGTTTAAAATAAATATTTTTTAGGATGACATGTAGGATGTACAACCAGATGGTTGTAGACAATGTATGTGTTCTCTAATTCACGAAAATACCGAACCAGATAAATAGGGGAAAATGATTAAAAACATAATATTTTGGATTTGTTTTGTGTTACCCACGGCTGAGATATGTTCAGAAATCCTCAGTAGCATGGTAGCAAGATAGGAACATCATTTCACAAAGGTAAATAAATAAATAAATAAATATAATCAATGAATTTAAAATGCTTCACCTTGACATGGCTCCATTTTGTCTCACTGTGACGGTGCCAGATGTGGAGGAGGACCTGATGGGGGTTACTGCAACCGATGCGGTGGCCCCTTTAGAGGCTGCGGATGGGGCGAGGGGTGCAGGGCCCTTAGTTGATGGGGCGAGGGGTGCGGGGCCCTTAGTTGATGGGGTGAGGGGCGCAGGGCCCTTGGTTGATGGGGTGAGGGGCGAAGGGCCCTTGCTCGAGGGCAGAATAACTGGCTTGGGGGCCACAGGTGGGGGCACAGAGGAACTGGTGGGTTTTGTAGATGTTGACTGTGCTACTGGAGCCTGCAAACAACATAATAAATTAACACAATTAGTGGATTTTAAACACAAATATCTGAGTGACTCTAACATCTGGAATGAGCAATACACTTCACCAGCCAAACAAAGAAAAGACTAAATGCTAGCCTCCTAATTATTAGGTGCATGGCCCAAAAGTCGAATAGTTACAGAAAATAAAACAAAATAAAAACATCAGCTTGTTCATGTTTTTGTGCATGGTGATTATTACCATTATGGATATCATAGTTAGAATGTTTAAGATACATTCCTAACACTCATCAACATTTAAATTCATACTATGATCATAGATTATTATGAAGAAGTAAAAAGATATCTTAAAACAGCTAGGGTAGCTATTATAAAGATTAATCTTGATAGCACATGATACCATAACGAGTACATTACAAAAATAATCTACTAAAATAAAATGATTGATTTCAAGTTATTTAAATTATGATCACAAATGAAGCTCAAGCCAACTATTCTGTCCTCTGAAGGAAATCATTTAACAAAAAAACTCAAAGCACCTCGAATATGTAAATTTATATGTAAAATAAAGCAATACCTTGACAGCGGGTGTGAGTGGGGAGGGAGTACGAGGTGTGGTGGAGGAGGGCGGTGTGAGTGGAGAGGCCAACTTGAGTGTGACCGAGGACGTCTTGAGGAGCGGTAGAGGGGACACCTTGGGCATCTCTGTAGTAGAACTTGTGGACCCTGTAGTGGGCTTCTTGCCCGCCTGTGGTTGTTCCGGGACGGGGAGGAGCGGGGAACCAGGATCCACCGGGGTGGGACCGGCGTACAGCAACTCCTGGGCGGTGGCTGTCTTCCGCCTTGCCTGAATAATAGATGTAAGAGTTGATGGGTGTTGTGGGGCTATAGTTGCCCGCTGAAGCCAGGCATTATAGGCCTATAGTGCCCGGGGCTTTAATAGTTCATGGTTAACAGATACTGCAACGGGTATTATTCACAATGCTTCTAGGAAAACTGCTTTCCAGAAAAGTACAAACTAGTCATTCTTTGCCTTTTGTATGACCTGTGAAACCAAGATCTTTATTTACAGGGTAAAATAGCCAATAACAAGGCGTCTGCCATGAATATATATATATATATATATATACACCATTTGTACCATTTGTAAAAATGTGTCTGGTATACTTCCACAAAGAATAATGATTATTTGTGGGTAAAGTTCACCACTCTTTACACCATATATACACAGCTAAAACATGAGTGAGTATAGTTCTGGGAAGAGAAGCTCACCTTATCCTTGTTCCGGCCTGAGAGTGACTCTCCTGATCCAGTAGCAGCGCCCCCACCAGCGGGGGCAGTTAACAAAGCGGCCGTCTGTGGGTTGATAGGGCGGAAGGACGGCTCCAAGAGGCTGACATCACCAATTTGTGTGTACCAAGTCATCAGTTTTAGTTGTTGCGTCATCAGTTTGTGCGTAGTACGTCATCACAAGGGGGGCACATGTGGTGATGTGTTTAGGGACAACAACAGCAGCAGCAACGGCAACAGCAGCAACAGCAAGAACCCGAACGTAACAACATACGTGATCGGGAAGCAGCATGAAGAAGGGCCAGACACATAACATAGACGTAACACAACATGAAGATGGACGAGACGCAGACATGGGTGGACATACACAGAAAAGAAAGAGAAGAGAAAAATGCCAAATAAGCCTGTGTCCAAATACATGATGATAAAACATGAATCATACATACCATGCAGGTTGACTTAAATAATTTTATAATTAGTGAAATGTGGTCCTAAAATATGGCTTGCAAAATATAAAAATCAACCACCCACCCTGATGTAAATAGAAGTTCACCCAAAAGTTAAAAATGGAGGTTTTTTGGGAGTGAGAGAAGAATGTGGGAATGAGGTAAGGTTTACCCTGATTCATACAGTCCTGAGCTTATACTGCCACCAAGTGGCAAGGCCACTCATTAACACCCAGTAACACATGACCGTGCGTTTCAATGTACCAGGTATATTATCATTAATGCTGTATTATTTATTTATGTTATAATTGCTATCTACTCACAGACCTATATCCCATATCTTGTAAATTGAATATATTTGTGCCCCCTACTAGCTACCAGTAACAAATGGAGAGATATGTGTATTATTATAGCTTAACAAACGGTGAACAAGTGCGTCATTCTGATTCAATAAAGACAACTAACTTTTACCTACAGAACAACTGCTAACGCAAAAGGCTTTTTTCAATATTTACAATAATTGTTTGCAAAGTTTACAAGTAAGAATTCAACAGTCGATCACGATGGTAAAGTTCTAATACTGCGCTAATGAGAAACAAATATTAATAACTTCTCGCTGCCTTGTTTCACTTATACAAACTCTGCCCATGCGTAGAGTAACCTAATCTTACTGCTACAGTCTAGGCTCACCGCCTCTCAGACCAGATAAGAATGCTGTATCAGTGATTGGACGCCTACTGCGCTCTGCGCTAATGGCTTCCTCGCTCGTGAGTAGGCCACCTAATTATAGGCTAGTGGGATTTTGATGGCATTTTGCGGTTTGAAGCGAGAGGTTTTCCCTCAGTTTGGAGGGATTCATTTAACTCTGAGCCTAGACTGTATAGTTATGATATCTGATACATATATAACCCAGTTCCCTTTGAACAAATCAATCCATCAACCTTAGGTGTCTGCCTTGAAAACCCAGAATTAATTTGGCAGCGGGATTCAATTCAAACCCTCCAGAATTTTGGCGAAAGGAAAGGCTTCAATTCTCATATTAGTCATATTAGGAAGTTCTAGGAGACGAATCCTCTCCACAATCCTTCCTTTGCGTCTTGCAAATGTAACTTATGCAAGGAAATAAATTGTGCCGTTGGCAGTGAAAATTGCCCGAAGCAAATCAAATCACCGACATGAATGGTTCCGAGCAAAGAAACTATTTCAATTTAAGAGATAAATAACATCGGACATGAAATAATAAAAGAAATGTCATAGACCATGTCGCCAATCCTAAAGTTAACAATCATGATGAATTTTATTAATAAACCCCCAGAAATTAATTATTAAAACCCGACAAACCCATAGCGAGCACCTGATTTTAGTCCCCTTTCTTCACAAATCATGGTATAAAATATATAACACCAAACTTTCAGCACGATGATGATTGCGGACATAGGAGGAGAGCAGGTTGTTGTTGTAGCACGGAGCTAAGACACTTGTAGAACTATTGTGTGTACAATGTACAGTCATGGCACTTAGTACAGCTAATTCTACACTAGTGGACTACTATAGAGTCGTCTATACTATACTAATCTACTACATCTAACTACAATGCACATGTTAAGGCAGCAGTCATTCTATTCATATCATATAATTTATATATTATTTACAATTAATATGTACAACATTGAGCTAGAACAATTTCTACTAAAAGCTTATCACAGATACTGATAATAATGATGATAGCAAAATTGTGTAGGGGCAAGAAGGGCACTAGGCCTAAACTCCACTTGGTATCTAAGGACGTTAGGAGAAGGACCTCCAGGACCACAGGAGGAAGAATCACAATCTATGCGTGAAGTGGTGTGCACAAGCGGCAGAGCAAATTCTGAGACAAACTCTGTTTTTCGTCAGAGTGATGGCATAGAGAGAAAACCTAAGCCATTTTAATAGGGCGGTTCATGTCGCGTAAAATAATGCTGCAAATACGGCCACTGCATTTGCCTTATTGAAGAAAGAATATGTAGAAAATAATAATTTTTGAGTAAGATGTGTTCATGATTTAAGACACACTGGAAGAACAGCCTACTGTAGACACAGACCACCCTGTGGTAATAATTATATTAATTAATTAATTTATTAATGTTTGTAAAAGAATTGAAGCGATACTATAAGAAAAGATAGTACTTGAAGTCTAATCTAATCACTAGATTTTGATAGAATCTTATATTTATAGGAGTATAGTTTATATTGCTCAAAAGAACTTAATCAGATCATGGATCGTAGCTGCATATTTTTGCCAAACACAAATCCCCCAATGAGTAGAGTACAAAGCTAAGGACTTTGTTAAAGCATTTGTTGTGTTAGCGGGTGCCCTGAGTCGTAATATAATCGATGAAGAGTGGGGAAGGCTTTTTTAAGTCAGGAGAACTAGCCAAAGCAGACCGGCTTGTGTTATGTACTTAACAAAGGCTATAGCCACAAGCCACCGTCAGGAAAAGAGATAGTGAAACAGACAGAAGAAAAATAAAACTATTGCGGCAAAGCAACAAAAGTCACTACAACACATAGGGTCCACCACGGTCGTCAGTTCATATCATGAAGAAGGACATTCATTCATTTTTTTGTTTGTCCAAGGATTGGCATGATAGGGGAGAGAAAAAAATGAAAAAAAGAGAAATAGAAAAAAGTGTTAGTAATCATTTTCTTCTTTCCAATCTGATAGGTTTTCTGTAGCAAGAACTTAACGAAAGTTTTTGTATGAAGATGTTATAATGCAATGAGATTGTTAACAGTATTTACAAAGTTTCTGTAGGATATTCCTACACAGGCAAAGTCCCCAAAATAAACTCTGGGAAAATAGCAGAGCTTAGGCTGCTACTGCCACCTGGTGCCACTTAAACAACTAACATTTCCAACAACTGCCAGACAGAGACCTTAGTGTGAGTGGGGTTGCACAGGGGGAGGCTTTCAAACGAGTGACTTTTGTTACTTTTGTTATTTTGCAAATCTTGCAAGCTCTGTGGGTTTGTTCTGATAAAAGTTTCACATGTTCAGAAGCCTGAAGATAATTCAAATTTGGTTGAAGATGGTGAGAAGTCCAAGATGGAAGATAACATACACGGGGTTCCCACAGGATTGGAACAACTACATAGAAACCAAGACAACTACACACAATTTAATGACGTGTACACATGATTGACTAGGCTGACAATTTACAAAAAAAAAGTCACATGGGTATGTTGTGAAATTAATGTTAGATTTGACTTTCAGGAGAATATTGGGTTATATTTAAACATCAAATTAATTCTTAAAGTAAAGCTCCAGCATGTCAGAAAGTAGAGCCTTTGTAATGTAGTAAAAGTTCCTGAATGTTTATGGATAGGTTTTAGATTTGATCCAAATCCAATGCTCGTCTGTATTTAGGCAATATTCTTTAACATATCTAAATTTTGACATCATTGCCTCATCACCCTATTATTGTTGCGCCAACTATGATTGGTTCAAACATTGCATTGCTGCCACCCCACCCTTGTCACCCTAGTCAATACATCATTGTTTAATGTCCCGTGTCCACTGATCTGAATATCTCAGTCAGAGGGGAAACAGGGGGCAGTCAGGCCAGTGGCGATGCATGGCAAATTAAAGCTACACACTCTGTTAACGTCGGTCAAAAACTGAAATTTTGGAGGATTTTTTAGTTGTTCTTGCTAAAGAGCTTCTAAAACGTCCTTATTTGTATTTGGAGGACCCGCCGGAATACTTTCATGCATCAACTTTACTTATTATTGCCCACCAGCAGCAGTTTTCTCGGTGATTAGACTTCAGATTCTTGTATGACCAATAGCAGAATATTGATAAATCCAGTCATAGTCATATAAGTAATAATATGAGTGAATTTGGTTCAGATTTTGTTGTTGTTATAGCTGAGAATGGAGCTTTAAGATGGCTGACTCGCTACTGTCAGCTGAGTGTCAAGATGGATGAATCCTCTAGTCAGGCCGTTATCGTCATCGGTCAGCTGAGATAATCAGCTCAGTGGATACAGGGCTTAATGGACCAGTCAGTATGTATGTCAGCTTGCAAAAATATTTTGGTATAATTTTGTTAATAATTTTGTTGCACATGTTGCAGCCTGTGGGAAGCCCTGGCTGGACCACAGAGCGGTGAGCCACAGAGCGGTGAGCTAGGTGTTAGAGCTACACAGAAGCAGAAAGCGTTAATAAACCTGCATGTGAGGAACGAGTAGGTGGCGGCAGGAATACCAACTACTGAAAGCTTGGTGATTTATTTTATATGATTTGTCAAATTCTCAGTTTCCTTTCAGTTTCAAAGTATTTACTAAAAAAAACACTTCATTAATAGGACAATTCATTAAATATAGCACTGGTTATTCGATAAATTTAGGGTAGTACTCTTCAAAGAATCTTTTACACAACTTTTCCCAAGGTTTGCAACGATCTTTGTAAACCTTATAGGTCGGTTGATGTTGGTTAAATATGATCACTCAATAAAGGCCTTTAAGGGTTGGTGAAACCGAGTTATGGTTGACACATGGTTAAGCAAAAATAAATTGAACCAATTAGTGGCACTTTTAGAAATCATAACTTGTTTTAAGCTTTTCACAAAAAATATCTAAAACAATGCAAGCTACCTTCATACAATAATGATAATATTAGATTTAAAATTATCTATTTCTAATTTTAAGAACTTTTCTAGACTCCCAAGTTGATATTATAAATGAGTTTTATAAGACTAGATGTGCTGCATACAATAAATGATAACATATAGAACTAGGCATGAATAATATATATTATAACATGGAACCAAAAGAATTGCGATAATTCTGGTAGTTCTGGTATGACTTGAACATTCAGTATACACAAGATTAACACCAGTCTGCGTGGGTACTTGAACATCAAATTTAGAATCTCGATGCAATCACAAAAACTGATATTAGAGATTTGTGAAAATAAATTTACCAAAGTTTGCAAAATGTCTGTGATATAATTATGACAATTGATGCCGAAAGATAATTGCAATCCATTTGAAAAATTCACAAAATGTCACTAAAATCCCTTCCTCATTAGAGAATTCCAGCAGCCAGAATGTGAATATAAACTTATTAACATCTCTTATTGGGGGGGGGGGGGGCTATACGTAATAAGTATAGAGCTTCATCAGATATATTAAGTCAGGCCCTCACCACCAAGTGCATATACAAGTCATTTTAATATCAAAATATTATTTCGTAATTTTGAAGAAAGGGACTTAAAATGTATTACTCATTTTAATAAACTAATTTCTGCTGAGATAAAAAAAAAGAGATTTTAAAAAAATTCATATTTTTTACCCGATGGTTTGATAATTTTGTGTCAACATTGTTATCAGCATAGTCAAGAATCAACCGAAACATTTGATAGCTTGATTTCATCTGTTTCTAAAAACATTTTTATTGGCAGAAGTATATTTATTAAAATAATTTCCGATGAGATACAGATGTGATTTAAAAATTTGTATATCTTCATTTTACAATGTTTTCTTTTGGGTTTGTGTCAACATTGGGATCAACATAGTCAAAAATTCTCCGAAAAATTTGATACTTTAGATTTCATCTTTTTCCAAAAACATTTTCATTGCCACAAAATTCTTTATTGGGTTTTAAGAGAAGTGAGGGTATTGCTGGTGCCGGGGGAAGGGCCTGCCTGAATACTGATGTAGGGTTAGCGATGCGCAATGATCTCACCTGTCTATGGGGGACGTGGCACCCGAACTGCTGCCGCTACCAGTGTCACTGTCACCTGCACGTAGAAAGAGCAACATTACACAGTAGTATAAGGCATGAGGGAGCTGTATGGTACACATTAGTATAAGGCATGGGGGAGCTGTATGGCAACATTACACAGTAGTATAAGGCATGGGGGGGGCTGTATGGCAACATTACACAGTAGTATAAGGCATGGGGGAGCTGTATGGCAACATTACACAGTAGTATAAGGCATGGGGGGGGGGCTGTATGGCAACATTACACAGTAGTATAAGGCATGGGGGAGCTGTATGGCAACATTACACAGTAGTAGAAGGCATGAGGGAGCTGTATGGTACACAGTAGTATAAGGCATGGGGGAGCTGTATGGCAACATTACACAGTAGTATAAGGCATGGGGGGGCTGTATGGCAACATTACACAGTAGTATAAGTCATGAGGGAGCTGTATGGCAACATTACACAGTAGTATAAGGCATGAGGGAGCTGTATGGCAACATTACACAGTAGTATAAGGCATGAGGGAGCTGTATGGCAACATTACACAGTAGTATAAGGCATGAGGGAGCTGTATGGCAACATTACACAGTAGTATAAGGCATGGGGGAGCTGTATGGCAACATTACACAGTAGTATAAGGCATGAGGGAGCTGTATGGCAACATTACACAGTAGTATAAGTCATGAGGGAGCTGTATGGCAACATTACACAGTAGTATAAGGCATGAGGGAGCTGTATGGCAACATTACACAGTAGTATAAGGCATGAGGGAGCTGTATGGCAACATTACACAGTAGTATAAGGCATGAGGGAGCTGTATGGCAACATTACACAGTAGTATAAGGCATGGGGGAGCTGTATGGCAACATTACACAGTAGTATAAGGCATGAGGGAGCTGTATGGCAACATTACACAGTAGTATAAGGCATGGGGGAGCTGTATGGCAACATTACACAGTAGTATAAGGCATGGGGGAGCTGTATGGCAACATTACACAGTAGTATAAGGCATGAGGGAGCTGTATGGCAACATTACACAGTAGTATAAGGCATGGGGGAGCTGTATGGCAACATTACACAGTAGTATAAGGCATGGGGGAGCTGTATGGCAACATTACACAGTAGTATAAGGCATGAGGGAGCTGTATGGCAACATTACACAGTAGTATAAGGCATGAGGGAGCTGTATGGCAACATTACACAGTAGTATAAGGCATGGGGGAGCTGTATGGCAACATTACACAGTAGTATAAGTCATGGGGGAGCTGTATGGCAACATTACACAGTAGTATAAGGCATGAGGGAGCTGTATGGCAACATTACACAGTAGTATAAGGCACGGGGGAGCTGTATGGCAACATTACACAGTAGTATAAGGCATGGGGGAGCTGTATGGCAACATTACACAGTAGTATAAGGCATGGGGGAGCTGTATGGCAACATTACACAGTAGTATAAGGCATGGGGGAGCTGTATGGCAACATTACACAGTAGTATAAGGCATGAGGGAGCTGTATGGCAACATTACACAGTAGTATAAGGCATGGGGGGGCTGTATGGCAACATTACACAGTAGTATAAGGCATGGGGGGGGGGGGGGCTGTGTGGTACACAGTAGTATAAGGCATGAGGGAGCTGTATGGCAACATTACACAGAGAATCTACTTGTTTTTAACTATCCAAAGGACGGGTACTTTGCTAGTACTAAATAAAAGGAGATCTAAAGACACTATAGAAACATAACATACCAGGTGCGTCATTTTGTTCCTGCATCCAGTTTTGGTCGAGTATGATGCCATACTGCTCTGGGTTCTGCTGTACCATATAGTGGCACATCTGCACGGCAAAGTCATGCTCGTTCTTCTGCTGCTGGAACTTGGCTTTAAACTCTTTGTTCTCGGTGTCCTTTTGAGACGCCAAGAGACCCTAGTAAACATAGCAGCAAAGGGTTCAACTAGTGGGTTTTTTTTTCCTATTTTATTTCTGGTATATACATCCACTTGTCCTTCCGTCGATAGAACATTTCAGGAGCAATACACTATCATGTAATCGCGGATTAAACGGAGTCGCCATAAGAACTGATTTTTCTTTTCATTTCCACATATTGTTCTACTTCATTCACTCTTATATGTCCATAAAGAGGTAAGGTCCCATAAATAACATTATTGATGAGTACACGACCTGGGTTCAACTAGTGTTTATCATACATCCACAAAGGCAGTGATAGACCATCCAACAAAAGTAGCTATCCTTATTATTAGTTTATTTTTTAACCGAGGACTTACTTATTTGAAGATTTTGAGGAAATTTTGCCAGTCAGTTTTGGATAACTGTATATGAGCAGCAAGCCCGAAGCCTGTCTTACCGAATATTAATGTTTTTCATTGTGTACATGAGAATATCGGGTTCCCGTAATTGTTAAACAAATAAAATTTCTTTTAAAAAACATATTTGTCCATCATAAAGATATAGATGTTTGCACGACTGGTTACCTTGGCAATGACGAGGTCTAGTACGTGCTGGAGGAGGTACTTGCTCTCCTGGAGACTCACGTCAGTCAGTATAGATGTAGGGTCCTCCTCCTGTAAATACACAGTCAGCAATACATGAGCGACTCTTTAATGTGATAAATATACATGAGTTACTCACTTACATAAGGTTCTGACCATTATAGCTGCACTAACTCTCTATGTAATAACATAAATATGAGCAGCTCACTTAAAGCTTAAAGGTTGTGAGCAACCCTACACAAGGGCTTATGTGAACACACATATATATGAGTAGCTGCCTTTAATAAGGCTCAGGTCATTAAAACTGCAGACCCAGCTAAAACAACTAAACATATCTTTTTCTTATTGATTATTTGAACCGAGTTTGGAAAGTTTTAAAGCTGAAATTGAAATTGGGGAAAACACCAGTATTTCTGCCATTTCTTCACAGTAAATCAGAGTCATTTTACTTATATTAAAGTTAATTTAGTTAAAGGGAGGAATATAAAATGTAGCCACAGATAATTATGTAATTTTTTAATGAAAAAGAAATTCAATTATTAATAGAGATACTGACTGAGTGAAATATTTTATATCTATGAATTCTAGCAATAAACTATGCCATACTGCTCCGGGTTCTGCAACCTTCTTAAAATGATTTGGGATAATTAATTGAGATTTGCTTACTTTATGAAAATGGAAACTTAGTGAAAATAATGTTAGATATGAGTTAGAACCCTTCATAGTCTTGTGTGTTTCTCAGAGGCTTAGATTGCTAAGTTAACACAAAGGGTATTCCAATGGACACAGGTATTCCAATGGACACAGGTATTCCAATGGACACGGGTATCCCAATGGACACATGTATCCCAATGGACACATGTATCCCAATGGACACAGGTACCCAATGGACACAGGTACCCCAATGGATACAGGTATCCCAATTACACCATCCAGCCTCTAACCAAGAAATACAAAGGATAGTATAATCATAGAGAGTATCCTGATTGCTTCAAATTATAACTGACAACCTACAACAAGCTTGACTTTGTGAAAAGTGAACGTATTTCAGTAAATAGTCATATTGATAGAACTAGAGTAGCGTACAGTGGCTTTATACCTTTAAACAATTGATTGTTTTATTGACATGACACAGACACATATAATGCGCGCTAGGCCAGGCAGACTTTCATTGTTTAGGCTTCAAGAATGTTTATTATTAATATTTTTCAGAAGCTATGTAAGTGAAAACTATTGCACTGACACGTTAGGTTTAGAGGACGTTACGGCAGTCTAGCACAGACGGCAAGTGAACCCGTGACTGCAGCAGATAGCCGTAACAGCTGTATACGTTGACGTCCTCCTCGCACACACAAACAATATGATTCAGTCCATTATTGTGAACAAAGCAACGTTATTTAAGCTGTAATCCCAGCTATATTGACAAAGAAAGAACAATCCAAACTAGCATCTAATTGGTTATGTTGGTTGAACATTAAATTCATTTTCTGGGAGAAATCCATTACATAAATAAGTCCCAAGAAAAGGACAAAGGTCAAAAAAGAATAAAATTAGGATGCAATATAAAGCTGGCATTAGACTGTTACACAATTGCTTTCACAGTAAAACCTCTGCTTGTGGACACCTCTATAACCCGAACACCCCGCTATTAAGGACAATGTGGGTCAGTCCCTCATTTTCATCCCTTCAATCCGGCCGCCTCGCCATTATGAACAGCTGAGCCCAGTCCCTTGGGTGTCCGTTATAGAGAGGTTTTACTGTATATAGACAGAGCGGCTTGGCAAAGTAAAAAAAGAAACCAACACATGCCATTTTTACAATAAGATCCTTGCCCTAGCAAAATAAAATCATCCAAAATTAAAGGTACATCTGCTTTGGAATGCTGCACAAGCCACAAATTCAAATTTGTATAAGAGTAGGTATTGGCAAATAATGTAAACCAGAAAACCTGTTAGTTGCTGAATAATTTCGTTAAATTCTGTACTTAATGCAAATGGTGCTCAGATGAGTGGAGTGCTATATACAAGTTGGCCTGTGCAATGGAAACACTTCCATAGCATTGTCTGGGTTGGTTCTAAAATCTATTCACAATCTTATGAGAGGAATAAGGAATAGGCAGTTCCCGAGGGTGGGTGGAGAAGGGGAATGGCGGGCCCACATCTAGGGATCTGGAATCTCGGGGTTGGTTCAATTTACAAAAGGGATAATCTAAGCCCTTTCCTTTACACAGTAATACAGCCACGGATCCTCACATATAAGGACACCCTCTAAATGTGCATTTGCGCTTAAAGGCAATTCTCATCAAGTGAGCAGCCAGGCCTTAAACCCCGTGTCCACTGAGCCGTTTATCTGGACGGGGGGGGGGGGGGGGGGCTGTCGGGGGAGAAACAGATGCCAGTCAGGCCAATGGACATGCACATCAGACGTCAGACGAGTGCCTCACGTCAAGATTGTATAAATTAGCCGTTTTTCCAGCGTTTACTGTCTTCTGTGAGGAAATCGGCTCAGTGGACGCGGGGTTTAAGGTCTCTGAGCTAGCTCCACCCCTGCCAGTACAGTAGCAGCCTATGTACACAAGTGAGCTGGTTAGTAAGCGTGTATAGTAGTACCTTGGTCTCCTCGTACTGCATGATGTAGGACTGGCAGTCGGCTATGTTGTCCTGCACGTAGGAGATGTTGTCCCGCAGCGTCTCGATCTGTTCGTTCAGCTCCGTGATCACAGTCGCCTCCTGCTTCTCACTCACCGCTAACTCCTTCTTCTTCTGGAACTTCTCCAGTTTACCCGTCACATGGTCGCGCTCCTGCAGCAAGGGTATATTGTTTATTTCCAGTTCACATTGTACAATTAAAGTAGTAGTAATAATGAAATGAATCAAAACTAATCTGGAATTGGTAGTGAGTGAGTGAGATTGGTTGCTTTACCCCCTTATCAACACATTTAATATGGTTATATCAAGGGCGGGAGAGCTGAGAGGGAGGCAGTTTATGATCGTACCCAGGAAATAGAGATAGAGAAGAAGGGAGAGAGAGACAGAAAGGGAATTGGTAGCCACTTCTATGAAAACCAGAGTTCTTCCAGGAGTTTCCTTCTACATTAGTCTTAGTTTTAATCACATATGCTTCTACGAATATATAAGGTCAGTTAGGCTGAACGTAAATACAGGTATGTTGTAAGTTGTACATGTCATTTACTGTACAGTCAAAACTGAAATAAATTCAAGACCCAAATAGATTTATATTGCATATATGAAAGAAATATCATCCTAATTGGCGTGTGATAAATTAAGAAGGCTCGGTGCCCCGCCGTCGCAACGCTGCCTGAGCGAGCGCGCGGTGGAGGCAAGAGGGGCATGACCTAAATAAAAGTATGATGGCTGCCGTGGTGAGTGCAACCTCGGAGCTTCGTTTTGCTTACTAGATCTAACCGCGCGGACCTTCTGCCTATGTTAAAGCATATAGAAAATAAAATGTCTTGGTTTGAAGCGGTTTTTGAATTTAGGGGGTATGGGAAAAGGACTAAATAAGTCAGAAATTAATTAATATTACGTAATAAATGTAATTATTAGTTTCTTAACTTAAAAAACTTAACAAATCTCTCAACGAATTGGTTATAAATATTCGTATTCGGGGGAGGTTTTGGAAGTTATCAAATACACAAATTTCAGTATAAATGCTGACAACTTGAGGATATTAACCCGAACATAGATTCACTGATGTCGAGAATCAGGCGATAATTAATATTTCAATTTTGAGAGACCAATTTCAGCAAATTGAATCAAAAGTCTATTTGCTATCATAAGAGAACTAGCGCTAAAGTAAGTTGTGCTGTTGACTGACCTTGAGCCAGCGTTCCATGTCCTTCTCCATGTGACTCAGCGTCTGTTTCTTCAGGACGATAGAGGAAACCATCTTCTCCAAATGGTCCCATTTTTGTTTGGCAACCTTCGGTGAAAATTCTTTCTTCTTCCTCGCCACGTTACTCGTAACTGTAAACAAAGCAATATTTGTGTTTAGAGATCCGTTGAGTGGAAATATACAAATTAAGAAGAAATCAAATGAATTAATTAAGAAATGTATCATCGAATTTGTTTTGAATCTATAATGATTATCTTGTATTCATTTCAACTGTTGATTATTTTGATTGTACAATTTAGAGCAATTTTGGTGTAAATATCCTGACATAATTTGATGTGTACGAATATATATATATATATATACACTGATTTTACCCAAATACTTTCATTGCCATCATGTTATTATATTATAAAACAGAAAAAAAATATTATTCGTGTACACTATTTTCTAGACTCAAGTAACCAGATTCAAGACAGAAAAGAGGTTCAAAATACAGCTCGACATTACCAAACTGATTTCTCTGAATCTATATCAAATGTACTCACATATGCCCAGTATTTATAATTTAACAGTATTTACACAATGTGTAGAGCTGCGGATCGTACATTTTCTGACGACCTGCCCCATAAACCAATGACAAGAAGAATCGTTACCTGCGGCCGATGTCCTGTGCTCGTATTTGGCCACACGGCCGGCCGTCTTGGCTGACATGGGACGTGTACGTTTACGTAAGGACTCGACCTCCTCCTGCTTACGGCGCAGCACCATCTCCTTCTGCCGCTTCTCGGCCTCCAGCCGGCTGATCTGTGTGTCCTTAGACCGGTGCTCCTTACGCAGCTGTGCGATCTCCCGCTGTCGCTTCATATCACTGGTTCTGCTCTTCTGGGACTCCTCCTTTATTTGATTCATTAGCTTCACCTGCAGCACACAAATTATTATATTTTTAGTTTTTAATTTCATTAGGAATAAAACCACCTGGGGGATTGTAAACGCAGTAAAAATACAATCTTTTTAAAAAAAAAACCCAAAAAACTCACGAAATATACCTGCGATCACATTACTTTCGTGAGTGCCTGTATAATTACATTGATTGTCTTTTAGTTTTATGTCAGTACAAAAGCTATAGAAAAGATGATATGTTCAGCATGGAATATTTAATAGTGATCTCATATAAATAGCTATCTGTTAAAAATGATAGAATTTGTTGAAAAAGGAAATACAAATATGATGGATTTGGCGGGCGGGGGGAAATTTGACAACAAAATTTTGACAAGTTAAAAAAAATACTGATTTCAGTGGAACTACTGAAAACTTTGATCCCGGGAGAATAATGCTAAGATCTGTACAATAAAGAATCCTTGAATTGAATTGAATTGAATTGAATGAGAAGAACAATAATCATTGAATGGTGACAGCCTGCTGACCTTGTATTTCTTCATGTCCGTAAGCTCCCGCTGTAGCGTGGAGAGCTGGCGTTCATACTGCGCCTGGTTACGTAAGAGCTTGGCGTGCTCCTTCTTGGCCGCCTGCAGCTTCTTGAGCTCACTCTGCATGTCATTGAGCTTCTTCTGGTAATCCTCCTTCACCTTGCGCGCCTTGTCCCCCGCCTGGGTCTCATTGTTACCTGCTGCTGGGGGCAAACAATAGCATCAGTATATGCAGGGCAGGAATGGGAGACGGAGCCAATCGCTTGATATACTGCGATGCTTCGAACTTATAAATATTTATTTTTTTTCCTAGTAATAAATAGGAAAGTGGATAGAAAGAAATGATTGTTGACATTGGTAAAAAAAAATTGGTCTCAATAAAATGTATTAAAGTCGAAGGGAAGGGGGCTCGCTGTATATCGGGTTGGCCGAAGTATTTAATAGATGTTACTTATAAAGAACATAATAAAGTTGGTGTTGATTTTATTAGTTATCTCAAGTGGTTATGGTTAAGTGGTTATCAACAAAATTAAAGAAGACTACTGACTGAGGTTGGTGAGTACGCGGTCGCGTTCCACCTCGGTCTGCTTGATGCGCAGCTCCAGCGTACACAGCTTCTCCTCGTACTGCGTGCGCATAGCCTGGAGGCGGCGCTGTGACATCTCCAGCTCCTCCACCAACTTCTCCTTTATAGAGATGTCACACGTCAGGTCGGCCAGGTTCTCATGCAGCGCCTCCGTCCCTAGATACACCAGCAGTAAGGCTTAGTCATCGCAATCAATGATATAATTATAATTATGGAGAATATAGGTCCCAATTGTTATTGTTACAGGCAACGCTCGAACAAATCTATGACAGATAAGCGTTTTTTTCACATGAAATGTTTATTAAATATATTATTAGCCTTTAATGAAAAAAGCTCTTTTACAAATTAATTTAATATTATTCTTTTAATTAATATAACCTTTTTACAATAAACCTTCCCAAATTTGAGACGCTGAGTAAAATATTGTGTGATGTGTATACAAGGATAAAATTAAAAAGGTGAAGTCATATATATATGGGAATACGCAAAAAGTGATGACACCCAATACACAAAGAATAATGTCTGCTATAAGTGTGTACACATAGCATAGTGACGTTTTTATTCATGTGCACATGAGTTTTGATGTAACATCATGTACACACAAATATATATGAGTTTATGCCATAACAGAGAGACCTGATGTCATCGTTACAGACACAAAGACGTAACTCAATATCTTGGATTGATAAACTACATTTTCACATTTCTACATTTTCAACCATTTCTTTCAATAAATAAAGACGTGACGTTTACAGGCGTTTCAGAAACAAACGTGGAGAAATTTGATTATTAAAAATGGATTTAAATCAGAAGATGTTTGTTCCAGTACCAATATTGAATATCAATCTAACTGAAATGTGAATAGCCTA
The DNA here is from genome assembly GCA_942159475.1 of Sthenelais limicola. Lineage (NCBI taxonomy): Eukaryota > Metazoa > Annelida > Polychaeta > Phyllodocida > Sigalionidae > Sthenelais > Sthenelais limicola. Next base: position 28,927,319 of record OW804101.1, read on the forward strand.
CATTGTAATGAAATATGTTTTCCCATTATTTTAAGCTAATATTCCACCCCACAAATAACTTCACCAGTATAAATGGGTGTCCGAGTGTAGACAATTTAAATATTTCTGTATTGCAGGAACAGCGTGCGGATGTATGTTCTTCAAAAACAAGTTCAAGCAAGCTCGGGATGTGGATATTTTTTTACTTTAAAGAAATGTGGCAGTGGGTATTGTATAGCCCGCAGTGTAGAGACTTAGCGGGCGCATGATGAGAAAGATTTGATGTAAAATAACCAAACTAAAGTGTCAGAATAAAGGTTGAGCCGCCATAATAGAAGCTAGTGCAGCCATGTGGTGGAAACATATTGAGAGTTGGATGGAGGGGAGGAGGTGGGGGTGGGAGAGGGGCTATATTGAGAGTTGGATGGAGGGAGGGGAAGAGGGTGAGGGGGTGGGAGAGGGGCTATATTGAGAGTTGGATAGAGGGAGGTGGGGGTGGGAGAGGGGCTATATTGAGAGTTGGATGGAGGGAGGGGAAGAGGGTGAGGGGGTGGGAGAGGGGCTATATTGAGAGTTGGATAGAGGGAGGTGAGGGGGTGGGAGAGGGGCTATATTGAGAGTTGGATAGAGGGAGGTGAGGGGGTGGGAGAGGGGCTATATTGAGAGTTGGATAGAGGGAGGTGAGGGGGTGGGAGAGGGGCTGCATGGTCAGCTGATACTGAACATCAAATGAACATGGTCTTTCCTTCATTTGGCAAACTCAAGCAACCTACAATAATAACAAAATATTTCTGCTCTCTCTGCCTTCATATTGCTATTTTTTACGTTGTATTAATGCTGCATTCTCAGCTATTACAACAACAGAAATCTTGCCATATTTACTTATTGTTTGGCCTACAGCACCGAAGTCACCGCCATTTTGCTGCTGTTATATGTTTATACGAGAGTTTCAAGTACAATTGACCGAGAGAAAACGGCCGCCGGTGAGCGATAAGTGAAACTACTCAGAAAACGTTTTCGGTGGGCCACCAAAATATAAATCTGGACATTTATGAAGCCCTGCAGCAAAAGCAGCCAGACAAAAACTTCAACAATTTTGGTAAAATGGATTTTGGATGGATGGGCAAGTACAGAACAAAAAGTAAAAAATCTTTAGTTTTTTATCGATTTTAACTGAGAATGCTGCTTTAATACAATTTATAGAAACTGACTTTAGATATGACTTTATAAAATAAAGTAAGTACTGAGGGTTGGTCATTCTTCTAATTCAGAAGACATGCTGCTTTTGAAAACCTTGAACTTAAAATGTTGAAAACGCTTATAATTAATGGAAAGTTCTAAGCCTTGTTGCCTCAGGTTGCATTCATTACACCCTAGTGGTCCTGCGATGAACTACTATAACACACACGCACACTCACATGCAGAATACGTGAGACCATGTCCCATAGAGATATATCATACTGCAGTATCTTCATTTGAATAGTCATATACACATGTCCGCGATCTATATCTATATTTATAAGTAATCTAACAGATATCACCCACAATAATGGTACATTAAAACATATCAACATGATCTTGATGGCAAATACCAAACTGATATAATATGAGTTTACTCTATGATTACACTGTGTGCCCGGCTCACGAGGTATAGTATAATCTATGCTGTATTGTCATAGTATCGAGTTGCTTCTACACTTACACACTTGATGAAACCATGACATATCATGGAATAACAGCAAAATATATATGCCTTGTATATATAAGATTGTCAGCAACTCTGCCTATGGCCTTTTTGCTTTACTAGAGTTACTTGTACTTGAGCAATCCCAAGGATGTATTATAGATTCACCTGATTAAAACGTCTTCTCTGTGTTGCTAACTCTTAGACTTTAGTTCAGTAAACCTTGTCATTTTAACTTCACACAAATGAAATACCAGAGCTATACATACATATGGCTCTAGAGCTATACATACATATGGCTCTAGAGCTATACATACATATGGCTCTAGAGCTATACATACATATGGCTCTAGAGCTATACATACATATGGCTCTAGAGCTATACATACATATGGCTCTAGAAATACGGAGTGTCTTAGTGTCTTCCTATAGCAAAGCTAGTTTAGTTCAGCCTTAAATACCAAGCTACGTACTGTGTATATATATGTTTTTATTGTGTAAAGGTTGTTGCATTTCTAATACGACATGAAACAAAATCTCATGGGAGAAAAAACAGCCTTCAAAAAAGAAAAAAAAAACTTGCAAAAGCAAGGTAACATGTATAAAAAAAACATGAATTAACTAAACATTTACACCAATAAAAGCTAGATATTAAAACAGAAAACTATCTTTAATGAATTATCTTTATACATTTTTTAAGTATAGTTTAAACAGATATCAATTTTAGAAATAGACAAAACAATTTTACGAAAATAACAAGAATCTTGGAAGGGGTAGGGGAGTTGGTAACATAATCAAACTAAGGGGGGGGGGGGGGCGCTACAGTCGACCCGGGGGTGACACACACACACATCCAACATAACAACACAATATAATCCAGGCAAAATAGGCAACAACTAAGACAAATGGCAAAAATAAGACAAAACAATATAATGATGACTGTATATGGGCAGTGGTAGTAGAAGTGGTCAGTCTAAGGTGCACGGAGTTTTGGCAGCCTTGATCATTGGCCGCTAGGGGGTGCTACCAGTCACCACTAGGGCTTTTTACAGCATGGGTCTTTTACAGTATAGAAACACCTTTGTACATGGTTTTGATTAGATTTCAAGGGTAGGTCCATCAAGTTATGTTGATTTGGAAAAAGAAATTTATAGGAAAGTATGAATAAACTGTGTAAGTGGTAAGTTTGGCTGCGAAAGGCTGCAAAAAGCCCTAGTGGTGGCCGCAAAAGGGCCAGGCTGCGAATCATCCAGGCTGCGAAAACTCCTTAGACCGTCTATACATATAAGGGGGTTATCCACTGAACCGATCAGCACACCAGGACCAGACAGGCTTCCACAGACCAGTAAAGGCCCATTACTTCACGATGAATGTGTACCACATGCTGGTTGTATGGGAGAGCGTGTGGTACAAGGTATGTGGTAATGCATTCATTACTACATGGCTCTGTTGATTGAATAGTTAGCATCGTGGAGTAAATATAGAACCAAACTCGAGGTTGGTAATGTATTCTTTACCTCATATGCTCTCCTAATTTCTTATCTGCATATCGTGCTTATGACGTCATACAAAAAAAAAGACTTAAGTATATGAGGTAAAAAGAGCATAGCCAACCTCTTGTGAGGCGCTACCATATTACATCATCAGTTGTGTGAGAGATTCAGTGGATACCACTCTCTATGAATATATATAAATGTATGTTTATGTGGATAATCGAGAGTATTGGTAAAGTTGTTGCTACCCTAACCGGCATGCATTGCACCTAGTCATACTTACTGTACGCCAATTCATCTTCTGAGTCTTGTTTGCAAGGTGAAAAACAGGCAGCAGAACAACTTAACACCAGGTGATTATCAGATCTTTATCATTTATGTTTCAATCACTGTATGGGAGGTCACAATCAGGGGCGCCCAATACCCACTCTACCGTGTCAGCAGGGGAGACAGTTCAGTTCACCTCAGACTATCAGATAACTGCCCCTAAATGCAGCATTAATTATATTTTAATTACTGTAAACGTATTAATGTTCGCGCAGTCTTTATTTTCGCGCACCTACTTTTGTGCGTGAAAATAAATGCTGTGCGAAAGGTATAATTATTGCATAAACAAGGTGTGAGACTTCCTTGCTGCGCGAATTTAAATCAACGCGAAAAGGTGTCAAAGTTCTTAGTGCGCGAAAATTTATCTGCGCGAAAATAAATACGTTTACAGTATACAAAGCCTTTTCATTACAATATATTTCAGATAACTTGATATTACAGATCCAATGGAGAAGTCAGTAACTTAGGTCTTGTTCCTCCCTCTCAGAACTAAACTACATTCTCAGCTGTTACAGGAAGGAACATTTCATCAAATTCACTCATTATTTGAGGTAAGGAGCTTAGGTTATCAATATTTTGCTGCCGTTATATGTTCATACAAGAATTTGAAGATCAATCGGTCGAAATGAAAACAAGCACATGTGAGCGATAATATGTGAAATCACTGTAGCAAAGCAATTTGGCTGGAAACTGAAATATAGATATGGACATTAATGAAGCCCTGCAACAAAATCAATCGGACTGGATAAAATCCTCCACGGAATGCATAAAATCTTTAGGTTTTGGTCAATGTTAACCGAGAATGCAGCTTTTATCAAGTTATATGAATTGGACTGTAACCGTATGTTTCGTTTTCAATATTTGAGCTGCTCAATTCACATTGCATGGCGGTCATCTGACAATAGATGGTAATTTGTTATTTTTTTTGTTATTTTTCTTTCTCTGAGGTGAACCAAACAGTCTTCCTAAGAACCCCTTCTATTTCAGTAGTTCCCGTGCATTCTATATTTTTAAAAAGTTAACAAACACCTTTTACTTAAAATGTCATCCATTTTAAGCAAATTCATCATCCACAGCTCTCATTTCATATGGATTTTGAAAACAAAACCCTTGATCAGGAAAAAATGATCATATCCAAAATGGTCTTCATATATAATCATTTAGAAAGAGTAATTTTACATTCACTCAACCAACCCTTCTTAGAGTTTGGCTCTCTATTGGCCGTTTCCTTGACCTTCAGCGGTGACCTCTGAATCTGTTGTTTGACCTTTGACCTCCCTTTGGTAGATTTTAGTCTCAATTTTACTGGAACAACCGCAGAACTTGGCTATTTACATATCAGGGTTTGACAAAGAAGCAAGCCTCAGCAACAATTACAATAAAAAAAACACTCAATTCTTCAAATCACATTTAAAGCAGCAGGGTAAAAAAAAAATGAATGAAAACCAATGAGAATACCTTGTTTGATGAATGAATTATATTTTTTTTTATTTGTTTTGGAAGATTTAAAAATTATTTGAAAGCGAGAGACAAAACTTACCTTCAGTGTCTGAGTCTCCGCTGCTCAGTTCGTCCAGTTCGTCTTCCTCTTCATTGTCATCGTCTTCATTTTCCTATAAAAAAATGATTAAATAATTATGTTTTTATTACATGGAGCCTTCTGACTGACGTTCATTAAATAATCCATAATACAATATCGATCTATATAGGAATGGTGCAGGTGTACAATCCTTTTCTTTTCATTTTAGCTTCTGTTAGCATCTGTCCATTTAACACTCAAATAAAGGTACAATAAATTGGTATATAGCCCTATGTATACATAGTATTCGCATGACGTCACCCCAGTCAGCGGCTATCCTCACTTGCAGCCATACTGTGTGGCAGCATAGATAGCGGGAGACACTAGATCGACAGGATTTTCCGTTTCAAATGTTTGCTAATGGCAATTATACTCATTATTCCATCATGACACACTAAAAAATGACCATATAACCTATCAGCATACTGTATATAACATTCTCTAAAACTTTCGGAGGTGAAAACTGCATTTTTGAGTCTTGGAGCACTCATGTCCAGCTAAAGTTGACCCACATTATGGCAAGCCGCGGCTAGCGCCGTGACGTCAGTGAATACTATGTATAAACTCATTCTGTAGTATAAGCACTCCTGTATTATGTATATTTGTAAACAATTAATGAGTATGCTATAAGATTTGTCAGACTACCACAGAACAATTAATGGCAATTTACCTCATCCTCTTCATCATCTCCTTCCACCTCCTCCAACATTGATGACGTCATTGACGATGACATGGCGTCGTCTGTTTTACTGTCGTCATCGCTCAGGTTCTCCTTGTCGCTCCTGTAACACGATGTGTCCAGATTAAAGAGTGATAACTATATTAGACATGTACAAGTATGAGGTGTCCCGATTATAAGGGCATCCATAAGTAGAGGTTTTACTGTAGTTTGCATTTATTCAATAGATTCCTATAAGGCATACACACACCCATAGCCATTCTAGGGTCACAGCCTTTTAGATCAAATAAGAATGGTATGTCAGTGATTGGACGCCTACTGCGCTAATCTTTCCTGACACAGGAGTAGGCGTCCTAATAGAATTCAATGGTATTTTGTGGTTTGGAGCGAGAGGCTTTCCCTCAGATTGGAGGGACTCGCTCAACTCTGAGCCTAGACTGAGTTTGCTTTATTTAATAAATTCGTACAAGGCATACACACACCCCATAGCCATTCTAGGCTCACAGCCTCTTAAATCAGATAGGAATGGTATGTCAGTGATTGGACGCCTACTGCGCTAATGGCTTTCCTATTCGTAAAAAGCATACGCCAATAGCTGCAACAACACTTACTCATGACTGGCTTGACTGGATGCCCGTAGCCGCTTCGTCTTCTTCTTCATTCGCTTGATGTCTTTCTTGGCCTCATCAAGGACGTCGGAGTTGTTGCTGACGGACATGTCTAGTGACGCTGACGTCATAGGGTGCGCTACGCCAATCATGGGGGTGGCGCCGATACGTGACGGCGTGCGCAGACTGGTGCGCTTGAGTGACTCGACCAGCGCCTCCGTCTCCACCAGCTTAGATCTGCACACATACAAACAGGAACACATTGAGAGGGCACATTTTTTTTTTTTTTTTTAATTTCAAAAATTAGGCAATTTAGGACTCAGGGAAATTACAGTCTACTGGGCTCACCGCATCTCAGATCGGGTTAGACAAATTGTTCGTCACTAGCACCCCAAGCGAGATCGGGGATTAATTAGGCTCAAAACATGTCCAAAATATTAATAGAATTGAGTTTAAACTTGTATATAAACTACCAACTGACCTGAGTTCCTCTATTTCTCCTATGTAGCCCTGCACCATCTTGGAGATGTCGAGGTTACCGTCCTCGCCCACAGGACAACTAGACATGGCTGAGTCGGTCAGTAGCTGAGTATTCTTGGCTGTCAGCGAATCTATGGTGGCCTGTAACGCCTACACACAAACACACATTGAGGTACTTCTGTTGTCATCTATAGGCTAGGTTACACTTATTGTCCTATGTATGTTTGTTTACAACGGTATGTAGGGGGGGGGGGGGGAATAGGTGTGTTTCCGATTATCTGGTTGAAAACTAGGTAGGGGGGGTAACTTTTTTTTTTTTTTTGTTAATTTTGTTTTGTTTTGAAACCACCTCCCAGGAACTGAAAAAAATGTCTTTTTCATAACAATAGTTGTTTTGAACATGGGAAATGTGCTTTTTGACAATTTCGGGTTACGTTTTCCTGCTTTTATAAGCTTTTTTTAAGCTTTTTTTGTCAAAAAATGCAAGATATGATGGGGAAAAAAATCAGGTATGGTAAAAACAATTTAGGTAGGGTAGGGTTTTTCTAGGTAGGGGGGGGGGGAGGTAAATCGGAAACACACCTTTTTTTTTTGGCCTAGTGATTATCAACAGTGTACAAATAATGTCCACTGTTAGTTTTAAAATATAAATATTTAAAGATTTACACCCGAGCTCCCATGTTTAATCATCTGTGACATATTTGTCACCCTTTTCTTACATATTTATATCAATTAATAAGGGTCATGTCACCAGAAAATGTACAATCGGCAGCTCTAGACATTTGGTAAATTCTGCTAAATAAGGCATAATGATAAATATTGGGTATATCTTAATATATTTGGTATTGCGTAATACTAACTCAAAAGGTCTATTTGGTTTTGTAACTATATTTTGATCCTAATTTTTGTTTATGTTTGGGTTATTTGAGAGGATTGGTGAAGGTGAACTGTACATGTTTTGCCGACTTCGCCTATACTGATTTCGAATGGTTTATCATTTGGCTGTGTGGTTACATTGAGAGACCTGATTTACACATAGATGATATGATATGATGATATGAGAAATGTTTTATTTGTCAGTAATAAGGCAACGTTTACATTGAAAATGACAAATTGGTCTACAGACTTCTGGGATGGTCCCAGTTCTTCCAGTCCTTCCCATGTTTTAGAAGATGAGCTAAAGAGGCTAGTGTTTTTATAACATCAATTCGGTACAAATAATGTTAAACTATATGTTAATTAATTACATAATTAACTGCTGATAGGTAAACATTTCCTTTTAGCATGACTACGAGGTTTGCTATGTTAATCATACAATACAGTATGGATCTCTGCTCTAATGGCACGTGTAGCATGGAGAGGTGAATGACTGTACCTTGATGCGTTGTCTGAGGTTATTGTTCTCTGTCTGCAGCATGGTGTTCTCGTGGAACATATCATTGATAGCCTCCACACCGTCCTCCCCCACCCGGCGCCGGCCCTGCAACACACAACACACACAGCTATACAACCACAACTTGACACAGAGAAGGTGTTTTGTTAAATAAACTTTATTTCTAGAAGTTTCACAGACGTGTGATATGTCTCATTCTTCGAAATATAACCTCAATTAATGTTGATGAGATTATACTTTTTTTAAATCTCGATCTTATTCATTCAGATTAACTGTATATATTCATGATTTAGGATCCTAGTTTTGTCTAACAATACATCATACATTTGTTGGGGTTTGTTTGTTTTTAGAGAGTTTTCGTAGCCTCAATAACATTATAAGGTTCGTGATTAATAAGGGTTGAATGACTCTAAAGTTGGAAATGAAAAAAGAAATCAAGATCAAGATTTCGTATTACATCTATAAATATATAGAGAGAATGGGACGAGCCGGCAATAATCGAAAATTTATTGGACGAGATTCGTCCACATAAGCACGATGCCGTAGGCAGAGTGCTTATATGTGGACGAATCTAGTCCAATACATTTTTCGATTATTGCAGGCGAGTTACATTCTATATTTATTATATGGGCATAAAACTTGGTGCATAAAACTATTAAAAGTGAATAAAAGTGGCCGAATTGGTGACGAAGTAGTTCATATAGGACGCGTCCTATATGAATATTTTTTATAGCACCCCACTTATAGCACCTCTCATATAGAACGCGCATATAATAAATTCATTTTTCGTATTGACTGTAAACTCGAGGAAGAGAAGTTCGTTGATTAATAGGGTTGAAGGATTCTAACATTGAAAATGTTAATAAAAAGAAATTCATCTCTACTATATCGTATGATATCGATAAATGTTTATGCGTTATCAAAATCTTCGTACTTTACAGCACCACAATTTTACCATTTTGTGTGGAATTTGGGTATGTGCTTTGGACCGAAATTGTATCAATTATTAAACAATTTGAGTTTTTTAACTTCTCCGGCCCAGAGCCCAGACGAAGACCACCATTTCGGTGATCTGGGGAGCTACCAACTATATGGGAAGAGAATACCCAGATGTAATTGTGCTCAAATAACCTGAATAAAAACGTTTCTTTTTAACTCTCACCGTTTTATACTCCATGAGTTCTAGTTGCAGTTCTGATATCTCTAGTCTGAGGCCAGCTATCTGCTTGCTGGTCTTGTCCTGGTTCACTACCACCTTGTTCTGGATGTTGCGCGCCCTGTTTGCGTACTTTAGCGTGTTCAGCGTCTCCATGAAATCGCGATCAGACGGCGACACACACGCGATCATCAGCGTCCGGCTGAAACACAGTATTGGTCAGATTATTTCGCCAGTTCTCAACTTTATATATGGGTCAGATTTTCAGAAAATGTACAATTGGCAGCTGTACACATTTAGTAAATTCTGCTAAATTAGACTCCAATTTGGTCAATACTAGGTAAATTCGAGTATATTTGGCACTACATTGATTCTAGCAATCTGTTTGGTTAGGTTGAACTATTTTGAACTTTATTTTCGTCTGAAATTTGGGTTATTTGAGAAGATTAGCAAAGTTGAATTGTACATTTTCTGAAAATCTGACCTATATGTGACGATTGATACTTGTGACGATTTTTTTTAAATAATACACATATAAAGTAATGGTCAGGTTGGTGGGAGCAGACTTTGTCTAAATAGATAGTTCCCCTCTATTGAAAAATAATTGCAAAATTGATGAAACTCAGATTCCATGTGTTTTCTTATGTGTTGATATTGTATAAATTTGATTCTTTTGAGGCTTGTATTTAAATATATTAATTAATTCGCAGCTATTTAAGAATAAAGACTGATTAACAAACTGAGATAAATGCTAATTTAACCTACCTGTTACCGCCGAGCGAGTCCTGTAGTAGTCGGGTGAGTTTGGAGTCTCTGTAGGGAACATGGCTGCCTTTCTTAGTCTTATCACCCAACGCTGAGATCACATTACCCAGGGCCAACTGCAAGAACACAACATCAACATGAATTAGTACAATTAGACACACTCTCTGCCTATAGGTAACACTCAATTGGCGGTCTGTGTTAGGATAAGATAGACAATCGGCAGCGCTACACATTTAGTCAATTCTGCTAAATTAGGGTGAACATTTTATACTGGGTATATTTGGTATTGCATTGATTCCAAAAAGCTGTTTGGATATATTACACTGTATTTTGAACTTATTTTTTTCTTTAATTTTAAAGTTATTTCAGAGGATTGGTAAGGGCTAATTGTACATGTTCTGACCACCTGGCCCATAACGGCCTGCTAAGGCGTTGGCTGGTTCGATATACTGGCATCTTTGAGATGAACATTTTGAAAAACGCAAATTCAACCGAGGTACAAGAGAATGAATTCTTTTGTGGCGAATCTTGGTAAAAATGACTGATTCTCCCAGGTTGGGATTTGAACCCACGACCTCAGTATAACATGACAGGTACTATATCACGATGTCATATGAGCTAGCGGGACTACCCTCTGACCCGATGGTTACAACCCTCTGTCACTAACAGGGCTATAACACCTTCATATTAGAAATATACCTATCCAGTCTAAGCTAGTCTAGGCTCAGAGCCGGTCAGATCCCTTTAGAATCAGCAAAACTAACTATAACATCTCATTAGATACCATTAAGGCGGTAGTGGTGGACCTATTCCAGGGCCGGGAAAGCCATTAGCATACAACCTAGACTTTGCCCCATTTTATGAAGTTTCAGTCTCTACACAGACCCACATGTGCATGTTATGAGGCCTAACATGAGGCCGCATGGTTTGAGGCGGGTACAATTTCATGGCAACCAAACATTGCCACATGTTCTCCTGTTCTACACTCTACACAATCTGGCTAACTTTCTCCCTACTAGACCCAGCTTGATACATACATGTATACATACATATATACGTATACATACACACATGTATGTATATATGTATGTACATGTATACATACACATGTATGCATACATGTTAACATACATACTATATCGTCGTGTATGTTATAACATGTATATTACATGTATATATGTTAGTATATGTATACATACAACCATATCAAAATAATCTCGATTTCTTTTCGTATTATTATTGTATTTATCCCGGAAAGTGAAACAATAGTGTTGGTATTTGCTCAACACCATCACATTACAGGGACCAGGCATATGGCTACCTGCTGTGCAATGGATACGTCAGAGAGCAGAGAACAGCAGAATCAGGACAAAGTGCCATGTTACAAAGAGCCATCATTATATTCCATCAAATCAGCACAAAAGAACCATTCACCGAAGTGACAGACAGCTATGGACAGCGGAGACGGCAATAATCTGATATGAGTCCCAAGTAGAGAGAAAATAGAATAAACACAAAATCAGAAAATAGGACTGAAACCTGAATCAGGATGGAACTTGGAAGAGAGAGCAAGAGAAGTAATGGAAAGGAAAGTGAAGAAGTGAGAGAGGTTTAGAAGAGGCACATGACATACCCAGTACTCAAGGTTCAAAACATAACCACATGTTGCCTTGTTCCAGCCCACAACACACAGGGATAACCTTTCTACCGAGCTGGCATCGATACACACAAATAGCAAAAGTCTCCATAAGTTAACACAATGTAGACAAGAGGCAATTTATAAACTCAGGTTTGAGAAAAGATGAGAGGTTCCAAACACTCTAGACTAGAGTTTAGAGTTGAGAGAGTCCCTCCAAACTGAGGGAAAGCTTCTCGCTCTAAACCGCAAAAAGCCCTTAGAATCACATTAGGATGCCTATTCCAGGGCCAGGAAAGCCATTACCGCAGTAGGTGTCCAATCACAGACATCCCATTCTTATGTGAGAGGCGGTCAGCCTAGATTGTCAGGGCATATCTGAGAGGTTGGGACGTCAATTACAAATATCATTTCTCCAACAAATATTGATATAATGAGAGATACGTACGGAAAGGATCTGGGTTGAAATGTTGACAGTAAATGCAAGAAATAACAGGAAAAGAAAAGAAAATGTGTAAGAAAAGAACGCAAAGCCAGAAAAAAAGGTGTACAAGCCCGAGGGCATCATTTGAGGGCATGACAGGTGAGACGCCATGACGAGACTGGGAGAAAGACCAGAGGCTGCCTTGAGGTCAAGGTAGGTTCTAAGTTTAAATTTGAAAACCCAGCAAAGAGGGGAAGAGAATACAGGTTGTACAGGGCAGACAAGACACCCGTTAAACCCCGTGTACACTCAGTCGATTTTCTCTCGGTGATGGGAAAAGGCCTGGCAATACCTGATTCTTTTCATGTCATCTATCACCGCTAAGCACATCTATCAACGTTTTCTCAAACTAATATATCTGTCGCTCATGCACCCCTTCTTTCTACCTTTTTATATTATTAACACTAACAACAGCCGCTGGCAGAAGATCATGGATAATACTACAGTTACTCCCTGTGAGCCTTGACAATTCTTCTAACATAACATTGGCTATATAGATATATTGAATACAAAAAATAGGGGAGTTGCATGTACGTCATCTTGAATCACACTTCGCATGGAATTATGGGAGTTGTAAGTCAGTGTAAAAGCTGTTAAAAATGCAACATTAACTAACATTGCATGCTCATCAGTGCTCCATTATATCCATGCCTCATGTGTCATTCATGGTTCGATAACAGGGCTCTTCATCTTTCCCGTCAGGTTTTTTGATTCCATAGAGAATTTACACAAGCTACTATATTGTTGAAAATGTCATACCTATTTCTTATTATAAAAATATTGTAAAGTATCCATAAGTCAGATTTTAACTGTATCCATCCATGCATGCACTGCAATAGACATGTGCAGTGACACATGCAAATCCCCCTATTAATGTTAATCCAATCTTGACGAGAGGCACTGGGCTGACGGCCGACAGTCAGCTACTGTCATCTGTCATTCACCTCCACTGGTCTGAATGCTCCGTTTCTCCGCAAACTGCCTACTGTCGAGACGGCTCAGTGGATAAGGGACTTAAACCACAGGTGGATAGCCTAATGGTAAACGGAGTAGGACATGGATATAAACATGTGGGATGTACTGTTCAGAACCTCCAATTGATAGATAACCTCCAATGATAGGTATATTAATTTACTCATCCATGAATTGTAATAGGGCGGAAAAGAAGTTGGGTAAAGAAAGGTCTGAAGAAATAAAAAAAAATACAAGTCAGCCTTTCAGATCAGATAAGAATGGTATGTCAGTGATTGGACGCCTACTGCGCTAATGGCTTTCCTGGCTCTGGAGTTGGCCATCCACCATCGTCCTAATGGGATTTTAATAGGATTTTGCGGTTAAGAACGAGAGGCTTTTTCCTCAGTTTGGAGGGATTCTGTCAGCTATGAGCCTAGACTGAAGTCTTCCCACCTTGTTATAACACGAGGCTGAGGAGTAGAGGCAAAGGAGTGAATAAATGCTTAATAAACATGCCTGTGTATAACACGTCCTGCTATATAATCCAACGTCTTAATCCTTAGATATCCACGTACACCTTATATCACAATACTCAATAAGAGCAGAGTTTGTGGTACATAAAACACTGATATAGTAGTATCTCTCAAGTGTAACTATTTCCACCTCAACCCACGCATACCACTCACTAACATGAGACAATCCAGGTATGAGAGATTAGTCACAGAGATCTAGCTGCAGCCTGATGTGCAGCATATAATCCCTGATTAGCACAGGAGATTAGAATACAGCTGAGGGCAGGAGCAGGAGAAGGAGGTGGTAATCCATGGGCTAATCCGTGAGTCTGAAGGTGGTAAGATAGAGCCCCTCTCTCACACTCACTTACTCACATCTGAACCCAAACTACTGCTAAACTACAGTGTGGTTCATGTAACTTGGTGATGTCTATGATATGTTCACACAGAGGGAGCAAGTGGGGTTAATAGGGGTCAAGTTGAGGTAATACGGGTTAATAGTGTGTAAGGACATTGCCCCTGTCCCCAGTCGTTGTGACTATAGAGGGATAAATACTTTAATACCCTTGGTAGAAAGAAAGAAAGAAAGAAAGAAAGAAAGAAAGAAAGAAAGAAAGAAAGAAAGAGTGAAATATAGAAGGAAAGGGGAAAAAAGAAAAAAGAGTGAAATATAGAAGTGCTATAAGCTACAACGAGAGTCAGAGAGATTGAGGTGGCAGAGATGGGTGGAAATAAATATTGAGAGAAATAGAGGAGAGAGAGACCAAGAGCAACAGAAAGAGAGGGAGGGAGAAATATAGAGAAAAAGAAACAGACAGAAAAGCAAACGAATAGAGAGAGAGGGACAGACAGAGAGAAAGAAAGAGAGAGAGAGGGAGTGAGAGGGGAACAGGGAAGAGACTGAGCTGTGGACACTGTTAGGGAGAAAGAAAGCACCAAGTTGTACAGGATGGACTGTACCCCGCCCGGGCACCAAGTTGTACAGGATGGACTGTACCCCGCCTGGGCACCAAGTTGTACAGGATGGACTGTACCCCGCCTGAGCAACTCTCCCCCATAAAGAGCAGCTCTACCTGTGGCCTGCTCCAGCTATAGATCACTCCCACAAAGTGGGTCTGGTGGTGCACAATTTATAGGGTTTCTCTACCGCGCAGCACTCAGCCTTGTGTAGAGCTCCTCAGTGATTACAGTAGTAACACACCTATAGAGCAACTCTTGCTGCTGCCTATTCAGCACTTGTTAACATATCAAGACTTGTTGTTGTTGCTGCTCTTATAAAGCATTTATTGTAACATTGACTCATTCAGGGAGGCGTAGAGGATGAAGAATTAACTAGTGTCAGCCTTATTGCCAAAGGGTATACACAGGAGGATATGAAACCTTCAAGTACTCATAAGCATTCAACCATAGATGAATTTTCAGAGAATTCTATGATTTTATTTTTAAAGACTTTTATTCTTTTCACAACTTAGCGTGTAACAACGTCGGCGCCTGCAGATCCAAACATTGGATTTGTTTATGAATCCCTGTATGCAATCCCTTTGTTATGCAAAAAGTGATGTGCTTTGCGGAGAAGTGAAGGTGTTAACCTTGTAGGTGCATGTAAACTATATCTGGATCAACAGAACATTTACCGTTTAAACATGGTAGTTTTGATATAAATATGATACATACATTTACACTCCTCGTGTGTCTGATACACTATTTCACATGAACCACTCATTGCATTCCATCTAAAAGAATCGCGGTGAGACAAGGTCAAATACACCTTTTTTTTAAATCACACTACACCAAACAGAAGAAATGTTACAATAAAGGACATTCATTAATGTATCAAATAAGTTTATGTTGTCAGTATACAACAACAAAAAAGTTATTGATGTTCATGTCATGGAAGAGTGAAGAACAAAGAGTGAGTGAGATTGGTTGCTTTACGCCCTCATCAACACATTTAATATGGTTATATCAAGGACGGGAGAGCTGAGAGGGAGTGAGTGAGATTGGTTGCTTTACGCCCTCATCAACACATTTAATATGGTTATATCAAGGACGGGAGAGCTGAGAGGGAGTGAGTGAGATTGGTTGCTTTACGCCCTTATCAACACATTTAATATGGTTATATCAAGGGTGGGAGAGCTGAGAGGGAGGCAGTTTATGATCATACCCAGGAAATAGAGACAGAGAAGAAGGTAGAGAGAGACAGACAAAAAGAGACAGGAAGGCACTTTATGGAGAACAAAGAAATGATCCAGTTAATGAGTTAGAACGGTATAAACAATATGTTCACATGTACTGTGTGGATGTAGGGAGGTGTAGGAGGGTGGGTTACAAGCAGTGTGGATGTAGGGAGGTGTAGGAGGGTGGGTTACAAGTAGTACCAGCTGCTGCTGCTGATGTTGTTGATGAGTTAACGAGGAGGCATTAGGCACACATTAGGCTCCTGACTAACTGGTGATCAGGCACGTCTGCCAGGGGTAGGGGTACAGGAGACCAGCAAGCAAGGTGTACGTACACCAGCATAGGAGAACATCCTGGACAATAGGCGAGAAGGGTTGAATTCTAGCTCTTCTTCCCAAACATGTATGATCTCACAGGTACTTGCTACAATGGAGAGGGAGAGAGAGAAGGAGGGGGGAATAGAGAGGGAGAGAGAGGAGGGGGGAATAGAGAGGGAGAGAGAGAGGAGGGGGGAATAGAGAGGGAGAGAGAGGAAGGGGGGTAAGAGAGAGGGAGAGAGAGAGGAAGGGGGGAAGAGTGGGAGAGAGAGGGAGAGAGAGATAAGAGCTAGGGATGTGGGAAAGGACAGAGAGAGGGGCAGAGAGAAAGAGAGGAGGGGAGAGAAAGAGAGAGATGTGTGATTGATTGATTGAGTGAATGAATGAGTGAGTGATTTATTAGTGTATGTTTGCACTAGCAACAGGTTCTCATTACTTCTTTGGGGATGTTGAAATATACTTATTTACTTTGAGTTCTTTCCAAAACTGCACAATCCGCTGGCAGCTCTGCATTGTTTCGTGCAGTAGGAGACAGATTTGCTAAACACCTATTAAACTTCAACTGAGTTTAGATGAAACCAACTTATTACTGATATTTGGGTTTCTTTTGTAGGCCTATCCAAAGACTAGCTCATCTCTAAAATGTCTATGATATAAGTTTAGTGAGTGAGTGAGAGTTCTAATTTCTTCACCCCAGTACTAAATCGGGTGTTTAGCAAGCAGGACAGATGCCTCACAAGTAAGGCCAAGGGTTAGCACCCACTCAGGGACAGATGAAATAGTTATTTTAATTGATCATGATCAGGGATGAGCAATGTTACATAATTTATCTTAATCTCTATGACATCATGGTCCGCCATATCAGGAATTTACATTATCCCAGGGTTCTGAGTGGGAAGAAATGTAAACAACGGGGAACATTCTGAAGGATTTGAAAACAAATACATCTCTGAGAGGTGAGCGGGTTATGCCAAAAATAGAGAAAAATTTCGAAAAGGATGAAAGTACTTTTAGGGCCTCTACGATTCTTTGAGACGGAAAGTCACGTGATTGCAGGTGGCGCTGCGAACCAGGGGTTACATTTTGAGCGGTATTGGGTGCATGTCCCATAGAGCCTTTTGAAACTTTTGAAATTCAATCCCCCGAAAAATATAGAAAACCATAATTATTGACCCCATGTTTGATATTGTTATTATCACATATGTTGAGAGCGAAACAATTTCCCATCGTTTTCCTATAGATACAGGAGCGTAAACTTGGAGGTTTTAATATGGGAGCCTATGGGCGCCGAGTCTGTATGCAATCCCTGCCGAATTCGCCACTCTTTTATCCTTTTCTATCGACTTCATATCGAATAGTAAGCATCATCTTTTGGGGGAAAAATATGTTTTCCTGATAGATGACTAAGAGAATGTAAAATCCAGAATTAATTTTATGAGATCAGTACCTGTTGCACCGCAACCGCTAGCGGAATTCACTTGCCGTCTCAAAGGATCGTTACATACTCTCACAAAAGAAAAAGAAGCCAAGATTGGGGAAGATATATTTAAGACTGATATGAATACAAACATTTGGATGATCAAATGAAAACAATTTTGAGATTTTTTTTTAATTTTGACAATCATATTTTGAGAATTTCTTTGAGAATTTTGACGAAATATTGTTGGGCGATTTAAGTTTTCACCAATACTGATTTCAGCATAAATACTGAAGATGTGCGTCGGTGAGTTATAGATACGTGTGTAAGGAGGCAGTCCTACCCACTGGTCCCACTCAGCAGGCATGTAAGGCACTTCATTCCTCCTCACAAATGAACAGCAGCAGGGTGAGGTGCCTGGGAGCACACAAACAAACACTGACCACCTCTACACCAGACACCTGGCCATGGGCAGTATAACCCACCCATTCCAGGCTATTAACCCACTATAGGGTTCTAATGACAGGAGTCTGGCCATAAATACTGAAATATTAACCCACTATAGGGTTCTAATGACAGGAGTCTGGGCAGAAATACTGAAATATTAACCCACTATAGGCTTCTAATGACTGGAGTCTGGGCATAAATACTGAAATATTAACCCACTATAGGCTTCTAATGACAGGAGTCTGGGCATAAATACTCAAATATTAACCCACTATAGGCTTCTAATGACAGTGGAGTCTGGCCATAAATACTCAAATATTAACCCACTATAGGGTTCTAATGACAGTGGAGTCTGGGCATAAATACTCAAATATTAACCCACTATAGGCTTCTAATGACAGGAGTCTGGCCATAAATACTCAAATATTAACCCACTATAGGCTTCTAATGACAGGAGTCTGGGCATAAATACTCAAATATTTCTGGCAAAGGGAAAAACACCCATAGAGGGATGATCCACCCCCCAACCTTCCCCACAATGATTTTTGATTGTTTTAATTATTGAAAATTTCGACGGAATTTGGTTGATCAAATTTTGTGGAATCTTTTTGAAAGTCTTGGTTTAAAAATGATGGGATTAGGTGGAAATTTGACAAGTTTGAAAAAATACGGAAGACTTTTATCCCTGACCTAACCTCGTAGTTATATCCTCTAGATTCGTCTAGACACAAATCAAGGCCCCCCCCTCCCCCCAACAAGCCCCCCTCCCCCCAACAATTATATTGTTATTTATCATTAGGGGGGAGGTAACCGGTTTTATTATATTTTACGGAGAAATATCCATATAATATAAAGCTAGAGCGATTTCTAGGAAAGGAGGTAGAAAAGAAATGGTAGAAAGAAGGTTTTCTTTGTCCAGAATGTTCTCGGAATTTGTTGTTTTACAAACCACTTTACTCATCTTTAGAGGTCTCTCCCCCCTCTCTGGATGTCGTCGTATGTGGTTTGTGAAGGTATTTGGGGTGGAAATGTGATTTTGAAGCCTTTTTTAAATAGGGATAACCACAGTCTATTTATACCCTGGGAAAGCCCCTGTGAGATACTACGTCATTTCCTACAACCTACGTCCAGGGGAACTTAGGGGGAGCATGAGGAAGAGGGGAGGGAGAGTCCTGATAAGATCAACACACTTCAGAGTAGTACAGACAGATTGTATGTAACTGTATGCTTAATGAGAAATAATAGTTCTATAATGAGGAAGAGGGGAGGGAGTTGGGGGAGGCAGAGTGAGGGAACGGAGATAGGTTTGGGAGAGAAAGACAGACCTGTATGAAAGACAGAAAAGAGGGGGAGGGAAAACAGAGAGAGGGGAAAGTGTGGGGAGAGAGAGTGACCGTCCGGAGGACGGGTACTTTGCTAGTACTTAATAAGAGTTGATGTGGTTAGGAGGCTTGTGTTCCAGCATTAACATTTGTTCTTAAATCAAAAGGTAGTAAGCAGGGTCAAAGACATTTAGGGAGGGAGGGTGGGTGAGAGGGGCGTTGAAACCAGAAACACAACTTTTGGCGGGCCTAATCAAACGCTGTTTGATAACCCTTAAGTAAACACATTTCCATTTTCCATACACTTCCATGCAGGGTCCTATATTTCTGTCATGATAAAAATCAAAGACTTCATCTGAGTTTTTCAAGGACGTAAGAAGCACAAAACACGCTCAGTACAGTAATGATTTCGATATCTTTTCTGTAATTCTTACCAATTATCACAATAAAATTGCTTCTGTGAACGGCCAGTTTTGTAATAAACATGTGGGGTACAGATTTCAAGGCTTCTCATGTGCAGAATTGAAGGACTTCCAGGACTCAAGGACTTTTAAGGCTTCTAAGGGCCTCATGATTCTCGGCTCGGAGGAATGCTTCTAGAACAACACAATACGTGAACTGGATTATTCCTTAATTAATGGACGTAACAAGAGCCACAACTAATATCACATTAAGCCATTGTGACGTCAGTGTATACATGTAAAAATAAAGATGTTTACGTGTATTTTTTAGAGTCGGTCGTGTAGTGCAGTACAGAGTGTGAGCAACCCTCAACAGGTGTTACTGCTTTACCGCAGGCTAAAAGCCCGCCAACACCTGAACCTCCCAGCTGCTAAAACAGCAGCAGACATTTAGACCAATATTACTTGGCTTACAGTTTGTTTTTTTGTTAAATAAAAGGAATAGGCAAGCCTCTTCAAAGTAATCTTCTCCCAACACCCGAACCTCAAGAAGGTTGTTAAGTCCAAAGGAACATTTTTTCACACAAAGTCAACCCCCCCCCCCCTCCCACCTCCACCCCTAAAAAAAACTGTGTAGAAGTTATATGGGTCAGGTCTGCAGAAAATGGACAATCGGCACAGTTTACACAATTTGGAGATTTAAAAGTATGATTTGTTTTGTCTGTTATTCTGATTTATATTTTGAACCTCATTTGTCTTAAATTCGAGAGGTTATTTGAGAGGATTGATGAAGGCAAATTGTACATTTTCTGATGATCTGACCATGTTAGTGTACCCTAGATGCCTGTAGGGGGAGTGCGAGACCACTGAGTTGTTACCGCGCCCGCCAAAATCAACAACACCTGAAACTGCACGTTAACGGGCAGACGACATTTGGTAAAGTGGTAAATGGAAGGCGCTAATGGTCGTCAGATATGTACACTCTTCACATTCACATGTACACATGCTGATTGGCAAATGTACCCCTCTCCCCCGCCCCCAAGGTCACCCCAAGGTGACGTCCTGTCCTTACACACACCTCCTCCAGCAAAAAAACACTCTAAGACAAAAAAACTTCTTTTTTTTTAACCAGCTACCAGGAACTTTAGAAAAAGTTTCATTTGTAAACAAGAGAAATGTACGTTTAAAGGGTGCCTGGTTAGGAAGACTTGTTGTAGCCTCTCAGATCATAAGACGTCCTAATGGGATTATGATGAACATTTTGACGGTTTGGAGGGACCCTCTCAACTCTGAGCCTAGATTGTGTGGTGGTTATATCAGGGTAAATACAACTTATTATTAAAAAAAAACAAGTGGAAAACTTAAAAATAACAATATTGGTAATCAGTGACCCACTCAAATGTCCTCAAATCAGAGCTGCGGCAAAAGAAGTAAAGACATGTTCAAGCTAGCGACCACCCTAGAGTGGAAAACATGTAAAAAGGTAGAAACCTATCTAAGCACACTAAACAGCACAAGATGTGTACTGTATTTTACCGATAAGAACAGGAATAAGACCAGGAGATTGAGCCGAACTACAATATCCAAGCTCCACTAACCCATCTAGAAACAACCAGGAAAAAACGTTAACTCATAAAAAAATGGGAATAAATGAATGTCACATTTGCAAGGGGTCATGAAGTAGGCATTACACTAGAGCAGGCCGGTGGATATGCTTCATACGAGTAGGGACGGAGAAAGATATATTTTATACGAATAGAGACGGAGAAAGAAGTAGACATGTTGATAGTGAATAAAGTATAGAGCGGAGAGGTGTTGCGGGTTAGAGGGGGAGTTATGGGGCGGGTTATGAGATGTGGGGAGGCTACAACTCAACACAAATCACTCTCCTCCACACCTCTCTCTACACTAGTGTATAAATCTCATGTCTCAATAAACACAAGCCATGAGGGCGGCTCATCCGGCTATGGGGCATATCATGCCAAAAATGGGTCAGATTTTTAGAAAATGTACAATTCGCCTTCGCCAATCCTCTCAAATAACCCACATTTAAGACAAACATGAGGTTCAAAATGTAGTTTAACATAACAGAAGTGACACTTTAAATCAATACAATACCAAATATATTCAGATATATCCGGTATTCTTCATTTTTTAGCCTAATTTAGGAGGATTTCCCAAATGTGTACAGCTGCCAATTGTACATTTTCTGAAAATCTGACCCAAATACTGATTCCAGTACAAATACTGAAGACTTGAATATCTGTATTATAATTAGCCACTAGACATGTTAGGTTACAGCAAGGTATCTATGCTGCATGAAATCATGATCAGGTTTGTTTTCCGGAATAACTCGACCCCATTCATATAATGCAAGGCACTATTTTAATTGGTTTACGAATTCAATGGGTAACAGTAGAACTGGTGCCCGCTCTAGGAATCGCTAGAATTGACCTCTGAGTAATTTCTCTGAGCGTGGATGAATTACTGGGATACCAATGAGATTACTGTTGTTTGTCCAATATTTGTATTCTCTAATTAATTGAATATATTATATACATTATATATATGATAAAATAAAACTATTTTATATCACTCAAAAAAAAAACATTCTGGACTACATTTGACCTTATTATGGTCATTCATAACCTTGAATTTTGGTAATTCTATGTCTATGAGAATCTTGCTCTTGCTCGCATATATTTCCGCACATTTAGATGAGAATATCTAGACTCTAGAGAAAATAGCTGTTAGCTAATATATCTCTAGTATTCACTTAGAATCTGAATGCAAGAGGAGGTAAAGATGATGACCCCAGCTGTTGGTTGATTACATCCACCCAAGGGGCATCCCGCATTAAATGTGACCTTTCCATACATTGCCCACCATAGGTCAATAAGACACCATCAGGGGAGCTGCTGTCACTATGGCAATCTGCGCAGGTTTTATGTTAAACTTAGCAGGGAAACTGAAAGAACGTTGTTCCAGGGACGGTACTATCTGATTCAACAGAGAGGAGGAAGAGGAGGAGGAGGAGGGGGAGGAGGAGGAGCAGGAGAAAAAGAGGAGGAGGAGGTAGGAGCAGGAGCAGGAGCAGAAGCAAGGGGGAGGAACAAGAGGGAGGAGCAGAAGCAGGAGCAGGTAGGAGCAGAAGCAATGGGCCAGGAGGAGGAACAGGAGCATGAGGAGAAGAAGCAATAGCATCCAGAAGATCCAGATCCAGATCCAGATCCAGATCAGGAGCAGGAGCAGGAGCAGGAGCAGCAGTATGAACATAGAGTCAGGAGGAGGAGGAGTCGTTGAACAGCAGTATAATATATGTATGATGTATGTACGAGTGGTGTAATAACATCCACAGGTGTCCCCCCACAATATGCCCTGACTTATAGCCCCACACCCCACCCTGTCCCTGCCACACTACAACTCATCCCTCCACCCACTACACCTCACATGTGCACCGTCTGCAATAATTATTATCAACACAAGGGATGTGTACAGCCTCAACTTTTTATGTATATTTGTTATTATTTTTTTTGTAGATTATGAGCGTAAGGTGTTCTTGTCTGGTACAATTAATATCCAACTCAAGCCAAGATGTTACACACACAAAAATGACATTATGATTAATTTTGACCGGCAATAAAAACATGACACCCCGACCGAGGCAAAACTGAGAATATGTACATGTACATCTGAGGGAAATCGGTGTCATAATTAGTAGAATCTAGTATGTTTAATAACATAGATTTATGATTATTGGAGAAGACAAAATATCAAATTCAGAAATGGTCAGAATCCCCATTGTACATTGCCAGAAAGTGTGAGCCACATACAGATGTAGAGAAAGAAAAAAAAAAAAAAAAAAAAAAAAAAACAGATGTAGAGAAAGATTGAGCATAGAAGAGAACAAGTTTATGATTTCTAGCACAAGTGACATCGTCATGGAACCTTGGAGTAATAGGTCCTATTACCCCAAGATGGACCTCAACATTAGGAGTTGATGATGAAGGGAACCAGCAAATAGACCAGCAAATAGAGCTGTGAAGGAAACACTTTAGACAAACATCCATTCTCAGTGATGAACGAGACACAATCTGCTACTACCAGGACAATAAATGGGACGAACGCAGGTTCATTCGGCAACGCCATCTGGTTGTAACTGAGCGCAATACATCCATTGCCGGATTCTAGAATGTCTTCGAGTGATATGTGTATACCTACTGTAGCGTACATAGCCAGGCTAATGGGGGAATAACAGAGGAATATCACCCATAATCACACCATCCCCTCTATTATACATCAGAGAAAAACCTACCATCAGTAGTCAGTGGGAAATTGTGTTCCCTCACTGTCGTCTGCAATACAGACCTGATAAACTATACTTTATGTTCCCAATAACATGAATAAGATTCACCAATATCATATATATGTGTATACCACAACCCAGTATAGATTCTTAAATAACTGTTTGTATCAATCTGGTTGAAATCATTAGGTCAACCCCACTGTGAAACCTTTTTTTCACCATATATTATAACTCAAGATACAACGACAACCACTTCATGAGTTATGACTGTATATACCTGAATAAAAAGTAGTTAATATATTATTATATCTATATATTGATATATAATTGAAACATATATGTGAATAAGGTAATATGTACTCACGAGCCCACAGTTGATGGAGATGCCCTCCTTGGCGCGTTCCCCCGTGGCCCCCGTCCGCTTGAGGCGCTCCGAGCCCGCCAGATCCACGAAGTGGAACTTGGCCGTTAGCGTCTCCAACTCATTAGTTATAGACTTCTCCATCTCGCCCTCGCCCTGCTCACCCTCTTCGCTCTGTCAACAATAGAAAGCATGGAGTTATATATCAGCTGTGAACTTGATTTGACAAAAAATGTCTTGTGGATAATATACTTCATATAGTTTAGATATATGAGTTATCGTGCAGCTAAAGAATTTCGCTAGCTAAAAAACCGCGAAATATTTTCTGGCAACGCGAAATATTTTCTCCGCGAAACTGTTTTGAAATGCTCTACCTCGAAATATTAGCCTGCGAAAGTTTTTAGCTGCACGGTATACTGGAGATGTATGAGTAATTATTCAAGATATAATATGAGCCGTATTCGAGACCGGTCCTGTGTATTTTTCGCATCAGATCTTTATCAAAACTATATTTAAATGAAACGTATCACTGTAGCGAAATTTTGTCAAATAAGATTTGTTACCCAAAATCCTTTTAGGCCACTTATTAGGGTTTGATTTCTGTAGTACATATTTAGAATTTTACAATAAATTTAATTGTTAAACACTAGAAAAAATGAGGCAACTATAACATAGGTATACAAGTAAGAGACATATGAGAGGGAGGTGTACAGACCGGCTCGACAGGGGCGACGCGTTGCTGCTTGATGAGCAGGGTGAAGATGGCGTGGGAACGCGACGATGACGCGTTCATGTTGGTACTGGCCGTGGTGCGCGACAAGGCTCCTACCTTCAGGCACTGCATCGTCTGTAGGGCCGGCGGGCAGAAATAAGACAATTAGTGCGGATTAGAATATGAAAGGTGAAACATTGGAAGAAGGCTAAGATATTTTTTCATTAATCTGTTACAAATTGATTTTCTTAAATTGTAATCAACTGTTAAATATTGAGATATAGTGAAAGAATATGAAAGATGAAACTTTTTTTTTTCATGAATTTGATGACAAAAATGTTTAAAAATGTATTTCCTTTTCTTAAATTTTAATAAACTGTAAAAAGTTAAATATTAAGATGAGGAGCGGAGGGAGTTGAGGGTTACTCCTACTTACATCTTGTAATGACGTCACACATTTGGTTGTCATGCCGACTGTGTATATTTCACCATAACTGTCTTCGTGTATTTTGATATGTGATTTGCGTCCCTGGAAAAAACATCAAGTTCGGATTTAGCAGAAATTAATTAAATCAGAATCAAAATTCAGGAATATTATATTCGTAGAGTATAACAAGATATCGACACATAAGCTCTTGTAACGAAGTTCTTTTCATAATCTGCACAATATTTAGATAACAAAAATCTAATTTTTGAAAAACAAAGATAATGAATATTCTGATATATGGTGACTGTTTCCTATGAGAGACTCTTTAGTACAGATGATAAAGTGCGAGTCTGATTCAGTCAGCAATTCGTCCTTCTCCAAAATATTAATCATATATTCGTTTTTTTAATTTTCTATATACTCTGGCTTTCAACTTGAACTTGTAATGGCATTGACTCACCTTCTCTGCAGGGTCTCGCGTCGTGTCTAATAGATCTATGATTTCTTCATTATATAACTGCAAAGACAAAGATAAACCCAATTAAGATCATGTCAATAAAGTAATCTTAGGTGTAGGTTATTGTCCTATTATGACTCTTGCATTGTCTCTACAACTGCAACAAATGTATAAAAAAAAAGAAAAAAAGGTTGGCTTAGGGGGGGAAAAGAAAAGATTCATTCATTCTTCCGAGGGTATTGTATAAACAAATGTACGTTACAAATATTTCAAGGTAATTAATATGTATATTTCCTTTCTAATATATATTTCTAATATATTATTTGATTATAACATGAAACAGTGTAATCCTGCTCTAAACCTATAGCGATTAAATTCCTCCTCCATGTAGAAAGCGTAGTTATCCTAAGTTACTCTAGGTGGCGGTAGTGTGCCGTGGCGGTCGGGCAAGTACATGTAGTGACCCAGAAACATATCCCCCCCCCCCACCCTCCCCCAACCCCCTCCCCCACCCCCGGTCCACTGGTCTGGGTGTATTATGGAAACACTGGCTATTATTGTGCCTTACGGGCTGTAGGGTGAACAATAGGGGGATTTGCCTAAACCACTGTGTGCGACCGAGTACAATGGCCGCCATAAGGGGCAATAAGCCAGTCTGGCACTGACAAATTGTTAGTTTGTCTTACAGAAATTTAGTGTTCAGCGAATTTATGACTAATACATAGTTAAAGTGTTGTTTAAATATAATAATTCTTAAAATACTTCGTATTGAATTTTAGTTCATTATTTTGTATTACCAACGGTACTTTTGTATGATCTTGTTTTATAAGTGTGCTTTATGTGTTTTATGAAAGTGCCATGACAAAATATTTGCCGAAAGGATTTCAAGGCAGATAATTGTCCTTGTCCTTGTATTAAGGACAATGTTCCTCCCTGCTGATATTGTTATACATTAATAGATCCTGGATGACTAAGTAATGAACATGGCATGACCGTTATGATGAAGTAGAAGAAGCCACAATAGGCATTTAATTAGTGAGGTTCAGCAAGTCTAACCTAAACGTAAACGTATGATATACAAACATACGTGAAAAGAAAGAAAAAGGTTCAGCGAAACATGGCGGGAAAAACGTAACATAACATATCAAGCAAAATCTTTCATCTCACAATTTATTTTTTATACAAGATAATACGACCTGAGTTACAAAAAAGATGCGGATACGGTTACGTTTGCTTGCGGAACCTCCCTATTAAAGTATTTATACGCAGCTGGCTGACGTGTGATGGAGCAGAGACTGGAGGAGGAGGCGGGGGCGGAAACACTACAGGCTATAAATAGTAACACCAAGTGACACCTGCCGTCAGCGAGGCTGCTAAAGAGGAGGCTCACAGCCTCTCAGGTCAGATAAGAATGGTATGTTAGTGAGTGGACGCCTACTGCGCTAATAGTTTTCCTGTCCTGGAGTAGGCGTCATAATGACGATATAATATTCCATAATGACAATTATAATGGCATTTTGCGGTTTGTATCGAGAGGCTTTCCCTCAGTTTGAAGTGTGTCTCTCCTACTACTAAGGTCTCTCTCAACTCTGAGCCTAGACTGTATAGGGTAGGGGTATGTGTGTGTTCTCACATTAATATTCTCACATTTGTCACATTTTCATTTTATCAGGCCGATTCCCGTAATAAGCACTAGGTACCGTTGTTCTGTCTGCCAAGGCAGGGCGAGATTCTGTAAATCCGATGGAGGGAAGCAAAACAAGCCACATTCAAACAGCCAACAGTGCATTCCATATGACTTGAGAACGGCGAGGACAGTAAAGCCCTAATGTGGGATAAATAGTAGTAATGCTGAACCGACTGCAATATTTTAAGGGGCAGAAGGACGGAAGGTAGCGACAACGCCCAAAATGTCTCACATACAGTAATGAGTAAAACCTCTAGTTCCAGACAGCTCTATAATCCGGACACCTCGGTATTAAGGACAGTTAGGCCCAGTCCCCATACTATATATTTCTGCTATAGCGACCCTTCTGTAATCCGAACACCTCGCCATTCTGGATGGACACTTGAGTGAGAAGAGGTTCGACCAGTGCTATCCAGAAAGTTACCGCTGCAAGAGATGTGGGGGAAGTAAATTGGTTATATTTCACCAGATCTGTACGCCTTATATTGTTTTTATATTTAAGTTGACATTCAAAAATAAAAGATCGTCGTGAATATTCAAGACGCCGAGAATCCAAGGTTGTTCTGTGTTTATTCTACCCTTTACACATAACTTATGACAGATTAACATGATCTATAGCGATTTTGAGGAATAAATAATTAAATAATCATTTCTTTAGCTTGATTCGCTCAGAAAACATAGCCCCGAAGAAGAGCCAGAACTGCGGAAGATCAGAAAGCATGCATGCACACATTGTACCAAAACTTGGTCGGCCATTGCCCGCGAGCAATATTTATTGCTTCAGTTACTGACCAGCTAAACAATATACAGAGCCTGTGTTATCTCTATGGGCGGAGAATATCAATAGTGAAATAATGTAGGCGATCATCTTAAAAGCTTCCTCTGGGCTCACAACCGCTCAGATCACATGAGATTGGTATGTCAGTGATTGGACGCCTACTGCGCTAACGGCTTTCCTGGCCCAGAGTTAGTAGGCCAAACACAATCGGCCTAATGCAATTTTAATGGGATTTTGAACGAGAGGCTTTCCCTCAGTTTGGAGGGATTCAGTCGGCAATGAGCTTAGACTGGTATGTCTCCCTCTCTTTGGAAGAGGAATGAGCAGGAGCAGAAAGTAGTCCAACACATTGCAATAAGTTAGTTTACATTTTCACTACAAATACGTTGGGTAACCTCCCAGGACAAATTGACAACTAGAGGTGCATGAGCAGTATACATTTTTATCCATCATATTAAAGCCGTTGGGTGCTTTTCTCGCCATCTAATCCAAAACAAACATGACCAACTGAGGGTGGGTCGGGGCCGGCTTAGAGAAAGTGAAGGGATAAATCCGTTATCACAGGTTGGAGAGACCGAGTACACTTGAGACGGGCCCAGTTGAGGCTCCACAGATTGAAGGCATTATTTCTTTCAATTCCAGCTCTTGAATTGGGTTTACTTTTGGTAAGAGGATGTACCGTGCTTATACCGGGGGAAATGTAAGATGATTTCTTTGTAACTCTATGTAGGTTGCTCTATATGGTAGTTTAATTCTTGGCAACCCATGAAAATAACCATACCAAATATATGCTTTGTGACTAATATGTTTATAACTGTGGCCAATATGAATAAAAATTATCAAAAACAAATCTCACCAACATATGGATGATTTTCAACAACACCATTATATAAGTATTTACTACCTACTTTTGTTAGATTCGGATGCATCATTCTTAAAGTTTATATTAGTTAAGCAAAAGGTGTGCGTGTGTGGGGGGGGGGGGGCGGGGGTCGCCTCTCCCTAAATACATTACCATATATCACATCGGGGCGCGGTATTACAATATCATCGCGCTATTTCGGGAAATATCGCACTTGGGAGCTACATACCCGATATAATTTCACATAATTTCCAAGATGATTTAGTATATTGTAACTAATGATAAATCTCATTGTGCTCGGGAAAAATCGCACTGATTCGCTCTATGTGCGATCTTTTGTTCGTTTTACAAAAGTCGAGGCTAGGGAGATCCCTGCATTGCTGCGACAAAAATGTTACCTCCTTGACTACATGGACCAAGAGCGTAGAGAGTGAGTAAGAAGGGAGTAGAATTATGAACAGCCATACCTGGGTGAGTTCACGCTTCACAGATTTAAGGTTTGAATAGTGATGATTCATCTCCCCCTCCAGCCCTCCCTCCCCCCCCCCCCCACCCACCCCACACCCAGCCTTCCCCGCTGCTCTCACTCTCCTCTCCCTGTATTAACGCATTACATGTAATAATAGACACAGTTCCATTTTATTTTATTTTATTTTTTGTCTATTGTTTTTTGTACACAACTCCAATTTCAGCAAATTTGAAATTATATGAAATTGGACCGGGGGATGGGACATAATCATTTGATACACTCCCTGTGATGTGACGACAGCTGATATCTCATGATTGTCAAACAAGACCATTAAGGCATTATACCAATATGGCCACACAATGGGGGAATCCACAGGATATATCAAAGTCTTAAAGGGTATTGTAGATTCTCATTAATGTTGGTAATAATAGTTAAACCACACAACTCACCGATCCGGACACCTCATCCTTATTTTATTTTTTTTATTCCATTTAAGGCCAAGTCATTAATTTACAAGTACAATAGTTAGAAAAATACGCATTTTGTCGTTCAACGACGTTTCTCATACGTTGCCTTATGGTTATTTACATATTCTATGGAGGTAACAGATAGCAAGGTGAATAAATCTGGCCATTTTTTGTGCAATCGTCACTAATTATCCCTTTCCAATCCGGACAACTCACCATTATGAACAGTCTAAGTCTAGGTCCAGGAGAGTCAAACTATACTCCAGCAGAGTTTAATAATATTTGACAACAGAGCCAATGATTACAAAAACTGATACATGTTTATCACCACCAATACGGTATCCATCACCCGAACTATTTAATAGAACGACCAGAGGTAGGCTGCACACCAGTACATTCTTAGTCACTGCAGCTGAATCACTGCACCCTCAAATTCCATTAAATTATAATCATTTCCACTCTATGAACCAAAGCAGTAAATGAGACAAGTCAAACTAATTTATTTGTCTGCTAGAAGGCGCCTCTAGACACCCCTTGATCCTCCCTCGTCATTGTTTACCGCAGCACATAATCCACGGGTTTGGGTGCGATTTTCAGAAAATGTACAATTCACCTTCACCAATCTTCTCAAATAACCCGAATTTCAGACGAAAATAAAGTTCAAAATCCAGTTCAACCTACCAAAATAGATTGCTAGAATCAATGCAATGGTAAATATACTCGAATTTACCTAGTATTGGCCAAATTGCAGCCTAATTTAGCAGAATTTACTAAAGGTGTACAGCTGCCAATTGTACCTTTCCTGAAAATCTGACCCGTTTATGAAACAATGATTACGTGTCAAACAAGAGGAGACATAATAAATGACGAGGTGTTAAAGCTCATAATTCTACATCCAGGTGACATGAGAAACCTGTAATTAACCACATGCTGCTAATCATGGAACGGCAAGTACGAGTTGTAGCAGTCTAGGCTCAGAGATGTGGGAGTCCCTCCAAACTGAGGGAAAGCTTCTCGCTCTACTCCAGGACCAGAAAATTCATTAGCGCAGTAGGCGTCCAATCACTGACATAACATCCTAATCTGATCTGAGAGGCTCTGAGCCTAGACTGCGATCACATTTGGCAACAGCTATTTAATCCAAAAGTGAAAGACAAATCCAAAGAATTCGTATTCCTACACCACACTATTATTTCTATCTATACTGCCACCCCCACCCCCTCCCCGACCCCACCTGTATATCTATATAGTATCCTTCCTGTCCCTAGCATTTTACTTTTATTTCCATTGTCCCTCTACAATGGTAAACTCATTCCTCAACATCAGCGTTTTTATTCCTATCCATCGTTTTCCTAACAAAATATAGGTTTTTTTCGCGCCCTTTTGCCAAAATCTTACTTACCCTACGACTTGCTTAACCCCACCACCTTCCTCTCCTCAAATAAATTTAAACAGGAACACACACCTCCTTAACCACGCAGAAACCTTTACAAAGTAAATTCCTCGTGTTTAAAAGAATTATTGTTACGAAATAAATGTGTTTTCAGTTCCTGTTCAGTTTTCTGTAACAAGAAAAAAGTCACCTCCCTCTCTACCTATAGTTCTCAGCTGGTCGGAAACGGAAACACCTATTTTTTCCCTTAATCTCAAGATTTCCTATTTTACCATCAAATTTACCCGTGTTTGACTCCAAATGTCCTCCATGCAGACCCCCCCCCCCCCCCCATTCTTCCTCCTCCACACTCATGGCTCCCCAACCTTGGTTACTTGTAGTCCACTTTTTATAAATAAAAAAAGAAAATCCCTCTTATACAAACTGGGTCTGTTACAGAAATAAGTGTTTGTACATTTGTATGCAGGAGGTATGAGTGTGAGGAGGATTGAGTGAGTAGAAGGTAAGGTACAAGCCTGGGTTTGTACACACGCCCCGGCGGGAGAGGAATTCTTCCATGCCTCAGATGTGGAGATGTATGTCTGGGTTTATTCATACATGTGGAGACACACTAGTGTTGTGGCAGATCATGTAACGTAGAAACATCCTTATAAATGGGTCAGATTTTCAGAAAATGTACAATTGGCAGCTCTACACATTTAAGAAATTCTCCTAAATTAGGCTGAAAAATGATGAATAGCGGGTATATCTGGGTATATTTGGTATCGCATTGATTTAAAGTATCAGTTCTCTTATGTTAAACTGCATTGTGAAGCTCATTTTTGTCTTAAATGTGGGTTATTTGAGAGGATTGGTGAAGGTGAATTGTACATTTTCTGAAGATCTGACCCAAATACAGAATGGCACGATGGAGGACGTTTGTAATGGCACTGAAACAGTCTAGGCTCAGAGTGGAGAGAGTCCCTCCAAACTGGGGGAAAGCCTTTTGCTCCAGACTGCAAAATACCATTATAATCCCATTATGACGCCTACCCAAGGGCGGGGAAGCCATTAGAGCAGTAGGCGTCCAATCAGTGGCATACTATTCTTATCTGATCTGAGAGGTTGTGAGTCTAGACTGAGACCGATCAGGCTAGGCTCAGAGCACATAGAATCCCTTCAAACTAAGGGGAAGCCTCTCGCTCCTGATCACAAAATCCCATTAGAATCCCATTTTGTGGTCTACTCCAGGGCCGGGAGAGCCATTAGTGCATCACTGACATACAGATCTTATCTGATCCGATAGGCTCTGAGCCTAGACTGTGATTACAAACTGCACAGAGCGCCATTTTCATCATTAATAATGATAATGATCAATAATACATACTGATTAGTCAAGTAGGCGGGCACATTTATCTAGAATCTACCTAATCGATGTCTGTTAGCTGAGTTTGGCTTTGGGGGCATGCAGCAGATCAAGCAGATTGCAAGCACGGCTGAATGTTATGGCAATGACTGAGCACATTATATAATATATGGAGTTATTATATGGGAGACCAGAGGCCAACTAGACGCTCAGGTATGTTGGTATTATATACACATATACTGGACATCTTACCTTAATATTGATATGAAAATGAACAAAATGTCAGAAATGGTGCTCCTATTGGTGCCAGAAGGCTCCCAGGAACCCTCACCAACCCCCAAACCCCACTAACAGTATATAGTCAACCCGAGTAGGCATACAATGGAAGACCAGATTTGAAATCTGAAGTGTACTACCTGTTTTGTACGTGTACTGTCTTAGCAAAATAAAGAATTCACGATTATTATTAAATATAGGGCTCCTAATTCCTTAAATCGACTAATCGTCATGGCATGTCCTAAAATCGACCATATTACTAAGTTTTTTTTAACTAAAATTAAATCACAAACGACAAAAGAATGTTCTTAATTATAGTAATCAACGACAATTGCTGTGTCTTTGTAGTTACAAGAGAAATGAGACCCCCCCCCCCCCCCACACACACACACACTTCTGAAGCCCTAAATATGGTTCGGGGTAATGGATTTGACCAATACATTTTCTAACCTGTTTGAATTGATACAAAAAAAAAATTGTTATGTTCGACCAACAAGTATCATATTCCTTGGTTCAACTAAGCCGAATTAGAAAGGGTTGCGCCACTAAGGTTACCTGTAAAGGAAATTAATAATTCTATCCACGCTAATTTACCGCAAATTAACAAAAGTGAGTGAGTGATGTCAAATTACTTTAACTAAAAAAACACCCGAAATAAAACAATATTTTTCCGGCGACACCCAGGATTTGGGTGCAGTGGGACAAAAATACAGTATCCAACACACCAACAGAAACAGAGAAATAACTAGATACAAAGTACATCCTCCCCTTTAGCATTTATAATACTTATCCCTCCACCTATACGTCCCACCTGTAACAATGGCATCATATAGATATATACATTGCAGCTATATGTAACAATACAGCCACATGGTGCCCCGGGGTTATATGCTGGTTAGAGACTGAGTGTCTGCGGTCTACCACTGTAGCAGATACTATAACACTATAGCGGATATCCTGGCACTACTGGTTATAGAGTAACTGTAGCACTAGGCTTGCCACCAGGCTCCCCTCATCCTATATTTACATGTGTGTTATCATAATATGGCCTCTACGACTTACATCATAATAAAGTATAATATTTCATAATAGTTTTATTGCTGGTAAACCGTTACAAATATCCGTATAAATCGGGAAAAGGATAATTCAATCTCTATATTCTATCGGTCTTACACCTGATGGCCTGATCCTTTTAATTCATTTTTTATTTCGTTAAATGTCACTATATATGGATGGATGGCCTAATCATTCCAATAACATTTCTTTTCAATAAGTATTAGCAGATTTGAATTCATGGATCATTAATTCATTCATTCATTCATTTTTTTGTAATGATGTAAATTTGATTGGCCTTAAATGAAATAAAAAAAATCATTTATTCACTCATTCACTCATTTATTCATTCACTCAATCATTTATTCATTCCTACACTCGTTAATTCATTCATTCACTCACTCGTTCAATCATTCCCTCAATCATTCATACATTCGTTAATTAATTCATTCACTCATTCATGTATTCATTCATTTACTCAATCATTCCTGCATTTATTCATTCATTCACTCACTCATTCATTCATTCCCTCAGTCATTCCTACATTCGTTAATTAATTCATTCACTCATTCATGCATTCATTCATTTATTCATTCATTCATTCATTCATTCATTCATATATGACTACCATATGCTACATATATATTAAGGGAGCTACCTCCACACCCATGTACAGGGATGTGGCACAGTAAAGGTGCTTCATGGCATAGGTTGTGGTAAAACGTCCATTAATTCACACATACATAATAATAGTTTACAATTGTTGTCATGACAAGTTATGTTACAAGTGGTCGCTAGTCTATATTCAGACCCATACAATGGGCATTAATGGCAGCACTGTATCACGACCTGTGATGTCATGGGGCAGGTCGTCAGAAAATGTACAATTCCTCTTCACCAATCCTTTCAAACAACCCAAAAATGAGGTTTAAAATTCAGTCCAACACAACATAACCAAACAGATATTGTTCATTGTTAACTATTGTGTCTATGTTTATCTTTTATGTATCCCTACTAAGTACTGAATACTGTAAACTCTGTTAGATTAGATCAATTATCAACTTTACGGTACCAGCTGCTGGAAGACATGGTAATGATTCCAGGAGCTAGTTCACCTTTTTGTCAATCTTTCCACATATTGTAATAATTTGGCAAATCAAGTATTTTCATTTTTTATATCAGTCAACGCATGTGAAATACCTAAAGTACAGTTCATCATTTTCAGCCTATTTTATCAGAATTTACTAAAAGTGTAGATCAGCCGATTGTACATTTGCTGCCGCCCTGGTCCATCAGTACCTGAGACTGGTGTAGTATTGTGCAGGGTGAATTACAGGTGACCGGGCACAGGGTGGCCTACTACACCTGAGATCATTATGACTCAACACTCAGCACTCTGGGTCATGCAGGGGAAAGCAATACATCCAAATTACCATCAATTGAATCTAACAGATGGATTTTTTTGCAGTATTTTGCCATTAAAACACTGGCATACTCTCGCCCCAAACCGCACATGCTATTAGAAGCCTACTCCAGGGCCAGGAAATACCATTAAAACACTGACACACTATTTCTATCTGATCTGAGACGCTGTGTGCCTAGTCTGTACTACCAACTTTTAATTCCCAACTAAAATTGATCTTTTTAAACGCACAATCCTCCCTATTGTATGTACGTATCGTTTTCCCAAGTGGATCACGTTTTATGTTAAAATGATAGCCACTGTTGGAGTTTGAATCAATAATGGACGACCTAACAGACCTATATAGTTTGGATCTTGTGACCTGGGTCGATTATGTGAACTATAATGATGTGTATTTACAGTGAATAAGCATCCAGTCAGTCAGGCTATAGCACACAATGTCTCTGGAGTGAGGAATTGTAGCAAAGAGGAGGAGATTATGAATTCCATTTGATAATCAATTAATTAACCTTGAAGCGTAAAGGTGTATACTTTCATCTTTTTTTCTTTCTTTTTCTTTTCTTTTTTTTTTGGGGGGGGGGGGGGGGCAATAGGGGGTTATTTCTAACTGTGGGGTTTGGATGTGTACAAAGGTAATTGGTACCTAGTAAAGAGGACGGGGCAACGTCTCCCCGCGGGTGAGTGAGTGGGTGAGTGAGTGAGTGAGTGAGTGTGTATGAGTGGTATGAATGAGTGAGTGAGTGAGTGTGAGTGAGTGAGTGAGTGAGTGAGTGAGTGAGTGAGTGAGTAAGTGAGTGTGTATGAGTGGTGTGAGTGAGTGAGTGAGTGAGTGAGTGAGTGAGTGGAGTGAGTGAGTGTGTATGAGTGAGTGAGTGAGTGTGTATGAGTGGTGTGAGTGAGTGTGTATGAGTGGTATGAGTGCTCAGGGAGTGCAGTAAAGCTGTAGCCGCGGCTGCTGCTGTGTATGACGGTGTGTGAGACAGACTGTGTGTACACATGCTACACACGCGGCGTCTGTAATCATCTGCACACACTCCCCTACAGCTCCTCCTCCTCCTCACTCACACATCCATCATCACTAATACACACACTGCTGCATGTTTAGTTAACCTTTTTACTGGCCATAAATTATACTATATATGTCACCAAAAACTAGAGATTGTATACCTTTTCTTCTGTTCTTTTGGGATCAATGTGAAAGTCAATTTGGCCGATTGGACTTTTAATTCTTGTGTGAACACATGTTATGACAGAAGCAAAATATTGTCAGTCCTCTAGATAGGTCACACAATAAGTAAATTTGATAAGAGTTTTGTTGTAATGATTGAGAACGCAGCATTAAATGGATAAGCAATCGTTTATGTTATTTCTCTACACAATCACGGCTCACAGCCACTCAGTCTCAGATCAGATAGGAATGCTATGGCAGTGATTGGACGCCTACTGCGCTAATGGCTTTTTTCTGGCCCTGGAGTAGGCGTCCTGATGGGATTATAGTGGCATTTTGCGGTATGGAGCGAGATAATTTCCCTCAGTTTGAAGGGACTTTCATCTCTAAGCCTAAACTAATCACTTTACTTACTGTTCACATTATTTTGTATTCAATTTACTCTCTAGAAGTTAGATAGGTAAAACAAAAGTATTAAAAATACTTATCACAATATAATGTATGACTAGGCCTAGTGGAGAAATCGCACTGATTATAGCAGGATCCCCGCACTATATTAGGTAGATGATTGCATGAAACACTGTTAGACAGAGAACAGCCGTCAGGAAAGGGAGGGGACTAAAAATCAGCATATCAGTGTAAAAATTGGCTGAAAAAGGAAGCACTAGGAATGTTTGAATACATTTTTATATTGTGTTGATTTAAAAAGAAAAATTAAGTCTTTTTTGTTGAGAACTATAGGGCTATTCTAGAGGACTATCTGATTGAAGCGAATTGTACATTTTCTGACGACTTTATCCATTAAATACACACCGAATTAACATGATTTGTCAATAAACTGTACGCCATTGATAGCATTTCACGCCTCAGAGGATTGGAAACAATACACAGTTGTGCAACAAGGCAACAACGCCCTTCACCACCATAGGACATTGTCTCTATTGTAGAGCTTAACCCAGCAAACTGTTTAACAATAGGTCATAAAGTCTCTATTTGTGCTTCTGTCTCTCCCTTTCTCTCCTCTCTCTCTGTCTCTATCTCCTTCCCTCTCTCCCCATGTATCTCTCTGCCCCCCTACTCTGCCCCCCTCCTCCCTCTCTCCCTATTTCTGCCTCTCTCTGCCCCCCTCTCTCTCTCTGCCCCCCCCCCCCTTCTGCCCCCGTCCTGTCTCTGCCCCCTCTCTCCGCCTTTCTCTCTCTCTCCCTATTTCTGCCTCTCTCTGCCCCCCCCCCTTCTGCCCCCTCCTCCCTCTCTCCCTATTTCTGCCCCCTCTCTCTCTGCCCCCCACCCCACTTCTGCCCCCGTCCTCTCTCTCTCTCTCTCTGCCCCCTCTCCCCGCCTTTCTCTCTCCCTATCTCTGCCTCTCCCCTCCCTCTCTATCTATTTATCATCTATCTATCTTTTCTGTCTATATCTCTCTCCCCCTCTCCTTGTCTCTCTCCCTCTCGGTTTGTCTCTAGTATCTCATCTCATCTATACCAGTAGAGAACGAGAACTGTAACAAACATTTTCAAGGACGACAGAAAAAACCTCTCCGTTCCATATTTTTCTTTTCTCTTGCTCTCAATCTACTCTACAATCCTTATACCGGTAGTCAAAAGGTGTAACCTGATATTAAAACAAGGCCTGAGTGTGACAGAGAGGAGCACGTAAGTGTCACACAAGTGGAGAGTAATGAGAGAATGCATCAAGTGCACTGTCACACTGACAGCAGCTAGCACCTCCCTATACAGGCACGGTGCCAGAGCGCTGCAGGCCAACTGGTGGCTGCCAAGTTAGCTCTTACTTGTTCCTACTAGCTGCTCTTTCTCACACACACTTTACTGTAGCCTTCTCTACAGCTCCGTCTCTATTTGTCTCTCTCCCCCACAACCTCTCGGCTGTCTCTCTCCCATTGTCTCCCCACTCACTGTCCCCGGCTCTATCTCTGTCTCTGTTTTCTTCTAATATTTTCCATCAATGTAACAACGTCTCTGTCTCTGTCTCTGTTTTCTTCTAATATTTTCCATCAATGTAACAACTTATGCTATAATAAAGCAGCAAAATACCGACGTTTGAGGTTTTGGTGTTAGTTATCCTTCATAATATATTCCATCAAGTATTGTAATAAAAGATACTAAGCAAAATGTCATCCATTTGTTTTCCCTCACTACATTTTTACATTCGCTCTCCTCTCCCCCGAATCTCTTCTCGCTCTCTATTCTCTCCTTCTGTCTCTATGCCACTAAACTATACCATTTTGCTCACCTTTCAATGTCAATGCCCATTCCTTATACTTCAAACCTTCCCCAT
This sequence comes from Sthenelais limicola, assembly GCA_942159475.1. Taxonomy (NCBI): domain Eukaryota; kingdom Metazoa; phylum Annelida; class Polychaeta; order Phyllodocida; family Sigalionidae; genus Sthenelais; species Sthenelais limicola. The sequence continues at coordinate 28,966,606 of OW804101.1, forward strand.
CTCTTTTAGGGCCTGTGGTGCTACAACAATGCCACATCAAATATTTGATTCCTCTCTGACCTGAGGCCCTACCTGAATATCATTAGCATTATAGCATTGTTTTTATACCAGCCACTTAACAATCTCCCATGTATATGACTGCCCAACCTCTGCCACAACCTCCTGCACAGAGCCTGGGGCAGTATACTACACCAGCGCTACCTATCTGGGGTTGTCGGCACCAGTGGTAGGCCAAGGATATACCCACTACCTAGACAAATCTTATTCTACCTAAGATATTTTACTCTGCCTAAACAAATATTTTGTAATACAATTGTTTTAACAAGAGAGGAATGAGGCTGACGGAGTGTTGGATTTTTTTTACCAACACAACGTTAGCTAATAGGTTGGGTGTTTATACATTGGTAAAGAGGGATATGTTTTCAATTTAGGCCAAAAAAAGGCAGGGAGGGGAATGTTTTTCTATGTAGGGGGTTGGTGGTGGGGGTAATCGGAAACACACCTATTTTTGGTGGCTTTATTGATTTGACCAGTGAAAATTAAGTATTATTCTATTACTTGGACATGAAACTAAGTACAATTACATTAAGTTATATTTCGATTTCATTCATGATATATCCTAAGTATTATTCTATTACTTGGTCATGAAACTAAGTACAATTACATTAAGTTATATTTCGATTTCACTCATGATATATCCTTGTGGCGTTTAAATGTGGGCATATATAGAATAGTCAATCAGAAAGTCAATCAAAAAGTCAGAAATGTCATTTGTTAAGTCAGAATAGTCAATCAGAAAGTCGAAATAGTCAATCAAAGTCAATCAGAAAGTTAGAAAAGTCAATCAGAAAAGTCAATCAGAAAGTCGAAATAGTCAATCAAAAAGTCAGAAAAGTCAATCAAAAAGTCAAAATAGTCAATCAGAAAAGTCAATAAAAATGTCAATCGAAAGTCAGAATAGTCAATCGAAAAGTCAAAATAGTCAATCAAAAAGTCAAAATAGTTAATCAAAAAGTCATTTTAATCATTTTAATTCGAAATAGTCAAACAAAAAGTCAGAAATAGTGAATTGAAAAGTCAAAATAGGCGATTGAAAAGTCAAAATAGTCAATTGTAAAGTCAGAAAAGTCAATCATAATGTCGAAATAGTCAATCAAAAAGTCAATCGTTAAGTCAGAATAGTCAACCATTAAGTCAGAACAGTCAATCGGAAAGTCGAAATAGTCAATCGAAAAATCAGAATTGACAATCAAAAAGTCAATGGCATTTTGCGGTTAGGAGCAAAACCCTAGAGAAGGCAGATGGGAAAAAAATGATAAAAAAAAATTCTGTCCTAATGGGATTTTAATGACATTTGCGGTTTGGAGCATTTCAATGGCATTTTGTGGTTGGGAGCAAGACCCTAGACAATGTAGATGGGAAAAAAATGAAAAGAAAAAAATTTCGTTCTAATGGGATTTTAATGACATTTGCGGTTTGGAGCATATCAATGGCATTTTGCAGTTGTAGACAATGTCTAGACAATGTAGATGAAAAAAAAAATGAAAAAAAAAATTCCGTCCTAATGGGATTTTAATGACATTTGCGGTTTGGAGCATTTCAATGGCATTTTGCAGTTGGGAGAAAGGCCCTAGACAATGTAGATGGAAAAAAAAAATGAAAAAAAAAATTCCGTCCTAATGGGATTTTAATGACATTTGCGGTTTGGAGCATTTCAATGGCATTTTGCAGTTGGGAGCAAGGCCCTAGACAATATAGATGAAAAAAAAAATGAGAAAAAAAATTCTGTCCTAATTGGATTTTAATGACATTTGCGGTTCGGAGCATTTCAATGGCATTTTGCGGTTCGGAGCAAGACCCTAGACAATGAAGATGGGAAAAAAATTAAAAAAAAAATGTTCGTTCTGATGGGATTTTAATGACATTTGCGGTGGAGGAGGAAGAGGGATGGAGGAGGAGGAGGAGGAGGAGGAGGAGGAGGAGGAGGAGGAGGAGGAGGAGGAGGGATGGAGGAGGAGGAGGAGGGATGGAGGAGGAGGGATGGAGGAGGAGGGATGGAGGAGGAGGAGGAGGGATGGAGGAGGAGGAGGAGGAGGAGGGATGGAGGAGGAGGAGGGATGGAGGAGGAGGAGGAGGGATGGAGGAGGGGGAGGGATGGAGGAGGAGGAGGAGGAGGAGGAGGAGGGATGGAGGGTTGGAGGGTGCAAGGTCAGATGAGTGCAAGGTTAGGGTTAGTCTCCTTCCTCCACAGTGGGACCACATCACATGGGTTTAATGTATAAACTATTATCTTGGCTTCTAAACAAGATAGAATTATGGAATAAAGACCAAAAGTTTTCTTATATTAAGGAGAATATGAGTAATTCCACCAATTGGTCGACATATGACTCTAAAATAGATTTTTGAATTTATAATGAGAAATTTTGGTCTGGAGTTACTTTAATCAATTCAGTTTGCTTCCCCTATCAAAAATACATCAGAAATACCCTACTTTTGCATATCTGGCATAAGTATTTAAAATTCTACAAGTAAAAAACACTGTTTTATTGCCTAAAAATTAACTAAAATATTGCTAATATGAAAAAAATGGTGTAAAGAGAGAAAAAATTATGTCCACTCGTGGTTACATGTTTATTCAAATTTCATATGATAACCCTGGGTACAAAATAATTTGAAAAAAATATAGTTTTAATAATCCATTGGTTGATTTGCAATGCAAAAATGTATGGGGAAGTCTGGGGATGTCACCATAACGTGCCTATTCAAACCTAGAATAAAGATATGTTTGAAACTCAAAGATGGGTATAGTAAAGATGTTTTAGATAGGTTTCAATGTATTTGCCCATATAATAATGGATGAAGTTGAATATTATCATTTTCTTCGGAATTAGAGCATATAATACACATTCGGGAAGGTTTTATGTCACCATAACGTGCCGGACATTTTAGTTAATAAAAAATAAAATATTTAGAGTTGAAAAAATTAAAGTATGGCTGAAGGTAAGTCATCATATAGCTCAAACATGAACAGCCGCATTATCCCCCTGCTTTGCATTATTGGACCTCAAGAGTGCTAAAATATGATGTCACCGTAACGTGCCGGCACGTTACGGTGACATAAAGTATGTGACATAATAATTATGTCACATTATTTATACATGTATTGTGTGTGGATATATAGAGAGCCTTTTCCCTAATAATTTAGCTCTAATTACTTAAATAGAATTTATATTTACCTTCCTAAACACCCAATACAAGTGTTTAAGTCATCTTCACAGGGAAACAAGGGAAAGAATATTATATATTTTAGTTAATTCTAAATATAATGGATTATATGTGTAAATGGGCAGAGGGTCAATCCTCCTGTGACCCTTGCTGCTGCCATTACGATTACCATTACTGAGTCATTATTTGGCTGTAACTTTTCTTCTAGTAGGAGTATTTTCACAAACTAAAAAGCATTATGACCCTTATGCCGAGACCTATGAAGTACGCAATAATTGAAAACATTATGTGTATATTATATTTTTTTTTATTTCTAATTTATGTAGAAATATGTACACTTTTTCTATACCCTTATAAGCTAGTTCCCGTCACAGACTCCACAGAGCTGCCCTGACTACAATATTCATTATTAACTTTCCCAATTTCGTCTATATTATCAGCAATATGTGTAGTTTAGGTACGAAAAATAATAAATCAATAGAAGCAATTTAAAAAAATTAAGAATTTTCAGCCAAATGTCGACCAATTGGTGGAATTGCTCATATATTTACACATGACTTATTTTTGTACATCCTTTAATTTAAAAAGTTGGACATCTGGACTGTGGACATCTGGAGTTTATGACTTTGTGGTGACACTGGGGAAACACCACCTGAGCTGAGCTGGCCCTGGGCTTGTTGGCCTGTCTGGCCTGGTCTGGCCTGTCTCTGATCTGATAAGGGGTAAAGGGCCGGCCTCTGATCTGATAAGGGGTAAAGTTCTTAGTCAGGTGATGATTGCCCTAATGAGTCTCTCTGATGTGACCCATTGTGCCGAAAACAAAAATAGAAAAGACTCTTGAGTTATAATCTTAAATTTTATGCCAATAGGTAAACGTCCGAAACTTTTCTCTAGGTTAAGGAATAGAATAGGAACAGCAGGAAAAGGGAGAAGGGGGCGAAAAAGGGGCTCAAACAGTCGGGGGCCACGTTTGTCAGTAATAGATGTATTTTCCAATCGTAGTGATATGTAAAAGCTAACGCTAATAAAAGCAGTAACACAAGGCTCCTAAAACACAAAATCCTTATAAAGTACATTTCTTTTGTTTTGTTTAAAACAAGCATTTTTATTAAAACATATTTTCAGTTCCTGAAAGGTGGTTATTAACAAAAAAAAGTTATGGTACCTTACACAACCTGGTCTAGGCTAAGAGCCTCTCAGATCAGATAAGTTCGGTATGTCAGTGATCCTAATGGAAGTATAATGGGTGCTGTTGGGAGCGAGAGGCTTTCCCTTAGTTTGAAGGGATTCTCTCAACTCTGAGCCTAGACCACATTTTGGGGCTCAGCTGATGGTCTAGCAGCAACCTAGTTTTCAGCTGGTCTAAACTGGAAACACACCTATGTTTGTGTTAGCCTTATTTAAGCTAGGTGGACAGTTAAAAGTTGAGGTAATGTATTACATGATTCATGTTTTCATGGAAGGTGCCATAACTGCTGGCAGGCCCCGGCACACAGGCCACCATTGACGGGCACACCTCTGACCTGACACCTCCCCACTACCACCATAAACATCCCACCCATAAATGTGATAAAATGTGAAATTATTTTGACAAAATGAATAATCTGTTTTGTACCATGTTATGGCCGGTATGAAGTTTTTCTGGAGTGTATTAATGTTGGGACAAATAGGAATAAACTCAATTTCATCCTTTGAAAATTGACCTCTCTATGGTAGAAAAAAAAATTGAAAAAAGACCAACTTTTTTAATAGTGTAGACTGGCAATATTGGACATAGCTTTGTTGTGAGTTCTCAAACACAATCTAGGCTTTTCTAGAGAAAAAGGAGTGAACCCTTACCAGTTAGGGTCTCTACTGCCTACAGTACAGAACATGGTTAACTGATTAAAAGAACATTTTGGTGACTAGAAAAATATGGACTTTTCTTTAATTTGGGTGAAATTTGGTTATAAATGTGGAATTGGGGGAGATTTGACAATTTGTTGAACTGCCTGACATCTCTGTACAGAGTAAAGCTACTGGGCAGGACATGGTGATTGTGTAGACACAGTCTAGGCTCAGAGCCTATCAGATCCCTTCAAACTCAGGGATCTGACCACAACATCCTATTAGAACCTCATTAGAATTGAATACGTCCGAAAGGACGCACCTGGAACGATTAATGCATCACCCCAAATTGCATAATTTCAAATGTCAATTATTAATGCTGTAATTAATCACATGTATAAAAGTGAAAATATGACTGTTTCAATACATGAGCCACAGGGTTGAATCTAAACACCTCCTCCCCCATATATGTAAATAGGCAGTGCTCATTACCACCATGTTTGGGCATCAGGCCTTGGAACAAAAACAATTAAGATAATTGGTCACCATGGAAAAGTGGCCATTGTATGCATAATAGCAGTTGAATTAGATTCAAACGGTAAAATGGTTAATGGGGGTTTTAAGTTGTTTTATTGCCAATTCAAACTGCTATTTATTTCTTAGAGTCATCATGAAATTCTCATGTAACAATGTTTTGATGTAAAATCTTACTAATTCGGGTCAAAGATTTCCTGAAATCTCAAAGTTGCAATCTCATGTTCTCAGTTAATATCGATTAAAAACTAAATGCTGTCTACTTTAATTCCGGCCCTTTCCTATCCATCCCAAAGTCATTTGACCAAAATTGTGGAGGATTTCACCAGTTGTTTTCGCTGCAGGATTTCATACATTTTTGTTTTCTCAGCTATTTATAGCTGAGAAAACATATGAGTCACTATGAAATGTGCCAATCACTGATACTGGATCTACATCTGATAATATTCTTTAGCTGTCTGTGAGGTGTTTATGGATGCCTTATCTAATCCTTTCGATCAGGTCCTATATTTCACACTTCACTGATTCAATCAGTCATAGATTTCACACCTAGATGTTATTGAAGGCTGATTGACAGCCTTTCTAGGTTTAGCCAAGGGAGTTGATTGGCTGTTAGTTAGATGCTTCTCCAACCATGATAGGTCTGCAGAAGGCCCTCCCACCTCCCACACCATCCCTCTGCCCACCACCACCCTCACCTGCCTCAGGTGCTCAAATTGGCACTGCTGCCCAACACATTTTCTAAATTTTAAAAGTAAGTTACCAACTATTTAGCATAGCGTAGCTTACTACTTTTTTATACAACCAACTTTTTTTTACGACCAACTTTTTTTTATGACCAACTTTTTCTTTACGACCAACTTTTTTTTTACGACCAACTTTTTTTAACGACCAACTTTTATTAACGACAATTTTTTTAATGACCAACTTTTTTTCAACCAACTTTTTACGACCAACTTATATTTTACGACCGACTTTTTTGAACGACCAACCTTTTTTTTTTAAACGACAACTTTTTTTTAACGACAGTTTTTTTTCCCCGACCAACTTTTTTTTACAGCCCTGGCTATTAAGTTGACATCAGGCACAAATGATTGTGGCTGAGAAAATCGTTTCCAGTGGAAACGCCAAGTATATGAATTAAGTTGACACTGATTACAAAGTTAAATATGTTAACAGTTGATCAAATCGGTGCATAACTTGATAATCAGTTAACTTAGTACTTGTTACATTTATATTTCGGTGCCCCACTAAAATCATCTTTCATCGCTCACCAGTGTTCGTTTTCTTTCTGCCGATTCTACTTCAAAATGTTGCATAAAACATATAACAGCAGCAGTACATTCATTGATAACTTCAGTCTTATAAAAACGAGTAAAATTGGTGAGGGTTTTTTGTCGCAATAGCTGAAAATGCAGTTCAAACTACAGAAGTTTTTGTGAGACTAAAATGTTTGACTATGAATTTAGAACATCATAGACGGCAGCGTGGAGGTGAAGCGGCAGGCAGACATGGCACTGTGACAGTGAGTGATGTATGGTTCAGCCTCCTGTCAAAATATAGGCAGCCACTACAGAGAATTTCAAACGATTTCACAAAATTGTGTTCAAACGAGTATCATCACTATAGGCGTATTGCAACTGGGTTCAAAACCAAACCATTCATTCCCCAAAATATTCATTTCAGGTGAAACACCAGAATCCCACTAGTTTCAATATGCCTCTCTTTCATCTTCGTGAACTTTTGAATTCTAAATGAAATTGTCAGGATATTACTAGTATCGCATGGGCATGTACTAGTTTTACTTGTTTAAAACCCATTCTAATAGGTTGAACTGTATTTTGAACTATATTTTCGTCTGAAATTTGGGTTATTTGAGAGGATTAGTGAAGGCGAATTGTACATTTTCTGCCAACTGCACCCTTATGTTATGAGATTCCCTGTACATGTAGTATGGAACCCTTGATTGTATGTTTTGGTGGTTGCATGGTGTTGATATATAGAACATCACTTTGCACGCTCCTATACTAACTCCAAATAAACTACATGTATTGCACAAATAATTGGCTTAAAGACAGTCAGAAAAAAGCCCAGAACAAAATGAAACCAAAGTTAATTTAGATTCAATGATAGCGCACCCCCTGGCGGTCTGTGAGCTCATCAACCTGTTACCATGGCAACCCGCCAGACAGAGATTATCATGTGACGTGACGTGCTATTGTCTGTGAGTGGGTGTGGGTAGAATTGTGTATATGGGTCATATTTTCAGAAAATGTACAATTCGCCTTCCCCAATCCTCTCAAATAACCCACATTCAAGACAAAAATGAGTTTCAAAATGCAGTATAACATAACAGAACTGATACTTTACATCAATGTAATCCCAAATATACTCAAATGTACCTGGTACTCATCATTCTTCCGCCAAATTTAGAAGAATTTCCTAAATGTGCAGAGCTGTTAATTGTACATTTTCTGAAAATCTGACCCTTATGTGAGGGCAAGGCTACTGGGTGTGGGTAGTATTGTGTATATATGTGAGGGCAAGGCTACATGTCCCCCCGACCCTCACCATTGTCCAGTATAGTACAATTACAATTAGATCATATATCACGTCCTCGTCATGATTCAACAAGGCACACCAATTACACAACCAGACATCAGGAGTGCAATTTGTTTCTCAGTAAGCTTACATCAGTGTTTGTCAGACTGTCTATCTATCCAGCTATTTCTCGCTTTTTATATATCTGTCTGTCTATTCATCCATTTCTAAGTCTCTCTTCTTTCTATCTACCTATTTTTAAAATCAGTTTGGTCATGTTGAACTGTATTTTGAACCTTATATATTGTCTTAAATGTGGGTTATTTGAGAGTATTCATCTATCTACTTTTAAGATATATCCACCTCTATGTTGTTTGTCAGGAATCTCTCAATGCAATACCCCTAGGCTCTACCCAAGCACTATTACCAAGGCCTCTGTACCTTCGTGCTACATATAGCTATACTATAGACCCATGCTGCCGGCCTGCAGGCTGCCAGCATGTCCAGTACATGTTACACCACTACATGTGTCCAGACACCCACTCACTCAATGCTTCCTACAAGCCCTGCACAAAGTGCTAAAGTGCTAATGTGAAGTTAGTTAGAAACTATTGACTGCCGACAACCTATTGCCCAGCACAAGGCTGCATGTTCTCTGGCCCGCGTCCCATCTAACCATCATGACATTGCATGACCTTCTGTAGAGTTTTTATTATGTGGGTGGAGTGGTCAGCAAATGTACAATTCGCCTTGACCAATCCTCCCAGCAGTCTGGGTCAGATAAGAACAGTCTAGGCCCAAAGATGGGAGAGTTCCTTCAAACGAAGGGAAAGCCTCTCGCCTCAAACCGCAAAGTGCCATTATAATTACATTAAGACCGCAAAATGTCATTATATTCCCATTAAAACGCCGAGTCTTAGGGAGGAGACCAATAGGCAAATTAGGCTGACATACCATTCTTATCTGATCTGAGGGTTTGGACCTAGAGTGAGAATGGTATGTCAGTGATAGGACACCTACTGCGCTAATGATGTTTCTGGGTCAGGAGACGGCATCCTAATGGGATCATAATGGCATTTTGCAGTTTGGAGCGAGAGGCTTTCCCTAGCCTAGACTTCTGCCAAACAACCCAAATTTAATACAAAAATAAGGTTTAAAATACAGGTCAACATATCCAGCTAGATTTTTCAAATCAACGCAACACCAAATATACTATATATAATAATATATAATATTTATCATTGTTCAGCCGAATTTAACAGAATTTACTAAATGTGTAGGGCGGCCGATTGTACGTTTTCTGGCGAACTGATCCACATGAGTTAACATGAGTTAACACTAACTTTGCTTTCCAGGGAACTATACGAATGGGCCACCAACAAATTCTCTGAACTTTAATGCATTAATTAAAAAATCACTTCAGGCCCAGGAATCTAATGGAAAAGTTGGCCCGACCCACACAAAGAACCCCGACAATAGCATTGCTGCAAACACCCCTTCTCTCTCTGAAGTTACCCAATAACATGTCAGACTTGGAACATTTATGATT